>CM068378.1:83309908-84802054 GCA_034770075.1 Aralia elata | reverse complement strand
TCTATTGGAGATTTGAATCCTACCATATCAGATTGTGTAGTATGTTTTCTGTTACGCATCATGACATGTTTCGCTTCTTGTCTTTGTTGGTGTCACTGGGGAGATGAAAAGTGTTAAGGAGGTTGAATTGTAGATTTCATTTCCTTTTTTGTGCTTTCGGCTAGCGTTCTATAAATGTTATGAGTGATTTTGCTGAAGGACATGCATTACTTGATGTTTTCTCGAGGGTTTTGTATAGGACTTTGTACAATATATGTCCTGAAAAATAATAGGAAGGCGGTTGCATCCTCTACGATCCCTTTTGCTCTCTCCAATTCCTTCTATTCGTGCCATTAATTCATATGTGGCATACCGTGTACGGAAACATAAATAAATGGTGTAAGATTGAACTGAAAGGAATTGGAGACAAAAAAAGGAACCAGAGAGAAAAAGGACTGAACAGGATCCTTTCCCAATAGGAAGATGTTGATCTCTGTTGCTACCCTAAATTCATGTAAAAGAATCAAGTTTTGTTTTTTAATAGAATGTCATCATAACCAGAAATGATGTTTGGCTGCATTCTCAGATCACTAAGCAGTTTACTTTTCATACAATAATATCTTCTTTTTGACATACATTAATATCTTCTTTTTAAAAGAATCAAGTTTTGTTTTTTAATAGAATGTTCTCACTAATTCTGAGATTATCGGACACTGAATTTTTAATTGAATGTTCTCATTAATTCTGAGATCAGGTATGTGTGTTTTAGCTGGATGCGACTTCCTTCGATCTACTCCAGGAATAGGAATGTCAAAGGCTTATTCTTTGGTCTCCGAGTATCGGAACTTAGACCGAGTAAGCATATCTTAGTTCTTTTGAAAGATGAACTATTGTTGTCGATGGCATTTCTTTTTTCCTAATTAAGACCATTTGAAAGCAACTGTTGTTGTTGTTGTATGCGCATTCACATGAAAGCATATAAACTTGAAATTCATGTGCATTATCATGAGATAATGCAATTTAAGAATTGTCTGTTTTGAAAAGTTAGTAAAGAAAAGAACTATCACATATCTTTTATTAGTTTGCAGTTTTGTGAATGGTTCAAGTTTTCAAGTCTAAAGAGAACTCCATTCAGAGGGAAGGATTTTAAATTTTTCAAAGTTTAACTTTAGAAATTTACAATTAGTTATGAGAGAATATAAGCTACTACAGATAATAGTTTTACTAATAGTCTGTCTGTTTACAAAACAAACATCTATACAATTCTATACATGACATCTATACCATTCTGCAAGTGAAGGACTTTTTAAGTATTTAAAAACTTACAAAAGGATAGCTTAAGTTTTACACTAAATTGGCATGCTTGAACCACGTGCTTATTTTAATTTGGTATTAATTTTTATTATTTAAATGTTTTTCATTTTGTTGTAAAGTTTCAAAGATATAGCTTATATACACTATCACATCCTGCTTATAAAGCTGCTTTAATGTAGTTTCCTCCCATAAAACCAGAGGAGAAAGAATAACAGGCAAGTTTCCTACTCTGTATGATTCACAACTATATTTTGCCAAAGTTTTCATTAGAAACCTGCATTGGGATGTATACAAGTCTGGTAGCACATCATTGCCCCCATTTGATTCCTTATAAATATGAACATTAATTTAATTTTTGATACTGATTTTAAAAATCTATGCTACGACTTTTAGTTGGATGTCCAGCTAAGCTTGTTGCTCAATGGCATATAGGAGGCACAAACAATTAAGGAAAGGGATCGTCTCATTGACATTTTAAAAGAGAATAATTTGACAGTTTTAAGCAACCATCTTTTTTCAGAAGAAAAACGAGTTCAAATGTAGTTGCGTAATACATTATTTTGCAGCCATCATTGTGACTTCCCCATCTTTAAGAGAGTAGATTTTGTTCTTTGTCGATGGACCTCCATCCTCTTTAATATCTCCATCGACAACCTTCAAATGCATAAAATAGCATAGAAATGCTGAATTTGCTAGCCCTAATTTAAAACCACCATTGATTGTAAGAGATTAGCCCCAAATGAGCTAAGAAATACATGCATATGATAGTTCAGTACTTCATTCAACACAGTATTCATGTTTATAAATGAAAAAATTTCCTTGTCATGTTAGTAATGGAGCAGGAGCCTGTTTTGGAAGAAAAGAATCAATATTTATTAGGGTTGGACCAACGAAAGTACTTGAATGAATCTTTAGCACTAGAAAATTTGGTAATGCCTTTCAAAAGCGGAACCTCAGAAGAAATTACAATACTTCCTGATAAAAATGGATCAATGGTTCCTGTCTAGAAAAGGACTCTTATTTCTTCATGTTTTTATCATCATGTGTGTGTTTGTGTGTGGTTCTTTTTGTGATAGGTCTCTAACTCTTTCTAATGTTGTAATCGTCAAATATATAGATGCTAAAAAGAAATTCAGAAATACAAATCTATATAACATTCCAATTTTAGAATTAAAATTATGCAATTCGAGATGTCCTGGTAATAAATGTTTTGCAACATCAACACTTTGAGTTTATCAATTAGACTTGAAGAATTATAACAACTGTACTAGTTATTTCCATTCCTCAGAAAGTAAAAATAATGCCCAGAACTTTTGGATATAAAATTCGAAACTCGTTCATCTTTGTGTGCTAAAGAGTTACCAGGAGAAAAATGAAGATTTCAGATTTCCCTTCCTTTTCAAATCGTCTCCTTCCTATGAAGGGATCATGATGAACCAAAGCAATTCAGATGCCACCAACAGAGAACATACCTTATGGTTCTGAAAGCAACATGGAGCCATTCTCCATCTTAGTTCCCAAATTCTAGCTCCTGAATAGGAAATAAGATTAAAACCAGAAGTAGCAATGTACAACAAAGGTAATATAACAAAAGGAATCATTTACCACCTTTCCGTGGCTTCTTTCTTCAGTTCCTCAATATGGCTTCCAATTTTAGCACATGCCACTTCAATTTCTATATTTTTCTCACAAAGCTCCTTCCATTGTGCCGATAAAGCATTAAGCTCGTATGCAGTGTTTTGCTGATCATTTACAGAAACATTATATTTTATATGCTCAACAGGTGCAATGAAACAAAACACAGTGCGACTAAGATATTTAAAATCACCTGATGATATTTCCTTTCACGATTCACAGCTTCTATCAGTTTATTTAGTTCAGCAGCTTCTGCTTGACATCTAGTGAAAACATAATGTATGTTTAAGGAAGAGATGTAAATATCAACTTAGCAAGCCAATACGAGTAATCAATTTATTTTTTTAAAGAAATCAACAGCTCTTTGTATTAAATTCAAACCTCTATTTCTTGAATGAATGTGATTTTGAAAGGCCATATTGTTTAATGCAACACTGTTTGTCTCACAAAAAAATCTCAGTTTCTGCAAGCACTTTGGCTCAACTGTGGTCAGTTTATTGACGGTTGAGCATAACCCGCCAATATGTTGACTACAGTTGAGCCAAATCTCAGGGATGCATAGCAAAGAGACCTGGGACTTTAAGGAGTCAAAATCGTGGATTTTTAGTCTGACATGTGCATTTTTTGTACCCCATTCAATGAGGCTCATGCCCAATGTGGGAATAGGAATTTTTTTTCTTTTATGACTCTAAAGCCGAAGATGCACTACACAAGAAATAGAGCAGACAGGCATACCAAAAGAAGTGGGTCAACAACCTAGATAGGAACACCTCCAGCCGTTGGTTGTGCTGTTTCCAGACATCAGCGCCATGTTTTGACATTAATTCCAGATTTTCTAGCCTACAACATTAACCACCAAAATTACAAGAGACAGAAGAACGTCAATAACAGATATAGGACAGGGAAGCAATAAAATAAGATAAAAGAGCAAAAGAGGCATATACGGTAAAGAGGAGAAAACGAAGTAAGAGTATTACTGTAGTGCAAACCATATTTAAGTTATAAAGATGTAAAACTCCAACGAATGCCCCTTCGTATCTACTACAACATCTTTCATAGTAAGTCCCAATAAAACACAACTCTGACAGCTAGGCCTACTAGCAATTCTGAAATATAAAAAATACACTTCTAGCATATGAATTTTGCAAGCAAAATATTATGAACCATGCTAGAATAATCAGGCTACCTAATTACTTGATGCTGAAGCAAACGTTGAGCTTTCTGAAGTGCCTGATTCTAGACAGTTTCATCATTCCTTTTGTTCATAGATGGCATTCCCAGTCCAAATCGTGACATATCGAGAGGCACATGTGGCTTTGAAGCTCTCACTCGCTCAAATTCCCTGGCAAGCATTGGATGATTCTGAAATACAAATTCAACAATAAAGTAATCAATTACACCTTCTTTGGGTAAAACAAGAACATTGTAATTGCATTATCAAGTAGAAATTTGGAGGAAGTAAAACTTAAAAACCTTTTTACTAGGAGGGGGAGGGGAATGTACTGATGTAGAACTATGTACATGTATGCACAAAGTGCAAGGAGAGACAAGTACCTTAAGTTCAATGGCTAAGCCCAAAAAAAAAACCATAGGACTTCAGATGAAAAGAGTGAGAGTAACAGATAAGAAAAAAAAAAGGAAACTGAATAAAAAGCATTTGTATCCTGTGTTTTAAAAGGTGCACCAACACTTCCTAAAATATGTAGCAATTACACGTTACTCGTTGGTATGTAGATAGTCCTCCAATATTTTTTGTAAGTATTTTATCTAATATATTTTTAATCAATTAAATAAATATTCAGAAGCCCTGAAACTGGGGGCAGAACCTGCATTCGTGAGAAGTATGAAAGAAGAAGCATCCTCTTTTACCCCCTCACAAAAGCAACTCAAACATCGTCACTTTGAGGAAAAGCCCCTCCGCTTTGAAGTAGAACCTATATTTCCTCAACACATTGGCCAAACATTGAGCCCGGACCTTAACTGACAATTGATTTAAAGAACCGATCATCAAGTAGTTATTATTATATAGAAGATCGAGTAACTACCGGCATGGCATGACCTTACTCATTTAACAAACGAGTTTTCTCAACTCTCTGAGATCCCCTCTAACGTTATGTGAGAGGTGCAACGGGGTGCCCCTGCTACGCTTCACCCTCCAAGGAATTAGCTAAACTATGAAGCAGGTATTCGGCACATACCAACGAAGTGGCGAAGGGATTTGCTGGAGATTCGGTTAGGCCTAGACTCGCCTAGGAGATTCGGTCAAAGAATCCCAAAATTTTGACCAAAAAGATTAGAGAAGTGAGTTGCATAAGAGGGTTTTCTACCAAAAACATCAAAGAAATTCGCTATCAGCCAACCTTTTCCGCCACGATAGGCGATAGGCAAAGAGATCTCAATGTACATCTCTCTCCTCTCTTTCCTATGTCACCTCTGTCTCTTTGTCTTCTCTCTTCTTATCTATTTTCTCCCTTCACACATTCTTTTGGTAATACTCTTCACGCATTTTTTACTTGCCCTATTTGGTATGCTTATACCCACTACTAAATAAACAGGGAAGTATATTACATGTTGGATTTAGGCCCATTTCTGAATAATCTAGAAATTATGTTTGTTAATGTGTTTTTCTTTCTCAAACAACAAGAATTCTCTCATATAAATTCTATTTTATGGTTTTTTCATTCAAAAAAAGGCAAGGAAATTTTGAAATTAAGTTTGATATATATATTTTTTGTTGAAAAACAACTATAGAATCTATGAAATTAATTAATTCATCATCTCCAATATATTTATACGAAAATAAATATTAATTTAATACAATATTTAAATATGTACCTAATCCCTGAATCCCTATTTTTTGAGCATGGTTCAAACTTTCAGTGTATTAGTCGATATTTCGATGTATCGGAGTGCTGAATTGCAACCGAGATACGAGTAAGAAAATCCATGATTAATCATTTAAAGGATATGTTTAGGCGAAATTTCAACGTAACAAAACGTTTCGGATCAAATAGTGGAAAATTTTCAGCATAACTGGGAGAAATACCACACAAAAAAAGCATTTAATACATTTTAACTAGAACCAAAATTGGTATTAAAAATAAAATAAAATAAACTAAAACTAGTATTCAAGTTAACTAACTTATAAATTATACTTATTCTACTGAGCAAAAAGCAATTATACATACTATATAGTGCCTAACTTGAGCTTTTAACTTTTTTTAGTCATTTTACTTGGAAATAAAAAACAAATTTTTATACATATTAATTAAGAAAAATTGTACCTATATAGTATCTAGTTAAGTATAACTTGAAAATATCATAAGAATTTATTGTCCAATTCTTATGCAATGTAACATTCGACACGTTTGTGAGATGTCTATTTTATCATTCGGACAATTATGTGTATTAAATAGTTTTTTTGTGAACTTCATTGATTAATCTTCTTGTTCTTATTATTTAGATTTTTTTTGAAGCTTCTAACTAGCATAAAGGTGCATATCACCCTAAACCAATAAGATTCAAAAAATGACCTTCCGATACATAAAACCGCTACCGCAACTTTGAACCATGTTTTTGAACCACCAAATCCCCAAATTGCAAACCCGAATCCCCACACTCAAACCCATGCTTTCTAGGCTCTACCTCAAGTACATAACTCATAACTCCTAGCTCAGCCTAATCCTACAGCTTTCTCTAGCTTGAAGTGAAGTTCAGAAACTTTCCTTAGGCCGTCAATACCTTTTTGAACAACCTCTTCTGATTAACATCATGAATCACTAGCACTGGCTTCATTCTTACGTATGATGTTCCCAAGAGCGGATTTTTTGAGAGGCACCTCGTTTATAAGAATTTTTATTAGGAGGTCCAGGTCTTTCTAGGACCTTCCTATACATTTTCGACACGAGTAATGATCATACATAATTAATACAAATTGGCCCCCACATGTTATGGGCTATTGGTTGAAAAAGTAATTATTGTACACGTGTCAAAAATGTATAGGAAGGTCCTTTTCCTAGTTGGAAGACCTGGACCTCCTAATAAAAACTCCGTTTATAGGGGTGAATTCGCTACTGATAGATCTCACCCACCACCTCCAATGAGATGTTTTCCACATTTGATATAGTAAAAAAAATTGCTATTATCATCAAAACACAAAAGCTCTCCAATTTTTTCACTCCAAACTTCATTTCTTCTAGGCAAAGTAAACCTTGAAAAAAAATTCTAAAACAGTCCTCGGCATCACCCAAGATTATCCAAAAGGGTCAGATGTATGTTAAACCTTCCTTCTCACTGTACAAATTACTAGCATTTTCCCCATCAAATTTATACGAACAAACAACTAGTGTAAGGACTACTCTACATTTTGAAGATGTTACCCATTGATTGGTTCCAAATTCTTTCGAATGGCCTTAAAGGTCAGTCAAGAGCCCGATACCCTAAAAACAACGTAGAAACTACTTCTCTGTGAAAATACCCAACTTCTATCTTCACTACACAAGATCATTGCATAGAAACTCTCAAACAGTAAGCCAGCTGGTTCCACATCCACTCTGGAAAATTCTTTCTAAAGTGCAGAATTATATACAACCACCTGCTCCAAAATGTAAGAATATTTGTTACTGAAGCACTCTTGTCAATTACTATTCAATATAATATATACCTACTAATATTTATTCCATCCTTTGGGTAGCCCTTTCCTTCACGACAACTCCACTCTAACGACACTGGCCTTCCATACGCCTAATATTTTAACCATGCCTGCAAGTAGCCCTTTCCGATTCAAAGGCGGTTCATTGATTGCACCTTTCTGATATGACTTCTGATGTTAGGAAAGCCCATCGCCAAAAGCTAGTTATTAGGGAAGAGGAGCCTAAGACTATATCAACTCACATCAAGAAAATATGAAAAGTTTATTACAAGTAATCTTGATTACAGGAAATCAGAAATGATCAACTGTTTCTATATCTTTCTGATTTCTCTATATCTATTAAGAACTTCAATTCCTAACTAAATTCTATAACTGTAATAACCCAAGATTTTCGATATATTTAAATAAGAAATTTTACGAATAATTTTTTTTATTATTTATTTTTATTAAGTATCAAAAGTGAATATGGTAATACGTGAAAGGTAAAGTATATGTGTACATGTGATAAATTTATATTTGTTTATCACATGAATGATTTGAAATAAATTTTTCGAAAAAAAAGAATTGTTGATTATTATAAATTATATTCTTATAATAAATTAATTTTGTAGTAAAAATATTTTATTATTTATTTTTCATGAAGATATGATTAATGTATTATTTAAATAACATATGTATATTTTACGAATAGATCTTTAGTATTATTATTAGTGATATGATTATTTCCTTATGATATGAAATTAGCAGATTAGTCAGTTTATTTATTTTAAATTGGCTAAGAAAGGTAAATGAGGCAAAGTGAAACAATTGATCAAAACCCTAATTTGATCTATGAATATGGATTTGAATGTTAAATATATTTATTGTTATAATTATATTTAAAAGTACGTATGTTAGTATTATGTAATATATATATTAACCTAAGAGATTAATTTTATTATCTCAATTTAAGTATTTATTTTAAACCTAGTTAAAGCAAGTCAAATTTAGTTATATAATTTAATCTACATGAGTAATTACTTAAGATCCAAAATGGGTGAATTAGAAACTCTAATTAAATATATAGGGTAATGTACAATTTATGTGTTGGATCATTTTAATTTGCATGGCCCAAGCAATTTAAATTAAATTAAAAAGCCCAAATAATTAAAGGAAATGGCCCAAATCTTTAGCCCATGTTGTATTGGACTTTCTAGAAGATAAAACACACAAATAAAGCAAATGAACAAAAAAATAAAAATTTGGGCAATAATGAAGGAGATGGGCGGAAATGTGAAGGAGATTTAGCACATGGAAATTATTTTTTCAAAGTCTAACTAATAGCTTATGTGTCTCCCTATATAACTAGCCTTTGAAATTTCCTTGGATTTGTTAGATTTGCAAGATATTAGAGAGAGAAGATGAAGATATGGAAGATTTAGTAGAGATAGGAAAGAGAAATAAGGAGATTGGAAGAGATATGTTAGGAGATTACGTATACATACATGTTATATATATATATATATATATATATATATATATATATATATTATCATACTTACTATAAATAATCCCATCTATTTTGCAAAGTAAATCTTTACTTCATTTTCTTTCATTTCCTTCCAAAAAGCTAAAAACAAAAATAGAAAAGAGAGAGAAAGAGGGATCGGCAGCTACAAGGAGAAAGGAGGGAAGAAAATTTTCTCATGCCATCTAGCTTGGTAATATATTGTGGAAGGAAAAGCAGTAGAGCAATAAGAACAAGGTATAAAAAAAAATCAAACCCTACACATTTAGTTTATGTATTTTATTTTGGTGGTTTGATGAAATAAGGATCTAATGTTTCAAAACTCTAAAATCTTAGATCTACATATTAAAGAGTATATTATGTTTAGATCATGTCATGTTGGGTGTTGATTTATTTGAAAAACAAAAGAAAAGAAAAACTAGTTTTATGGGTTAGAAAACCCTAATATCCGCCCACTTTGAAAGTTTACCATTTGAAATCTACAAATTATTTTTGTGATCCGTCAAAGAGGGGTGTTAGATCTATGGGTTAACTGTTAAACCCAAGTGGTATCACTCAAAATTGTTAAACGAGCAACCCGTGGCATGCGTGTTGGCAAAACTGTCCACCCGAGTAACCAAAACTGGAAAAAACAAAACTGTTCTGGCCAGTTTGTGTTGGGACTGTTTCGGCCACTTATGATATCCTAAAAAAATCTGATATTTTTTGATATAATAGTATGTTAAGTTAACTAAGTCCTGTCCAAAGATGGTAATTTGTGGATGTACAAAAGTGAAGTTATGACTTTTATAAGAAAGTGCGTTTTTAAACGTAAACTGTAATAATTCCTAATATACAACTCAAAAAAATGTAAAATGTTTACAGGAGCTAGGTTTTGATAGCAGGAGACTACCGTATAAATTTTATAATTTTTGAACCAAAGGATAATGTATGATAATTGTAACAATTTCGGACTGTTTTGGACCATTTGAAAATAGTAAATTAAATTGAAAAATTCCAGAAAATTTATATGTTCATGATGATATCATATTCGGATATTATCCTAAAAATAAATTATTTTTGAGTTGGTTTGATATTTTTAATGTGAATGATTGAGTTATGAATAAATGGATAAAATAAGTAATGTAATGTTAGAAATGGTGAAAATGTGATTTTATTGCATAAAGACCCTTAATATGATATGATCAGATTATGTAAGGGTATTTTGGTCATTTTTAATAAAATATTATGTTTATGGTATATTTTGTTTGTTAAATAAATTCAATAGTAAGGGATAAACAATTAGATTAAATTGTTTATAAGTATTATAATATTATTAAATGATTAATAGTATTAGTAAATAAATAAAATATTATTAATTGATTATTAATATTATTAAATAATTAAAATATTATTAAATAATTAATAATATTAATAAGTGATTAAAATATTATTAAATGATTAATAATATTAGTTAAGGATAAATAATTGATTAATTATTTATTATTTAATTAATATTAAATAATAAATAAGCTTAAATGCTAATTAACTATTCTTTAATAGTAAAGAGTAATTAAAGACAAATAAGGTTTATAATTTGATTACTTATTATTTAACCTTAAATAATAAGTAGATGTAATTAGTTATTATAAATAATAACTAAAGGTGATTAATTAGTTACTATTTAACTATTATTAAATAGTAATTAAAAGAAGATAAAGTTAGTAAAATAATAAGTAGATACAATTAGTTATTCTTCATAATAACTAAAGGTATTTAATTAGTTACTATTTAACTAACACTAAATATTAATTAAATGCGGATAGTGTTAATTAAATAAAATGAATTTAATTAACACATTAATTAAAAAAATTATAATAAATTGTTTAAAGGTTTAACAAGTGTTTATCACTTGAGAAAAATAGTATTACTTAATTAAATTCTTAACCTTAGGTCTATTAAATGTCCAATAGACTTAATGATAAGTATAAGCGATTATAAATGTTATGTGATTAATTGATTGCTAGTTAAATGGTATATGATAGAATATAAATGTTCAATTATACGCAATGCTAATTGATAGACCAATCATATCAATGCTAGGTCATTCGAAGAGTTGTAATTAAAGTTAGATAATTGTAGCTCGTCGAACAGGCAAGTTTCTTACCTTAAACCTCTTACATATTGCAAGTTCCCTAACCTTACTCAAATTTATATTCAGCAATTATCTTAATCCTTGCATTTACTTTATGCAATGGATCCATATATTATGCAAGTTTCAATACTCTTTTAATGAGCAAGTATTCTTGAACTTTATTCAAGCTATCTACTGATTTCAAATATTTCGATATTGTCTCATGTGACGCATTTATAATCAAAATTGTTCTGTTCTTTGTGCAAGTGTCCTCACTTGTACAAATTGTTATAATTATATCGTAAATTCGAAATTCTTTGACATGATAAAAGTTTTGATACATGCTATTAAATTTCGGTATGTATACATAATTTAAAGGTTGTCTAAGCTATTTGATTCGCCTAGACATAGTTTGGAATGTATTATTGAATATGATTATTTATGATAAAGTCGTCCAACTAAATTGCTTTAGTTAGGACTCCATACTGAGTATGAACAACCCGAAATGAGAAATTTAATTTTATGCGCCAAAGGCGGTGATGATGAACGAAAATGTCGTTCTAGCATGTAGTGTTGATCAATACAGGGCACAACGGGGCTGATCACCCTCCATGTCCGTAAGCCAGACGATTTACAGATGAATTTCTGTACAAACCTTTTCAAACTTAAAAATAAAAGTTCATGGTCTATTGACCGCTCAGCATTCAAAGTCACTACATTGTTTCAAAAATTGTAAACGATTTGATATGTTATTAAAAACTGTTTCAAATGACTTCACAACTATTGATTCGTTGTAGAAGTAGTCCTCAAAGAAAACATTTACTTCTTTCAGCTAATGTTTATTAATTGTTATTACTTGTTGAGCAATTAAATGCTCATTCTTGTTTTAAATTAAATGTTTTCAGCTAAGAGTGATCGACCAGAAGGCTCTGGCAAGGACAAAGGAAAGGGAAAACTGAAGGATTAAGTATAAGGTGTTATTTGTAATATCTAGACTTTAGTATTGTGATAATATACTCCCTCGGTTCCTAAATAACTGACGTTATAGGTCAATTTTTTTGTTCCCAAATATTTGACGTTATAGGATTTCTAGGAGAATTTATATATATCCATATAATCCCAAATCTCTATCATGTAATAATGTACTTTAAAGGTCGTCGTACCTGGGAATTAGACAACTCTGATATAATTTTTAAGTTTGTAATATATTAAGTAATTTGAAAGTATGGTATCGTGTAGCACCAAGTACGGGTTTCAAGTACCCGGATTTGGGGGCGTCACAATAACTTTTGTTGTCAATCACTGACGTTATAACTCTAGATCGTAACTAAAAAATTTGCCTTCCAGATCGAAAAAGTTAAAAGTAAATGAAAAGAAGACCAATCACCAACGAGAAAAGAGATAAGGGCACTCCATGAAGGGCGGTTTATGTTGTTTAGGGCCTTGGCAGTTTTTCTCACTTATAAAGAAAGTAATGATTATATGAATGGCCTACATTCATTAAAGTTCCCAAAAACACAAAAAAAATCATGTAATACATGATTTAAGCTCAACAATGGTAGCATTTTCAGAATAACTTCTACAAGTATGATATTCTTTTCCTCGTACAATTGTTCAGTTCAAAATATGTGCACAACTACCAAAAAACTGCCTAAATATTTACACATTCACATACACAAATGATAAATCAAAACATTTATTCACATACTAGGAAAAAAGAGTTGTGCATAAAAACAAAAGCTCTAAATATTCACAAAAGCTTTGGTAGTAAACAGCCTAGTTCTTATTGTAGGTATCTAGAGAGAAACAAAGTATGATGTTTTGACCTCATGGAGTTGTTGAGAATTTGAGATAAACAGGGAAATGTGTAAACTATTACAGCCATATATATATATATATGCACAATCATGACATTACAAAAGATATGCTTCAATACATAAATAAAAAATCAATTCAATATAAATTCAACTTGGTCTTCAAAAGTTCAACTACAAGAGTAACAGAGGGCAAAAAATTATATCACAGTCTTTAAGTTTTCATTTCCTTACCTTTTTTAAGTTCCAAACAAGCCTAAAAAATTTCGCCCAAATTTGCCAAAAAATATCCCAAATTTGAATGTAAAAATACATATTCAGAGGGGAAAGTACCTTAAAATTGAAGGTGGGAACTGGAGGGAGATCTTTTAGGAAATCGGAGGGTTTTTGTAATACCCATATTTTTTTTTTGAGTCCCACATCGCCCCTTTTACTCAAACTCTCCTCCTCCCTTAGCCTATATATAGAATATCAACCTTTGCTTTATTTTACCAAATAATTAGTACCTCCAAATTTTTTTGTGAGGAACTTTTTGTGTGAAGCTATTTTTGGTAAGGCTTCATTAGTTAACGGTAGAGGAAGAGAATGCAGATGGTGTTGATCAGTCTGTGGTTTTGATGTATGTATGATTGGAAAGGTTTTAGAAGCAGAAATCATATTCATTTAGTTCAGCTCCGACTCCAATAATTGAAGCAGAATCGGATAACCAGAAAGTGTTGATGACTGCTTATAAACTTGAGTTGTATATATTCAAGATAATTAGATTAATCGTTCAGACTAATGATCAATTTTGCGACTATTTTCTAGTAAAATATTGGAGTTATGTTGTATGAATTTTTTTATGATAGTCTGAGGAGATCTTTGAATTTGTTGGATTAAAGTTTGCACTAAGAGGTGATTGATTTATTAAATGATTAGATAATAAGTGATCAAATTCAATAAATTTTGAGAGACCTTAAACAGTTTAGAGTAGACAGTTTTATTTTATAGATAATAGAGTGTGACTTGGAGTTTCATATGGTGGTTCAGTTATCTTAGTGGTATCTTCTTTGGAGTAATAATATTGGAGAACTAATTTGAATTGAGATTGGGATATTCTTAAACTCTTAAGGTGCTAGGAAGAATTACTCAGTCCGCATTTTATTGTCCCATTTGAGATTTTAGAAATGGTTTGGCGAAGTGGTATTCTGGTTAGCTTTGCCTCCACAGTTAGCTCAGGTGCATAACATATTTCGTGTCTCAGTGTTAAAGAGTTATCATTATCATCTGTTGCATGTGGTGCATTATCTGTTGGATAAGACTGATGAGGAAAATAATTTCGTCTGTTATAGTTTTGTGAAAGATTTCTATTCGAGTAAAGTATTCACATCCTTTTGATAATTGATTTTGTTTTGTTTATTTTTTTTAATTCCGAGGACGGAATTCTTTTTAAGGGGGAAATAATGTAATACCCATATTTTTTTTGAGTCCCACATCGCCCCTTTTACTCAAACTCTCCTCCTCCCTTAGCCTATATATAGAATATCAACATTTGCTTTATTTTACCAAACAATTAGTACCTCCAACTTTTTTTGTGAGGAACTTTTTGTGTGAAGCTATTTTTGGTAAGGCTTCATTAGTTAAAAATTTTCAGTGTCGAGGACGTGAGCAAACTGCGAATCTAATAATTTCGGGTATTACATTACTTATTCTAGGTACGGATTTTCGTACTCTTTTAGTGATACTCCTTTAATTTTAATTTGTTCGTTTTGTTTCTCATTTAGAATTCAGATATTGTTTTGATATTTTGTTCATAGTTAAATTCATATGATAGATTTGTTTTATTTTAGATATTCGAAAATTCGTTATTTGTACTCTTTAGACTTATTGAGCATGTCTAATATTTATTTTTGTAGAACCGTACATGCTAATATATTTTGGGAGATTTTGTGTCGATTCGTTTAGATTTAGCATGTGCGTATTAGAACCCCTTTTGTTGGTATTATGTTGCTTATATTGTGACATGATATTTTTGTGAGATGATATCGTAGGGTGTACCTTGAGCTAACCACCTGTGGGGTACCACAGGCATGTTCTCTTGGCACCGAGGCATGACACTTCCGTGGCAGTGTAATCAGTCCACGGCGTCTCTGTTTTGTGCTCCGATGAGAGTTGGTCATTTGGTGATTTGTTGTGAGAGGCTTATGGGTCGACCCTAGTTTTCTGTTTTGTTCTGTTCTGCGGATTGGTGATATTTGTGCCAAACCTCCGATTTTGCATGCATCTGGATTGCGCAGTCCGATGTGTGGTTGCCTGTGTGGCATTATTTTGATTGTCTATGTGACATTATTTAACTTGCCTGTGTGACAAGGTCTATTTCTGTTTTGTTCTGAGCTCGGTATGAAATAACCTCAGCCATTTGATTCAACCTATTATGTTATTCAGTTCAGTTCAGTTGAGCTATGTTATTGTGATATTTGTTATTCAGTTCAGTTCATTTCAGTTCAGCTATGTTATTGAGTTAAGTTCAGTTCAACTATTTAAGTTCAGTTCAGTTCAACTCGACTATGTTATTAAGTTCAGTTCAGTTCAGCTATGTTATTGAGTTTAGTTTAGTTTGATTTCGTTATTTAGTTCAGCTATGTTATTGAGTTTAGTTCAGTTTGATTTTGTTATTTATTTTGGTTCTCATTTATGTACTCTATATTCGTACTTGGCAATTGGCTCATGCTGTGTTTTTCTTTCGGCAGGTATTCAAGGGGTTCAAGGGCAAGTGTGAAGAGATGTTCCTTTTAATTTGATATTCTGCTTAGAGTTTGTTCGTGCGTGACCTCTCTTTCCTATTTCGGGAAGGGGGTGTTACAGTTTTTTGGAGCTTCGAGCCATCTCTTCTTCAACCAAACGGTCCACTTCTCGTTTCACTTGGGGATCACCGTACTCGTCGTCGATGTAGGTCAACGCATCGATGACTTCGGCACCGTTGGACCACGCCAGTCGAGAGGATGGAGGAGCTTCCAACATAAGAATATCGCCGTTACTCTTTTTCGGTTTCGCCATTGTTGCAGACCTAATTAGCTCTCGTCTCTTCTGTATCTCTCTCGGCCCAGCGAAAACTGAATTAGAACTGGAGCTTGGGTTAGGATAGTACTACACCTTCCGTTCTAATTTTTAGATTTTCATTTCGACATAATTTTCCTTTTATGTTATTTATTATTTTAAAACGCAAAGAACTTATACCATTTTTGGTACGATTTGTACGGATAGTAAATTTTTCACTATATTTGTGAGGATAGTAAATTTTACACTGTATTTGTGAATTAGAAAATACTAAATATTTACTACACGTGTGTGAGTTTAAAAACTAAGTAGAAAAAAAATGATGAAAAACTTACATTTTCTTTAAATAAAAAAAATGTTTTGTGTATTTTTTAAAGGACGAATTTAGGCAGAAAAAAAAACCTTTAAATAATTGTTTTAGAATCGGTATATTATTTTAGGATAAATTAAATATATTAGTATATTTTTAAAAATAATTACAAAAATCATACCTCTATAAAATAATTACAACAATATTACACTTTTTTATTTTTATTTACAATATTAATATAATTATAAGTCCTTAATTTAAGGGATTAATATCCCTTTAATTCATCACTCTCTCTCTCACCCCTCCCTCCCACTGCCCCAACCCCTACTCCCGCCGCCCTCCCTCTCCCGCCTCCCTACTCTCTCTCATCAGTATCTTCTAATTTATATTTTTTGAAACTTAAATCCTCATCTGAAGAGCTTGAATACCTCATACTAATAATCTCTTCAAAACTATCTAGCTAGCTTCTGTAAAATTTTTGCTTGCCCTCATCAATTGGCAGAGAAAGTTTATGTACTTCAGAACTTATTTCTTCTTGTCCCTTTATATCCTCTTCACTGCATGAACTTTTAGAACAGTCCTCAGTTTGATTGAGATCGACAAACTTTGCCGCTGAAATAAGTTTATGATCGTCTTTATAACCAGAGACCTTGAAATCAATAAACTGATCAAAGCCTCGATTTCTTGAACCCACATAATCTTGTTCCTGTAAATCATTATTTCTGGTCATCCCACTATAAAAATTTAGTTCTTTGTTGATGACACCCCCAAAGGATTCTATTTTAAGGTTGGATACCTTTTGTATTAAGTTTTGGTTACCATTGTATTAAGGGTTGGTTACCTTTTGTATTAAAAGTTGGTTATCTCTGTATTAATGTTTGGTTACCTCTGTATTAAGGTTTGATTACATTTATATTAAATGTTGATTACCTTAGTATTATGGTTTGGTTACCTTTGTATTAAAGGTTGGTTACCTTGGTATTAAGGTTGGATACCTTTTGTATTAATTTTTGGTTATCTTTGTATTAAGGGTTGGTTACCTTGGTATTAACGTTTGGTTACCTTTGTATTAAAGGTTGGTTACCTTTGTTTTAAGGTTGGATACCTTTTGTATTAAGTTTTGGTTACCTTTGTATTAAGGGTTGGTTACCTTTGTATTAAGGTTTGGTTACCTTTATATTAAAGGTTGGTTACCTATGTATTAAGGTTGGTTATCTTTGTATTAAAGGTTGGTTACCTTTGTTTTAAGGTTGGATACCTTTTGTATAAGTTTTGGTTACCTTTGTATTAAGGGTTGGTTACCCTCCTCCTCCTCAACTTATTTTTCATACTATTGATTTCATTTTACAAGTTAGTGAATAACCCGTGCATAACATAAACTTCTTGATCTTAATAAATCTACATAATAATTAAATAAAGCTACTACCATATTCATATCCATTAAAAAAAAGAATTGGGGAGAACAAAATTCATTTCAATAAGAGAAACTATAAATTCAACGTATAATAAATATGAAAATATTTTCAGTTAGGGATGCCCATTAATGCTCTCATGTTTTTGTGTGATTGTTCTCTTATCTTTTCCTATACGGTGTTAACTATCTCTTGAATTTTATATATTTCTGCAAGCTATGTGGCAGCACAATAAACAATTATGTGAGCAACAATAAATTCCAAATAATTCTGCTCCATTTTTAAAATATTATTATTCAAATAAAAATATCATGGCTAGTGATTATAAGATACATTAGCTGCAAAAAAAATTAATTTCTCATCAAATGTGAATGAGATGTTTAATAAATTCAGAAAATTCTCGAACCCCACCTTCTTGAATGGAGGGAAGAAATTTGTGACTAAACAGACTTGGAAAAAAAGAAGAAAGAAGATTTAGAGTTACTTCTCCTTGATTTAAGGAATTCCTTATTTAATATTGTGTTGTGTGTGATTTTTGTAATTATTTTATGTGTGTTTTATTTTTGTAATTACTTTCTAATTGTTGTATATTAGTGTTAAGGATCCATTATTTTAATGCACAAACCCAAGAAAATAGACTATAAAGGTATAATGGTAATCTATATTTTAAAAAAATTATCAATTCACACAACCCAAGGAAAATCGTAAATTTTGTAATATTTTCTTTTTCATCCTAATTTTACTTTCGTGTTCTTTTCTTTTTCTATAAAAGTCACAAACATTAAGTTTTTGAAAATACCGCAAACTGACATCAAAAAGTTAAAATTGATATTATATTTTAAAATAGGTGAAGTATTTAAGTTGTTTTACAGTCCAATGCAAAAAACTGAAAAAGAATTATGTTGAATTAGGTAGGTAAATTCATCGACCAGTTAAAAGATGTTTTGTGGAACTAATATTGTGCTTTTGAGTTTTGGAAGGGAAAAAATTCAAAATTTTAATTTTTAATGGAAAATAAACTAATAGAAAAATTATATGTTTTGTTTCATGTTATTACTAAATTTATATTAGAAAAAAAAACTTAGATTTTACATTTAGATTACTAGTTGTTGTTGGGTATATATAGCTCATATATGCTTATTTGAAACCACATCTTGAGTTCTCAACTCAAAAGGTTAATCTATCAGGTCTATAGTCCACTAGAGCATATATATTTCCTCAATCTTTTTTCTTATGTTCTGATGTGCGATTTTATTATCACGCAGTACCTCAACAATCTCCTCCATAACGCGTGATTTCTTCATCCACATTGACACCAAGCTCTCCTCCCTTGAACTTTAACCATACTCTTTTTGAACATTAGCTCATCACTTCTTCTGGTTGACGAGCTATTCTCTTTATTATCTCTTGTTTGATTCACCAAGAGTCTCTGTCAAACCCATCAAGTTAACCATACTCTTTTTGAACATTAGCTCATCACTTCTTGTAGTTGACGAGCCATTCTCTTCATTATATCTTGTTTAATCTACCAAGAGTCTCTGCCAGACCCATCAAGTCTCCTCTATCTGTAAACTTATCTCTCAATATCTCTTGTAAAGAGTCAACTAAGAGCCTTTGCGAGAAGAATACACCACTTACTCAATGAATTATTTTTCATCTATCATGAGCAGTCCATACCATATCCATGACCCAAGCATATAACCATTGTTTTGATACCAGTTGTTGGGTATATCCGTCCCATATATGTTCATCTAAAACCACATCTTGACCAAAAAAGTTAACCTATGAAGTCTATGGTCCATTGTCCTCAATTTTTCCTCTTGTGTTCTGATGTGGAACTTTAGTATAACGCGGTACCTCAATAATCTAACTTGTTGGGAATTAAGTCGCGCAATCCAAACAACAAAATAAAGAGAGATAAACAACACAAGATTTAACATGAAAAACCCTTAAACGAAAAAATCACGGGGTCAAACTCTGAATCTCCACTATATCAATAATAATGGGTTTACAATATTTCTCTCAAGTTTTACGCCCTAAAACTTGAGTTTACATAATACCACGACACAACGTTTTATACGGAAGAAAAGCTGCAAAACCCTCCCTCTTGCAATAAATTTTTTTTGTATGGAATATAAAAGCTGCAAAAAACCCTCTTCCTCACACAAAAACAAAACTCACTCATATCCTCTCTCAACTCCTAACTCTTAAGATGCTACATAATTTTTAGTTGTGCTACACTTCAACAAATATACATAAAACTGTATTTATAGAGTACCCCAAACTTTCCTCTTCCTATTTAAAATAGGACACTTCCAAAATAATACTCTTACTAAAAATAAGATTCCTTCTCATAATAGGACTCCAGCAAATAATAAATATTCTATTAAAAATATGACACTTTCTTTTCCATAAAAGTAAATATTTTCTAAATAGGATTTGAGGCATATCCCAACACTAATTTACCCTTATATTAGTTTTATTGTGTTTGTAATGTAAATGGTATGATAGGTGTTATAAAAGATTTGGTAATGATATTTAGTTTTTCGTCAAAATCCATCTATTTTTTGGACATAAAAAATTTGGCAAGAAAAGTGATCAAATTTTTTGTCTATTTTTTTATCTTTTTCGTTTAACAAAAAACTTAATAACAAAAGAATTAGATAGGATACTTAAGTTTCCGTACAATTTTTTTTTTGTCTATTTTAAAATTCAGTAACACAATGTAAATGAGTTTTGCATACATTAAAAGTGGCTATGTTGACAAAGCATAAGTGTATACCGACTTAAAAGATGATGCAAGCCCAATTGTTACGGGCATACATCACGATGGTTCGATGGTTCCTTCAGCAGAGGGTCCAGACCCAAAACACAAAACAATTCAAGTAGTTAGTTTCACTTATCATTTTTTTTTTGTCTTTTTTTTTGAGAAAACAGTCAAAAAGATTGAATTTTATTGAGCCTGAATATCCGGTCAACAAATAATAGCGAGAGAAAGAATAGAAAGATGAATTTCTTCCGGTCAACAAATAATAAAAGAAAACTCAACGTTTTGAGCTAAGTTAGCCAAATCATGAGCTACCGAAGTAGTAGAGCAACACACATGGATAAAACTAATGAACTCAAAATAACATCAAAGATTCAGATAGGGGCCGGTCCTAAGAAATTCTAAGAATTTGGAGGCCCTGTGCGAGAAAAAAATGGGAGCCCTCTCGCATATATACAAAAAAAATTTATATAACGTATATTTGACCTATAAACTATATACATATACACACAAAAAAAAATTCGGGGGCCCTCCGAATTTGGGGCCCTGTGCGGTCGCTCTTTCTGCACCTCCTCATGGCCGACCCAGGATTCAGATAATCTGCCGTTAAAACATTTAAATAAGAATTATCACTATGAGAAGAGCAGAGACGATCAACAACATTCTAGCAATCACTCTCAAGAATGACCCGGTTGAAGCCAATTTCTTTAGTGAGTAGTAGAGCTTAATTTCAAGGCTGCAAAAGCAAAAGCCTCAGCTTTATTGACCTCCATGTTGCCATTAATCCTGTCAATTCCAGCTCCCATAATATATAGCTCCGCTAGAGTCCCGAACTATGAAGCCATTACCATAAACCGATGCGTACCTGGACATCGTGTTGAACAGGAGTCTTGGCCAAAGTACTAAACTCATTGAAGAAGTGCAGGCTGCGAGAAACAAGAAGAGTTTAACTAATTTAATTGTTTTTATGCCTGGAAATTAAGCTTTTATGATCTCCATGTTCACTCATCCACTCACCCACGTTAGTTTTTTTTAAAAATCGTTTCTCACATCTCTCTTCCACCATCCTCTAAATTTAAATTATAGATGGGCAAGTCTAATTTACACATTTTATAATTTTAGATCAGTTCTTTTGTACTTAAAAAAAAAATTTATATTGCACTCAATGGCTAGCTCTCGTAAAATGTGGATAGCATTTAAATACTCCATCCCTTCTATAAAAAAGAATCTTATTTAACTTTCATCTTAGTTAATTTATGAAATTTTATTTTTTAAATTGTGATATGAATTATTTTACTCTTTGGAATAATAAATTTTTGTAAAGTAATTTTCAATATTAGCTGTTGTAGAGGAACATCAATTTTGACTTTCTTGTTAGAAAATATTAATGTGCAATACTATTCATGAGTCAATAAATTTATTGTTTTGATTCTCTTGACTTTGTTGAGTCAATTTGAGGTTTTCTTCTGTCTATCTTCCACTTAAATATTATTTTTTTAAAAGAATATCTGATAAGTCAACACAAGAATGGGCCCAGTAACTTGAATTATCATTAAAATTGAAGGGAAACAAATCAAAATACAAGATTCATGTTTTAAATATCTATTAAAAAATACATTAATATATATTAAAATTAAATATTGCTACATAATAGTACACATAATTAAGGTATAAATCAATATTATTATGACAACAACATTTTCTTTATCGCATGATACCTTGGGTACATAATTTTCTTAGTTCCGATCTTATCAACTGACTTCCAAAATAAAAAGTAAATAAATAAAGAAGACCCTATATAATATTAAAAATTTATATAAAATATTTCAACAATTAATAATAGACCAAATTAAAAGTTCTACTTCCAGCCGTGAGCCTCTGCATTAATGAAGTCATTACTTTTCTATTTGACCCTCTACCGCTTCTTTCCATTTTCTTTTTCGGCTCTCATGCTTCACATTTTCTTTTCCATTTTCCATTTTCCATTTTCCATTTTCCATTTTCATAATAGCTGTAATTAAATCGGAATAAAATTACTGGTAGAAAACTAGAAATGATCAAATCAAAAAATTGAAACACTTTATTTACAAATTAGAAACCGAGAAATTATATTGACAAATTATATCAATCAAACCTCACATATAGGAGAAAACATTCTCACATAAAAGAAAAAAAAATAAATACACAAAGATTAAAATCTATATTATAAAGTGAAAGCATGATCTTTGGTCTCTTGGTGTCCTCACTTTATAATTTCAATTATATTCTCCCTTTTTAACTTAAAAAATTACTCCTTCCGTTCCAAGATAAAAGTCTTTTATTGATTTTTGTGGTCAAATTGACCATTTTTTAAATTAATATATCTTATTATTTTTTTAATATATATATATATGCATAAAACTTATAAATATTATAAACTACATACAATTTAGTACATATCTCTATGTATGTTTTTTTGAAAATCTAAATATATTTGCTTAATTATTAATTCAAAAATGGTCAATTTGACCACAAAGTCAATGAAAAACTTTTATCTTGTGACACAGGGTAATTTCATGGTTATTAAAGTAATTTATGACTTCCTTATTTTTCTCTTCCTTATTCTTCTCTCAACTACTCCCACTTTATACTCCCATTTATCTATTTATGTAATTTTTTTTATCTCTCTCTCTTCTATCCCAACTTTCTTTCATTACTTACCTTATTTTTTTTACTATTTTTAATTATTAATAATTAAAAATAATTAAAACACAAAATAATTGGATTCTCTTGATCTCCTCACTTTATAATCAAATTATGTGGTTTTAGGATAATTAACACAGCCAATTAATCTCAACAAATACAACAATATCTTTTCGTATATAGACAATCAAAGTGTATGAGCACGTGACCAACTCTGCTGGTCCAACTTGGATAATGTTTGTCAACTTTGGCAATGTAGTTGACAATTTCATTAAGCTCAAAGATTCAGATGCATTTCTGTGCAACATGACTTTTGCGGTGCAATGCATCTAAAAAAAAATAACACACAAAATAAATATGAACTTAACGATATTTTTTATTGTTGTTCCAATGACATACTTCTAATATATGAAACTGGAGGGACGACTTTCGTGTAAACAATTTTCTGAAGTCTTTTTGGCTTCTAAAAAATGCTCTTCAACTTTTATGGTAATTCATATTTTGTTCGTCCATTATATATATATATATATATATATATTTTATATTTCTATTTAGTTTTTTAAATTTTATAAAATTTTTATTTTATTCCACATAATTTACACATGCGACGTGTGTTAATAATAATTTAAACAACACTCATTGGTTGTGACAATCAACCGCCCAAAGCGAGTGAAATGACATGGCTATCCTTTGTTAAAATAATTTGTGTGTTTCATGCATTGCAACTTCTTTGTATTGCCTTCTAAGTGTTCGATAAAATGCCAGAACTAACAAAATCAGCATTTTTTTTGACATGTGAGATTGTTTTCTGGTGAGTTGAATGAAAACAAATTATTGGAAGAAACAAGTGTTGAAAAGTAGGTTGTCAGCATTGGGTATCTCACAAATCTGAAATCACATTTCTTGAAAATGTTTCCAAGATTCATCAAACACCAGAAAAAGATGAACACCTAGATTAAACAATCTTCTGATTCAATGCATGTAAAGTCAGATTTTCAGAACTCTGTCACACATTTTATGAGTCTCCAAATAAAGCTTTATGTTTAAAGATTGAAGAGCATGCTGGAGTTCATCAGCAAACAATAATGCTAGAGCTTATTCTTTCAACTTCTATTTAGATGTAAGTGGAATCAAACTCAATTCCCTATTTTATGTTTCTTTTTCAGTATAGTTTTACTAAGATTGTTCTTTTTCTTATGATTTTCTTTTTTCCCATATGGGTTGGAAAATCTTATATACTACCATCCTTTGTTATCACAATGTGTGTTTTTCTCTTTCTCTCGGTCACCATAGTCAAATCAAGAATTTTCTTGATGGAGTGCGTATCTTGCTAACGATTTCTGATCATATTTGATCTCGCAAAAATTACTACTCTTGGTTTCTATTTAAACTTAAGTCCAAATCAAGATATTAAACCCAAACATGATTCGAAATACGATAGGATAATAAAGAAAATAATATCCTTTTTAAGGGTGATATTATATAACATGTTCATAATATAGAGGAGCTGGAATTTAGATATTCTTGCCAACACATTTGACATTTTCAAATATCTTTTACTGCAGAAATAAATGCATCTTTGTCAAGTAGCATTATGGACTCTTTTGCATCTCACTTTCAAAACTAAATCATTGAGGTGAAGACGAGAGATAAATACAAGGGAAAACACGTCATTAAATATACGACATTTAATATACGACAAGCCTAGTCTGACTCGTATACAAAGTCGTGCAGAACAAGCTAAGGTTGTGTTTGATAAAATTGATTATTACGATCTGAACAGTTTAGACATCTGAATAATATAGAGCATCTGAATAGAATTGTATCTGAATGAAAAAAAAATATTGTTTGATAATTACTTTTTTCAAAATGTCTGAATAACATGTTTTTACAATTTTAACCCTAAAAAAAAAACACAACTGCACTGCAGCTTCTTCTTCTTCCCCGCCCCCTCCTCCCCCTGCCCCCGCCCCCGCCGCGCCCCCTTCCCCTTCCCCTCCTTTCCCCTCCTCCCCCTCCCTCCTCCTCCCCCTCCCCTCCCTCCTCCTCCCCGCCCCCGGCCCCCGCCTGCCCCCGTCCCCCGCCCCTCCTCCTGCCCCCTGACAATTTCTGCAAGATTCTTGAGTGTTTGCTATCATTTACAAGAATTCCTTAAATGAGTATTTGTACATGTGATGAAATTGGTTTTTTTTTTTTTGGTTTTCTACTGATATTTTATGTAAGAAGGTTAGAAAGATTGTTTGATTTCTTGGGAATTTTCTTGGATTGTGAGCAATGGATGAGGAGGCGAAGAGAGAGAATGGTGCAACAGAGAAAGCCAAGAGTAGAACTACTACTGTGGATGAAGCTTTGAAGAAATGTATGGAGGGGGAGGAGGGGAAAGGGGCAGGCGGGGGGAGGAGGGGGCGGGGGCAGGCGGCGGTGGTGGTGGTGGTGGTGGCAAGTTGCAAGTTGAGGTGGATAGAAAAGTAAAATAATAATATTGAGGAGGGTATTTTTGTCTAAAAAATAGTCAAGGTCATTTAGACATACCTCTTAATAATATAGACTTGATTTTGTATCTTAACCGTTTAGAGACATTAAGAGGTAAAAAAAAAAACAACCACTTGCCTCTTACCGAATAAGAGGCAGTCTATTAAGAGGCAAGAAGTGGTAAACAAACAGCACCTAAGAGTTTCTAGTCCTACAAAACAGAATTATGCATTTAATGGTAGCAAAGGGGACAATTATGATATGCATTAAGCAATCAGTCAACTACCCCAGCCAGGCCTATAAAACTTTAGTTCCTATCCCTCATCAAGCACTAAGTTCATTGTTTTTTGCAAGCAAAAATTCTTCCAGAAATCCAATGGCATTCTCCCATTCCTTTTCATCTTTCATCCATCCTCAGTTAAAGCATATTGTTACAGTTAAGTTCTTCACATAATTAATGCAACTTTTAGCATTGGCTTTCTTTCTCAGCAAATTGCCTCTGCCAATGTAAGCGCATACACGTATTTATTTGTGTGTGTATTCAGACCAAAATGATCTAGGATGAAATATGAATAGTGGAAAATTATTTATTTGAGGAAAATATATGTAGAAAAAGGCATTTCTAGCATCATAGTGGCAAAAAGTTGTGCCAAGTTAGAAACTTATCAACACAAGATTCTTTCAAAATTTCCATATAATTGTTGCAGAATGTTACATACTTTGATAAAAATTTCTCCGAAACAATTTTTATTTCTTATATATTTAGGTGAAGAATGAAGATATAGGCTCATACATTGTTGTATTTCATTGAACTGACCTCATGCCTCATATTGCAATGTTTTAAATCAATATTTTTGTGGATTTTACAAACACGTGCGTTATGTGATAACTTCGATTGATTTATTAGTTGCTTCATCACCATATTATATATTCTGTTTCCGTGTTTCGTTTTCTCAAGTAGGGATGGAAGTGTGATTTATGGCAATGACAAGGAGGGTATGTTTAGGGTAAGAACATTCAAAGATGGCAAATTAAAGCTTTTGGAAGATGGGCTTCTTGAACACGATGACAATAGGATTCCTATCTCAAGTGATGTCCGAAATTGTTGGGCAGGTTTCTCCCTTCTGCAAGCCTTATTTGTCAAGGAGCACAATGCTGTTTGTGATATGCTCAAAGTAAGCTAACAATATCATGCAGTTTTTCTCTTTAGTTTCCAGTTAAGTTTAGTCTATCAAGTATTATCATTTGAACTTCGTGGTTTTAGGGACATTACCCTGATTTTGGTGATGAAAAGCTCTACCGGCATGCCAGATTAGGTATTTCTGCTGTAATTGCTAAAATTCATACAATTGATTGGACCGTAGAACTTTTAAGAACCGACACTCTTTTAGCAGGAATGAGGATCAACTAGTAAGAAACCACAAGGACTTAATTTTAGTTTCCTTTATATATATGAATGGCCAATGAAATTCCCATTTCCAATCAAACAATCACCTAATGTGATCCTTTTATGAAGTATTTGTAAAATTAATTTTATCTTGCAGGTATGGTTTTCTTGGAAAGCAATTCAAGGATCTATTTGGACATATTTGTGGACCAATATTAAGTGGATTAGTTGGTCTTAAAAGGCCAAGAGATCATGGAATTCCCTATTCTTTGACAGAAGAGTTTGTAAGCGTTTATAGAATGCATTCGTTTCTACCCGATAAAATTCTGCCGAGGGACATCAAATCCAAAATTCCAAAGAACAAATGTCCATCAGTTCAAGAAGAGTACTAATATTTATCTGCACTTAATTAACATCTTGTTTTATAATCCTAAAGTCTATTGCTATTTGCTAAGAACAACTAAGAACAACTAAACTATATCACTAATTGAAACGGGTAATACTTTTTTTTTTGTCCTAGGGTGGATATGAAGGAAATGATTGGAAAAAAGGAGAGATAAGATTATCCAAGTTTGGAATAGAGCATATGTTGGTGTCAATGGGTCATCAAGCTTGTGGAGCTGTCACATTATGGAACTATCCTTCATGGATGAGGAATCTTATTGCTCATGATATTAATGAAGAAGATAGACCTGATCCAGTTGACATGGCTGCCTTAGAGGGTAATATTTATAATTCATCTTTTAGTGTTTGTGAGAGCCCAGTAGTCCATTTCCAAAAAAATGATCAGCAGTCTTTCTTTATGGGTTATACTTTGTGCACAAACAGTTGTATTTCTTCACATTCTGTACAACTTTTTATACAAAAGGTAAAAGGCGGCTCCTGATTCCAGGCAGCCTATTTGGACAGTGTATAGAAATAAGTTATATTTTATATAGTTGAGAGTTGCATTTCAAATGACCTTTATTATACAAATATTATATAATTGCAACTTCATGTTATATATATAGATGCCCAAACAAACTGTCTAAAATTAAGATCCGTAAAAGACTGATTCTATTTTTGCCTGATATTGCTGTGCTCCCAATTTCTCCATCTTTTATTTAGATTTTCCATTGAAAATTATGTATAATTCCTATATTATGCTGCATATCATAAAACATTACCATTAGAATGTTGTCCGATTCTATGTTACCCTTTTCTTTTCAAATTTTAAACTCCATTCTAACACATTGATTTGGCTACTTTATAGAGACAGAAAGGAATGTTGCTCGATACAATGAGTTTAGGAGGAATTTGTTAATGGCTTCCATTAGCAAATGGGAGGATTTATCAAAAGATGAAAAATTGTTGAAGTTCTTCGTGATGTATATGGAGATGATGTCGAGAAGTTAGATCTTCAAGTTTGCTCAGGGACGAAACCAGAATTTGATCTTAGGGGGGGCCAAATTTTTTACCAAGTTATAAATAATTTGGTGGGGGTTCGAGGGGGGGGGGGGGGGAGGGGGCAGTGCCCCCGAGCCAATTTTTTTTAATACTTTTATATTTTCGGGTCACACACACGCGCGCGCGCACACACACACACACACACACACATATATATATATATATATATATAATATTATATGGATATATATATATATATATATATATATTGAGAGGATATAAGTCGTATGTGGTTAAAATTTGATTGACAAAATTATAAATTTTCAATTTGACCCCTTATAATAGAAAATTTATAAAATTTTAGTGGGGTCAATTTATATATAATACTTAAATTTTTTAAAAATTACCTGACATTATAAAGTAATTATTTTTCCCAGTGGGTTCAATTGACCCCACAATTTCTACATAGATTTTCCACTGAAGTACTACCCAAGTCTTTCTAGTGAGCTTCTATTTTCTTTTTCATTTAGTATGGAGGTAGGAGTTGCCATTTTTTATTTGAGAATTTTTTGGGGCAGGTTATATGCAAGAAGGATAGGTCTATAATCTATCTATAAGTGTATGATATTGGCTAGTTAAGGTCAGAGTGGTCGTTAGTTTGGTAGTAAAGAAATTCATTTTCCTCTAAAGCATTGCATTTTTCTTGAGGGGGCCAAAAATAATTTTTTAAAACTTTGGGGTGGGAGTTACAAAATTTTCAAACCTTGGGGGAGGCGTGGCCCCCTCCGGTCCTAACATAGTTTCGTCCCTGAGTTTGCTTACATGCAGAGAAAAAGATCATAGGTTTTGCCATCAGTGAGAGTACTGCATTCTTCATCTTTTTACTTATTGCATCAAGGTACATTCACTCAAAACTAGTTTTTGGATTTCCATGTAATAAAAGCATAACCTTAAATTTTGTTTTAGTACTAGATTTATGTTATTTTCTATCTTTTTTGTGGATATAATGTTTAGGAGGCTGGAATCTGATAGATTTTTTACAACTAATTTGAACTCGAAAACATACACCAAAGAAGGGCTGGAACATGGATTAACAAGACAGAGACTTTGAAAGATGTTATCGATCGGCATTTCCCTGAAATGACGAAAAAATGAATGAGATGTTCGAGTGCATTTTTAGTGTGGGATTCAGAGCCAACTCCAGCTAATTTTATACCTTACACATGCGTTCAGCTACATGAGTGATCCACTTTGATGAACAAGATGTGAAGGTCAAATGTTTTTGTAAGAAACAAGATGGAGCTTTTGTAAATATTATAGGACTTTGGTCAATTTTTTAATCATATGTTGATTTTAGAGTAATGTTATGGTGACAAAATATGGCTATGAAAAACTAAAAAAGTAGATGCAAAATGATGTATCATGAATATAATTAGTAGATGTTTTTATCATATATGAGTGGTTTCAATAGTTATAACCCATAACTATCATCCACATTAATTTGTAATTTTTTTTGTATCGAGTCTTTTGTCACCAAATCATTATTGGTTGACTTTGTTGCAATTCTGAATTACAAATTGACTTTAGGAGGTAACATAATATTTCAAAGGAAATGTTGTTAAGTTGTCTCGAAGTACAAATGGATATTATCCCCCCTTACAAAAATTATCTTTCAAGCCTTCAACATAAATTGTGTAACAAACTGTAAATTGAAAATATTCTTTGGTTTTTTTTTCTTGTTAAAGTTACATAATTTATAATTGAACCTAGATAAAAATTACATCACTGTAATGGGACATTATGGTCAATTACTAAGATGGATGTAAATTTGTTTTTTTTTTAAAAAAATGAATTAATTGTTGAAATTAAATCCCAATTTAAAAATATTTAGATGAAAAATAGGACAATGATATCTCATATCAACTAAGTATTTAATATGCAGCTACTAAAAGTTATATGTCTACCAATAACTATATTCTTATACTACAACTATATCCAAATATTTATTTTGGAGATATGTATTCACTCCCTTCCACTTAAAAATATTTATAAATTCAATAATTTTCATATAATAATTTTAAAGAATAAAGTTATTTTTTTATGAAGACTAACTATAGACACATTGTTAGAACTTAACATATTTCATATTTTAAAAATTACTATCAAAATTAATTCTAATAATAATCATTTACTATAACTCATAACCTTAATTGTACATAAATGAAATACTGATTTATGATTGTAATACGACAATATATACATCTTAGCTTTTACAATAATCGACCCAATCTAGTATATATATTATTTATCCTAAGGTAAGTAAGACAATTCTAAAATATATTGTAAAATCGATAATATTCACTTTAAAACTTATACAATTCTAGAACTTTTTATTACATGTAACATTGTGATTGTATTATTTTTAGTACGTGAAGTTGAGTGAAATTAATTATATTACTAGACTTCAAAAAACAATTATCATACATAAAATTAAGAAACGAAAAATCACTTTTTGTTAAAATAATAAAATTACATAAATATTATTAATTAAAAAATGAAACTATTTCGTTTTCTTAGACTAAGGTTTGTTTTTTAAAAGACACATTTGACCAAAAATTCAAATTTGTTTGATGGTAAAAAATTACAGTATTACTACACAGACTTTAAGAAACCTTCGGAAAACGACGTTTTATCAACATCCTCATGTCTATTGACTTTCTTACGTGGCATTCTTTAACTGGTTAATACCAAATAATTCATCATAGTCCCTCAGTACATAATCACTTTTATTTATCTGAATATTTTGACATGCTCTTCTTCCCGCCATTTTCTCTCTGTTACCCCCAAAATATCCATTCAGTCGACTCACAAAACCCAGAATTTTTTAATGGCAAGAAAAGGGGAAAATGGGTATCAAAGATCTTTTGAGGTTCTTGAAGCCTTATGTTGAACCCATTCACATCAAGAAATATGCCGGCAAGCATGTAAATATTCACCCTTTCTTTTATTTTCTTCCCATTTACCATGTAACATTGGAAAAATGTTCTTAATTATTTTATTCAATTGATCAAATTGCCCATTCATTTGGGTTTTTTTTTTAACTTTTAATTTTGTTATCTGGGTGTAGGTAAAATCAATTTATAATTCATTTGTTTTTAAATTTGATTTTTTTTTAATCTGGGTGCAGGTGGGAATTGATGCTTATTCATGGCTTCATAAAGGAGGTATTTTTTTTTGGGGGGGGGGGGGGGGAGAGAGGGGGGGTATTTTTATTGATTAATTGTTGGGAAAATTATCAGCTTATTCATGTAGTATGGAGCTTTGTCTCAATATGGATGGTGCTAAGAAACTGCAGTACTTAAAGTACTGTATGGATTGGTGGTTGTTTATGATGGCGGGAACCTCCCGAGTAAGGCTGGGACAGAGAAAGATCGCCACAGGCATGTTACTTTTGATTTAGTTTAGCATCACATTGTAATTTCTGGTATATCACCTTATGATGATTAAGACCATGACAATTTTCATTAATTTTTTTGAAAAAGAAATTATTGATTTTGTTTAGGAAAAGAAAGGTTAATCTCGATTTAGCTATGGAGAAGCTCAAGGATGGGAATACTGGTGCTGCATATGAGCTGTTTCAGGTATTAGTATCTTTGCTTTTACTTGCTGACTTTAATTTTGTTTGTCTGCTCTGTCTTTAATTGGTTGAGTTAAGCTGTGTTTAGTAGTATTTGGGCTAATTTTATTTGATTTACTAAATTTTGAAATATTACCTATATCCGGGAAAAGGATTTCAATTTTTTCTATAGTACTTGAAGAGAAAGTATGACTCATTTTGGGGACTGAAGGAGTAGTTGTTAGTGTACCATTAGTACTTCTTAGGGGATAAATTATGCAAGAATCTTTCAATTTAGCACTTTTAATTTATAGTATGCGAGTATGATTATAAGTTTATAACCCTTTATCAATCCCAGTTGTATGGTGGTTGTATTTAAGAGTGACATTTCTTAAATGATCTTTTACAGAATTGAAATTGTATGGATAGTAGACATTCACTAGTTCTATGAACTTTTTGATACTTTCTAAATAGGATAATTTAGTTGATCCACAAAGTTCGACGGCCACCCATGAAAAACTATTTTCGACTACTACAATTTTCAAGGAGAGCTTCCTGTTTCCAATGTATCACAATTAAACTCTATTAAAAATCTACTTGAATCCAAAATTGCCGAGTAATACTGACGGTTGACTTTTAAAGTCGGCTCAAACACCAAAACATCTCTGTTGCTACCTTAGATTCATGTAATAGAATCAAGTTTTGTTCTTTAATAGGCTGTTCTTAATTCTTTATTCCTATACATAACCAGAAGTAATGTTTGGCTGCATTGTCAAAACACTAAGAAGTTTACTTATCATACATTAATATCTTCTTTTTGACATGTAGAGGGCAGTGAGTATCACACTACCAATGGCACATCAACTGATTCGTACCTGTCCACTCTTGAACCAGAAAAAGGTGGAATAGCAGCAGTAATCTCAGAGGATAGTGATCTGCTGGCCTATGGTTGCCCATCTGTAAGATTTCCATGAAACTTTTATACGTCCAGATGGAGCTTTACTTATCTCCTGTTGACATAAAGATTCTTCATTGGAGTATCAAAGTTGTTCTGTTTTGATTTGAGTGGGGCCATGGGCAGGTTATTTTTAAGATGGACTGGTTAGGCAATGGTGAGGAGATAGTGCTGGACAAGGTCTTTGATTCGGTAGCTTGTGTACCTTCCTTCCGAAATTTTGATTGAAACTTGTTCATAGGTAATCACCTATGTGACACTTATGCAACTCTTCTTAATATGCATATATAAGGACTTGATCTGGTTTAAGATTCATCCTTTAATTAAACCATTCCCTAAATTAAAGCCAATATCAAAACTGAATTCTATTCTACATGTAAATGAAAAGACCTTTCTTTGTCAGTATAATTGTGCTCCCATCAACTAAGCTATAAATATGAATTCTATTATCTTTAAATTCATTTGATTTAAGGTAGAAGTTTATATTGCAGGTATGTGTGTCCTAGCTGGCTATGACTTCCTTCCATCTATTCCAGGAATAGGGATGTCAAAGTCTTATTCTTTGGTTTCCAAGTATCGAAGCTTAGACCGAGTATGCATATCTTAGTTCTTTTGAAAGGTGAACTATTGTTGTTGATAGCATTTCTTTTTTTCCAAATTAAGAAATGCATGCTGCTTCAGACTATTTGAAAGCTCCTGTTGCATGTGCATTCACATGAAAGCATATAAACTTGAAATCCATGTGCATTGTCATGAGATATTACGAAGTTCAGAATTGTCAGTTTTGAAGAACTAGTAATTTAAAAGAACTCTCAATTTTAAGTGTTACTAATTTGCTGTTTTGTGAATGGTTTAAGTTTTCAAATCAAATCAGTAGTAAATTTGTATAAAATAACAATCTAATGATCTATTAAGTCTAAAGAGAACTCCATTCAGAGGGAAGGATTTTAACTTTTTCAAAGTTCAAAATTTCAAATTTACAATTAGTTATAAGAGGAAATAAGCTACTAGAAATTATGACACAAATAGTTTTACTTGTTAATACAGTTTGCTTGTTTACTATGCAATGAAGGATGGACTTTGAGCTTTGAAGGCATGGGATGTTCATATTATATTAGTAATAAAAAAACATGACATATATTATCTATATCGTACTTCAATTGAAGGACATGTTGAGTATAAGAAAACTTACAAAAGGATAGCTTAAGTTTTGCACTAAATTGGTGTGCTTTCTAATACGTACATATCTCGAACCACATGCTTATTTTAGAGTATGTTTGGGATTGCTTAAAAAATATGACTACTGATTCTGATTAATGTTTTTGATTATAATCAGTTTTAGAAAAGCAGTTTGTGTTTGGTAAATAAAAAGCACTTAAATTAGTAATAAGTGAAAAATTGGTGTGCTTTCTAATATGTACATATCTTGAACCACATACTTATTTAATTTTGTTATTTAAATGTTTTTCATTTTGTTGTAAAGTTTCAAAGATATAGCTGATATACACCATCAAATCCTCCTAATTAAGATTGCCTTGGATGCCATATTTACAAGTTCTATCCATTTTAAAATTTGAGAAGGGAAACCAAGTGCCTGAAGATTACTTAAAATCCTTCAAATAGGCGATGACAGTTTTCTAGCATGCCCGAATGTGTGTACAACTTTTCATAAGCTGATATCCATTTCTTCTGAATTTTGCGGTAGTAATAAATGCACAATTTGAATCCACTGCAGATAAGATACCCTCTCAAAGAGCCTTTAACGCATTAAACCTCTTCCAGAAACAATTTTGCAGTCTCTTAACAATGAGCTTGATTTCCTGGGGCCGTATCCTTTCTTTCTGTTTGTCTTGACTAGTTAAATGTTGATATCACACAAATTGTGTTAGTGGCAAGTCTTATACTAGTTTTTCCATGTTAGAAATAACAATCATGGGCATACTCTAAACTCTAAAGCCTCAATCATTTTATTCCTTAGTTATATTCATGTGCCATTTCTTTATTTTTTTGTTGCTAAACGAAAGTATAACTTTTGTCCGAAAGATGTACATTTCTACCCTTAACTGTCATTAGAGATATATCTCCTTCAATGGCTACTGCAATCGTTGAAGGTAAATTGGATCCGCATACAATGGAGGCCTTCAATTACTTCCCAAGTTCTGAAAGTCATCTGAATCTTACTACCACCTTCCAAATTGACCGACTCCTTAGACAAGAGACATCAACTATGTCTACTCAAGAAAGCTGCTTTACTATAGTTTCCTCCCATAAAACCAGAGGACAAAGAATTACATGCAAGTTTCTTATCTTGTTTTATTTTCCAAACCATATTTTTGCAAAATAAACATGCATTCAATTTCGGTAGCACATTGTCATCCTCATTTTATTCTTTATAAATATGAAATTTGATTTAAATGAATTTACTGATTTTGAAGGAAAAACAAATCTATGCTATGACTTTTAGTTAGAGGCCCAGCGTGCTATGCTCCAAATATGGATATAGTTGCTCAATGGCATATAGGAGGCATATGGAGTAAAGGGAGCACAATGGTCTTTTTTACATTTTAAAAGAGAAAGAATTAATAGTTTTAAGCATATCAAGCATATCTTCTTTTCAGAAGAAAAATAAATTGGAAGTGCAACACATTATTTTGCAGCAATTATTTGGCTTCCCACTCTTTAACATAGCTTACTGTGTTCCTGACTGATGAACCTCTTTCCTCTTTAACCCTGACAACTTACCTCACTATCTCCACATTCTTTTCTTTCTTATTTGTTCTCTCAATATCTATTTGTCCATTCATTTACATATATGGAATAGAAAGAAAAAAGTATTCCAAAAGTTAAGACCACCATTGATTGTAAGAGATTATGCCCCAAAATGAGTTACAAAATACATGCAAACTATAGCTCATTTCACAGTGTTATGTGTATCTCAACTTCTTCTTCGGGATCTGACTTTTTACCCGACCCAAATAATTTTTTGCAGTGACACAAAAGGAAAATAAAGATGAAATTTAGTGATGTTTTATGTTTTTGTAGCCCCGGTTTTGTTATTTTTACCTCTCAGTTTTAGGCACTTTATAAGAGAGATTCACAACTTTTAGTCTTCACACTTTGATATAGTAATATCTTCTGCTTCTCGCCCATGATTTTTTTCCGATTTGAGTTTTTCACGTAGACTGTCTTCTTGTCTTTTAATTTTCTACGTTGATTGCTTTGTTTACCGTAATTTGTTCTAACACGTCGTATTAATGTTTATAAATGAAAATTTTTTGTTGTCATTACAGTAATGAAAATTGTAGCCTATCACATTTCCTCCCTCGTCGACTGTCTTCTTTAGTTGCTTCAAGTAGGCCTTCGTAGTAGTTGATCCTCAGGAAGTGATATTACCAGTTACCAGTGTCATTTGTGCGCAAGACAAACATAGTTGATACAAGTAGTTAAATGCCACTTACAATTAATTTCTTTATCCGTTAGAATATTTTTGTAATCTAATATCTTAATTGAATTAATTTTCAGCAAGTGTAAGTCCTCTTAGGCAATTCCTAGGTTTCTTTACAATTAATGAGCTTTTCATAACATAATCATAAGTAAGACCCACATAACACAATCATAATCATTAGTTTTCTTAGTCCTACTGCTAAACAGATAGAACCTACCTTTAACCATGAGGAATACAAGACTTTTCGTAAATTAATTATAAAAGGACTGCTAAACGAAAGTATAATAATATAATAAACATCTTAATCCATTAATAATCATGAAAGTATTTCAGAGCTACAAAACAAAATCCTCGTATATAATTTAATATCAAATCCCCAAACATTACCGAGTACAATATAGTAAGGACAATACGACCACTACAATTAGCCACAAAAAACTCTTTTAAATATTGATTTAGCTAAATTATATGTTATACCGAGTACCAAAACAAACTGTTGATGAGTAAAACCATAATCATGACAATGTCTTACTTTAAGATCGGATAGTTTGAAGCATAGACGTTATCAATATCACTCCAACCTTTGATAGACCTAAAAACCATTGCAAAAACCTGAAATATAAAAATATGTTAAAATTATTGAATAACTATTAGAGTTAATTTAGTAATAAAAAAGATAAGAAAAATGAGTACTTTGATGTTTCACTTCCTTTCGTGATTTGCAAGGAAGTCAAGTTTGATCTTCTTGAGTGTTACCATAACATCTTTCACGTTGGATCTCTCTTCAGGTGAATCAGCAACGCAACTCAAAGCCAATTCCATAATAGATGAGACACATTGTAGCTTCACAGTTATGTGTCCATCCTCTTGTTTTAGCAAGTTTGTGTCAATAACTTGCATTACTAAGTTAGGAAGTGAGTCGTTTACCCAACGCTTCATACTCATATCTCCAAGAAATTGCTCATCACTGGGCTTAGTTCTTGTAAATACTTCCATCAACATAATCCCATAACTGTAAACATCGCATTTTGTGGATACTAATCCTTCTGATCTGTACTCTAAATGCAACATCACAAATCAACAAGGTAAACGGAAAAACATAGCTTTAGAATACAAATGAGCAAAGTTTTACTATTAGGAAAAAAACAAAAAAGGTTGAGGGTCACCTGGTGCAATATATCCAATTGTTCCGGTTTGTGCAATGCTCTCCCCCTCTCCCAATAACTTTGTTATGCCAAAATCACTCACACATGCAACCATATCTTCATCTAGAAGGATGTTGTTGGGCTTAAGATCACAATGAACCACAGGAGTTGAATAACCATGATGGAGATAGTCCAAAGCGCATGCCACGTCTATCATTAAGTCTATTCTTTGCAAAATATCTAAGAAATGGTTGTGGGAGTACAACCACTTCTCAAGACTCCCATTAGGCATGTATTCAAGTACCAATGCTTTGAAATCAAGGTTAGAGCAACAACCAATGACTTTGCTGATATTTCGATGGCGAAGGTTGCGTAATACTTCACATTCTACATCAAAACTCTTGAATCCTCCTTCTAGTTGCAGATTGAATACCTTTATGGCCACTAATGTCCCATTTGCAAGTATCCCTTTGAAAACTGAACCAAAACTACCCATGCCAACCAAACTGCTTTCACTAAAGCCATTAGTTGCTTGTTGAAGTTCATAGTATGAAATTCTCATAGGGCCTATTATTTCTGACAATTCAGTTCGCGTGGGGAGTCTAATTTTGTATCTGTGTCTTATCAACACAAATGCAAAGGCCAAGGTAAGAATTATCGATGCAATCACTAGCGTAATACATATAGCTAGAAGCACTCTCTTTTTCTTTGATGATCCATGAACAGAACTAGTATGACATATTGGGACTTGAAACCGGGGATCACCACACAACGCTTCATTCCATAAGAAAGATCGACTGTTGAAGCTTTTGAAAGGACCTTCATTTGGAATTTCTCCTTTTAAACTATTAAAAGATACATTGAAATATCTAAGATACAAGAGTGCTTCTAAGGACTTGGGAATCATACCAGAGAGGTTGTTATGAGACAAATCCAAGTACTCTAAGCTCACTGAATGTTTGAATGTATCGGGAATAGGTCCTTGTAACCTATTGTTTGCCAAAGAAAGATTAGCCAAGTTTTGGAGCTCCCCAAGGGTGCTAGGGATGTCACCCGAGAATCGATTATGTGATAGATCTATTAGCACAGCAGCCTTAAGATTTTCAAGTTCAAGGGGTATGTGGCCGCTTAAAGAATTTCTAGATATATTGATCTGCAAAAGATCCTTGAGGTTCCTAAAGTTTCTTGGCAAGTTAGAGGTCAATCTGTTTGAATCAAGATGAAGATATCTTAGAGAAGTAATATTTCCTAAGCATGCTGGCAATGAACCAGAAATCTGGTTTGCTTCTAAGTTTAAGAAACCCAAGTTTTGTAATTGACAAAGATAATCCGGCATGGATCCTCCTATCTTGTTCTCACCAAGGTCTAAAATTTGAAGCTTCGACAACCCTTTTATAACCACATGATTTTTTCCAGTCAATTCATTTCCAAAAAGACCTAATATTGTAACACTGCTTAAATTGCCAATTTCATTTGGAAAGGTTCCCTTGATTCCACAATACGCTACATACAATTGTTTAAGAGAAGTGGAGAAATTTCCAATGGAAGCTGGAAGGTATCCATGTAGAGAATTTCTACTTAAGGATAAGACTCTTAAGTTTCTGCAATTGGTCAAGCTAGTGAGGAAGCTTAGTTCTGAAGATGAACTTTCAGTTATGAAATTGTTCCGGGCCAAGTTTAGGACTTCAAGATGTTTCAAATTTCCAAGTGACTTGAGAATTGTACCTGTGAATTTGTTTATAGAAAGGTCTAATTTCACGAGTTGAGTAGCATTTGAGATAGACTCTGGCAAAATCCCTGTCAGGTCATTCCCTCCAAATAAAATTATTTTTAGATTGGGTAGCTTGTGGCCAAAATTGGATGGAAGTTTACCTGAAACTTGACTGCTAACTATTCCAATGCCTTCTAATCTTGAGATGTTGAAGATTGATTCTGGAATGGTACCATGTAGGTTAAGGAAACTTAACCCTAACTTCTTCAGATTCCAAAGGCTACCAATCTCTTGTGGTATAGTACCTGTCAAAAAAATACAAAATGAAATGATCAACAAACACTCTGTTATTAACTTATTAATTGTATTCAAAGCTACTTTGCAATAGGAAAATTGCGACCGATGGCGGATCCAAGATTATATGTTCGCGCGGGCAATAAATTAAATACATATTAATGTTAAATAAATAATATAATATATATGTCAAATTATATAATAAAATATTAATACTTCCTTTATTCCAAATTATAAGGTCATTATTGACTTTTAAAAGTTAATTTGAGACATTTTCAAACTCAAAATTGAGATGATTCATTGAAAATTATGAAATAATAAACCTTACAATGAGTAGTATTTGTTAGATAATTTATAATATTTTTCATTGTATTGACTAAAATTAAAGAAATTCTTGTCAATTTTGAGTTTGAAAATGTCTTAAACTGACTTGAAGAAGTCAATAATGATCTTATATTATGGAATGGAGAGAGTAATTTCCAAAAAAAAAAAAAACTTTGGGTGTATTTTAGAACAATGCGTTGATGCAATAATACGTAATAAATGTGTATTTATATTTTATATAAACAATATGCTATTTATATTTGAAGTCACGTATTATAGCAAATAAGGTTTTAGTTTAGTGGTTAAAATTGAGACCCTATAATTTTTAAGTTTCACGTTCTAATTTATTCCAAATATGTGTATTAATTAAAGAGTGTTCAATTTTACATTTTAAATCATTTTACAAAATTTTAAAATTTTAAAATGTAAATTGATTTTAAGTTTTTGAAACAAAAAATTTAGTAATTAATAATATTTTCTATATAGTTTACAATATTAATTATTCTATTGACTAAAATCAAATGGGTCGATTAATATCGTTATATCAATTCTTAATTTGAAAATGTCACATACGGATTTTAAAATTAAAATGAGACAATTTTTTGGGACCAAGGTGGTAAACAAATATAAGGAGAACTGTATATTATTTATAGATGGTGTAATAGATAAATTTTTAAATAATAAAAGAGTCTTCTTAAAAATAGATTTTAAAGAGACCATGTTTATTCTAACCAAAAGGTTAACACTGTTATATATATATATATATATATATAATTATTTATATATATATATAATATATATATATATATATATATAGACAGAGAGAGAGACCGAAATTGAGCATACAACATCTCTGCCATTGAAAACAAGAAAGAACGGTCATGATTAAAAACTGCAAATCGATGTTCGCTACTATTAATAGCAAACGGATAAAAAAACACAATTCATCCATTACTAATAATAGCGGAAACTAATCAATTTTCACGCGAGCAAGGGTTTGACTTTATTAACTAGGGTAAGGTTTATTAATTAGGGTTAAGGGTTTATCAATTAGGATTTAGGGTTTATTAATCAGGGTTTAGAATTTATTAACCAGGGGTTAATAAGGTTACTAAACCCTGGTTAATAAAGGGGTTAATAAACCTTAATTAATAAATCATAAACCCTAATTTATAAACCTTTAACGCGGGTTAATAAACCCTAAACCATAGTTAATAAAGTCAAACCCTTACTCGCGTGAAAGGGATAAAGAATTCTGATTAGCGTATGTTACTATTAGTAGTGGATGTATTGTATTTTTAACTGTCTTCTATTTTTAGTAGCGGACGACTGGTTTGATTTTTTTAATCTCGTTTGTTGATGTTTAAAATGGATGGTAAAGATGATGTATGTCATAGAAGATCCGTAGTAAGTATGTGCTATATATGAATATATGAGCTTGAATTATTTATAGGTTTGGCTGAAGCTAATGTGCGAAAGGGAGTCATACAATCCCAACAAGTTGTACATAGAAATTTTTTTCTCCAAAAAGTCAATGTTGGCAACAATTTGTTTCTCCAAAAAGTCAATGTAGGCAGTTGTCTACATTGACCATTAACTAGATCTGTCCCTGATTACAACTAACGTGAAACTCTAAGTAACAAGATAAAATAAATTAGTGTGCAATCCATCTTACTTCTCTTATATTGCATGAGTCCACATACGTCAATATTTATTATCAAAACAAATTTGCAATATTGTTTTAGTATCTTTGGGACGATACGTTAGAGCAAAATTCAAAATTAACTCTTTTTTCTTTTTTTAAATCAAGAGAAACAATTATATTATAAAATCATCAAATATCCAATCCAAAGTAGAGTACAAAAATAGGCCTTAATGCTGGCCTTTACTACTAATACATACTCTGGATCGCCTTGAAAAAACCATTTGGACTGGATTGAATTGGATTGGATGAAGTTGACATTTTTGGGAAGTTGGGAAAGTTCTATATAGAAATAAATTGCATATATACAGCACAAAGTTACATTGCAACTTTAATAATATCCATCCTTATAAGATCATTATGACATGTGAAAGTCAATTTGAAACATTTTTAAACTCAAAATTGAGATGATTCATTAAACATTATGAAATAATAAATTTTACGATAAATAATAAGTTTTAGATAGTTTACAATATTCATCATTGTATTGACTAAAACTAAAGGAATTCATGTCAATTTTGAATTTGAAAATGTGCTGGGTTGAGTTTAGAAAGTCAATAATGATCTTATATTTTGGATTATTAAATAACACCAAGTTGCAATGCAACTATAACTATATGCAAACTTTTTTACTATTGAACTTCCCGATTTTCCAAAATCTCAACTTCACATAATCTGAATACTAAAAAAAGATTGGCAAACCAAGATTCAAAATATTTTTTAGTATAGTCCAAATATATATATATATATATATATATATATATATATATATCTTATCTATATATATATATATATGTCAATACCTTTCAAGTGGTTGTCATTGAGATACAACTCCTGTAGCAGAGTTATGTTTCCAATCTCTCTTGGTATAATTCCATTGAATTTGTTGAAAGATAATGACATAAGTAGGAAGCTTTGAGCATTCATGTAGACCTGTCGGAATTGGACCAGAGAGTTGGTTGCTAGATAGATAAAGCCATTGGATTTTTGGAATCCCGTGGCAAATATCCCTCGGAAGACTACCAGATAAGCTATTATTTGTAAGATCAAGAAGGCGCAACATCGAAATGTTGAAGATGGTGAGAGGAATAGAGCCTGAAAGCTGATTATATTGCAACTCCAACAGTTGTAAGTTTTTTAAACTATCAATTTCCCCTGGAATATTTCCTTGTAGAGGATTACCCCCTAAACTCAACCTCTCAAGCTTTGATATGTTGGATAAAGAAGATGGAATGGTGCCAGTGAAACTATTAAAGGAAAGAAACAAGTCTTTAAGATTTGGTAATTTACTCAACCATGAGGGGAACTCCCCTTCGAAACTGTTGTGCTGAAGATAGATTTCTTCTAATCGACGCAAGTTAGACAACTCTTTGGGCAAGTTACCATTGAAGTTGTTGTTCCTGAGATCAAACAAAACAAGGAATGATAGTTTTCCAATTTTTGGAGGAATGGTGCCAATTAGGCCCATGTAAGAAAGATTCAAGGCCATGACTCGTCCATGGCGAGTGTTACAAGTGACTCCAACCCAATTGCAGCAAGACGCTTGAGTGATGGACCAGTTGGTTGTCAAGGTGTGGTTAGGGTCAGAAATGATGTGGGATTTTAAGGCCAAAAGAGCAGATTGATCGGTAGTGATGTTAAGGGATACATGATGATGATGATGAGTACTTGTGGCTGAGCAATTCCCAATATGATCATATTCTAACAACAACAATACCACATAGAAGATGAAGCAATTAGTTGTCCTCATGACTTTTTAATTTTATGGTTAACACTATGAAATTGCAAACAAGGCATGTTGCAAAAAGGAAGTATATATGGTGTTTTAGAAATTGTATTCTTTTCATGTCCAAAAAAAATAAATTGTATTCTTTCCCATATATGCGTTGGTCAAAATAAAAATGATGAAAAAATAAAAACAACCAATGAGAAAGAATAGAAAAATTAGTGTTGTTTGAATTAGTGGCGGTCACAGTTTCATAGTGCAAGTATCTAGTGGATTTCATTGAACTAGTTGTGACAAAATGGCGAAACTGTCCCCAAAATTTGCAAGGATTTCAATTTACACCTATATAGTCAATTGTATCTCCAAAGTTTTTCAAAAAAAAAAAAAAATTTGTTCCGGCCTGCTCCAATCAACTTTTCTCAAAAAATTAGCATGTGCTATTCACATGTACTCCCTCCATCCGATTTTGATAGTATATTCGATATGCTTTCGTATGATAATAATTTTGTGTCTATATGTAATAAACTTAAGAATAAGTTTTAATTTTAAATTTGACCATAAAAAATTAATTAGGACAAATAAAGCTAGACGGAGGGAGTAGTATTTATAACTTATAAGCACTGACTACTTTTACAGTACTTGACTCCATAAAAATGTGTAGACTTTACAATACATATTTCAATTAAGATTAAATTCATTACAAAAATATGGGTTAAATACACACTTACCCTTGTGGTAGAGGTTCCAAACACTTTCACCCCTGTGCTACAAACCCGATCACTAATACCCTTTGTGGTAACCCAAAAATAAACACCCGTGAGTTACACGCAAATATAAAAATTTAGGAAACAGAAAAACAAAATTAAATCAGCGAAACAAAATAAACCCCAATAGATAAACAACGTATATTTCCAAATCTTGCTTTAGAACAAAATAGAAATCGAAGCTAGGACGTGATGAAGGGAAAAGGATTACTTGCGCCAAATAATCGGAAGTTACGTTATTTATTTGCCCTTTTAATCGTTGACTTGGCCGACTATTGGACTGTAGGTTCTCTTGGGAGAATCAGTGTTAAATGTTAAATTGATTATTTATGAAAAGGATATTTTTTTTTATTTGTCATATTTGTTTTAATCTTTTTTTACTGTTTTTATTTGATTCATTTTGTTTAGTCACTTTTCGTTTTGTGTTTTTTTAATTATATATTTTCTTTAAATTAGGTATTATTTATGTAAAACATTTGCTCTTTTTAAAATTCATTTTGATAATTTATATTGGCACACCATCAAAACTCATCACAATCTTATAATTTCAAACGGAAATTGAAATGCACTTGGTCATTTATATTTTCTATGAGGGTAAATATTTAAACCTTTTAAACTTTTTTTATATATAATAAATGTTTAATTTTTAAATTTTAAATGTTGAATGAGAAATGGAACAAGGTGAAAAGTAATATTACTTCAATAAATACGGGTTAAATACAGACTAAATACGAATTTAAAATGTATGGAGAAGATCAAAATATTTAGATAGTAGTCAAAACGTATTTCCAATCAAAATTGAAAATTTATACTTTGAAGAAAATAATATTGTTTTTTTTTTTGAAATTTTTTTAAGAATAAAATTGACAATATTTATACTTTGAATGTAAAATGAAATTGCGCTATTTTTATCCTTGTGCTATTTTTATTATCAACACTATGAAACATATGAACTGGAGTTTATGTTATTGAACACAAGGCGTGTTGCAGAAGGAAGTATATATAGTTTTTTAAAAATTGTACTCTTAACCTTATATGCATTGATCAAAATAAAAATGAGGAAAAAAAATAATAATAAAAAAATCAATGAGAAAGAATAGAAAATTTAGTGTTGTAACTTGTAAGCATTGAACTAGTTGTGACAGTCATAATTTTATAATAGTACAAGTTTCAAGTAGTTTTAAGTTCATAATGTGCATATTCGATTTTTAATTTTTATCCAATTCATGTCAATTACTTTGTCAAACTCTTTATTTATTTTTAATTTTCTATGTTTTTTCTACCCAACTTTCAACCGTTGATCTCGGTGGCCAATCACATTCACATTTTTTTTGTTGATTCTTCTTGTGGAAATAATTATCCTACAACTACGTGTTTTACATCACTTATTAAGTCATAAATATAGAGGATTTGAGTCCAATTCTTGTCGTCAAAGTCAAGCTTGAGTAGTTTAAAGCTTGAGGATTTAAAGTATTTTACGTGTTTTACATCACTTGAAGTCATAATTCAGAATTCTATGGCAAGTTGTCCAAATTCATCACTTATCTTTGACTAGGCTCAAAATACTTTAAATTCATTACTTCTTTTTTTCAGTCCTTCCTTTCTTCCGGCAAAATAAAAACCAGAAAACAAATTTTGAGTTACTCTTGGGCTATTAGATCATCATGAAGATATCTACTATCTTGTGCACATGTGTGCTTTGTTTCTGTCTTCAATATAATTATTATGTTGCAGATGAACACTATTTAAAACAGTTAATTCGAACTCTTAAAATCCACATATAGTTGGTTCGAATTTTTACTAATATTTATAACCAGTCGTGAATTGAGCTAATATCTTCCAGACTTTGCATAACAAAAGTCTGGGTTTCGAATCCCCTATCCCTGATTGTATCACCCTAATAATAACTTAAAAGTTCAAAATATATATATATATATATATATATATATATATATATATAAACGAATCCACTAATATTCAAATACAACTTCCCAAAGTAGCATTATAGCACTCCCCCGTCCCCAAATTAGAATTATATTATTTTTCTTTTCAATCCATTAAAAAGATATATATTTTCAGTTTAAAATTATAAAATGATATGATATTTTTAATTTTGTCATTAATTTTTTACTATAATTTATAGCATCACCCCCACAACTAAATTTTTAGATAGCATTCCTTCCGTTACCCTAAATAAGTCCCATTTGATGTTGGTTCTAATTAATTTTGCAATATTTTAAAACTCAAACTGTGATGTAAATTTATTTTAATGTTTGAATTTTTTTGTTGTTGTATTTAGTAATATTTTTTAAGAAATTTACAGTATTAACAATTTCATCAATTAAAATCAAATAAACTCATATTCAATTTAATTTTACAAATTGACTATAAAAAAAATTAGAAAAATGATATATCTTACGATATTATATATCAATTTTTTTATATTATCAATTACATGGATAACTATTAGTGATAACTTTTTAATCAGATATATATGTAATATAGTGGACTAATCTTATAATCATATATAATCTCATGTATTAATATATGTCGCAATTATAATTTAATAAAAAAATTCATAAAATCTTTAACATTACTCAGAAAATATGTGGGCCAATGATCTTGACTTATTCTAAATGATTTAACCTTGACTTAAATATATTCCACCAAAAATTCCACTACAATCTAAATGATTTAACCTTGACTTATTTTAAATGATTTAACCTTTACTTTGGTGGGTCTTCCACTCTTAGCATGTGGTTAAGCCTAAATTTTCTCTCCTTTTAAGCTCAGTTTCACCATAAATATGTGGGCCAATGATCTTGACTTGTTCTAAATGAATATCCGGATTACACGTAAAAAAACACGGAATTACAACACTAAACTCAAGTAAAAATTGAAGTTGGCAAATTTATCCCATGATCCAAAATTGAGTCTATTTTAAATTTCGAAGGATTTGAAGAAAAATAAAAATAAAGTAAAATTGACTTGATCAAAAGATCAACAATATCGAATTTTAATTAGTAAATAGTCTGATACATTAATATTTTTTGGTTGTCTTATTTTTCCCTTCAAATATTCTCTCCGTTCCAAGGAAGGCTCTCAATTATAAAATTGTAAACTTTAAAGATATATATTTTTTCCAGTCTCTAAATATAATGAATGTTTAGTTTAATATATAGTTGTAACATGGTAATTAAATTGTGTTGTTATACATAAAAATATTATGTTATTTTATATTATCATCAATAAACAATGACTCTCTTTTTTTGTGTAAACGAGTAAAATGTAAAAGTGATCATTGTACTCTTAGTATATTGTGCTCCTTTTTGTTGATCAATGCAAAACAAACCCTCTACTATAAAAAAATGGGTTCTTTACAGAAATATACAACAATTAGTTAAAAATGACAAGGTTAGTGCATAAATAAAATAATTACAAAAAGAGTACAATAAGGACAAATTAATTACAAAAAGAGTACAATAAGAAAAAATAAGGGAACCTGAAATTAAGAAGAAGTAACTGCCATATTCGGCAGTTACCAAATCTTTGCGATCTAGAAACCAAAACAAATCCAAGAAGAAGAAGCCGCAGATATCAACGCAAAGAGAATTCAAGAGCAAGAACATATAATATACGGAGTAGCCGAAGTTTGAATAGATCGAAATCTGCAATAATACGGGATCGAAGTTCGAACATATACTATGAATTCTAAAATTTTATAAAAAGTAATACAAAGAAAGAAAGAAAAAGAAATAACCTTGTTCATAAGTTAATTCAAAGGAAAACAATAATACGAGATCATTCTTTCCCAAGGACCATCAATAGATTAATCAAAAGACAGAAATGCAAGTTTGGGTACCTTGATATGAAGGTTTGGTTATCAACTACAATATGAAAAAACTACAGGTGTTGAGATGGATTGGTTACCTTAGTATGAAGGTTTGGTTACCTTGGTATGAATGTTTGGTTACCTTGATATGAATGTTTGGCTACCAACTGCACTATGAAGGTAACCTAATAAAACTGAATTGATTACCTAGGTATGAAAGTTTGGCTACCAACTGCATCACATTCAAAATAATTTGGTAACCTAATAAAACTGAATTAGTTACCTTGGTATGAAGGTTTGGCTACTAAATGCACTGTGCAAAAACTGCAAGTGTGGATGTGGATTGGTTACCTTGGTATGAAGGTTTGGTTACCAATTGCACTATAAAAAACTGCAGATGTGGAGGTAGATTGGTTACCTTGGTATGAAGGTTTGGTTACCTTGGTATAAATGTTTAGTTACCAACTGCACTATGAAAAAATTGCAGGTGTGGAGGTGGATTGGTTACCTTGGTATGAAGGTTTGGTTACCTTGGTATGAAGGTTTGGTTACCAACTGTATTATGAAAAAATCACAAAGCATGATATAGTCTGACCAAAGATATGAAGCACAAGCCTTTATCAAATATACTCATGTACTCTACTACTAGACTAGCTTTATCATGTACTACTACTACTACTACTAGACTAGCTTTGCTTTATATTTCAACTTGTTATCCTCTGTAAAAGTGCAAAACGTAACCACTCCTTCCACCAATGAAAATTTTTCTGTAAACAAGATAGATAGATAGATAGATGCACACCATAAGAGTTTAAAAACCGAATCCATATGGGATTGCATGAGATGGGATGGAGCAGCGGCTGCTATTGAAAAACAAGATAAAACCGAATCCACATGGGATTATGACACTCCTCAAAACTTCTTAAGTTTTGTAGCTTAGTGAGTCATGTTCCTGTATATATAATAACAAATGGACCCTCCTGTAATATGAATTGGGAATATAACGTGGGCTAATGCCTAAACTTTCCAGTTATGCCGTAAGTCAATTCAAGTTCGGTCCGATTTATGGCGATTGACCCACCTAAATTAAAGGAATTCTAATGTACATTAATTTTGTAAATAAATATGAAAAAATGTATTACTTTTATAATTATTTTATCTATGCACTGTTGTTGTAATTATTTCTAAAAATGTATTATAATATGTAATTGTCCCTAAAAAAATTTGGATAACAAACCTTTATGTGACAACTGGGCATTGACTATTCTCCGTGGCAATAATGACATGTAAAGTAAGCCAAATTAAGACTAAAAAATTCGCTTTCATCAAGATTTGAACTCAAAACCTCAACCTCATAATTTTAAATAAAAGTCCAATAGAGCTACATGATTTAGTTGTAAACAAAACAACATAAATTTTATTTATACAAGCTTTCTCATTTGAACCAAAAAAAGAAAATATAAATAAGTGAGTAAACCCCTTCTCCATTTACGCTTCCCGTTCTAAAAAAGATATACCTTATAGTTTGAACTTAGAATTAGAAATTAATGAAGCTATAGTCTAATGGCTAATTAAGATTGGAGATTTGATTTTAATTTTAATTATTTTATTTTTAACGTTTGTGTGAGTTTATTTCCTAATTCTATGAGGCTAATATTATTTTTCTTGTGAAGTTAGTGTGATTATTTATTATAATTTTTATCATTAGTGTGACCTTATTGATAGTTGTCATACTTGATCTTGATTGTAAAAAAATACTTTAATTATATTCCTAAAAAATGGAGGCTTAAAAAGAAGAGTTTTGCATAATTAAAATTGAAATAATTTTATCCACATATTTATCTCTTTTTTTATTTAAATAGAGAAGCTTGTATAAATAAAATTTATGAAATTGAGATTTTGAGTTCGAATATTAACGGAAGCAAATCTTTTAATCTTTATCACATAAAGGTTTGTTATCCAAATTTTTTTATTGTAGAAGATTTGTTTTGCATTGACCAAGAAAAAAGGGCACACTATCCAAATATACTAAGAGTACAATGGTCACTTTTACATTTTACTCGTTTGTAAACACTATTAGATAAAATAGTTTTTGAACAAATTTTCTTCGGAACTAGAAAATTCAAAGTATTTTTTACAAATCTTTGCTACTAATCGATGAGAAAATAGGAATTGCAAATTCGATCACTTGGACTCACTGTATATACCCCTTTGATTAAATTTCATTAGGCTTTGATGTACTTAGGACTAAGAAGAACATTGTTGATGACTGAGGTTATTGTAAATAGCCATAACTATTCATAAATGTCACATTTTCTAGAGACTAACCCTTCCAATCCAAATCCTATACTCAAAGTCACAAATCAACAACATAAACAAATTGTTGTTATCTATTAAAACTTAACAGAAGAATATCATGAGTTATTCAAGTACTAAGGTAAACCAAATGTTGAGAAATCAGGCCTTCACAAATATACTAAGATAAATACAAGCACACTACTGTATGAAATATAAAATAATAACACAAAAATTTTACATGAAAACCCAACTGAAAAAAACCACGGGGAGAAATCACTGAAACCCACTATGAAAATAATATGGAGAATACAAACTCTCTAAACTAAGAAATAAACTAACTGTTTATTTTCTCTCTCTACACCCTCACTCTTGCTATTACTCTCACTAACCAATAGCTCTCTAACTCTCTAAGAATGCTCTAACTGAGCTTTGCTTGTTGCTTTCGGATGGTGTGTTTAATTGCTCTCTCGAGCAACCAATTTATAGTACCTGAGAGGAGGCAAGGTAAGGATTATTAGCACTCCATCTTTGACAATATGACAAATGATAGGCTGGTAGTGGGTGGCTTATCTACCACCATTTCCTTGTCTGCCATAATCTAACTAATTTAATATTAGCCAACTTGTAACAATCTCCACATTGGCTTATATTCTTCAAATCCTGCATATTGTGAACTTCTTTGTGTTTGTGAATGTATCCCTCTTCCTGAATACTCCACCACGAGCTCAACATTCAACGAAGTGAATTAAGTCCAAACAATGTTTGAACTTTTCTGTTGTCACTGACTTTGTGAGCATATCTGCGGCATTCTCCTTTGTGTGAACTTTGCGAACTGCAATATCTCCATTGTTCAGCTACTCACGAATCTTGTGATACTGAACATCTATATGTTTGGTCCTGGCGTGGAACACCTGGTTCTTCGCTAAATGAGTAACACTTTGACTATCACACTGTATATGGATACTGCCCTGCTTGAAACCTAGTTCCTCAACTAGTTCCTTTAGCCACAAAGCCTCATTGCTTGCCTCTGTCAACGCCATATACTCAGCCTCTGTTGTTGATAATGTTGTTGTAGACTGCAACACTGACCTCTAACATATACATCCTCCACAAAAAATGTATACTAACCCTGTCGTAGATCTCCTTGAATCTAGGTCTCCAGCATAATCTGAATCAATAAACCCTGTAACCTCACTCCTTGCGGTATCACGGTCAAACATAAGACCGTGATTGGTTGTACCTGCTAGATAACGAAAAATTCATTTGATAGCATTCCAATGCTCTTTTCCTGGATTTGCCATATACCTGCTAACCACACTGACTGCATGTGAGATATCTGGCCTTGTGCATACCATGGCATACATGAGACAACCCACCGCATTTGCATACGGTACTTTGGACATATGTTCCACCTCGTCTTCTGTCTGTGGGCTTAATTGTGAAGATAACCTGAAATGTGCTGCCAACGGAGTGCTAACTAGTTTAGCATTGTGCATGTTAAACCTCTCTAAGACCTTCTGCACATATCCTTTCTGAGTTAACCACAGTTTTCTTGTCTGACGATCCCTGTGAATTTCCATACCTAGTATCTTCTTTGTTGATCCAAGATCTTTCATATCAAATTCATTACTCAACAAATTCTTCAACTGAAGAATATCTGACTTCTTTTTTGTTGCTATCAACATGTCATCGACATATAACGTTAGTAATACTAGAGAACCATCATCAAGCGAACTGAAATACACACATGGATCATACTCAGAACGAGAGTAATCATGATCCAACATGAAGCTGTCAAACCGCATGTACCACTGTCTCGGGGACTGCTTCAAACCATAGAGAGACTTTTTTAAGCTATAAACTAAGCCCTATTTCCTTGGTTCAATAAACCCCTCTGGTTGCTTCATGTAGATCTTTTATTCTAAATCACCATGGAGAAAAGCTGTTTTCACATCAAGCTGCTCTAACTCCATATCATGTGATGTTACGATAGATAAGATCAATCGAATCGACGTGTGTTTCACAACTGGTGAGAAGATCTCATTGCAGTCGATTCCCTCTCTTTGAGAGAATCTCTTTGCCACCAACCTGGCCTTGAATCTTTCACCTTCTTTATCAGATTGAGCTTCTTTTTTCCTGAACACCCACTTGCATCCTATAGCCTTGGATCCTTTTGGAAGTTGAACTAACTCCCAAGTCTGGTTCTTCTGTAAAGACTCCATCTCTTCTGCCATCGCTATCGCCCATTTATCATTTTCCTCGGACTGAATAGCATCGTGATAGCTAGTTGGATCTCCATTACCAGCAATCAAGGCAAAGGCAACCATGTCTTCAAATCCATATCTCTGCACTGGTTTGCTGACTCGCCTTTCCCGATCTCTAACAAGATTATAGGATATCTTCTGAGGATCTGAATGATGATTATTTTCAATCTCTTTAGATTCTTTTGTCTCTTCGGGAAGCTCCACCTCAACTGGGCGTGTCTGTAACTCACTTGTTGCAGATTCTTCATTCCCAGATTTGTTCAACATGTGTTTCTCATTGAACACCACATCTCTGCTGACGACCTTCTTCTTCGATACTGGATCCCATAACCTGTATCCCTTGACTCCATCTTCATATCCAATAAAAATACACTCCTTTGACCTTGGATCAAGTTTGGTGTGTCGCTCTCCAATCGACAGATGAACATAAGCTGGACAACCAAAAATTTTCATCACAGAAAAATCAACTGGTTTCCCTGTCCATACCTCCTCGGGGATTTTGTAATCAATTCCAGCTGAAGGAGATCGATTTATCAGATAACAGGCTGTGTTGAGTGCCTTAACCCAGAAACTCTTGGGCAAACCTGCATTCAACCTCATACATCTGGCGCGTTCCAACAGAGTTCTGTTCATCCTCTCTGCAACCCCATTTTGCTTTGGAGTTTTTTTAACTGAGAAGTGCCTGGTGATACCTTCATCCTGACAGAACTGTAGGAATGACCTGTCCCTGTATTCCGTGCCATTATCTGATCTGAAATACTTCAACTTCTTTCCGGTCTGGTTTTCTACTTTAGCTCTCCACTGCTTAAAGATTCTGAAAACCTCAGATTTCTGCTTCGTAAAATAAACCCACACCTTTCTTGAGTAGTCATCTATAAAGCTGACAAAATAATGGGCTCCACCCATTGAAGTATGCTTGATCGGTCCCCACACATGTGAATGTACATAATCAAGTACATTCTTACTGGTGTGTGCTCCTGCTTTGAAGCTTACCCTCCGTTGTTTGTCGTACACGCAAAACTTGTAAAATTCCAAACTGCACGTTTTGACACCTTTCAGCAACTGCCTTTTGTGAAGTTCTTTCATTCCACCTTCACTCAAATGACCAAGTCGCATGTGCCATAATTCTATGCTATCACTGTTGGAATTTTCCTGCACAGAAATTGCTGCTCCACCAACAAATGTGTCCTCTATCAACTTATAAAGGGTGGCCTTCTTCTGGCCCTTCATAATTACCATCGAACCCTTGGTAATTTTGATGACACCTATAGAGTCAAGTGCTCCAATTGATAGCAAATTCTTCTTCAATTCTGGAATATACCTTACATCGCCTAATGTTCTGACAATCCCGTCAAATATTTTAACTTTGATGGTGCCTATTCCAGTAATTTTGCAGACTGCATTGTTACCCAATAAAACTGTACCACCATTGCATGATGTAAAAGTATCAAACCAATCCTTGTGAGGACAACCGAAATCCATGTACCAATCTATAAGGTTGCTACTATCTCTAACAGATAAGAGATCACATTGTGAAGCTTCATTTTCTGTCAATGTGTACAACTCTCCGTTGCTGTACACATCCGCTTGCTCAACAACATTAGCAGAATTTTCAATCTGTTTACCTTTCTTCTTGTTTTCTTTCTTCAACAATGGACACTGATTTTATAGTGGCCTTTCTCGTGGCAATGATAACACTCAACTTGAGATTTATCCTTCGTGCCTGGTCTCGACTGAGACCTTCCTCGTTCCTTGCCAGAATTCTTTCGATTAGGAGCCCTGTCGCGCCCATCTGAAAATATAAGAAGACTATCTCCTTGATCTCTAGAAGTAGTGCCCCTGAACTTATCTTGGTCCAACGCTGCTGACATCACATCGTCAACTGCAAGCTTTTCCTTCCCTACAAGGAGAGTAGTCTGGAGAGTTGAGTATGAATATGGTAGAGAGACAAGAAGCAATAAGGCTTTATCTTCTCCGTCCAGCTTTACATCGATACTGGTAAGTTGGGTCACCAATCTATTAAACTCATTAATATGATTGGTCAAATCTGACCCTTCGTCTATCCGAAGCCGGTACAATTCCTTCTTCAAATATAATCGATTTGACAGAGACTTCGACTTGTAAACTTTCTCAAGTTTCTCCCACAAGTCCTTCGGAGAGGTTTCTGTCAAAACTTGATATTTGATCTGTGGTGCCAAACTCAATCTGATTGTTGCCACAGCCTTTGCTTCAAGTTCCGTCCACTTTTCATCTGTCATATCTGTTGGTTTCTTCTCTTTCCCTTCTAGTGCAATTGTCAATCCCTGTTGAGCCAATACATCTTTGATTGTACACTGCCAAATACTGAAATTTGACTTTCCGTCAAATGGTTCAACTTCATACCTCATACTCATGCTTATCATCTTCGTATTTGTGACCTGCGAGATTTCTCTAAATGGATCGTACCAGTTGGCCAGGTAAATGTAAGTCGGGCGGGAGTCTCTCTGTGCTTTTCTATCGGTGACTAATTAATTGATTACCTTTCTTAAAGACACTGCCTTTGGAACCATTTTCCTAGACACTAACGACGTGAATCAAAAGCTTTGATACCAATTGTTGAGAAATCAGGCCTTCTCAAATATACTAAGATAAATACAAACACACTACTGTATGAAATATAAAATAATAACACAAAAATTTTACGTGAAAACCCAACTGGGAAAAACCACGGGGAGAGATCACTGAAATCCACTATGAAAATAATATGGAGAATACAAACTCTCTAAACTGAGAAATAAACTAACTGTTTATTTTCTCTCTCAACACCATCACTCTTGCTATTACTCTCATTGAGCAATAGCTCTCTAACTCTCTAAGAATGCTCTAATTGAGCTTTGCTTGTTACTTTCGGATGGTGTGTTTAATTGCTCTCTCGAGCAACCAATTTATAGTACATGAGAGGAGGCAAGGTAAGGATTATTAGCACTCCATCTTTGATAATATGGCAAATGATAGGCTGGTAGTGGGTGGCTTATCTGCCACCATTTCCTTGTCTGCCATAATCTAACTAATTTAATATTAGCCAACTTGTAACACCAAAAATAACAAAGGTAGTGGCTCACCTAATGCAATATATCCAAATGTGGCTAAAGTCATGATTTTCACAATGCTCTCCCAATAACTTTAATCATATATGCAATCCTTTATTGGTGAAGTCCGATACAAATTTAATTCAAATATGATTCCAAAGTTATCTAAAAGGTATATTGGGTCTGTTTCTGAAGTAGAGGGCTGATATGAATAACTATGCGAGGTCGGGGGCAGCGCCCCAACCCAAAAGTTTGGGGGAAGTTTTATACTTCATGGTGAATTCAGGTTCTTGTATTGCAATATATAAAGAAAACTGTGTGTGTAATAAGTTGTACATTTGTGCTGAAAATATAAGCTCCCCTTCAAAATATAAGAGACACTTAGATATCAGTTTGCTCTTTTATATTGGAAGGGAGTATATGTTAATCATATAGCCACAAAGACAAGTAAAGAAAGACTATTCTTACATACTGAAACTAGATAATACATTGCAAAATTGAATCATAGTTGTAAACCTTTATTGATACTAAAGTACATGGCTTGTTAACTACTTTGTTAATTTCTTGAACTAATATGCTGACATCTTAGGAGTCCTCTTAAGGGTTTTAAAATCAACAAAAACTATGCCAAACCTTGAAGTGCAGCCTAATCTCCATTCAAAATTATCGAGCAATGACCATGCAAAGTAGCCTATCACATTTGCTCCATCATTGATTGTCTTCTTCAGTTGCTTCAAGTAGGTCTTGTAGTAGTTGATCCTTGTGGTGTCGTGCAAGCTTTAGGTATAGTGAGGATACCGGGGTCATCCATGCCTGCGAAACAAGCATAGTTGATGCAAAATTTAAAACTCCTTCACACTGTTGACTTGTCAAGAAAACATAAAGGCAAAAATATGAATATTACTACAAAATTTGATATATTGTTTGAGACACCGAAACAGAAAATAGGGATTATATGTAAATTGAAAGTTCTACCTTCCATTTTCTCCATTTTCACATTTGAACAAACATTCAAAATGAGTTGCTTTGAAATTTCCTCTACTTTTTCTTAATGAATCCATGGCACAAATGGAGACTTGTGCTTGTCTACCAAATCAAAATACTTGTGTACAAGCTCATTATAGATTTAAAGTTAGTTGAAAGAGTTATAAAAGTCTTACCATTTTTAGCTAGAATCATAGTAATTGCTTTGTACAGACCCATGGTCCATTGTACAACCAGTTTGAATATGCCTGCAGGTTTACAAAAATAAACAGCATATAGTTATAATTTTCTGTAATAATCATTTCACTTTGTTTGTTTTCTTGTTTCTGTATTATTTTATGATTACACAATCCAACATAATTCTAGGTAAATAGCATTTTAGTTAATAATCAACACTCCGAAGCTGTATTCCACTTTGACGCTATTGTAGATATAGTGTTTGTCAAAATGCTTCACCCAGAAAATGCATATTTCAGTCAATGTTTCATGATTAATTTTTGTTTGCTTTTATTTTAATTGAAAAATAAGGTTATGCTTTGATGGTTTTAATTAAGTGATATTTTGTTGGAAGTCTCTTCACTTTTATGCATATCTATTGGAGATTTGAATATCATCTGATATGTGCAGTATGTTTTCTGTTACACATCATGACATGTCTCGCTTCTTGTCTTTGTTGGTGTCACTGGGGGAGATGAAAAGTTTTAAGGAGGTTGAATTGTAGATTTCATTTCCCTGTTTGTGCTTTCGGCTAGCGTTCTATAGATGTCATGAGTGATTTTGCTGAAGGACATGCATTACTTGACGTTTTCTTGAGGGTTTTGTGCAAGACTTTGTACAATATATGTCCTGAAAAATAATAGGAAGGCGGTTGCATCATCTACGATCCCTTTTGCTCTCTCCAATCCCTTCTATTCGTGCCAGTAATTCATATGTGGGCATACAGTGTATGGAAACATAAATAAATGGTGTAAGATTGAACTGAAAGGAATTGGAGACAAAAAAGAGAACTAGAGAGAAAAAGGACTGAACAAGATCCTTTCCCAATAGGAAGATGCTAATCTCTGGTGCTACCCTAAATTCATGTAAAAGAATCAAGTTTTGTTTTTTTAATAGAATGTCATCATAACCAGAAATGATGTTTGGCTGCATTCTCAGATCACTAAGCAGTTTACTTTTCATACAGTAATATCTTCTTTTTGACATACATTAATATCTTCTTTTTAAAAGAATCAAGTTTTGTTTTTCAATAGAATGTTCTCATTAATTCTGAGATCAAAGAACACTGAATTTTTAATAGAATGTTCTCATTAATTCTGAGATCAGGTATGTGTGTTTTAGCTGGCTGCGACTTCCTTCCATCTACTCCAGGAATAGGAATGTCAAAGGCTTATTCTTTGGTCTCCGAGTATCGGAACTTAGACCGAGTAAGCATATCTTAGTTCTTTTGAAAGATGAACTGTTGTTGTTGTTGTTTTTGTAGTTGTATGCGCATTCACATGAAAGCATATAAACTTGAAATTCATGTGGATTATCATGAGATATTGCAATTTAAGAATTGTCTGTTTTGAAAAGTTAGTAAAGAAAAGAACTCTCACATTACTTTTATTAGTTTGCAGTTTTGTGAATGGTTTAAGTTTTCAAGTCTAAAGAGAACTCCATTCAAAGGGAAGGATTTTAAATTTTTCAAAGTTTAACTTTAGAAATTTACAATTAGTTATAAGAGAAAATAAGCTACTACAGATATAGTTTTACTAATAGTCTGTCTGTTTACAAAACAGACATCTATACAATTCTATACATGACATCTACACCATTCTGCAAGTGAAGGACTTTTTAAGTATTTAAAAACTTACAAAAGGATAGCTTAAGTTTTACACTAAATTGGCATGCTTGAACCACGTGCTTATTTTAATTTGGTATTAATTTTTATTATTTAAATGTTTTTCATTTTGTTGTAAAGTTTCAAAGATAAAGCTTATATACACTATCACATCCTGCTTATAAAGCTGCTTTAATGTAGTTTCCTCCCATAAAACCAGAGGAGAAAGAATAACAGGCAAGTTTCCTACTCTGTATGATTCACAACTATATTTTGCCAAAGTTTTCATTAGAAACCTGCACTGGGATGTATACAAGTCTGGTAGCACATCATTGCCCCCATTTGATTCTTTATAAATATGAACATTAATTTAAATTTTGATACTGATTTTAAAAATCTATGCTACGACTTTTAGTTGGATGTCCAGCTAAGCTTGTTGCTCAATGGCATATAGGAGGCACAAACAATTAAGGAAAGGGATCGTCTCATTGACATTTTAAAAGAGAATAATTTGACAGTTTTAAGCAACCATCTTTTTTCAGAAGAAAAACGAGTTCAAATGTAGTTGCGTAATACATTATTTTGCAGCCATCATTGTGACTTCCCCATCTTTAAGAGAGTAGATTTTGTTCTTTGTCTATGGACCTCCATCCTCTTTAATATCTCCATCGACAACCTTCAAATGCATAAAATAGCATAGAAATGCTGAATTTGCTAGCCCCAATTTAAAACCACCATTGATTGTAAGAGATTAGCCCCAAATGAGCTAAGAAATACATGCATATGATAGTTCAGTACATCATTCAACACAGTATTCATGTTTATAAATGAAAAAATTTCCTTGTCATGTTAGTAATGGAGCAGGAGCCTGTTTTGGAAGAAAAGAATCAATATTTATTAGGGTTGGACCAACGAAAGTACTTGAATGAATCTTTAGCACTAGAAAATTTGGTAATGCCTTTCAAAAGCGGAACCTCAGAAGAAATTACAATACTTCCTGATAAAAATGGATCAATGGTTCCTGTCTAGAAAACGACTCTCTTATTTCTTCATGTTTTTATCATCATGTGTGTGTTTGTGTGTGTTTCTTTTTGTGATAGGTCTCTAACTCTTTCTAATGTTGTAATCGTCAAATATATAGATGCTAAAAAGAAATTCAGAAATACAAATCTATATGACATTCCAATTTTAGAATTAAAATTAGCCAATTCGAGATGTCCTGGTAATAAATGTTTTGCAACATAAACACTTGAGTTTATCAATTAGACTTGAAGAATTATAACAACTGTACTAGTTATTTCCATTCCTCAGAAAGTAAAAATAATGCCCAGAACTTTTGGATATAAAATTCGAAACTAGTTCATCTTTGTGTGCTAAAGAGTTACCAGGAGAAAAATGAAGATTTCAGATTTCCCTTCCTTTTCAAATCGTCTCCTTCCTATGAAGGGATCATGATGAACCAAAGCAATTCAGATGCCACCAACAGAGAACATACCTTATGGTTCTGAAAGCAGCATGGAGCCATTCTCCATCTTAGTTCCCAAATTCCAACCCCTGAATAGGAAATAAGATTAAAACCAGAAGTAGCAATGTACAACAAAGGTAATATAACAAAAGGAATCATTTACCACCGTTCCGTGGCTTCTTTCTTCAGTTCCTCAATATGGCTTCCAATTTTAGCACATGCCGCTTCAATTTCTATATTTTTCTCACAAAGCTCCTTCCATTGTGCCGATAAAGCATTAAGCTCGTATGCAGTGTTTTGCTGATCATTTACAGAAACATTATATTTTATATGCTCAACAGGTGCAATGAAACAAAACACAGTGCGACTAAGATATTTAAAATCACCTGATGATATTTCCTTTCACGATTCACAGCTTCTATCAGTTTATTTAGTTCAGCAGCTTCTGCTTGACATCTAGTGAAAACATAATGCACGTTTAAGGAAGAGATGTAAATATCAACTTAGCAAGCCAATACGAGTAATCAATTTATTTTTTTAAAGAAATCAACAGCTCTTTGTATTAAATTCAAACCTCTATTTCTTGAATGAATGTGATTTTTAAAGGCCGGATTGTTTAATGCAACACTGTTTGTCTCACAAAAAAATCTCAGTTTCTGCAAGCACTTTGGCTCAACTGTGGTCAGTTTATTGACGGTTGAGCATAACCCGCCAATATGTTGACTACAGTTGAGCCAAATCTCAGGGATGCATAGCAAAGAGACCTGGGACTTTAAGGAGTCAAAATCGTGGGTTTTTAGTCTGACATGTGCATTTTTTGTACCCCATTCAATGAGGCTCATGCCCAATGTGGGAATAGGAAATTTTTTTCTTTTATGACTCTAAAGCCGAAGATGCACTACACAAGAAATAGAGTAGACGGGCATACCAAAAGAAGTGGGTCAACAACCTAGATAGGAACACCTCCAGCCGTTGGTTGTACTGTTTCCAGACATCAGCGCCATGTTTTGACATTAATTCTAGATTTTCTAGCCTACAACATTAACCACCAAAATTACAAGAGACAGAAGAACGTCAATAACAGATATAGGACAGGGAAGCAATAAAATAAGATAAAAGAGCAAAAGAGGCAACATATACGGGAAAGAGGAGAAAACGAAGTAAGAGTATTACTGTAGTGCGAACCATATTTAAGTTATAAAGATGTAAAACTCCAACGAATGCCCCTTCGTATCTACTACAACATCTTTCATAGTAAGTCCCAATAAAACAAAACTCTGACAGCTAGGCCTACTAGCAATTCTGAAATATAAAAAATACACTTCTAGCATATGAATTTTGCAAGCAAAATATTATGAACCATGCTAGAATAATCAGGCTACCTAATTACTTGATGCTGAAGCAAACGTTGAGCTTTCTGAAGTGCCTGATTCCAGGCAGTTTCATCATTCCTTTTGTTCATAGATAGCATTTCCAGTCCAAATCGTGACATATCGAGAGGCACAGGCGGCTTTGAAGCTCTCACTCGCTCAAATTCCCTGGCAAGCATTGGATGATTCTGAAATACAAATTCAACAATAAAGTAATCAATTACACCTTCTTTGGGTAAAACAAGAACATTGTAATTGCATAATCAAGTAGAAATTTGGAGGAAGTAAAACTTAAAAACCTTTTTACTAGGAGGGGGAGGGGAATGTACTGATGTAGAACTATGTACATGTATGCACAAAGTGCAAGGAGAGACAAGTACCTTAAGTTCAATGGCTAAGCCCAAAAAAAAACCATATGACTTCAGATGAAAAGAGTGAGAGTAACAGATGAGCAAAAAAGGGAAACTGAATAAAAAGCATTTGTATCCTGTGTTTTAAAAGGTGCACCAACACTTCCTAAAATATGTAGCAATTACACGTTTCTCGTTGGTATGTAGATAGTCCTCCAATATTTTTTGTAAGTATTTTATCTAATATATTTTTAATCAGTTAAATAAATATTCAGAAGCCCTGAAACTGGGGGCAGAACCTGCATTCTTGAGAAGTATGAAAGAAGAAGCATCCTCTTTTACCCCCTCACAAAAGCAATTCAAACATCGTCACTTTGAGGAAAAGCCCCTCCACTTTGAAGTAGAACCTATATTTCCTCAACACATTGGCCAAACATTGAGCCCGACCTTAACTGACAATTGATTTAAAGAACCGATCATCGAGTAGTTATTATTATGTAGAAGATCGAGTAACTACCGGCATGGCATGACCTTACTCATTTAAGTTTTCTCAACTCTCTGAGATCCCCTCTAACGTTGTGTGATGTGCCCCTGCTACGCTTCACCCTCCAAGGAATTAGCTAAACTATGAAGCAGGTATTCGGCACATACCAACGAAGTGGAGAAGGGATTTGCCGGAGATTCGGTTAGGCCTAGACTCTCCTAGGAGATTCGGTCAAAGAGTCCCAAAATTTTGACCAAAAAGATTAGAGAAGTGAGTTGCATAAGAGGGTTTCCTACCAAAAACATCAAAGAAATTCGCTATCAGCCAACCTTTTCCGCCACGATAGGCGATAAGCGATAGGCAATAAGCGATAGGCAAAGAGATCTCAATGTACATCTCTCTCCTCTCTTTCCTATGTCACCTCTGTTTCTCTGTCTTCTCTCTAGTTCTCTCTTCTTATCTATTTTCTCCCTTCACACATTCTTTTGGTAATACTCTTCACGCATTTTTAACTTGCCCTATTTGGTATGCTTATACCCACTACTAACTAAACAGGGAAGTATATTACATGTTGGATTTAGGCCCATTTCTGAATAATCTAGAAATTATGTTTGTTAATGTGTTTTTCTTTCTCAAACAACAGGAATTCTCTCATAAATTCTATTTTATGGTTTTTTCATTTAAAAAAGAGGCAAGGAAATTTTGAAATTAAGTTTGATATGTATATTTTTTTGTTGAAAAACAACTACAGAATCTATGAAATTAATTAATTCATCATCTCCAATATATTTGTACGAAAATAAATATTAATTTAATACAATATTTAAATATGTACCTAATCCCTGAATCCCTATTTTTTGAGCATTGTTCAAAGTTTCAGTGTATTAGCCGATATTTCGATGTATCGGATTGCCGAACTGCAACCTAGATACGAGTCAGAAAATCCGTGATTAATCATTTGAAGGGTATGTTTAGGCCAAATTTCGACGTAACAAAACGTTTCGGATCAAATAGTGGAAAATTTTCAGCATAAATGGGATAAATACCACACACACAAAAAAAAAAAGCATTTAATACGTTTTAACTAGAACCTAAATTGGTATTAAAAATAAAATAAAATAAACTAAAACTAGTATTCAAGTTAACTAACTTATAAATTATACTTATTCTACTGAGCAAAAACCAAGTATACATACTATATAGTGCCCAACTTGAGCTTAAACTTTTTTTTAGTCATTTTACTTGGAAATAAAAAATAAATTTTTATACATATTAATTAAGAAAAATTGTATATCTAGTTAAGTATAACTTGAAAATATCATAAGAATTTATTGTCCAATTCTTATGCAATGTAACATTCGACACGTTTGTGAGATGTCTATTTTATCATTCAGACAATTATGTGTATTAAATAGTTTTTTTGTGAACTTCATTGATTAATCTTCTTCTTATTATTTAGAATTTTTTTTTTGAAGCTTCTAACTAGCATAAAGGTGCATATCACCCTAAACCGATAAGATTCAAAAAATGACCTTCCGAAACATAAAACCGCTACCGCAACTTTGAACCATGAACCACCAAATCCCCAAATTGCAAACCCGAATCCCCACACTCAAACCCATGCTTTCTAGGCTCTACCTCAAGTACAGAACTCATAACTCCTAGCTCAGCCTAATCCTACAGCTTTCTCTAGCTTGAAGTGAAGTTCAGAAACTTTCCTTAGGTCAATACATTTTTGAACAACCTCTTCTGATTAACATCATGAATCACTAGCACTGGCTTCATTCTTACGTATGATATTCCCAAGAGCGGATTTTTTGGGAGGCACCTCGTTTATAGGGGTGAATTCGCTACTGATAGATCTCACCCACCACCTCCAATGAGATGTTTTCCGCATTTGAGATAGTAAAAAAAATTGCTATTATCATCAAAACACAAAAGCTCTCCAATTGTTTCACTCCAAACTTCATTTCTTCTAGACAAAGTAAACCTTGAAAAAAATTCTAAAACAGTCCTCGGCATCACCCAAGATTATCCAAAAGGGTCAGACGTATGTTAAACCTTCCTTCTCACTGTACAAATTACTAGCATTTTCCCCATCAGATTTATACGAACAAACAACTAGTGTAAGGACTACTCTACATTTTCAAGATGTTACCCATTGATTGGTTCCAAATTCTTTCAAATGGCCTTAAAGGTCAGTCAAGAGCCCGATACCCTAAAAACAACGTAGAAACTACTTCTCTGTGAAAATACCCAACTTCTATCTTCACTACACAAGATCATTGCATAGAAACTCTCAAACAGTAAGCCAGCTGGCTCCACATCCACTCTGGAAAATTCTTTCTAAAGTGCAGAATTATATACAACCACCTGCTCCAAAATGTAAGAATATTTGTTACTGAAGCACTCTTGTCAATTACTATTCAATATAATATATACCTACTAATATTTATTCCATCCTTTGGGTAGCCCTTTCCTTCACGACAACTCCACTCTAACGACACTGGCCTTCCATACGCCTAATATTTTAACCATGCCTGCAAGTAGCCCTTTCCGTTTCAAAGGCGGTTCATTGATTGCACCTTTCTGATATGACTTATGATCTTAGGAAAGCCCATCGCCAAAAGCTAGTTATTAGGGAGGGGGAGCCTAAGACTATATCAACTCACATCAAGAAAATATGAAAAGTTTATTACAAGTAATCTTGATTACAGGAAATCAGAAATGATCAACTCTGTCTCTATATCTTTCTGATTTCTCTATATCTATTAAGAACTTCAATTCCTAACTAAATTCTATAATTTTTGTTGTCAATCACTGACGTTATAACTCTAGATTGTAACTAAAAAATTTGCCTTCCAGATCGAAAAAGTTAAAAGTAAATGAAAAGAAGACCAATCACCAACGAGAAAAGAGATAAGAGCACTCCATGAAGGGCGGTGTATGTTGTTTAGGGCCTTGGGCAGTTTTTCTCACTTATAAAGAAAGTAATGATTATATGAATTGCCTACATTCATTAAAGTTCCCAAAAACACAAAAAAAATCATGTAATACATGATTTAAGCTCAACAATGGTAGCATTTTCAGAATAACTTCTACAAGTATGATATTCTTTTCCTCGTACAATTGTTCAGCTCAAAATATGTGCACAACTACCAAAAAACTGCCTAAATATTTACACATTCACATACACAAATGATAAATCAAAACATTTATTCACATGCTAGGAAAAAAGAGCTGTGCATAAAAACAAAAGCTCTAAATATTCACAAAAGCTTTGGTAGTAAACAACCTAGTTCTTATTGTAGGTATCTAGAGAGAAACAAAGTATGATATTTTGACCTCATGGAGTTGTTGAGAATTTGAGATAAACAGGGAAATATGTAAACTATTACAGCCATATATATATATATATATATATATATATATATATATATATATATATATATATGCACAATCATGACATTACAAAAGATATGCTTCAATACATAAATCTAAAATCAATTCAATATAAATTCAACTTGGTCTTCAAAAGTTCAACTACAAGAGTAACAGAGGGCAGAAAATTATATCACAGTCTTTAAGTTTTCATTTCCTTACCTTATTTAAGTTCCAAACAAGCCTAAAAAATTTCTCCCAAATTTGCCAAAAAATATCCCAAATTTGAATGTAAAAATACATATTCAGAGGGGAAAGTACCTTAAAATTGAAGGTGGGAACCGGAGGGAGATCTTTTAGGAAATCGGAGGGTTTTTTGGAGCTTCGAGCCATCTCTTCTTCGACCAAACGGTCCACTTCTCGTTTCACTTGGGGATCGCCGTACTCGTCGTCGATGTAGGTCAACGCATCGATGACTTCGGCACCGTTGGACCACGCCGGTTGAGAGGATGGAGGAGCTTCCAGCATAAGAATATCGCCGTTACTCTTTTCCGGTTTCGCCATTGTTGCAGACCTAATTAGCTCTCGTCTCTTCTGTATCTCTCTCGGCCCAGCGGAAACCGAATTAGAACTGGAGCTTGGGTTAGGATAGTACTACACCTTCCGTTCTAATTTTTAGATATTCATTTCGACATAATTTTCCTTTTATCAATTTATGATATTTTAAAATTCAAAATAATAATTCTTAATATGTAATTGTAGATTTTAGTAAGAAAGAATTATAATTGTTATAACTTAATTTAAAAAATTCTAATAATTTTTGTATTTATTATTTTTAAACTCAAATAATTTATGTTATTTATTATTTTAAAACTCAAAGAATTTATACCATTTTTGGTACGATCTGTACGGATAGTAAATTTTACACTATATTTGTGAGGATAGTAAATTTTATACTTTATTTGTAAATTAGAAAATACTAAATATTTACTACATGTGTGTGAGTTTGAAAACTAAGTAGAAAAAAAAATGATGAAAAACTTACATTTTCTTTAAATAAAAAAATGTTTTGTGTATTTTTTAAAGGACGAATTTGGGCAGAAAAAAAAAACTTTAAATAATTGTTTTAGAATCGGTATATTATTTTAATGCACAAACCCAAGAAAATAGACTATAAAGGTATAGTGGTAATCTATATTTTAAAAAAATTATCAATTCACACAACACAAGGAAAATCATAAATTTTGTAATATTTTCTTTTTCATCCTAATTTTACTTTCGTGTTCTTTTCTTTTTCTATAAAAGTAACATTAAGTTTTTGAAAATACCGCAAACTGACATCAAAAAGTTAAAATTGATATTATATTTTAAAATAGGTGAAGTATTTAAGTTGTTTTACAGTCCAATGCAAAAAACTGAAAAAGAATTATGTTGAATTGGGTAGGTAAATTCATCGATTAGTTAAAAGATGTTTTGTGGAACTAATATTGTGCTTTTGAGTTTTGGAAGGGAAAAAATTCAAAATTTTAATTTTTAATGGAAAAGAAACTAATAGAAAATTTATATGTTTTGTTTCATGTTATTACTAAATTTATATTAGAAAAAAAAAACTTAGATTTTACATTTAGATTACTGGTTGTTGTTGGGTATATATAGCTCATATATGCTTATTTGAAACCACATCTTGAGTTCTTGACTCAAAAGGTTAATCTATCAGGTCTATAGTCCACTAGAGCATATATATTTCCTCAATCTTTTTTCTTATGTTCTGATGTGCGATTTTATTATCACACAGCACCTCAACAATCTCCTTCATAACGCGTGATTTTTTCATCCACATCGACACCAAGCTCTCCTCCCTTAAACTTTAACCATACTCTTTTTGAGCATTAGCTCATCACTTCTTCTAGTTGACGAGCTACTCTCTTTATTATCTCTTGATTGATTCACCAAGAGTCTCTGTCAAACCCATCAGTTAACCATACTCTTTTTGAACATTAGTTCATCACTTCTTGTAGTTGACGAGCCATTCTCTTCATTATATTTTGTTTGATTCACCAAGAGTCTGTGAAAACCCATCAAGTCTCCTCTATTTGCTGAACTTATCTCTCAATATCTCTTGTCAAAAGCCAACTAAAAGCTATCTTAATATCTTTTGTCAAGAGTCAACTAAGAGCCTTTGCGAGAAGAATCCACCACTTACTCAATGAATTATTTTTCATCTATCATGAGTAGTTCATACCATATCCATGACCCCAGCCTATAACCATTGTTTTGATACCAGTTGTTGGGTATATCCGACCCATATATGTTCATCTAAAACCACATCTTGACCAAAAAAGTTAACCTATGAAGTCTATGGTTCATTGTCCTCAATTTTTCCTCTTGTGTTCTGATGTGGAACTTTACTATCACGCGGTACCTCAATAATCTAACTTGTTGGGAATTAAGTCGCGCAATCCAAACAACAAAATAACGAGAGATAAACAACACAAGATTTAACATGAAAAACTCTTAAACGAAAAAATCACGAGTCAAACTCTGAATCTCCATTATATCAATAATAATGAGTTTACAATATTCCTCTTAAGTTTTACGCCCTAAAACTTGAGTTTACACAATACCACGACACAACGTTTTATACGGAATAAAAGCTGCAAAACCCTCCCTCTCGCAATAAATTTTTTTTGTATGGAATATAAAAGCTGCAAAAAACCCTCTTCCTCACACAAAAACAAAACCCACTCATATCCTCTTTCAACTCTTAACTCTTAAGATGCTACATGATTTTTAATTGTGATACACTTAAACAAATACACATAAAACTCTATTTATAGAGTATCCCAAACTTTCCTCTTCCTATTTAAAATAGGACAATTCCAAAATAATACTCTTACTAAAAATAAGATTCCTTCTCATAATAGGACTCCAACAAATAATAAATATTCTATTAAAAATATGACACTTTCTTTTCCATAAAAGTAATCATTTTCTAAATAGGATTTGAGGCATATCCCAACACTAGTTTACCCTTATATTAGTTTTATTGTGTTTGTAATGTAAATGGTATGATAGGTGTTATAAAAGATTTGGTAATGATATTTAGTTTTTCGTCAAAATCTATCTACTTTTTGGACATAAAAAGTTTGGCAAGAAAAGTGATCAAATTTTTTGTCTATTTTTTTATCTTTTTCGTTTAACAAAAAACTTAATAACAAAAGAATTAGATAGGATACTTAAGTTTTCCGTACAGTTTTTTTGTCTATTTTAAAATTCAGTAACACAAAGCAAATGATTTTTGCATACATTAAAAGTGGCTATGTTGACAAAGCATAAGTGTATACCGACTTAAAAGATGATGCAAGCCCAATTGTTACGGGCATACATCACGATGGTTCGATGGTTCCTTCGGCAGAGGGTCCAGACCCAAAACACAAAACAATTCAAGTAGTTAGTTTCACTTATCATTTTTTTTTTTGAGCAAACAGTCGGAAAGATTGAATTTTATTGAGCCTGAATATCCTTTATAGCGAGAGGAAGAATATAAAGATGAATTTCTTCCGGCCAATAAATAATAAAAGAAAACTCAACGTTTTGAGCCAAGTTAGCCAAATCATGAGCTACCGAATTAGTAGAGCAGGGTACATGGATAAAACTAATGAACTCAAAATAACATCAAAGATTCAGATGGGGCCGGTCCTAAGAAATCCTAAGAATTTGGAGGCCTTGTGCGAGAAAAAAATAGGGGCCCTCTCGCATATATACAAAAAAAACTTATATAAAATATAGGGTTCTTTACACTAATATACAACAATTAGTAAATAATTACAAGATTAGTGCATCCACAAAATAATTACAAAAAAAGTGCAAAAAAAATAAATCATGTCAGATCACAGTTTCAAACCGCCCCCCATCACACCGCGATTTTCTCCTCCTTCCTCGGTCTCTCTTTCTCCTCCAATTTCGACTGTAGACCCATCTCTTGAACCACTACCACCTCCGACTTCAAACCAATCGACGATAGCCAACCATCACCTCGTCCGCCTTCAAACCCCTCGATGGTAGCCAACCATTACCTCCTCCGCCTTCAAACCTCTCGAATCTGGATCTGGAAACCGAAGGATTTCGTAATTAAGCAATGGATTTGGAAACCGATATACTGCTGCGGAGACTGAAAATCCAAATCTGGAATATAATTACGAAGGTTAGTAACCCATAATCTGAATCTGGATATTGAAATCTCATAATATAACTTTGAATCGGACAATGAGTATATGATTTCGATTTTTAATTGGTAACTAGAAACAAAAGTAATATAAGGATTATTAGTTGTTTATTGATGGATTCCAGATTGGTGTAAAGTAGAATTGTAGACTAAAAATTTGGTATGGTTCTTTCAAGGTTCAATATGTACTTACCCGTAGTTACTACACAATCATAAATTGGTTACCTGCATATAAGTGATTGGTTACCTAGGTTTAATTGTTCAGCCTTTAATTGGTAACCAGATCATGATATACAGGGATTTGATTATGAGCTGAATGCAAAGAATGTGTTTCACAAGAATGGTTACCAATTAGATATATTTTGGTTACTGTCATATAAGTATTTGGTTACTTAGGTTTACTTGTTAAGTATTTAAATGGTCCCCGGGTCAAGATACACATTGATTTGATTATAAGCTGAATGCAAACAATGTATTTCATATTTATGGTTATCAATTAGCTATATTTTAGTTACCACATACTATTGATTTGGTTACCATTCACAGTAGTATATTTTTTGAACTACTTCAGTTTTTTTCTTTTTTTATTAGATATATTTTGGTTACTGTCGTATAAGTATTTGGTTACTTAGGTTTACTTGTTAAGTATTTAAATGGCCCTCAGGTCATGATACACATTGATTTGATTATAAGCTAAATGCAAACAATGTGTTTCATATTTATGGTTACCAATTAGATATATGTTGGTTACTATATACTATTGATTTGGTTACTATTCACAATAGTATATTTTGGTCACCATATTGTAGTCTTCTCGAGATAAATTAGCAAGGTATCCTTTCTTTCTCTTATCAAGTGTACCTGTAATTTTCTTGTTTTATTTCTTCAAGTACTAAATGCTTGGGACCATAACGTGTGTGAGATACTAGTTGTCATATATAGATGTTTTGGTAGCATTATAACTCTTGAGATTTTGTAATTCTCCAGGTTTGTTAAGGAGACTGTTGCAGAAAATAGCATGCCTGGTGGAGTGGCAAAAGTTGAATGACTGAATTCAGCAAGTTTCTTTAAAGGATGTTTCTGTATGAGTTGTTTTCTTTTAAAAAATTTTGTTTGTTTTGGGGGGTTATTGTTTTCTTGCTCTTGTACTAGTCTCTCATTCCTTATTTCTCTTTTCCATCTTAGTTGTGGACATGGGAATTGGAGATGTTGGGTGAAAGATAATACGAAATATTTGTGTCAACATGAGTGGCATAACAAAAGGAACTACACACAGCTGGGAGGGGTGCCTTATTGTATTGTACTTCACTGGATGCCAAAAGGACAATCCAAAAATTCATATTGATATAGAGCAATGTATTATTTATCATCCTATCACTATGTTTTTGGGATCTCTATATGATTGGAAGACTTATTGATGTAACCAATAAACAGAATAAATTAAGTAAACAGAATAAATTAAGGAAAGCAACCAATACAACCTACATAGTTTATTGTTTTTGTGAGTAACCAATAAACAGATATATGGTAACCTTTTTATTGATGTAAGGTAACCGAGATTGTGTTACACAATATTGAATAATATTTTGTATTCTTTTCTTCTTAAATTAAGTAAGAGAAAAATCACACGACCACTATATGATTCCATCATGATTTAGTAAGATAAAGAAAACAAATACATGGAATATTTGGTAACTGTTTTGAAATTTTTTTATGACTATTTGATTACCCACAAAAACTAAAATGGTTACCTTTGTATGAAGGTTTGGCTACCAACTGCATCATATTCAAAATAATTTTATTTTTAAAAGGTTATTTATGAGTAACCAGCAGTTACATAAATGGAAACTCTTACATGGCATTTCAGATACCATCTGCACATGTTGAAGAAAACAAATCTAGGTAACACTTGGAAACTGTTTTTAAATTTTTTATAATTAATTGGTAACCCAATAAAACTGAATTGGTAACCCAATAAAACTGAATTGGTTACCTTTATAGAAAGGTTTGGCTACCAATTGCATCATATTCAAAATAATTTTATTTTTAAAAGGTTATTTATGAGTAACCAGCAGCCAAATCATAATATTGATGGTTATTTATGAGTAACCAGCAGCCAAATCATAATATTCAAAATAATTTTATTTTTACAAATTACTGTGTTTTATACTGATTTTTTTTATATTGATGGTTACTAATTAACTACATTGGTTACCTTCATACATCTGTTAGTCTTTAATTTGTAACAAAGTCCTTACTGATTGTTTTGGTTGTAAAATGAATGTAAAAATATTTTTTATATTCTAGCTACTAAGTACATATATCTTGGTTACCGTCTAATATGTATTTAGATACTGTAAGGTGTTTATTTGGTTACTGTATAATGTTATTGTGTTTTATAATTGTTTTTTTTATATTGGTGGTTACTTATTGACTACATTGATTACCTTCATACAACTGTTAATCTGATTATATATTGGTTGTTGTATACTATTTAATTGGTTACTGTATAATTTTTATTTGGTTGCTGTATAAACTTGATAAACTCTGAATTTAGTTGATGTATAATGTTGTTATAATTATTGTATAATATTAGTGTGTTTTATATTGTTTTGTTTTATATTGATGGCTACTTATTGACTACATTGGTTACCTTCATACAACTGTTAGTCTTTAGTTGGTAACAAACACATTATACTGGTTGTTTTTGATTGTAAAATGCAATGAAAAATGTGTTTTATGTTCTGATTACTAAGTAGATATATGTTGGTTACTTCCTAATATGGATTTAGTTACAGTATACTGATGATTTGGTTACTGTATACTATTAGTGTGTTTTATACTAATTTATTTTATATAGATGGTTACTTATTGACTACATTGGTTACCATCATACAACTGTTATAATTTAATTGGTAACAAAATCATTATACTGATTGTTCTGATTGTAAAATGCATGTAAAAATGTGGTTTATGTTCTGGTTACTAAGATTATGTAGTTTGGTTACTGTCTAATATTGATTTGGTTACTTTACAATGTTTATTCAGTTGTCAGACAATGGAGATGATTTCAGTTGTACTTTATTCCAACAGAATGTGGACTGATAATAACCAATACAACAAATTTGAAGTTATCGGCCTACTAGTTCCATCAACTAGTTCGTTCAGAGAAATGCAAAACTTGATATGTGGTGCATTACGGCTAGACACAAACACAACAACATTGTCAATCAAATTTCAGATTAGAAGCGACATTCCACCGATCAGTATATCAGATGAAGCAATCTTTACATTCTTTATGGAAGTCAGTAGAAAATCTGATGAACAAGGCAAGTTCCCACTGATTATAGATAATGAACACAACAGGGGACGCACAACAATCTTGCAGAACTTGATAAATGTAAAAGAAAGTAGAATTCACGATGTAACGCCAATCAGATCAACACTAGCAACACAATATTGCCAAATTGGAGCGCAATATGTTAATCAGCTTGTCATGGAAGTTATTGAACAACAACAAGACAGACAACATGACAGATCATATACAGAAGAACGGTCTGATGATGTGATAACAGATCCGAATGAACGTGAAATAAAATTACATCAAACTTACAAAGACAAAAAAATCAAACTTTGGTTCAGTTTCTTCATAATAATACCGGGGACTTCCATGTCACACCAATATATTATTTTTCCATTGAAATTTCTGTTGCGTTCCTGATAATAAAGATCCCATATCTGCAAATAAATAAAATCAGATTTAAACAGTCATTGGTAACCAATATAAACAATATTTATACCCTAAATAGGTACCTAGTAACCACCAAATAATATCATAGTAACCAAAATATAATATAACAATTACACAGTAACCATACCAAAATATAAAAGTAACTAACATCCCACATTAAGGGCACAATAATAGTAACCAAATCATAATATAACACTAACCATAATATAATAAAGCAGTAACCAAACAGTTATATTATAGTAACCATCACAGAATTTAATGGTAACCAAAACAGAAATAACATGTAGTCAAGCCCATTTCAGGCAAGTCATGTATACTAAACAATTTAATAGTAACCATAACAAAATATAAAATAACCATAATCCCACATTGATGGCTCACTAATAGTAGCCAAATCATAATATAACAGTAACCATAACATAATAAAGCAGTAACCAAACAGATATATGATAGTAACTAAAACATATTTTAATGGTAACCAAGACATAAACAACATGTAGACCAAACCCAGTTTAGGCAACCCATGTATACTAAACAAATACATAGTAACCAGAACAATATATAAAAGTAACCAAAATCCCAAATTGAGGGAACAAGAATTGTAGCCAACTCATAAGCTAACAGTAACTAACACATAATAAATAAGTAACCAAACCATAATATGATACTAACAATAACAGAATTTAAATTAGCACACCTTTAGAATTTTTTGTGTGGGGATTATTTTCTGGCTATGAACTTCACCTTCAGTTTTAATTACAGGGACATCAAAATCAGACTCCAACTGTACTTCAGTAGGCTTTATATCACCATGTATCACCAACCTATTATCCTTCTTACTGGATTTGTCACCTACATTCTTCCCCTTCCTCGCCATAGCAAACTTCTTCAAATCCTTAACAGAATCACCCTCCGTGATTCTTTTCCTCTTTCCATCCTTCTTACTTGTATCAACCATTCTATACAAAACATAAATACAACACAAGCCCAAACAATCAAAACTCCATTCTGTTAGTAAAATACTTTAATAAATAATACATTAAACTATTGAGCCATTACTCACCTGTAACGATCAATTGATAACAACTATATTAGATTTCGAAAACTCCTTCACTGCAACCATAAATGAGAATAAACAGAAGAAAATGCCACTGTGCAACAGCGATACCGAGTAAGTACGAGAATGACGAACAACTGAACCAATAACGATTACGAAAATGAAGAACAAATCACCAATAACGATCAATGGAGAAGAAGAAAGCACGGACAGAATATCTCAAATTGAAAAATAGGGTTTTCAAATGAAAGAGAGAGAAACGGTAAATGATTTGGTATCCCTTTAATTATGGTAACAGTTATCATTAGACCTGGCAAAAGAGGCCCAGACCCGCGGGCCGGGCGGGCTGGCCCGTAAAATACTAGGCTACGGGCTTAGGATTTTTAGCCCAGGAAAAGTTGGGCCTTTTTGGCCCGGCCCGGTTTTGGCCCGGCCCGTCGTAACCCGGCTCGCGGGTGGCCCGGCCCGCCCGCATGTATTTTTTATAAAAACCAAATAGAAATGCTTCCATAAGGAATCGAACCCATGACCATCTCCAACTTACTAAACAGACGCTTAGACCAACTGAGCTACAACAATTATTGTTATATACACGTTATAGGTATATATATACATATATATAATATATTATTAACCTATATATATATATACATTAATAATATATATATATATATATATATATATATATATATAGTTATATACACACACGTTTTTGTTTTATATATATTATTAACGTATATATATAATATATATATAACAATATTTATTATTATTTATTTTACTCTCTCTAAGTTATCTTTTCTTTTCTCAATATTTCCAAATTTGTTACAAAAATTGTTATATATATATATATATATATATATATAAGTATATAACAAATTAACAATATATATATATATATATTATTAACGTATATATAATATATATAACAATATTTGTTTATTATTTATTTTTACTCTCTCTACGTTACCTTTTCCTTTTCCAAGATTTATAAAAGTTTTACAAAAATTATTATATATGTACGTTATTGTTATATATATATATATTTATATATTATTAACGTTATATATATATAATAATATTTGTTATTATTTATTTTCCTCTCTCTAAGTTATTTTTTCCTTTCTCAATATTTCCAAATTTGTTACAAAAATTGTTATATATATATATATACGTTATTGTTATATATATATATATATTATTAACGTATATATATATATATATATATATATATATATAAGTATATAACAAATTAACAATATATATATATATATATTATTAACGTATATATATAACAATATTTGTTATTATTTATTTTTACTCTCTCTACGTTACCTTTTCCTTTTCCAAGATTTATAAAAGTTTTACAAAAATTATTATATATGTACGTTATTGTTATATATATATATAAATATTATTAACGTTATATATATATATAATATTTGTTATTATTTATTTTCCTCTCTCTAAGTTATCTTTTCCTTTCTCAATATTTCCAAATTTGTTTACAAAAAATTGTTATATATATATATATACGTTATAGTTATATATATAATATATATATATATATATATTATTAACGTATATATATATATATATAAGTATATAACAAATTAACAATATATATATATATATATATATTATTAACGTATATATATAATATATATAACAATATTTGTTATTATTTATTTTTACTCTTTCTACGTTACCTTTTCCTTCTCCAAGATTTATAAAAGTTTTACAAAAATTATTATATATGTACGTTATTGTTATATATATATATATATTTATTTATATATTATTTAACGTTATATATATAACAATATATATATATATATATATAAATATTTGTTATTATTTATTTTTACTGACTCTAAGTTATCTTTTTCTTTCCCAATATTTCCAAAGTTGTTACAAAAATTGTTATATATATACGTTATTGTTATATATATATATATTTTATATATTATTAACGTATATATATAATATATATAACAATATTTGTTATTATTTTATTTTTACTCTCTTTACCTTTTCCTTTTCCAAGATTTATAAAAGTTTTACAAAAATTGTTATATATGTACGTTATTGTTCTATATATATATATATATATATATATATATATATATATATATATATATTATTTAAACGTTATATATATAACAATATTTGTTATTATTTATTTCCTCTCTCTAAGTTTATTTTCTTTTCCCAATATTTTCAAAGTTGTTACAAAAATTATTATATATATATATTTATATATTATTAACGTGTATATATATATATATATATTATTAACCTTATATATATATATATTATTAACCTTATATATATATATATATATTATTAACCTTATATATATATATATATATATATATATATTATTAACCTTATATATATATATATATTATTAACCTTATATATATATATATATATTATTAATGTATATATATATATAACAGTATATATATATATATATATATATATATATATATATATATATATATATATTAGTAACGTATGTAATATATCAAAGGTCTCCTAGCTAAGTTGGTAAGAATTTCTTGTTTGGTAAGGAGAGGTTATGAGTTCGAACCTTGGTAAAATGCATGTTTTTTATAAATAAAAAAAAAGGAAGAAGCCCGCGGGGGCTGGCCCGGCCCGGCCCAACCCGGGCCACGGGCCTTTAGTTTCTAGCCCATGAAAACCCGGGCCTTTTTAGCCCGGCCCGTATTGGCCCAGCCCATCCTTGGCCCGACCCGTTTGCCAGGTCTAGTTATCATAATTAAAACTGATTTGTAAATAAAATATTGAAGATGCACTAATTTTGTAAATTAAAAATTGAAGATGCACTAATTTTGTAATTATTTTATCTATGCACTATTGTTGTAATTATTTCTAAAAATGTACTATAATATGTAATTGTCCCTAAAATATATTTGACCTATAAACTATATACATATACACACAAAACAAATTCGGGGGCCCTCCGAATTTGGGAGCCCTGTGCGGTCGCTCTTTCTGCACCTCCTCAGAACCGACCCTGGATTCAGATAATCTGCAGTTAAAATATTTAAATAAGAATTATCACTATGAGAAGAGCAGAGACGATCAACAACATTCTAGTAATCATTCTCAAGAATGACCCGGTTGAAGCCAATTTCTTTAGTGAGTAGTAGAGCTTAATTTCAAGGCTGCAAAAGCAAAAGCCTCAGCTTTATTGACCTCCATGTTGCCATTAATCCTGTCAATTCCAGCTCCCATAAAATATATAGCTCCGCTAGAGTCCCGAACTATGAAGCCATTACCATAAACCGATGCGTACCTGGACATCGTGTTGAACAGGAGTCTTGGCCAAAGTACTAAACTCATTGAAGAAGTGCAGGCTGCGAGAAACAAGAAGAGTTTAACTAATTTAATTGTTTTTATGCTGGAAATTAAGCTTTTATGATCTCCATCATCCACTCACCCACGTTAGTTTTTTTTAAAAATCGTTTCTCACATCTCTCTTTCACCATCCTCTAAATTTAAATTATAGATGGGCAAGTCTAATTTACACATTTTATAATTTTAGATCAGTTCTTTTGTACTTAAAAAAAGAATTTATATTGCACTCAATGGCTAGTTCTCATAAAATGTGGATAGCATTTAAATACTCCATCCCTTCTATAAAAAAGAATCTTATTTAACTTTCATCTTAGTTAATTTATGAAATTTTATTTTTTAAATTGTGATATGAATTATTTTACTCTTTGGAATAATAAATTTTTTTAAAGTAATTTTCAATATTAGCGGTTGTAGAGGAACATCAATTTTGACTTTCTTGTTAGAAAATATTAATGTGCAATACTATTCATGAGTGAATAAATTTATTGTTTTGATTCTCTTGACTTTGTTGAGTCAATTTGAGGTTTTCTCGTGTCTATCTTCCACTTAAATATTATTTTTTTAAAAAAATATCTGATAAGTTAACACAAGAATGAGCCCAGTAACTTGAATTATTATTAAAATTGAAGGGAAACAAATCAAAATACAAGATTCATGTTTTAAATATCTATTAAAAAATACATTAATATATATTAAAATTAAATATTGCTACATAATAGTACACACAATTAAGGTATAAATCAATATTATTATGACAACAACATTTTCTTTATCGCATGATACCTTGGCTACATAATTTTCTTAGTTCCGATCTTATCAACTGACTTCCAAAAATAAAAAGTAAAATAAATAAAGAAGATCTTATATAATATTAAAAATTTATATAAAATATTTCAACAATTAATAATAGACCAAATTAAAAGTTCTACTTCCAGCCGTGAGCCTCTGCATTAATGAAGTCATTACTTTTCTATTTGACCCTCTACCGCTTCTTTCCATTTTCTTTTTCAGCTCTCATGCTTCCTTGTCATAAATAATAGCTGTAATTAAATCGGAATAAAATTACTGGTAGAAAACTAGAAATGATCAAATCAAAAAATTGAAACACTTTATTTACAAATTAGAAACCAAGAGATTATATTGACAAATTATTTTATTAGTTTTATTAGGTCCCCTCTCAGACATTTTCTTTCGAGATCTCGTTTGAAGAATACATCATGCAACACAAGTATAATAAATTCTCATAATTAAGTACACAATCATAATTAAAATATTAATAAATTTATATTAGTAGAAAAACATTACAAAATCAATCAAACCTCACATATAGGAGAAAACATGCTCACATAAAAGAAAAAAAATAAATGCACACAAAGATTAAAATCTATATTATAAAGTGAAAGCATGATCTTTGGTCTCTTGGTGTCCTCACTTTATAATTTCAATTATATTCTCCCTTTTTAACTTAAAAAATTACTACTTCCGTCCCAAGATAAAAGTCTTCAATTGACTTTTGTGGTCAAATTGACCATTTTTCAAATTAATATATCTTATTATTTTATATATATATATATATATATATATATATATATATATATATGAGGAATGATCCACAGAAAACGTTAGATATGGGCACTGTTTCAGCTAACTGTAATCTAGCCGTTCAAAATAAGATCCAATGGTTGGAAGTGGGCATGACCGCTAGAGGGAGTAGCGGCCAGATATTAAAATAATTAAATATTATCTTGGCAGCTAGAGGGAGTAGCGGCCAGTCAAAACGACAGCATTTTGACTGGCCGCTACTCTCTCTAGCGGCCATGACAGAACAAAAAAATAAATTAACGAGAATTCGCTTGGCCGCTACTTGGAGTAGCGGCCACTACTTGGAGTAGCGGCCGCTACTTGAGTTATTAATTTGTGCTATCTTCATTGTATTTGATCTGATTGATGCATCCATTTGGAAGAGAAAATATCCATTTTTTATTTGCATTATTATGTTTCCTTGGTAGGCAGTCATGTCCGTCAAAAAGGTGTTGGATATTTTACTATTGATTATGCATTTGTATAGTATCTTTTAACCTTTTCTTTGCCTAATGTGCAATCAGGTTTTAAACCTTGTGGGAAGGCGCATTTTTCAATTTTTAATTTTCCTTCTAAAGTGCAATCTTCAATTAGTCTGGCCGCTACTCCAAGTAGCGGCCAAGCGAATTTCCTTAATTTATTTTTTTGTTCTGTTTTGACTGACCGCTACTCCCTCTAGCGGCCAAGATAATATTTAATTATTTTAATATCTGGCCGCTACTCCCTCTAGCGGCCATGCCCACTTCCAACCCTTGGATCTTATTTTGAACGACTAGATTATAGTTAGCTGAAACAGTGTCCATATCTAACGTTTTCTGTGGATCATTCCCCTATATATATATATATGTATATATGCATAAAACTTATAAATATTATAAACTACATACAATTTAGTACATATCTCTATGTATGTTTTTTTGAAAATTTAAATATATTTGCTTAATTATTAATTCAAAAATGGTCAATTTGACCACAAAAGTCAATGAAAAACTTTTATCTTGTGACACAGGGTAATTTCATGGTTATTAACGTAATTTATGACTTCCTTATTTTTCTCTTCCTTATTCTTCTCTCAACTACTCCCACTTTATACTCCCATTTATCTAATTTTTTTTATCTCTCTCTTCTATCCCAACTTTCTTTCATTACTTACCTTATTTTTTTTTACTACTTTTAATTATTAATAATTAAAAATAATTAAAACACAAAATAATTGGATTCTCTTGATCTCCTCACTTTATAATCAAATTATGTGGTTTTAGGATAATTAACACAGCCAATTAATCTCAACAAATGCAACAATATCTTTTCGTATATAGACAATCAGAGTGTATGAGCACGTGACCAACTCTGCTGGTCCAACTTGGATAATGTTTGTCAACTTTGGCAATGTAGTTGACAATTTCATTAAGCTCAAAAGATTCAGATGCATTTCTGTGCAACATGACTTTTGAGGTGCAATGCATCTAAAAAAAATGGTTAATATTGTCAGAAAAAATAACAAACAAAATAAATATGAGCTTAACGATATTTTTTATTGTTGTTCCAATGACATACTTCTAATTTATGAAACTGGATGGACGACTTTCGTGTAAACAATTTTCTGAAGTTTTTTTGGCTTCTAAAAAATGCTCTTCAACTTTTATGGTAATTCATATTTTGTCCGTCCATTTTATATATATATATATATATATATATATATATATATATATATTATATTTCTATTTAGTCTTTTAAATTTTATAAAATTTTTATTTTACTCCACATAATTTACACATTCACATAATTTACATATGCGACGCATGCTAATAATAATTTAAACAACACTCATTGGTTGTGACAATCAACCGCCCAAAGTGAGTGAAATGACATGGCTATCCTTTGTTAAAATAATTTGTGTGTCATACTGTATGACTCATGCATTGCAACTTCTTTGTATTGCCTTCTAACTGATCGATAAAATGCCAGAACTAACAAAATCAGCATTTTTTTGACACGTGGATTGTTTTCTGGTGAGTTGAATGAAAACAAATTATTGCAAGAAACAAGTGTTGAAAAGTAGGTTGTCAGCATTGGGTATCTCATAAATCTGAAATCACTTTTATTGAAAATGTTTCCGAGATTCATCAAACATCAGAAAAAGATGAACACTTAGATTAAACAATCTTCTGATTCAATGCATGTGAAGTCAGATTTTCAGAACTCTACTACACATTTTATGAGTCTCCAAATAAAGCTTTAAGTTTAAAGATTGAAGAGCATGCTGGAGTTCATCAGCAAACAATGATGCTAGAGCTTATTCTTTCAACTTCTATTTAGATGTAAGTGGAATCAAACTCAATTCCCTATTTTATGTTTCTTTTTCAGTATAGTTTTACTAAGATTGTTCTTTTTCTTATGATTTTCTTTTTTCCCATATGGGTTGGAAAATCTTATATACTACCATCCTTTGTTATCACAATGTGTGTTTTTCTCTTTCTCTCGGTCACCATAGTCAAATCAAGAATTTTCTTGATGGGGTGCGTATCTCGATCGCTAACGATTTCTGATCATATTTGATCTCGCAAAAATTACTACTCTTGGTTTCTATTTAAACTTAAGTCCAAATCAAGATATTAAACCCAAGCATGATTCGAAATACGATAGGACAATAAAGAAAATAATATCCTTGTTAAGGGTGATATTATGTAACATGTTCATAATATAGAGGAGTTGGAATTTAGATATTCTTGTCAGCACATTTGACATTTTCAATTATCTTTTACTGTAGAAATAAATGCATGTTTGTCAAGTAGTATTATGAACTCTTTTGCATCTCACTTTCAAAACTAAATTATTGAGGTGAAGACGAGAGATAAATACAAGGGAAAACAAGTTATTAAATATACGACATTTAATATACGACGAGCCTAGTCTGACTCGTATACAAAGTCGTGCAGAACAAGCCAAGAGTTTCTAGCCCTATAACACAGAATTATGCATTTAATGGTAGCGAATGGGACATTTATGATATGCATTGAGCAATCAGTCAACTATCCCAGCCAGGCCTATAAAACTTTAGTTCCCGTCCCTCATGCCTCAAAGCACTAAGTTCATTATTTTTTGCAGGCAAAAATTCTTCCAGAAATCCAGTAGCATTCTACCATTCCTTTTCATCTTTCATCCATCCTCAGTTAAAGCATATTGTTGCCAAAATGTCTCTCATTGACATATTATTCTATGTGAGTTTTCTTTCTCACATGCGCGTACGCGCACACACAAAAATACACATGAGATATATGATTTTTACTTTTTTTTTGGTTGTATTTTAGATCATACATTTTGTGGACAAGTTTGAGTTGTGGCATAGGCTGCCAGTACTTTTGGGAGTGGCTTATTTGGGAATTAGAAGGCACTGGCACCAGAGATACAATCTTTTTTATGTTGGAAAGATCAGTGGCCAAAATATGATGCAGAAGAGTTTTCATATCAAACAGTTGATGGCAAGTTCAATCATCCGATGGATGATTTAGTTGGCAGTCAGGGTACCTTTTTTGGTAGGAACATGCCTCCTTCTACTTCATCTTATGGGGTAAGATTGATTAATACTTTTATCTTACTAAATTTAATAAAAACTAGTGCAAGTTCATTTAAGTGTTGCATGAGTTCATTAGTCTTATATTTATGATGATTTGACCAATATATCGATCGTTTGGATAATATACTCCATCTGTACTAAAAAAGTACATACTTTTTTTGTTGACTTCTTATTCTAAATGTTAAGGTCTGTATATAACACAGATATTTTTGGATGATCTTTTTTTCAGTATTAAACTATAAAGACTGATTTTATTATTAATAAAAGAAAATTATTGGGAAAAAATTGTGTCGAATTGTATTATATCCAAACCTTAATATTCCAAAAAGAGTCGGTAAAAAAAATATTACAGTTTGTTAACTGATGTCAAGACTGGTTTTTTGAACACAAGGACTCCTTGGTGGTAAGTGGTCTATGAGTATTCCTTCATATATTTCAGTAAGTTTTTTTTATGCTCATTACATTAAACTTGGAAGAATTTTGTACTTGTAATTTACCCATTTTATGTGCATAGTCTTTTAGATGAAATAAGGAAGCAACTAAAAAAAAAATAAGAGATAATAATTTCAGTCCTATAATACAAGAGAATCATGCTGAATAAAATTTGTTAGAGAGGATAAACAGTTAAGTTCTTCACATAATTAATGCAACTTTTAGCATTGGCTTTCTTTCTCAGCAAATTGCCTCTGCCAATGTAAGCGCATACACGTATTTATTTGTGTGTGTATTCAGGCCAAAATGATCTAGGATGAAATATGAATAGTGGAAAATTATTTATTTGAGGAAAATATATGTATAAAAAGGCATTTCTAGCATCATAGTGGCAAAAAGTTGTGCCAAGTTAGAAACTTATCAGCACAGGATTCTTTCAAAATTTCCATATAATTGTCGCAGAATGTTACATACTTTGATAAAAATTTCTCCGAAACAATTTTTATTTCCTATATATTTAGGTGAAGAATGAAGATATAGGCTCATACATTGCTATATTTCATTGAACTGACCTCATGCCTCATATTGCAATGTTTTAAATCAATATTTTTATGAATTTTACAAACACGTACGTTATGTGATAACTTCAATTGATTTATTAGCTACTTCATCACCATATTATATGTTCTGTTTCGTTTTCTCGAGTAAGGATGGAAGTGTGATTTATGGCAATGACAAGGAGGGTATGTTTAGGGTAAGAACATTCAAAGATGGCAAATTAAAGCTTTTGGAAGATGGGCTTCTTGAACACGATGACAATGGGATTCCTATCTCAGGTGATGTCTGAAATTGTTGGGCAGGTTTCTCCCTTCTGCAAGCCTTATTTGTCAAAGTGCACAATGCTGTTTGTGATATGCTCAAAGTAAGCTAACAATATCATGCAGTTTTTCTCTTTAGTTAACAATTAAGTTTAGTGTATCAAGTATTATCATTTGAACTTCTTGGTTTTAGGGACATTACCCTGATTTTGATGATGAAAAGCTCTACCGGCATGCCAGATTAGTTACTTCTACTGTAATTGCTAAAATTCATACAATTGATTGGACCGTAGAACTTTTAAGAACCGACACTCTTTTAGCAGGAATGAGGATCAACTGGTAAGAAACCACAAGGACTTAATTTTAATTTCCTTTATATATGAATGGCCAATGAAATTCCCATTTCCCAATTAAACAATCACCTAATGTGATCCTTTTATGAAGTATTTGTAAAATTAATTTTATCTTGCAGGTATGGTTTTCCTGGAAAGAAATTCAAGGATTTATTTGGACATATTTGTGGACCAATATTAAATTGATTAGTTGGTCTTAAAAGGCCAAGAGATCATGGAATTCCCTATTCTTTGACAGAAGAGTTTGTAAGCGTTTACAGAATGCATTCGCTTCTACCCGATAAAATTCTGCAGAGGAACATCAAATCCAAAATTCCAAAGAACAAATGTCCACCAGTTCAAGAAGAGTACTAGTATTTATCTGCACTCAATTTTTTCTATAGTACTTGCAAATAAAGTATGACTCATTTTGAGGACTGAAGGAGTAGTTGTTAGTGTACCATTAGTACTTCTTAGAGGATACATTATGCAAGAAACTTTCAATTTGGCACTTTTAATTTATAGTATGTGAGTATGATTATAACCCTTTATCAATCCCATTTGTATGGTTGCTGTATTTAAGAGTGACATTTCCTAAATGATCTTTTACAGAATTGAAATTGTATGGATAGTAGACATTCACTAGTTCTATGAACTTTTTGATACTTTCTAAATAGGATAACTTAGTTGATCCACAAAGTTCGACGGCCACCCATGAAAAACTCTTTCTGACCACTACAATTTTCAAGGAGAGCTTCTTGTTTCCAATGTATTACAATTAAACTCTCTATTAAAAATCTACCTGAATCCAAAATTGCGGAGTAATACTGACTGTTGACTTTTGAAGTCGGCTCAAACACCAAAACATCTCTGTTGCTACCTTAAATTCATGTAATAGAATCAAGTTTTGTTCTTTAATAGGCTGTTCTCAATTCTTTATTCCTATACCTAGCCAGAAGTAATGTTTGGCTGCATTGTCAAATCACTAAGAAGTTTACTTTTCATACAGTAATATCTTCTTTTTGACATGTAGAGGGCAGTGAGTATCACACCAGCAATGGCACATCAACTGATTCAGGTACTCATATCCACTTGGTTTTAATATAATCTTTTCACTAGGTACTTATATTTTCGTTGTCTGTCCATAAAAGCTTTTGAACGTTGTTCCAAGTGATTTCAAAATTTCTTTTGCTGGACTCAAAAAATAAATATATTTTAGATTCTTATTTTGATTACATAAATTGCTACTCCAGATTCTGAGATCAGAGGACATTAAATTAGTCGTAGCTCCATATGAGGCTGATGCGCAGTTAGCCTACCTGTCCACTCTTGAACCAGAAAAAGGTGGAATAGCAGCAGTAATCTCAGAGGATAGTGATCTGCTGGCCTATGGTTGCCCATCTGTAAGATTTCCATGAAACTTTTATACGTCCAGATGGAGCTTTACTTATCTCCTGTTGACATAAAGATTCTTCATTGGAGTATCAAAGTTGTTCTGTTTTGATTTGAGTGGGGCCATGGGCAGGTTATTTTTAAGATGGACTGGTTAGGCAATGGTGAGGAGATAGTGCTGGACAAGGTCTTTGATTCGGTAGCTTGTGTACCTTCCTTCCGAAATTTTGATAGAAACTTGTTCATAGGTAATCACCTATGTGACACTTATGCAACTCTTCTTAATATGCATATATTTGTAAGGACTTGATCTGGTTTAAGATTCATCCTTTAATTAAACCATTCCCTAAATTAAAGCCAATATCAAAACTGAATTCTATTCTACATGTAAATGAAAAGACCTTTCTTTGTCAGTATAATTGTGCTCCCATCAACTAAGCTGTAACGATCGCGGATCGTGGGTAGCTTTGTAACACGAGCCTATGAATTTTATTGAATAAATTGAATTTTTATTAATATTATTCCGTGTTATGTGTGTGAATATTTTATTACTACATATGATGTGTAGGTAATAATTTTTGATTGATATTATTTTTATTGGTATTGATTAAATCATTAGAGAAATAGCGCTAAAGCGTTATTTATGCAAAAGACGCCTTTTTTTTGATTTTATGACTTTTCATAATTTCGCCAAAGCGTTAATGAAAGAGATTAATAATCCAAGTGTGGGATTTTTCTTGAGCCCAATTGAATATTTATTAGAAGCCCAATTAGAATTAAATTAGAAGTTCAAGAGTGGCCCAAGTTGGAGCCCAAGACCCACGGGTCGAGTCCATGACCCAAAACCGCAACCCGTGGCCCATAACCCATGACCCATGTGGGAAATGGGTAATAGAAATCAGCAGCTGGGTTGGAGAAAGAAGAAGAACGCGGATGAAGAGAAGGAAGAGAGGAGGGAGCAACCAAGAACGTGGGAGAGCATGAGGAGCATCAATTCTGCATTTGGGAGAGGGAAAGGGAGCGTAGAACATTTGGGGAGAAGGAGGGGGTGTTACCCGAGCCGACCATGAGCATGGGGAAGGAAGAGCTCACTCTCCCGAACATGGGGAGCTGGTGTAGCCTTCATGCTCAGCTCCTCCATACACCTTAAAGCTCAGTTATTTCCTCTATAAATACTCCTCCCATTACAAGCCTCCCATTCCTTTGTTTGTTGCTAAGTGTTGAAACTGAATATTTAGAGAGTGAGAGGAGTGTGTTCGGGTGATTTGAGGAAGAAGAAGGAGTATAGTAGCAGCTGGCTTTAGCTCATTAGCAACCTTAGAACAAGCTCAAGAGGTATGCAATATAGAGCTTAGCTCATTTACACAATATTTCCAAGTTCTTAGTTTTGTGTTAGTTGCTCTGTTGAAGTTATATGACTGATTTTGCTAATTAGTTCATGAACATGTATGGTTGTTAATTAGCTCTATTAAAACCTTGTTAATGGTATGTGAAAGTGTAACAATAAATGAGAATCGAACCTTTACATAAGGAATCAAGAAATGGACTGAAATGGACATTAGTGGACTGTTATTCATGTTTTGTGTATTAATGAAGTTGCAATCACTATGTTTGGTTGTGTTAGATGGTTGAGCATTGTTGCTAAGTGCTCAGAGGTTTGTAGGAAATGATTTCAATTGGAAATCTGGACTAGAGTATAATGAAACTCTACTCCAATATGAGTTTCTAACTCATGCCCACAAACCATTTGATAAAATGTCCAAGAGAAGAATTTCTCTAAGAACTTGAGAACTAGGTGTTGATTAATTGATGAAATGATGTTATATTGCTTAACTTAGTAATAGAAGCATGTGTTAAGTCATATTGACTTGTTGTATCATAGCTAAGAAACAGAGGGAGAATGAATTGGCCAAACTCTAAGTTTCGCTGAAAACTAGTTGGGTAGGCTGCTTGGAGCTAAGATTCGGACTTAGTAGAGAGTCCGAGAGATTATGAATTTAGGATATGTTGTAATGTGTAGCAAGAGCTAGAGAACGGCTCAAGAACGGACTCATTCCGATAAAGGATGAAGAAGTTATGAAGCTACGAATTCGTTGCGGCACGAACCCAATTTAGAAACCCAGAAATCTGGAAAATGCATGCTGACTGCGTTTCAGAGCCGACGGCTCTCAAATTGCACTAGTTCAGCGCCGACCGCGCTGAATATCAGAGGCCTCAGCGCCGACGGCGCTCAAGTTGCACTAGTTCAGTGCCTACAGCACTGGAATAGTGTCAGGTTGGACAGCTTTGACCCTCTTTAGTAAAATGGACTTAACTTTCTCATACGAACTCCAAATTGGATGATTCAAGATGATTCGGAAAGCTAAGAAGTAGAACTACAACTTTCAATAATTGGAACTGTAATTTAATGTCTTGACCAATTTCTAAATTGTCCATTTTTAGGACTATTGTGCATTAGGAGGCAGGCGGAGGGCGTCGTGCATGCGCGTATGTAACGTGTAATGCTTCTGACGCTACGAGATGTTGTTCTATGTTCTAAAACTTATATATTATGATATATAATGGTGTTTAGCATTAATCAATGATGGATTAGACAAGTGTATGAGCATACTAAAGGTATGCATATGAGACGAATCGGGCGTGCGTTGTGCGAACGTCGAAACGTCGTATCAAGCGTGTATAACCTTGTTTGATATTATGTTTCTAATTAGAATGAAACCTTATAGTGTAATGTAAACCAATATTTGGCATCAATTATGTGGCTAATTGGTATGTGGATACGTACTTAAATGTGTAGGATTTTTGAAGGACGATTAACGTCAAGTAGTAGCAAGCGCTTAAGGCAAGTTTTCTAACGCTTGTCTAACCTTTGTGTTGGGCAAGTTTATTTGACTCATTTGATTATATTCTCATGACTCTCATGCGATGTTTGAAGTTTCGATTTACGCAATACATATATGGTTGTGTGAATTCCTTACTTATGTAAATTTTTCAGTATTTGCACAAGTATTCGAGCTATGTTATGACATAAATTGTTGAAGCTTTCAAGTTCACATATATATGAACTGTTATAGAGAATGTTGATGCCATTTGTTTCGGCTAGACATATATTGAAATATTTTATTGATTTGATAATAAATCCTTGAAATGTTATTGATGATTAAGTAGAGCCATCCAACCGAATTGCTTTGGTTAGGATTCCGAGACATGAATGAGATGAACAACCCTAATATTAGGGGAAGTTTTTAGTCAGTTATTCTGACAAGGCATCGAGTGCCTAAACAAACGCATATAGTCGTTTCCAGCTAGAGTGTTGATCAACATAGAGTACAATAGGCTGATCACCTAGAAGTGCTCGTAAGTCAGACGGTTTACAGTAAAATAACTGTGTAACCTTTTCAAGAAAGCAAAAGAAAGTTCAAGGTCTTATGACCACTCAGTATGTCGTTTCGAAAATGTTTCAAACGAAAGCAAAGTATTATTCTTGTTTATTCAGAATATTTCGCAACTATTGTCCAGTTGTCGAAGAGAAATGATATGATTGATGATATTGTTGTTATTCAACTGTTATACTTGCTGGGCAATTGAATGCTCATTCTTATTTTATATTAAACATTGCAGCTAAGCCCGAGCGGGTCGAAGGTTCCGGTAAGGACAAGGGAAAGGGCAAGATGAACGTCTAGATGGCGTCATAGTTTATTTATAGTAGTAATGATGTAATATTAAGACTTATTATGTATTTGGAATGATGTTATGGTAATAGAACCTGGGATTGAGAGTAAGACGTGTTGTAATAATATAGTAATTACATTCATGTCTATTATATTGTATGGAATGGGATGTACCGTGTAGCACCAGATTCGGGTTTGAGGTACCCGGATTTGGGGGCGTCACAGGTTGGTATCAGAGCCGATAGGTTTTAAACCTTAGGTTGGGGAAAAACCTTAGGAATATGACCGTAGAGAGAATGGAAGGGTTAGTAAATGAACTCAAATAGAGTTGTTAAGGGTGAATTGAGAAAATTCATCAAAAGAACTAAGAGTATACTTAAAATAAACTATATTTGTTAAGTGTTATAATATTATTTGTTATTGTTATGTACTAATCGAGTTAGTATATTGGTTTGTAGATGTCTAGAGAAGAACCCGAGTATAGAGATATCCATGTAGTGAGCGAGGAGCTGATCGCTCCACCCGAGCCAACACCCGAGTCGCTAGCAGAGGTTGAGGCTCAAGTAGATAGTGATAATATAGTAATTACATTCATGTCTATTATATTGTATGGAATGGGATGTACCGTGTAGCACCAGATTCGGGTTTGAGGTACCCGGATTTGGGGGCGTCACATAAGCTATAAATATGAATTCTATTATTTTTAAATTCATTTGATTTAAGGTAGAAGTTTATATTACAGGTATGTGTGTCCTAGCTGGTTATGACTTTCTTCCATCTATTCCAGGAATAGGGATGTCAAAGTCTTATTCTTTGGTTTCCAAGTATCGAAGCTTAGACCGAGTATGCATATCTTAGTTCTTTTGAAAGGTGAACTATTGTTGTTGATAGCATTTCTTTTTTTCCAAATTAAGAAATGCATGCTGCTTCAGACTATTTGAAAGCTCCTGTTGCATGTGCATTCACATGAAAGCATATAAACTTGAAATCCATGTGCATTGTCATGAGATATTACGAAGTTCAGAATTGTCAGTTTTGAAGAACTAGTAATTTAAAAGAACTCTCAATTTTAAGTGTTACTAATTTGCTGTTTTGTGAATGGTTTAAGTTTTCAAATCAAATCAGTAGTAAATTTGTATAAAATAACAATCTAATGATCTATTAAGTCTAAAGAGAACTCCATTCAGAGGGAAGGATTTTAACTTTTTCAAAGTCCAAAATTTCAAATTTACAATTAGTTATAAGAGGAAATAAGCTACTAGAAATTATGACACAAATAGTTTTACTAGTTAATACAGTTTGCTTGTTTACTATGCAATGAAGGATGGACTTTGAGCTTTGAAGGCATGGGATGTTCATATTATATTAGTAATAAAAAAAACATGACATATATTATCTATATCGTATTGCAATTGAAGGACATGTTGAGTATAAGAAAACTTACAAAAGGATAGCTTAAGTTTTGCACTAAATTGGTGTGCTTTCTAATACGTACATATCTCGAACCACATGCTTATTTTAGAGTATGTTTGGGATTGCTTAAAAAATATGACTACTGATTCTGATTAGTGTTTTTGATTATAATCAGTTTTAGAAAAGTAGTTTGTGTTTGGTAAATAAAAAGCACTTAAATTAGTAATAAGTGAAAAATTGGTGTGCTTTCTAATATGTACATATCTTGAACCACTTACTTATTTAATTTTGTTATTTAAATTTTTTCATTTTGTTGTAACGTTTCAAAGATATAGCTGATATACACCATCAAATCCTCCTAATTCAAATCCTCCTAATTAAGATTGCCTTGGATGCCATATTTACAAGTTCTATCCATCTTAAAATTTGAGAAGGGAAACCAAGTGCCTGAAGATTACTTAAAATCCTTCAAATAGGCGATGACAGTTTTTCAGCATGCCCGAATGTGTGTACAACTTTTCATAAGCTGACATCCATTTCTTCTGAATTTTGCGGTAGTAATAAATGCACAATTTGAATCCACTGCAGATAAGATACCCTCTCAAAGAGCCTCTAACGCATTAAACCTCTTCTAGAAATAATTTTGCAGTCTCTTAACAATGAGCTTGATTTCCTGGGGCCGTATCCTTTCTTTCTGTTTGTCTTGACTAGTTAAATGTTAATGTCACACAAATTGTGTTAGTGGCAAGTCCTATACTAGTTTTTCCATGTTAGAAATAACAATCATGGGCATACTCTAAACTCTAAAGCCTCAATCATTTTATTCCTTAGTTATATTCATGTGCCATTTCTTTATTTTTTTTGTTGCTAAACGAAAGTATAACTTTTGTCCGAAAGATGTACATTTCTACCCTTAACTGTCATTAGAGATATATCTCCTTCAATGGCTACTGCAATCGTTGAAGGTAAATTGGATCCGCGTACAATGGAGGCCTTCAATTACTTCCCAAGTTCTGAAAGTCATCTGAATCTTACTACCACCTTCCAAATTGACCGACTCCTTAGACAAGAGACATCAACTATGTCTACTCAAGAAAGCTGCTTTACTATAGTTTCCTCCCATAAAACCAAAGGACAAAGAATTATATGCAAGTTTCTTATCTTGTTTTATTTTCCAAACCATATTTTTGCAAAATAAACATGCATTCAATTTCGGTAGCACATTGTCATCCTCATTTTATTCTTTATAAATATGAAATTTGATTTAAATGAATTTACTGATTTTGAAGGAAAAACAAATCTATGCTATGACTTTTAGTTGGAGGCCCAGCGTGCTATGCTCCAAATATGGATATAGTTACTCAATGGCATATAGGAGGCATATGCAGTAAAGGGAGCACAATGGTCTTTTTTACATTTTAAAAGAGAAAGAATTAATAGTTTTAAGCATATCATCTTTTTCAGAAGAAAAATAAATTGGAAGTGCAACACATTATTTTGCAGCAATTATTTGGCTTCCCACTCTTTAACATAGCTTACTGTGTTCCTGACTGATGAACCTCTTTCCTCTTTAACCCTGACAACTTACCTCACTATCTCCACATTCTTTTCTTTCTTATTTGTTCTCTCAATATCTATTTGTCCATTCATTTACATATATGGAATAGAAAGAAAAAAATATTCCAAAAGTTAAGACCACCATTGATTGTAAGAGATTATGCCCCAAAATGAGTTACAAAATACATGCAAACTATAGCTCATTTCACAGTGTTATGTGTGTCTCAACTTCTTCTTTGGGATCTGACTTTTTACCCGACCCAAATAATTTTTTGCAGTGACACAAAAGGAAAATAAAGATGAAATTTAGTGATGTTTTATGTTTTTGTAGCCCCGGTTTTGTTATTTTTACCTCTCAGTTTTAGGCACTTTATAAGAGAGATTCACAACTTTTAGTCTTCACACTTTGATATAGTAATATCTTCTGCTTCTTGCCCATGATTTTTTTCCGATTTGAGTTTTTCACGTAGACTGTCTTCTTGTATTTTAATTTTCTACGTTGATTGCTTTGTTTACTGTAATTTGTTCTAACACGTCGTATTAATGTTTATAAATGAAAATTTTTCGTTGTCATTACAGTAATGAAAATTGTAGCCTATCACATTTCCTCCCTCGTCGACTGTCTTCTTTAGTTGCTTCAAGTAGGCCTTTGTAGTAGTTGATCCTCAGGAAGTGATATTACCAGTTACCAGTGTCATTTGTGCGCAAGACAAACATAGTTGATACAAGTAGTTAAATGCCACTTACAATTTCTTCTATTAATTTCTTTATCCGTTAGAATATTTTTGTAATCTAATATCTTAATTGAATTAATTTTCAGCAAGTGTAAGTCCTCTTAGACAATTCTTAGGTTTCTTTACAATTAATGAGCTTTTCATAACATAATCATAAGTAAGACCCGCATAACACAATCATAATCATTAGTTTTCTTAGTCCTACTGCTAAACAGATAGAACCTACCTTTAACCATGAGGAATACAAGACTTTTCGTAAATTAATCATAAAAGGACTGCTAAACGAAAGTATAATAATATAATAAGCATCTTAATCCATTAATAATCATGAAAGTATTTCAGAGCTACAAAACAAAATCCTCGTATATAATTTAATATCAAATCCTCAAACATTACCGAGTACAATATAGTAAGGACAATACGACCACTACAATTAGCCACAAAAAACTCTTTTAAATATTGATTTAGCTAAATTATATGTTATACCGAGTACCAAAACAAACTGTTGATGAGTAAAACCATGATCATGACAATGTCTTACTTTAAGATCGGATAGTTTGAAGCATAGACGTTATCAATATCACTCCAACCTTTGATAGACCTAAAAACCATTGCAAAAACCTGAAATATAAAAATATGTTAAAATTATTGAATAACTATTAGAGTTAATTTAGTAATAAAAAAGATAAGAAAAATGAGTACTTTGATGTTTCACTTCCTTTCGTGATTTGCAAGGAAGTCAAGTTTGATCTTCTTGAGTGTTACCATAACATCTTTCACGTTGGACCTCTCTTCAGGTGAATCAGCAACGCAACTCAAAGCCAATTCCATAATAGATGAGACACATTGTAGCTTCACAGTTATGTGTCCATCCTCTTGTTTTAGCAAGTTTGTGTCAATAACTTGCATTACTAAGTTAGGAAGTGAGTCGTTTACCCAACGCTTCATACTCATATCTCCAAGAAATTGCTCATCATTGGGCTTAGTTCTTGTAAATACTTCCATCAACATAATCCCATAACTGTAAACATCGCATTTTGTGGATACTAATCCTTCTGATCCGTACTCTAAATGCAACATCACAAATCAACAAGGTAAACGGAAAAACATAGCTTTAGAATACAAATGAGCAAAGTTTTACTATTAGGAAAAAAATAAAAAAGGTTGAGGGTCACCTGGTGCAATATATCCAATTGTGGCTAAAGTCATGGTTTGTGTAATGCTCTCCCCCTCTCCCCCTCTCCCAATAACTTTGTTATGCCAAAATCACTCACACATGCAACCATATCTTCATCTAAAAGGATGTTGTTGGGCTTAAGATCACAATGAACCACAGGAGTTGAATAACCATGATGGAGATAGTCCAAAGCGCATGCCACGTCTATCATTAAGTCTATTCTTTGTAAAATATCTAAGAAATGGTTGTGGGAGTACAACCACTTTTCAAGACTCCCATTAGGCATGTATTCAAGTACCAATGCTTTGAAATCAAGGTTAGAGCAACAACCAATGACTTTGCTGATATTTCGATGGTGAAGGTTGCGTAATACTTCACATTCTACATCAAAACTCTTGAATCCTCCTTCTAGTTGCAGATTGAATACCTTTATGGCCACTAATGTCCCATTTGCAAGTATCCCTTTGAAAACTGAACCAAAACTACCCATGCCAACCAAACTGCTTTCACTAAAGCCATTAGTTGCTTGTTGAAGTTCATATTATGAAATTCTCATAGGGCCTATTATTTCTAACAATTCAGTTCGTGTGGGGAGTCTAATTTTGTATCTGTGTCTTATCAACACAAATGCAAAGGCCAAGGTAAGAATTATCGATGCAATCACTAGCGAAATACATATAGCTAGAAGCACTCTCTTTTTCTTTGATGATCCATGAACAGAACTAGTATGACATATTGGGACTTGAAACCGGGGAGCACCACACAACGCTTCATTCCATAAGAAAGATCGACTGTTGAAGCTTTTGAAAGGACCTTCATTTGGAATTTCTCCTTTTAAACTATTAAAAGATACATTGAAATATCTAAGATACAAGAGTGCTTCTAAGGACTTGGGAATCACACTAGAGAGGTTGTTATGAGACAAATCCAAGTACTCTAAGCTCACAGAATGTTTGAATGTATCAGGAATAGGTCCTTGTAACCTATTGTTTGCCAAAGAAAGATTAGCCAAGTTTTGGAGCTCCCCAAGGGTGCTAGGGATGTCACCCGAGAATCGATTATGTGATAGATCTATTAGCACAGTAGCCTTAAGATTTCCAAGTTCAAGGGGTATGTGGCCGCTTAAAGAATTTCTAGATATATTGATCTGCAAAAGATCCTTGAGGTTCCTAAAGTTTCTTGGCAAGTTAGAGGTCAATCTGTTTGAATCAAGATGAAGATATCTTAGAGAAGTTATATTTCCTAAGCATGCTGGCAATGAACCAAAAATCTGGTTTGCTTCTAAGTTTAAGAAACCCAAGTTTTGTAATTGACAAAGATAATCCGGCATGGATCCTCCTATCTTGTTCTCACCAAGGTCTAAAATTTGAAGCTTCGACAACCCTTTTATAACTACATGATTTTTTCCAGTCAATTCATTCCCAAAAAGACCTAATATTGTAACACTGCTTAAATTGCCAATTTCATTCGGAAAGGTTCCCTTGATTCCACAATACGCTACATACAATTGTTTAAGAGAAGTGGAGAAATTTCCAATGGAAGCTGGAAGGTATCCATGTAGAGAATTTCTACTTAAGGATAAGACTCTTAAGTTTCTGCAATTGGTCAAGCTAGTGAGGAAGCTTAGTTCTGAAGATGAACTTTCAGTTATGAAATTGTTCTGGGCCAAGTTTAGGACTTCAAGAGGTTTCAAATTTCCAAGTGACTTGAGAATTGTACCTGTGAATTTGTTTATAGAAAGGTCTAATTTCACGAGTTGAGTAGCATTTGAGATAGACTCTGGCAAAATCCCTGTCAGGTCATTCCCTCCAAATAAAATTGTTTTTAGATTGGGTAGCTTGTGGCCAAAATTGGATGGAAGTTTACCTGAAACTTGACTGCTAACTATTCCAATGCCTTCTAATCTTGAGATGTTGAAGATTGATTCTGGAATGGTACTGTAATACCCGGTTATTTTTTTTTTTTTTAAAAAAAAAAGATAATAATAATAATATAATTAGATAATAAAAGTGTAACTAATAATTATTTATATATATCTAAATCCTATAAGGATAAGATAAGTCATGTAAGTTGTAGCAACTTTTTAAATTTTAAAAGGACTCTTTTACCTGGTAACCTATTTTGCAAAGGAATTACATATATTTAAATAACTAAAGAGAGAAAAGAACGTAAACAATTATTTGGCTTTAGAGTACTGCAGAATAGAGAAAAAGAAAAGAAGAAGACTCAAAGGTAAACTTAAATCTTTCCTTTTCAATTATGAGATAATACTTGTATTATATATGAAAATTTTAGATTTTTTTTAAGCAATGATTATAATAATAAATTCATGAAGACGAAGATTGGTATACTTAATTTATGTGATGAAAGGAATTAGATGTTGATTTTCTTATTTTAAACAGTATATAGAATTAGCTATCATGGATTTGGCAATTTAGTGGAGCCATGCACAGTTTTCTTAATCCGTTTTTTTTTAAATCTTGTCCCACTTTGTAAGTCTAATTTCAATAGTTTTGAATTCATTGACCGAAGTAGTGAAAATTAGTTTTAATACGTTGATCGAGAAGGTCATTATATAATATAAGTACTCTACTTCAATATATGTATATATATGGATGTGTCTGCCATACATTGAAATCTGAATACCTATACATATATATGATGTCAATAGGAGTTATATATATATATATATAATGTGTGTGTGTGATTATAGCATACATTCTGGATTATGGCAGGTTGATTATGTCACCTTTTATTATATATATATATATATATATATATATATATATATATATATATATATATTGAGCCCTTAGAAATCATGCCAACCATGTTCCTGACCATAATCACGTGTATGTATGTATTGCTGCTTTGCATGGAGGTTATGTATATGTATTAACATATTGAATTCTAAACTAATAATAGAAAATACTTGTTTTAATTTTAAAGTTATAATATCTAAGTTATTATAATAAAAATCATTATAATTTCATTATATTTATTAAATATAAATTGAATATAAATAAATAAATAATAAGTATTGGTGTGTGTAAGATATGAAGTAAAAATGCTTTTGAGGAAGGATATTTTATCCTAATAATTTTTATTTGTTCTAAATTTATATTTAGGATTTGTTCGGCTAATATTTTCGTATTTCGCATCGAGGTAAGTGGCTTTCCGAACTATTTAGTGTTTTTAAAATTATGGTTTGCTTATATGTATGCCTTAGAAATTATTCGGATGCCTAAATGTACTGTTTCAAAATTCGTTGTGTTTTATTTAAGGCTTCCATTTAAATTAAATGTTATGTTCTTTTATTTCAAAATTCGGATCAAGTATTTATTTTTGAACTGTGAAATGAGATTATATGATTTTGAGCTGTGGACAAGTATTGTTTAGAATATCATAATATTGAGAAAAGATTTTTGAAATCCTCAGTCCGACTATGTATAGAACCCGTTATTGTTTACGTTTAGTTCTGGAGCTAATATAGGACCTACTAAGGCGCACACCTTTTAGATGCCCTTCGGGGAGCGTGCATTTTTATAGATACCTTAGTAGGGTGCGTGAACATTGACACTATCGAACTTTTGGGCCGTGTTACAGGGCTATTGTAACCTTAGTCGCTAGGGCTGTGGATTAAAAGATATATTGTATACATTGAAATCATTTTTGAATTGTTTTATTTTGAAATCATATATACTATTGTTATTGAGCAAAAAGATATTTTGAAAAAGGTATTTTTGTAAATTGTACTTGATTCGGCTAGATAGGGAGGATTGCTACTTGCTGAGCTTCATCGCTCACCCCTTACATAAATTTTTACAGGTCTCATCATTGATAGCGAAACACTTGTTTGATATGCTTTGGATGGTTGGAGCTAGTTTAAGATATTTTCTTCTTTTGTCGTTGAAATTGTAATAAGACTCTTATTTTCGGGGAGCTGCGTCTCCATTTTCGATTTTGATATTTGGTGGTTTTTCATTTGAAAATGGATTTAAAAGATGTTTATTGTTGGATTTAATTTAAGATTATTATTGAATTATTTTGTTTGGGCTGCGCTATTGATATTGTTGCTTTGCGGGCCTTTGGGCTTGCGGCGTGTAGCACTTCGGGCCTGTGGTTCGGGGTGTTACAGGTACCATGTAGGTTAAGGAAACTTAACCCTAACTTCTTCAGATTCCAAAGGCTACCAATCTTTTGTGGTATAGTACCTGTCAAAAAAATACAAAATGAAATGATCAACAAACACTCTGTTATTAACTTATTAATTGTATTCAAAGCTAATTTGCAATAGGGAAATTGCGACCGATGGCGGATCCAAGATTATATGTTCGTGCGGGCAATAAATTAAATACATATTAATGTTAAATAAATAATATAATATATATGTCAAATTATATAATAAAATATTAATACTTCCTTTATTCCAAATTATAAGATCATTATTGACTTTTAAAAGTTAATTTGAGATATTTTCAAACTCAAAATTGAGATGATTCATTGAAAATTATGAAATAATAAACCTTACAATGAGTAGTATTTGTTAGATAATTTATAATATTCTTCATTGTATTGACTAAAATTAAAGAAATTCTTGTCAATTTTGAGTTTGAAAATATCTTAAACTGACTTGAAGAAGTCAATAATGATCTTATATTATGGAATGGAGAGAGTAATTTCCAAAAAAAAAAAAACTTTGGGTGTATTTTAGAACAATGCGTTGATGCAATAATACGTAATAAATGTGTATTTATATTTTATATAAACAATATGCTATTTATATTTGAAGTCACGTATTATAGCAAATAAGGTTTTAGTTTAGTGGTTAAAATTGAGACCCTATAATTTTTAAGTTTTAGGTTCTAATTTATTCCAAATATGTGTATTAATTAAAGAGTGTTCAATTTTACATTTTAAATCATTTTACAAAATTTTAAAATTTTAAAATGTAAATTGATTTTAAGTTTCTGAAACAAAAAATTTAGTAATTAATAATATTTTCTATATAGTTTACAATATTAATTATTCTATTGACTAAAATCAAATGGGTCAATTAATATCGTTATATCAATTCTTAATTTGAAAATGTCACATACGGATTTTAAAATTAAAATGAGACAATTTTTTGGGACCAAGGTGGTAAACAAATATAAGGAGAACTGTATATTATTTATAGATGGTGTAATAGATAAATTTTTAAATAATAAAAGAGTCTTCTTAAAAATAGATTTTAAAGAAACCATGTTTATTCTAACCAAACGGTTAACACTGTTATATATATATATATATATATATATATATATATATATATTAAATATATATATAGATAGATAGATAGACAGAGAGAGACCGAAATTGGGCATACAACATCTCTACCATTGAAAACATAAAAGAACGGTCATGATTAAAAACTGAAAATCGATGTTCGCTACTATTAATAGCAAACGGATAAAAAAAAACAATTCATCCATTACTAATAATAGCGGAAACTAATCAATTTTCACGCGAGCAAGGGTTTGACTTTATTAACTAGGGTAAAGTTTATTAATTAGGGTTAAGGGTTTATCAATTAGGATTTAGGGTTTATTAATCAAGGTTTAAAATTTATTAACCAGGGGTTAATAAGGTTACTAAACCCTGGTTAATAAAGGGGTTAATAAACCTTGATTAATAAATCATAAATCCTAATTTATAAACCTTTAACTCGGGTTAATAAACCCTAAACCATAGTTAATAAAGTCAAACCCTTACTCGCGTGAAAGGGATAAAGAATTCTGATTAGCGTCTGTTACTATTAGTAGTGGATGTATTGTATTTTTAACTGTCTTCTATTTTTAGTAGCGGACGACTGGTTTGATTTTTTTAATCTCGTTTGTTGATGTTTAAAATGGATGGTAAAGATGATGTATGTCATAGAAGATCCGTAGTAAGTATGTGCTATATATGAATATATGAGCTTGAATTATTTATAGGTTTGGCTGAAGCCAATGTGCGAAAGGGAGTCATACAATCCCAACAAGTTGTACATAGAAATTTTTTTCTCCAAAAAGTCAATGTTGGCAACAAATTGTTTCTCCAAAAAGTCAATGTAGGCAGTTGTCTACATTGACCATTAACTAGATCCGCCCCTGATTACAACTAACGTGAAACTCTAAGTAATAAGATAAAATAAATTAGTGTGCAATCCATCTTACTTCTCTTATATTGCATGAGTCCACATACGTCAATATTTATTATCAAAACAAATTTGCAATATTGTTTTAGTATCTTTGGGACGATACGTTAGAGCAGAAATCAAAATTAACTCTTTTTTCTTTTTTTAAATCAAGAGAAACAATTATATTATAAAATCATCAAATATCCAATCCAAAGTAGAGTACAAAAATAGGCCTTAATGCTGGCCTTTACTACTAATACATACTCTGGATCGCCTTGAAAAAAACCATTTGGACTGGATTGAATTGGATTGGATGAAGTTGACATTTTTGGGAAGTTGGGAAAGTTCTATATAGAAATAAATTGCATATATACAACACAAAGTTACATTGCAACTTTAATAATATCCATCCTTATAAGATCATTATGACATGTGAAAGTCAATTTGAAATATTTTTAAATTTAAAATTGAGATGATTCATTAAACATTATGAAATAATAAATTTTACGATAAATAATAAGTTTTAGATAGTTTACAATATTCATCATTGTATTGACTAAAACTAAAGGAATTCATGTCAATTTTGAATTTGAAAATGTGCTGGATTGAGTTTAGAAAGTCAATAATGATCTTATATTTTGGATTATTAAATAACACCAAGTTGCAATGCAACTATAACTATATGCAAACTTTTTTACTATTGAACTTCCCGATTTTCCAAAATCTCAACTTCACATAATCTGAATCCTAAAAAAAGATTGGCAAACCAAGATTCAAAATATTTTTTAGTATAGTCCAAATATATATATATATATATATATATGTCAATACCTTTCAAGTGGTTGTCATTGAGATACAACTCCTGTAGCAGAGTTATGTTTCCAATCTCTCTTGGTATAATTCCATTGAATTTGTTGAAAGATAATGACATAAGTAGAAGCTTTGAGCATTCATGTAGACCTGTCGGAATTGGACCAGAGAGTTGGTTGCTAGATAGATAAAGCCATTGGATTTTTGGAATCCCGTGGCAAATATCCCTTGGAAGACTACTAGATAAGCTATTATTTGTAAGATCAAGAAGGCGCAACATCGAAATGTTGAAGATGGTGAGAGGAATAGAGCCTGAAAGCTGATTATATTGCAACTCCAACAGTTGCAAGTTTTTTAAACTATCAATTTCCCCTGGAATATGTCCTTGTAGAGGATTACCCCCTAAACTCAACCTCTCAAGCTTTGATATGTTGGATAAAGAAGATGGAATGGTGCCAGTGAAACTATTAAAGGAAAGAAACAAGTCTTTAAGATTTGGTAATTTACTCAACCATGAGGGGAACTCCCCTCCGAAACTGTTGTGCTGAAGATAGATTTCTTCTAATCGACGCAAGTTAGACAACTCTTTGGGCAGGTTACCATTGAAGTTGTTGTTCCTGAGATCAAACAAAATAAGGAATGATAGGTTTCCAATTTTTGGAGGAATGGTGCCAATTAGGCCCATGTAAGAAAGATTCAAGGCCATGACTCGTCCATGGCGAGTGTTACAAGTGACTCCAACCCAATTGCAGCAAGACGCTTGAGTGATGGACCAGTTGGTTGTCAAGGTGTGGTTAGGGTCAGAAATGATGTGGGATTTTAAGGCCAAAAGAGCAGATTGATCGGTAGTGATGTTAAGGGATACATGATGATGATGATGAGTACTTGTGGCTGAGCAACTCCCAATATGATCATATTCTAACAACAACAATACCACATAGAAGATGAAGCAATTAGTTGTCCTCATGACTTTTTAATTTTATGGTTAACACTATGAAATTGCAAACAAGGCATGTTGCAAAAAGGAAGTATATATGGTGTTTTAGAAATTGTATTCTTTTCATGTCCAAAAAAAAAAATTGTATTCTTTCCCATATATGCGTTGGTCAAAATAAAAATGATGAAAAAATAAAAACAACCAATGAGAAAGAATAGAAAAATTAGTGTTGTTTGAATTAGTGGCGGTCACAGTTTCATAGTGCAAGTATCTAGTGGATTGCATTGAACTAGTTGTGGCAAAATGGCGAAACTGTCCCCAAAATTTGCAAGGATTTCAATTTACACCTATATAGTCAATTGTATCTCCAAAGTTTTTCAAAAAAAAAAAAAAATTTGTTCCGGCCTGCTCCAATCAACTTTTCTCAAAAAATTAGCATGTGCTATTCACATGTTCTCCCTCCATCCGATTTTGATAGTATATTCGATATACTTTCGTATGATAATAATTTTGTGTCTATATGTAATAAACTTAAGAATAAGTTTTAATTTTAAATTTGACCATAAAAAATTAATTAGGACAAATAAAGCTAGACGGAGGGAGTAGTATTTATAACTTATAAGCACTGACTACTTTTACAGTACTTGACTCCATAAAAATGTGTAGACTTTACAATACATATTTCAATTAAGATTAAATTCATTACAAAAATATGGGTTAAATACACACTTACCCTTGTGGTAGAGGTTCCAAACACTTTCACCCCTGTGCTACAAACCCGATCACTAATACCCTTTGTGGTAACCCAAAAATAAACACCCGTGAGTTACACGCAAATATAAAAAATTAGGAAACAAAAAACAAAATTAAATCAGCGAAACAAAATAAACCCCAAAAGATAAACAACGTATATTTCCAAATCTTGCTTTAGAACAAAATAAAAATCGAAGCTAGGACGTGATGAAGGGAAAAGGATTACTTGCGCCAAATAATCGGAAGTTACGTTATTTATTTGCCCTTTTAATCGTTGACTTGGCCGACTATTGGACTGTAGGTTCTCTTGGGAGAATCAGTGTTAAATGTTAAATTGATTATTTATGAAAAGGATATTTTTTTTATTTGTCATATTTGTTTTAATCTTTTTTTACTGTTTTTATTTGATTCATTTTGTTTAGTCACTTTTCGTTTTGTGTTTTTTTAATTATATATTTTCTTTAAATTAGGTATTATTTATGTAAAACATTTGCTCTTTTTAAAATTCATTTTGATAATTTATATTGGCACACCATCAAAACTCATCACAATCTTATAATTTCAAACGGAAATTGAAATGCACTTGGTCATTTATATTTTCTATGAGGGTAAATATTTAAACCTTTTAAACTTTTTTTATATATAATAAATGTTTAATTTTTAAATTTTAAATGTTGAATGAGAAAAGGAACAAGGTGAAGAGTAATATTACTTCAATAAATACGGGTTAAATACAGACTAAATACGAATTTAAAATGTATGGAGAAGATCAAAATATTTAGATAGTAGTCAAAACGTATTTCCAATCAAAATTGAAAATTTATACTTTGAAGAAAATAATATTGTTTTTTTTGAAAATTTTTAAGAATAAAATTGACAATATTTATACTTTGAATGTAAAATGAAATTGCGCTATTTTTATCATTTGTGCTATTTTATGAAACATATGAACTGGAGTTTATGTTATTGAACACAAGGCGTGTTGCAGAAGGAAGTATATATAGTTTTTTAAAAATTGTACTCTTAACCTTATATGCATTGATCAAAAATAAAAATGAGGAAAAAAAATAATAATAAAAAAATCAATGAGAAAGAATAGAAAATTTAGTGTTGTAACTTGTAAGCATTGAAGTAACTGTGACAGTCATAATTTTATAATACAAGTTTCAAGTAGTTTTAAGTTCATAATGTGCATATTCGATTTTTAATTTTTATCCAATTCACGTCAATTACATTGTCAAACTCTTTATTTATTTTTAATTTTCTATGTTTTTTCTACCCAACTTTCAACCGTTGATCTCGGTGGCCAATCACATTCACATTTTTTTTGTTGATTTTTCTTGTGGAAATAATTATCCTACAACTACGTGTTTTACATCACTTATTAAGTCATAAATATAGAGGATTTGAGTCCAATTCTTGTCGTCAAGGTCAAGCTTGAGTAGTTTAATGCTAACCAAATAATTCAGAATTCTATGGCAAGTTGTCCAAATTCATCACTTATCTTTGACTAGGCTCAAAAGACTTTAAATTCATTACTTCTTTTTTTCAGTCCTTCATTTCTTCCGGCAAAATAAAAACCAGAAAACAAATTTTGAGTTACTCTTGGGCTATTAGATCATCATGAAGATATCTACTATCTTGTGCACATGTGTGCTTTGTTTCTGTCTTCAATATAATTATTATGCTGCAGATGAAGACTGTTTAAAACAGTTAATTCGAACTCTTAAAATCCACACAGTTGGTTCAAATTTTCACTAATATTTATAAGCAGTCGTGAATTGAGCTAATATCACCCGGACTTTGCATAACAAAAGTCTGAGTTTCGAATCCCATACCCCTGATTGTATCACCCTAATAATAACTTAAAAGTTCAAAAAATATAAAATAAAAAAAAGACGAATCCACTAATATTCAAATACAACTTCCCAAAGTAGCATTATAGCACTCCCCCGTCCCCAAATTAGAATTATATTATATTTCTTTTCAATCCATTAAAAAGATATATATTTTCACTTTAAAATTATAAAATGATATGATATTTTTAATTTTGTCATTAATTTTTTTTACCGTAATTTATAGCATCACCCCCACAACTAAATTTTTAGATAGCATTCCTTCGGTTACCGTAAATAAGTCCCATTTGATGTTGATTATAATTAATTTTGTAATATTTTAAAACTCAAACTGTGATGTGAATTTATTTTAATGTTGATTTTTTTTTGTATTTAATAATATTTTTTAAGAAGTTTACAGTATTAACTATTTCATTAATTAAAATCAAATAGACTCATATTCAATTTAATTTTACAAATTGACTATAAAAAAAATTAGAAAAATGATATATCTTACAACATTATATATCGATTTTTTTTTTTATTATCAATTACATGGATAACTATTAGTGATAATTTTTTAATCAGATATATATGTAATATAGTGGACTAATGTTATAATCATATATAACCTCATGTATTAATATATGTCGTAATTATAATTTGATAAAAAAATTCATAAAATCTATAACATTACTCAGAAAATATGTGGGCCAATGATCTTGATTTATTCTAAATGATTCAACCTTGACTTAAATATAATCCACCAAAAATTCCACTACAATCTAAATGATTTAACCTTGACTTATTTTAAATGATTTAACCTTTGACTTATTTTAAATGGTTAAAGCCTAAATTTTCTCTCCTTTTAAGGTCAGTTTCACCATAAATATGTGGACCAATGATCTTGACTTGTTCTAAATGAACGATTAATATTCATGCTATACCCGGATTACACGTAAAAAAAACACGGAATTACAACACTAAACTCAAGTGAAAATTGAAGTTGGCAAATTTATCCCATGATCCAAAATTGAGTCTATTTTAAATTTCGTAGGATTTGAAGAAAAATAAAAATATAGTAAAATTGACTTGATCAAAAGATCAACAATATCAAATTTTAGTTACTCCCTCCGTCCTAAATTAATTGCTCAGTTTTGACTTTTTAAGTTAAATTGACTATTTTTAGAATTAATAATTAAGCATATATAAATATATTTCTAAAATTATAAAAATTGGGGTTAGTAATAAATTGTATATACTTTCTTTTGGTTATAATCTATTCACCTATATTTTAGCAAAAATAGTAAAAAGATTAGTTTTAAAAATGGTCAATTTGACTTTAAAAAATCAAAACTGAGCAATTAATTTGGGACGGAGGGAGTAGTAAATAGTCTGATACATTAATTTTCCTAATTTTTATCGTGAATTGTCACTTGACATGTTTTAAAAAGAGAAAGTACTTTTATTTTTTCCGACATACTTTCTCCATATATACATGAGAGCCCTAATATTTTTTGGTTGTCTTATTTTTCCCTTCAAATATTCTCTCCGTTCCAAGGAATATAAACTTTAAAGATAGTCTCTCCGTTCCAAGGAATATTCTCTCCGTTATAAAATTGTAAACTTTAAAGATATATATTTTTTCCACTCTCTAAATATAATGAATGTTTAGTTTAATATATAGTTGTAACATGGTAATTAAATTGTGTTGCTATACATGAGAATATTATGTTATTTTATATTATCATCAATAAACAATGACTCTTTTTGTTGATTTTTTTTCCAAACACTTTGTGTAATGAAAGGAGTATTAAGGTTTGTAAATGAGTAAAATGTAAAAGTGACCACTGTACTCTTAGTATATTTAGATATTGTGCCCCTTTTTGTTGATCAATGCAAAACAAACTCTTTACTATAGAAAAATTTGAATAGCAAACCTTTATGTGACAATTGGGCATTGAAGTAAGCCAAATTAAGACTAAAAAATTCGCTTTCGTCAAGATTTGAACTTAAAACCTCAACCTCATAACTTTAAATAAAAGTCCAACCAAGCTACATGAATTAGTTGTAAACAAGACAACATAAATTTTATTTATATAAACTTTTCCATTTGAACCAAAAAAAAATATAAATAAGTGGGTAAACCCCTTCTCCATTTAAGCTTCCCCTTCTAAAAAAATATAGCTTATAGTTTACACTTAGAATTAGAAATTAATGAAGCTATAGTCTAATGGCTAATTAAGATTGGAGATTTGATTTTGATTATTTTATTTTTAACTTTTGTGTGAGTTTATTTCCTAATTTTGTGACGCTAATATTATTTTTCTTGTGAAGTTAGTGTGATTATTTATTATAATTTTTATCATTAGTGTGACCGTTATTGATATTTGTGATACTTGATCTTGATTGTAAAAAAACACTTTAATTATATTCCTAAAAAATGGAGGCTTAAAAGGAAGAGTTTTGCATAATTAAAATTGAAATAATTTTATCCACTTATTTATCTTTTTTTTTATTTAAATAGAGAAGCTTGTATAACAACTATATTATGTAATTTGGTTGGACTGTTGCTTAAAATTATGAGATTGAAGTTTTGAGTTCGAATCTTGACGGAAGCGAATCTTTTAATCTTTATCACAAGTTTGTTATCCAAATTTTTTTTTTATAGTAGAAGGTTTGTTTTGCATTGACCAAGAAAAAATGGCACAATATCCAAATATATTAAATTAAGAGTACAGTGGTCACTTTTGCATTTTACTCGATTGTAAACACTATTAGATAAAATATTTTTTAAACAAATTTTCTTCGGAACTAGAAAATTCAAAGTATTTTTTACAAATCTTTGCTACCGATCGTGGATGAGAAAATAGCAATTGCAAATTCGATCACTCGCACTCACTATATATACCTCTTTGATTAAATTTCATTAGGCTTTGATGTACTTGGGACTAAGAAGAACATTGTTGATGACTGAGGTTATTAAATAGCCATAACTATTCATAAATATCACATTTTCTAGATACTAACCCTTCCAATCCAAATCCTATACTCAGTCACAAATCAACAACATAAACAAATTGTTGTTATCTATTAAAACTTAACAGAAGAATATCATGAGTTATTCAAGTACTAAGGCCGTAAACCAAAAATAACAAAGGTAGTGGCTCACCTTTTTCCAAATGTGAATATATCCAAATGTGGCTAAAGTCATGATTTTCACAATGCTCTCCCAATAACTTTAATCAGATATGCAATCCATTATTGGTGAAGTCTGATACAACTTTAATTCAAATATAATTTCAAAGTTATCTAAAAGGTGATTGAGTCTGTTTCTGAAGTAGAGGGCTGCTATGAATAACTATGCGAGGTCGGGGGCAGCGCCCTGCCCTAAAAGTTTGGGGGAAGTTTTGTACTTTCATGGTGAATTCAGGTTCTTGTATTGCAATATATAAACACAACTGTGTGCGTAATAAGTTGTACATTTGTGCTGAAAATATAAGCTCCCCTTCAAAATATAAGAGACACTTAGATATCACTTTGCTCTTATATATTGGAAGGGAGTATATGTTGATCATATAGCAATAAAGACAAGTAAAGAAAGACTATTCTTACATGCTGAAACTAGATAATACATTGCATATTGAATCATAGTGTAAACCTTTATTGATACCTAAGTACATGGCTTCTTAACTACTTTGTTAATTTCTTGAACCAATAAGCTGACATCTTAGGAGTCGTCTTAAGGGTTTTGAAATCAACAAAAACTATGCCAAACCTTGAAGTGTAGCCTAATCTCCATTCAAAATTATTGAGCAATGACGGTGCAAAGTAGCCTATCACATTTGTTGTCTTCTTCAGTTGCTTCAAGTGGGCCTTGTAGTAGTTGATCCTTATGGTGTCGTGCAGAGCTTTAGGTATAGTGAGGTTACCGAAGTCATCCATGCCTGCAAAACAAGCATAGTTGGTGCAAAATTTAGAACTCCTTCAAGAAAACATAAAGGCAAAAATACGAATATTACTACAAATTTGATATATTGTTTGAGACACCGGAACAGAAAAAGAGGGATTATATGTAAATTGAAAGTTCTGCCTTCCATTTTCACATTTGAACAAACATTCAAAATGAGTTGCTTTGAAATTTCCTCTACTTTTCCTTAATGAATCCATGTCACAAATGGAGACTTATGCTAGTCTACCAAATCAAAATACTTGTGTACAAGCTCACTATAGATTTAAAGTTAATTGAAAGAGTTATAAAAGTCTTATCATTTTCAGCTATAATCATAGTAATTGCTTTGTACAGACCACATGGTACATTGTACAGACCCCATGGTACATTGTACAGCCAGTTTGAATATGCCTACAGGTTTACAAAAATAAACAGCATATAGTTATAATTTTCTGTAATAATCATTTCACTTTCTTTGTTTTCTTGTTTCTGTATTATTTTCTGATTACATAATCCAACATAATTCTAGGTAAATAGCATTTTAGTAAATAATCAATAATCCGAAGCTGTATTCCACTTTGAAGCTATTGTAGATATAGTGTTTGTCAAAATGTTTCACCCAGAAAATGCATATTTCAGTCAAAGTTTCATGATTAGTTTTTGTTTGCTTTTATTTTAATTGAAAAATAAGGTTATGCTTTGATGGTTTTAATTGAGTGATCTTTTGTTGGAAGTCTCTTCACTTTTATGCATATCTATTGTATGTGTAGTATGTTTTCTGTTACTCATCATGTCATGTTTTGCCTTTCGTCTTTGTTGGTGTTGTAAGTTTGCAGAAACACGATCAAAGATACTATCAAATTGTAAAACACAGCGGAAAATGAAATTAAAAATTTTCTGCAACTTCCCATGAATCACCTTATGCATAACTATTAATTGATAGAAGAAGAACAATAAATTATACATTTGAAGATTTAATTCTTGAACCGCTACAAGATCAATTCCTTAATTTCTTCAAGTTCCTCCAATGTCTTTGAAGATTCAACTCTTTGATTTCTTCAAGCTCCTCCAATATCACCAAATTCAAGGATCAAACATAAGCTACAAAGTGTATGTAGCACTCTAACGCTCTGTTTCTGAGTTTTGGACGGAAAAGAAAAGAATAGAAAACTTAAATTAGAACAGAAAAGAAAAGAATAGAAAACTTGAAATTTTCATTTGTGTTGTTTCTGAGTTATTAATAGAAAAGAATAGAAAATTTAAATTTTTTCTTTTCTTGCGTTTTTGAGTTCCAATGAAAAGAAAAGAAAAATATCACTTTTACAAATTTATCCTTTTATTAATTATAACCATCGAACGATGAATAAAAATATGCAAAATAAATTTAATCAAATAAAAAATTTCATAATCAAATACAAATATCCAAATAAATGTTAAACAAAAATTACTTCTACAAAATTATTGTCATACCATACCCAAAAGTCATCAAACATAATCTGTATTATTAATACTAACGGATATTATTCATCAAATTCTTCAAGAAATTCAATCTCCTCTCTAATGGTAACCCAAACAGTACTGCTTGTGCCTTGTCTTGATTTTCTAAAATAAAATAAACTGTGTTTTTGATTAATTACTTTTAGCATTTGAAAAAATAGTTACAAACTGAACCCTAAAGAATGTTAAGTGGTTTCAATTAATTTTCCCCTTATGTGAAAATCAAATTGAAAATATATTGATACATGAAAATTTCATAACCCTAGGTATTAAATTAACTTAATTTGCACCAGATGGAAGCTAGATTTGATTAAAACTACTTAGCATATGTTAACATGTGCAAGTAGCTAGAATATAATTCCATATATATATGAATTTTAAAACGTAAAAGTTAAAGGTCGTCAGACCAAATGTATGAACGTATTACTATTATTATTATTTTTACCATCTTTATATGCATATATATATATATATATATATATATATATATTTAAATATGATGCATTTAAAAGGCATCACATAGATAGAGAGAGAGATGACGTACTAGTTTGGGTAAACCCTTGTGAATTGGGGACATGGATTGTAATTTAAAATTTATTATATTGAAAGCTGAGGATAATATAGGAATTATAAAAATATTACTTATTCTAATTTCTTTTCCGTCCAAATCATGCCAATTTTGGACGGAAAACTTTGGCAGGAAAAGTGGCCAAATTTTCTATTCATTTCTTTTCTTTTCCGTTTATTAAAAAACTCAGAAACATAAGAATTAGAAAGAAAACTTAAATTTTCCGTCCATTTCTTTTCTTTTCTGTCCATTTTAAAACTCAGAAACAGAGTGTAAAGGTGATCCACCTAGAAAAATGATTATTGAAGAAACAAATTTTGATTTTCTAGAAATCAAGAATGGCTAGTCATATGTTATCTTTCTTCCTAACTCTTAAGATTGCAAGAACCATCCGTAAGCTTCAAAATCAATTCATCTTATGAATTGATACATGTAAGTCTTCATATTCTCCTAACCATTAAGAAACATAAGAATGCTCACAAACTCACTTAACACATTTTTCTTACATAATCATCATTATGCATGAAAGTTACATTAGTCTTTAATTTGCATTTCATTTGTATTTGTATTTCACTTGCATATTAATTTGCATTTCACTTGCATTTCAATTAATAAGACTAATTCTTATTCCTAAACTCTTTAGGAATTAATGTATTAATTCAATTCCCAATCTAATTAGGAATTAAATAACAATAATAATAAGATTTCTCTTATTAATTTATAATTCAATATTTCTCCAAATACAAAATTATAAATATTAAGCAATTCAATTTATTCTACTAAAAAATTAAATACTTAATTTACTATCATTAAGCCAATAATTTCTAAAATAATATTTTTCTTTTGCGGTGTAACCCTTTAGGTTCAATATTATGCTGGTAGTAGAATAAATAAATTAGAATCATTCTAATATTATTTATAATGAATTAAACTCTTTTAATTCATATATAAATAAATCATATTTATTCTACATCATGAGTGACACCTTACGATAATGTATCATGACTATCTGTATAATATGAAATCAACGTTTAATCACATAGAACCTATTCAGCAGTAGTTACCGTACAATTCAATCATTCTACCATGTAATGTCCCGATTAAAAATAAGACATAGAATTACTAACAAATCTTATTTATTTAATCATATGCATTTCGATTTAAGAATGCACAACTCTGATTAATGTAAATTAGAAACTCCTTTCTAATTTTCATTCAACCCTGGTCAGAGATTTCTGAGCGGCCATTTATCAAATTGCATAGGACATTCTCTCCCTTTATCAGAAGTGGTAGATCCTTTATTGATCATTCACCTACCTCCATGTATACTTTATTATACCCGAACATACCTTATAACATACCCTAGGTATTAAGGAATATGACAAAGTATAACTCAGAATACATAAGGTACTATGATGATCTCAAGTCCAAGGATCACTTCTACTACTATCACTTTAAAAACTCCTATTGACAGGTGAATAAAACTCCATTAGGGTTCTTTAAGCGAGTCACGTTCAGTGAACTTATTCTCCAATAAGCACCTACATACTTGCTTTAGTGTCTCTACACAAATGATTATGAGATCAATCATACCCTTCCTTTTCAAATCGTCTCCTTCCTATGAAGGGATCATGATAAACCAAAGCAATTCAGATGCCACCAACAGAGAACATACCTTATGGTGCTGAAAGCAGCATGAAGCCATTCTCCATCTTAGTTCCCAAATTCCAGCCCCTAAATAGGAAATAAGATTAAAACCAGAAGTCGCAATATGTACAACAAAGGTAATATAACAAAAGGAATCATTTACCACCTTTACCTGGCTTCTTTCTTCAGTTCCTCAATATGGCTTCCAATTTTAGCACATGCCGCTTCAATTTCTATATTTTTCTCACAAAGCTCCTTCCATTGCGCCGATAAAACATTAAGCTCGTATGCGGTGTTTTGCTGATCATTTACAGAAACATTGTGTTTTATATGCTCAACTGGTGCAATGAAACAAAAACACAGTGCGACTAAGATATTTAAAATCACCTGATGATATTTCCTTTCAGAATTCACAGCTTCTATCTGTTTATTTAGTTCGGCAGCTTCTGTTTGACATCTAGTGAAAACATAATGTATGTTTAAGGAAGAGATGTAAATATCAACTTAGCAAGCCAATATGAGTAATCAATTTTTCTTTTCTTTTCTTTTTTTAAGAAATAAACAGCTCTTTGTATTAAATTCAAACCTCTGTTTCTTGAATGAATGTGATTTTTAAAGGCCGCATTGTTTAATGCAACACTGTTTGTCTTACAAAAAAATCTCAGTTTCTGCAAGCACTTTGGCTCAACTGTGGTCAGTTTATTGACGGTTGAGCATAACCCGCCAATATGTTGACTACAGTTGAGCCAAATCTTAGGGGTGCATAGCAAAGAGACTTGGGACTTTAAGGAGTCCTAAAAATCGTGGATTTTTAGTCTGCGTTGTGCATTTTTTGTACCCATTCAATGAGGCCCATACCCAATGTGGGAATAGGATAAGTTTTTCTTTTATGACTCTAAAACCGAAGATGCACTACACAAGAAATAGAGTAGACGAGCATATCAAAAGAAGTGGGTCAACAACCTAGATAGGAACACCTACAGCCATTGGTTGTGCTGTTTCCAGACATCAGCGCCATGTTTTGACATTAATTCCAGATTTTCTAGCCTACAACATTAACCACCAAAATTACAAGAGAAAGAAGAACATCAATAACAGATATAGGACAAGGAAGCAATAAAATAAGATAAAAGAGCAAAACAGGCAACATATACGAGAAAGAGGAGAAAACGAAGTAAGAGTATCAGTGTAGTGCAAACCATATTTAAGTTATAAAGATGTAAAACTCCAACGAATGCCCCTTCGTATCTACTACAACATCTTTCATAGTAAGTTCCAATAACACACAACTCTGACAGCTAGGCCTACTAGCAATTCTGAAATATAAAAAATACACTTCTAGCATATGAATTTTGCAAGCAAAACATAATAAACCATGCTAAAATAATCAGGCTACCTAATTACTTGATGCTGAAGCAAACGTTGAGCTTTCTGAAGTGCCTGATTCGATTCCATGATTGTGGTCAAGCTTTTGAGTATTGCTATAATTATTGGAAGACATGTTAAATAATCTGAGCTTGTGTGATTGTTTCTTGGAATAGTCTAATTCCCTAGTTCTTAATACTGCTATTATATTAAATCTAGAGAGCTTGTTCTAGGTTGTATAATGGTTAGAATCTTGTGAAGAGCTTGTTTCATTGAGTGATAATTAAGGGGAGTTTCGGGTAGCAGAGCTTGTTGTTACCTAGGGCTATTAGTTTCATTGAAGGATAAGTATTGCTATGATAAGGTGATATTGAACAGAAGAACTAGAGTCTTTATTTTATTCTTTTTACTTTAAATTATGTTTCTATTAATTAGTTAAATCAAGTAACAACCCCCCCCCTTTGGTTTACAAAGCATAAATTTAGACTAATCATTCTCTGTGGGATCGACTCTTACTTGCACTACTACATTAATATCTTTTGCAGTAAGGTTTTATTTTTGGGTGTTTGCGACAGCACACCACCCCCTTATGATATTTTACTTCAAAATATATCATTGCTCAAAATTCATTTCAATCCGAGTTATAAAACTCATTTTCACAGTTTTTGTTTAACAAAATATTGTTCTTGTTTTTATCATATCTCCTTCGTTACTCATTCGTTTTTGTTCGTTGTTACATCAAATTAAAGCTTATGCAGTGTACTTTTACACTAGTTAGGCCCTGGTTCTAACCCCTTCTTCAATAAAAACAGATTTTCACTTTTTCAAACAAGGTTGGATTGCTACAAAAAAACCTGGCCAGCTTTACGCTCTCTCATAAAAACAGTCATAACTAATTCGTTTCAAAACCGTTTTGATCGATTCTTGTGCCCACGTAAGCTAACTTCCGGAGCTATAACTTTCATTTTTACACCACTTTCAAATTCTGAACACACAAGACCATAAAATTCGTACAAGAAGCATGTCAGAATCTATCCATTTCTGCGTTTCAGCTTTACCCTGTCCCGCTAAAAAAGTCATAACTAATTCATTACAAAACCTTTTTGATTAATTCTTTTTTCTGTATTTAGCTTACTCTTATTGCTTTCTTTTGATAAAAGGCTCATCTACTAACTTATTATACACAAAAAGTTATTGATTTTACAAGAACATGGACAGAAACTTGTTTTGTGAAAATTTCAGATTTTACAATTTTTCGCACCATATCTTGAATAAAAGATACGAATACTTGCACAATAATAATTCGTGAAAGTCATAAACTTGCATAACATCGGATAATCGCACAATTTAATAGGAGTTGTACGATTAAGTAAACTTACTCAATAAATAAATTGAGTAAAGTTAGGGTACTTGCATATTCATAATAAACTCGCACAATATATAAAAGTTTTACGGGTTAGGAAACTTGCCTCGAGCGTCTACTACAGAATTATAAAACACGCTCTTCAAATATCCTACACATTTAAGTGCACATAATCAACACCAAACATTGGGTTATAATACTCCATAATGTTTTCTTCTTATTACGAACAAAATATTAAGCGTGGCTACACACACTAGTTACGACGTTACGACGCTTGCACGTCCGTACGCCAAACTTGCCAACTTGAACGTCCAAACGACACGTATTTACGTACGCCTAACACGCCCAATTGATTTACCTAATACTTATAGGTTAATGCTAAGCATCATTATAAATCATAATGTTCATGTTTTAAAACTTAGAACAACATCTTTTGGCGTTGGAAGCACTACACGTTGCACACGTGAATGCCCGACGCCCTCCAATTGCCTCTAAATGCACTATAGTCCTAAAGATGACCAATTTATAAATTGTTCCCAGCCTCAAATCTTAAAACTTATTAAATAAAAGTTGTAGGTCTACTCTTTCTCGTTCCGGATCATCTTGAATCACATAAATATGAGTTCGTATGAGAAAGTTGTGCCTATTTTAGTAAATGATGTCAAAGTTGTCTAGCCAACGGCAGGTCCGGCGTGCCCCGCGCCCAAAAAACCTTGCCAATGGCACGCCCCGCGCCCAATCGGCAGCAACCTAGGTGAGCATTTTCCCCAGCTTCACGATTTTGACCTCCTTTCATTCCGATCCTCATATCTCATTCTATACACGTTTAAATTGGTCCATTCCAGACTCTATGGACTCCTAACTCATGGGGCTACAACATATCAAAAACGCATAGCTACCCATTATCATTAACAAGTCCAAATCTTAAGCCAAGGTACAAAGTTCGTAATCTGTTCTTGGTGTTCTTGGTGTTTTTTACCAAAATCAACTCCAAAACTTTGTTTTAACCCATTTTAACTCCTTTCCAACTGGGTTATAAAGATAACCCATGGAACTACAATAACACAACAACAAATAATCCAAACAAATACACAATCAAGGCTTTACAGTCCTCTAAATTCGTCCGAACATCCTTTTGTCCAAAAATGTCCAAAGTTTCATCCATTAAGTTAAGGTTCGGATTTCTCTTCATTTATGTTTCACTTTAAAGGTATTAATGGTTTACAGAGTGTCTTAACAATAATATAAACCAAACATAACCAACAATAACAACCAAAATCTCAAGAAAAGTTCAAACCCATCAAGAAAGCTTCAAAGCTCAACAATGGAGGAAAATGGTTGGAAAAAGAGATTACCTCTTGCTATGGTTAATTCTAAATGATTTGAAGCTTGTTAGGGACCTCTCTTCTTCGTCTTCTTTCCTTCCTGAGCTCCTTCTTCTTCTTCTCTTCTTATTCTCGTGTCTTCTTCTTCTTATTCCTTCAATTTTTCTTCTTTCTCTCTCTATATTTCTCTCTCTCTTTGTATTCTCTATTCTCTCTCTCTCCATCTTCTGATGATAGCAACAAGGAAGGACAATGGAATGAATTGAGAGAAGTGGAGGGAGTTCAACTGAGTCTTGCTTCGGGAGAGGAGGGAGTTGAAGTGTCCGAGCTCTTGGAAACCAAATAGAGAAGGAATGCTTGCAAATTTGGAATTCCCACACATTGTGTACTGTGATTGCCCAGCACCTTGTCGGTTCAACCCCCCTGGCAGCCTCTCATTGGCTCCCTGCTAAACTTGGCCTCATCTGATTGGTTAGAGGTTAAATGCCTCTCCAATTAGTCCGAATATATTCAAAAATATACCCGAATACTCCCACTTTTGCACCAAATTTGGTAAATAATTCTACCAAAAATTAAAATGGGTACTCCCATAAAATATTGTGATGCGTAAAAATAATAATTATGGAATTTGTCCAATTATTCGGAACACTCATATTATAGATTTCAAATATGGATTAAATCGCGTATCAGCTCAAATAAAAGTTTTGACACTTGAAAAAATTATTCTTTCGCACACACGTCTTAACAAAATTAATAGAGATCGAAAAAGACACAAAAATATTCGGGTGTGAATAGTGCCCATGAATAGTACCTCGGGAAACGTGCCCAGTAAATAGTGATTTTGGGATTTTTTGCGAAATCAATTTATTCACTCCCATGAAACACAACACATAAAAATCATACATTTACATCATCCAGGTTATTAAATAACCTTAAAATACATCACATAAAAATAAAATTTAATCCATTCATTTAATAATAATAGAACCCAAATTATAAAGGTATTACGATTCGCGATCGTTACAGATAATATGTGCAAATTATACAGTATGTCGGGAAATATTCCTTTTGTTGGAGAATATTCGTTCTGTCGGGGAATATTATATTCGGTAAAGTACGACGGCGCTGAATAACAAATCATTGGTGGGACCTACAAAGGAATAACTGTCGGATATGGAAAGCGATGGAGATAAATTTTTTGAAATTGACGGCAAAACTTTTACCGTTAACTGTTGAAATACCCAGTAATAAAAGAACAGTAACACACGGTATTCCACAGTAGTACGCGGTATTCCACAATAGCACACAGTATTACATAATGTTCTGATTATTAATTCAATAATTGCTACAATAATAGTCACATGGTGTTTCATATTATTAATTCAATAATTGTCTCAGTAGTTATTGCATAGTATTTTAGATTATTGAGTCAATAATTGTCACACGGCACAATAACTTATATTATTTGAAATGATATTATTAGTTAGCATTATAGGCAATGTCTAGAAGTTCTGTCAAGGAAAGGGGTTATTTAATTGTGCGCCATTTATATAGAAGGCCCCCTCTTTCCTGGTAATGATCTAGTTGTCAGTATTGCGAGTATATGATATATGTGATATTAATACATTTAATTCAATAATACAAAAAATAGATATATTAATAATAATAATTTTTGATAATAGATTTATCTTTTTGATAATGGATTTATCTTTTTCATATTGGATTAATCTTTTTGAAAAAATGGATGTATGATATAGATTGAAGAAAAAATAGATGGATGATATAGATTGAAGAAAAAAATGGATGAATGATATAAAAAGAGTGTGATAATTGTTGTATGATAGATATTGGTTAAATTTTGTTATAAATAGGGGGTTTAGCATAAGAAAAATTATAACTTCCTTATTTGCTTATACTTCTTTCCACTCTCTAAAAAATTCTTAGTGTAAGTTCGCTCTAAGTGTCCTAAACTATCTTGAGTATTTGTGAAGATCAGTAAGAGTACAAATACTGTTCAAGTAAGTTTTTTCTATAAAGTTGGTCAAGCACCCACACACATCACACGTTGTTTATAATTCTTCCTTTGGAAGAGTTATTTTGAAAAACTTCCGTTGAAAGATTTAATTTTGAAATATTATTTTTGAAGTTTATTCTGTACACTACACAAAATATACTATATAGTCACTTTTGATAATTTCATAATATACGAGTTAGTGTACACTATATATGATAGTTACTAATTATATTTTAAATATTTTTAGGTTGATAAACTTCATAGAAATCAACATTCAGTCACTTGCTAATTGAGGTAAGGGATATCATTTCTTTCATACTCCTAAAATTATGGTAAGAAATTATCAATTATTTTTACAGGTTTATCCTCAAATGGTGAATTTATTTCATCTAATATCTTTTCACCTGAATCTTTCTATTGCACTTTACACGTGCTTCATCTAATATCTTTTCACTCGAATCTTCCTATTGCGTTATATACGTTATAGTTAAATTGTAAACCTTATTTATTCTATTCTTGAATTCTAATCGAATTTTTGGATATCGTGTTGACAATTTGGACATTCTTGAACTCTGGACAAATTAAATTATAAATCTCTAATGTTATTCTTGATCTTATTATTCTTATTATTTCTTTTCATCCTTTATGTCATTGTCATAATCATCGAACTTAAATTATGGTGAAAAGTTTTCTTTGGCTGGAGTACAAAGAGTAACCGTTGATTGACATGATTATGACCAGAAACTGTGAATTGGTATAATTATGACCTTTGGTGTTACAGACAAAGGCTTGTGGTGAAAGTTCTCTTTGGCCTGTAGTACAAAGATAAACTGTTGATTGGCATGATTATGACCGTTCGTGTTACAAATAAATATCTTTGGCCCGTAGTGCAAAGATAAACTGTTGATTTACAAGAACTATTGATTGGTGTTACGGGGATATAATATTGATGATGAACCTTTAAATTAGAGAAGATTGTGGACATGATGATCTACTTTACCTCTTAATTGATTGTTACTTCCGCTGCTGTTGTTGATCTAAGACTTGTTGTCTATTATATTCTATCAGATTTATCCTTGTTGAAGACTAAAAATATAATTTATTCCTTATTATCTTTGTCATGATATTCTTTACTGGGTTATTTGAGCTCACCCTTTTCAGTTTGTTCTATTGTTCTTCTCAGTAAATGATAGTGTAGCTGGGACTAGCCGAGGAATGGAATGATGGTCCGAGTTAGTGATTGTCCTCATCAAGTTATAAAGTAGTATAACAATAATTGTACTGAGGACTTAAAATGTTTGTTGTCGTCTTTTTACGGCATTGTAATAATTTGGGTTTGGATACTGTTGTACCATATACGGTACGATATTTGTGACGCCCCCAAATCCGGGTACCTCAAACCTGAATCCGGTGCTACACGGTACATCCCATTACATACAACATAATACACATGAATGTAATTACTATATTATTACAACACGTCTTACTCTCAATCCCAGGTTCTATTACCATAACATCATTCTAAATACATAATAAATCTTAGTATTACAACATTACTAATACAAATAAATTATGACGCCACCTAGACGTTCATCTTGCCCTTTCCCTTGTCCTTACCAGAACCTTCGACCCGCTCGGACTTAGCTGCAATGTTTAATATAAAGCAAGAATGAGCATTCAATTACCCAACAAGTATAACAGTTGAATAACAACAATATCATCAATCATATCATTTCTCTTCGACAACTGAACAATAGTTGTGAAATATTCTGAATAAACAAGAATAATACTTTGCTTTCGTTTTAAAAATATATTTTCGAAACGACATTGAGTGGTTATAAGACCTTGAACTTTTTTTTGCTTTCTTGAAAAGGTACACAGCAATATAACTGTAAACCGTCTTACTTACGAGCACTTCTAGGTGATCAGCCTATTGTACTCTATGTTGATCAACACTCTAGCTGGAAACGACTATATGCGTTTGTTTAGGCGCTCGATGCCTTGTCAGAATAACTGACTAAAAATTGCCCCTAATATTAGGGTTGTTCATCTCATTCATGTCTCGGAATCCTAACCAAAGCAATTCCGTTGGATAGCTCTACTTAATCATCAATAACATTTCAAGGATTTATTATCAAATCAATAAAATATTTCAATATATGTCTAGCCGAAACAAATGGCATCGACGTTCTCTATAACAGTTCATATATATATAAACTTGAAAGCTTCAACAATTTATGTCATAACATAGCTCGAATACTTGTGCAAATACTGAAAAATTTACATAAGTAAGGAATTCACACAACCATATATGTATTACGTAAATCGAAACTTCAAACATCGCATGAGAGTCAAGAGAATATAATCAAATGAATCAAATAAACTTGCACAATATACGTCTCTGGTATAAGATACGAAACTTGCATTCAATACTGAAAATGAAAGAAGCTAGAGAACTTGCCCAACACAAAGGTTAGACAGGGGTTTACGAAACTTGCCTTAAGCGCTTGCTACTACTTGACGTTAATCGCCCTTCAAATATGTCCTACGCATTTAGACATATATTCACATACCAATTAGTCTCACAATAGACACCAAACATTGGCTTACATTAATCAACACATTATAATCATTACGAACATTGATTGCCACTACGACTACCCAAACGGGGGTCTCGCAACTATGCTATTCATTTCATTTAAGCAAATCTCACGTGACTTAGTCATTTCATGCTTGGGGCCATTCAACTATTACACTAACATATCATACATATGCTTTGGGGTATTTATAACATGTTAGGCCTATGTAAACATGCATCGCATCAACAACACAAAGCAACACAACTATTCAGCTCTGCAGACCGGCGCAGCTGCGCAGGTCTTGTACTTGGGAGTGGCGCAGCTGCGCCACTCTGCATCCAGGACTTTCAGCTCTGCAACCCAGCGCAGCTGCGCAGGTGATATGCTTGGGAGTGGCGCAGCTGCGCCACTCTGCATCTAGGGACTTTCAGGGTCTGCTACTGCAGAACCCAAAAACCCAAACTCTTGATTCCGTCCCATTTGCTTCTTAGCCATTGTACAACAAGTCTATCTGACTTAAAACATGTTTTTACAACTAAGCTATGCATCATAACATCATTTAATCAATTAATCATTCCTAATTCTCATGTTCCTTAGAGAAATCATTCTCTTGGACATTAAACCAAATAGTTGGTGGGCATGGGTTGAAAACTCACATTGGAGTAGAGTTTCATTATACTCTAGTCCAGATTTCCTACTAAAATCATTACTCATACCTTCTTGGCATATACCAACAATACACAACCAATGCACATAACCAAACCAAGATGATTACAACTTCATTATTAACAACACATGAATAACAGTCTACTAATGTCCATTTCAGTCCATTTCTTGATTCCTTATGCATAGGTTCGATTCTCATTCATTGTTCCACTTTCACATACCATTAACAAGGTTTTAATAGAGCTAATTAACAACCATACATGTTCATGCACTAACTATCAAAATCAGTCACATAACTTCAACAAATCAACCAACACAAAACTAAGAACTTGGAAAGAATGTGGAAATGAGCTAAGCTCTATATTGCATACCTCTTGGAGATTGTTCTAAGGTTGCTAATAGACTCAAATACCAGCTGCTACAATATTCCTTCTCCTTCCTCAATCACCCGTGAACACTCTCTTCACTATTTTCTCTCAAGTTTCAGTTTCTAACTTAGCAAAAATCAAAGGAATGGAAGCTATGAAATGGGGAAGTATTTATAGAGGAAGAATTTGAGTTCCTTGGAGGTGGAGGAGCTGAGCATGCTCGGGCATGGCAGCTCCCCATGCATGGGCGACTGAGCTTTTGCTCTCCCCATGGCTCGGGTACCCCCCCTCTTCTCCCAAGTTGCTTTATTCCCTCCTTGCTTCACCAAATGCAGATTTTGAAGCTCCCCATGCTCTCATACGTTCTTGGCTTCTCTTCTCCCCCGTACTCTTCTCTTTCATCAATTGTGACCAGCTGATTGTTATAACCCATTTCCCTTCATGGGTCATGGGTTTGGGTCATGGATGGTGAGTTTGGTTCATGGGTCCGACCCGTGGGTCTTTTGGGCTTCAACTTGGGCCACTCTTGGACTCCAAATTTAATAACCTATTGGGCTTCTAATAAAAATTCAATTGGGCTAAAATAAAATCCCACACTTGGATTATTAATCCCTCTCATTAACGCTTTGACGAAATTATGAAAAGTCATAAAATCGAAAAAAGCGTCTTTTGCGTAAATAGCGCTTTAGTGCTATTTCTCTAATGATTTAATCAACTCCAATAAAAATAATATCAATCAAAAATTATCACCTACACATCACATGTAGTAATAAAATATTCACACACATAACACGGAATAATATTAATAAAAGTTCAATTTATTCAATAAAATTCATAGGCTCGTGTTACAAAGCTACCCAAGATCCGCGATCGTTACAATATTTGTATTGAAACTCACAGTATGTGTGTTGTCGTATTTTGCATGAGAGTATAATAGTTGTAAATAGGAAAATCATATTTGTTGTATATATTTTGACGACTCAAAATAGGTTGTGTGGACCTTATTTTGGGTGCGTCACAAATATAATGTTGCTGAAAAATTGATTTAGTTGTGTGATTTTATGAAGAGTTTGGATATGTGTGTTTTTGGGTGTATATAATATATTAAATCATCTATAATGGATTTTGCAGTAATCAAATTCGTGCATATTTGTAAAAGAGGAAGAATTAGACTTTTGGGTTATTGTATATATTGTGGTCTGTTTTAGAGACAAAATTGGTTGTGAATCCATGCTTTCAGTTGTAAATTGATGGTGGATTGTTGTAATACTTTGAGAAACGAAAACAATGCAAGTTGAATGAATCAAATTGGTTGAAATACGAATTCGTGGTATTTGATTTCGCTAAATATGTTAAATATGAAAAATAGAGTATGAACTTTGATTTTTGAGTCTCCAAATTAGTCGTTAATGTTGTTTATGTTGTTAGAATCGTTGTATATATGTTGAGTTTTGATTTTACAAAGTTTACAATATCTAGGTTTGCTTAAATTGTTATTTGGGTGAAGGAATTGGGTGTTTTTGGGTTGATCTGTGCTGTGTCGCGAACTGCAGTATCAAAATTTGCATCGCAGTGCTGCAGCACCGCTGTGCAGGCTTATTTGGGCGCCGCAGTGCCGATCCTTAGTATAAAATCAGCGCTGCAATGTCAGTAGGCAGTTTGGCCCAGAAATGAGCATTTAAGTGTATGATTCTAGGAATATTTATATAACCTTAATGAATGATTGTGATGAAATATAAAACATGTAATAAGACATAATATTAGGTTGTAATAACAAAAATGATAGTATAAGTTTTGAACTAGGAGTTTATGAAAAGTCTTAAACGTGATGTTCGTGAGAAATGGAGATGTCGCTCAAACACCATATCTTGTATTCTAATAGGGAGTTCAGATTCATGAAATATGAATAATAAAGATATTCAGAACTTGAATCAAGGTTATAAATTTAACTAAAATAGAAATTAAACTAATAAAGTTAGTTTTAATGTGACTAATTGGTATTGTGATCCTAATGGTATATGTAGGATATTTGAAGAACGTGAGTTATGATCGTGTAGCTAACGCACGAGGCAAGTTTCTTAACTCTACTCTTTTCATTGAGCAAGTTTTCTAACCTTGGCTTCTTATTATTCAAGCGAGGTTTTTTATAGTATCCAATGCCTAGATTTGATTAAACTTTCTAGTCTCTCAAAAGCATTACTTCGATGTATGAAACTTATTCGTTTGCAATCATTGTATTCTATTATTGTTGAAGTCCCACTTTATAAAAATTACATTGTTGTTGATATCAGACTGTTATATGGCTAGTGAACTCTTTTTATTTGACTAGTTCATAGTTGATGAGCGTTCTAAAATCTAGAATTTCTATTGAAGCTATTCCAAACTAAACTTCCTTTGGTACAGACTTTAATGTCAAAGCTGAGATGAATAACCCTAGAATAGGGATTATAATACGCAATAATATTAAAATATTTGCGCACAATACATTGTACGAAGGGCTGATCCCCCGGAGTACGAGATAGATGGTCCATATAGTCTAAGACTGTTAAAGGTTACAGTAGAAATACCTGTTTACCTAGGACATAGTTTGTAATCGTGTGACCCTTAGTTACACTTCTGACCTTGATTTCGGTTATTGATTCAAAAGTCGAATTTTTCTTTGAGCTTACAGTTCTGGAATATCATTGACTGTTTTCAGATAAAGTTATGTTGTTCAGTTAAAGCTTATCCATTGATGATTCATATATTGTTATTGTTTATTACTATCCTAGTGAGCAATTGCTTTACTCACTCTTGCATAAAAATATTGCAGCTAAGGTTGAAAAGTCTGAGGAGACATCTACTAGCAAGGGCAAAGGCAAGATGCATAAGTAGCTGATGATTAGTTTATTTTCCATTCAAAAAGTTTATTTTGTAATCAGGCTTAATTGTACTTATATTTTGTTTCCGTTGATGAGGTAATAATTAAAGGTTAGATGACCTGGGATTTCGTATTAATTATGTAACCCTATAATGAGAGTATTATTTATTAAGTTTATTACTGTTATTATCCTTTATTGTGGGTAGTTAGAAATGAATGTGATGGATAGTGAGCACCAGATTTGTGGGATTGATGTACCCGGATTTCGGGGTGTCACAATAATTATATGATGCTTTACAACATTGAACAAAGTAAAATTGCACTCTCTTATATTTGCATATTCTTTGATCCGTTCATTATATTTTTAATAACAAGTTTAAGTAAAAAGTATTATATAAAACTATGGTATATACTTTGGGTAACACTTAGGTACATCCCACAAACCCTTTTGTATTCACCCTGTTTTACTTGATACTATTTTAGGTGATTGCGTGAAACTTAGTTAGTAGAGTATTACTTGGTGTTTAGTTTGATACTATGGCCATAATAATAGAGTTAGGATTGTAATGTGAGGATATTGTGATATTTTATATTATTATTATTATTAAAAATATTTTTAAAAAAAAATTATAAATAATTTTTTTTTCTAACAAAATTATGTGTATGATTGTCGTTGTTAAATAATAAATACTATTGGACCAATTCAATTCACGTATAATATATACTGATTAACTAACAACAAATATATACTATAATAATTTTGTATTTTTCTTCTTCTTATATATGTAGTAATACTCCTTTATTAGAGTTTCTTCTAAAATTTAGAGCAGTAGTTTTTGGTGGATTACAAGTATATCTAGCCTGAACATGATAATATTTTGGTGTTTTGTAGTTCTAGGAAAACACTTTCAATATTATTGGACATGAGTTCAATAACACTTTTAAATAAAATAAAAAATTTAGGGTTCTTTACATAAGTATACAATAATTAGTAAAAAATTACAAGAATAGTGCACTAACAAAATAATTACATGCACTAACAAAATAATTACAAAAAGGGTGCAACAAGAATAAACCTATTAAATCATTATCCCTTAAATCAAGGAGAACTATAACCACCCTATTTACTCCTCTCTATTTAATGGCACCTTCCCCCACCGCCTCCTCCCTCCACCGCCTCCCTCCTCCCTCCCTCCTCCCGCCTCCCTCCTCTGCCTCCCTTCCCCCACTGCCTCCTTCATCCCCCACCTCCCTCCTTCCTCCCCACCTTCCTCCTTCCACTCGTCTTCCTTCCCCCTCCCTCCACCGCCTCCCTCTCCCGTCATGGTGGCGTCAATGGAGTCTTCAAGCTCATGGTGGCGTTAATGGAGTCTTCACATATCAAGGTAACCAATCCTTTACACCAAGGTAACCAAACCTTCATTCCAAGGTAACCAATCCACCTCTACAACTGCAGTTTCTTCATAGTGCTGTTGGTAACCAAACATTCATACCAAGGTAACCAAACCTTCATACCAAAGTAACCAATCCACCTCCACACCTGCAGTTTGTTCATAGTGCAGTTAGTAACCAAACATTCATACAAAGGTAGCCAAACATTTATACTAAGGTAACCAAACCTTCATACCAAGGTAACCAATTCATTTTTATTAGGTTACCAATTTATTTTGAATGTGATGCAGTTGGTAGCCAACCTTTCATGCAGTTGGTAGCCAAACTTTCATACCAAAGTAACCAATTCAGTTTAATTAGGTTACCTTCATAGTGCAATTGGTAACCAAACTTGCATATCAAGGTAACATTAATTAATTTAGGTAAAACATTAATTAATTTATACATACATGTGTATAGTGTATATATATAACATTAATTAATTAATGTAGAGTATATATATATATAGTGGTACTCCATATCCAGGCGGAAAAAGTGGCGCAAGAAAAGTTTGAATAAAGGAATTTGAACTTTGAATAAAGGAATTCGAAATTTTGAATTTTAAAATTTGGAACCAACTACCCATTAAATCACTTAACTAAATTAAAGGAATAACAATGCACTAATTTGTAAATTAAAAATTGAAGATGCACTAATTTTGTAAATATTTTATGTATGCACTTTTATTGTAATATTTTTAAAAAATGTACTAGTAAATGTAAATCTCCCAAAAATTTATGTTTTTGAGTGAAGTATTGCATATTGACCAAATCACTAGGACTATGAAGAATTTTATAACTAATTATATTTTTAAATATCATTTTATAAAGTAATTTGTGTATGTTCCTTAAATAGAGGACTAATCAGAGATATAATTAACGACAACATTTACTAAAAAGTAAAAGTTAAATACCGTGTAGTTTAACGGTACCAACTAGGCCACTATACCTTTCACCAAGTAAAAGAATTTTTTTTTTTTAGAAAATGAGAATTGAATTTGAGACATAAAAATTATAATAGATAAGTCTTATTATTAGGCTAGGAGCTCATCAACAAAAAAAACAAAAAAAAAAGCAAAAAAAAAGCTTAATTAACCAACTTCCCGCGTAAAAAAAATAAAAAATTTTGAAGATATGGAAAGCAAATCCAATAATTTTTTATTTATTTATTGATAGAATGATAGAAGATGTTTTATTGAAATAATGTGTGAGCTCCTATTGTCCAAGACTTTTGGAAGACCAAAACCGACGAATCAACTTGTATAATGAATGTGTAATTTAATATATAATTGTAACATAATAACGAAATTATGTTGTTATACTTGAGAATATTATGTTATTTTATCCTATATTATCATCAATAAACAAATGATTCTTTTTGTGGATTTTTTTTAGGGACACTTTTTCTGTTATGAAGGGAGTGTTACGGTTTGTAAAGAGTCTTAAATAATATATTTTTTCAACAATTGTTTTTCAGAACTAAAAACAAAATCAAAGCACTTTTTACAAATGTTTTCTATTGATCGTGGATGAGAAAACAGGGGTTGCAAAGTCGATCACTTGCACATGTGCCTTGCACGGGGTATCAAGCTAGTTTATACTAATGAAACATAGATAAATTTAAACTTTCAAAATGTATACTTATTTACGCAACAATTATATTTTAACTATGGTGCTTCACAACATTGAATACAGTAAAATTGCATTCTCTTATATTTGCATATTCTATGATCCGTTCATTATATTTTTATTAAAAAGTTTAGATAAAAAGTATTATATAAAACTATAGTATATATCTTGGTACCGTTTAGCTACATCCCACAAACCCTTCGCATTCACACTATTTTATTTGGTACTATTTTAGGTGATTGCGTGAAACTTAGTAGAGTTTTACTTGGTGTTTAGTTTTAAACTAGGGCCATGATAATAGAGTTATGATTGTAATGTGAGGGTATTGTGATATTTTATATTATTATAACTAAAAATGTTTTAAAATTTAAATAAATATTTTTTTCTAACAAAATTATGTGTATGAGTGTCATTGTTAAATACTATTGGACCAATTCAATTCACGTATAATACAACAAATATATATTAATAATAATTTTGTATTTTTTTCTTCTTATATATGTAGTAATACTCCTTTATTAGAGTTTTTTTCTAAAATTTAAAGCAAGAGTTTTTGGTAGATTACAAGTATATCTAAACTGAACATGATAATATTTTGATGTTCTGTAGTTCTAGGAAAAACACTTTCAATATCACTAGAGAACTGAGTCCAATAACACTTTTAAGTTTTAAATGAAACAGAAAATTTATGTTTTTGAGTGAAGTATTGTTGACCAAATCACTAGGACTATGAAGAATTTTATAACTAATTATATTTTAAAATATCATTTTATAAAGTAATTTGTGTATGTTCCTTAAATGACGGACTAAACAGAGATATAATTAATGACAACGTTTATTAAAAAGTAAAAGTTAAATACCGTGTAGTTTAATGGTACCCACTAGGCCACTATCCCTTTCACCAATTAGTAGGTGTGATGAAAAAAAAAGTTTTTTTTTTTGAAAATGAGAATTGAATTTGAGACATAAAAATTTATAATAGATAAGTCTTATTATTAGGCTAGGAGCTCATCAACAAAAAAATAAAAATTTAATTAACCAAATTCCGGCGCTAAAAAAATAAAAAATTATGAAGACATGGAAAACAAATTGAATAGTTTTTTATTTATTTATTGATAGACCGATAGTAGACGTTTTATTGAAATAGTGTGTGGGCTCCTATTGTTCAAGACTTTGGGAAGACCAAAACGGATGAATCAACTTGTATAATCAATGTGTAATTTAATACATATTTGTAACATAATAATGAAATTGTGTTGTCATACTTGAGAATATTATGTTATTTTATCTTATATTATCATTAATAAACAAATGATTCTTTTTGTGGATTTTTTTAGGGACACTTTTTGTGTTACAAAGGGAGTGTTACCGTTTGTAAATAGTCTTAGATAATATATTTTTTCAACATTTTTTTTTCAGAACTAAAAAAAATCAAAGTAATTTTTACAAATATTTTCTATTGATTGTGGATGAGAAAACAGGGGTTGCAAATTCGATCACTCGCACTCGTGCCTTGCACGGGGTATCGAGCTAGTTTATACTAATGAAACATAAACAAATTTAAACCGTCAAAATGTATACTTATTTACGCAACAATTATATTTTGACTATGGTGTTTCACAACATTGAATAAAGTAAAATTGCATTCTCTTATACTTGCATATTCTTTGATCCGTTCATTATATTTTAATTAAAAAGTTTAGATAAAAAGTATTATATAAAACTATGGTATATATCTTGGGCACCGTTTAGCTACATCCTACAAACCCTTCGCATTCACACTATTTTATCTGGTACTATTTTAGGCAATTGAGTGAAACTTAGTAGAGTTTTACTTGGTGTTTAGTTTTAAACTAGGGCCATGATAATAGAGTTATGATTGTAATGTAAGGGTATTGTGATATTTTATATTATTATAATTAAAAATATTTTTTTAAAAAAAAGTATACTTAAATTTTTTTTTTCTAACAAAATTACGTGTATGATTGTCGTTGCTAAATACTATTGGACCAATTCAATTCATCTATGTATAATGTGGGAGAGGCTTGGTCTCTCGTGGTCTGACAAAACCTTCACATGGTCTCTTAGTCTCAACAAAGTTTTCTCCCAAATTCAACCCCTAAGAATACAAGTATTTCATATTTTCTCCTATAAATTTAATAATAATTTTACTTTGTCCTCTAAACTAAAATTTAAAATTTTAAAATTAGTTACACACAAAATATGAATGATACATGCAACGCCTGAATGTCAGCCCCCTAGTGTATATTACTCATCAACTGACAACAAATATATACTAATAATAATTTTGTATTTTTTTTCTTCTTATAAATGGAATAGTAATACTCCTTTATTAGAGTTGCGTTGTATGCTTCTAAATTTTAGAGCGGGAGTTTTTGGTGAATTTTGGTGTTTTGTAGTTCAAAAACACTTTTAACTAAAACAGAAAATTAATGTTTTTGAGTGAAGTATTGTTGACCAAATCACTATGACTATAAAATTCTATAACTAATCATATTTTAAAATATTATTTTGTAAAGTAATTTTTGTAGGTTCCTTGGATAGCGGACTAAACGGAGACATAATTAACGACCACATTTACTAACTAAAAAATAAAAGTTAACTACCAAGAGTTTAACCGTACCCATTAGGCCACTATCCTTTTCACCCACTACTAAGGTGTGACGCAAAAAAAAAAACAGAAAAGAAGTTCTTTTTTAATGAGAAATCTAATTTTGAGACAAAAAATTATACTACTTTCGTCTCATATTATTTTATCATTGTTGATTTTTAAAAGTACTTAAGAGACTTTTAAACTCAAAATTGACATAGATTTTTTTTAATTTTAATTAATACAATGATGAATATTATAAACTATCTAAAAAGTATTACTCATTGTAAGTTTTATTGTTTCATAATTTTTAATTATTTATACTAATTTTGACTTTGAAATGTCTTAAATTGACTTTTAAAAATCAATAATGATCAAATAATTTGGAACGAAACGAGTAATAGATAAGTCTTATTACTAGGCTAAGAGCTCATCAGAAAAAAAAAAAAGGTTTAATTAACCAACTTCCTGTTAGAAAACCTTTCATATTCATATCTCTTTATCTTCCTATCTCTTCATCTTCTAATTCTCTCTCTCCATGCCTATATATAAGGCATCAAATAGATATCAAGAAATGTAGTGTAAAACAATTCTCTCAATAAAAGTGTAAAATTCATCTATGTAGTTTGATAGATATCAAATGAATTGTGGATGACCACTCAAATATAAGAGATTATCAATATACATTTTTGTTGATATACATTTTGTTTTATCTATTATTTCACAACACGTTATCAGCACGAGCTCCTACCCAATGCTAAAAAGGAAGTTCTCTCAACTCACTGTAAGTATTATTTCATTACAATTAAATTTGATATACATATAAAAACTTTGTTTAACAAAAGGCGCGTGGGACAATAATGGTAATGGACAACTCAGAAGCCTCGAGAGTACAAATTACGTAAGTACACTACTTTTGTGATGTAGTAATATTATTATAAATAAATAATCAATCCACCTCCCAATTCCCCTACTTTGAAAGTAATCAAAGAAGAGTTAAATAGTTTTCTTGGTTTCCTATAAATTTATATTTACTTATTTAATATCTTACGTAATTATATATTTACATAAATGTCGAACTTACAAAATTTAAATTTGCTGCTCTTGATATCTTGAGCAAGAATTATTTGTCATGAACTCTTGATGCTGAGATTCATCTAGAGACAAAAGAATCTCGAAGATACAATTAAGGTTGAAAATCAGGCATCCCTGCAGGATCATGCAAAAATTAATGATTTTTATTCGTCATCATCTCACTTATGAAGACATGTTAGAGAAAATATTGACTACATTTCATGCCTCAAATATGCTCCTGCAGTAGCAATATCGAGAGCATAAGTTCATAAAATATTTCCTGAAGCGATAGAGGAAACTATGTTCCCTGAAGTGATATCGTGTCTTCTAGTGACTGAACAAAATAATGAGTTTTTGCTAATAAACCATCAATCTCGTTCGACCAGTTCTACTCCATTCCCTGAAGTAAATGGAACCTCATTTGATAAACATAAAGGAAATTATGGTCGTGGTCATAGGTATGGAAATGAAGGTCATTGGTCGCGTACCTATCGTACTCCTAAATATTTGGTAGATTTGTACCAAGCTTCCATAAAAAAAAGAGAAAGGGAATTGAACGAAAATTTGTTGATCATAAGGATCTTGAAGATCCCATGAATGATTATAATGATCTTGAAGATCTTATAAATTATCTTGACTTTCCAAATGAAAATGGCTATATCAAGTAATTATTTTTATTTCATTATATTATGGCATTATAATAAGCATTTTTATTTTGATATGTTTTATTTACGTTTCAAGTAATAAAGTTTAATTTATGTTTTACATATATGAAGATGTATGGGTCATATTGGTAATTAAAGGCTCTGGAAGAGCGATTACCATATAGAATAATTTTTAAAATTATGCAAAGCCAATGTCAATATCCTATCAGGTTTATTGAACTTAATTAAAAGCTCTGGAAGAGCGATTATTCATTAAACTTAATCAAGGCTCTAGAAGAGCGATTATAATTGAAGACTCTGAAAGAGTGATTATAATGTTGCCAAAGGGCACAAAACTTTGTATTAATGATACTTTGTATTCTATTGAGTCAAGCAGAAATTTACTCAACTTTAAGGATATACGTTACAATGGTTATCATGTTGAAACCAATGACGATGGCAGTGAAGAATTTATTTATATTACTTAAATAGTATCGGGCCAGAAGCTCATACTAGAAAAACTGTCTATTTCCTCTTCTGGGTTATATTATACTATAATTAGAACAGTTGAAACAAATGTTGCAATACACCTGAAGTGTTCAGACCCAAAGGTTTTAATGCTTTGGCATGATCGTCTTGATCATCCAGGATCATTAATGATGCGTCGAATTATTGAAAACTCTCATGGACATCCTTTAAAGAACCAGAAGATTCTTTTATCTACTGATTATCTATGTAGTACATGTTCTCAAGGTAAATTAATTACCAAACCATCACATTCAAATATTGTTGTTGAGTGTCCATCTTTCTTAGAAATAATTCAGGGTTATATATGTGGACCAATACACCCACTTTGTGGTTCATTTAAGTATTTTATGGTTTTAATTGATGCATCAACCAGATGGTCACATGTATGTTTACTTTCTACTAGAAATGTGGCATTTACTAGGCTCTTTGCTCAAATAATTAGGTTGAGAGCGCAATTTCCTGATTATCCAATTAGGAAAATTAGTTTAGATAATGAGGGTGAATTCACATCTCAAGTTGTTGATGACTTTTGCATGTCTATTAGAATTGATGTTGAACATCCTGTTGCACATACACATACTCAAAATGGTTTAGCTGAATCACTTATCAAGAGACTTCAAATTATTGCTCGACATTTGCTTATGAAATCAAAATTACTAGTTTCTGCTTGGGGTCATGCTATTTTACATGCAGCATCATTAGTTCGCATTAGACCAACTGCTTATCATAAATTTTCACTATTACAACTTGTACTTGGCTAACAACTAAATATTGTTTACCTGCGCACATTTGGTTGTACTGTATATGTACCTATTGCAACCCCACAACGCACTAAATGGGTCCTCAACGTAGACTTGGAATTTATACGGGTTTTGATTCCCCATCTATTATTATATATCTTGAACCTCTAACTAGTGATGTTTTTAAAGCACGTTTTGAGGATTGTCATTTTAATAAAACTATCTTCCCACCATTAAGGGGAGAAAAGTCGTTGCCTGAAGCACGACGTTTGCCTGAAGCACAAAATTTGCCTGAAGCACGACGAGAGATTACATGGAATGCTTCGACGTTATCTCATCTTGATCCTCGTATAAATCAATGTGAACTGGGAGTTCAAAGGATTATTCATTTATTGCAAATCAATTACCGGATGTATTCACCGATAATAAGAAAATAGTGAAATCTCACATTCCAGCTGCTAATACTTCAGCACGGATTGAAGTTCTTGTAGGACAATTAGTTAATACAACAACAAATGAATCAAAACCACACCTGAAGCGTGAAAGACCGATCAGTGTTAAAGATAAAATTTTCTGGAAGAGGAAAGTACAAGAAAAACAAGTTGCAACCTATAAAGAGGCTATACCCATGAAACAGGCCACATAAATAACTGATTTATCCAAAACTTATGAGCAAAAATCTCCTGAAAATAAAACTCTTGAAGAGTTATCCCCTGAAGAGGATCAGGTACCTGAAAATAACGAGATCTCGATACATTATGTACATACAGGAGAAGTATTGGATAGAAATAAAATTGTTGTCGACAACATATTTTCATATAAAGTTGCTCTTGATATTACCAGAAGTAATGATCAGGAATATGAACCACAAACCGTTGAAGAATGTCAACATAAAAATGATTGGCCAATGTGAAAAGAGGTGATTCAAGTAGAATTAAATTCACTAAATAAACGTGAAGTTTTTGGACCTATAGTCCGAACACCTGAAGGTGTAATGCCTGTTGGATACAAATGGGTATTTGTACGTAAACGAAATGAGAAAAATGAAATTATAAGGTACAAAGCACGACTTATAGCACAAGGTTTCTCGCAGAAACCTGGTATTGATTATGAAGAAACATATGCTCCTGTAATGGACGCAATTACATTCAGATTTTTAATTAGCTTGGTAGCAAAAGAAAATTTGGATATGCAATTAATGGATGTTGTTACAGTATATCTGTATGGATCATTAGATAATGATATCTATATGAAAATTCCTGAAGGATGTAAAATGCCTGAAGCATATAATTCTACATCTCGAAGTATGTATTCTATCAAGCTACAAAGATCTTTATATGGGTTAAAGCAATCCGGACGCATGTGGTATAATCGCCTCCATGAATATCTTTTGAAAGAAGGATTTGAGAATAATCCAATTTGTCCATGTATTTTTATCAAAAAAAAATCAGAATCCGGATTTGCTATTGTTGCAATATATGTTGATGATTTAAATCTTGTAGGAACTCCAGAAGAGTTAACAAAAACAACAAATTATTTAAAGAATGAATTTGAGATGAAAGATCTTGGTAAGACAAAATTTTGTCTTGGCCTACAAATTGAACATCTTCCAAATAGAATTTTTGTTCATCAATAAACATACACAGAAAAAGTCCTGAAGCACTTTTACATGGATAAAGCTCATCCTTTGAGCACTCCAATGATAGGTCGGTCACTTGATATCAAGAAAGATCCGTTTCGACCACAAGAAAATGATGAAGAAACTCTTGGTCCTGAAGTACCATATATTAGTACAATTGGTGTTTTGATGTATCTTGCAAATTTCACACGACCTGATATAGTATTTGCAGTTAACTTACTAGCAAGGTACAGTTATGCACAAACTCGAAGACATTGGAATGGAATTAAGCATATTTTGCGATATCTTCGTGGGACTACTGATTTGGGATTATTTTATCCAAATGGATCAAAACCACAGTTAGTTGGATATGCTGATGCAGGTTATCTTTTCGATCCACACAAAGGCAGATCATAAACAGGATATTTATTTACTTATAGAAATACTGCTATTTCATGAAGATCTGTTAAGCAAACAATTTCTGCTACTTCATCAAATCATGCAGAGATTATCGCAACTCATGACACGAGTCGTGAATGTGTTTGGTTGAGATCGGTAATTCAACACATTCGTGATAACTATGGATTATCATCAATCATAAATAGTCCAACGATATTGTCGACGCCGGGAGGAATCGCTTACGCGGGGGTTGTAACCCTTTCCAATTTTAGCCTTTTTATTAGATGATTTTTGGAAAAGGTCGGCTTGAGAGTCGACGGGGTTTTTAAAGATTGTTTTTTTTTGATGAGCCAATTTAACCAGAGTCGCCAGTTGGTATATTTGAAATGGATGTACCAACTCATCCGAGTTTTCGTTTTTTATAAATCGCTGGCTCATATGTGACTCCGAATTAATTGGTCTGCGAATCGAGATTCATAAAGTTCGGGGGCTTGCTTAAGTGAGGGGAAGGTGTTAGGCACCCCTCGACTTCCGTGAAGCACGGTTACCGCAATCTTGATGCTTTCCTATCCTTTAATTCATGAAATGTGTGTGTGCGCGTGTGTGTGTGTGTGTGTGCCTATGTAAATGTTGTGATGAGTTTGCATAAAAGAATCATTTGGATTATTAGGGAAAATTGTGTTTTTCTTTTGAGAATGCCTTAGAATGTCCATCGGCTTAAACGAGAAAGCTTTGCGAGAAAGGGTTGATTTTAGTTGGCAAAACTATGAGATTTTCCTTAGGTGTCGTTTTGGCAAAACAAGAGTTTCAAACCTTCGTAAAAATAGGAATCGAAATCTATACATTGCCTTCATAAAATGATGGGCAACTTCTAGGATATCTTTCACCCTACGCACCAAGATTTAATAAAACGTTGTTTTATTTTATAAAACCATTTTTGTGACATTTGAAAACGACTTTCTTTGGCCTTCTCGTTTAATAGAAATCGACATTCATTAACACCTCCAAATTTTTAACTACGTGACACTAACCTCCTAGTTTGCTTGATTTTAAGGAAAAAACCTTCATCGTTTAATCTTTGAAATCCTTTTTCGTGTCACAAAATCCAATCAAGCATAAACATGCGTCGGGGCTATTCATGGGCATGTAAGCCATCAAAATAACCTCAAACGCCCACAATCACAAGTTTCACTATTTCGGGGCCTTAAACACGATTATCGCCTTGGCGTCGTTTTAAGGCCCGACGATTACATATTTACAATAACGGATACATCCACCCGATTACATACATTCAAAAATGTCCATCATCGGATTTAGACCACGGGGTCGCATTCCTAGGCTCACATCCGAACTTATTGCACAACCACCAAATGGATATAACGAAAATAAACAACAACGGGATGTCTAACACTCTAGGATATCTTACAATGACGATCGAAATACACTATGAATGATACCATACCATAATAGCTAAGATTTGCACCAAACGGATATCATCGGGCTATTAGGGGGAATTTCATTCCGATGAGACCCTCACTAATAGTCCCTAACCCATGGCTTCACAATAACATATGAAAAAACTACATTTAAGGCAATTCGGATGACTAAAAGATTAACAAAATGGTATAACAAAATGCTAAGAACAAAGGGTTTTCACCTTGCAATTAATCCCCACAATATGTATGAATTTGTGTATTGAGTAGAGTAGAAAATATGAGATATAATCTCACAAAATTAGTACAATTCCTCACTCTTTTCACTCTTTTTCTCTCCTAATGGCTCTTGTTTTGCTGCTGTTTTCTCCTTATTTCCGAGCTGCTGCTGCTGCTGAATTCCTCTTTTTTTTTCTTCCTGTATGCGAACTGGCCTAATATAGCACTGCCAAGGGCAGCCGCAGATCTATCTGCGGCTGGCCGCAGATAGATCTGCGGCTGGCCCTTGGTTCTCCCCCCAGCCGCGCTCGAGTCCCGTGCGCTTCGAGTCCCGTGCTGCCTCGAGTTTCGTCCTTGGCCGCGAATTAATCTGCGGCTAACTGTGCTGATTTTCTCGTTTTCCGTGCCTCATCTCGATTTTCGTGTCGTACCGTTGGTTTTCGCTGACGGGTTTGCGTTCGGCAGTCCGGAACCCGTCGGGAAACGTGCCACATCATCTGGGCAAGCACAGTGATCAGTAACTGACTCTCGACATTCGCTTGTTGTCGTGTCGGCTTCAATATCATCCCGTCGTGGTGGTTTTGAGGGTTCGTCTTTATGTCCACCCTTTATTCTCGTGTGCCGGGTCAATTGACGATTTTGCCCTCCTGTCAGGGTTAGTATAGGAAATGCAAAAATCGGGTGTCTACAGCTGCCCCTCTTTATCATGTTTATGAAATGATAAATGGAATGAACAGGATAAAGAATAGACACTCGATGCATGAATGACAGTGCACAAGAATGACAATACATACGTGATTTGCTTGGATCTCAGCCCTTCCCAGGGTTGTTGTTGGTTTGGATCTTGGCCCCTTCCCAGGGTGTTAGTTTGGATCTCAGCCCTTCCCAGGGTTTTTTGTTTTGGTTGGATGCCTTCCCAGGTTTGCTCACCACTCTGTCGCGGTTTGCTTGGATCTCAGCCCTTCCCAGGGTTTGTTGTTTTTTGTCTTTTTTCTTTTGTGGATATCAGCCCTTCCCAGGGTTGCTCACCATCTTGTTGTGGTTCGCGTGGATCTCAGCCTTCCCAGGGTTTGCTCACCACTCTGTCGCGGTTTGCTTGGATGCCTTCCCAGGTTTGCTCACCACTCTGTCGCGGTTTGCTTGGATCTCAACCCTTCCCAGGGTTTGTTGTTTTTTGTCTTTTTTCTTTTGTGGATATCAGCCCTTCCCAGGGTTGCTCACCATCTTGTTGTGGTTCGCGTGGATCTCAGCCCTTCCCAGGGTTTGCTCACCACTCTGTCGCGGTTTGCTTGGATGCCTTCCCAGGTTTGCTCACCACTCTGTCGCGGTTTGCTTGGATCTCAGCCCTTCCCAGGGTTTGTTGTTTTTGTCTTTTTTTCTTTTTGTGGATACCAGCCCCTCCCAGGGTTGCTCACCATCTTGTTGTGGTTCGCGTGGATCTCAGCCCTTCCCAGGGTTTGCTCACCACTCTGTCGCGGTTTGCTTGGATGCCTTCCCAGGTTTGCTCACCACTCTGTCGCGGTTTGCTTGGATCTCAGCCCTTTCCAGGGTTTGTTGTTTTTGTCTTTTTTTCTTTTTGTGGATACCAGCCCTTCCCAGGGTTGCTTACCATCTTGTTGTGGTTCGCGTGGATCTCAGCCCTTCCCAGGGTTTGCTCACCACTCTGTCGCGGTTTGCTTGGATGCCTTCCCAGGTTTGCTCACCACTCTGTCGCGGTTTGCTTGGATCTCAGCCCTTCCCAGGGTTTGTTGTTTTTGTCTTTTTTTTCTTTTTGTGGATACCAGCCCTTCCCAGGGTTGCTCACCATCTTGTTGTGGTTCTCGTGGATCTCAGCCCTTCCCAGGGTTTGCTCACCACTCTGTCGCGGTTTGCTTGGATTCGTCGTGTTCGACGTCCGACTTATTCAGAATTTTGTATTTTATTTTCACATAACGAGTCATGTATGATGCATGCTTTTTATTCATGGATAGAGAATGACCCCTGTACAGTCTTTTTGATACTATTTTCCACAGGTGTCGTCGCCAGATGTCGTGGTATGCTTGGATCTCGATCCTCCCACAGGATTGGTCGGTGGCTTCTCCGCTGATTGGACGGTTTGTCGCCGGTGACAGAGATATGGCAGATGATCCTCCGGAACGTTCCTGATCCTTATTATTCTTTCCGGTGTCGGCGGGCTTTGCGGAGGGTATTCTGAGCCATTAGGTCCCGGTCCATCCGGTGTTCACGCATCTCGATTACTACCGAGGCTGAGAGGTATGCTGCTCTTGTTGAGAGAGATGCTGCTATTCTGGCCAGGGATGTTGTTCAGGCTGATAGAGACGCCATTGTATTGCAGACTAAGGCAATTATAGATGCTCACTCTGAGACCGTTAACCGAGCCATTGCTTATTGGATCGCGTCGACATGATGGGGCAACAGATTGCAGGGAATGCCGATGCCTCAGATCTATCCACCACTTAATCCATCCTGCTTTGATTAGTTTCAGATTGGTAGATCATTTTATTTCCTGCATAGACTATGTCAGTTTCATCGATTATCAAAAAGAGAAACCTTGTAACAAAATGACCTATTTATATAGACAAGTATTTAGATTTAGTCGTTTTCCCCTTTTTGTCGTATCGTTGCCTTTCATTGGACCCTCATTTTATCCAGCTAACCATGATTTTGATATTTCGCCTTCTTTCTCTTCTCAAGTCTTGATGGGGACTTGTCAGATATTGCCGCATATCCTGTCGATTTCATCGGCTGAGTCTTAGATTCGGGCTAACTGCTTGGTTCGGTTAGGGTTAGGTTATTTGAGATGAAACTGATCAGGTGGCTGGTTTCGGGAGAGTTTCGAGGGTATAGGAAGGTTTTTCTGGCTATTGGGAATTGGTTTGATAGAAGAAAGTGTTATTTTGTAAGGAATGGGACCGTGCCACAATGGCTGCCTACGTACCCCCACAAGTTGGGAGATCAGGTCCTACGTAGTTCGTTCCTTCAAAGAACGAGGAGAAAAATGATGAGGGATATTTTTTTTTTTTTTTTTCTTTTATGCATAGAACCGCTTCACCGAGTCGGAATTGAGGGGTTGTGGAAACACCTCCCCATCCATTTCTTGCAGTATGAGGGCTCCTCCGGACAGCACTTTCTTAATCACAAAAGGCCCCTCCCAGTTCGGGGCAAACTTCCCTTTGGGTTCGTCTTGACAAGGCATTACTCTCTTTAACACCAGGTCATTTTCTTTGAATTTTCGAGGTCTTATCTTCTTGTCGTATGATCGAGAGATCCTTTGCTGATATAACTGACCGTGCAACACAGCGGCCACCCTCCTTTCATCAATTAGGGCCAATTGGTCGTACCGACTTTGCATCCAATCCTCCTCGTTTATCTGAGCATCAATCAAGATTCTGAGGGACGCCATCTCAACCTCAACTGGCAGAACCGCTTCCATTCCGTATACCAGAGCATACGGGGTTGCCCCTGTAGAAGTACGTACCGACGTTCTGTACGCCAGCAAGGTGAGGGGTAGCAGATCCGGCCATCCCCGATGATTAGCAGACATTTTCGCCATAATCTTCTTGATATTCTTATTTGCAGCCTCCACTGCCCCATTCATCTTAGGACGGTAAATGACAGAATTGAGGTGTTTGATCTTAAACTGGTCGCATAATCCCTTCATGAGGGCATTGTTCAAATTCTTGGCATTGTCGGAGACTAAAACCTCAGGTTGCCCGTATCGGCAAATGACATTATTCCTGATGAAACCGACGATGATCTCCTGAGTTACTTTGGGGAAAGAAGCTGCTTCTACCCATTTAGTGAAGTAATCGATCATGGCGAATATAAATCGGTGGCCGTTGCTTGCTTTGGGCTCTATTGGTCCGATCACATCCATACCCCACATTGAGAATGGCCAAGGGGAGGTCATACAGTGCAGTTCATTGGGAGGCGCATGGGTAACATTACCGTGCGCCTGGCGTTGGTAACACCGCTTGACGTGATCATCACAGTCGGCTTTCAGCGTCAACCAGTAATGCCCCGTTCTCAAGATCTTCTTGGCCAGCATCGGCCCACTCATGTGTGGCCCACACACTCCACCATGTATTTCGTCCATAATCTTTTGGGCCTGCATTTCATTTACACATCGTAGCAATCCCAAATTGGCATCCCTCTTGTACAGTGAATCTCCGCTCAGTTAAAATTTCATTGCCATCTTTTGAATTCTCAACCTCTCCGCTCGGCTGGCTTGGTCGGGAATGGATCTATCCCTCAGATATTCCCTTAAGTCGTGATACCAAGGCTGCTTTGGCAGAACCCCCTCGTCCGATAGTACCGCCACGTGCTCCTCGTATGCCGGGGCGTTCTGCACTGCTATCTCAATCTGTGGAACGTTCCTGCTCTTGATTGTGTGGACTAGAGAAGCTAAAGTCGCCAATGCATCGGCGAAATCATTCCGTCCCCGGGGGATGTGTCGGAAAGCGATATCTTCAAACTCTTGCATCAGTTGGATAACACAACGGTGGTATGGAAGCAACCGGAGCTCTTTAGTGCTGTACACCCCGATCGCTTGTCTGATTACCAGCTCCGAATCCCCGAACACTGCTAACCTTTTCACCCCCATATCGCGAGCCAAACGGAGTCCCAATATACATCCCTCATACTCAGCTATGTTGTTTGAGTTACTGAACTGTAATTTAGTGGCTACGGGGTATTGCTCTCCTGTGATAGAGACCAGGACTGCTCCGGCTCCTGCCCCTTCCGCATTCATGGCACCATCAAAATACAATTTCCAGAACTGCCCCTCGTCATCTTCTCTCGCGCGCAAGATCCAGAATACGTCTTCGCCCGGCAAAGGAGTGTCTAAAGGCTCCATTCCCCCTGATGGCGCTTCTGCCAATTGATCTGCAATTCCCTGCCCCTTCATGGCTTCCTGAGTTACGTATACAATGTGGAACTGCTGTAAGATTAACTGCCATCTTGAAAGTCGACAGTTCAGCATGGGCCGTTCAAAGATATATTTCAGGGGATCCATCCTTGATATCAGGTACGTGGTGTGCCCGTGGAGATAATGCTGTAATCTCATTGCAGCCCAAGCCAAAGCACAACAGGTCCTTTCGATAGGGGTGTAATTCTGTTCACATCGGCTAAATCTCTTGCTGAGGTAATAAATGGCCTGCTCTTTGCCTGATTCATTCTTCTGCCCCAGCATACAGCCCATCGCAATGTCATTGACTGATATATACATGAATAGAGGGATCTCATCCTTCGGGGGTACCAGCACGGGTGCTTCCGTCAGCTGCTTCTTAATGATCTGAAAGGCTTCCTGGCATTGCTCATTCCATTCTTGGGAGACATCTTTTCTTAACAGCTTGAAGATTGGCTCGCACGTGGTTGTCAAATGGGATATGAAGCGGCTGATGAAATTTATTCTTCCCAGAAATCCTCTTATTTCCTTTTCAGTGCGGGGGGTCGGCATATCCACAATGGCCTTAATCTTGGCCGGATCCAACTCGATGCCACGATCACTAACCAGGAATCCCAAGAGTTTGCCCGATTGCACTCCGAAAGCACACTTTGCCGGATTGAGCCTTAAATTATATTTTCTGAGCCGGTCAAATAGCTTTTGGAGATGGGTCACATGATCAGATTCTATCTTTGACTTCACGATAATGTCATCCACGTAGACCTCTATCTCCTTGTGCATCATATCGTGGAACAGGGCCATCATAGCTCTTTGATAAGTAGCCCCTGCATTTGTGAGACCGAAAGCCAACCGTCTATAGTAGAAAGTGCCCCAAGGGGTGATGAAGGCTGTTTTCTCCCGGTCCTCCTCTGCCACCATTATCTGATGATACCCCGCAAAGCAATCAACGAAAGAGTACATCTCGTATTGGGCTGTGTTATCCACCAATATGTGTATAAAAGGTACTGGGAAATTATCCTTGAGACTGGCCTTGTTCAGATCTCTATAGTCAACACATACCCTCACCTTTCCTCCAGGCTTAGCCACTGGGACCACATTGGATAACCATTCTGGGTAGGTGGACACCATGATGATTCCAGCCCTGAACTGTTTGATGATCTCCTCTTTTACCTTCAAGCTCCATTCCGGTTTTAGCTTTCTTAGTCTTTGCTTGACGGGCTTGAAACCCTCCTTGATGGGCAGCTGGTGTACCACAATGTCGGTGGATAATCCGATCATGTCCTCATGAGACCAGGCGAACACATCCTCATACTGGCGTAGCAATTTGGTCATTTCTACTTTCTGGTTAGGGGTCAGGTCTGTCCCGATCTTGAGCTCTTTAGGTTGGTCAGGGGTTCCGATATTTATGGTGACGGTTTGGTCTAAGTTGGGTTTGGGTTTATCCTCGACCCACCCTTTGATCTCGTCAAGCGCGTCGTCGTAATCTGTCTCGTCCTGCTCAATACCCATTAAATCGAAATCCAGCTCGATATCAAAATCATAGTCATTATTCAAATTTGAGGGATCGCTTGTTAAGCAAGGAATACTCAAATTGGTACACCTGACATTGAAACAAAATACTGTCATATATATAATTCATCTTTCCACAATGGTCGCTCTTAAAATAACATGACAAACTAACATAGTTATGCAAAATATAAAATAAAGAACCAAAACTGGTAGACATTCATCCCCCACTCTCTGGGGTCTACCACCCCGACACCGCGCTTTACCCTTGTCTGGATATTATTGGCTCCACCGTCCAGTTATCGGTGGTCAGATCAGTCGGGATGCGACATATGACAGGCGGCTGCGCACCAGAGACTTCCTTGACGACTACCGCCACATCGTATCGGTCTTCCCTCATAGCCTTGTTAGGGATAACTAACCCTGCCCAATCGATGACAGGCACAATCTGTTGGGCCCCCGACGTTGTGGCCGTATCCTTCCCCTCTCCAATGTTCATTGATGGTCCAGAGATATAACATTTGGTTTCGAACTGCTGCATGACCTCCCGCAGGAAACTCTTCCTTTTGACTGCCTCATCATCCGCAGGAGTCAAATCCTTACCTTCTAATTCGGACACGGGCTTGTCCGTTCCTGGTTCATTATGGTCCCTCGGCATTAGGATTCCAGTCGATCGAAATGGGGCTTCCCTTTGAGAGTGGTTCCGCTCTATGCCTCCATGATATCCCAACCCTGCCCTGCCTGTCTGGTTGGGCAGTTGAATAGGCGTGGAAATTCCTTGGTTGTCTTTTCCCAAACCCTGCCCAGGTTGAAACTTCATCTTCATCATTTCTCTAGTAACGAAGGTGAGCTCAGGGGAGGCTTTGGATTTTATGGCTGGCGCTCCCAGACCTCTATAGTGGGGAGTGCTGATTTCCAGTGCTTGAAAACTGGCAGGCGTCGCGGATTCGTCCACATTGATTACTGGCAGACCATTCTTGGAGGGGAAAGGGTCACTACGCTCTGCGGAGATTGTTACCAGATTCCCGCTGACGATGAACTTGATTTGTTGGTGTAGTGTAGAGGGAACTGCCCCGGCCATATGTATCCATGGTCTTCCCAATAACATGTTATAACTGGCCGAGATATCCAGTACCTGAAAGGAAATATCGAAAGTACACGGCCCTATCTCCACGGGCAACTCTATTTCTCCCAATGTATCCTTCCGTGATCCATCGAAGGCTCGCACCACCACGTGACTGGCCCGCAAGCGCTTGGGATTAATGTTCATTTTCCTCAGTGTACTGAGGGGACAAATATTCAGTGCTGATCCCCCATCAATCAGCACCCCATTCATGACATACCCTGATGAGATCACTGCGATGTGCAGCGGTCTCCGATGCCCCCTTCCCTCTTTCGGGATATCATCATCTGTGAATGATAGCACATTGTTCTCTAGCAGATGGTCCACTAGGCGGCCGAAACTTTCTTGGCTAATTGTCTTGGGAATGTGAGCCTCCCCTAGGACTTTGGCCAAGATTCTGCAGTGGTCGTTGGATGATAACACCAAATCCATGATCGATGTTAGAGTCGATTCCTCGCTTACCGTCTTGGTCCCCCTTACTTCCGGATGATCCATCTTTTCCAAGAACTCCACGGCTTTCTCCTCGGATATCCTCTCGTTATCCTTTCTCTTACTCTTAAGGACTCTTCCTGGAAGATACAAGGGATTCCCCTTTGATGTTACGGAAGCACAACTGGCCGCCTCCTCTAATACACCCCCGTAGTTCCACGGTACTGTTTTTAGATTGCAAATAGGGATCTGTGGTCTTGCTGCGATGATGAGAGGTTTTGGAGCCGCTAACTTGATAGGCCCCCCTGTGATACTCCGGCTTGCACCCATCAACCTAACCGGTGCCCCTTGCATATTCTCCTGACTACCCGTCATGCCAACCGTCTCATCAATCTTTATCATATAATTTCGCCTTGGCGGTCCTTCGGTTTCGATGGCTTCCACCATATTGACCCCTTCCCCATCATGCTTCGGTAGGGGATTGATTTTAACATTTGGCGGCTCGGGCTGCTCCACCATGATTTCCCCGCTATCAATCAGGTTTTGAATTATGTGTTTCAGCGTCCAACATTCCTGAGTGTCATGACCCGGGGAACCCGAATGATATGCACACTTTTTACTGGGGTCAAATTTTCTTCCCTTCGGGTCACATGGAGGTGCCAAATCGACAATCTTCCTCTGTGATATCAATATTGCCAAAATCTGCTCAAGAGGATCCCCAAGCGGGGTGAATACCCGCCTCTGTGTGGTCTCAAACCTCCTTCGTCCGTCCGTTCTGGGATTATCAAAATTGGGTTGCCGGGGCGGCCCAAATCTCTGTATTTGTACAGGAGGGCTATTCTCCACTTTCCTGGATGATCCCTGCAGCACGAGAGAGACATCTTCCTCTTTTCGCTTTTGGGGCCTGCGGGAAGTATTGCCATAATTCCCACTTTGGATTTGTTCCGCAGCCGTTTCAAGAGCTGTGAAGTCCCGGATTTTACCCGATTTCAACCCCATGTCCACCATTTCTCCGTGTTTTATCATTTCGGCGAAAGGTCTTCCAACCCCCGATATGACCCGCTCATAATAAGGTGCTTCTTGTATATCCACAAAGGTCATCACCATCTCTGACTCACTCATTGGAGGATTCACTTGTGCGGCCATACCCCTCCATCGTTGGGCATAGTCCCTGAAGGTTTCCCTTGGTTGCTTCTTGATTTTTGTCATTTGATATCTATCAGGGGCCATCTGTGCCTGAAAGCTATATTGTGTTAGAAAGGTATGGGCCAGCTCCTCCCAATTATGAATCCGGGCATTATCGAGACGGGCATACCAGATCCTCGCCTCCCCCGTCAAGCTTTTCTGGAATAATTGCATCCTTAATCCTTCGTCTTCCGCATAGGACCCCAGTTCTCCAATATATATTTTCAGGTGAGTGTAAGGATCCCCTTTCCCATTGTATTTCTCGAATTCGGGGATCTTAAATTTCTCTGGATATCTGGTTCCGGGGAAGACACACAAATCTGCATAATTAACCCTACCCAAGGAGCCTATGCCTTTTAGAGATTGGATGGTCTCCTCCATCTGCTTCATTTTTCTGCGAAGGTCATCAGTATCTCCCTCCTCTGGAATCGTGATTACTGTTTTGTTGAGGGCAGGAATGACCTTTGGGAGGACCGGCTCGTCCTTAAGCTGATGTTGGTTATTTTTAAATGGGATTGCATCATCCTTAGGAGGATTCTGGTCACCCCCTGGCGGTGGTACATTATGCGGTCCCTGGTTTGACGAATCCTGTCTGATTAGGAACTGTTCTTTTAGCATGGTGGCCATTTCCATCATCTGCTTTTTAAAATTATCAAACTCTTCCCGAGAGATGGAACTATGATTGGGAAGATCAGCCATTTCAGAGGTAGAGACCTGGGCCTTTTTAGACTGCAAACGCGTTTGAGGAGCAATCCTACAGGGGAAACGGTTCGAAGTTTAGTCTTGGGCAATGAAAGGATGCGGATGCATGCTAAAGCTGTAAATTTTTGGTGTTTTTTGGGTTTTTTAATCTTTTTCTGCAAGACAACACATTAGCGGTTCTTTATTGAAATAATGCATGCTAGATACGATTTATTATACTTCCCGTGTCGTTCCCTACAAAACACAGAGGTTAGTATCTTCTTTTGACATAAAGGGGAAGCATATATGAATATGTTGCAATGGGATTATGACATTTATACGCATAAACGTAAAAGGGCATGAAGAGACTTTTCCTGCGTTGAGTTAATCTGGGGCTGACCTATCCTAGGGTTACTCTCACGGGCTTTTCGGCATGAAGGTTCCCAAATCTTCGCAATCTACTCGTTTGAGCCCTTTCGATTGGAGCGGATTCGAGTGGTGCGTTTCCTGAGCCATCTCCGGGGAGCAGCCCCTTCGAGTCCAGTAATAAGCAACCGACAGGTTCGCCTCAGGAGGAGGTACTCTCTCAACATACATTCACATTCATCGTCCTCACCGCATGCAAATGATTACTTTGAAGTAAAGAAAACCCATTCAATCATTCATTCATTGGTCAAAATACACTTTCACACAACAATAAGCAAAACAAAACCAAATGTCGTACGCATATACACAATTATAAATTTTAAAGGATAGGATAGTATCAAGATTTGAATGCGGCTTAAGCCCTCTAATGTCCCCAGCGGAGTCGCCAGCTGTCGACGCCGGGAGGAATCGCTTACGCGGGGGTTGTAACCCTTTCCAATTTTAGCCTTTTTATTAGATGATTTTTGGAAAAGGTCGGCTTGAGAGTCGACGGGGTTTTTAAAGATTGTTTTTTTTTTATGAGCCAATTTAACCAGAGTCGCCAGTTGGTATATTTGAAATGGATGTACCAACTCATCCGAGTTTTCGTTTTTTATAAATCACTGGCTCATATGTGACTCCGAATTAATTGGTCTGCGAATCGAGATTCATAAAGTTCGGGGGCTTGCTTAAGTGAGGGGAAGGTGTTAGGCACCCCTCGACTTCCGTGAAGCACGGTTACCGCAATCTTGATGCTTTCCTATCCTTTAATTCATGAAATGTGTGTGTGCGCGTGTGTGTGTGTGTGTGCCTATGTAAATGTTGTGATGAGTTTGCATAAAAGAATCATTTGGATTATTAGGGAAAATTGTGTTTTTCTTTTGAGAATGCCTTAGAATGTCCATCGGCTTAAACGAGAAAGCTTTGCGAGAAAGGGTTGATTTTAGTTGGCAAAACTATGAGATTTTCCTTAGGTGTCGTTTTGGCAAAACAAGAGTTTCAAACCTTCGTAAAAATAGGAATCGAAATCTATACATTGCCTTCATAAAATGATGGGCAACTTCTAGGATATCTTTCACCCTACGCACCAAGATTTAATAAAACGTTGTTTTATTTTATAAAACCATTTTTGTGACATTTGAAAACGACTTTCTTTGGCCTTCTCGTTTAATAGAAATCGACATTCATTAACACCTCCAAATTTTTAACTACGTGACACTAACCTCCTAGTTTGCTTGATTTTAAGGAAAAAACCTTCATCGTTTAATCTTTGAAATCCTTTTTCGTGTCACAAAATCCAATCAAGCATAAACATGCGTCGGGGCTATTCATGGGCATGTAAGCCATCAAAATAACCCCAAACGCCCACAATCACAAGTTTCACTATTTCGGGGCCTTAAACACGATTATCGCCTTGGCGTCGTTTTAAGGCCCGACGATTACATATTTACAATAACGGATACATCCACCCGATTACATACATTCAAAAATGTCCATCATCGGATTTAGACCACGGGGTCGCATTCCTAGGCTCACATCCGAACTTATTGCACAACCACCAAATGGATATAACGAAAATAAACAACAACGGGATGTCTAACACTCTAGGATATCTTACAATGACGATCGAAATACACTATGAATGATACCATACCATAATAGCTAAGATTTGCACCAAACGGATATCATCGGGCTATTAGGGGGAATTTCATTCCGATGAGACCCTCACTAATAGTCCCTAACCCATGGCTTCACAATAACATATGAAAAAAACTACATTTAAGGCAATTCGGATGACTAAAAGATTAACAAAATGGTATAACAAAATGCTAAGAACAAAGGGTTTTCACCTTGCAATTAATCCCCACAATATGTATGAATTTGTGTATTGAGTAGAGTAGAAAATATGAGATATAATCTCACAAAATTAGTACAATTCCTCACTCTTTTCACTCTTTTTCTCTCCTAATGGCTCTTGTTTTGCTGCTGTTTTCTCCTTATTTCCGAGCTGCTGCTGCTGCTGAATTCCTCTTTTTTTTTCTTCCTGTATGCGAACTGGCCTAATATAGCACTGCCAAGGGCAGCCGCAGATCTATCTGCGGCTGGCCGCAGATAGATCTGCGGCTGGCCCTTGGTTCTCCCCCCAGCCGCGCTCGAGTCCCGTGCGCTTCGAGTCCCGTGCTGCCTCGAGTTCCGTCCTTGGCCGCGAATTAATCTGCGGCTAACTGTGCTGATTTTCTCGTTTTCCGTGCCTCGTCTCGATTTTCGTGTCGTACCGTTGGTTTTCGCTGACGGGTTTGCGTTCGGCAGTCCGGAACCCGTCGGGAAACGTGCCACATCATCTGGGCAAGCACAGTGATCAGTAACTGACTCTCGACATTCGCTTGTTGTCGTGTCGGCTTCAATATCATCCCGTCGTGGTGGTTTTGAGGGTTCGTCTTTATGTCCACCCTTTATTCTCGTGTGCCGGGTCAATTGACGATTTTGCCCTCCTGTCAGGGTTAGTATAGGAAATGCAAAAATCGGGTGTCTACAGATATTATATGAAGATAATGTTGCTTGTATCACTCAAATTAGGGGAGGTTATATCAAAGGTGATAGAACCAATCATATTGCACCAAAATTCTTTTATACACATGAGCTCCAGAAGAGTGGCGATATTGATGTCAAACAGATACGATCATGTGATAATTTGACTGATATATTCACTAAGCCACTACCAACTGCGACTTTTAAGAAGATGGTGCACAACATTGGCATGCGTCGACTTAAGAATATTTTTACCATGAACAGTGGTACTCATGAGGGGGAGTAAATTTTCTGAAGGATATGTGCTGATTGTACTCTTTTTCCTTCGCTAAGGTTGTTTCCCACTGGGTTTTCCTTTGCAAGGTTTTAATGAGGCAATCCTAAGGCACTAGAAGTTATACAAGAATATTGTACTCTTTTCCTTAGCTAATATTTTTTCCCACAGGGTTTTTATTTGCTAAGATTTTTAACGAGGCATATTCTTAAAAAGTGGTCATCCAAGGGGGAGTGTTAGAAAACCTTTCATATTCATATCTCTTTATCTTCCTATCTCTTCATCTTCTAATTCTCTCTCTCCATGCCTATATATAAGGCATCAAATAGATATCAAGAAATGTAGTGTAAAACAATTCTCTCAATAAAAGTGTAAAATTCATATATGTAGTTTGATAGATATCAAATGAATTGTGGATGACCACTCAAATATAAGAGATTATCAATATACATTTTTGTTGATATACATTTTGTTTTATCTATTATTTCACAACACTTCCAGTGTTAATTTTTTTTTGAAGACATGGAAAGCAAATCAAATAGTTTTGTTTTATTGAGTTATTGACTGATTGATAGTAGAGGCTATATTAATTTAGTGGCCAAGAAGGAGGAAAGAAATAGTGTGTGGACTCCCATTGTCCAACTAAAAAGTAAGGGAGAAGACTTTCGGAAGACTAAAAGGGACTAATCAAACTTGTATAATGAATGTTTAATTTAATATATAGTTGCATCATGAATATTATAAAATTATTTAAAAAATATTACTCATTGTAAATTTATTGTTTCATAATTTTTAATGATTCGTACTAATTTTGAGTTTAAAAATGTCTCAAATTAACTTTTAAAAATCAATAATGATCAAATAATTTGGAACGTGAAGAGTAATAGATAAGTCTTATTACTAGGCTAAGAGCTCATCAGAAAAAAAAAGTTTAATTAACCAAATTCCCGCGTTAAATTTTTTTAATTTTTGAAAACATGGAAAGCAAATCGAATAGTTTTGTTTTTATTTAGTTATTGATTGATTGATAGTATACGCTTTATTAATTTAGTGACCAGGAAAGGAGGAAAGAAATAGCGTGTTGTCCAACTAAAAAGTAAGGGAGAAGACTTTGTGAAGACTAAAACCGACGAATCAACTTATGTAATGAATGTTTAATTTAATATATAGTTGCAATATTAATATTGTAAATAATCTAAAAAACAGTACTCATTGTAAGTTTCATTGTTTCATAATTTTTAATGAGTCATACTAATTTTGAGCTTGAAAATGTCTTAAATTGAATTTTAAAAGTCAATAATGATCAAATAATTTGAAACGAAAATAAAAATAGATAAGTCTTATTACTAAACTAAGAGCTCATAAAAAAACAACTTAATTCACCAAATTCATGCGTTAAAAAATTAAAAAAATCTGAAGATATGGCAAGCAAATCGAATAGTTTTGTTTTTATTTATTTATTGATTGATTGATAGTAATGTGACAAGGAAGGAGGAAAGAAATAGTGTGTGGGCTCCCATTGTTCAACTAAAATGCAAGGGAGAGACTTTGGGAAGACGAAAACGGACGAATCAACTTGTATAATGAATGTTTAATTTAATATATAGTCGTATAATGAATATTATAAACTATCTAAAAATTATTACTCATTGTAAGTTCTATTATATAATTTTTTTTAATGTTTCATACTAATTTTGAGTTTAAAAATTTCTCAAATTAACTTTTAAAAGTCAATAATGACCAAATAATTTGGAATGAAAAGAGTAATAGATAAGTCTTATTACTAGACTAAGAGTTCATCGGAAAAAAAGAAGAAAAAAGTTTAATCAACCAACTTCCCACGTTAATTTTTTTTTTTTTGAAGACATGAAAAGTAAATCAAACAGTTTTGTTTTTATTTTGTTATCAATAAGTCTAGGGCGACATTGTTTTGGCGACATTCTAGCGACCTTTTTTTGTGTTTTTTTTTGTTTTGACTCCCAAATAAATTATATGATTTATTGGAAGTAAATTTGTTTTTAAAAAACAGTGATTTAGCTGTAATTTATATACATATACAAAACAGTTTTGTATATGTATCCAAATTACAGCTAAATCATTGTTTTTTTAAAAAAAATTTACTTTCAATAAATTATATAATTTATTTGGGAGTCAAAACAAAAAAAAATCAAAAAAAAAAAGATTGCTAGAATGTCGCCAAAATAATGTCGCCGTAAAGGACTCTTTTGTTATTGATTGATTGATAGTAGACCCTTTAGGCCTTTATTATTTTAGTGATCAGGAAGGAGGAAAGAAATAGTGTTTGGCCTTCTATTGTCCAACTAAAAAGCAAGGGAGAAGACTTTGGGAAGACCAAAAAGGGACGAATCAACTTATGTAATGAATGTTTAATTTAATATATAGTTATATCATGAATATCCTAAATTATTTAAAAAATATTATTAATTGTAAATTCTATTATTTCATAATTTTTAATAAGTCGTATTAATTTTGAGTTTGAAAAAATTTTAAGTTGATTTTCAAAAAGTCAATAATGATCAAATAATTTATAACGAAAGGAGTAAATATTCTTAAAATAATAATCGTCATTAAGATAGGAACAAATTTATTTACTCAAAATTATCAGTAGATGATGTAATATAGACATGGTGTAGACACCTTTGGTCCCTATTTTTTTTTTGTTTTTTTTTAAATTTTGTTATTTTCGATTTATTGGGGGCAAAGGCAATGGTAGTGAAAAATATGGTCCATGACATGATTTATAGGGGTGATAAAACAGATAGTCCAAAAGATACATACAAAAGGAGAGCCAGCCCATTGGACCAAACCTAAGAAGACTCTATCTATCATCCTGAGCATCTTGTTTGTTAGTGGACACGTGATAAGTAGCCTAATACTGACATTTGCACTGTAGTTTGAGCGACCATCGGAAAAAAACGGATAAAATTGAATAACTGGATATAATCAATTTTTTTAATCGAATTATTTTGATTATTCGATTATTTTCGTTAATTTGGTTATAACCATTTTAATATTTCGGTATTTGAATTTGGATACGGTTATTAAAATATTGGTATTCCATTAACTGAATAACTGAATAGATTTTAGAAAAAAAATTAAAGACTTAAAGCTGCATGTGGGCTGCTGCAGTGCTGCTGCATGTTCTTGTCTATTAATATACCCCGCAAAACTAAACTAACTTTTGGATAAGGTTTGAAAAGAATGAAGACTAAATATAAACAGAATTAACAATGTGATTAAAAGTATAATTACATATTTGACCTATTCCTGTCAAATAGTCTAAAAATTGAATTCAATGTGGCATGTTATAATTTGTTTATTGCTGGATTAATTAGACTTTGTTAAGTCATAATTTGAATTGTGTATTGTTAATTTTAAACCATTAAACTTTATTAGGGTTATAAATTATTATGGTTTTTAATCGTTGTTAATTATTGATTGAAAACTCTAGTATTGCCAATTTGAAATGAATTTTTTTATATTTGATAAAATAAAACTTAATTTCGGTTATTAACCGAATTGTAAATTCGGTTATTCGGTATTTCAGTTATTTCTAAATTCGATTAGTTATTCGGTTAATAAAATTTAAAACAATTCGATTTTTAGTTATATCCAAATAAATTATTCGATTTGGATATAACTGAATGACTCACCCCTATGAGCGACCCAAATATGACCTTATCATTCAAACAAATCTGGCCTCCCCATTCCCTGATTTTTTTATACATCCCAATACTCGAGAGATTTGTTTATGTATCTATATTACCCGAGAGAATAAGGAATGAGGCTGACAACATCGACAACGATTCAATACTACATAGTAATTATTGGGGTTGGATTATAATAAAATATTTTAATAGTACCTAAACAAAAAACAAAAATCTTTATAATAGGATCCGTAGTTATCAGGGTTCGATTCTCACTCTCTCATCTCTCATAAATTGTAATAGAATACTTTAATAGTATCTAAAAAATATTATATTACTATTTAAATTATATTATTATTTTGTCATTTTTATATTTTTATTTTTATCTTTCTATTTAGTCCTATAAATTTTATAAAACTCTTATCTTACTTCATATAATTTATACATACAACGCGTGTGCTATCAAGTATTAGTAGAAATAGAGGGGGAACAATATCCTACATCCCACTAAATGAAAGCTTCACAGTAAAAAAATTATTAATTTTTTTAACAATGTCTAAACTCAATACTAATAATGAACGAAAGCCAAATTTTGCCAACATATTTAGGATGGATAAATTTTAAACATTTTGTGTTACCTTGTGTTACCTTCTACTCTCTTGTTCCAAAATTATATATATATATATATATATATATATATATATATATATATATCTAATACATTCTAAAATTAGAAATAATTTATATTTTTAGGCTTTGCAGTTACATAAATTTCTTAATATACGATCACTTATATACTAGGTTGATCAACCCTACACTTTTCTAATTTTGGAACCGAAGGAGTAATTTTTACAAGACTTGGAAACTAATTTTGAGAAGAACATTTCTCATTTTTAAATTTTTTTTGAGAAGGGGTGTTATTTGTTGGCTGATAACATACAAGGGGTTTTATGTTGGTTGATAATAGGCTATATACGTGTGATTATCGTATAATATATTCCACCAAATTTGTGGTGGTAGTTTTTTTATGTTTTTTTTAATTTATCTTTGCCTTTTATTTTAGAGTTCTGCCGAGTTACGATACATGTATATCAACAATATATGAAATTGAATATAATTATGATTATAAAATTGGTCCACTGTATCAAATGCATTGTAAAAATATTACCAATTAAATTTATCTACGTAACTCGTAATAAAAAAATTGACATGTAAAATCGCAATATATATCATTTCTCTTTATTTTATGTTTTACTTTCTTTGTTTGCCTGCACAAGTTTTGGTCGCTTTACAACTTTAAAGCTATATAAAAGAGTTTGGTCCCAAAGACGAAAGCTCTTCCTAGGAACCACAAGTCCTTTATTGTTTTTGGTAAAAAGTTAAATCAATAAAATTCTACAAAACTAAAACAAGGATAATATTCAAATGAAACTATGCATTTTTTCTGTTTTGCTCCACTTTGTATTTTGCATCCAGTAATTTAAAAATAGACACTTCACATTCCATACTTTCAGGCCTTGACAAATAGATATCCTAAACAAAAAAAATATTTGCCCCTTAAAAAGAGCATGTGTAGTGCACATGTCTAACGTTGTTAGTGCGCTAAAAGTATGAGAGGCAAAGTGCGAAGTAAAATAAAATAAAGGGATACAAAGCGTAATATTATTTCGAAAATTATTTTGCTAGACCATGTCTTTTGCTGAAGAGTTTTCATGGTCCCCTGAGCTGGAGAATGGAGTTTGGAATATAAGTTATTCTTTCATCTGGGCTGGCTTGAAGTGCAGTTTGGTATCCATTTTTAACCTTAAGACTTTCATGGCCCTTCTCCACAATTTTATTGGGCCTATCCATCCATCACAAGCCTTTATTTCTCCATTTGGTCCATAGTTAGTATTTGATCGATTGTTTTGAGATTCAGACCACTAATAGTGTTAAATGGATGGAAAGGGAGAGAGTTTCAGATTCAGACCCCTAAAGACTTCATAATAGCGTTAAATGGATGGAAAAGGAGAGATATTCTTTCATCATTCGTCTATGATACGATATGTGCACGTGTAAATGCATCATTATTCCAAACACAAATTACTTAACTCATAAACGCAACTTATAAACCATAAACTAAACCACTCCAGACGCAAGAAAACGAACATGAACCACTCTCCAAACACAGGAAAACAAACAAACTTTCAACTCTCCTGAATTGTATGGCAAAAATGAATACACAGCCAGCATTTTCAAAACTTGTAAACATGATGGGAAAAAAAGGAATGAAATAAAGAAACAAGGAAGCCGATTTATTACAAAAACGAAGTAACAAAAGACAACCACATCAACAGTCCCAGTAGCACACTTGCAATGAAAGAGAAGATTACAGGTAAAAGAACCAAGATGAAACCTCAAACACTATTACACAACCATGAAGGGAAAGAGCCATATGGGACTTAGAGAAAAACCAAGTTTTTTTACACATGAATGACCACCACTATATGTAATAAGGGAGCAAATGTAGATTTCAAATTTCCAATAAGTCTCACATTGTCTAATATGTCTTCTCTTGTCTTACATTTGTTTTATAAATAAAGGAGACCATACAATAAGTCCCACATTGTCTAATATATCTTCTTTAGTCTTACCTTTGTTATATAAATAGAGGAGACTTTAAGTTAATTTCATAAGACTTGGCATGAAAGTCCTAAGAAAGATTTTGGAACAGTATATACCGGACATGCAAAATAGCTAACCGGTACGAACCGGTTTTATTTGTATCGACCCTTTTTTTTTCTCGCACAGGGCCTCTAAATTCTCAGGACCGGCATGGACTGGCGTTCACTGATGAAAACAGTGTAGTGAGTTCTGGTGAGGATGCTTGTGTTCGTGTATGGACGGTAACCCCACAATAATCAAGATGATTGATGGTCTTAAAAGACTTGCAATGTTTATTTATTAGTTTGCTTTTTGTGATATTTACTTGCAATGAAGTGGGAGGAAGAAAAGGCACTTCGTGATTATGGTAGCTTTTGGAATTTCTGGGTAATGCCTTGCAGCTCAGAGAAGCCAGCGTATGATTGATGAGAGTGAAGCCTAAGCAATTTTAAACAATTTCAATGTCTCGCTCTAGGTAATAGTTGTACTCCAAATTATCGTGAGCAGCTAAAAGCCTAATTTATTATATTGAGCTTTGTGGATGAAATTGGCTCATATATATCATAATGGAAATCGAACCATTTGAGAGACGCGGATGTTGGAATAGCTGGAAGATTAAACTGACTTTTGCATTTACATTGATTAGATAATAAAAGTTTAAGGAAGTTTTTTTTATATAAAGACTACCAAGTGAACAAGGTCTTCAAGTCCCACATTGATTAATTGGTAAAAGTCTAAAGGAAGTTTTCCTTATAAAAAAACTACCAAGTGAAGCCAAAGTCTAAGAAAGTTTTCCTTATAAAAAGCCTACCAAGGGTTAAGTCTCACATTGGTTAATTGGTAAAAGTCTGAAGGAAGTTTTTCTTATAAAAAGACTACCTAAGTGAAGCTACAGTCTTCAAGTCCTTCATTATAGTTAATTGGTAAAAGTCTAAGGAAGAATTCCTTATAAAATACTACCAAGTAAAACTTAATCAAGTGCCTAATATTTAAAATTTTTCAATTTTAGACTTAGGCCGGTACAAAGTGGGTAAAAATTGGGGGCCCTGTGCGGTCGCCCCTTCTGCATCCCTCAGGGCCGGCCCCGAGTCCATATACCCCACCCAAGTGAGCTCCCTTGATGGTTATACAGCTTGATGCTGGTTTGCCTATATCATATATATTAACACTGTTATCGGTGGACCAAGCCAAACAGTTAATGCGTGCAGTATGATATAACATATTTTTCAGCTTCACGTGCATGGAAAAAATTGAATAATGTGGTAGTTTACAAATGGAAAATAATTTGTCGGAAAAAAAAAGTGATACATAGTACATGTACTGACTACAACAAGAAACCGTGACGACGCCAAAGCTGCAGTTTTGATATATAAAGCACAAGAACCTCTCCCATGATATCATTCCATTAAAACCCAGTGAAAGTATTTCATCATGCCTCCCACAAATCATGTGATTGACTATATAATGAGAACACTAGTAATGCCATTTCATTTTGCTTTCATACCAGGAAAGTGATTGGTGGAAAGAAGCAATGCAAACATAAGTATGATGCTACCTTTCTAAACTCACAACTTCAGCCAGTTATTAAGAATGATGTAGTGAAACAGTACATCTCTCTTGATTATCATTCCAAAAAGAATAAAAGTTTGCTACAGAAACTCATAATGCAGAGACTAAAACTTCTATTATACTGAGGGGGCTAATGCCCAGTTTGGAATTTTCTTAAAAGAGTGCAGTCTCCTCTATTGATATCTCTTCATCATCTTCCTCTTCAACTGTTTTACATGATGCATTCTACTTCAATTTACTTTTTTTTGTAAAAAAAGGCAGTTCACGGTTTACCTTTTTCTGCTGATAAGTCGGAGGATTTTTGACAGAGAAGGATGAAGCTCAATGTTCCAATGGCCATTATCCTCTAAAACCTCTTTGGTCAAATTTTGTCATCTATTATATCGATCTCTCAATTTGTTCATTTGAGATATGGGTTCTTCTATGTTTACTTGGTTTACTTATTTTCTGTTTACGAAATATTTTTCCGTCTCTTATTTTATATCATTCCTTAAGTCTCATAGGTTTGATCTTTAGTATTTGACCCAATTTAAGAATACAAAATAAATCAGATTGATTTTTCGATAAAAAATACTACGTGAAACCTTCAGATTTTTCCTCTTCCTATATCCCATGTCTAACTTTTTCTCCATATTATCTCATAACTTTTTTTTTGGTACGTGTGTGTGAGGAATGATCCATACTTAACAACTTGTAAAACAATGCAGTTTATGCTCAAACAGGAACTTAAAAGTTGTCTTAAAAGGTAGGTCATCAAAATACCTCTCTGGAAGCACGATCCCAAACAACAGCTTCTCGTTCTCGATTGGCATCTCCTGAAGCAATCATAGAAACATCTGGCGAATAACGAATAACAGTAATAGCACCCCGATGTTTTTCGAGGACTGCCTCTGTTATGCGGGAGCTACTAAATCAAAGTGGGAATTATCTTACACACAGAAACACAAAAGTTTACATGGTTCGACAAATCGCCTACTCCATGAGAGGTAGCATACTAAATATATTTTCTTTATCGACCGATGGTTACAAGCTTAGAGACTGAAACTGAGGGATGATTATTACAAGGGAAAATACATGTATTTTATAGGAGATCACATCACATCTCTGTCAATAATGGTGTGCTCCAACTTCAATAATATCGACCACCGAAAGTTGATTAATGACCACCGAAAGTGATCCACTAACCAACCACCGACAAGCCATTATCTAATAATCTCCACCTTGGCAAACTTCCAAGGATTTGTGCTATCTCCAATGCGTATAGGTGCCAAAAACTCAAGAGATATTGACCAAGTCCAAACAGTGCCGGAACTTGATCCCTGAAACCACATTTGTTAACATATCTGCAGAATTATCTACAGTTCCGATTTTCTGAAGTAGAATGTCTCCTTCTTCTACTATTTCTCGAACAAAGTGGTACCGTACGTCGATATGTTTGCTGCGACCATGATGAACTTGATTCTTTTCCAGACATATGACACTTTGACTGTCACAAAAAATCTCGATGTTTTCCTAACAGATTCCCAAGTCTCTGACTAAATTATGAAGCCAAATAGCTTCCTTAATTGATTCTGTGATCGTCATGTACTCTGCCTCTGTAGTAAACAAAGCAACAGTTGACTGTAGCGTTGATCTCCAACTCACTGGTCCTCTTGCCATAGTAAACACATAACCAGTAGTTGATCGACGCTTATCGAGATCACCAGCATAGTCAGAATCGACGTATCCGACTAGACGATTGACAACGGTCTTGTCTCTCTCGAACTTCAAATCGATATCTAGAGTACCTTTAATATATCGTAGAATCCACTTCACTGATCGTCAGTGACCTTTGCCAGGATTGTGCATATACCAGCTCACCATGCTGATAACATATGAAATGTCTGGTCTTGTACACACCACTGCATACATCAGGGCTCCAACAGTATTGGCATATGGGACAACGTTCATCTGATGTTGTTCGTCATCTGTACTTGAAGACATGGATGCACTAAGTTTGAAATGTGAGGCTAACGGAGTGCTTACAGGTTTAGTCTTATCATCGATACCAAACCTCTGTAGTACATTCTTCAGATACTGAGTCTGTGTCAAACAGACTGTCCCTTTTACCTTGTCTCTCTTGATTTCCATTTTAAGAATCTTCTTGGCATCTCCAAGATCCTTCATTTCGAATTCTGAGCTTAGCTGAGCCTTCCGCATGTCGATCTCCACCTTGTTCTTAGATGCGATTAGTATATCATCCACATATAAGAGCAGATAGACAAATGTACCATCTTGGAGTTTCTTCAAATAGACATAGTGATCAAACTGACTCCGTGTGTACCTTTGATTCTTCATAAAGCTGTCAAACCGCTTGTACCATTGTCTGAGTGACTGCTTCAAACCATATAGTGACTTGTTTAACTTGCAAGCCCAGTTCTCACGTCCGAGAACTTTGAACCCATCTCCTCGTCCAAAGTTTCATGGAGAAATACAGTTTTGACATCGAGTTGAGCTAGCTCGAGATCAAATTGTGCGACCAAAGCTAGTAATAATCGAATAGAGGAATGTTTGACAACAGGTGAGAATACCTCATCGTAGTTTATTCCTTCCCTCTGTACATAGCCTTTTATCACTAGTCTAGCTTTGTACCTGATGTTGTCTTTTCCTGGAGCACCTTCCTTCTTAGCATAGACCCATTTGCATCCAATCGCCTTCTTGCCTTTTGGAAGTGAAACCAACTTCCAAGTCTGATTCTGATGAAGAGATTGCATTTCTTCATCCATTGCTGCCTTCCACATATCTTGTTCTGTACTAAGTACAGCTTCTTTGTAGTTGTACGGAATATCAGCTTCAGTTATGGGAAGTGCAAATGCTACCATATTAGTATATCGAGTAGGTATCCGAATATTTCTCTTCGGTCTCTTGGTGACAATAGATTCTCCCTCCCAAGTATAGAAGTGAGAAATAGGAGAGTTATGCTCAGACGAAAGGTAAAAAAGACGAGGAAAAGCTATTGAAAGAGGAATATCTCCTATCCAAATATCCTCCCAAAACCGAATTTTCATGCCATTAACAACATAGAAACGAACAAGAATATGAAAGAATGTGTAACCTTGAGAGATAAATTTCCAAGGACTATAATAAGTAACACAAGAAGGATAAGGATTTGTATCCCGCCCATTCTGCTGAAATCTATACTTGCTTCTAATCACCTAATCCCAAAGAGAGTCAGGTTCCAAAGGAAAGCATCATAGCCATTTACTCACTAGAGATCAATTCTTAGACATTAAGTTCCCAAGACCTAAACACCCTTCCTCTCTAGGACGTCACACAAAATCTCAATCAACTAAATGGTCCTTCCTTTCCTCGCTATCCCCAGCCCATAAAAACTTACACATAATACATTTAAGAGATTTGGCTACCCCTACCAGGACATTAAATAATGAGAGATAATAAAGAGGAATACTCGCTAAACAAGCCTTAATAAGAGTAATCCTCTCACCCAAAGAGAAGTAAGCACATTTCCAAGCCTCTTACCCACTCACTCTATTACAGGATCCCAAAAAAATTGAGATATCGGGTTACTACCTAAAGGGACCCTAAATAAGTCATTGGTAAGGACTCGACTTCACACCCAACTAGTGAAACATAAGAAACAAGAACATTATCCTCCATATTAATACCAGTGAGACTACACTTTGAAAGATTAATCTTCATACCCGATATAGACTCAAAAATTTGAAGGAGTGACAAGACATTCTTAGAACTTGCAACATCTTCAGCGAGAAAAAGAATGGTATCATCTGCAAATTGAAGATGAGAAACTCTAACCTCATCTCTACCAACTACGCAGCCATTAACAAGAGCCTTGGGAGCTGTCGTTTAACACTCCTAAATTAATACCTTACTAGTAGGGGTGCTCAAAAAATTCGGTTTTTTCGGTTTTGTACCGAATCGGTTGATACCGGTACCGATTTTTCGATATTTTAACACTTTTCGGTATCGGTAGTAAGGCATTTTCTGAATTCAGTAAAAATTGAAATACCGAAAATACCAAAATTTAATACTATAATAATTAATAGTTAATAGTCTAGTCTACAACAAGTCAGCAAGTGTAGAAGTTACTTTGAGACTACACTCTTCAGACTTCACTCTGCAGTGTTGCTGGTCTTGTACAGTTGTACTCTTGTTAATGAAGGGAATTAATTTTCTTGTGATTGTTGTTTGATGCTGCTTTTGTTGTTGATGATTGAATATTGAATTCATTGCTTGCATTTGTCTACTACAAAGGTTGCATATAACTTCACAACAATAATACTAATAAAGTAATAATACACTACAATGATTTCTTAGTTTTAAAAAAAAATTGTTAATATATAAAAAAATTGTTAATATATAAAAAAATTATTTAATTATTATTAATAATTATATATATTACCATGCGGTATAACCGAAAACTGAAAAACAGTTATCGATTTTGTACCGAATCGATACCGAAACCGGTAATTCGGTACCGGTATCGGTTCTTGCTTTTCCGGTACTTTCGGATCGGTACAGGTTTGTAGGACTGTGCATTCGGTTATAACCGAACCGAATAGCTTATTCGGTTATAACCGAATACCGAACCGAACTTATTTTTACTATCCGAAATACTATCCGAATTAACAAATAACCGAATTACCGAAAACCGAATAACCGAATTTACTATTCGGTTATTCGGATAATAACCGAAATTAAGGTTTATATTTCTCCAACAAAGAAAAGTCATTTCAAATTTTCAATACAAGAGTTTCCAATCACAAAATTTTATCAATAAATATTTTTATTTTATTTTTTTTTCTTATTCGGTTATTCGGTTAACCGAATAACAAAATTTCTAAAACCAAACCCGAACCCGAAAACCGTATATTAAATCGGATATAACCGAATTTCTAAAAATAACCGAATAACCGAAAAAATTCGGTTAAAAAAATTCGGTTCGGTTCGGTTTTTCGGTTATAACCGATTTTTGCTCACTCCTACAGGTTTGGTATGTTCGGTACCGGTTCGATTTTTTACCGATGAGCACCCCCACTTACTAGCACTTTACAAAATTTAGTATAATGACAAGCAAAGGTCGATCCCACGGAGAAGTGAATTAATCTTCTATTTATTCCTATTATTTCTATTAATAGGGGGTTTGAAGTTTGATTAACTAATTTAATAAAAGTAATTAAGAACAATCAATAAATGAAAATACTTCAGTCTATAAGTTCAGTATCACCTCTTTATAACAATGGATTAATCAAATTATGCCATTTATCCTTCAATGAAATTAATAGTCCTAGATAACCGCAATCGCTAATTACCCGAAATTCTCCTTAATTTTAAGTCTAAAGAAACAATCGTCTCGATAGACCCTATTTATCATACAACCTAGAACTATCAGTCTAGATTTAATATAACAGAAACATTAAGATTTAGAGAATTAGACTATTCCAAGCAACAATCATACAACTGGGGATTATTTAACTTGCCTTCAGATAATCTTAATAATACTCAAAAGCTTGTCCACAATCAGGTATTATTAATTGCTACTTATGATCAGATACAATATCGTTTGCTTAATACTAAATCTTAATCTAGAAGATGATATCAATCAAATTAAATTCAATTGGCCAAATCAAATTAAAAGATTAAACAACATTCAATCAAATTAAACAGATTACCAGAATAAATTTCATGTAAGAAGGAATAAATAAAGTAAATTCAATCAAACCATTAATTATATCGAAAGTTCAACATCCCTTAAAACTGAAATAGAGAGCTTAGCCTGACATGCCTTCAATCTTCTCCAATTAGGGTTACAATTGTAGTTGCCAAGATTCTTCATATCTAACTAAAAACATCTATTTATACTCCTTAGATAATATCCTAAGTCTCTAAGAAATGACAATCTAATTACAATTAGAAATCCTCAAACTTTCCTGCCTAAAATAAAATATTTTTTTCTTTTCCCGACCATCTTCACCGTGGAGAAGATTTTGTTCTTGGAAGCTCGCTGGGGCGAAGTTGGACAAAGGAGTCTGGGTCGGGGCAGTTTCAGAACTGGCTGGGTGAAGTCAGACAGAGCACTTCTCGCCGAGGCGAAGAATCCTAGGCCAAAATTCTCGCCGGGGCGAAGATGTCTGTTTTTCTAATTTTTGACTTTTTCTCGCTTTTCGCTCCGGCTTTCCATCTTTCTCTACTGTTGACTCCAAATACACCTGAAATCAATAAACACCATAATGAATGCATATACACGATAAAACGTGCAATAAACTAAAGATAAAGGAATCAAGATATATAACAATTATGCACTCATCAAATTCCCTCACACCTAGTCTTTACACGCCCTCGTGTAAACAGGATAGAGATTATATCAAGAAAAACTTATCTGACTCACTCAACCAAGATTTCAAAGAGTTCAACTTTAATTTAAACATTATGGAATAGTAACACCAATTACAGAAACCTGACCAACACCCCATCAACCAACTTATAACAAAAACTTTGCCTTTCCCCACAGACCATCCTCCAAATCAGAACATATCCACATAAATATCTCTTATATGATCAATACTCAACTTAGCTATTACGGAACAACACTGTGCACACTGACTCATAACTTAAAACCTGATTATCCTCCAATTATTTTCAACCATCAGAAACTGTAATTTTCACTTCCCTAGGTAAATGCATTCTATGCTCCGTTTCACTTTTTTTTCCAAGTGAGTGCATTTTATGATCCATCTCACTTCCTTGATTCCCAGTGAGTGCGTTTTACGCTCCTTCTCGCTTCTTGTGTTTATGGATGAGTGCGTTTTACGCTCCTTCTCAACCCACCACAAAACATCCGTAATTTTTTCATTCTGCAGTTTTCACAATTTTCTCAATTTTTTTTCACAAGATTCTGTAAACAATATGAGCAGTTAAAGCAATCTCAAGTCATAAAATCAGTGCACAAAATATAGTCCCACAAATAACTCAGTCAAATAATCATGTATCCCATATTCAAGTATTCATGTAAAATAATTCTAATTCAAAATCAGCTCATGGATCCTAACTAAGTCATCATCATTCATTAGTTAACAAAGCATCAAATCAAATTCTGCAAATAAGTATCAATACTTACTCTACGATTTCATCCTTCAAAAGCTTAGCAGAACACTTACGATCATAGAGTGAGTCAAATTTTTTTTCAAAATAGTCAAAATTCAGATTCAAAATTCAGAACAGCATCTCATATCATATCCTAAACAATAACCTAATAACTCAAATAACAACCTAAACCCCTTTCCCACACTCAAACCTTACATTGTCCCTAATGTAAGACAATCATGCAAAGAAGAAAGTACTAGCTAATATGCAACTACAAATAAAAAGTGAAGGGATAGAAAATCAAATCTGAAATCTTGGGTTGCCTCCCAAGCAGCGCATTTGTTTAACGTCGTTAGCTCGACATCAATCCTCTCCAATCAATCATAGATCAGCTCCATCAAATCTACCATCTCAACATTCTCCATAGGAAATCCTTCAAAAAATGGTTTCAGCCTGTGTCCATTAACTTTGAATATCTTCCATGTCTTTGGATTTTGGATATCTATAGCACCATGAGAAAACACATTAAAAATAACAAAGGAACCTTCTCAACGAGATCGCAACTTACCTGGAAATAATTTTAACCTTGAATTATAAAGAAGAACTTGTTGTCCAATGGTGAAATCTTTCCTCAAAATTTTCTTGTCCTGAAAAGCCTTTGTTTTATTCTTGTACAGTCGAGAGCTCTCATATGCTTCATTCCGCAATTCCTCTAACTCTTGTAATTGCAGCTTTCTATGCACCCCTGCTCCATCCAAACCCATGTTACACTGTTTAATCGCCCAGAAAGCCTTGTGCTCTAGCTCCACAGGTAGATGACACAGCTTTTCAAACACCAGTATATACAGGGACATGCCAATTGGAGTTTTAAATGCGGTTCTATAAGCCCATAACGCATCTTCCAACCTTAGACTCCAATCCTTCCTATTTGGTTTGACTACCTTTTCCAAAATGAATTTAATCTCCCGGTTAGATACTTCAGCTTGGCCATTACTCTACGGATGATAGGTTGTAGAGACCTTGTGAAGAACATTGTATTTTTTGAATAAAACAGCTAACATCCTATTGCAAAAATGCGTTCCTCTATCACTGATAATGGCTCTCGGAGTTCCAAACTTGACAAATATGTTAGATTTGACAAAATCTGCAACAACTTTTGAATCATCAGTCCGGGTAGCTATAACTTCTACCCATTTCGAAACATAATCAACAGCTAAAATAATGTAAACATTATCATAAGAAACAGGAAATGGTTCCATAAAATCAATACCCCAAACATCAAATATCTCAACAATTAAAATGGGGGTTTGCGACATTTGATTCCTATGTAAAATATTACATGTTCTTTGACAGTTCTCACAAGATTTACAAACCAAATAGGAGTCTTTAAAAATTATTGGCCAGTAAAAACCATTTTCTAAAACTTTATAAGCAGTCCGTTTTGGCCCAAAGTGACCTCCACAAGCATAAGAATGACAAAATGTTAGAATAAACAAAGTTTCATTATCAGACACATATCTACGGACTACCTGATCTCTGCTTCTGAATAATTTCCTCTGCACTGGATCCCATAACCGGTATCCAAACTCTGCATCTCCATAACCAACAAAAACACATGGAGTAGACTTGTCATCAAGCTTCTATCTTTGTTCCTTAGGGATATGTGCAAAAGTCTTGCACCAAAATACCTTCAAGTAAGAATATGACACATCCTTACCACTCCAAATTTTCTCTGGAATCTGAAAATCCAAAGGCGTTGATGGAGATCTATTAATCAGATAGCAAGCAGTATGAACAGCTTCACTCCAAAATGACTTAGGTAGTTTAGCCATTCTCAACATGCATCGCACTCTCTCAATAATAGTGCGGTTCATTCTCTCAGCCACACCATTATGTTGTAGGGTACCAGGAACAGTCTGCCCATGCCGAATGCTATGTTTACTACAATAGTCAGCAAACTCCTTTGAAATGTATTCCCTTCCGTTGTCGCTACAAAGACACTTCAATAATTTTTCAGTTTCCCTTTCAACCATAACATGAAAACTCTGAAAATACTGGAATACCTGGTCTTTTGTTCTCAACAAAAATACCCACACCTTCAGTGAAGCGTCATCAATAAAGGTAACAAAATACCTATTTTCACCCAAAGACTCAACCTCAATGGGTCCACATACATTAGAATATACTCTCTCTAGTAACTCTGATTTTCTTTTAGCTGAACTACTAAAAGAAACTCTATGTTGTTTCCCAAACAAACAATAATCACAAGGGCTTAAAACAGTACTTTTAGAAAAAGGAATGAGTGACCTTTTTGCTAATAACTGCAACCCTTTTCTCACTCATGTTGCCAAGCCTCTTATGCCACAAATTTGGCGAAGAGTTATCCTCAACTACATTCAACTCACTTGAACACACCTTCACATGAGTTTTGTACAACGAGCAATAAGCAACACCTCTTGCAATCACCATAGAGCCCTTGGTAAGCTTCCACTTTCCACTGTCAAAGTGATTCTCATAGCTTTTTCTGTCCAAGGTCATGCTAGAAATCAAGTTGAGACACAAATCAGGTACGTGTCTAACATCCCTCAAGGTAATAGTGCAACCAACACTTGTCTGAATGCAAACATCACCAATTCCAATGATCTTGGACTGATCAGTATTTCCCATTATCACATCCCAAAGTCTCCAGCTTTGTAAGTTGTGAAGAATTCCCTCTTGGGTGTAGCATGATACGAAGCACCAGTATCAATCACCCAATCAACTTTCTGATCATCAACATGCAAGCATTTTTCTTCCCTAAATGAAAGAATAACAACATCTTTGGTGACTATAGTTGCAGTGTTCTTCTCCTCAACCTTTCCCTGCTCATCATTTTTCTGCTTGTCTAACCAGATCTTGCAATTTTTTTGTAATGGCATTCCTTATTACAATAGAAGCATCTATATGTATCGTCTTGTCTGGTCTTAGACTTGCTCCGGTAATTTTTGCTTTTGCTACAACTTTTATCTCCTTGGTGAGATCCCCTGAAATTACTTCTGCCCCTGTTCTCTACAACAAGAGCATGTGTTTCAAAATTTATGCCTTGCTCCTTTCGCCTTGTCTCCTCATTATGAAGACTGTCATTGACCATCTGCATGATCATTTTTCCTTCTGGAGCTGAATTGCTTAGAGACACCACCAAAGTCTCCCAGCTGTTTGGCAATGAACTGAGAAGTAAAAGAGCCTGAATCTCATCATCAAGATTCAACTTCATGGTAGACAGCTGATTCAACAAACCTTAGAATTCACTCATATGCTCCGACACACTGCTCCCGTCTTTGTACTTCAGGTTCACAATTTTTCGAATCACAAAAGTTTTATTTTGTGCATTCTTCTTCTCGTACATGGACTCTAGTGTTGTCCATAGAGTATGAGCATCTGTCTCCTGCGAAACATGATGGAACACACTTTGATCAATCCACTGTCGAATGCGACCAATAGTCTTCCTGTTCATCTTTTTCCAATCAGCATCAGATTTATCCGCGGGCTTCTTTCCCTCGAGCTCCAACGGATCATGCAAATCCTTGCAATAAAGGATATCCTCCATTCTGGGCTTCCAGATCGAATAATTTGAAGAGGTCAATTTAATCGTGGCTCCAACTGATTCCTCCATAAAATTTATTAAAAACAACCGAGCAAAATAACCTTAGTTCTGATACCAATTGTTGAGAAAAATTACCTCCCAAATAGTGTTGTCTTTGATAAATTAAATGGCCAAAAATATCAGTACATGCCAAACAGATTAAATTTGCAGTTTTACCAAAATAATAACCACTGCAGAAAATAATGAGAAGAGATAACCAAACACAAGACACCAAGATTTTTACGTGGAAAACCCTCTATAACTAAAAGGTAAAAACCACGGGACGATCTCCTAAAAATTCACTAGAATAAACTGAGAGAATACAAAAATATCCTAATTTGAGTACACACTCAAATTATCTCACCACAATAACTATGTGATAAAAACCTAAACAAAATACTCATTTGTTTGATCTTTCTTTCTCTCTATTTTTCTAAATCTATTGTAGAAGCTTTTCTCTCTCTTTTTTTTTCTCTCACGGGTTGGTGTGTTTTTTCTTCAGCAGAATGGAGGATTTATATAGGAGAGGAGTTTTCTCTCTCTCCCCGATTTTCAGCCCGAAAATCAGATTCCATGCTCCCTTTTTTCATGCCAAAAACATTCCTTATGTTTTATGCCAAAAACATGACCCGTGTTTTATGGGTGAGGACCACCACCACGGAAACCAACATGAAAAAAGGTTTGTCACGGGGAAATGCTTTCTTGTGAGCCTATATGGGTCTTACAACCATCAAGAAAGGCCTCTCTAATGGGCATATAAACAGAAATAAAAATAATCAAATGAAAGTTAGATCTCAAACACGAGGCTTACTTGTTTACTATCAGGACTCCAGCTAACAGCATTTATGCTACCTTTGTGTCCATCGTCTGAAGAGAGCTCTCCAATTTTCTCTGCAGTTTTTGCATCATATACTAAGCCCTTTTTGTCTGAGCTTACAGTGATGAATTTGCTGCCATCTGGAAAAAATCTTACACAATTGACAAAATTTGCGTGATCCCTGCAGAAGAATAAAGCCATAATAGTTACGAATGGAGTTCACTGGAAGGCATGCTTAGTTGGTATACTCATACAGAAGTCATTTTATAGTCACTCTTGCAATAAAAAAGCAATACTGCAAATCAAGTTCATTGAATCTCTTGGAAATCATAAATAAAGTGTGTATCTAACATAAGATAACAGTACTCTGTAGATTAATAATGTGAATCTGTACAATATGGAGTAGCATCCGTACGTACTAAACATGAAGATGCCTGAGAGAGTTCAAGAAGAGAAATTCTAAAATATCAACATATGGAAATAAATATTGAAAAGATAAAGACTGGAAAAAACCTCCAACTAGACCATACTGCAATAACAAACCTATGAGAAAGCTTGAATTTAAAAGGTGGTCCTTCATAAAAATTCACCAAGAAGTCCTCTCCACACGTTATGATTCGAAATGGTCGTGTTGGCTTAAATGCACAGCTAAGAAATATTCTATGAATGCTAGACATCATAAATGGGCTGAGACAAAAATGGATTAGGCCGAAAAGGCTCAATTTTTTATTGGACTATAAAAGTGAGGCCCATACTCAGTGCACAGTGGGCTGGGTTTGCCCTTGAACTTTTACATATTTTTTTATTTTATTTTTCATGAGTTTAAATATAAACAGATTGTAATGTAAATGTTTTTTTTTCTTTTTCTTTCTTAAACAGAGCAATAATCGTTTAAATGAAATGTGTGAAGCATAACAAGCAAATAGTTTCTATTGATTAACAGGACATCAATATATAGTCAGATAATTAATTTTGACCAACGTATTAATTAATTTTGACTTTTTATTTTTTCTCCCCGTTGCATATGTTATACTTATACACAATCTAAATGCTATTCATAATTATCTTTTTTTAACAAAATAATATTGAATGTCTCAATATCATCATTCGCAAATAGTTCAACTATACAAATTAAAACACTAAATATCAATGATAAAATATAAAGATTTCTTTCCATCCAAGTATTACAAGTAGTGAATAGTTAAGGCGAATGTATGATGCAAATTCTAATTTAATCACATAAATGTAGATGGAAGCAACCTTTCAGTAAAGAGATTAAATTTAAAAGGTATAAATAATTAATTTGAGTAACACAAGTGAGAAACGGAAAGAATAAGATCGGATGTCAAGAAAAACAAAATTAGAAGCCATGTATTTTTTCTCTTTGTTTACTTAAATTCTTAAAAGAATTAGATTTGATTCTTAACTTTTGAGAGGTGTTATAGTTGATAGGATTAGTGTAATAAATTAGTTTTGGATGGGTATAAAGTGATTGGTTGGATACCCTTGGACTGGGCTCAATTGGTTGTGCCAAAAAGACTCAAATTGTTTTGACCTAAATGTAAGTCCAAACCCTATTTTTATGGATGGGCTGGATTGATATATGGGTTTAGATCGCTTTTGTCAAGTGTAACGAAAGCATTGTAGTTTATACTTTGAATGATTGTTGATTATAAAAAAATTTACCGTGGCAAGAATTGAAAAAATTCCTATGGTGGAACTAAATATCTCTAATTTTCCGTTGAAAAGATTCTATTTTTTAATTATTATTTCAAAAGAAATGTTATGTTATTTCGAAGTACAAAGAGGTATTATCCCTTTTTTAGTAAAAATTCTCTTTCAACATAAATTGTGTGGCAAGCTATAAATTAAAAATATTAAGATGGATGTAAACTATCTTTTTAAGTGTTATTAGTTGACTTAGTTTCCACGCTTGCTTTTCTAGTACTTTTAGTAAAAAAGAAGTATGGAACTTTAACATAAATATCCACCCGCTATGGTAAAGGAAATTTTAGAAGAATGTCATGAAAGTGTGTATTTTTTAAAAATTAAAACAAATAAAAAAAAGATATACAGACAACTAAATTTAAAATTGACCGTATTTAAAATTCACAATCGTCATTATGACCTTAATCGTATCTATTTTGAGTAATGTCTCTCAACTTAACCAATACACTTTCTCCCTCCTCTTTTAAACCTATGTGAATTACCTTTGTTATCCATCTTAAGTTCAACTGTGTTAATTTGATATAAATATCCTTTCCATTATAATATTAACGAGTGATTAAAAAATACGTATAAATTTAATAATTTTGGTATAATATTTTTGAATAATAAAGTTGAAACTTCCTTTGATGAGGAGTACAACATATTATTGGGGTGGACCTTGTACGAGTATTAGCCGTAATCAACAATTCCACGCGCCTAAGGTCCATTGAACATGATGCTTGGCATCCACAAGCGAACAGTACCAGTCTATTTATCACGTCCATCCATTTATCTTCTCTTCTCTCTGTCTTATCTGTGTAAAGGGGTGTATTTTGTTCCTACCATACTTTTATATTCCTACCATACTTTTTATCATAAATTGACTTCCGGCTGATTGGAACGTATAAGTAATTTATCGTGATTCGTGAGAAACAAAATGGGATGGGTGTTGTCCTCGTTTCTTTTATTTTCCGAACGCGAAAAATAGACGAATGGAATATGTTACTCTCTCCTCCCTTAATATATACTCCCTTTTTTTTTAATATAAATTGTTTTAAAAAAAATATTTTTATCTCTTAATATATGTCATTTAAGAATTTTAAATAAAAATTAATTATTTAATTTTTAATATTATTTAAAATATTAAATATAAATTACTTAGTAAATATTTTCTTTATTTTCCCGACGCAAAAAATAGAGGAATGGAAACTGAAAGGTACACGCCCTATCTTTATTCTTTGAGAAACTCTCTCTTCTTTTTTGTTGACAATTAAGTTTAGTTCCGTATGCTTGTGTGAACAAAAATTCTACCATAATCTTCTATATTATAAAGTTTTCATGGTAAACTTGGTGTAATAGTGTCATATTTTTTCTTTTTTCATTTGTTTTTATAACTTTAGTTATAATATTTTATTTTTTTTGTAATCTAATTAATAGAATGTCGAAATTGGGGTTGGGGGTTGGGCTCCTTGACGTATATTTAATGTTGTATATAACTTCCTAGCCGAAATGGTCTCATAACCTGATAATTGATATCAATGTCATAGTAGTAGTACTAATAATTAATGTCTATGCTCCATTAGGTTCTAAAAATAGATATCTTTTTAAACGTACTTTTAATATCTATATGTTCTAAAAATAGATATAATCTTTTTTAATTTGATATAAAATTAACTCTTTTTTAGTTTTAAAATATAAATAACATAAAAAAATTAATCATTATTTATGTTATAAGTAGATTGAGTACTCTCATACCACTAGTACTTACTATATTTATAGCTTATGTTAGTTTAAAAAAATAAAATTTTACCTTTAAAAAGATTATCTTAAAAGTACAAATATATCTAATTTTATAAGAGAGAAAGTGTATTATTTTGATGAATATCTCTCTTTTTTTTAACGTCATAATCTGTTATAATAATTTGTCCTTAAGTTATGGAAAAGGCTCTAGGTGGAGGAGTAGATAATTTTACTGTCTTCAATCTGAACCTATGTTTGTTAAACTTTTTTTCATAACCTGCTATCAACAATAATCGAACTCGAACTCTTGATCTATCAAAAAAAATGAGTCATACCAGTGAATCAAGTGATAATTAGTACGAATATCTCTAATGTTAAAAGATGTAAAGTATATTATTTTGATGAATATCTCTAATCTTAAAAGAGGTAGAATATATTAATTTGACATTCATTTATTTATTTTTCTATATTTGTAATAGAGCAATAACAGCGAGAGGTGTTTTCGTTTGATTATATGATACCGTATATATGAGAACGAAAGGTGGCTATAAGCTTTTGCTTGTTTCGGAATATACTCCATATAACAATAATAACAAATAAAAAATAAAAAGAAGTTGTCCGATCCTGTGGTAAAGAAATTTCACATGCTGAAGGGAGTTTTGCACAGCTGTCTTGTCTGTCTTAACCTTCACAATATTCAATCCAATCTGTTATATTTATTATTTATCATAAGGCATTAGGATTAGTTTAAATTTAAAATATATAATAAAATTAATAACATTCACTAAAAAATTCATACGATTCTAAAAATTTCTGCTAAATGTAACGATGTGATTATATACATTTTTAGTACCTGAAGTTGACTCAAATTTATTATAGTATTAAACTTTGAAGAACATTTACAATATACAAAATTATAAAATGACAAAATACTTTTTGTTAAAATAATAAAATTACATAAATTATTAATTCAAAAATGAAATTATGTTATTTTCTTACATTAAAGTTCGTTTTTCGAAAAGACAAATAATCCACGCGCCGCCAAAGGAGCGTGCGTGAGAACTAAAATGGTATCAAGCTGGCAGCAAAAACTTTCACATTTGACCAAAATTTCAAATCTGATTTGGTGGTAAAAAGTTACGGAATTACCATGCGGACATGATAATTGAACATGACAATTAAATATGAGCTCTTTATAATTTCATCTATTTGTATTTTAACCTCTAATAGAAGGTCAAAATACAAATAGATGAAATTATAAAAATCTCATGTCTAATTATCATGTCTGCATAGAAGAGTTCCAATTAATTTCCCAGACTTTAAGAACCTTCGAAACTCCATCCAACCATAGAGCGCCACGTTTCCGTCAACATCCTCTGCCCATTGACTATCTTACGTGGCTTTCTGTAACCGGTTAATTCCAAATATTTCGACATGGTATAATGGAGGGTCAAAATATAAATAGATAAAATTATAAAGAGCTTATGTCTAATTATCATGTCCAATTATCATATCCGCATAGAAGGACTCTCATTAATTTCCCAGACTTTAAGAACCTTTGGAATTCAATCCAACCATAGATCGCCACGTTTCCGTTAACATCCTCTGCCCATTGACTATCTTACGTGGCTTTCTGTAACTGGTTAATTCCAAATATTTCGTCATAGTCACTCCAGTATGTAATCACTCTTATTCCCGCCATTTTCTCTCTATACCCCCAAATCTCCATCAAGTCGACTCAAAAACCCAGAATTTTCTACGGACAAAAAAAAGGGGAAAAATGGGTATCAAAGATCTTCTGAGGTTCTTGAAGCCTTATGTTGAACCCATTCACATCAAGAAATATGCCGGCATGCGGGTAAATATTCCCCTTTCTTTTTTTCCATTTATCTTGTCACATTGATTTGGGTTCCTAGTTTTTTATTTTTTATTATTTTTTTAATTTTTATCTTGGTACAAGTTAATCAATTAACTTATAATTCATTTGTTTTTTTTTAGTTTTTGATTTTTGATTATTTTTTTTGTGTGGGTGCAGGTGGGAATTGATACTTATTCATGGCTTCATAAAGGAGGTATTTTCTTTTTTTTTTTGGGTTTTTGATTTTTTAGTTTGTAGATTTGGTAGCAATTATGTGGCAGTTATTACAGTTTTGTATTGTTTGGTATTGGAATTGATTAATTGTTGGGGAAATTATCAGCTTATTCATGTAGTATGGAGCTTTGTCTCAATATGGATGGTGATAAGAAATTGCAGTACATAAATTTGAGAGAAATGAGAATGGTTCATTCCATTCTAATGGAACAATCAAATACAATTTTTTTCTATGGATCATTCCATTCTCACTCTCATTCCTCTAATCCAAACGCAGCATTAAAGTACTGTATGCATCGGATTAATCTGTTTCGCCACCATAAAATCACTCCGGTGGTTGTTTTTGATGGAGGGAACCTCCCAAGTAATGCTGGGACAAAGAAAGATCGCCACAGGCATGTTACTTTTGATATATTTTAGCATCACATTGTAATTTCTGTTATATCACTTTTTGATGATTAAGACCATGAATTTTGTTTTTTAGTTTTTTCTAAAAAAATTATTGGATTTGTTTAGGAAAAGAAAAGTTAATCTCGATTTAGCTATGGAGAAGCTCAAGGATGGGAATATTGGTACTGCATATGAGCTGTTTCAGGTATTAGTAGTTGCTTTTACTTATAGCTGTTTCAGGTATTAGTAGCTGCCTTGAATTCTGTTTGGCTGCTCTGTCTATTATTGGTTGAGTTATGCTGTGTTTATAAGTACTTGGGCTAGTTTTATCTGATTTCAAGGTTCGAAAAAGCTAAAAGCGGTACGAAGCGTTTTTCTCCGGACGAGGCGAGGCGTAAGTTTCGAGGCGGAGCGAGGCGGAAGTCTCGATTTGAAGACCTAAAAGTTCCCTCAAAAAAATTATTAATCATATCTACAAAAAGATATTGATTTACAAATTAATTTATTAGCTTAATTTGAAGAAACAGGGGCAGAACTGAAACTTCAGGGGCTGAAATGGAAGAAAACAAAACTACAGGGACTTATATGTAATTTTTCAGGGGCTATTTTGAACTTTCAGAAAACATGGGGGACTAAATTAAAAAACTATAAAAACTATGGGGTACCTAACTGTAATTTTCCATGAGATATTTTATTATCTAGATCTAAGATCAGATCTCAGATTATCCAGAAACTCTCTCTCCTCTCGCATATCTTCTTTCTTCCTCCTCTCCCTTCTCTTCTTCTTCCTCTCCCTTCTCTTCTTCTTCCTCCTCTCCTCTAGTCGCACGAAGCCTCGCCTCGACACGCCTTCTTCTTCTTCTCAAACCAACTCTCGCGTCTCTTCTTCTTCTCAAACCAAGGCCCAAGCCTTGATGCGCCTCGAGGCGATTTGCACTGAGGCGTAAGCTTCGGCAAAAAAAGGCGCAAGCCTCTCCTTCTTGGTCTGATGCGGTAGCCTCGCCCCTCCTTTCTCCCGCCTCGCTACGAGGCGCGCCTTAAGGCGAGCGCCTCAAACGCTTTTTCGAACAATGTCTGATTTACCTAAATTTTGAATTATTACCTCTATTTGGGAAAAGGAATTCAATTTTCAATAGTACTTGCAAAGAAAGTAGGACTCTTTTTGGGGGTGGAGGAGTTGTAAGTGTACCATTAGTACTTCTTAGGGGATAAATTAGGCCAGAAACTTTGAATTTGGCACTTTTAATTAGTAGTATATGAGGATGATTATGTTGGGAAAAGTACGCCTAAAATAATCTCTATCCCAGTAATTACTTTTCCGTCTTTGTGCAATTAAATATGAAATCAACAAAATCAATTATGAGAACGAAAATAACAAATAACCATCCACAAGCAAGACACCAAATTTATGTGAAAAACCCTCTAAAACTAAGAGGTAAAAACCACGGGTCAAACTCCGAATTCCACTATATCAAACTAATGGGTTTACAATAATCCTCTCAAGTTTTACGCCATAAAACTTGAGGTTACACAATAAATCAAGAGAGTACAAATTTACCTTTAATTAGATTGAGAAACCTAATTAACTTCACCACCCAAAAACACTCCAAGCAATAAAGTCTCCAAGCTTTCAATTGAACGGAGATAGCGGTAGATACCCACGAGCAACAAACTGTAATCCTCTCAATTTATTCTTTCGATACCTTCTTGCTATCGAGCTTCTCTCATATGATAATAAGACTCCCTCATAGCCTTATTTATAGTACTTTTCTTAATCCATTCCTATTATGGATTAGAAACAATTTATTCTCCTAATCAAATTAGGAATCGCATCTCCTTGTCTTAGTCACCAACCAATCTAAGAAGTAAATCCTTTTTCAACTTGGTTTCCAATAACACTTCTACTAATTAACATAATATTAGTAGGCTCTCCATAATTTGATTCCAACTTGGATTCTATCTCATGGGTGAGGACCCACACCCAACAATCTCCCCCTCCGAACCCATGAGAGGAGGGATCACCAACCACAACTCCTCACTCGGAGTTAATTCCAACGAAATCTTGGTTGAACTCAAGCTTCTTGGAATTTTCACCTATCTTCATGTCCGGCTTTGTCTCATCGGCATGATTCTTCTCGATGGGAGGATCTAACTCAAACTTGACAGATTTTTGCTTGTCAAATTCTTTCACAATCGCTTTGTACCCTGACTGCGAGCTATTACTTTCCTTCTTCACTTTTGGTACCCACTTAAAGCGAAGAGCTTTCTTCTCGTGGTTCTCATGCAAGGCTTTTCTCTCATCCTGCACGGCTTTGTGCCACATCTTTTTCTGCCTAACTCCCCCATCTTCAACACCTCTCACATGCGCCCGCATCGTGTAAATAATGTCTACTTTCTTACCTCTAGTCACCACTAGAGACCCTTTAGTGAGCTTCCACTGACCTTCACCAAAGTAACTTTTATAACCATTCTCATCAAGTTTACCAGTAGAGATCAAATTAAGACGGATATCCAGAACATGTCTGACTTCTCTCAGCATCAACCTGCAATCACTGTTAGTCTCCAATCAAATATCTCCAATGCCTATAATCTTGGATGCACTTCCGTTTCCCATCCGTACATAGCTAAAATCACCACTAGTGTAGGATGTGAAGAACTCACCACGCGAAGTAGCATGGAACGAAGCACCCGAATCAATAATCCAATCATTAACATGGCACTTGGGTTTATCATCACAAACAATAGCTACATCAACGTCGGATAGATACACAATCGAATCTTTATCCTCATCTTTTTCCTTAGACTGCTCCTTCTTCAAAAATCTGCACTCTCGCCTTATGTGACCCAGCTTCTGGCAATGAAAACAAATTATCTCTTTTTGATCTCTCGACCTTCCCCTGAATTTGTCATCTTCAGAAGAGTTTCTCTCTTTGTTTCTGCCCCTACTCTGCGCGACAAAAACTTGTGACTCAACACTAATCACTACGGTATCTCTTCGCCTCTGTTCCTCGTTGAACAAATTATCCTTGACTGTATCCATAGTCAGTGTTCCATTGGGAGCGGAGTTACTCAACGATACAACCAGCATCTCCCAGCTATCAAGCAAAGAGCTCAACAACAACAAAGCCTGCATCTCATCGTCAATGATCATCTTCATCGTACTCAACTGATTTATCAAACTCTGAAAATCACTCAAGTGTTATGCAACGGAGTTTCCATCCTTGAACTTAGAATTCACAAGCTTCCTAATCAAAAAAGCTTTATTTTGCGCCGTCTTCCTTTCATACATGGACTCCAATTTCTGCCAGAGAGCATAGGCTTTAGTTTCCGTGGCAACATGATGAAACACACTTTGATCAATCCACGATCTAATTAGACCAATAGTCTTCCTGTTCATCTTGTTCCACTGTGTGTCACTCTTGTTTGTGGGCTTGACTCCTTCATTCTAAAGTGGCTCATACAAATCCTTGCAGTAAAGCAAATCCTCCATTCTTGGCTTCCAAATTGCATAATTTGTAGCCTTGAGATTAATCATGCAGCCTGCTGTCCAATCCTCCATTTAATTCGCACAAGAAAACCACAAAAAAATAACCAAGCTCTGATACCATTGTTGGGAAAAGTACGCCTAAAATAATCTCTATCCCAGTAATTACTTTTCCGTCTTTGTGCAATTAAATATGAAATCAACAAAACCAATTATTTGAACGAAAATAACAAATAACCATCCACAAGCAAGACACCAAATTTACGTGGAAAACTCTCTAAAACTAAGAGGTAAAAACCACGGGTCAAACTCGGAATTCCACTATATCAAACTAATGGGCTTACAATAATCCTCTCAAGTTTTACGCCATAAAACTTGAGGTTACACAATAAATCAAGAGAGTACAAATTTACCTTTAATTAGATTGAGAAACCTAATTAACTTCACCACCCAAAAACACTCCAAGCAATAAAGTCTCCAAGCTTTCAATTGAACGGAGATAGCGGTAGATACCCACAAGCAACAAACTGTAATCCTCTCAATTTATTCTTTCGATACCTTCTTGCTATCGAGCTTCTCTCATATGATAATAAGACTCCCTCATAGCCTTATTTATAGTACTCTTCTTAATCCATTCCTATTATGGATTAGAAACAATTTATTCTCCTAATCAAATTAGGAATCGCATCTTCTTGTCTTAGTCACCAACCAATCTAAGAAGTAAATCCTTTTTCAACTTGGTTTCCAATAGCACTTCTACTAAATAACATAATATTAGTAGGCTCTCCATAATTTGATTCCAACTTGGATTCTATCTCATGGGTGAGGACCCACACCCAACAAATTATAACCCTTTTCTTTATCAAATTCCATTTGTATGGTTGCTGTAATTAAGAGTGACATTTCCCAAATGATTTTTTCCTTACATAATTGAATTTTTATGGATAGTAGACATTCTATAGTTCTATGAACTTCGGATACTTCCTGAATAGGATAATTTTAGTTGATACACAAAGTTGGACAACCAACCATGAAAAATTCTTTCTGATTACAACAATTTTCAAGGAGAGCTCCTTGTTTCCATTGTAATACAGTTAAATTCTCTGTTAAAAATCTACCTGAATCCAAAATTGCTGACTAGTACTAACTGCTGACTTTGAGAGTCGACTAAATCACCAAAACATCTTTCATCTCTGTTGCTATCATAAATTCATGTAAAAAAATATGCTTCAAGTTTTGTTCTTTAATAGTCTGTTCTCAATTATTTATTCATATACATAACCAGAGTTGATATTTGGCGGCATTTTCAAATTACTAAGCAATTTAATTTTCATACTTTAATCTCTTCTTTTTGATATGTAGAGGGCAGTGAGTATCACACCAGCAATGGCACATCAACTGATTCAGGTACTCATATCTACAGAGTTTCAATATAAGCTTTTCATTGACTACTTATTTTTCACTGGCTGACCACAAAGCCTTGAATGCTGTTCCAAGTGATAGATTTATTGGTCAAATTCCTTTTTTTTTGCTGGAATAAAGTTTATAATTTATTTTATATTCTTATTTTGATTACATAAACTGCCACTCTCCAGATTCTAAGATCAGAGAACATTGAATTTGTCGTAGCTCCATATGAGGCTGATGCGCAATTAGCATACCTGTCCACTCTTGAAGAAGAAAAAGGTGGAATGGCAACAGTAATTTCAGAGGATAGTGATCTGCTGGCCTACGGTTGCCCATCTGTAAGATTTTCACAAAACTTTTGTATGTCCGAATGGAGGTTTACTTATCTGCTGATGACTTAAAAGTCTTTTCATTGAAGTATTAAAGTTGTCTTGTTTTGATTTGAATGGGCTGTGGGCAGGTTATGTTTAAGATGGACCGGTTTGGCAATGGCGAGGAAATAGTGCTGGACAAGGTCTTCGATTCGGTAGCTTGTGTACCTTCCTTTCGAAATTTTGATAGAAACTTGTTCATAGGTAGTCACCTGTGTGACACTTATGCAGCTCTTTTTAATATGTATATAGTCTTATTTCTTAAAGACTTGATCTGGTTTAAGATTCCTCCTTCCATGAAACCATTCACTAAATCTAAAAATGATATCAAAACTGAATCCAAATCTGTTGTTAATATTATATTCTACATGTAAATAAAAAGACCTTCCTTTGTCAGTATAATTGTGCTGTCACCAATTAAGCTATGAAAAATGAATTCTATTATCTTTAAATTCATTTGATTTAAGGTAGAAGTTCATATTGCAGGTATGTGTGTTCTAGCTGGCTGTGACTTCCTTCCATCTATTCCAGGGATAGGGATGTCAAAGGCTTATTCTTTGGTCTCTAAGTATCGGAACTTAGACCGAGTAAGCATATTTTTAGTTCTTTTGAAAGGTGAATTGTTGTTGATTGTGCTTTATTTTTTCCTAACTAAGAAATGCATGTTGCTTCAGACCATTTGAAAGCTATTGTTGTATATGCATTCACATGAAAGCAAATAAACTTGAAATCCATGTGCATTGTCATGAGATATTGCAAAGTTAAGAATTGTCTGTTTTGGGAAATTAGTAAATAAAAGAACTCTCAAGTAACTTTTACTAGTTTGCAGTTTTGTGAATGGTTTAATTAAGTTTTTAAATCAGCTGTAAATTTGTGTAAAAAGACAATCTACTGAATATAAGGATTAAGGTGTAGATATTACAAATCTAAAGAGAACTCTATTCGGTGGAAGGATTTTAATTTTTTTTAAAGTTTAACATTTGAAATTTCCAATTAGTTATAAGAGGAAATAAGCTACTAGAAATTGTGACAGATATAGTTTTACTAATACAATCTGCCTGTTTACTATGCAATTAGGGATGGACTTGAACTTCGAAGTCATGAGATGTTCATATTAATATACTACATGACATCTATATCATTCTGCAATTGAAGGAAATTTTTTAAGTATAAGAAAACTTACAAAAGGATAGCTCAAGTTTTGCACTTAACTTTTGGTATTTAAATGTTTTCATTTTGTTGTAAAGCTTTAGAGATATATGCATATAGCTGATTTACACCATCACATCCTCCTTATGAAGATTGTCTTGGATGCCATATTTACAGGTTCTATCCATCTTAAAATTTGAAAAGAGAAATCAGGTGCCTGAAGATTACTTAAAATCCTTCAAAGAGGCGATGACAATTTTCCAGCATGCCTGAATGTATGTACAGTTGTTCATAAGCTGACATCCATTTTCTTCTCAAGTTTGCACTAGTAACATATGAACAATTTGCATCCACTGCAGATACGATGCCCTCTCAAAGAGCCTCAAACACATTAAACCTCTTCCAGAAACTATTTTGCAGAATCTTAATGACGAGCTTGATTTTCTAGGGCCGTATCCTTTCTTTTTGTTTATCTTGTCAATTATAGTTAAATGTTAGTGTCACACTAATTGTGTTAGTGGCTATGTCCTATACTAGTTTTTCCATGTTAGAAATAACTATCATAGGTGTACTAAGTGTTATATGTGTCTCAAATTGTTGTTTGGAATCCGACTTTAGACCCGACCCCAATTATTTTTTCGACAGTTTGAAAGAAAAGAAAGATGAGGTTTGGTGGTGGTACAGTAGGACTGAGGCCAAAGTCCATAGGCCACCACTAATAGCGGTGCGGGGGCAAAGCTCTTGGTGTATGGACCTATTATGTTATTCGGGTTCGTTATGTTTTTAACCCCGCATATATATATGTTATTCAAGTTAGGGTTTCAGTATTCTTTTCTTTCTTAGTTTTTGTAGCTTTTAGATAGAAATTCACAGATTGTACTCTTCACACTTTCATGTAGTAAAATCTTTTATCTCTCGCCCATGGTTTTTCCCAATTTGTTTTTTATATTTATATCTTGTGTTCTTGTCTTTAGTTTTCTTTGTTGATTTTTGCGTTTGCCATAGTTTGTTCTAACACTAAACAATTTTCTTAAGTTATTCATGTGCCATTTAATTTTTTATTTGCTAAATGAAAGTATAACTTTTGCCCGAAAGATGGTAAATTTGTACCCTTAACTATCATTAGAGATATATCTCCATCAATGGCTACTGCAATCGCTGAAGGTAAATTGGATCCGTGTACAATGGAGGCCTTCAATTACTTCCCAAGTTCCAAAAATATCTGAATCTTACTACCTCCTTCCAAACTGACGGAGTCTTGAGACAAGAGACATCAACTATGTCTACTCAATAAAGCTGCTTTACTGTAGTTTCCTCCCATAAAACCAGAGGACAAAGAATTATAGGCAAGTTTCTTACCTTGTTTTATTTTCCAAACTACATTTTTGCAAATAAACACTTAAAAATCTACACAGGGATCCATTCAAGTCTGGTAGCACATTATCATCCTCATTTTATTCTTTATAAATATGAAATTTGATTTAAATGTTTTTACTGATTTTAAAGGAAAAACAAATCTATGCTATGACTTTTAGTTAAAGGTCCAGCTATGCTCTGAATATGATTATGAATATAGTTGCTCAATGGCATATAAGAGGCACATGCAGTAAGGGAGTGCAATTGTCTCATTGACATTTTAAAAGAGAAAGAATTAACAGTTTTAAGCATACTATCTTTTTGCAGAAGAAAAATGAGTTGAAGTGTTGTACGTTATTTTGCAGCCATTATTTGGCTTTGCCCTCTAACAGAGCATAACTTACTTTGTTCCTGGCCTATGGACCTCCTTCCCCTTTAACCCCTACAACCTACCTCACTATCTCCACATTCTTTTCTTTCTTATATGTTCTCTCAATATCTATTGTCCATTCATTTACATAAGTGAAATAGAGAGAAATTATTCGAATTTCGAAACCACCATTAAGAGATTATGGCCCAAAATAAGTTAAGAAATACATGCATATGTAGTTCATTCCACGTAGTATTCATGTTTACAAATGAAATATTTTCCACATAGAAAGATGAGGTTTAGTGGTGGTATATGTTTTAGTAGCTAGGGTTTCAGGATTCTTTTCTTTCTCAATCTTTACTGCTTTCAAAGAGAGCTTCACAGTTTGTATTCTTTACACTTTGATATTGTAAATATCTTCAGCTATCGCCCGTGATTTTTCCCGATTTGAGTTGTCACATAAATCTTGTGTTGTATTTTAATTTTCTACGTTGATTTCTTTGTTTGCCATAGTTTGTTCTAATATATAGTTTTGATGTTTATAAATGAATTTTTTTCCTTGTTAGGCCAGTAATGGAACATGAGCCTGTTTTGGAAGAAAAGAAGCAACAACTATCAGGGTTGAACCAATGGAAGCACTTGAATGAATCTTTAGCACTCGAGAAATTGGTAATACTTCGTGATAAAAATGGATCAATGGTTCCTAACAACAACCCCTTCAAGAAAAGAAAACTATATGAACTTGTTCTGGATGATTGCACGGAGAGTTTTATGGAACAAGAAACTGTGGTAGCTGAATCACAAAGATGTTAATTACATATATCATAGTGTAAACCTTTATAGATACCAAAGTACATGGCTTGTTAATTACTTTGCTACATATTCTAAGCAACCAAAACATGAGACCAGGGATTGCTGTAGCTTCAGCTTTAATACTTCTTTCGATGGAGTAATTTCTTGAATCAATACGTTGACATCTTAGGAGTCCTCTTAAGGGTCTTGAAATCAACAAAAAATATGCCGAACCTTGAAGTTTAGCCTAAACTCCATTCAAAGTTACCGAGCAATGACCAGGCAAAGTAGCCTATCACATTTGCTCCCTCATTGATCCTCAGGAAGAGTGATATTACTGGGGTCATTTGTGTGCAAGACAAGCATAGTTGATACAAGTAGTTGAATGTCTAAAAGTTTGCAAAAACATGAAATATAAAAATATGTTAAAATTATTGAATAACTATTAGAGTTAATTTAGAAATAAAAAAGATAAGCAAAATGAGTACTTTGATGTTTCAATTCCTTTTGTGATTTGCAAGGAAGTCAAATTTGATATTCTTGAGTGCAACCATAACATCTTTCATGTTGGACCTCTCTTCAGGTGAATCAACAGTGCAACTCAAAGCCAATTCCAAAATAGATGAGACACATTGTAGCTTCACGGTTATGTGTCCATCCTTTGGTTTTAGCAAGTTTGCATCAATAACTTGCATTACTAAGTTAGGAAGTGAATGGTTTACCCAACGCTTCAAACTCATATCTCCAAGAAATTGTTCATCACTGGGCTTAGTTCTTGTAAATACTTCCATCAACATAATGCCATAACTGTAAACATCGCATTTTGTGGATACTAATCCTTCTAATCCGTACTCTAAATCCAACATCACAAATCAAGGTAAACAAAAAAACATAGCTTGAGAATATAAATGAGCAAAGTTTTACTATTAGAAAAAAAAAGGTTGAGGGTCACCTGGTGCAATATATCCAATTGTGGCTAGAGTCATGGTTTGTGCAATGCTCTCCCCCTCTCCCAATAACTTTGCTATGCCAAAATCACTCACACGTGCAACCATATCTTCATCTAGAAGGACGTTGTTGGGCTTAATATCGCAATGAACCACAGGCGTTGAATAACCATGATGGAGATAGTCCAAAGCACATGCCACATTTATCATTAAGTCTATTCTTTGCAAAATATCTAAGAAATGGTTGTGAGAGTACAACCACTTCTCAAGACTCCCATTTGGCATGTATTCAAGTACCAATGCTTTGAAATCAAGGTTAGAACAACTACCAATGATTTTGTTGATATTTCGGTGGCGAAGGTTGCGTAATACTTCACATTCTACATCGAAACTCTTGAATCCTCCTTCTAGTTGTAGATTGAATACCTTTATGGCCACTAATGTCCCATTCGCAAGTATCCCTTTGTAAACTGAACCAAAACTACCCACGCCAACCAAATTACTTTCATTAAAGCCATTAGTTGCTCGTTGAAGTTCATAGTATGAAATTCTCATAGGGCCTATTATTTCTGACAATTCAGTTCGCGTGGAGAGTCTAATTCTACGTCCACGTCTTATCAACACAAATACAAAGGCCAAGGTAAGAATTATCGATGCAATCACTAGCAAAATACATACAGCTAGAAGCACTCTCTTTTTCTTTGATGATCCATGAACAAAACTAGTATGGCATATTGGGACTTGAAACCGGGGGGCACCACACAATGCTTCATTCCATAAGAAAGATCGATTGCTGAACCTTTTGAAAGGACCTTCACTTGGAATTTCTCCTCTTAAGCTATTAGAAGATACATTGAAATATCTAAGATACAAGAGTGCCTCTAAGGACTTGGGAATCACACCAGAGAGGTTGTTATGAGACAAATCCAATTACTCTAAGCTCAGTAAATTTTTGAATGTATCTGGAATAGGTCCTTGTAACCTATTGTTTGCCAAAGAAAGATTAGCCAAGTTTTGGAGCTCCCCAAGGGTGCTAGGGATGTCACCCGAGAATTGATTATGTGATAGATCTATTATCACAGCAGCCTTCAGATTGCTAAGTTCAAGGGGTATGCGGCCACTTAAAGAATTTCTGGATATATCGACCTGCAAAACATCCTTGAGGTTCCCAAAGTTTCTTGGTAAGCTAGAGGTCAATCTATTTGAATAAAGATAAAGTAGTCTTAGAGAAGCAATATTTCCTAAGCATGCTGGCAATGGACCGGAAATCTGGTTTGCTTCTAAGCCTAAGGCACCCAAGTTTTGTAATTGACAAAGATAATCCCGAATGGATCCTCCTATCTTGTTCTCACCAAGCGCTAACTCTTGAAGCTTCGACAACCCTTTTATTGCCATAAGATTTTTTCCAGTCAATTCATTCCCATGCAGTGCTAATATTATCAGACTGCTTAAATTGCCAAGTTCATTAGGCAAGGTTCCCTTGATTCCACAATAATTTGCATACAATTGTTTTAGAGAAGTGGAGAAATTTCCAATGGAAACCGGAAGGTATCCATGTAGAGAATTACTACTTAAGGATAAGACTCTTAAGTTTCTGCAATTGGTCAAGCTAGTGAGGAAGCTTAGTTCTGAAGATGAACTTTCACTTATGAAATTGTTCCGACCCAAGTTTAGGGTTTCAAGATTTTTCAAATTTCCAAGTGACTTGGGAATTTTACCTGTGAATTTGTTTCTAGAAAGGTCTAACCTCACGAGTTTAGTAGCATTTGAGATAGACTCTGGCAAAATCCCTGTCAGGTTATTCTCTCCAAATGCAATTGCTTTTAGATTGGGTAGCTTGTGGCCAAAATTGGATGGAAGTTTACCTGAAACTTGACTGCTAACTATTACAATGATTTCTAATCTTGAGATGTTGAAGATTGATTCTGGAATGGTACCATGTAGGTTAGCGAAACTTAACGTTAACTCCTTCAGATTCCAAAGGCTACCAATCTCTTGTGGTATAGTACCTGTCAAAAACATACAAAATGAAATGATTTAACTTATTAATTGTATTCAAAGCTAATTTGCAATAGGGAAATGATTTATAAGTAGACAAATTTTATGACCAAGTTAAATTGCGACTAGTGGCGGATCCAAGATAACAAGTCAGTGAGGGCAATAAATTAAATACATATTAATGTGAAATAAATAATATAATATACATGTCAAATTATATAATAAATATTAATACTTCATTCGTTCCAAATTATAAGATCATTATTGACTTTTAAAAGTCAATTTTAGACATTTCAAACTCAAAATTAAGATGATTCATTAAAAATTATGAAACATGATTCATTAAAAATTATGAAACAATAAACCTTGCAATTAGTAGTATTTGTTAGATACTTCATAATATTCATTATTGTATTAACTAAAATTGAATAAATTTATGTCAATTTTAAATTTGAAAATGTCTTAAGTTGACTTCAAGAAGTCAATAATGATCATAATAGATGGAGCAATTTACAAAACAAATAAAAAATAAAATAAAATTTGGGTGTATTTTAGAACAATATGTTTGATGCAATAATATGTAATAAATGTGTATTTATCTTTTATATAAACAATAAGCTATTTATATTTGAAGTCACATATTACAACAAATGAAGTTTTTGCTTAGTGGTTACGATTGAGACCCTATAAGTTTTAAGTCTCAGGTTCTAATTTATTCCAAATATGTGTATTAATTAAATAGTGTTCAATTTTACATTCAAAATCATTTTACGAAATTTTAAATTTTAAAAATGTAAATTGATTTTAAGTTTCTGAACCAACAAATTTAGTAATTAATAATATTTTCTATATAGTTTACAATATTCATTATTCTATTGACTAAAATCAAACGGATTGATTAATATAGTTATATCAATTCTTACTTTGAAAATGTCACATATGGATTTTAAAATTAAAATGAGACTGATAAACAAATATAAGGAGAACTGTATATTATTTATAGATGGTGTAATAGATAAATTTTTAAATAATAAAAGAGTCTTCTCTAAAATAGATTTTAAAGAGACCATGTTTATTCTAACTAAAAAGGTTAACACTTATATATATATATATATATATATATATATATATATATATATATATATATATATATATATGGGCTTGAATTATTTATAAGTTTGGTTGAAGCCAATGTGCGAAAGGGAGTAGTACATTCCCAACAAGTTGCTAGCTGCTACATAGAATTTTTTTTCTCCAAAAAGTCAGTGTAGGCAGTTGCTTACATTGGCCATTAACTAGATCCGTCCCTGATTACGAATACTAACGTGAAACTCTAAGTAATAAAATAAAATAAATTAGTGTGCAACCCATCTTACTTTCTTTTTATCGCATGAATCCACATACGTCGATATTTATTATCAAAACAAATTTGCAATATTGTTTTAGTATCATTGGGACGATACGTTAGAGCAGAATTTCAAATTAACTCTTTTTTCTTTTTTTAAATCAAGGAAAACATTTATATTATAAAATCATCAAATATCCGATCCGAAGCAGAGTACAAAAATAGGCCTTAGTGCTGGCCTTTACTACTAATACATACTCTCGGTCGCCCTGAAAAAAGGCATTTGGATTGGATTAGATGAAGTTGACATTTTTGAGAAGTTGGGAAAGTTCTATATAAAAATAAATTGCATATGTACATCATAGAGTTACATTGCAACTTTAATAATATTCATCCTTACAAGATCATTATGACATGGTAAAAGTCAATTTGAAATATCTTCAAACTCAAAATTGAGATGATTCACTAAATATTATGAAATAATAAATTTTACGATAAGTAATAATTTTTAGATAATTTAAAATATTCATCATTGTATTGACTAAAACTAAAGGAATTTATGTCAATTTTAAATTTAAAAATGTGTTAGGTTGAGTTCAGAAAGTCAATGATCTTATATTTTGAATTAATAACACCAAGTTGCAATGCAACTATAACTATGTGCAAACTTTTTTACTATTGAACTTCCCGATTTTCCAAAATCTCAACTTCACATAATCTAAATCCTAAAAAAAGATGGGCAAACCAAGATTCAAAAATATTTTTTAGTATAGTCCAAATATACATGTCCATACCTTTCAAGTGGTTGTTATTGAGATTTAACTGTTGTAGCAAAGTTAAGTTTCCAATCTCTCTTGGTATAATTCCACTGAATTTGTTGTCAACTAATGACATAAATTGAAGTTTTGAGCATTCATGTAGACCTGATGGAATTGGACCGGAGAGTTGGTTGTTTGCCAGATAAAACCCTTGGATTTTCGGAATCCCGTGGCAGATATTCCTTGGAAGATTACCAGATAGGTTATTATTTGCAAGAGAAAGAATGCACAACGTCGAAATGTTGAAGACATTGAGAGGAATAGAGCCTGAAAGCTGATTATCTGGCAACTCCAACACTTGCAAGTTTTTAAAACTACCAAAATCCCCTGGAATATTTCCTTGCAGATGATTTCTCCCTAAACTCAACCTCTCAAGCTTTGATAAATTGGATAAAGAAGGTGGAATGGTACCAGTGAAACTGTTAAACGAAAGCGACAAGTATTTAAGATTTGGTAATTTACTCAACCATGAGGGGAGCTCCCCTCCGAAGCTGTTGTTTCGAAAGTCGATTTCTTTTAATCGACGCAAGTTAGACAACTCTTTGGGCAGGTTACCATTGAAGCTGTTGTTGGTGAGATCAAACGAAACAAGAAGTGAGAGGTTTCCAATTTCTGGAGGAATGGTACCAATTAGGCCCATGTTAGAAAGATTTAAGGCCATGACTCGTCCATGGCGAGTGCTACAAGTGACTCCAACCCAACTGCAACAAGACGCTTGAGTGATGGACCAGTTGGTTGTCAAGGTGCGGCTAGGGTCAGAAATGATGTGGGATTTGAAGGCCAAAAGAGCGAATTGATCAGTGGTGATGTTAAGGGATATATGATGATGAGTACTTGTGGCTGAGCAACTCCTAAAAATGGTGGTATGATCGTATTTTAGCAACAACACTACCACGTAGAAGATGAAGCAATTAGTTGTTCTCATGACTTTTTAATTTTATGGTCAACACTGAAATTGCAAACAAGGCATGTTGCAAAAAGGAAGTATATATGGTGTTTTAGAAATTGTATTCTTTTCATGTCCAAGAAAAGAAAAAATTGTATTCTTTCCCATATATGCTTTGGTCAAAATAAAAATGAGGAAAAAATAAAAACAACCAATGAGAAAGAATAGGAAAATTAGTGTTGTTTGGATTGAACCAGTTGTGGCCGTCACTGCGTCACAGTTTCATATATAGTGCAAGTCTCTAGCGGCTTGCATTGTACTAGTTGTGGTAAAATGGTGAAACTGTCCCCCAAAATTTGCAAGGATTTCAATTTACACCTATATAGTCAATTGTATCTCCAAAGTTTTTCCAAAAAAAAAAAAAACAATATTGTTCCGGCTCTCCAGTCAATTTTTCTCTAGAAATTAGCATGCCCCATTCACATGTACTCCCTCTATCCGACTTTGATAATATATTTGATTTATTTTTTTATAATAATATTTTTATGCCTATATGTAATAAATTTCAGAATAAATTTTAATTCTAAATTAAGTATTTATAAGCATGGACTACTTTTACTGTACTCGACTCCATAAAAATGTGTAGACTTTACACACTTACCTTGTGGTAGAGGTTCCAAACACTTTCACGTGCTACCCCTTGTGGTAACCCAAAAATAAACACCCGTGAGTTACACGCAATATAAAAATTTAGGAAACAGAAAAACAAAATTAAATCAACAAAACAAAATAAACCGCAACAGATTTATTACCAAATCTTGCTTTAGAACGAAATAGAAATCGAAGCTAGGATGTGATGAAGGGGATAGGATTACCGGCGCCGAATAATCGAAAGTTATGTTATTTATTTGCCCTTTTAATCGTTGATTTGGCCGACGATTGGACCGGAGGTTCTCTTGGGAGAACCAGTGTTAAATGTTAAACTAGTTATTTATGGAAAGGATATTTTTTATTTGTCATATTTGTTTTAATCTTTTTTTTTTTTACTATTTTTGTTTGTCATATTTGTTGTATTTGATTCATTTTGTTTAGTCACTTTTCGTTTTGTGTTTTTTAATGGTTTTTTTAATTTAATATTTTCTTTAAATTAGGTATTATTTATGTAAAACATTTGCTCTTTTTTAAAATTCATTTTGATAATTTATATTGACACACCATCAAAACTCGTTATAATCTTATAATTTCAAATGGAAATTGAAATGCACTTGGTCATTTATATTTTCTATGAGAGTAAATATTTAAACCTTTTAATTTTTTTTATATAAAATAATTGTTTAATTTTTGAATTTTAAATGTTGAATGAGAAAAGAACAAGGTGAAGAGTAATATTACTTCAATAAATACGGACGTGTTAAATACATATTAAATACGAATTCAAAATGTATGTAGAAGATCAAAATATTTAAATTATAGTCAAAACGTATTTCCAGTCAAAATTGACCGAAACAGGCCAAAGAAAATAATAAATTTTTTTTTTTGAAAATTTTTAAGAATAAAATTGACAATATTTACTTTGAAGGTAAAATGGAATTGCGCTATTTTTATCATTTGCGCTATTTTTAAGATCAACACTATGAAACATATGAACTGGAGTTTATGTTATTGAACACAAGGCATGTATGCATTGATCAAAAATAAAAATGAGGAAAAAAAAATCAATGAGAAAAAATAAAAATTTATGTTTTTTCAATTCACTCTTTTTTTTTTGTGTTATGAATTTATGTTTTTTCTCCCCAACTTTCACATTCACATTTTTTGTTGATTCTTTTTACATCACTTATTAAGTCATAAATTTGAGTCCAATTCTTGTCGTCAAAGTCAAGCTTGAGTAGTTTAATACTAACCAAATAATTCAGTTATAGCATCAAATTACAATTATATTATTTTTCTTTTTAATCCGTTAAAAAGATATACATTTTCACTTTAAAATTATAAAATGATATGATATTTTTAATTTTGTAATTAATTTTTTTACTGTAAATTATAGCATCACCCCACAACTAAATTTTTAGATAGCATTCCCTCCGTTCCCGTAAATAAGTTCCATTTGATGTTGGTTCTAATTAATTTTGCAATATTTTAAAACTTAAACTGTGATGTGAATTTATTTTAATGTTCGTTTCTTTTTTATATTTAGTACTCCTTCCGTCCCAAATTAATTGCTCAGTTTTGACTTTTTAAAGTTAAATTGACCATTTTTAAAACTAATCTTTTTACTATTTCTGCTAAAATATAGGTGAAGAGATTATAACCAAAAGAAAGTATATACAATTTATTACTAACCCCAATTTTTATAATTTTAGAAATATATTTATATATGCTTAATTATTAATTCTAAAAATAGTTAATTTGACTTAAAAAAAGTCAAAATTGAGTAATTAATTTGGGACGGAGGGAGTAATATTTTTTAAGAAATTTACAGTTTTAACTATTTGATTAATTAAAATCAAATAAACTTATATTCAATTTAATTTTACGAATTGACTATAAAATTATTTTTTAGAAAAATGATATATCTTACGATATTATGTATCAATTTTTTTATTGTCAGTTACATGACTAACTATTAGTGATAACTTTTTAATCATATATGTAATATAGTGGATTAATCTTATAATTGTATCTAATCTCATGTATTAATATGTGTTGCAATTATAATTTGATAAAAAAAAATAAAATCTATAACATTACTCAAAAAATTAAATGAAATTTTTTGTGAGACTAGAAGAGTATTATATAAATGACGCATCACAAGTTCGTATAGATTACTACTTCTCTAAGAATTTCTTTTAAATTCATTAAAATTTCATGTAATATTTAACCTCAACTTAAATATAGTCTACGAAATATTCCACAGCAGTCTAGACTTTGAATTTCCTCTCCTTGTAAGGTCAGTTTCACAATAAATATGTGGGCCAATGATCTTGACTTCTTCTAAATGATTTAACCTTGACCTAAATATAGTCCACAAAAAAATTCCACTACAATCTAGATGCCTTTACTTTGGCGGGTCTTCCACTCTCAGTATGTGGTTAAGCCTAAATTTCCTCTACGTTTCACAATAAATATGTGGGCCAACACATATTAATATGATCTTGACTTATTCTAAATGAAAGATTAATATACATGCTATACCCGGATTATACTTAAAAAACACACGGAATTACAACACTAAACTCAAGTGAAAATTGAAGTCGGCAAATTTATCCCCTGATCCAAAATTGAGTCTATTTTAAATTTCGAAGGATTTGAAGAAAAATAAAAATAAAGTAAAATTGACTTGATCAAAATATCAACAATATCGAATTTTAATTAGTAGATAATTTGGTACATTAGTTTTCCTAATTTTTATAGTGAACTGTCATTTGACATGTTTTAAAAAGAGAAAATAGACTTTTATTTTTTCCGGTATACTTTCTCCATGTATAAATGAGAGCCCTAATATTTTAGTATGCAAAAGGAAGTATATATGGTGTTTTAAAAATTGTACTCTTTTCCTTATATGCATTGGTCAAAAATAAAAATGAGGAAAATATCGAAAATCAATGAGAAAGAATGGAAAAATTAGTATTGTTAGCGTTGAATTAGTTGTGACAATTAATCATAATTCTATAGTACAAGTATCAAGTAGTTTTTTGTTTATAATGTGCACATTTGATTTTTAGTTTTTATTCAATTCATGCGCTATAAGACTCTTTCTTTTTTCCAATTTATGTTTTTTCATCCTTTCAATTCAAGTACGACCACTCTCCTCTTTGGATAGAATTACAAATCTTACACATATACTCCCTTTGTTCTCAAAAGGAAGGATGTTTAAAACACATTTTTTACTCATAATCAAAAAATTAAAATTGTAGAGGAAGAATAAAATAAGTTTCAATGTTATTCATAGTAGACACTATATAAGTAATGAGTGTTTCTCTTTTTTTAAATTAATAGACCCTGCTTTTGAGGGTAAATTAATCTTCTAACAAGTTTAGTATAAATTTATATACTTAGACATATTTTGTAGGACAAAATTTATTGTATTTGAGAACATCCTTATGATCACGGAGGGAGTAAAACAAAGGACCCTCCTTTAGTCTCCCCAACTTTCAACCCTTGATCACGGTGGCCAATCGCATTCGCATTTGAGAAGGAATTACTTGAGGCCTTGAGGGGATTTCGTTGATGATTCTTCTTGTGGAAATAATTCTCTCAACTACTACACAACTACTACTGCGTGTTATACTTCTTGTCGTCAAAAAGCTGAGGTAGTCTTCTTAAATGAAAGACTAAGCAAATACTAATTGAGATACTTTAAGAATACTTTAAATTCATCACTTTATCTTTTGACTGGACTCAAATACTTTAAATTCATTACTTCTTTTTACATGCCTTTGCTTTGTCGGGTCTTCCACTCTTAATTAAAGCATAAATTTCCTAAAACATTAAACATGTGGGCCAATGATCTTGACTTATTCTAACCCTAAAACACAGATAACAGTAAATATACATGTTATACACGGTTTACACAGTTAAAAACAAGGAATTACAACACTAAACTCAAAAGTGAAAATTGAAGTTGACAAATTTATTCCATGATGAGTCTAGTTTTAAATTTCGAAGGATTTGAAGAAAAACAAAAATAAACTAAAATGGTCTTGATCAAAGATCAACAGTATCGAATTTTAACAAGGTTTAGGGTTTAGAAAGCACGGGTGGTATGGACAGTAGTTTATTATATTATTCAATAAATAAATATCAATTAGGAATTTGAAAATATAATTGTAGTTATTAGATTATTAAATATTTATTTAAATAATAAATATTTAATTATATATTATAGGTTACTTCAATTAATTATTAGGTTAACCATTTGACTTGAGTGCATATTTATTAAGTTATGATTATGAGGAATTTTATTTAAGTTTGTAATGGAATTCTATATTAGTATTTATATTGACAAAATTTACCTGAAATTCTAATATAAATAGAAGTATGTAACTCAAACTATAATAAGTTTTACTTTAGTTATGACAATTACTTAGTAATAAATTCACTATAAATTTTTTAACTAATTTTATAGTTATTATGTTTTTTTAAAAAAAATCACGTATATTATTGATACAATTAATAGTGTGATTTCGTATAATTTGAAGTTTTAATGAATTTAGGTAATATATAGTATAATGTGTTATATTCTAAACAATTATGATAAACCAAAAATTGTTATAAAACTTTAGCATAGAATTTAAATTGTATCAGTTAACAAGTAACCAAACTTCTATTGCTACTTACCGGAAGACAACTTATTGAGAGAAGGAAGAAATGAGTGAAGGAGAATAATCAAAATATCAAAACTCCAACTTCTTCCGCTGGCAAACATTGCTTTATATAAGCAATGAGTAGCACACCAACATAGACTTAGGAAAATCATATTATAACACTCCCCCTTGATTTCCTAAGATAGAATATTATGTCTTATTAAAAACCCTGTTAAGAAAACTGAGTGGGAAAAACTTAACAAAGGGAAAAAGAGTACATATCTTTAACATAAATATATTATATTTAATTGACTGTCTCGTTAAAACCTTGTCAAGAAAAACCATTGGGATAAAAACCTTGACTAAGGAAAAAGAGTATAGTCTCCCGCTCAAAAGAAATTCTTTGATGAAATGTTGTGATAAGTCTTTCAGTCGACGCATTCCAATCTTTTTCTGAAGTTTTGCAAACTTTGCATTTGGTAGTTACTTTGTGAATAAGTCGGTTAGATTATCACATGATTGAATTTGATGCACATCAATATCACCCTCCTTCTTTTTGTAACTCATGTGTGTGGAAGAATTTAGGTGAAATGTGTTTTGTTTTATCTCCCATTGTGTGGATCTGTTAATTATCATGCATCGGCATATCCAACCAATTACGATGTTGAATCTCTTGAATAAAATAACCCAAGATCTATACTTCTACGGAGGTATCTCAAAATGTGTTTGATCTCATCCCAATGCCTTTTAGTCGGAGAAGAACTGTATCTTGCCAACAAGCTGACAACAAAAGTAATATCAGGCGTTGTGTATAGTTTACAAGATACATAACAACACCTATTGCACTTAGGTATGGAACTTCAGGTCCAAGAACTTATCTCCCACTTTCTAGAGGCCGAAATAGATCTTTATCAACTTCTAGAGATCGAACAACCATCGGGGTAGTTATGAGCTTTATCCATATAAAAACGACTGAGAATCTTTTCAGAAAAATTGCATATGATAAATGCCCCACTTGTATTCTCAAACAAAATTTTGTCTTTCCAAGATCTTTCATTTCAAAATCATCTTTTAAATAAGTAGCAAGTCTTGTGAGTTCTTCAGGAGTACCTACAAGATTTAAATCATCCACATACACAGTAATTGTAAGATCCCGACTTTATGAAATAAAAGTTTATTATTTTCTTTATGATTATTTTTCTAAATAGTGAAGTGCTTAATTGTTATAAATGATAGTTAAGGGTGTTATATTCAAATTATCTGATAAACAGTATGTCGGAGAATATTCCTTTTGTCGGGGAATATTCTTTCTGTCGGGGAATATTATATCCGATACCGTACGACGACGCCGAAATGACAATATTGTCAACGATAGTGGGCCCCATTGTCGGATAATAAAACGACAGTATTTTGTCAACAGTATTATCACCTGCCACTGTTGAAATACCCGGTAATAAAAAGAACAGTAAAATGCGTTATTCCACAGTAGTACGCGGTATTTCACAAGCACACGGTGTTGTACAATATTTTATATTATTGATTCAATAATTAATAAAGTAGCTATTGCACAGTATTTTGATTCAATAATTGTTATAGTAGCATCTGCATAATACTTGTCATGACACTGTAACTCATATTATTTGATATGATATTTTAGTATTATTGACAATGTCTAGAAATTCTGTGAAGGAAAAAGGTTATTTAATTGCGCGCCGTTTATACGGAAGGCCCCCTTTTTCCTGGGAATGATCTGGTTGTCAATATTATAAGTCTATAATATTAATGGTGAATAATTATTGTAAGTTATCTTATATTTCTGTGGGACCCACACTTTATTCCGTGGGACCCACAACTATTTGATCGGTGGGACCCACAATTTCTTTTCTTGAACTAATTTCTTCAAGTTTTGTTTCTTTCGTGGGACCCACATGTTATTCAATAGTGACTTACCGTCAATAAATAGTTAATTCAGTTTTTATTTTACCTTAGGGTTAAAAATCTAAGAGAAAACATATTCTAAGAATATACTAAGGTATAAAGTATATTAAAAGAATATGCCAAGGGTATAAGTGTAATAAACCAAGAAAAATTAGGAAAAAGACTAAAATGCCCTCACCTTGATTTTCCTATAAATAGGAAGGGTTCGCTTAAGAAATTTTCACACCTTCCTTGCTTATACTTCCTCTCTCTCTCTCTCTAAATTTCTTGAGTTCTCTAAGTGTGCTAGGCTATCGTGAGTATTTGGGAGAATACTAGTATTATCTGAAGTTAGTAAACTTCATAGAAAGTAACATCCAGTCACTTGTTAACTAAGGTAGGGAATATCATTTCTTTCATACTCATATATAATATCATTTGCTTTCATGTTCGTAAGTGATATTATACTAATAAAAGTTGTTATTCATTCCGTATTAATTTATGGGGATAACCTGTCTGTGACGCCCCCAAATTCAGGTACTTGAAACCCGAACTTGGTGCTACACGATACCATTTCTTTGAGCGGAAAAATAAAATTTACAAACTTAATATATACATATCAGAGTTGTCTAATCCCAAGTACGCAACCTTTAAGCATGTTCATTACATGATAGATAATAAATATTATCACCTTAATAAAGTCTAACTATTACAAACAACACTTGATATTCTATTCTTTGAGCTTTCCTTTGCCCTTGTCTTTGCCAGAGCCTTCTGGTCTATCACCCTTAGCTGAAAACATTTAAGTCAAAGCAAGAATGAGCATTCAATTGCTCAGCAAGTAATAACAAATATAATAATACGCTAAAGAAGTAAATGTTTTCTTTGAGGCCTACTTCTACCACGAATCAATAGTGGTGAAGTCGTTTGAAATCATTCATAACAACATATCAAATCATTTTAAGATTTTTGAAATAACATATTGACTATAAATACTGAGCGGTCAATAGACCATGAACTGTTATTTTTTTTATTTTCGAAAAGGTCTAAACAGAAATTCATCTGCAAACCGCTCTGGTCTCACGGACATGTAGGGTGATCAACCCCGTTATGTCCTGTATTGATCAATACTACCTGTTTGAACGCAAATTACATTCACTCTATTCGCCTTGGGCACAAAAACATATTCCCCTTTACGGGTTGTTCATACTCAGTCTGGAGTCCTAACTAAACAATTCAGTTGGACGACTTAAACATAACCTTTAGTATTCAACAATGTATTTCGAACTATGTCTAGCCGAGTCAAATAGCTTAGACAAACTTTAAATCATAAGATACGTACTGAAGTTCAACAATATGTAACATGATTGTTATATCAAAGAATTTTAAGTTCAAGAGTTCTTGTGAAAAACCATAGTTTATACAAGTGGGGACACTTGTATAATGAAAGACAATAATGAGATTTTAATAAACAATAAACGAGTTGAATAAAATTCCATAATATTAGAATAATTGCATAAACGGATCATGGGTATCATTACGGATATGAATAATTGATAATAATTATTCATGAACAAATTTCTTAAAGTAATAACTCAAGTTGAGTTAGGAACTAGCATAACATATACCTGTTTGCACGAAATAAAAGTAGTGCGTAAGGTTTAGATACTTGCCTACACAGATCCAATTCATAAAGTAAATGAAAAGGTAAGATACTTGCCTTGTTCGCTGTTTACTGCTACACAATATAGCTTAAGCTTTTATCTTTAATACGAAGTCCTATCATCAATAAAATTATTCTTTTAATTAGAATAATACAACTTAACACATAATACTGCTTATTTGCAGTCATCATACAACTTAACACATTGTCACATATTCATAACAGTCATTAAAACATTTAAAAACAGCTATCAGGTCAAACTATGTCCATTTGGTTTGAGTTCGACACTATTTCGATGTCCTGATTGCATTATCGGACAATAAACAAGTTTCTTTTTAATGAAACTTTGTTCAAGAACTTAAATATCATCTTAGATAATTTGTTTATCAATTGTAACATTTTTCCAAATATTAAAATCATTTATAATGATTTTTCAATCATTAATAGCATTTATAATGATTTAATAAATAAATAATTTCATTATCATTAATATTCAAATAATTAAAATATTAATGAACTACATGTCAACACATTAAAAGTTATTTATTATAACATAAAAATATTTTTAAAACATTAATATTACCTTTAAATGATTTTTAAAGTATTAAAATTATTTTTAAATAATTGCCATTAATATTAAAATATTAATGTAATTCATGTCAAATATTTAAAGTTATTAAATATAACTTAAAAATATTTTAAAACATTTTTATTGCCTTTAAATGATTTTTAAAACATTAAAACCATTTTTAGATAATTTATTTAATATAAATATTAAATAAATTAATTATCATTAATATTAAATATTAATGAAATTTTTATTAAAATATTAAAAGTTATTTAATATAACTTAAAATACTTTTTTTAAAACATTAATATCATTTTTAAATGATTTTTGAAATATTAAAATCATTTTTATCTAATTTATTTAATATAATTATTAAATAAATTAAATATCATTAATATTTAAATAAATTAAAATATTAATGAAATTTATGTCAAAATATTAAAAATTAATTTTTATAACTTAAAATAATTTTTAAAACCGTTTTATGAATTTTTAATATTTATTTACTATTTATTTCTATTTATTTAATTAATATAATTAATTTTTATTAAAAACCGTCGCTAAAGGGCTTTTTTTAGCGACAAAAAGTGTCGCTATAGGTGTTCTTCAGTTCATGAAGAACACCAAGAACAGCCCAGTCCATGTCTAGGAGGCTACCTTGAGCGTTAATAACTTGAAATCTGGACATGCTATGGTCGTGATTCTACTTCTAGATTGTTAACCTACTGGCATACTACAACTACAAAGCTTTAAACACATCAAATCATTTACAGATAAAGATCTATGGCCTCTGACATTTGACTGTCAGACCATGTTTTTAACTTAGAAAATTTTCTGGGTTTTCCAGAAAATAGAACTTTCATGATCGATCAAGGACTTTTGAGCTTGCATAACTTTCGATCTAGACATGCTATGATCGTGATTCCACTTCCAGTGTACTCACCAAATAACATACTACATATAAGAACCTTTAAACACAACAAATCATTAACAGGTAAAGATCTACGGGGTCTGACATTTGGCTGTCAGGCCATTTTTTACACTTTGAACAATTTTCTTAAATCTTCAATTTCGTGCATCTAGATGTTATGGATTCATGATATAACAACCCAGATCATTAAATAACATAATATACAACACATTTAAACACAAAAACATAAAATTTATCTAAGCATACAAGATCTAGTTTAGGGTTAGGGTTTTGTACCTTTTGAGCAATTTTTGATTTTTTATTCTTATGATCTGACTTTGGTTAGCTGGTGAGGTGTTTATGGTTGATATTCAGACAAATTTTAGTGAGAGAATTTCGTGGCTAGAGAGAAGGGAGAGAAAGCTTGATTTGGTTTGAATAAATGAGTGAAGTTTTCTATTTCTTTTTCTTTCTTTTCTTTCAATCCATTGATCCATTGCATCTGATGTAGCTAGCTGGCAAGATTCGGCTGATAGAGAGGATTTGAACATGTGAGAATATCCTAGCTTGATGAGTCACAAGATTTTGGAAGATTTGAGAAGATTTTACAATCTTTCAATATCTTTTAATAAAAATAAATACAAAAAGGGTATTTTAGTAAACTAATAAATAATTTTAAGGGTATTCTTGTCCCATACACATGATCTAGGGTTTTAATCAATAGATTTGAACCCTTAATGCTTACCCAATAATTTTTAGGTTTAAGAAAATTAACTTAGGAGTTAAATAAATAATTAATTAAGACAATAAAATTCCAAATTAGGGTTTTATAACTTAAAAATTAGGGTTTCTTGAAATTGTTAGGGTTCCCAAAATTATAATTTAGGGTTTCCCACTTAATTACATTATTCACATAATATCCATACATGCAAACAAAATAATTAATTAACTACATTACATTTAATACTTAAATTACCTAAAGAAATTAATTTCTTATTATCCCAAATACATATATAATTATTATAGCAATAATTATATTTAGTATTTAATGTCCATAATATACAATCAAATATGAATATAATTACCAATTATATTCCATATTCAATTTACCTTAATAGAATAAATTATTAATATCCATAAAACCAATATACTTTCCTTATTAATTATAATTATAACAATAATTATATTAATCATTAAAATTCATATCCATAGACAAAATTTATGTTAGTGATCAATAATCACAGTTTACATCATAAACCATTCTTAGTTAAGTTAAAATAATTAACTTAACTAATCTTGATAAATTAATATAATAAAATAATAATTATTTCAACAGTTTTAAGAATCATTTATTAAATTATAAATGAAAAGTTACGATACTTGCCTTGTTCGCTGTTTACTGCTACACAATATAGCTTAAGCTTTTATCTTTAATACGAAGTCCTATCATCAATAAAATTATTCTTTTAATTAGAATAATAGAACTTAACACATAATACTGCTTATTTGTAGTCATCATACAACTTAACACATTGTCACATATTCATAACAATCATTAAAACATTTAAAAACAGCTATCAGGTCAAACTATGTCCATTTGGTTTGAGTTCGACACTATTTCGATGTCCTGATTGCATTATCGGACAATAAACAAGTTTCTTTTTAATGAAACTTTGTTCAAGAACTTAAATATCATCTTAGATAATTTGTTTATCAATTGCACATAAAACATTTTTCCAAATATTAAAATCATTTATAATGATTTTTCAGTCATTAATAGCATTTATAATGATTTTAATAAATAAATAATTTCATTATCATTAATATTCAAATAATTAAAATATTAATGAACTACATGTCAACACATTAAAAGTTATTTATTATAACATAAAAATATTTTTAAAACATTAATATTACCTTTAAATGATTTTTAAAGTATTAAAATTATTTTTAAATAATTGCCATTAATATTAAAATATTAATGTAATTCATGTCAAATATTTAAAGTTATTAAATATAACTTAAAAATATTTTAAAAATATTTTTTATTTCCTTTAAATGATTTTTTAAAACATTAAAACCATTTTTAGATAATTTATTTAATATAAATATTAAATAAATTAATTATCATTAATATTAAATATTAATGAAATTTTTATTAAAATATTAAAAAGTTATTTAATATAACTTAAAATACTTTTTTTAAAACATTAATATCATTTTTAAATGATTTTTGAAATATTAAAATCATTTTTATCTAATTTATTTAATATAATTATTAAATAAATTAAATATCATTAATATTTAAATAAATTAAAATATTAATGAAATTTATGTCAAAATATTAAAAATTAATTTTTATAACTTAAAATAATTTTTAAAACCGTTTTATGAATTTTTAATATTTATTTACTATTTATTTCTATTTATTTAATTAATATAATTAATTTTTATTAAAAACCGTCGCTAAAGGCTTTTAGCGACAAAAAGTGTCGCTATAGGTGTTCTTCAGTTCATGAAGAACACCAAGAACAGCCCAGTCCATGTCTAGGAGGCTACCTTGAGCGTTAATAACTTGAAATCTGGACATGCTATGGTCGTGATTCTACTTCTAGATTGTTAACCTACTGGCATACTACAACTACAAAGCTTTAAACACATCAAACCATTTACAGATAAAGATCTATGGCCTCTGACATTTGACTGTCAGACCATGTTTTTAACTTAGAAAATTTTCTGGGTTTTCCAGAAAATAGAACTTTCATGATCGATCAAGGACTTTTGAGCTTGCATAACTTTCGATCTAGACATGCTATGATCGTGATTCCACTTCCAGTGTACTCACCAAATAACATACTACATATAAGAACCTTTAAACACAACAAATCATTAACAGGTAAAGATCTACGGGGTCTGACATTTGGCTGTCAGGCCATTTTTTACACTTTGAACAATTTTCTTAAATCTTCAATTTCGTGCATCTAGATGTTATGGATTCATGATATAACAACCCAGATCATTAAATAACATAATATACAACACATTTAAACACAAAAACATAAAATTTATCTAAGCATACAAGATCTAGTTTAGGGTTAGGGTTTTGTACCTTTTGAGCAATTTTTGATTTTTTATTCTTATGATCTGACTTTGGTTAGCTGGTGAGGTGTTTATGGTTGATATTCAGACAAATTTTAGTGAGAGAATTTCGTGGCTAGAGAGAAGGGAGAGAAAGCTTGGTTTGGTTTGAATAAATGAGTGAAGTTTTCTATTTCTTTTTCTTTCTTTTCTTCCAATCCATTGATCCATTGCATCTGATGTAGCTAGCTGGCAAGATTCGGCTGATAGAGAGGATTTGAACATGTGAGAATATCCTAGCTTGATGAGTCACAAGATTTTGGAAGATTTGAGAAGATTTTACAATCTTTCAATATCTTTTAATAAAAATAAATACAAAAAGGGTATTTTAGTAAACTAATAAATAATTTTAAGGGTATTCTTGTCCCATACACATGATCTAGGGTTTTAATCAATAGATTTGAACCCTTAATGCTTACCCAATAATTTTTGGGTTTAAGAAAATTAACTTAGGAGTTAAATAAATAATTAATTAAGACAATAAAATTCCAAATTAGGGTTTTATAACTTAAAAATTAGGGTTTCTTGAAATTGTTAGGGTTCCCAAAATTATAATTTAGGGTTTCCCACTTAATTACATTATTCACATAATATCCATACATGCAAACAAAATAATTAATTAACTACATTACATTTAATACTTAAATTACCTAAAGAAATTAATTTCTTATTATCCCAAATACATATATAATTATTATAGCAATAATTATATTTAGTATTTAATGTCCATAATATACAATCAAATATGAATATAATTACCAATTATATTCCATATTCAATTTACCTTAATAGAATAAATTATTAATATCCATAAAACCAATATACTTTCCTTATTAATTATAATTATAACAATAATTATATTAATCATTAAAATTCATATCCATAGACAAAATTTATGTTAGTGATCAATAATCACACTTTACATCATAAACCATTCTTAGTTAAGTTAAAATAATTAACTTAACTAATCTTGATAAATTAATATAATAAAATAATAATTATTTCAACAGTTTTAAGAATCATTTATTAAATTATAAATGAAAAGTTAAGATACTTGCCTTGTTCGCTGTTTACTGCTACACAATATAGCTTAAGCTTTTATCTTTAATACGAAGTCCTATCATCAATAAAATTATTCTTTTAATTAGAATAATACAACTTAACACATAATACTGCTTATTTGTAGTCATCATACAACTTAACACATTGTCACATATTCATAACAATCATTAAAACATTTAAAAACAGCTATCAGGTCAAACTATGTCCATTTGGTTTGAGTTCGACACTATTTCGATGTCCTGATTGCATTATCGGACAATAAACAAGTTTCTTTTTAATGAAACTTTGTTCAAGAACTTAAATATCATCTTAGATAATTTGTTTATCAATTGCAACATTTTTCCAAATATTAAAATCATTTATAATGATTTTTCAGTCATTAATAGCATTTATAATGATTTAATAAATAAATAATTTCATTATCATTAATATTCAAATAATTAAAATATTAATGAACTACATGTCAACACATTAAAAGTTATTTATTATAACATAAAAATATTTTTAAAACATTAATATTACCTTTAAATGATTTTTAAAGTATTAAAATTATTTTTAAATAATTGCCATTAATATTAAAATATTAATGTAATTCATGTCAAATATTTAAAGTTATTAAATATAACTTAAAAATATTTTAAAATATTTTTATTTCCTTTAAATGATTTTTAAAACATTAAAACCATTTTTATATAATTTATTTAATATAAATATTAAATAAATTAATTATCATTAATATTAAATATTAATGAAATTTTTATTAAAATATTAAAAGTTATTTAATATAACTTAAAATACTTTTTTTAAAACATTAATATCATTTTTAAATGATTTTTGAAATATTAAAATCATTTTTATCTAATTTATTTAATATAATTATTAAATAAATTAAATATCATTAATATTTAAATAAATTAAAATATTAATGAAATTTATGTCAAAATATTAAAAATTAATTTTTATAACTTAAAATAATTTTTAAAACCGTTTTATGAATTTTTAATATTTATTTACTATTTATTTCTATTTATTTAATTAATATAATTAATTTTTATTAAAAACCGTCGCTAAAGGCTTTTAGCGACAAAAAGTGTCGCTATAGGTGTTCTTCAGTTCATGAAGAACACCAAGAACAGCCCAGTCCATGTCTAGGAGGCTACCTTGAGCGTTAATAACTTGAAATCTGGACATGCTATGGTCGTGATTCCACTTTTAGATTGTTAACCTACTGGCATACTACAACTACAAAGCTTTAAACACATCAAACCATTTACAGATAAAGATCTATGGCCTCTGACATTTGACTGTCAGACCATCTTTTTAACTTAGAAAATTTTCTGGGTTTTCCAGAAAATAGAACTTTCATGATCGATCAAGGACTTTTGAGCTTGCATAACTTTCTATCTAGACATGCTATGATCGTAATTCCACTTCCAGTGTACTCACCAAATAACATACTACATATAAGAACCTTTAAACACAACAAATCATTAATAGGTAAATATCTACGGGGTCTGACATTTGACTGTCAGGCCATTTTTTACACTTTGAACAATTTTCTTAAATCTTCAATTTCGTGCATCTAGATGTTATGGATTCATGATATAACAACCCAGATCATTAAATAACATAATATACAACATATTTAAACACAAAAACATAAAATTTATCTAAGCATACAAGATCTAGTTTAGGGTTAGGGTTTTGTACCTTTTGAGCAATTTTTGATTTTTTATTCTTATGATCTGACTTTGGTTAGCTGGTGAGGTGTTTATGGTTGATATTCAGACAAATTTTAGTGAGAGAATTTCGTGGCTAGAGAGAAGGGAGAGAAAGCTTGGTTTGGTTTGAATAAATGAGTAAAGTTTTCTATTTCTTTTTCTTTCTTTTCTTCCAATCCATTGATCCATTGCATCTGATGTAGCTAGCTGGCAAGATTCGGCTGATAGAGAGGATTTGAACATGTGAGAATATCCTAGCTTGATGAGTCACAAGATTTTGGAAGATTTGAGAAGATTTTACAATCTTTCAATATCTTTTAATAAAAATAAATACAAAAAGGGTATTTTAGTAAACTAATAAATAATTTTAAGGGTATTCTTGTCCCATACACATGATCTAGGGTTTTAATCAATAGATTTGAACCCTTAATGCTTACCCAATAATTTTTGGGTTTAAGAAAATTAACTTAGGAGTTAAATAAATAATTAATTAAGACAATAAAATTCCAAATTAGGGTTTTATAACTTAAAAATTAGGGTTTCTTGAAATTGTTAGGGTTCCCAAAATTATAATTTAGGGTTTCCCACTTAATTACATTATTCACATAATATCCATACATGCAAACAAAATAATTAATTAACTACATTACATTTAATACTTAAATTACCTAAAGAAATTAATTTCTTATTATCTCAAATACATATAAAATTATTATAGCAATAATTATATTTAGTATTTAATGTCCATAATATACAATCAAATATGAATATAATTACCAATTATATTCCATATTTAATTTACCTTAATAGAATAAATTATTAATATCCATAAAACCAATATACTTTCCTTATTAATTATAATTATAACAATAATTATATTAATCATTAAAATTCATATCCATAGACAAAAATTTATGTTAGTGATCAATAATCACACTTTACATCATAAACCATTCTTAGTTAAGTTAAAATAATTAATTTTAACTTAACTAATCTTGATAAATTAATATAATAAAATAATAATTATTTCAACAGTTTTAAGAATCATTTATTAAAATATAAATATATTATTTAAATAATACATCAATCGCATTTTCATGAAAACTAAATAATAAAACATTTTTATTACAAAATTAATTTATTATATAATTTATAGTAAATCATAAATTCTTTTTCCTTGCATTCCAACACTTGCTTTACTATATAATAAAATAGTTTTATTATATATATAAAAAAATTTATTCATAAAATTTCTTATTTAATTATGTCAAAATTTTAGGGTTATTACATTGTCCGTGCGGAATGACGCATGTCTGGTAAATATCCTTTTGTATTCATTCCTTATTATTCTGTGGGAATAACCTGTCTGTACGGAGAACCGTACCTGGTGAATACCCCTTTGTATTCATCTGTGGGTATAACCTGTCCGTGCGGATTGACGCATGCCTGGTGAATAACCCTTTGTATTCATTACTTATTAATCTTTTATGGAAATAATCTGTCTACGCGAATTATCGCATGACGGGTGAAAATCCAGTTGCAGTTCGTATATTCTTTTATACTCGTATAAAATATCATTTCTTTTGTACTCTTTAAGGGATATCTTTTTCTTTCATATTTCTCCATTTATGATAAGAAATCTTTGTTTGTTTCCAAAACTTTATTTTTAATGGTGAAAATCATTGAAAATTAGTAGAATATCCTTTTTCATCTAATATCTTTTCACTTGAATCTTTCTATTTAATTTTATACGTTATAGTCGAATCATGAAATAATTTCTTGAATATCATTCTTGAATTTGACTCCATAATTTGGTCATCATGTTGGCAATTTGGTCAATCTTCGACACTGATTAAATTATAAATCTTTTCTTATCCTTAATCTCACTGTGTTTATTTTGTATCATTGTCATCATCCCCATCCTCATACTTAAATTGTGGTGATAGTTCTCTTTGGCCCGTAGTGCAAAGATGAACTGACATGACATGATTTTGACCAAACTGTGTATTGATATAATCATGACTTTTGGTGTTACAAACAAAGGCGTATGGTGAAAGTTCTCTTTGGCCCGTAGTGCAAAGATGAACTGGTGTTTGACATGATCATGACCGGTGATGTTACAAATAAATATCTTTGGCACATAATGCAAAGAGAGATTGTTGAATATAAACTGTTGATTTGGATGTTCATAAACATGAACTATTGATTGGTGTTACAGGGATAAAATATTGGTGGTGATCCTTTAACTTATAGAAGATGGTAGATATTATAATCTACTTGACTTTTCTAATGGATTGTTCGTTCCGCTGTAGTTGTTGTTGTTGAGCAATTATAATATCTTTAAATCTCTGATTTATTATTGTTGAAGACTTAAGATAATTTTTATTCTTCATTATCTTAGTCATGATATTTCTTATTGGGCTATTTGTGCTCACCCTTTTCTTTTTTGTTTCATTGTTCTCCTCAGGAAAAGAGAGTGTAGTGGGGACTAGCCGGGGAATGAAGTGATGGTCCGAGACAATAGAAATATCTCAATACATTATTATTAGTGTGACAATAAGTGTATTGAGAGCTTAAGTTGTATTTGTATTGAAAGTCACAGTATGTGTGTTGTCGTATTTTGCACGACAATTATTAGTTGTAAATGGGAAGATTCGTATTCGTATTTGTATTTTGTAAGATGTTATTGGCGACTCAAAATGGGTTGTGTGGACCTATTTTGGGGGCGTCACAGTAATGATAGTAAATCCAAATAAAAATACACTGACAATTTTGGTTATTTGTATACCTGTCTTTTATTAAATAATCATTAAGTCGATTATATCACATATGACCAAACTGTTTCAATCCATACATTTAATCAATTTGCAACTTGATTGAATATATGTGGTGGAGCCTTTGTGATTCAATCATTTTCAATCCTTCAGGGATTCTCATGTAGACTTTACTATCAAGTGAGTCATAATATCAAATAGTGATTCTCTTTTTTTTTTAGTAAAAATGTGACACATCCTTGTGGATGTTGTTCACTATTATTCATATGACATGCTTCAATTTTTTAGCATCATATAGAGAGAGAAAAACAAAAGTTTAAAAATAAAAATATTAGAAAACAAAAATGACTCCATCCATAACTGGAGAGTACATATCTGATAATCAATATCAAGTATTTGTGAGAAACCTTGAGCTACAAGTGATTTATATCTCATCATTTTTCTAATTTCGCCTTTCGTGCGAATATTAATTTATTTCCAACCGGGATTACGCCCAGCGGAGTTTGGGCTACTGGCCTAAATACATTTGAACCACTGGTCCAAATACTTCTCATTTTAATAATGAGTGTAGCTCAATTTGAATAACATCTTTTCATTTTGGCCAATATTTTCTTTTTCGACATTCTGCCACGTTTTGTGGTTCAGGATCCGTGTCAGGAATCAAAGTAATAGCCAATGCTATAGAGAAAGCAAATATATCATCAATCATGACTTTGCTTCGATCTCATATTTTCTCATCATGTACATAATTTATTGAGATCTCTTGGTGTTCATCTCTTATCCCTTCACTAAGATTTTGTACCTCTTCCGGGAGTATTCCCACTCTTGGAATAACTGCTACTTCTGGAGTGAGTATCACTTCTGGGAATATTGCTACTTCTAAAGTGGGTATCACTTCTGGGGTTAGTGCCATTTCTAGAGCGGGTATCACTTCTGGGATGAGTAAGTGCTACTTCTAGAGCTTGTATCACTTCTGGGATTATTCCTACTTCTGGAGTAAGTGCTACTTCTGGAGCATATATTACTTCTGGAATTCTTTTATTTACTCGTACCTCTTCTGAAGGTATTCCCACTTTGGGAACATGTGCTACTTCTGGAGTGAGTATTATTTTTGAAATCCCCTTATTTGCTCTTTGTTTACGTGGTGTTGTGTCTTTTGCACCAACTAGACTTCCACACTGCTGGAGTGGTTTAGATTCTTCTATTTCCTTCTTTGTCAATTCTTCAGGAATTGATCTTTTGATAGATATTTCTATCTTTGCTGGAGTATACAATACATGTAACTTTATCATTTTTCTAGCATCATTAAATGCATGTGGCATACGATTTGTAATATTCTGTAAATAAATAATTCTTTGAACTTCAATTTCACATTGTCCGGTGTGAGGATCAAGTAAATTTAATACTGATGCATTATGCCTATTCATCAATAATATATTTTAAATTTGCAGCTAAAGAAATATTACCAGAAAAGTTGACAGTAAAGGAAGAGATAAAGAAGATGCATTTTTATATTTATCTTCTTTAGGTGTATTTTAAAACTAAAGTCAAAATGACTTTTGAAACGATATTTCAATCTGAAAATCATTTGATCAAATATCTTTAAAACTAATCAAGTTTATTTGTGATTTACCAGAATATAAAGTATTTATTTCATTATCTTAAAAAAAATTGAACATAGACTATTAATTAATTCCAGAAGAAAGTGAATGAAGTTTATTCTTTTTAGAAATAATAGAAGTTTATGAGAAGATATTTATTATCATATTCATTTGTCTGTTAAACATATATCTTCAATATCCATTAAAGTTGGTTTCACACATATAAAAACATAGATAAGAAAAGTTATATTTCATTTATAATTCATGAAGAAAACAATATTATCCATGAAACGTACAAAATGAAAACTAATAATATTGCACCTGCAGGGCGTTTAATTAAAACAATAAACTAATCTATATCCGAAAAGATATTTTCAGAAGTTCCAACAATGTCACCAATCTTATCCTCATTGTTGGAGCATCATCAATATTCAATTGATGATTAACAAAGTTTGTTTCTTCCATCATTACTTTGTTATTTTCAGACTCTTGTTATAAATTAACCAGATGTCTTGGCGTACGACAGGTACGTGACCAATGTCCATTTATCTCACACCTGAAACAAATATCTGTTTTGTTCTTTATCTTTGCTGCATTTTCTTTATTTATACCCGACCCAGACACTTGCCACTTCTGGTGGCCTGAGTGGTTGCAATTTTGAAATTTGTTGTTGTGATTGTGAGTCCTTGATAATTTTGAGAAATTTTGAAAAAGAAAACACAGTTACAAATCTCTCTCCTTAAACTTATCTTTTTCCAAAATCGACGATGGGTTTGTTGTTAGATCTCATAATTTCAAAAGATTTTCAATATTATATACTATTCTCTCTTTCTATCAACCTCCGCCTTAATGGCTGCTACACTTTCCTTTACTATCTTTTTCCTCCTATAGTTATATATGATAGAAAGCACTGCTTAAACTCTATATATAGAATCACGATCCAAGATAATTTCAATTTCAATGTAACTGTCTTATTAGATTTCTCAGGCACGTTAATCTATCAAAATAAAATTAATCTCCTCATTTCAACAATTATGTTTCCTACTTATCAGTAGAAACATGATCCACATATACATAATACAGTACATATAATATATATTCCAAACAGAGGTGATTTTATATCATATAATGCTCCACATGAGTACATGTATTTACACAAGTGGTTGACACGTGGGCAGATTTGATTGCACAATAAGAGATCTCTATCCAGTTATTTATCATAACTGGATAGTGCACGCCAGAATTTTTTATTTATGAACTCTCTTATTTTATGTTTCTTACAATAAGAAAGTGCGGGGCAACGTTGGCATGTGATTTTGATACTTGGTTGCTTGATTCATTTTTCCAAAACCACCCCACGAGATTTTGAAAATTAAAAAGTTTATTTTTGCCAAATTTGTCATATATTCTGGATTAAAAACACAATTTTATTATTTATTAAAACAAGTAATAAATAATTTCATGTATGATATGGGAAAGATAAACTATGAGATAAAATGTAACAACATAAATATATATATATATATATATACACAATTACTAATGTATATATAAGTATAATTGTACATATAAAATATATATGTACAAAGCTGTAAATGGATTTTCACCCCGCATGCGGTAGTCCGCATAGACAGATTATTTTCACAAATATGCATAAAATTATAAAATGAATTTTCACCCCGCATGCGGTAATCCGCGTAGACAGATTATTTCCACAAGTAAATAAATGGTAAAAAGGTTCCCACTAAATCTTGTAAAAAGGATAGGTGGTATCATATGTAAATAATAAATTTAAAATGGACAACTAAACATGAATATAATTAAGCATTAAAGAATACCAATTGTAGGAATAAAATTATGTTCTTGGTTGGCAAAGCCAGCCGGTAGTATAATAATTAATTGCAAGAATTTAAATTTACCGTAATATAAATTTACCTTATCAATTGGTTAGAACTTCGTGTTGATAACGTGTTATAAAACTTTAGCATAGAATTTAAATTGTATCAGTTAACAAGTAACCAAACTTCTATTGCTACTTACTGGAAGACAACTTATTGAAAGAAGGAAGAAATGAGTGAATGAGAATAATCAAAATATCAAAACTCCAACTTCTTCCGTTGGCAAACATTGCTTTATATAAGCAATGAGTAGCACACCAACATAGACTTAGGAAAATCATATTTACTTTATTGGTTTAGTGTTGTAAGCGTTGAACTAGCTGTGACTGTCACAATTCTATAGTTCAAGTCTCAAGTGATTTTTTGTTTATAAGGTGCACATTTGATTTTTAGTTTTTATTCAATTCACGCGCTATTAGACTATTCCCTTTTTTCAATTTATGTTTTTTCATCCTTCCGATTCAAGTACGACCACTCTCCTCTTTCGGTAGAATTACAAATCTTATACATATACTCTCTTTGTTCTCAAAAAGGAAGGATGTCTAAAGCACATTTTTCACTCATATTAAGAAAATTAAGTTGTAGAGGGAGAATAAATTAAGTTTCAATGTTACTCATAGTAGACCCAAGATAAGTAATGAGTGTTTCTCTTTTTTAAATTAGTAGACCCTGCTTTTGAGAGTAAACTAGTTTTTTAACATATTTAGTATAAATTCATATACTTAGATATTGTTTGGTGGACAAAATTTATTGTATTTGAGAACATCCTTCTGAGCACGGATGGAGTAAAACAAATGACCCTCCTTTAGTCTCCCCAACTTTCAACCCTTGATCACGGTGGCCAATCGCATTCACATTTGAGAAGGAAGTCGAGGGGATTTCGTTGATGATTCTTCTTGTGGAAATAATTCTCCCACAACACTACTACTACTGCGTGCAATTTGAGTCTAATTCTTGTCGTCAAAAGGCTGAGCTACTCTTCTTAGAATAGAGTTTATTAATGTAGAAAGCAGAATAAATGAAAGACTAACCAAATAATTTAAATTCATCACTTTATCTTTTGACTGGACTCAAATACTATAAATTCATTGCTTCTTTTTACATGCCTTTGCTTTGGCGGGTCTTCCACTCTTAATTAAAGCCCAAATTTCCTAAAACAATAACCATGTGGGCCAATGATCTTGACTTATTCTAACACTAAAACATGGATCAACAATAAATATACATGTTATACACGCATTACACGTAAAAAACACGGAATTTCAACATTAAACTCAAAAGTGAAAATTGAAGTTGGCAAATTTATTCCATGATCCAAAATTGAGTCTAATTTTAAATTTCGAAGGATTTGAAAAAAAACAAAAATAAAGTAAAACTAACTTGATCAAAGATCAACAATATCGAATTTTAATTAGTAGATAGTTTGGCACATTAGTTTTTCGAATTTTTATAGTGAACTGTCATTTGACATGTTTTAAAAAGACAAAATAGACTTTTATTTTTTCGATATACTTTCTCCATATTTAAAGGAGAGCCCTAATACTTTTTTGGTTGTCCTATTTTTTCCTTTAAATATTCTCTCCCTACCAAAGAAAGTCAATTATAAAATTTGAAAACTTTAAAAATATTTTTTTTCACTTACTAAATATATACCTTCTATACTATATATATACGGGCCGGTTCAAGAGTAGACCGGTCTGCTAACAGACCGGTCTTTAGTGACCGAAAAACCGTCGCTAAATGTATAGGCGACGGTTTATTTTATAAATAAATCGTCCCCTATACATTTAGCGACGGAAAAACCGTCGCTAAAGTCCGGTCTGCTCTTGAACCGTCCCGTATATATATATATATATATATATATATATATATATATAATATATATATATATATACCATTGAGGTGCGGAATAGCAGGAAGAAGAACAGTTAAGAGATAGATAGACGCAACACAAGTTAAACAACAATTTAATAAGAAAATGACAGTTTATTTATTAATAATCACAAACAAAACAGATTTGATACAAACTAAAGAAAATTTAAAGCTTACAATTGACTCAATATTTACTACAGCATTAGAAGAGGTAAAGAAAGGCTTAATGGAGGTTACAAGGCTAAAGATTCGTCAGAGAAGGAACTCTGAGTCTTTCAAAGACTTGTATTGGTTAAAAACCTGCCTCTCCCTATCTAAGTTCGATTCCTTTTATAACATAAGGAAGGAACTATTACAGACACTTTACTATTACATGAATAGGAGAAGTAAATTATTACAGACACTATTCAATCACGGGGATTTATACTATTACAAATTACTATTACAAAAGTAAATGAACAGTAAAATGAATCTTTACAGTAAAATTACTATTCATAGGACAAAAGGCCAATCAGACGACCAGAAGAATCTTTACTGTTGAGGCTACTTTCGATGAAAGTAGGAGAGCTTGCCAGGGCACTGATGACTTGGGGCCAGGGGGCCATGTGACTGATGACTAGGCTACTTTCGGTGGGAAAGTAGGGGCATGATTGGCTCAGGTCAGGCAAATGGGTCTTGAGCATCTTGAAGATTGATGCTGCCGTATGAGTCATCCTCTTCATCTTTACTAGCCACTGTCTTCTTTGAAGAAGAAGATGAGCATTCTGAAGCTTCAATTTCTTCATGAAGCCTGGTGATTTGAGCATTAACAGCGTCAGCCAATAATTTTAATTCACCAATAGAGCAAGTTTTAACAGAAGAAACATCGAAAGAACCAGAGAGACTGGGAGATGAATGTTTCTCTTTTGACTTGGTAATTTGACTGGGAGATTCCTTTTCAGGAATAGATTTAATAGAAGAAATTACAGGGAATTCCTTTTGAACTTGACCAACGATACGACTTACATCAAATTTATCCCACCATTTAATGAAATAAATTCGTGTAACCATTGAAACTGGACTAACTGTGCTGGAGACAGTTTTTTGATCTTTTGATTAAAAACTGTGTCGATGACGGGAGTCTGAAGGTTATACTGCCACTTAAGAATCCAAGGAATCTTATATTTACTAACAAAATGAAGCAGTAAGGGGATACCTTCAAATTTTGGATTATAGGCTGCATGATTATGAAAATGGATAACTTAGGACTGGAGAAATTCTGGGAAAATGTCTGAAGATGGACCATAACGAGACCACCACAAAACAAACCAGAATGAGATTTGACTTTTGAATTTGTGGTCAAATTGAATGAACCACGAATGACTAAAGGATTGATTTTGGTATAAGAAAATCTTATGCCAAGCTTCCATATAATCATAATAATTAAAATGATTACTTTGATTATTCAATGGGGTAAGACCAGAAGGATGACTATTCCAATCAATCATTGAAATAATCCTTTTAATGTAAAGGGAATGATAAATAACTTTGGATTCGTCATTTCTATCATAAATAGGTTTAATAAGTATTGACTCTATTTGAATAAGAATGTCCTTATAATACACAAGAGATTTATAAGGAGTAGGGGGAGTAAAATGCCAACCAGATGGAAAGAACTGGAAAGCCAAGCTAACTGGATCATCTTTAGGTTTCATAGATGACTCAACATGGAAAAGGTTGACTTTGTATGTAGGAACATACTGTGAATTTTGACTAGGGGTTTTCTGGATAGTTGATGGACTGCAGAATGGGTCAATTAGTTTGGGTTTACTGGCGAGAACTGTGTTGTATGGTCTTGGGATGTTACCAAGAACACTATATCTGTTTACTAAGTCCACATGAGGGACAGGATTAACTGGATGAGGGACTATAACACCCTTGTTTTTGTTACTTGGGCCAGAAGGACGACCCGAACTGCTGGAACCACCTCTCACACTCATTTGGTAAGAGAAACAGTACCTGAATTAATAAATTCTCTTGTAAGAAAATCTGGAATTGAATTATCACATCCTTTAATGTATTCAATATCAAAATCAAAAATGCTTAATAACGCTTGCCATCTGGCAAAAGTATGCTTTGCAGCTATATTTTCAACATCCTTTTCTAAAATGTATTTTGCAGATTTACAATCAATTCTGACTAAAAACTTTTGATTTAGTATATCGCTTTGAAATTTGTTAATACATAGTACCAATGCTAAAATTTCTTTTTTAATAGTACTATATTTAACTTGTGTTGGATCCCATTTGCCGGAGTGGAATCGAACAATTTGTTCAGCAGAAGTAGGAGTTAACTTTTGTTTGAGAATACCTCCGAAACCAATTTCAGAAGCATCTCATTCAATAATTTTGAATGCAGAATCATTAGAGATGCCAAGACAAGGCAAGTTCTTGACGTATTTTTTAATTTGCTGGACGATAGAGGTATGAATGTCAGTCCAAGGAGGGGGATTATCTTGCAATCGCTGAAATAAAGGTTTGCAGATTAAACGAAGATCTTTATAGAATTCTCCAATGTAATTAAGAGATCCTAAAAATCTTTGAAGCTGGGTTTTATCAGTGATTTTATCAGGGAATTTATCTACGAATTGAATAGCTTTATCAATTGGCTCAATAAGACCATGATGAATTGTATGACTGAGAAACCTAACTTTAGTTTGGAAGAGACTACATTTAGTGGGAGAAAGTACCAAACCATTGAGTTTGACTGTGTTGAAGAATGAATTCAAATGTTTATGATGTTCTTCAATTGACTTTGAGAATATGAGGATATCATCAATATAGACAATAGCAAAATGACTGAAGGGATTCAAAATATCGTTCAAAATATTCTGAAATTCACTAGGAGCATTTTTAAGACTGAATGGCATTACAGTCCATTCGTAATGACCAAAAGGAGTGGTAAAGGCTGTCTTATACCTATCTTTTTCATGAATTTGAATTTGCCAAAATCCTGATTTTAAATCAAATTTACTAAAGACTGTGGCTTGACCTAACCTATTGAGCAAATCTTTCTTATTGGGTAGTGGGTATCTAATCCACTCAAGGACCTTGTTCAATGGTTTATAGTTGATGACTAGACGAGGAGCACCTCGCTCTTTTTCAGCTTCATTATTAACATAAAAGGCTGGACAAGACCAAGGAGATTTACTAGGTCTAATTAGACCTTTACTGAGTAACTCATTAATTTCCTTTTTACAAAGTTCCATTTGTTCATGATTCATTTGAATAGGTCTAGCCTTAATGGGAATCAAGTGTTCTTTAAATTCTTTAGCATAAGGTAACCTAACAATATGCTTCTTCCTATGCCAAAAGGCATTAGGAAAATCAGAACAAAGGTTTTTACTAAGATAATCCTTTAAATTATCGATTTTGTCTTGAACTCTCTTTTCAGTGAGTTGTTTGTCAACTTGTTTATACTTAATTTCTTCCTTTAAATATTTTAACTGATTGGTTTTACTGGTTAAAAGGTTTAAGGATTTAGAAATAGATTCATCTTGAATTATTTTTAAATCCCTCTCTTTAGGACTAGAAATAAATTTATAGGTAATTGTTTTACCTAAGTGTTTATTGCTTTTACTGATTGTTGGTGATGAAAGAATAAAGTAAATAGATAAAAGGTAACCCTAAAATAACTTTGTCAGTCATATTACGAATTAAAACAAATGACGTTTTAAAGCACATATTATTCTGACATATATGAACCTTGGGTAATTTATATTTAATTTCCATTTGACTACCATTAGCAGAAATTAATCTTTCATTAGTTTTTTGATAGTAAGTAGTAGGAATTAATCCTTTTTGAATACAATTAAGATCTGCACTAGTATCAACTAGAGCAGGTAATTCAAGAATGAAAGTTTTATTAACAACTAAAGTGATATTAATATACCATTTTTGAATAGTAATATCTTTTAATCTTTTTAGAAAAAATACATGAAGATTAATTAAATCTAACTCGTCTTGCTTAAAAGTAGAAGATTCTGCCTCTTCTTCAGAAGAATCATTAATTTGAAGGATTTTATCCTTTTCTCTTAAATTTTTATTAATATTATTAACTTCTTCTCGTAACTTAGGAATTTCTAGTTTAAGATTAGCAATTTCCTTTTTTAATTTATTAACTTCTAGATTTAAGTCTGGTAAAGTTATTTCTTTAATAGGAAGTTTAAATCTATCAAGAGTTTTATTAAGACTGAAAACAGGTTTTTCTTTACTCCTTTTTAGTTTATTATTATCAGTATTATCTTTGGTTAATAAATCTTTTAATTGTTTCATATACTGAGTTTTTAGCTGGGGATCTGTGATTTTACTAATTAAATCTATCAACAAAGACTGTTCTTCATCATCTTTTGTTAATACATTTAATCTCTTAACACAACAACTATTTGTACAGTCTTATGTACATAAAGTAACTTCATCAGATTCACTATTAGAATTACTATTAGTGTTACTATTAGAATCATAAGAAATATCAGGATAATCTTCACTGTTGAAGTTATTCTCTATTCTTAGTAATTCTAAAAGTTGTTCTGAATCTTCTTCAGATATCTTTAATTGACTAAGCTTTTGTTTTATTTTACATTCATTTTTGTAGTGACCTTTCTGCCCACAATTGTGGCAAGTAACTTTACTTTTGTCATAATTTTTTCTTTTATGTGAATGTTTTTACTCGAAGATTTTGGTTTATTATAGTAATTATCTTTACTATCCTTTTTCTGGCTATGAGTATGATGTTTTCGACGTCTTTTATGACGTTTGTGAGTATCAACATGTTTATGCCTATGCTTAGATCTGGAAGGAGCTACAGGGGGTAAACCATATTGTTCACAAAATGTCCCTAACTCATATTTAGCCTTTCGTTTATCTTTATTAGCTTGTTTGCTGATCTTAAAATCGATACACATTTTAAGGCCTATTTTTTGAATATGACTTATTATGTCGTCGTAGGTTAAGTTATCATAGTCAATAAAACCTAAATCTTTGCTAAGTTCTTCTCTAACTTTGTGAGCAAATAAATTAGGTAGACCATTAACAAATTTTTCTTTCCAAAACGGTTTATTACTATCAGTTCGCATCATGACTCGAGAAGTAAAAACATCTTTATACCATCTAAAATCACTTAAAGTAGGACACGTGAGATTACTTAATTGGTCGTGTATTCTTTCGGTGACGTTACTAGGGGTTCCAATAAAGTGTTTTATTATGGTAAATATTAAAGTATTTACTCCATTTGGTGCACCGACACCAACATCTTCATTAAAGATGGGATTACCATCATCATCTCGTTGAATAGCATGAATTATGGTAAGTCTGGTATTTTCTGTGAGATGCTTTTCCCACCAAGAGCGAAGAATACTAGTGAAACCACTAACTAGTAACTCAACAATATCCGATTGAGCTAAATTAGTGTAATTAGTGATATAACTATTAGCGACCATAGACATATGGTTTAATTTATTTAAAATTTCCTGTTCACTAAATCCATCAATATTCCACTCATAAATTTTATTAGAAGAAATAGAAAATTGATTATCTAGGTTTCTCTCTTCGAACTGTAAATCCGGAGGAGTAGGTCTAGTATACCAATTTTTTGTAACACTAGCATGATTAAAAGTTAATTTATTTAACTGATCTGAAATGGATCGATTATTTTGGTAGTTGAATCAGAATCAAAATCTGACTCAGAACTACTTTCATTACTAATTTGGTCAATAACCGCAATAGTGCTAGACTCTGCAGGATTCCTTAATTTTTTAAAGATCTTATCTAACTGTCTGGTGATCTGATCGTCTTTATTAGGTAAACTTAAACTGTTTCTATTTTCTGGGAGTGTAAGTAAAGGTTGTTCGATTTTACTATTTGGATTTTTAATAATAGTTTCATCGAATTTTTCTTCAATTTTGTCTAATTGTTTACCAATTGTTGATAAATATTGATTAGTGAAATTATTTTGTTCAATAGTTTTTTTTTCATCTTTGTTGTTATCATCAATTTTAAAAGGACTTGCAACAACAGAAGTATTTTTAACAGGCAAGATAATAGTTTCTAATGGGGGATAACTAGACAAATTTTTTGACTTATCTTCTTTAATCCATTGACTCTTTGTTAACACTCTACACTTTCCATGATATTTTTCATACCAATTAAAAAAAGTAATATTAATTTTTTCTGTCATAATAAATATTTTCCATCTATTAATGACTTTTTCACGTTCTTTCTCCATGTGATTAGCGCGAAAAATATGCCTATTATTCTTATTTTCTTCTGAATTAAAATCATCAACAAGATTATTCCAATCAAGTTTAAATGGATGACTAGTTTGACCTTCATTTAATATACCTTTAATTTTAATATCTTGTAAAGAAATATTACTTAGCATTTCAGTGTCCCTTCTAGAAGGAGCTAAAGAAGGAACTGAAGGGCTAGTGAATTCTTCAATAATTAAAGGCCTTCTGGTACGTTCAAAACTAATTTTAACAGTACCATCAAAAAATTGTCTAACATTTTCTACATTTAATAAGGTGTTATTAATGGGTCTTTGAGGGACTTCAGTTGGTAAAGTCCATTGACTAGGGAGAGTAATGTCTTTCTAGAGAATTGTTCTCGGAACTTGGACATTAGTGTTACTAGTACTGCTTTGAATCAAAACAGTCTGATCTTTAGGGCTCTTATTTAGTGCATGAACATTTAAATTGGTTTTCATTGTTTTATAGTAAATTCTATAAATTAAAACTAAAGCTTGAGAACATTCCATCATCTGAGTTATTTCTCCAGATGTCTTAATGTTCAAGGTTAAAGCTTTTACCAAATTTGGATCACTTAGGCTTAACGTGAAATCAGGAAAGCAATTGAAATGGATCGGACCATCATGCAGACTTGATTCCATCACAACAATAATACTGGGGAAGTAATTAAGAAATCTGGCGTCACGAAGACACAGATAAATACTTGAATTAATTCTTTTAATATTTAATGGTTTGACCGCAACTTGAATTAATCCTAAATGAATAAAATTGTAACCCTTTTTCCTATGTTTTTTAATAACATCAGGGGTTAACAGACTACAATTTTCATATTCCTTATTAATAGCATAAACCTTTTCAACAGTTTTAACATTATAATCAGTTTTAAAATTATCTAAAAATGTTGACTGGTAAATTTCTCTTGGAGATACACTTGGTATATTCCAATTACTAAGTGCTTGATTAATATTCTCATAACTATGTTCTTCCTGTTTAACTATGTCAGGGACAGGAGGTAAAGCTGTCGCTGGGGCTGTTCTAGAACTAGTCGAAGAATCTGACCTAAATAACTGGTTCATTCTAATTATTCTAAATTCGTTTCTTATTACTAAGTTCTTTCATACAGACCCTCTTACGTTAAACAGACACAGACATATGAACCCTTGCCTATAGCTAGACAATGCCCTACTCTCGGGACTTACAAAGGCCAACAACACATGAACAAGGTGGACTACCGTAAGTTAGGTGACTTTTGAACAAAGTAAAAGAAGAGAATTTTCGAAGAAGTAGATGAATAGCTTATTTAAATAGATGAAACAAACACAAAAAAATGGGTCCAAAAAACGAATCGACTATAGTGACGGACACAACCGTCGCTATAGCATAAACCGTCCTCATAGGTCTATGACGACGGTTATCTATGGCGACAGAACCGTCGTCACAGGGCTATAGCGACGGTTATGTCGCCATAACTAACCGTCGTCATAGATCTATGACGACGGTTTATGCTATAGCGACGGTTCTGACCGTCGCTATAGCTGGTCCATTTTTGGACCCGTTTTTTGGATCCGTTGGAGAACCGGACTCTCTCTCTCTCTCTCTCTCTCTTTCTATATATATATATATATATATATAAACACGACCAACAATACTTCATGACCATCCGAGTTAACTCATCAATTAGAATGAGTTAACTCAAGTGGTAATGAGTTAACTCGAACGGTCAATATTATATATGATATTGTAACTAATGATTGTAATTATTTTTTCTTAAATTATGGAGGAAGAATATGGAAAGTTTCTTCTTGAAATATCTAAAAGTTATATGCCTATTCAAATTATGTTCAACATTACATATATAATATGTCAATGAAAAATGATAAATATATGTAAAAAAAATTATCAAATATTTGTGAAAAGGATGATATAAACTAACCCATGTCTCGCACGGGGTATCAAACTCTAATTTATAATAATGAAACAAAAACAAATTTAAATTGTCAAAAAGTATACTTATTTTCGCAATAATTATATTATGACTATAGCGCTTCACAACATTGAACAAAGTAAAATTGCATTCTCTTATATTTGCATATTCTTTGATTCGTTCATTATATTTTTATTGAAAAATTTAGATAAAAAGTATTATATAAAACTATGGTATATTCTTTGGGTAACGCTTTGCATTCACCCTGTTTTATTTGATAGTACTATTTTAGGTGATTGCGTGAAACTTAGTAGAGTTTTATTTGGTGTTTAGTTTGATACTAGGGCCATAATAATAGAGTTATGATTGTAATGTGAGGATATTTGTGATATTTTATATTATTATTGTTTTTAAAAAAAATTATTTATAATTTTTTTCTAACAAAATTATGTGTATGATTGTCGTTATTAAATACTATTGGACCAATTCAATTCACATATAATATATTATGATCAACTGACAACAAATATATACTAATAATAATTTTGTATTTTTTTCTTCTTATATATGTTGTAATACTCCTTTATTAGAGTTTCTTCTAAAATTTAGAGCATGAGTTTTTGGTGGATTACAAGTATATCTAAACTGAACATGATAATATTTTGGTGTTTTGTAGTTCTAGGAAAACACTTTCAATATTACTAGAGACATGAGCCCAATAACACTTTTAAATGAAACAGAAAATTTATGTTTTTGAGTGAAGTATTGTTGACCAAATCAGTAGGACTATGAAGAATTCTATAACTAATTATATTTTAAAATATCATTTTATAAAGTAATTTGTGTATGTTCCTTAAATTACGGACTAAGCAGACATATAATTAACGACATCATTTACTAAAAAGTAAAAGTTAAATACTTTGTAGTTTAACGGTATCTGTAGCACCCCCAAATCCGGGTCCCTTGAACCTCGGACCTGGTGCGTCACGATACATCATCTTCTTACACATTATACAATTAACGCGAAATATATAAACATACATTGTTTATTTCAAATAATTCTACAACATTTTCCAAGGTCTACAACCTTAACTCAATACATACCTTAATAACTATAAAGGTTTACATAATCATTTTCATAAGATAACATAATAGTTAATACATATTAAGTTACTTTTGAACTTTTCCTCTTGGTTTTGTCCTTCTTGAAGCACTCGGGCTTACCTGAAATATTATCATGATATAGCACGAGTGAGCAACTACTTTGCTCAACAAGTTTAAATACAAGAAAGATATATCATGATTGAAAAAAAAATAGGTTTTCGAATTTTCAACAGTATATAATAATTGTGAAAGAACGATAATCAAATTTCAATAAATGAATAACTGAAACAATAACGCTGAGTGGCCAACAATGACCATGGACAAATTTGGTAATCAAGGTGATCAACCTTTAATACCAAGTGAATATATGCAAGTTGAACTAAGTGCGATTAACAATAAATTTCATTGATGTAAAATAATTGTCAATAATTAAACCACTAGCATGATTGAAACATAATAACTCGAGTTTGGGTTATGAAACTTGCCTTGTCCGTCGATTATTGCTACGCAATCTAATTTAATCTCTTATGAAAGACCTATCATTTATAAGATTGATTTTTCAATCAGCATATCATATCATACCTCATAATACTACTATTTTATAAATAAATCATCTAACATTTAGTCACATAATCAAATACCTTAAATCATCAGTATTATTATCGTCCTTTGATAATATTTCAATCACTAATTTATCATCATCTTAAAACTCCCGTCTAATATTATTAATCATTTAATAATATTTCAATCACACTTTAATATGATTAATCATTTAATAATATTCAAATCATTTACTAATATTATTAATTATTTAATAATATTCTAATCACACTTTAATATTATTAATCATTTAATAATATTCAAATAATTTACCAATATTATTAATCATATAATAATATTCTAATCACACTTTAATATTATTAATCATTTAATAATAGTTTGATCACTTATTAATATTATTAATCATTTAATAATATTTTATTCCCTTTCTAATATTATTAATTATTTAATAATATTTTAATCATTTATAAACAATTTAATTTAATTATTTATCTCTTTCTATTTAATTTATTTAACAACATAATATACCATAAACATAACATTTTATTATAAATGACCAAAATACCCTTATATAATCTGATCATATCATATTAAGCATTTATAAGCCATAAAATTATATTTTCACAATTTACAACTTCATTTAACTTAATTTATCCATTTATTTATAACCTAAACAAAGGCATGAAAAATACCAAAACATCTCTAAATTTTTTTCTTTTCTGGGAACCATCATTATATGATATTCTCATGAACATATATTTTTTCTGGAATTTTTCAATTTCGTTTACTATTTTTAAATAGTCCAAAACAGTCAGATCTTGCAACAATTATCATAAATTATTCCTTTGCCCACAAATTACAAACTTTTACAACAAGGTCTGTTATGAACATCTAGTTCTAGTAAAAAGTTTATAATTTTTTGGAGTTACACAGAAAAAGTTATTCCCGTACACTTTAAAAACAGTCATTTCTTGTAAAATCCATAATTCTCATTCTACACCTTCAAAAATCACCATCTTTTTACTAGACTCAGTTACTCATCATACTAACATATCACAAATTTTCAGAATTTTTAGAGCAACAAAACAAAAATAGACGAAACTACCCCTGGACCAAACTGGCCTGGAGCAGTTTATTTTCTTCCTTTTTCACCCAACAAACTGTTCTTGCTAAAACAGTTGTCATTTCATGCTTGTTTAATAATTTTGAGTTATACCACTTGAGTTTATTAGTTAACTTACATATCTAATACCCCTCTTTGACGTATCACAAAAAGAAGGTGTAGATTTCAAATGGTAGCCATCCAAAGTGTCCAAAAGTTAGTGTTTTCTCAATCCAAAAACTAGTTATTTCTGTTCTTTTGTTCTTCAAACAAAATCACACCCAAAAAAATGAGATCTAAACATAAAACACCATCTAACTAGTAGATCTAGTGTTCTAATGTTCAAGATCATAAACTCATGCTTTTGTCAACAACAATCAAAATAAATTACATTAATTTAGAGTTAGGGTTTAAAGGTTTTTATACCTTGTTTTGTATACTATTCTTCTTCTTCCTTCCAAGGGTGATTTATGAACTTTGATGTATGAAGAAATTTCTCTTCTTCTTTTCCTCTTGTACCCGAAACCCTAAGATCTCTCTCTCTCTCTCTCTTTATTTTCTCTTTCTAGCTTTTTGGAGAATGAGAAATAAAATGTGAAGTAAACTTTTATTTGCAAATGGAATGGGAGTATATATAGGCTAGAAAAGTGTGTATATATATATAACACATGTAAGTATATATAAAATCTTCCAAAATCTCCTAACTTCTCTCTCTTTCTTATCTTAAGGTTGCTTGCACACTTAAACAAATGAGAAGGCTAAGTTATGGAGTGACACCTTGCTTGGAGTTGTTGGAACAAATCTTGCAAAATGAATTAACCACGTGCCCAAATCTCTCCTCTCTCACTGCCGCCCACTTCACCCAATTTGCCCAATTTTGATTTTCTTTTAATTGCCAAATTGTGTAATTTATCCTCTAGAAATGTTTGGGCTACCCATTAATTCATACGGGCTCTCTAATTAATTGCTTGGGTCATGTATAATAGCATGGTCCAATATATACATAAATTTTATCTTACTCTAATTATTTAATTAAGGTTTCTAATCCACTCATTTTGGATTTTAAATAATTACTTAGATTTAATTATATAATCCAATTAGGTTTTCTTTAATTAGGTTAAAATAATTAATTAATGGAAATATTAAAAATAAATCTCCTAGGGTTAGTTTACTAGTATATAATTTAAATACTAGTATTCTTCAATTAGTATAACCCTTAGGTTATTTAATTCTCATACCTAATGTATAATATTAAGTTATGTACTTTCCTTTTTAATGCTCGTTATAAATAAATATATACATACTTAATATATATATATATATTTATATATATATATATATTTATATATATATACTAAATCACATACTCCACATAATTCACATAAATCACAAAGTATTTACTTCATTTATAAATAATTAATATTCTCATTAGGTTAGACATTTTATTCAATGTTTATTAAAACACCTTTATTTAGTTTGCTATATTCAATATGCCTTTTCCATTATTCTTGTATTATTAATTTAATTAATCATTTATTTCGTTTGACAAAAATATAAATATCACATCACTCAGTGTGTATATATATATATATATATATATATATATTTACTTATACATATACACATTTACTTTATCCTTATAATATCTCTTCATTTGAAATTTATTTCCTTAATAAAATTTCCACATATATCATATTAAAATTTCTTACATAATCTCAATTTTTCATTGATTAATTCACATAAATTTAAAGGTATCATAACACCTTATTCTTAATATACCTCCAAGTATACATATAAATACATTCTAGGTTTTGAATTTTCGTAACCCATATTTTCTCACTTCTATTCTTTATCTTCTCTTTTCTTATTCTTCAACATTTCTATCATTCGCATTTAATTTGTTTCACATGGCATAAAAATCAAACCATATAGGTTCTTTAAAAATTTTAATCAGTACTCTATTTCCAATCTAAGTTTTGTTCTGTAACCTTTATTTAATCATTCAAGATTTTTATTTTATTTTATAAATCTTATAAATTTTCGTGTTATCACAGTATCCACTAGGCCACTATCCCTCTCACCAACCAGTAGGTGTGATGGAAAAAAAATAGAAAAGAAGAAGTGTTTTTTTAGAAAATGAGAATCGAATTTGAGACATAAAAATTATAATAGATAAGTCTTATTACTAGGCTAAGAGCTCATCTGTAAAAACTAAAAAAAGAAGAAGCTTAATTAACCAAATTCCCGCGTTAAAAAAATAAAAAATTATGAAGATATGGAAAGCAAATCGAATAGGTTTTTTATTTATTTATTGATAGAATGATAGTAGACGTTTTATTGATTTAGTGACTAGGAAGAAAGAAAGAAATAGTGTGTGGGCTCCTATTGTCCAAGACTTTGGGAAGACCAAAACCGAAGAATCAACTTGTATAATGAATGTGTAATTTAATATATAGTTGTAACATGATAATGAAATTGTGTTGTTATACTTGAGAATATTATGTTGAGAAAGCATGGGTTGCAAATTCGATCACTCGCACCCGGTATCAAGCTAGTTTATACTAATGAAAGGTAAACAAATTTAAACTGTCAAAATGTATACTTATTTACGCAACAATTATATTTTGACTATGGTCTATGGTGCTTCACAACATTGAATAAAGTAAAATTGCATTCTCTTATATTTGCATATTCTTTGTTCGGTTCATTATATTTGCATTCACCCTATTTTATTTGATACTATTTTAGGTGATTGCGTGAAACTCAATAGATGTTTACTTGGTGTTTAGTTTGATACTAGGGCCATGATAATAGAGTTATATTTGCAATGTGATGATATTGTGATATTTTATATTATTATTATTAAAAATATATTTTTTTAAATTATAAATAATATTTTTTACTAACAAAATTCCGTGTATGATTGTCATTGTGAAATACTATTGGACCAATTCAATTCATGTATAATAACTCATCAACCGACAACAAATATATACTAATAATAATTTTGTATCTTTTTCTTCATATATATAGTAATACTCTTTATTAGAGTTGTTGTGACAACCCAAAAATTCGTACAACTTATTATTTGGGTTTATGTATATGAATATCTAATAAAATAAAATTTTATTGATATTATTATGTGTAAATGTGTTTGTATGTGTTTAAAGGTCGTATTATGACCTAAATTGTGTTTACAGATTAGAATTTACGAACTAGGGTTTCGTACACGAAAATTAAAAAATTCCTGAGAAAAAGACAAAATAGCACTATTCACTTTAAAAATATCTTTTGCGTTTTTCAATTTTTCGAAAAACGTGATAGCATTTATATGATGTCACGAGACGTAATCTCTAATAAAATTCGAAAATGAATTTCGCAATTTTTCGGCTGTGGATCGAATTACGAAAGTCAACCAAGAATAATACTAGTATAATACGAATTATTATATAGTAGAAATACGAAAGTCAACCGAAAAAGTTAAAAAAAAATCTAACTAGAAAATATAATAACTAATTAAATTTAGTTGGATTAATTAAGCCTAGAATTTTTAAAATGGCTTGGTTAGGAATTGAAAAAAAAGGGCTTGGCTAGGTTAGTATGGCTTAAGTCTTGAAGCCATGGCTTGAAGACTTGAAGCCAACTCTTGCAAGCTTGAAGCCAAAGGGTAGCTAAACTTGGAGCCAAAGTCTTGGTTGTTACATGTGTCACATGTAGGAAAGATTGATGGACAAGTGTCACATGCTAGCATTTTTAGCATGAGGTTAATTGAATGTGGGAAGATGAGTCATGAAACCAAGCCATAAATGCTTTGTTCCCTCCACCCGATTCTTATTTGCCAAACAAAGCCTTAACCAATCATTTGGTTCCCTACCCTAAATGAGTTAACTTAACTCGATAGGATGGTTAGGTTAGTTGGTGGGGGATTAGCTAGTCTAATCCACCAACACTTAGCCATTTTCATTCCATTTGCAAGAGAGAAAAGAAAGAAAGGAGAGCAAGTCTAGAGAGAAAAGGAAGTAATCAAGAGCAAGAAAATAAAAGAACTTGAGAGAGCTTGAGAGCATAGGAGAGAGATAGAGAGGAGGGCCAGACCAAGGAGGAAGAAAGAAGAGCCAAGGATTCGAGAGCTTGTCCATTAGAGATTAAGAAAAGAAGAAGGAATAAAATGGTAACTTGAAAACCCTAACTTCTAAATTATCTCTTTTAAGCTTTTTATTATTTGCTTAGTTGTTGGTGGTTGTTGTTAATGGAAGATCATGGAGGATCTTGAAGATATAAGGTGGTATATATAAATATGTACCTGGTAAATGCATGAAAAGTGGAACAATGAAAGAAGATAAACCCTAGCTTAAAGGATGAACAAAAATCAATTAGTGGACTATTTATAAACTGTTTTGGGGCTGTTTCTATATGATGTCCCAAATTTAAAAATTTGGTTCCAGGGTGTTATGTTATACTCTTATGAGTTATGAACATCACCCAATTGGAACGAGGGTAAAATCTTTTATAGCGAAGTCATGGCGATTTGTTTTGTAAAAATAGTTAAAAAGGGTTAAAAGCAGTTAGTACACTGACTTTAGAGTCAGTTTTTTGGATAGTTAAAGCTTCTGGAAATTAGTTATTTTCTGGGGGTTTTGTAGTTTGTAGTATAAGAAAGCCGTAGGATCAAGAACGGACTCATTCCGACTTGGAATGAGCGAGTTACGAAGTCGCAAAGTAGGTACGAGAAGAACGAAAAATTGCCAGTTAATAACTCCCTATGCAGTGAGTTTTGTTCTAAAACGGATACCTGAAAACGGACAGGTTATCCTGTCCGAATTGGAAAGAAAATTTTGGTTTAAAATAGACAGGTCTTAACTGTCCGGATAATAACCAAAATGAAACTTGGCCTAAGCAGATAGGTCTTACCTGTCTGGATAGAAACTAAAATAGATTTTAACCTAAAGCAGACGGAGTCTACCTGTCTGGATTGGACCTGTAGCAAAGAATTGAAAAGTTTTGTCGCATTAACTAAAATTATAAAATGCTAACAGCATGAAGAGAAGAATATAGTTAACGTAAGCCGTTAATCAACGTCTTTACGTGACTAATTGATATGTTCGACCTTAATGATATATGTAGGTCATTTGAAGAGGAATTGGTAGCATTCCGGTAAATCGTGTAGCAGGCAAGTTTCCGATCCTTGTTTAATTTTCTGTAATTAAGCAAGTATTCTAACTTCGTCCAGTTTTTGTATTGAATGCAAGTTTCCTATCTAGTACAAATTGTTTATTGTGCAAGTATTGTATGACCTCGTGCAAATTTATAATTTTGTGCAAGACATGAATTTAAACTGTGGAATTTTATTTGTTATATAAAATTCACCATATTATGAGATATAATTTATAAAAAGGAGTTATTAGCCATTTAATTCAGCTTAACTCAATAGTTGAGCTATCCAGACGGAATATTTATTGTTGAGATATGAATTATAATAATTCTTGAATTGTGGTAGGACGATAGTGCCAAATCAAATAATTTGGGCAAGTATTAGTATTTATTGCACCCTGTGCAATAATGTGTTACGTGAGTAAATGTTGTTGATATTTTAAAAAGAAAGGAATTTAATTTATTCCTGTTTATTCAAGCTGCTTCATAACTATTGTTCAGTTATCGAAGTTTTCATAGAAGAATATTATTTTTATTCCTGAGATTGTTGTTTATTCAACTGTTATAACTTGCTGAGCAATTAAATGCGCATCCTTGCTTTAAATAAAATATTTTCAGCATAGCTAGAACGAACTGTGGAGTCCGGTGAAGACTAAGGAAGAGATCCAATATTTGAATAGAAGATTACATTTTAAATTATATGTTTTTGTTGTGACGTATAAAAGTCACAAATGTGTTGTTGTAATAGATAAATGTTGTAATATTCATTATTTCTATTTTATAAAGATATAAAGGTATTAGAACTTGGGATTATAGTGAGATATATTGTAACAATATATTAATTACATTCATGTCATTAAGAGTGTGTTGAATGGGTAGTACCGTGACGCACCGGACCCGGGTCTGAAGATAGACCGGGATTCGGGGGCGTTACAGTTGCTTCTAAAATTTAGAAAACAATTTCAAAATTAATAGACATAAGTTCAATAACATTTTTGAATGAAACAAAAAATTTATGTTTTTGAGTGAAGTATTGTTGACCAAATCAGTAGGACTATGAAGAATTCTATAACTAATTATATTTTAAAATATCATTTTATAAAGTAATTTGTGTATGTTTCTTAAATAGCGGACTAAGCAGAGATATAATTAACGACAACATTTACTAAAAAGTAAAAGTTAAATACTGTGTAGTTTAACGGTACCCACTAGGTCACTGTCCCTTTCAACAACTAGTAGGTGTGACAAAAAAAATAGAAAAGGAAGAAAAGAAGAATTTTGTTTTTTAAAAAATGAGAATTGAACTTGAGACATAAAAATTATAATAGATAAGTCTTATTACTAGGCTAAGAGTTCACCAGTAAAAAAGAAAAAAAAAGCTTAATTAACCAAATTCCCGCATTAAAAAAATAAAAAATTCTGAAGACACAGAAACCAAATCGAAAAGTTTTTTTATTTATTTATTAATAGAATGATAGTTGACGTTTTATTGATTTAGTGACTAGGAAGAAAGAAAGAAATAGTGTATGGGCTCCTATTGTCCAAGACTTTGGGAAGACCAAAACGGACGAATCAACTTGTATAATGAATGTGTAATTTAATATATAGTTGTAACATGGTAATGAAATTGTGTTGTTATACTTGAGAATATTATTTTCGACGGAATTATTTTCGAGAGAACAATTTCCTTCGAGTATAACTTAATGCCGATGGAATATTCACTCGAAATTAATTTCGTCGATAATAATGTAATTCTGACGGAAGTCCGTCAAAAATAGGTATCACGAATAGCGGGAACTTTTGGCACCAACGCGCAATGTATTCTCGACGGAAAGGCCAATATTTTCGACATAATTTCCATAAAAATTATATTAATTTCAAGCAAATTATGTCTGATTAAATTATGTCAAAAATATGAAATGTTTTAAACCTAAATTCCTTTCCTCTTCTCTGTCGCTGTGTACCATCTAATTCATTCTCTCTCTCCTTTCCCCACCTTTGTTTCCTCTCACTACATTGCTCCCCCTCCGTTTTCGATGTCTTCCCTTTGTTTCCCACCTCCCCCACATTTCTCTCTCTCTCCAGCTCAGCTACATCTAGCACCGACGGTAGATCAATTTTTTAGCAGACAAAGGAGGTGGCGGCGGCTAGACACTAAGCGGCGGTGAAAGTAACCTTAGCTTGGCGGCGACGGATTCCCAATTTCCTAGGTACAATTTGTTATTTAGGGTTTACTCAGTTTGGAGTTTTTAATTAGGGCTTGTTTCAAACTCATTTGAGAATTCATTTGGATGATATTTGCACACGAATTAAACAATGCTGGTGTTATTTGAAACCTAATTTAATCAGTTGTGAACTAGTAATTCTAATAATAGTGATGGTTATGAGATTTTGGATTTGGCGACTGAAACTGGATTTGGTTATGTATCGATTGTTCTGAAATTGGTTTGAAAATTTTATATTTGTCATGGTAATGAATATTAGAGCATATGCATTTGGTTTTGACAATTAAAATTCATGCATCGATCATTGCCATATGTATGCTATATATTTGGTTTTTAACAGTCAAATTTTTTTATTTGGCACACTAGCAACTGTTCTGAAATTGTCATACTAGCGACTATTCTGAAATTGGATTTGGTTATGTATACTTTCAGTCACTACCATATGTATGCTTCTAACCATTGCTTTGAAAATTTGTTTCATATTGGGGTGAATTCGGCAGCTTGTGGGTTTGGCTATTGGGGTGAATTTATTTCTGCCGAAATTTATAAAAAAGAATAAACAAATCAATATTTAACTATTAAAAGTGAATTAGGACTTAGTTTAATCTGCCACCCTAAAAAACAACTAAGTAGCATTTACTTAATTTAATACTATTACAATATATATTAAATATAATAAATATAATATGGTATAGCTATACTATACTATAATATAATACAATAAAATAAACTAAGTAAATTTACTTAGTTTGGTACTACTAAAAGATATAATACAAATAATATATTATAATATAATATTTATAATAAACTAAGGAGCATTTACTTAGTTTGCTACAACTTAAATCAAATGAAAGAAAATAAAATAGAGTAAAAGTATAAATATTATAATATATTATATTATATTATATTATAAACAAATTATATAAAATAAAATAAAATAAATATAATATAATATAATATAATAAAATACATTAATATAATATAACAAAATAAATAATCAAATAGAATCATTTAATCTAAACTAAGTAGCATTTACATAGTTTCCCACCACAACATATGATTAAAACTAAAAATAATCAAATAAAATAAATAAAATGAAAAAAATAAAAAATAAATATAATAAATATAATATAATATAATAAATTAAATAATAAAATAAAATGAATTAAATCAAATAACATCAAATAAAATTAAATAATCTAAAGTAAGTAGTATTTACTTATTTTTCACTACAACATAAAATTGAAAATAAAAATAATATAAAATTAAAACAAAATAAACAAATTAAAATAACAAACTAAGTAGCATTTGCTTAGTTTTTCACTGCTAAAATAAGTTGAATATCTCTGCATGTAGTTTACTTAAGAGTTTAGAAACTCGTTCGACATTCACTCATTAGGAGTGAATGTCGAATAGTCCCCAGTTTGAGACTGTTCTTGAATGTTATGTCTTTCACTTAGGTCGGTACTAATGACTTGAGTACGTTTTTTTGATTCTAAGGATTTTGTTACTGGTATCTTTACATGTTATCCGAGTGTATACTTAGATTAAGTTGTCTTGGTCTATTTCGTATACTTGGAGACGATGGAGAGGTGCTACCGAAATTTCTTGAAACAAAAGAAACGTGCTTAAGGTGTTGACACTAGTGAGGAGACGCATTCAGGAATAGGATAGAAGCCTGACTCCTTTAGACCAGAGATGAAGATATGTAGGATTTATGCGTGGAGCGCATACATTAACCTTGGCCTGATTATGCCTTTTGTTTAATTAAAGATATCAGACGACCGAAGTTGGATGTACCGTAGTATACCACCTGATGAGAGGGGATTAGTTGTTGAGTATTGTGATGGGGTGTGCAAATTTTTAAAGTTTGCAAATGAGCATGCTGATGATCCGAACAGAAAGATGAGATGTTCTTGTGTGTCAAGTGTAAAAACCTGATTTGAAAGAAAGCCGACGACATCAAATTTGACTTGTTTTCACGTAGGTTTATGGATGTGTATTCTGCATGGGGAATTAATTGAGTTAAGGGAATTGACCGACAGTGTAGACCGATCAATTTACGAAGAATCAGATGGCGATAACTATAATGTCGTGGAGATGTTGGTCGATGCTTATGGCCTTAAAAATATTAATTAGGGTCAGTAAGAGCCAAATGACATGGCAACTGCCTTTTACAAGATGTTATCTGAATCTAGGGTCCGTCCCATTGTATGATGAAAATGATAAGCACACCAGACTATCTGCAGTAACGAAGCTCTTACACTTTAAGAATGAGTATGACTGCAGTGAGAGATGCTTCAATGATTTGCTTGATCTTATTAGCGAGTTCTTATCTAAGGACCATACATTGACCTCGAATTACTATAAAGTTAAGAAGATGGTAAAGTGGTTGAATCTGGGTTATGAGAAGATCGATGTTTGTGAGCAGGATTGCATGTTATACTATAGGGAGGATAGAGATAAGGTGCAGTGTGATATCTGCAAGTTGCCTCGGTACGAGACGATAAAATATGGGGACTGTAACACCCCCTTTCCGAAATAGAAAGAGAGGTTACACACAAAACGCAACATAACTGATAAAATTATAATAAAGCTCCAGACCACATAAAAATAGTCTTCATAATCAATAAATATCAAAAGACAAACCATACTAAATGTCAAACCGGCTCAAAACATAATCTAAAATATTTATTATAACTCCAATAAACTGATGTATCATAGCCAAACAGAATATATCTAAACCATCGAAAAGAATGGAGCTTTCATCACACTTATCCTTGATCCCCTTGATTACCTGCCGGAAGAAAAATACAGTATGAGTCAAATGCCCAGTACAGATATAGAGTACAAATATAATGAACTGAAATAACTAACTCAATCAAATGAACTGAGACGAACAAAACTAACACAACGAAATAATAGGCTGAATCAAATGGTTGGCTGTTATTTCATACTGAACTTAAAATAAAACAAAAATATACCTTACCACACAGGTAAGTCAAATAATGCCACACAGCCAATCAAAATAATGTCATACAGGCAAGTCACACACATTGGACCGCAAATCCAAATACATGTAAAATCAGATGGCGTGTTTGGCACAAACATCATCAATCCGCAGAACAGAACAGAAAATATACGCCTCCCACAATAAAATTACCAAATGGCCAACTCCCATCGGAGCACAAAACGGAGACGTCGTGGACTAATCACACCGTCATGAAAAGTGTCATGCCTCGGTGCCAAGAGGACATACTTGTGGTACCTCCACAGGTGGTTATAGCTCAGGTATATCCTACAATATATTCTAACAAGGATACCATGTCACAACACATGCGACACACCATCAACATAAATGGTTCTAATACGTACATGTTAAACTGAAACAAATCATTAATGCAAAATCTCCAAAAAATATATACTAACATGTACATTACGACAAACATCAAAATAAATTCTATACATGATGCACTAGTCTAAAGGGTAAAAATATGAGTTCCAAATATCAACACCAAAATAAAATTATCATAATAACTTTGACAAGGAATAATCATGAGAGTCAATATCAAATTTCTAAACGAGTAACAAAGCGAACAAATCAAAATTAAAAGGATTATCGCTGAAGGAGTACGAAATCTGTACCTGAATTAAGCAATGTAATATCCAAAAATTATATGCCACAAATAACTCCTTAAATTCCCTCCGTCCAATCTAATAAAAAATAATAATAATAATGCAATTATAAGTTACTTAATAACTATAATTTATATTAATATGAAATTAATTTCTCCAATTACATCAATTTTACAAGACAACCCAAATTAAATTATAATTTATCTTTTAATCTTTTTTTTTTATTATTTTAACAAATCAGTATCCTTAATGTATATTTTATATATATATATATATATATATATATATATATATATATAATATACATCATTGTTTCATTAAAGTAGTACAATAGCTTTTCTTCATGTTAGCGAATTCTTTTTCTTCTTTTTTTTTTTTAAAAAAACAGCACATGGCCTTTATATTAATCTCTTACAATGTACAACACTAAAACATTACAATGTGCAATAGTGAAACAGTGAAACATTGAAACATACATATACTCAAGACTCTTACAATTAGACTAATATGGCCCAATTGAGGCAACCTATTTCAAAGGAACAAACAATTTCTTTTTGTTTATCTTGCCTTCCATTCATATCAAAACAGTATATCCAATTAAAAATTATTTCTGTTTAGTATATGTTTTTCTCTATACATACATCAATCACGTTCGGAAATTGCATACCCACGACCCAATAGTCAATGATATACAGAAAACAAAAAGAAAAAAAGACACCTGCTTTTGTTTCTTTCCTTCTGTTCTCTTGTCGCCTCCTTTATTTTCCTCAATCAGTTTGTATTAAATGTATGTGAAGAAGATTAGGTTTTGCTTATTATTATTAATTAATATATTTTATTAACTCTTCAAATTTTAATAAGATTTAAAATTACACAATATAAATTAGACCCAATTAATTTAAAGGGCCAAATTAATGTAATCACTTACTTATTATAGTCCACATAAGTTAAATACAATTTGACCCAAACACAAGAAAAGTCCAATTAAAATATTTAAAATATAGATTTAAATATTTTTTTCGGGGTATTACAAGGGGAAGGAGAAACATGTACCTAAGAAGATCTTACGGTACTTTCCTCTTCGCTGAGGCTTCAACAACTATTTATGTTGTCGCACACTGTTGAGCATATGAGTTGGCATAAAACAAGGGATGTCATACTTGGTCAGCTGACTCACCCTGCAGATGGAGATGAATGAAAGAAGTTTGATAAAATTTTTCACAACTTGTTGAGGAGGTTTGGAATGCCAGGCTTGGTATGACCACGAATGGCTTTTGTCTGTTTAATAGTTTTAATCAGCCTTAATTTGGTCAGTGATCATGGTAGCTTACAATCTGTCACCGTCAATGTGCATGAGAGATCTGTATTTGTTCTTGACTTTACTCATACCGGTGGATAAGAGTCTTACGAAATACATAAATATATACCTCAGGCCGTAAGTCGATAAACTTGAGATGTTGTGGGAGACGGCGGTCCAAACTTATGATAAATTGGTGAAGAAATTTTTTGTGATGAATGCAGACTTGTTGTATCATTGACTTTTCGGCACTTGGGATAATCAGTGGATGGTCGACTCATGGGAAGCTGTCATGTCCATTCTGCATGGGGGATGTTCAAGGCATACAGCTGAAGCATAGTGCGAAAGCTAGTTTTTTGAAACTGCACATTGTTTCTTGTCTATTGATCACAGTTATAGAAAGATGTATGTACAGTTCAACAGAAAGATAGAGAAAAAAGGGGTTGTTGGTCGATTGTCGGACAACAAGGTCTTGGGCTGGCTGAATGATCTGAAATTTCCACCAGCGGGAAAGGACCACAGTAAGCTAAGATCAATAAGTTACGGGAAGACTTATAACTGGACAGACTCGTGCATGTTGTTTGAGTTGCAATACTAGGTCACGTTGATAGTTCGTCATTGTATAGATGTCATGCATATAGAGAATAATGCATTTTATAACTTGTTTAGATGCGAATGGTAAAACAAAGACAATGACAAGGTACGATTAGATTTGGAGGCACTAAACATAAGGCGGGAATTGTGGTTCCGACCTGACAAGTCAAAACCTAAAGCTCTATTTTCTTACCAAACAATAGGTTGAAGACATTTGTAAGTGAGTAAGTGCGTTGAAGCTCCCAGATGGATATGCTTCTAACATATCTCGTTACAATAAGGTTGAGTAATTGAACATTACTGGGTTTAGGAGTCACGATGGTCATGTATTCATGCAGAAGTTGATGTCAATTACATTACGTGAGATGTTATCTAGGAAAGTTATAGATACCTTGATCGAACTTTCAAATTTTTTTCAGGATCTATGTTCAATGGTTATAAGGTACACTGATGTGGAGCAGATGGAGAAAAACATAGTGTTGACAATGTATAAGCTCGAAATGATTCCCTCCAGGGTTCTTTGACTCGATGGAGTATTTGCCTATTCATCTATAGGTTGGTACATTAGTTTTCCTAATTTTTGTAGTGAACTGTCGTTTGACATGTTTTAAAAAAAGAAAAAGTAAACTTTATTTTTTTCAATATATAAATGAGAGCCCTAATATTTTTTTGTTGTCATATTTTTCCCTTTAAATATTCTCTCTATTCCAAATAAGAGTCTCAATTATAAAGATGTAAACTTAAAAAATATTTTTTTTCACTTCCTAAATTTATACCTTATACAAGTATATAACAATCGAAGATGAGATAAATTAATTTGGTTGGTCATCCCAAGGATAATTTAGTCATTAGCTTACAATTTTTAAATTACAAATTACATAATAATAATAATAATAATAATAATAATAATAATAATAATAATAATAATAATACATGTTTATATATAATGAATATATTATACTTAATTCTCTTGAAATTAGAGAAACTTTAAAATGAAATGAAGACCAATAATTTTTATGTGAAACTTAAGCCATTCATTTATTTAGAGGAAATACAATACACAACACTTTCACTCTTCAGAACAACTAATTCCCGTAGGCTAATATGTATATGACTTCTCTCCATCCCCTTTAGAGTTCTTATTTATTCTCTTTATTAATTTGAATCAATCAATCAATTACTACAAATATATAACAACCCAAGAAGAGATCCAGATCTAAATTAATTTGGTTGGTCATTATCTTAAGGTTAATTTAATTATTAACTTATATTCATTGTATTTAAAAAGGTCCTTTATCTAAAACATGTAATCTACCCAAAATAACTCACACATATAATACACAAAAAATAATAAAAAAATTAAAACTTTGATACATTATGCACTTAAAACCAACAAGAGATCCACATCTAAATTAATTTGGTTGGTCACTATCTTAAGGGTAATTTGATTATTAACTTATATTCATTGTATTTAAAAAAATCCTTTATCCAAAACATGTAATCTGCCCAAAATAACTCACATATAATACACAAAAAAAATAATTAAAAAATATTAAAACTTTGATACATTATGCACCTAAAACCAACAGTCACAAATTTTCTAAGCATTTTTAGATACTGTTAGGGATTCTAGAGGATTCCAGGAGCATGATTTTAGGAGTAATGTGTGGAGTGTTATGTGCTAGTCATTGATTTACTTTCCTTATATAGCATGAGTCTTAGTCTATAAAAGGCTCAGCTCTTATTTCTATTTGATACATGATTATAGAATAAACTCTCCACTTTATATGGTATCAAAGCCATAGTTTTTTAAGTTTATTTTCCAAGTCTCTTTTTAATTCTTCATCCTTATTTTCATATTTTTTTTCTTTCCCTTCAACAACAACAACAAGAAAAAGAAAAAAAAAACTGTTCATCGTGAACAGTGACGGTACTGTTCATCGTGAACAGTGCGGTATTGTTCATCATGAATAGTGACGACCCTACTCGCTAGACCAAAAATTTGAGCCTTTGCAACAACAAATTTTTTTCCCCAGCTGCAATAGTGAGCTTTTTTTATGGTGTTTTGTTCTCTGCGTTGCTTTGATATATGCCTGTGAGAAGTACTTGGGTCGTGGGAATTTTTCAATGATTTAATCGCAGATTTGTTGATGTTTCTTTGTCACATGGGATGTACTTTGCGATTGGATATATGAGGTGCTCGACGCACTAGTATATATTTGTTTGGGTTAGGTATATGTGGTTCCTGTTTAGTTGTGATCCTTTATAGTTTATTTAATACAAGGTATTCCAAGCAAGATGTCAGCAGCACCCGAGCCTACTGTGAGCCAGAATTCTGGCACATCTTCATCTGACTCTCGACCATCAACAAATGTTACAGAAGTACTATCTTCATCAACTCGTCTTACTTATAAAAAATTGGAAGGCGTTACCAATTATCCGCAGTGGAGGAAGATTGTGAGGTTGGCCCTGATTAGCAGAGAACATGGCGATCACTTAACAACAATAAACGTTTCCAATGAGGCATGGAAGATAGTTGATGCCAAGATTCTCTATCAGATGCTTAATTCCATGGAAAGTCGGATTGTTGATTTGGTTACTCATATTGATACTATCAAAGAATTGTGGGAGTACTTGGCGGTGTTGTGCTCGGGACAAAATAATCTTGCTCGTAACTATGATATCTCTCAGGACTTTTATAAGATTCATCGATGGGAGCTGTCGTTTTACACTCCAAAATTAATACCTTACTAACACTCTACTAGCACAAAACTTAGTATAATGACGAGCAAGGATCGATCCCACAGAAAAGTGAATTAGTCTTTTACTTATTCTAATATTCCTATTATTTCTATTAATGGGGGGTTTTGAGTTTGATTCACTAAGCTAACAAAAGTAATTAAGAATGATCAATGAATAAAAAGCTCCAGTTCTTCAGTTCAGTATCACCTTAACACAATTATGGAAAAGTCAAGTTTAACAATATTTATCCTTCAATGAGATTAATAACCCTAGATAACCGCAATCGCTAATTATCCGAAATTCTCCTTATGTGTGAATCAAATGTGACAATCGCCTCAAGAGACTCTAACTATCATATAACCTAGAACTATCAATCTAGATTTAATATAACAGCAGCATGAAGAATTAGAGAATTAGGTTATTCCAAGCAACAATTACACAATCAGGAATTATTTAACTTGCCTTCTAATAATCTTAATAATATTCAAAAGCTTGTCCACAATCAAATACTATTAATTTCTACTTATGATCAGATACAATATCGTTTGCTTAATAATATATCTTAATCTAGCAGATGATATTAATCAAATTAATTCAATTGGCCAAATCAAATCAAAAGATTGAATAACATATAATCAATTAAAACAGATTATCAGAATAAATCTCATGCAAAAAGGAATAAATAAATAAAACCTGATTAAACCATTAATTATGAAAAATGTTTAACATCCTTTAGAACTGAAAGTAAGAGTTTAGCCTGACATGCCTTCAATCTCCTCCAATTAGGGTTACAATTGTAGTTGTCAAGATCCCCCATAATAAATTAAAAACATCTATTTATAGTCTTAAGATAATATCCTAAGTCCCTAAGAATTAAGAATCCAATCTGAAATAGAAATCCTCAAAAATTACAAAAAGTCAAAGCTGGTCAAACTTGGTCAACGCCGCCTTTCTCATCGGGGCGAGAATTTTTGCACTGAGTTTCTCTCCGGGGCGAGAAACTCCAGAATGGTCTGGGCCGGGGCGAGCTCTGGATCGGCTGGGGCGGAAACGGGCAGAGGCTTCCTCGCCGGGGCGAGAAATCCTAGTACAAAGTTCTCGCCGGGGCGAGAACCTCAATTTTCCAACTTTTCAACTTTTTCTCGTTTTAGCTCTGATTTTCCATCTTTTGACTCTAAATCCTCCTGAAATCAATAAACAATCTAATAAGTGCATATACACAATAAAACATGCAATAAACTAAATATAACGGAATGAAAATAAATGAATATTATGCACTTATCAGTCGAGATGGACGCCCACTTACACAGTGTTTTGCTGATTTTAAGAAGATATATGAGGAATTCAATTCATTGCTCCCTATTACAGCAGATGTGACACAAATGCAAGCCCAACGTGACCAGTTGGCAGTTATGGGTTTCCTAGGTGCTCTTGGATCAGAATTTCAAATTGTTCGCTCCCAGATTCTTAGCAGCCCGGCAGTACCATCTCTTATAGATACTTTTGCCCGAGTTTTACGTGTCTCCCGTGATGCTACTCCTACTGTTGATACTTCCGATAAGTCTGCTTTAATAGCTTCTTATGGGAGAAGTACAGGTCGTAGTGGCTCTGCAAATGCTGGTGGCAGTAGATTTGATGGTCGTTCTGGGGGACGAGGTCAAGGTAGTTTTGGAGGTAGAAGAAGTAGTAGGAGTCAGAGTTCAGATAGTAATGGAGGGACAAGACTAGGCCGAGTTTGTTATCATTGTAGAGAGCCTGGTCATGTTCGATACTTTTGTAGACATCTTCATAATCGAGGACAACCACGATTTGCAAATGTGGTTGTTGGTTTGGAAAATGGAGGACAATCTTCTATTCATACAACATCCGAGGAAAAGACAGTGATTAAGACCCCAGCAGAGTATGATGCCTACATACAGTATCAGGTTTCTCAACAACCATCCTCTACTTGCACTGCTACTTTTATTCAAACAGGTAATGTTAGTGCTTACCTCACTACCTCTCATCCTTGGGTAATAGATTCAGGGGCATCTGATCACATGACAGATACATCTAGTACTTTCTCTCATTTTTAAACTATGTCCCCTATTCCCATTGTCAGTTTAGCAAATGGTTCCACGGTCACTGTAAAAGGAATTGGCACTGCTACTTTAATCCTGTCTCTCTCATTAAACTTTACACTATATATACCTAACTTTCCATTTAATCTTCTTTCTGTGAGCAAATTAACAAAGACTTACAATTGTTCTGTAACCTTTTATCCTAATTCGTGTGTCTTTCAGGATCTTACGACGAAGAGGATAATTGGTAGAGGTTGTGCATCGGGAGGTTTATATCTGTTCGATGATTTAATCCTTCGACCTATTGTTTGTTCTAGCGTTGCTTCACCACTTCAAGTCCACTGTCGGTTGGGACATCCTTCCTTAGCCAACTGGAAGAGATTAATGCCTTGTTTCAGTTCCTTGTCTAGTTTAGATTGTGAATCTTGTCAATTTGGGGAACACCATCGTGTCTCATATTATCCTAGAGTCACTAAACGGTCTACGCACCTATTTGATTTGGTTCATTCTGATACTTGGGATCCTTGACCAGTAGTATCGCAACTTGGTTTTCGTTATTTTGTAATCTTTATGGACGATTATTCACGTGTTACTTGGCTTTATTTAATGAAAAATCGTTCTGAATTATTTTCTATTTTCTTTAATTTTGTGACTGAAATACAGACTCAGTTTGGCACTATTCGTGTATTACGCAGTGATAATGCTCTTGAGTATTTTTCATCTCCCTTTTTTACTTTCATGACTCAAAGAGGCATTATTCACCAGTCCTCGTGTACTGATACACCACAACAAAATGGTGTTATGGAGCGCAAAAACCGACATATTATGGAGGTTACACGTGCTTTAATGTTTGAAATGCGTGTTCCTAAATTATTTTGGGGAGATGCGGTTTTAACCGCGTGTTATCTTATTAACTGCATGCCTTCATCTGTGTTACATGAGACTATACCTTTTTCTTTGTTGTTTCCTTCTCAGGTTTTATTTTTTTTGCCTCCAAAAGTGTTTGGGTGTGTTTACTTTGTTTGTGATCATCATCCTAATATGACGAAGTTGAATCCTAAAGCCATTAAGTGTTTATTTGTTGGTTATGCTCGCTCTCAGAAAGGTTACCGTTGTTATTCTCCTGATCTTAACCGATATTTTGTTAGTTCTGATGTGACCTTTTTTTAGTCTACCCCTTTTTCTTCACAACCTCATTCCGTCTCTGATTTAGATGAAGAGACACCTATTTACATCATTCAGTCTACAACTTATATACCTCCATCTCAACCAGTCTACAACCTATTTACATCATTCGTTATGTGTACAGTCATCGTCCCAGAACAGATATAACGCCTAATGATGTTTCGGTTTCTTCGTCACCATCTTCGTCCGATGATCCTGGTAAATCTCCTTCTGATCCTGACCTGTCTGATTTAGATAAACTTATTGCCTTGTGAAAAGATAAACGAAGTTGTACCCAACATCCTCTTTCTGCTTCTCTCTCCTATTCTGGTATTTCTTCTGCCCATAATACTTGTTTATCTACTATTTCTGCTCATCCTATTCCTAAAACTGTTAAGGAATCACTATCTAATTCTGGTTGGAGGACAGCTATGGAAGAGAAAATGATGGCTTTAGAGAAAAATGGTACTTGGGAGTTGGTGATGCCTCCTCCAAATACATCGATTGTTGGTTGTAAGTGGGTTTACATAGTAAAGGTAAATCCTGATGGTTCTCTTGCTCGCCTTAAGGCTCGATTAGTTGCAAAAGGATATGCTCAAGTTCATGGTATTGATTATTCCGAGACTTTCTCTCCTGTAGCTAAAATGACCTCTGTTAGATTACTAATTTCTCTGCAGCTTATCATCATTGGCCTTTACATCAGTTGGATGTCAAAAATACTTTTCTTCATGGTGATTTAAATGAAGTTGTATATATGAAGCAACCACCTGGCTTCGTTGCTCAAGGAGAATCAGGTCTCGTATGTAAACTCAAGAAGTCCTTGTATGGGCTGAAACAATCACCACGTGAATGGTTTGGGAAATTTACACAGATTGTTCTTCAGTTTGGATTACTTTGATGTGACAGTGATCACTCTATGTTTCATCGTGAGAGTAGTGCTGGAAGAATTTTGTTGGTCATGTATGTTAATGATATTGTTATTACAGGCGATGAAAAGCGGAGAATAATGAATTTGAAATCTTTTTTGATGCAGAAATTTGAAACCAAAGATTTGGGAAAGTTCAAATATTTTTTGGGTATTGAAGTGGCTCAATCTAGTAAAAGTATTTTCCTATCTCAGAGGAAGTATGTCTTAGACTTGTTGGAGGAAACAGGTTTTCTTGGATCAAGGCCAGTTGACACGCCCGCGGATTCAAGTCAAAAGTTAACAACCACAGGGGGAGCTATTTTGGAAAAGCCACAGAAGTATCGGCGACTTGTGGAAAAACTTAACTATCTCACCATCACTCGTCCATACATTGCGTTTCCTGTTAGTGTTGTTAGCCAGTTTTTATCATGTCTTAGGTCTTCACATTGGGATGCAGTTATGAGGATATTGAAGTATCTTAAGGGAGCACCAGGGCGTGGAATGGTCTTTCGTGATTATGGTCATATGAGAGTTGAAGGATTCTCCGATGTTGATTGGGTTGGATCTCCAACAGATAAGGGGTCTACTACATGGTATTGTGTGTTCATTGGAGGTAACTTGGTGTCATGGAAGAGTAAGAAACAAACTGTTGTGTCCTGAGCCAGTGCTCAGTCAGAGTATAGAGCAATGGCTCACGTAATATGTGAACTAATATGGTTAAAACACGTGTTGAGCGAATTGGGGTTTAACAAGCTAGTGTCTATGAAACTTTGGTGTGATAATCAAACAGCTCTTTACATTGCATCTAATCTAGTATTTCATGAGGGAACCAAACACATAGAAGTTGACTGTCATTTTATTCGTGAAAAGATACAAGAAGGGATTATATCCAATGATCATGTGAAGACGGACGATTAGCTTGCTGACGTGTTTACTAAAGCTTTAGGGTCAACTCGAATCTCCTATATTTGTAACAAGCTGTGTATGATTGATATCTATGCTCCAACTTGAGGGGGAGTGTTAGGGATTCTAGAGGATTCCAGGAACATGATTAAGAGCATGATTTTAGGAGTAATGTGTGGAGTGATATGTGTTAGTTATTGATTTACTTTCCTTATATAGCCTGAGTCTTAGTTTATAAAAGGCTCAACTCTTATTTGTACTTGATACATGGTTATGGAATAAACTCTCCACTTTACAGATACATTCACAAATTAAATATAATTTATGTATTAAATGATAGTAAATTATTATGAACAATAGGTGGAGAGATTGGAAGTCTAACTTAAAGGCTAATAATTTTGTGCCTGGTGACCGTGCCGCATCTATAGCGAATACTATCAACAATGGTCGAGTAAATCCTAACCAATGGGTTGCGTTGGTTGATTATTGGCTAACTGATAACGCAGAGGTTGTGTTTATTCTTATTTTATGTATTATAAGTTATTAGTTATAAGTTCTTAGTTGTTGTTATATATTATTAGGATTTAATAAATGCATACAATGCAAAAAATAGCAACAAAAAATAGTGAGAATCGGAAAAAATTATTGGTAGGGCATACTTTGGGGACTAAATCAATTCCCAAAAAGAAGTATGAATTGATAATATTTGATGTTATTTAATTATTTTTTGTCTTTAATCATGTTTCAGACTTCTATGAATAGAGTATTTCCTGAATTATTTACTACTGTGTGTTTTATTTGTAGTTCCAAATAAATAATAAAGAGATGGATTGAGCCGATATATATATATAGCGTCCCACACGCGAAGTGATAAGTCAATTCTACCGGGAGCATCCTCGAATGTGGTATGTATTTATCAATCCTCGAATGTGGTATGTATTTATCAATCCTCGAATGTGGTATGTATATATCATTTGGTATTTGTTCTTGGGAAAATTGATTGACAGAGGAAAGAACTTTAACTTGAATGAGATTATGCATCATTCTCTCTGTCCTCAAGTTTCAACAGAAAGTGCACATTCACTTACCATTGCATCACGGTTTTCCTTAGTAAATTTGATTCTGAAAACTCACTGCAAAAATCTTGACAACTACTCTTGAGAATTCAGCAAGTGGTTCTACACAGTAGTCAAGGGGATAAACATATTATATAGTAGATAGCACCAAAGATTGAGCATACAGATATGCAACACAACATACATTATAAAGCAATTAGAAGGGTTAAAGGCCACCAGCACCCCGACTTACCAGAATATCTCGTGGCAGCACCATGCAAGTCTTGGTTTCTCTTGGAAGCACCATCCGATCACAATGTGGAGAATATGCATGTTAGTCTGTTTTCAATGATATTTGAAGCTTTTGGGAATATGATTTATCATGTTTGGTTATGGGTTTTTTTTTTGGCCTGAAATCTTTATGTTTCATTATGGCTATTGATTATATTGTGAAAACGATGTATTAAACATCTTTATTGGTGTTTTATTGTTTCTCCCTTTTCTGTTTTCCTTTGGCATGGATTATCAGTTTCGGGCTTTACATCTATTGGTGGAGTTTTCAATTTTAGGCAGAGCTTTATTGATAATTTTATTGTGAATGGAAGACTCGACCTATGTTACTGGTGGACACGAGTGTAAACAACGCATTAAATGTTTTGACTAAGAAACCATGTAAGAAGGATCGATTAACTTATACACGAGACCAAGATAACCACATAATGAGTGCAATACATGTGAAACTTTATGTATTAATGACAAAGAATTACTGATCAAGAGATTAAGAAACCAAACAAGAACTTTAATTTACTTATTAAGAGTAGACTGGAGTTAAACACTTGTTATTTCAAGATGTTAATAACACTTGTTGTGTTACTAAAAGATGAGATTTTTTTGCTAAAAGGAAAATATTTTTTTTATGATATTAATAGCATTTATGCCAAGCTGAATAGTGCTGCTTTGGAATGAAGCCATTTTAGTAAACTCGTTTGTCAGTTAATTCTATGAAAAATAAAGATATCATACACCTCTGTTAGTTAAACAATGTTCCTCTGTCTAGCATAACTGTATTATCCCAAATCTTCAAATAAATTGCTTTATGTACTATTCCAAGGTTAGAATAACTGTCACACACATTTATTATAGATGTGACCTACTAATATATACATGTTTTGTGCTGGGTGTGTGGTTTAGCCCATTGTTTTCTTAATTTTTAAGCTTTCAATGATAATTTATTTTTTCACACGAAAAAATTATTGAGTTAAAGGAGACCCAGGCGGCGGCTAGCAGAAGCAGTTCTGCACTATCTACCGGACGAAATGATATTCTTGCATAGGTGCTTGGGCCGGAACGACATGGTAGACTGCGACAAGGTGGAGTTGGTGCTACGGCTATAAACACTTGGGGGCCTCGTGAAACAAATAATGATGTACATCGTGAGAATCAAGAATTGAAAGCTGAGTTGAAAATGGTGCGGGACAAAGGAGATGACACTGCAAGGAAAGTAGATGAATTGTAATCGATCATTATAGAAATGCTCAAGAACTCGTCAGTTCCGAATGCTCAGTCCAACAATCAGGTATTGCTTTTTATAGGTAAAATTGTTGCTCTCTCACTATCTTTGTATGAATTAACAAGTTCACTTGGCAATTAATTTGTAGGATCGATCGACAGAAGGAGATAATGATGATATTACTGGATCGAACAATCCTATAAAAGACATGTGACATGTTATTAATTTGTGCGACTGGCTATGTACTGTTTTGATATATAGTAAAGTTATTTTGGATAGTAATGTATATGTAGGTGACATTATATACTTTAATTCGTAATTTTCAATGATAATTTTTTTTTGTTCTTTTAGTTGAAAATGTTGTATTCAGGATTGTATGGTATGGTTTGACTGTAAATATGTTTCTTGATGGGTAAAAGAAATAAATAAATATTACAGAATAATGACAGCTAATATCAAAAAAGAAATGAAAAAGAAACTGGAAATGCAATAGCGACGGTTGGGGCCGTCGCTATAACACTAAAACTTTCGCGCCAAAAATTCATATAGCGACGGTCTGGACCGTCGCTATAGAACCCAATTATTCGCGCCATTAATTACATATAGCGACGGTCGGGACCGTCGCTATAGCTCAAAGACATTCGCGCCAAAACCTCTATAGCGATAGTCGCGACCGTCGGTAAAAACCTACAAGCGCGTTTTTGTGCGCTTTCTAGCGACGGTCCGACCGTCGGTATACCTATGTGTGACCGTCGCTATAGGTTTTAGCGACGACTTCTATAGCGACGGTCGCCGACTGTCGTTATATCTTATAGCGACGGTCTTTCAGCCTATAGCGACGGTCATCGACCCTCGCTATAGGGCGTTTTTCTAGTAGTGACACTATTTAAATAGCACTCTAAATCTCAGAAAAAAAAACAAAAAAAAAAACGAACAAAGCACTTTTGAAGCAAGTATTTACCACCAAGGAAGCGACAAAAAGGGAAAAAAGTTTAGTAAAATTTATAACGAACAAATATACAAATATGTAATAATATGTCTTCATTTTCATATTATAGATCTGAAAAAGAGCTTGTTTCGGTCCAACCTAAACATAAATTTATTGTCATTAGTTATGATAGCAGTAGTGATATCAATACAAAAGAAGGTTGACGAAGTTCATTCCTTCAATTCACTGCATTAACAACATTACTATCGATGAAAGTCAATTTTAAATAATATGTTATCAGCTTATAATAGACGTGCTAAATAGAAAATTATAATTATTAGTGGATTCAAGTTTTTCATTACAATGTATCATTCTTATATTAAAATTATATCTTATCATAAAAATACGATTTTGAAAGTTAGCCCGTGCTTTTCACGGGTTACAAGCTTGTTATTATATTATATATAAAAGCATAATTAATGACCATCCGAGTTAACTCATCAATTAAAATGAGTTAACTCGGGTGATCATGAGTTAACTCAAACGATCAATATTACATTTAATACAGTAACTAATAATTACAATTAACTTTTTCTTGAATTATGGGGAAGAACATGGAAAGTTTCTTATTGAAATACTAAAAGTTATATGCTGATTCAAATTATTTTCAACATTATATATGCATTATGTCAATAAAAAATGATAAATATATGTCAATAAAAAATTATCAAATATATATGAAAAGAATGATATAAACTAACACGTGCCTCGTACGGAGTATCAAACTAGTTTATACTTATGAAACATAAACAAATTTAAACTATCAAAAAGTAAACTTATTTACGCAACAATTAAATTATGACTATGGTGCTTCACAACATTTAATAAAGCAAAATTGCATTCTCTTATATTTGCATATTCTTTGATCCGTTCATTATATTTTTATTAAAAAGTTTAGATAAAAAGTATTATATAAAACTATGGTATATATCTTGGGTACCGTTTAGCTACATCCCATAAACCCTTCGCATTCACACTATTTTATTTGGTACTCCCTCCGTCCCTTTTTAAATGTTATTTTAGAGAAGTGTTTTTGTCTCTTAATATATGTCGTTTGAGAATTTCAAGTAAGCATTAATTGCTTAGTTTCAAATATTACCCAAAGTATTAAATATAATTTTGGTTCTCTTACTATTTTTTGTCCAATAAATAACACTTTTTTTAATACAAGGACAATATAGACAATTGATATTATATTTAATGTTATACAATCATTTCTTTAATACTTGTGCACAACTCTAAAACGACTTATATTAAGGGACGGAGGGAGTACTATTTTAGGTGATTGCGTGAAACTTAGTAGAGTTTTACTTGGTGTTTAGTTTTAAACAAGGGCCATGATTGATAATAGAGTTATGATTGTAATGTGAGGGTATTGTGATATTTTATATTATTATAACTAAAAATATTTTATTTTTTTAAAAGTATAGATAAATTTTTTTTTAAACAAAATTACGTGTATGATTGTCGATGTTAAATGCTATCGGACCAATTCAATTCATCTATGTATAAGGCGGGAGAAGCTTGGTCTCTCTTGGTCTGACAAAAACCTTCACGTGGTCTCTTAGTCTCAACAACGTTTTCTCCCAAATTCAACCCCTAAGAATACAAGTATTTCATATTTTCTCCTATAAATTTAATAATTATTTTATTTTGTCCTCTAAACTAAAATTTTAATTTTTAAAATTTGTTATACACAAAATATGAATGATACATGCAACGCGTGAATGCCGACCCCCTAGTGTATAATAACTCATCAACTGACAACAAATATATACAAATAATAATTTTGTATTTTTTTTCTTCTTATATATGGGATAGTAATACTCCTTTATTAGAGTTGTGTTGTACGGTTCTAAATTTTAGAGCGGGAGTTTTTGGTGAACTTGTAGTATATCGAAATTGAACATGTTAATATTTTGGTGTTTTGTAGTTCTTGGAAAACATTTTCAATATTATTAGAGACATGAGTTAAAAAACACTTTTAAATAAAATAGAAAATTTATGTTTTTGAGTGAAGTACTATTGACCAAATCACTGGCACTATATAGAATTCTATAACTAATTATATTTTAAAATATCATTTTATAAAATAATTTTTGTAAGTTCCGTAGATGGCGGACTAAGTGGAGACATAATTAACGACCACATTTACTAAAAAAAAAATAAAAGTTAACTACCACGAGTTTAATGGTACCCATTAGGCCACTATCCTTTTCACCCGCTAGTAGGTGTGACAGGAAAAAAAACATAAAAGAAAGAAAAGAATAAGTTTTTTTATATATAAATAAGAATCGAATTTGAGACCAAAAATTATACTACTTTCGTTCCATATTATTTTATCATTGTTGACTTTTTAAAGTCAACTTAGGATTTTTAAACACAAAATTGACATAGATTTTTTTAATTTTAATTAATACAATGATAAATATTGTAAACTATCAAAAAAGTATTACTCATAGTAAGTTCTATTGTTTCATAATTTTTAATTATTCATACTAATTTTGACTTTGTAGGTAAGAAAAATACACCTTGCTAGGGTTAGGGTTTCGTATTGGCTGGAGAGGAGAGAAATCCACGAAGAGCACGGAATTGATTGATTGATTGAAGAGGGGAGAAGAACAGGTGGACGATTACTCCAATGACACGTGGCAGAACTCTTAGAATCCGGAAACCGGGTTAGGGTAGCAGGGATTCCAAGAGCCTTCTTGAGTCTTTGAGTTAAGAGAGAGTTCCAAGTATAATGAGCTTCCAAGAGTCTAAGTGTAATGTCTTGAGAGCGATCCCCTTTTCTTAGAATAGAGGGGCTATTTATAGAGTTTTCCTAGAAATAGTCACATGTCAGGCACATGTTTTAAAGGAAATTCCCAAAATACCGTTTAATTATGTTTTAAAGGAGAAATTCCAGAAATGCCCTTTAATCATCAAAGTAATGCCCAAATTGCCCTATTCTTCTAGCCACCAATCCAATCCCTCAATCAATTCCCAAAATGGGTCGCATCCACGGGTCTTCTGCCTTGGAACACGTGGAGACTTTCCCGGGTCTAGTACATTTAATTAGGTCACATGAACCCTAATTTGTACATTTAATTAGGTTTTTGTAAACCCTAATTTGTACATTTAATCTAATTAAGTCATGTGAACCCTAATATGCACTTGGGCCCACATTTGCCCCCTGCGCGAGAGTCGCGATTCCTGAGAGACGCTCGTGCAAAATACTCCAGGCTTGTGAATGAGTTTGTGTAACTCCACTTGTCCAAGTACTGCTTAGTAGATCATCTGAAAGCTTCCTCATTTTGCTCAATATTTATTTCCTTATTTTCTGAGAATTAAAACAAGGAAGATCATCAGCTCCAATAATCAAATCTTATTTTATATTTTAGAAACAAAATCTTCCTTTATTAGAATTTTATAAAGCAAGATCTTTTTCCTTAAGAAAATCAAACATTCAATATATATATATATATATATATATAATAATTTCGAAATTGTCCTACGGTTATCAAATATATATATATATTTTCGAAATTTCATTAAAATACCAAATTTAAACAATTTTCGAAAATTTATATATTTATTTAGAAATAAGCTCAAATAAACTTATCTTTAAATTGCGAAATCTTCCTTAAGAGGAACATAGAGATTGCTTTATTTACTATTGCAAGCTTGCAGTTTGAATATATACATCTCCCAAGTCACTTAGGCTTCTCTTTTCATCGTGCACTTTTTTTTGTCTTAGCATTTGCTCTCCTCATTCAAGTTTGAAGATCACCAAGAAGTCGTCAAGCCTACAATCTTCATCTTTGGAAAATAGGTAAAAAACAATTCCACCCCTTAGGGCCAAATCCTAAGGGTTGAACCTTATAGGGTCATCCTTCCTTCTTCGTTTTCTTTCAATTTTTCAGTTTATTTGAGTACTGTCTGCCGAACTTCTTCTTAACTTGCTTCTCCTACGTGTCTTCTCAGGTTATTGTAGCTTTTCTTTTGTCTTCCAAGCCCCGTTACTTGGATTATATCTCGGTAGGGTTCCCTCGGATAATAAAGAAAAACATAATATTTATTGATAAAGAAGCATTCGTTCCGAAAAAATTGATTTGTAGAGCCTCAGAATTGCCAAGGTACACAACATAAATCCCCATAGGGGGTCGAACCCTATAGGTGGCCGAACCCTATAGGGGGAATTGAGACAATTTTTTTTTTTGGATGGCCTGGCCGAACCCTAGGGGGCCGAACCCTACCAAGCCAATTTTTTTTTCAGGAAGTCAATCCCTAGGGAGGCCGAACCCTAGGGGGGCCGAACCCTAGGGAGCGAACCCTAGAAGAAAATGTACCAAAATTTAAACATTGGGAATCGTGATCGCTGTTTTGACCATAACTTTTGTTCCGTTTGGAGTCTTGGGGCCCATAATATATCAAAACGACCTTATCGACGAGTACTTCAAAAGTCATCGCCAACGGCCATGATACATATCAAAATAACCCAAAAAATGGCTCCGAAGGATGCATTTTGGCTGTCCGAAGTTTTTTGGAAAAATTTCAAATCTTGTTTTTCTTTCATAATTGTGATTTTGATCTTTCTCTGACTTTATTTCTTCTTCTTTTCAGGTATTCTCAAGTGTAAATCTCAGATTCTCCCGTTGTCATGGTAAGCATACTCCAGTTTACATGCTTTACTTGACATCCTTAGTATCCTCATGTGGAGTCTTCCTTACTTGCAGGCCTCATCTACCGAATGCTCTGAAGACTTAAAGACTTCTAGGGTAACTCCCTTCATCAATGATTGGGGAAAAGCTCCCTTCTTTGGGCCTTTTGACACCTTTTGGGAGCAAGTCTGGACTTATGATCGCACAACTTTTCCTTCACCAGAGAAAGAAAAGTTGTTTCTTTATGTCGCGGCTTGCGGATGTTGGGATGACTTCCCCCATTCCGGTCGCATTCCCCGCATGTGCATAAAGAAACAAAAATACCCTTTCATTCCCTTTCGCTTCCTGTCTGACTCATCTAGCCGTCTTCAAGGATGGCAACATTGGACTGACGAGATCCTCGGGAATGTTGAGTATAAGGCTATACTAAAGAGCGCGGGCATATATCGCTGCATTCGGCTATGTAGGGCATTCAGCTATGTAGGGCATTCAACCATGCAGGGCATTCAACCATGTAGGACATTCAACCATGTAGGGCATTCAGCCATGTAGGACATTCAGCCATGTAAGGCATTCAGCTATGTAGGGATCTACGTATCATGACGCCCTTACTGTGTTGATTTCCCGCGGGTACTTTTCTTCGTGCACATTCATTACTGTTTTGGGGAATTCACCCATACTCTAGAGTATGTCTGCTTCCTTTTCTTTTTTTCAAAATATGTTCTTATTCTAGATTATATATATCCTGCAGTCTTCTTGTTGGTGCTTCGGCTTCTTGTAGCCCATCAAGACTGTCTCCTAGGGATACCAAGTGCGTTGCATACTTGATAGAGGCTTTCAGGCGGGCGGACAATTATACTTCATGATTTCATGGTGACGCAATCCTTTCAGACATCGTCTCGGGTACCTCCTCGAGTTCCTCCCCCAGGATCCTCTGCTGTCGGGGAGATGAGAGTTACTTGCTCTAGAGTAAAGCCGAGGATCCTTGTTTTTAGATTGCTGAAAATGATGATGATAATGATGATGATAATGATAATGATGATGATGATGATGATGATGATGATGATGATGATGTTCCCATTGGATTTCTTATGGGCACGACAAATGAGGTGGCGACCTCCACTACTTATGAGCCTCCTTGACATAACATGATTGTTGTCGAGTCCTCCTCACCGCATGATGATCGTGTCAGCCTTAATGTTGACAATTCCATGTTTGATGTAGGCTTAGGTCCTGCTGTGGTTAGTACAGTTCCATCTTCACGCCCACATATAACGTCTTCTCATGACAGCTTGGAGGGTACCGGTGACACCCATGTTGATGCTGAGACTAGTATGGCAGTTAATCCTCCTCCCCCGAGGGGGAATCCTTCGAAACCTATTGTTGATTTCCATCCTCCCCAGAAGGATTCTCCCGAGGCTTCACTTGAAAGGGAGGGTAGAGTGGGGGCATCGATGTTTTACTTTCTTTGCCCGTTGAGGAGCTCGCCTTATTTGACTTTCTTCATCTTGATTCTGCCACCTCGCCTTTTAGTAACCTCGACTATTCACCCAGCAACAAAGATGTCGTGGAGCTATAGGCATTCTCTAAGCCCGTGATTTGTGCAGCCCCTCTCCTGATGAATATCTTTTCGTGCTGGGCTGGATCTCCTTACTTCTAGGTATGACTTTTTGTAGCTTTTTGTTATTTCCTGTATCAAAGAACTCATTTATATGTCATTACTAATAATATAGTTACTTTAGCATTATTGATTGCCTTTAACTTGAATTTTTCTTTAAGGCCCAATGTTTAGCATTGAATCATAAGTTATTCAAATTAATACTCCAAGACAACAATATTCATAATAGTGATAGTAAACATGCAAAAAAAATTTATTTTTTTATTTTTTTTGATTAACATGCTTTTTTCCGATTTCTCGCAAACTAACACCTGAATCCATACTTTTAAAACTGAAGAATATTCAAGTATAAGTGAAAGTTTGACATTTCTATTAATAATCATATTGCTTTTAACGAAAAGCACAACGTTTCAAAAATTTTCATAAAGATAATAATAATAGATTTTGCTTTTGTCGGATAAAGCATAACGTTCGCCACTTTTAGAGATAAAATGTAACTTTCTTGGGGTTGAGGGCTTATAGTCAGGTGCCTCGCTTACTTTTAGAGTTGAAAGTATAACTTTGAGGACTTATAGTCAGGTGCCTCGATTACTTTTAAAGTTGAAAGTATAACTTTGAGGACTTATAATCAGGTGCCTCGATTACTTTTAAAGTTGAAAGTATAACGTGTGCCTTATCCCTTGGTACGTCGTGCCAATTGTTTGGCCTATAGGGTTTCATAAGGGCTTAAGTTGCATGCCTCGTCACTTGGTCATCCAATTTCTTGGCAAGTGCAATCTACGAGGACTTGGCCACCATTTAGAGTGGACCACCATCTTGGGTGGATTTTTAATTCGTCAATTCTTGTGTCTCCTCCCTTAGTCATCCAATTTCTTGGCAAGGGATACTCTTGAGTACTTCAACCACCATTTTCTAGTGGACTACACCATTTTTTCGACTTCTTGGGCTACACCCTGAGTAATAATGTTGCATGCTTCTTTTCCTTTGTGATTTGGAAGTGGCTTTTCACATACGGTACTTTTCTTTTCACAGTTCGATTTCTCCGGCTGCCAGCTTCTCATGATATAAACTCCGCAGACTGTAACAGTCCATAGTAGAATGTCCCGCGTACTGGTGGTATACACAAAAATCTGGTCTTTTTTTCATCTGTTTCGTCACCACAAATTTAGGCTTTGGAGGTTTCACCACTCCATGCTCAACCTATTGGTCGTACAGGCCCCTGAATGCCTTTTCACTGCATGTGATAGCCTCTGGAACTGGCATCCTGGTATACTTTCCCCCAAGTTTTCCTTTACTTTGTTCAAAATTTCGCTCATTCTTCTCCCTCTTGCCCCCTTGTGGGTTTGACTGAGAGTCAGCCAAAGCCACAGTTGTTGTTCTCTTACCCTTCCATGTAACCATCGCATGGTTGATGGGCACTATCATGATTCCTCCCAAATCTTGTGCGAAGGATGAGAGAGTCGCAAATGAATCACAGGCCTTTGTAATGAGATGGGGCTTGAAGGAGTCTAGAGCACCATTGTGGCATATGCTAACCAAATTCTTCTCCTCAATTGGCTCGACACACTTCTGTGCTTGGGCCCTGAATCTGTCTACATAATCTGACAGCTCCTCATTCGACTTCTGCTTGAATCGCATCAACTCTACAATAGTTACCTGTTTCTGCACATAGAAAAATTTCTTAAAAAATTGTAATTTTAGATCATCCCAATCATGGACTGATCCCTTCTCCAAGTTGTAGTACCAACTGAAGGCACTATTCGTCAAGGTCTTGTTGAATTCTCTCATCAACAGATTGTGGTTATTCACCTCATCATAGCACAACCATGGAGACATCGACTCCACGAACTTGGCAATATGCTCCCTGGCATTCCCTTTCTTCTCGTTATATTTTGGGAACTGCGGGGGATGCTCAATATACCCTGCCGGGTAAGGTTGTCTCCAAACGTGTGCCGGGTATGGTGGAGTAAAGTCCAACTCTGAAGGTCGGGCTGTTTTCTTGCGAAATTGATTGATCACATCGATCATATCATCTTTCGTCACATACTGGCTTGTGGTATGGATTCTTTGAGGGGCTGTGATGTATTAATGCATAGGTGGTGTGTATGGTAAAGAAATTGGCTGGTGCACACTTCCATCCTGCACAACTTGTATCGGTTGTACTTGTTGGTTTGTTCGTTGGATGTGGCTTGGGAGGATTGGTATCTGCACTTGCGAAAATACTGGGAGAGTGGGAGGAACGATGTTGGGCTGAGGCTGACTTGCTTCCAATCTGAGTTGTGGCATATCACCGCTGTTTTGGGGCTCTAAGTTGATGATCGGAATCGGCTGACTCTCCGTTGTTGGAAGCACAGTCGGATTCTTTTTGTTGTTACTGTTGTCTTCCACTTCTGCTCGTTCCCCCTGCGAACGTCCTGGGAACATAGCCCTGAAAGTGGGGATTTGCATCAACTGCTGGCGGAAATTCCCCATCTCTTCCTGCTTCCTTTGCATTTTCAGCATCACGGTCATCATCATCCCTTGGCCTTCTCGTGCCTCCTGTAATGCTTTGAGCATCTCCATCTGCACAACATTCGTAGTTGTCTGCGCTCCAGTGACTTCCTCACCTTGCCTTCCTGCGTTTGGCTGTCTAGCACTGGTTTGTTGTTGATCAGCCATTTGCGGTGATGTTGAACTTCCTTCCAACACGTCTTCTAAAATGGGTTGATCAAGATCCAGATTCGCGCTTTGGAACACTGGATTTGCTTGCCTTGAAATCGGATCCGGTGAAGTGATGCTTGTTGTCGGTGAAACTCTTCTTGTAATTCTCCCACTTCGGGTTGTGGGCATACCCTTCACGAATTCTACACTTCCCCAGCAGAGTCGCCAAATAAATGTAGGTAAGAAAATTACACCTTGCTATGGTTAGGGTTTCGTATTGGCTGGAGAGGAGAGAAATCCACGAAGAGCACGAAATTGATTGATTGATTGAAAAGGGGAGAAGAACAGGTGGACGATTACTCCAATGACATGTGGCAGAACTCTTAAAATCCGGAAACCAGGTTAGGGTAGCAGGGATTCCAAGAGCCTTCTTGAGTCTTTGAGTTGAGAGAGAGTTCCAAGTATAATGAGCTTCCAAGAGTCTAAGTGTAATGTCTTGAGAGCGATCCCTTTTTCTTAGAATAGAGGGGCTATTTATAGAGTTTTCCTAGAAATAGTCACATGTCAGGCACATGTTTTAAGGGAAATTTTCAAAATACCCTTTAATTATGTTTTAAAGGAGAAATTCCAGAAATGCCCTTTAATCATCAAAGTAATGCCCAAATTGCCCTGTTCTTCTAGCCACCAATCAAATCCCTCAATCAATTCCCAAAATGGGTCGCATCCACGGGTCTTCTGCCTTGGAACACGTGGAAACTTCCTCGGGTCTAGTACATTTAATTAGGTCACATGAACCCTAATTTGTACATTTAATTAGGTTTTTGTAAACCCTAATTTGTACATTTAATCTAATTAGGTCATGTGAACCCTAATATGCACTTGGGCCCACAGACTTTAAAAATGTTTTAAATTGACTTTTAAAAATTAATAATGATCAAATAATTTAGAACAAAATGAGTAATAGATAAGTCTTATTACTAGGCTAATTAGAGCTCATCAGAAAAACAAAAACAAAAAAAGTTTAATTAACCAACTTCTCGGGTTAAATTTTTTTTTTGAAGACATGGAATGCAAATCGAATAGTTTTGTTTTTATTTAGTTATTGATTGATTGATAGTAGATGCTTTATTAATTTAGTGACCAGGAAGGCGGAAAGAAACAGTGTGTGGCTTCCATTGTCCAACTAAAAAGTAAGAGAAGACTTTAGGAAGACAAAAGGGACGAATCAACTGTATAATGAATGTTTAATTTAATATATATAATTGTAACCTAAATATTGTAAATTATCTAATAAATATTATTTATTATAAGTTTTATTATTTTATAATTTTTAATGAGTCATATTAATTTTGAGTTTAAAAATATTTTAAATTAATTTTTAAAAATTAATAATAATTAAATAATTTGAAACGAAGAGAATAAATATTTTTAAAATAATAATCGTCATTAATATACGAACAAATTTATTTACTCAAAATTATCAAGTAGATGATGTAATATAGACATGATGTAATATAGACATCTTGAAGAACCTCTCCCATGATATCATTCCATTAAAACCCAGTGAAAGTATTTCATCATGCCTCGCACAAATCATGTGATTGACTATATAATGAGAACACTAGTAATGCCATTTCATTTTGCTTTCATACCAGGAAAGTGATTGGTGGAAAGAAGCAATGCCAACATAAGTATGATGCTACCTTCCTAAACTCAAAACTTCAGCCAGTTATTAAGAATGATGTAGTGATTAGTGAAACAGTACATCTCTCTTGATTATCATTCCAAAAAGAATAAAAGCTTGCTACAGAAACTCATAATGCAGAGACTAAAACTTCTATTATACTGAGGGGGCTAATGCCCAGTTTGGAATTTGCTTAAAAGAGTGCAGTCTCCTCTATTGATATCTCTTCATCTTCCTTTTCAACTGTTTTACATAATGCATTCTAGTTCAATTTATTTTTTTTTTTGTAAAAAAGGCAGTTCATGGATTACGTACTTCTGCTGATAAGTTGGAGGATTTTTGACATAGAAGGATGAAGCTCAATGTTCCAATGGCCATTATCCTCTAAAACCTCTTTGGTCAAATTTTCTCATCTATTATATCTCTCAATTTGTTCATTTGGGATATGGGTTCTTCTATGTTTACTTGGTTTACTTATTTTGTGTTTACTAAATATTTTTCCGTCTATTATTTTATATCATTCCTCAAGTCTCATAGGTTTGATCATTTAGTATTTGGCCCACTTTAAGGATACAAAATAAATCAAATTGATTTTTCGATCAAAAATACTACTTGAAATCTTCAGATTTTTCCTCTTCCTATATCCCATATGTACTTTTTCTCCATATTATCTCATAACTTTTTTCTGTTTTGTGTGTGTGTGTGAGAGGAATGATCCATAGTTAACAACTTGTAAAACAATGCAGTTTATGTTCAAACAGGAACTAAGTTGTCTTCAAAGGTAGGTCATCAAAATACCTCTCTGGAAGCACGATCCCAAACAACAGCTTCTCGATTGGCATCTCCTGAAGCAATCATAGAAACATCTGGAGAATAACGAATAACAGTAATAGCACCCCGATGTTTTTCGAGGACTGCCTCTTCACTAAAATTATCACCCGTGATAGAATATATGTGCAATTTACCATCCTCAGCACCCACAACGGCTTCACTTCCATCAGGTGCAATCGCACATGCAGCCACGGGAAACCCAAGGTTAACAGTTGACAACACTTTTGTACCCTGAAGGAGGACAACTCCTGAATCAATTGAAACCAAGGCAAGTTCAGGAGAGAGAAGAGCAAGGCTCAAGTCCTTCGGTTGACTGTCAATGTCTACACAATCAGCCTCCCCACATTGATCTCCAAGTAGAGAAACTCTCCAAACCTGGAATAAGTTCAGGATCAAAAGAAACATACGAAATATAAAATGGGCATAAAATCAAGCAACATAAAAGACAGAACGCAATTTTGGAAAATCAGTCACCTTATTGTCGAATCCAGATGAAACAATCTCCTCGTCAACTGCAGCAAAACATTTAATTTGACCAGTCACCTTCCTTTCCAATCTACCATTAAATCCAATACCTTGGATCCATTTAACTATTAGACCATCATAGCTGGTAGACAATATAACTTTTGGGCTGCTTTTAAGCACTGCTAAAGAATTTATATTCTTCATGTGTCCTGACAGTTACTGGAGCTTTATCAGGATCACTAGCTGAAAATAAAAATATTGTGCCACCAAGAGAAACAGTGACAAGATAATCATTCTGCAAAAGGCACCCTGATGGATAATAAGGAAGAGATATTTCTAGGGAGGAAGTGAAATATAACTTTGGAGAACACTTGAGAACACTTTGATTTCACTTACTTGAAATGATCCAAGTGCATGATTATTTATAGTACTCATAGGATACTTCTAGAACTACCATAATAATTACTACATGACCACATTCATGTACATGAACCTAACCATTACATGTTCCAATACATTTTAAATACATTCATGTACTTAGATATCACCAATTCATGTATTAACACTAATTAAGATAATTCTTGAACAATCTAGAAATATTTATAAATTTGGTTTATTTGCTAACAAGGCCTCCCGTAAACCAAATTTATTCTTCACTCCGAGCTTAGCGATTTGCCTCTTGAAAACTTCTCCAGAAACAGGCTTTGTAAAAATGTCAGCTAGCTGCTCCTCAGATTTACAATACTTGATATTAATAATTCCATCATTCACAAGTTCCCTTAAGAAATGATATCGAATGCGAATATGCTTTGTCTTTCCATGAAGAACTGGATTTTTGGTAACTGAAATTGTTGAAGTGTTATCACAAAACAATGTTGGATCAACTTCTTGTTTTTGATTGAGATACTTCAAAATTCCTTCTAACCAGACTAGATGACACCTAGCATGTGCAACCGCTATATATTCAGCTTCAGTTGTTGAAAGAGCGACAATTGGTTGTTTCTTTGAACTCCAAGAGATAGCTCCGCTTCCAATATTGAAAACATACCCTGAAGTACTTTTGCTATCATCAATGCTACCTCCAAAATCACTGTTTGTGAATCTAGTAAGACAAACTGGAACTCCAGCTTCATAGAAGATTCCATAATCAACTGTGCTTTTCACATATCTCAAAATTCTTTTTGTTGCTTCCTAATGTTCTGAGTGAGGCTTCTCCATGAACCTGCTAATCATACTAACAACAAACATTAAATCTGGTCTTGAGGCAGTTAAATACATCAAATTTCCAACCAAACTCCTGTAAATAGTTGGATCCACAAGATTTCCTTCACCTTTCTTGCTTAACTTAAGCCTAGTAACACATGGAGTTGAAACAGAATTAGCATTTTCCATCTTGAACTTCTTCAAAATTTCCCTTGCATATCTTCCTTGAGAAATAAAAATTCCCTTACTGGATTGGGTAACTTCAATGCCCAAAAAATGATGCAACTCTCCCAAATCAGTCATGTCAAACTCTTGTTTCATTGAAAATTTGAAATTATTAAGCATCTCCATATCATTGCCAGTAAAAATGAGATCATCAACATAGAGACTTACCACCATAAACCTTCCTTTTGAAGAATCAATTTTGGTGTATAAAGTATGCTCTTGGGGACATTTTTGAAAACCATTCTTCTCAAAGTACGAATTGATGTGACTCTACCAAGCCCTTGGTGACTGCCTCAGACCATATAAAGCCTTCTTTAACTTGTAAACTTTATCTTCTTCACCTTTTTTCACGAAACCAGGTGGCTGGTCGACATAGATCTCTTCCTCAAGAAACCCATCTAGAAATGTCGATTTGACATCCATTTGGAACAATTTCCAATTGTTTTGAGCTGCAAGAGATATAATTAAACGAACATTATCAAGTCTTGAAACAGGTGCAAATACCTCATTAAAATCTACTCATTCCTTCTGCGCATACTCCTTTGCAATGAGCCTCACTTTGTACTTATTGACAGAGCCATCTGAATTTAACTTTGTCTTGAAAATCCATTTAACTCCAATGGGTCTTTTGTTTGGTGGTAAATTGACAAGCTCCCAGGTGTCATTCCTTTCAATAGCCATCATTTCTTCCTTCATGGATTGTTTTCATTTTTCTTCTTTTGCTGCATCTTCATGGGAAATTGGATCTTCCCCTGCATAGAAAGCAAAGAAAATAGCTCCTGCATCTACCGGCTATGTAGTATCATAAATCTCCTGCAAAGTCCTTGTCTTGATTCCTTTGGGCTGCTACCAGAAGATTCTCCTGTTGAGGAAGATGAAACATCAGATGGGTTCAAGGATGGAACATCTTCACTTGGCATGCTGCTACAGTCTTCCAAATCCTCCACGAGCAATGGTGCCTCATCTGCAGTATTTATGTCAGCATCATTGAAAAAAGATTTTTCATCAAAGGTTACATCCCTGCTAATAACATTTTTCTTTGTTTTTGGATTATACAGCTTGTAGGCTTTTGACCTTTCACTGTATCCAATAAAAATATATTTTTCTGCTTTGACATCAAGTTTTGTTCTTATTGCATCTGACACATGAGCAAAAGCTACACTTCCAAAAATCTTCAAGTGTTGGACATTTGGTTTTCTCCCATATCAAGCTTCATGAGGAGTACAATTTTTTAAACTTTTTGTTGGGGGCCTATTGATCAAATAAACTGCACAAGAAACAACTCCTGCCCAAAATTGGCGTGGCAACCTTTTTCTTTTCAGCATGCACCAAACCATGTCCATGATTGTACGATTTTTCCTTTCAGAAACACCATTTTGTTGTGGTGTATAACGAACTGTCAGTTCATGCCTTATGCCATTATCTTTACAAAAATTCTGAAAATCATTTGAAAGATATTCTGACCCTCGATCTGTTCTCAAAGTCTTTATGTGACAACCAGAAAACTTTTCTACTTCTGCTTTAAAATTTTTAAAAGCTTGAAAACTTTCAAATTTTTCATGAAGAAAATAAGTCCACACTTTTCTTGTATAATCATCAATAAAAGAAATGAAGTATTTGTTACCTCCAAAAGATGACACTGTCATAGGTCCACATAAGTCTGAATGAACAAATTCAAGTGGCTGTCTTGCACCCCAAGAAGATTTTGAGGGGAATGGATTACGGTGTAACTTTCCTAACTGGCATGTTTCACAAGCCTCCTCCATTTTATTAATCTGGGGTAATCCATTCATTGTTAACAATTTTAGGCTATCGAAATTCAAGTGGCCATGCATGTCATGCCATAACTTGGAAACTTCTTCATTAAACCAGCAAAACAATGAAAATTTTCCACTTGGAGTGGAAGTGAAAATAAATTATTCTCTGCCAAACCAATCTTTGCCACAACCTGATTATTTTTTGACAGAGTACATAATTTATTATGAAAGAATATATCAAATCATTTTCGTAAAAGTTGTGCAGTACTTAGCAAATTGCTTTTGATTCCTAGAACGAAGTAAACATCAGTCATTTTTTCAAACTTTCCAGATTTTGTTTTGAAAGAGACTTCACCAACTCCTTTAATTGTATAGGCTCTAGCATCTCTAATTTTTATTTGCCCAAAATTTGAATCCTTATTCCCTGTCATATGTTTACTGGCACCACTATCCAAATACCAAACATGATTATTATTTTCTTGACAAGCAATTAATAATGACTCTGAACAATCTTTCTCAACTGATTCATTTTCATGCACCAGTCTGGTTTCCTTTTTGTTAGATGGTGCAAACCAACATTCACTAATTTTATGACTAGGCCTATGACAATGAAAACATTCAATATAGCCTTTTCTCCCTCTTTGATTAGCACCACGACCTCTTCCTCTTTGAGAATTATTTGAATACTCAAATGACTCTTCCTTAAAATAATTATTGTTACCTGGTGATCCTCTTCCATTGCCACGAAAGTTAGAGCCTCTACCTCTGTTTCCTTGGAAGCCACCTCTTCCACGTCCACGACCTCCTCCACGGCCGCGACCACGGGGAGCACCTCGACCTCCCGTAATTTCAAACTTGAGAGCTTGATCATTAGAAGGTGGATTTCTTTGATTAACACGAAACTCATGAGCCTTTAAAGAAGCCTGTAAATCTTCCAAAGAAAGTTTTGACATATCTTTGGACTCTTCGATAGCTACCACGATAAAATCAAACTTGTGTGGTAAGCTCCGAAGAATTTTCTCAACAACTTTTTGATCTTGTAAAACTTCTCCATTAGTTGTCATTTGATTAACAATTGAAGTAACTCTTGAAAAATAATCAGCAACAGTCTCATTTTCTTGCATTTGTAACTTTTCAAATTCTAAACGCAAAGATTGAAGTCGTACCTTTTTTACTTTTTCTTCACCTTTATATATTGATTGCAAAATATCCCAAGCTTCCTTTGAAGTTGTTGCCTTTGAAATTCTATCAAAAATTGGCCGTTCAATTGCTTGATGAATTTGAAAGAGCGCCTTGTTATCCTTCTATCTTTTATCATTTAGACTATTTTTCTTAACTTGTGACAAATCATCTTCAGTTTCCGGTTCATCATAGCCATCTTCAACAATACTCCACAACTTAAAGGACTTCAATAATACCTTCATATTATGGCTCCAATAATCAAAGTCTTCTCTGTTGAAACGAGTAATTAGAGAGACTAGATTGTTCGAATTTGCCATGACGACGTTGCTTGAAAAATCAACAATTATTCCGAGTTCCCACTTTGCACACCAGGTGATTTTTTTTTGGAATTAGGTGGTACCTGCTGAAATACTTCTCTGGAGTAAAAAAATAATAATAATAGCTGGCTTGCTTTGTTTTGCCACTGCTATAAAGGTCCTTTCCAAATTGATTGAATACCACTGGTTCACTTTAGTATGCCATATCCCAAAATTGACTCGACAGCCCACTGATTTCTCGTTAAAGCAGGACAAAAGAATTCTTTTGGATTATGATGATGTCCGCGTGTGAATATTGGGGATACTGGAGCTACTGTTAAGACCAAAGCTCTAATGCCAATTTGATGGATAATAAGGAAGATATATTTTTAGGGAAGAAGTGAAATATAATTTTGGAGAACACTTAAGAACACTTTGATTTCACTTACTTGAAATGATTCAAGTACATGACTATTTATAGTACTCATAGGATACTTCTAGAGCTACCATAATAATTACTACATGATCACATTCATGTACATGAACCTAACCATTACATGTTCCAATACATTTTAAATACATTTATGTACTTAGATATCACCAATTCATGTATTAACACTAATTAAGATAATTCTTGAACAATCTAGAAATATTTATAAATTTGGTTTATTTGTTAACACACCCAACGAGCATGTCTTCAACACCACTGGAGCTTGGACAAGTCAATGTTTTTGTCACCTCTCCATGACCATCCTCATAAATCGCCCATATTTTTGCAGACTTGTCAGCAGAAATCGTTAGCACCTAAAACATGATGAAGAACAACAAACTTAGGTAGATAAGAGGAAAAATAACACAATATAGAGTGTAATTTGAAATAACAGAAATTTCATTTCTACTGATGCAACCTTTATAGTTTGCAGTGAACCTTGGAACTCAGCATTTGGTGCTTTGTGCAATTTTGTAGAAAGGAAAAAAAGAAGAAGAACTAGAAGAAGAAATACATATGAAAAATGACGAGCCAGAATTTACACCTCATCTTGCTTATTTTATTTCGAAAGAAACATAAAAGAAATCAACTGCACAAAACCAAGAGATATCTTTTATTAATGATGGACGCCCCATGATACACACCAAACTTGAGGAACTTCATCGGAATCGGGCGTACCTTGTTTATATGGAGATGGCAATATAATATCTGCTAGTTGTCTAAGTATGTGTTTACATTCCTTAATTAAAAAATTTCTTTAATGAGTTCACTGTAACATGGTTACATGCGCATTGAACAAGCTAATTCTTCATTTTTGCTTCATTTTAAAAAGAACAAGTCACGAAGAGAAGTAAACATAGAAACTGAGAGATAAAGGTTTGATCACTGGTTAAATGACCACCCTTCCCTAGCATTGGCTAGATTTCAAGTCTCACAATCACTCTCCTTCAAATGTAATAGAATGTTCTTGAGATAAAAAAAACAGAGAAGTTGGAGCAATGAAAAGTGTTGCATTCTTTATGGGATAGTGCCCAATATTTTGAGAGTTGGAAATGATACCATTACCATCACTATCCCTCTTCAATGATTTCGAGATTGGGAGTAGGGAACATAGTTTCTGTTTTTGTTTAATTCAGAGGGAATTCTTCATCGAAAACTGTTGTTTAAGACTTGTCTATCAATGTGCCTGAAACACAAGTGAGAGCTGGTAACGACCATCACAAGTTTATATATACCATTTTCCATTTAGCCCTTTCTCATTCTTCTGATGTAAGTTTGGGGATTAGGCCAATGATTGTTCACTTACTCCTGCAGGCCCATTTCTATATGGCCCACTCAATGACAGTTATCTCTGACCAAGATAATAGGAAGAACCACAAAAAGCGGAAGGCCTTCTTTCTTGGTAGGTCATTTTCCCTACTAAAGCATGAACAAGCCAGGATTACACTCCCTAGATAAATGATACAGGAATTACAACATTGCTCGGTTCAATGGTTGGGAAGCTAAGCTCCTTATAAAGGCGCCAATTATGTTGCTTTTCCAGTTTGCTAGCTAATAAGCAATTGACTCTTTGTTGGTGATTTTTTCAAGGAACGATCCATGTGATTATGACCATATAGGCTATAGCAGAGAATGATCGATCTTTCATGGACTAGATCCCAGAGAAATTTTCTACTGAGAAACCAACATTTATCGAACTCGATGGAAACAGAAGACACATTCTAACACCCTAAAACCCTAAAGAGTCCAAAAGACTAATCCCGAAGTTTGGGATCATATCAGATTCGGAATCAGAGAATATGCCAGGAAAATTGCAAGTCGAACTGGGTTTCGGTTACGTAATATAGGTTACAGGGTTATCTGGTTGAGGAAAATCTAAAAATACATCCAAATAATTGATACAAGGAGTTTATATCAATTCAATCCCACCGATCGAGAACTCCACGTTCAGTACCTCAAAAACAAAGATTATTCCACCCATTGCCCTGAAAAACAAAGATTATTCCTCCCATTGCCCGTCTCAACTCACCATATTCATGTTTCCAATCTCATCCCTCTTCACTTGCCAGTTGCCGGGTACACATGGACAAATTATTTCTTTTTTATATATAAATTTCTACTTCTGATATCTTCATCTCCTTCGACTCAGTCTTACTCTCTCTAAAACTAACTATATGTATGTCTAGTGCTACTGTAAATAAACTATAGCTAGAGTTTCAAATTTGGTTCTAAAATGGTGAAGACAACAAAGTTGTTAATTCTCTCTTCAACCAAAGCTACCGCTTCAGTTCTTAATTCATCAAAATCAAAAAGAAAGTGAAAATGGATATGCCTGTAAATGAATTTGGAATGAGTTAATAAATTTGGGCAGAAAAGTAGTTAACTAGTTTGTGCCTATTTTTATTTCGCATATACTATGGGTTCAAACTTTGTCTAACCTAAATCATTTTTTTTATAAAAGAAGAATACTTTATTGATTAGAAGAGAAAATTACAACGCAGAACAAGAAGTACTCCCAACAGAAAATAAAGAAAACAAAAATGAGAAAAACTTAATATTAATTAAGCACCGCCAGCCAATCTAAAGATCAGATAAAGAAATTCCTCCAAAAGCTCTCATTGCATGAGCCCAAAGAGAAGCAAAGAAAGATATTTTGTCCCAAAGTAACTCAATATTTATACTCCGATCGCAAATAATTTTAGCATTCCTCTCAATCCAAATCCCCCACAAAATAGCAAAACAAGTACATCTCCAAAGGATCCTCCTATTGCTTTTATGACCAAAACTCTTGAATTTGCATAGTAAAAGATCTTCCACCGAAGAGGGACATATCCACTTTCCCCCATCATATTAAATAAACATCACTACAACCGCTAAGCCATCAAACAATGAAGAAACAAATGAGAATGAGACTCACTTTCCTTCAAACACATTACACACACATCTGGGGATAAAGATTTGTAAGGCCTACGCCTTGGACGCATATCATTAGTATTAAGCCAACCAAGAGTTAAGGACCACATAAAAGCCTAAATTTTTTAGGGAGCCTTTCATTTCCAAATATAAGAACCTAGAGGAAAACGATGAACTAGACAATAACCCAATAAGTGAAGAAAGAACGACACGAGAAGATTCCTGAAGAATCCAAACACCAAACACGCCTATCCAAGGAACGAGAAAAAGAAGTTGAATTAAGAAGTTCAATAAATAAAGAGAATTCTTCCGTCTCCCTGTCATTTAAATTGCGAAAAAAATGAAAATCCCAAGAAATTGATTCTCCCTCCCAAGTATAGAAGTTAGAAATAGAAGAGTTATGCTCGTCGAAAGGTAAAAAAGACGAGGAAAAACTATTGAAAGAGAAACATCTCCTATCCAAATATCCTCCCAAAACCGAATTTTCATGCCATTAACAACTTGGAAACGAACAAGAAAATGAAAGGATGTGTAACCTTGGGAGATAAATTTCCAAGGACTAGAATAAGTAACACAAGAAGGACAAGGATTTGCATCCCACCCATTCTGCTGAAATCCATACTAGCTTCTAATCACCTGATGCCAAAGAGTCAGGTTCCAAAGGAAAGCGCCATAGCCATTTACCACTAGAGATCGAATCTTAGACATTCCCAAGACCTAAACCCCCTTTCTCTCTAGGACGGCACACAGAATCCCAATCAACTAAATGATCCTTCCTATCCTCGCTATCCCAGCCCATAAAAACTTGCACATAATACATTCAAGAGATTTGGCTACCCTTACCAGGACCTTAAATAACAAGAGATAATAAAGAGGAATACTCGCTAAACAAGCCTGAATAGGAGTAATCCTCCCACCCAAAGAGAAGCACATTTCCAACAATCAAGCCTCTTACCCACTCGCTCTATTACAGGATCCCAAAAAGACTGAGATTCGAGTTACCACCTAAAGGGACCCCTAAATAAGTCATTGGTAAGGACTCGACTTCACACCCAATTAGTGAAGCGTAAGAAACAAGAACATCATCCTCCATATTAATACCAGTGAGACTACACTTTGAAAGATTAATCTTTATACCCGATATAGACTCAAAAATTTGAAGGAGCGACGAGACATTCTTAAAACCTGCAGCACGAAGGGCAAGAAAAAGAATGGTATCATCCGAAAATTGAAGATAAGAAACTCTAACTTCATCTCTACCAACTACGCAACCATTAACAAGACCCTCCATCTCGCTTTTCCAAATCATCCTGCTCAAAACATCTATCACAAAAGTAAAAAAAAATGAAGAAAGAAAACGGATCCCCTTGTTTAAGACCTCTAGATGCCTTGAACCAAGATTTAGGCTCACCATTAACATTCTCCATTTCGGCCCAAAACCTTTCCTAGTTAAGACTTTATCTAGAATACTCTAGTTAACCCTATCAAAGGCTTTCTCAAAATCCAACTTTAAAATCAAGGCCCTACTACCTCATTGTCTCACATCTTCCATCACCTCATTAGCAACTAAAGTCGTATCTAGAATTTGTCTACCACCCACAAAAGCACTCTAGTTAGAAGAAATAGTATCATCTAAGACATCACCAATGCACTTAGAAAGGACCTTAGTGAGAATTTTATACACACTAGTCAGTAAACTTATAAGTCTATAATCTCTAACCCGGATGGATCTATCCTTCTTAGGAACTAAAGTAATAAAGGTAGAGTTAATGCTCTTACACAAGACTCCATTACCATGAAACTCTTGGAAGAAACTCAAAAGATCATCTTTGATAGTACTCCAACACTGTTGAAAACAAGCTAAGAAATATCCATCCAAACCTGGAGCCTTGTCGCCCTTCATCCCAAAAGCACAGTCTAATTTCCTCCTCAAAAGGCCTCTCTAACCACAAACTCTTATATCTTTAAAAAAATTAGTTATATCAACAACTATCAAGTTATTCGCCTACGCTTTCCACTCGCAACTTTATAAAAAAGCTTAGAATTACAATCCCCATGTTCCACTTAGCTTTTATCTTCTGTCTCCAACAAACTTCTTTTTTCATGACCAATTCCTCAAACTCCTAAAGCATTACCATCCTACTAGCCAAATCTATAGATAAAGGACCATCTTCTTCTAACCTGACAATGTCTCTCACCTCACCCACTAACGCAACTTTCCTTAATCGTAAGTCACCAAAAATCTCTATAGTCCACTCCTTCAACCTAACTTTGATGGCTCTCAACTTCTTCATAAACACAAAACCCGACCAACCCTAAAATTGGCATTCATCCCACCACTCCTTAATCAGCCATTCAAAATTATTATGAGAAAGCCACATATTCTCAAAGCGAAAAAGAGTAGGCCCCCACCTGATTAAATTAGATTCAAGAATCACAGGAAAATGATCTGAAGCCATCCTAGGAAGCACCTCCTGAACCTGATTAATAAATTCATCTTCCCAATCATTGGTAAACAAAAACATGTCAATGCGTGTAGCTACCCGCTGCCCCTCAGATCTAGACCAAGTATATTGATCATTAGAGAGCACGATATCCCTCAAACCACAATCCCTAATAAAATTATTGAACCCCCTCATACTAGTTCTGACCTAGAACCTCCCAACTTCTCTTCCGCGAGACGAATGACATCAAAATCGCCACCTAAGGACCACATTAGGACAATAACTGAAGTGAACCACCACACACCATGACCACGAATGTCTAACTGGACATATAAGGTGTAAGAACCTTCTAAAATTTGGACCTTTGAAGCAACCCTAACATAACACAAAATAATAATACCACCCGAAGATCCCACAGAAGGAAGAAATGCCCAGTCTTTATGTCTAGACTCCCAAAATCTCCCAACAACACACCTATCAATTACCTCCAACTTGGATTCCTGAATGAAGACAACATCAGGGGTTGCCTTACGAATCACTTCCCGAACAGTCTTTCTCTTACGCCAGTCCCCTAAACCCCTAACATTCTAAGTTAAGACCTTCATTTGAATTTTTTAGAAAAAACCCTCCTCTGCCCCTTACCTTCCTCACAGTTATCCCCCTCATAGTTAACCGACGTTTGGAGCCGCCTTATCTCCAAAAGAACCTTCTTTAGTTTTTTCTTACTTAGAGACGGAGATACCTCAACCCTCATCTCCTCACCCCTAAAATTGACCAACCTAAAACCCAATTTTTCTAACAAATCCTAAGGATCCCGATCATCCATCACCTCTCTTAGGGGCTTTAAGAACAACACTTCCTTATGGAAACCTGACTGACTTTGGCAAACAGCTGAAGAGACAATGTATTTCCTCCATTAGAGTAGATAAAATACCAATCCATCCCTCTCAGCTTCCTTATTCAATCCTGGCAAAATTTCGGCCAAAGCGTCAGAATTCTTAAATAGAGAAAACTCATTAATATCATTTACAAAAGAAGTTTGTAAAGATTATGAAAGATCAAAAGGGACTAACGAAGAAGGAGCAAGGTCATCCTCTGAATTATGGCAATTTGAAGAGTTATCCACGGTCTGATCGTCTCTCCTTGTCATTGGTCTGGACTAATAGGCCTCATCAGATCTTTGACCCCATGTAGTGGTGAAAAATGCTCAATATCCTCCCTCCTATTCGCGTCCATCATAATATTAACATCATTATGCACAAATAAATTAGTTTTAGATAGCTCAATATCTGTATCGATAGATTGATCTGCATTCTCCTCCCTAATTTGTTCAATTAACAACTCGTTGTCCCCTTCCTTATCACTAGGCCAAGAAGATACCTCATCAAAACTTTTAGCCCACTCCTCCAACGGCCTATCCTCTATTCCTTCTAGAGCCTTTCCAATAATAGACAAGGCTTCTTTGATTGAGTCATAAACTTTGGATAAAGAATTATCTGACTTTGGATCGAAGGGAGCTGTCATGAATGGTTGATTAAGATTGCTTTCAACACCCGATTGATTTGTAATTTTCACTGCACCGATATTATTAGTAACACTCTCCCCATTCAACACATTGTTTTCCTGACCTACCATGTCCCTCTTCCTCCCAGCTGGCTCATCCACAATCCTTGTCCCATTCAAGCCCCCAAAATCGCTCAAACACATATTGCTAGGCTCCCCCACTTCGAACTTACTTCCCAACAAAATATATCCAGTTAAGTTGGGTTGACCTGTTGGGTATCAACTAATATTGGCAGGCCTAAGCAAGAGGAACAAAGTAGCTCGTCTATAAGAGAGGAACAACTTCAACAAAAGGAACTAAGGAGTAATGAATTTTTACATTCATTCCGAGGAAATGTCGTGGATTAGCTTTCCTTAAGTCATGTGAACAATACCCTCCCGAAGTGCTTTCAGTTACCTCTTTTTCCAAATCATTCATGCACCAGTTGTTGGAAATCTAGGGAGTTTTTGCTATTCCTGTATGTAGGATTTTGTACATTATATATAGGCATCCTTATTAGTTGAGTCAACTAAACTGAAAAAGGTCTGTATGGAGGTCATATCTCTGTCACGAGGAAATGCTTTCTTGTGAGCCTATATGGGTCTTACAACCCTCAAGAAAGGCCTCTCTAATGGGCATATAAACAGAAATAAAAATAATCAAATGAAAGTTAGATCTCAAACACGAGGCTTACTTGTTTACTATTAGGACTCCAGCTAACAGCATATATGCTACCTTTGTGTCCATCTTCTGAAGAAAGCTCTCCAATTTTCTCTGCAATTTTTGCATCATATACTAAGCCCTTTTTGTCCGAGCTTACAGTGATGAATTTACTGCCATCTGGAGAAAATCTTACATAATTGACAAAATTTGCATGATCCCTGCAGAAGAATAAAGCCATAATAGTTACGAATGGAGTTCACTGGAAGGCATGCTTAGTTGGTATACTCATACATAAGTCATTTTATAGTCACTCTTAGTCCTAATTAACAAATGGAAAATAATTTATCCAAAAAAAGAGAGAGAAAAAAGGTGATACATAGTACATGTACTGACTACAACAAGAAACCATAACGACACCAAAGCTGCAGTTTTGATATATAAAGCACAAGAACCTCTCCCATGATATCATTCCATTAAAACCCACTGAAAGTATTTCATTATGCCTCCCACAAATCATGTGATTGACTACATAATGAGAACACTAGTAATAACATTTAATTTTGCTTTCATACCAGGAAACTGATTGGTGGAAAGAAGCAATGCCAACATAAGTATGATGCTACCTTTCTAAACTCACAACTTCAGCCAGTTATTAAGAATGATGTAGTGAAACAGTACATCTCTCTTGATTATCATTCCAAAAAGAATAAAATCTTACTACAGAAACTCATAATGCAGAGACTAATTAATGTGACGCCCCCAAATTCGGGTACTTGAAACCCTTATTTGGTGCTCCACAATACTATTCATTCAAGCTACTTACTATTAAACTAACAGTAATTATTACATCAGAGGTATCTATCCCAGGTACGAAGACCTTTAGTATCTTTATTACATGATAGATATTGTATTTATAAAACAAAAATCTATCTATTACAAATAGCCATCTCCGACTATTCATTCAGTTTTCCTTTGCCTTTATCTTTACCGGACACTTCTATTCGATCCTGCTTAGCTGAAAACATTTATATTCAAAGCAAGAATGAGCATTCAATTACTCAGTAAGTAATAGCAGTTAATAATAACTTGTGCAAGGAAATAAATGTCTTCTTGAAGATATGCTTTAACAGTAAAACAAAACTATAAAGCAATTGTAACATGTCTTGTTTGCATTTTCGAAACAACTTACTGACTTTTAATCATGCTAAGTGGTCACAAGACCCTAAACATTTCTTTTTCTTTTCCTGAAAAGGTTCGATCAGAAATTCATCTGTTAATCGTCTGGTCTTACGGGCATGGTGGGTGATCAGCCCGTTATGCCTTGTATTGATTAATAATATCTAACAGGAACAATATTTTTTGTTCAACGTCACCACCTTTTTGGCGCAATATAAAATTTTCCCAATTCTGGGTTGTTCATATACTCAATCTGGAGTTCAAATCAAAACAATATGATTGAACAGCTCTTTCTAATCAGCAATAATATTTCAAGACTTAATATGAAAGCAATGAAATATTTTACATTGTGTCCAGCCAAATCAAATGGCTCAAACTGTTTTTAAACAATACATGCATATCGAAGTTGAACGAGTATGCATCATAGCAACTTATATCAAGGATTTTGATAACATTCCACAACTATCTTCAAATTTATATATTAAAAGATAGTTGTGGAATGTTATCAAAATCCTTGATATAAGTTGCTATGAGTTTCATTTGAAATTTCAAACTCAACCAAGCTAAAACAATCCATTTCATGCTTAACTATCTTTATTATCAATCTGATACTGTATCATGCATATATGACTTTACTACACATGACCTTGAGTTCAGAAAACCAAAAAGGAATCAAATTTTCATGACTAGGACCAGCACGGCCGCGCTGGTTTTGACTGGTGAAGTGGCGCGGGTTCTGTTTCTGCAGAATCCCATCTTTTAACATACCAATCAATTCCAATGCTTTATATTCAGTACCCAAACTAGTTATCACTTCTCATTGTTGCAAATTCCTAATCCCAGAATACCAGAAACATGTTTCACATTACCAAGATCATGTACATCCAGTAAATTCATTAATTTCCAACATTTTGAAAATCTTCTCATTTGAACATTTGAACAAATATGTTATGAACTTATATTTAGACTCCAGGAATCAAAGCTAATTAAACACGTTCGAATTCAGATTTTCAATTCAAATCATACACCATCATCATAGCCAACAATTATCATATTTTTTCTTCTTATTCATATTACTCAATTATACACAGTAGAAGGGAATTACCTTCAAATCTGTTTCTCTGAAAATTCCTTTCAGTAAATGGCTTCTATATTGGCTTAGACGATTGATAGATGAAGTGAAAGAGCATAAACTAAAGAACGGGGAAGGAGGATTTGCATTTGGTTTTATATGAAATCACAGTCTTGGTCTTCACATTTTTTCCTTGCTCCTTACCCTCATAAGATTGCTGAATATTTAATCTATATGTATATTACAAAAACAACTCATACTTGCTATAATACTGACTCATCTTTGATTACTTGAAGGTTACTTAGTATTACACCTCCTGCTTCATGATTACATACTGACTTGATTTCTTTCCGTGAAGGTTACTTCTAATTACATGTACAATATACATATATTATATACTCAGTACATGATATATAATATACATATATTACATGTACTTATAATATAACACATATACATATTGTATTAATCATTCGCGCTTATCGCGTAACGTATAATTTGCATTTTATATCAACATAAAATTCATTAAAAATTATAATGAATATACCAAAAATCTTTTCCATAAAAATGGAAGCTATTTATTAAATAAAAATATTTTATTTAATAAATAAATTTATTATATTAAAATAATTCATTTACCACAAACCATTTAAATATCCACACAAATACTTTTATCGCATTATAATTTGCTTCAAGAAATTATTTATGTAATAAATATATTTTTAATATATTTATCACATTACATTCCATGCATACTTTATACCGCAAATATTCATATATGCGGTACAATAAATCAATAAAATAATAATTTTATTGCTTTCACATAATAAATTGCGTATAACAATTTATTAAATATAATAAACATAAACTATTATATTTATCCTATTTCACACACCCACATATTATATCGCACGTAACTACACATATAATATAATAGATTATTAAAATAAAAATTTAATTTATTAAATCTTTATTTTAATATCTGAAAATTCCAAATCGCTATAAAAACTTGTCTATCAATGTGCCTGAAACACAAGCGAGAGCCGGTAACGAGTGTCACAAGTTTATATATACCATTTTCCATTTAGCCCTTTCTCATTCTTCTGATGTAAGTTTGTGGATTAGGCCAATGTTTGTTCACTCAATGACAATTATCGATGACTAAGATAATAGGAAGAACCACAAAAAGCGGAAGACCGACTTTCTTGGTAGGTCATTTTCCCTACTAAAGCATGAACAAGCCAGGATTACACTCCCTAGATAAATGATACAGGAATTACAACATTGCTCGGTTCAATAGTTGGGAATCTAAGCTCCTTAAAAAGGCGCCAATTATGTTGTTTTTCCAGTTTGCTACTGTAACACCCCCTTCCCAAAATAGGAAGGAAGCCTACACACAGATATAACAGAAATATAAACTAATATCAAAATTATAAACAACAAAAGATTAGTCTTAAAAGAAATATTAATAATTGTTTAACCAGCTCAAAATACATACTGTTTAGTACAACCTAATTCCTAATAAAGGTTCAATACAACTCTAAACAAAGATCCAAATATCAAAACATAACCAAAATATCTAAATCATCTAGGTGAGAAGCTCTCATCACACTTGCCCATGATCCCCTTGAGTACCTGCCGGAAGAAAAACACAGCATGAGCCAAATGCCCAGTACGGATATAGAGAACAGAATTATGAACTGAACTGAAATGAATAACAAAATCACCTAAACTGAACTAAGTTGTATCACAATAACTTAATAGTCTGAAGAAAAATGACAAGGTATTATTTCATACTGAGCTCAAAAGTATAGCTTGCCACACAGACAAGTTAAATAATGCCACATAGACAAATCACACATTGGACTGCAAATCCAAATGCATGCAAAATCAGAAAGGGTGTTTGGCATAACATCACCAATCCGCAGAACAGAACAAAAAACTAGGGTCGACCCATACGCCTCCCACAACAAATCACCAAATGGCCAACTCCCATCGGAGCACAAAACGGAGACGCCTTGGACTGATTACACTGCCACGGAAAGTGTCATGTCTCTCGTGCCAAGACGACATGCATGTGGTACCCCCACAGGTGGTTATAGCTCAAGTATACCCTACGATATATTCTAACAAAATATGATGTCACAACACATGCGACATAATACCAACAAAAATGGGGTTCTAATGTGTATATGTCAATTCAAAAAAAATCATCGATACAAGCCTCCAAAATATATTGACATATAAATATCAAAATAATTCTAAACATGATAATCCAACTCAAAGAGTACAAATACGAGTCATGTATATCAACTCCAAAATGAAACTATTAAATGAATTTCACAAGAAACAATTATGTGAAATATTACGGAATTCGAAACACAGAACAAAACGAATTAATTAAATTTCACAAGAGTATTACTGAAGGAGTACGGAATTCGTACCTGGAGTACTTAATGTAATACCCACAATTACAGATGCAATTGGTTAGACTCGCTCAATATAATCTATTCACCAAAATAATACATTTTATTAAATACTACAATATTAGTATTTAATAGTTTTTATGCATATATTGCACCATCCATATTATTAATTAAATTAATAAATTAAAGACAACATTTTCTTATAATTGAGATACTTAATATTTATCCAAAATAATACCAAAATATTAACTAACAACTAACTAAAATATACTAATTAAAATTATGAAATAATAATACAGAAAATTAAATTAAATTAATACACAAGAAAGAAAGAAAGAAAAAGAACATACCCGGAATTATGAAGTTCGCAGTCTGCCTACGCCCTCAATACTGAAAATTTTTACTAAGGAGGTCCTTACCAAAAAGGACTTCACACAAAAATTTTCTCACAAAACAAAATTTGGAGGTACTAATTGTTTGGTAAAATAAAGCAAAGGTTGATATTCTATATATAGGCTAAGGGAGGAGGAGAGTTTGAGTAAAGGAGCAATGTGGGACTCAAAAAAAAAATATGGGTATTACATTACTTCCCCCTTAAAAAAAAGATTTCGTCCCCGTAATCAAAAGAAAAAGAACATGCCTAATTATCAAAAAGATGCGGATACTCCGCCCGGATAGACTCCTCCATCTCCCAAGTTACCTCTCGTTCCGAATGATTTTTTCACAAAACTTTAACAAACGAAATTGTTTTCCTCTTCATAATCCGTTCTTGACGATCTAAAATTTTCTCGGCTTGTTCTTCACAAGTAAGATCTTTCCAAATGTTATCGAACGAATATTGTACCACATGCAACGGATGATAATGATAACTTCTCAGCATCGACACATGGAACACATTATGCACATGAGCTAACCGATATGCAACTTCGCCGACCCTTTCCAGAATCTCAAATGGCCCAATATAACGCGGACTGAGTTTACCTTTCAATCCAAATCGTCGAATACCCTTCCAAGGAGAAACTTTTAAAACACGTGTTCACCAGGTTGAAACTCTAAGGTCCTTCTATGCTTATCAGCATAACTCTTCTGCCGTGATCGAGCCGACTGTAATTTCTCCTTAGCCATCGCTACCTTCTCCGTAGTGATTTGAACTAACTCAGGCCCTTCTATGATCTTCTCAGCAACCTCATCCCAACAAGTTGGTGCCCGACACTTCCAACCATATAATGCCTCAAATGGAGCCATATTAATACTTACATGCCAACTATTATTATAAGCAAATTCAATAAGGCTCAAGTAATCATCCCAATTACCCGACCATTCTAATGCGCAAGACCTTAACATATCCTCTAAAGTCTGAATAGTCCTCTCAAATTGCCCATCAGTTTGTGGATGGAAAGAAGTACTGTATTTTAGTCGAGTGCCCCAAGCTCGTTGAAACCCTTTTCAGAACCGTGAAGTGAACCGTGGGTCTCGATCTGAAACAATTGACACTAGAGTTCCATGAAGTCTAACAATCTCCTGTTGAAAGATTTGTGCTAACTTATCAACGGAATAACCCTCTTGGATAGCTAAGCATCATTCTTCTTGAACGTTTTTGGCAACCCAGTCACAAAATCCATTGTAATATCCTACCACTTCCAAACAGGAATATCTAATTGTTGCAGTAATCCACTAGCACGTTGATGCTCAATTTTCACTTACTGACAAGTAAGACACCTTCCCACATATTTAGCCACATCTCGCTTCATCCCATTCCACCAAAAATTCTTCTTTAAATCCCTATACATCTTTGTAGAACCCGGATGAATAGAAAATGGTGAACTATGAGCTTCAACCAATACTGTCTCCCGAATAGTTGGGTCTGACGGCACACACAACCGATTACCCAACCAAATCACACTATGGTCATCAATACGAAACTCACGTTGTTTTCCCCCCTCCAAATTTTGCGCCATAGCTCATAACTCGCCATCTTCTTTTTGAACTTCCTTAACCTTTGAGATAAGAGAGGGCTCCACTCTCATACCTGCTAAAAGCCCATCTGCACCTTGTACGTATAACTCCAACTCCAACCGTTCTATATTTGAAATAAGTTGTGGATGTGTAATAAGGGCTGCTACACTCCCTGAACTCTTTCGGCTAAGTGCATCTGCAACTACATTCGCCTTCCCAGGGTGATATTGAATTCTAGCGTCATAATCTTTGAGAAGCTCCAACCAACGCCTCTACCTCATATTGAGCTCTTTCTGAGTGAAGATGTACTTACGACTTTTGTGATCGGTGAAGATATCACAAGTCTCTCCATACAAATAGTGCCTCCAAATTTTCAAAGCAAAGATTACTGCTGCCAACTCCAAATCATGAGTGGGGTAGTTCACCTCATAAGGTTTAAGTTGTCTAGAAGCATAAGCAATCACCTTACCGTGCTGCATCAAAACACACCTCAAACCCTTCTTAGAAGCATCACTATAAATTTGGTAACCTCCTGTCCCTGATGGCAATGTAAGTATTGGAGCTGTCACAAGTCGTTTCTTCAACTCCTCAAAACTCTTCTCGCGCTCCTCGTTCCACACAAACTTCGTGCCATTTTTCATCAATTGAGTCAATGGTAAGGTAAGTAAAGAGAACCCTTCTACAAATAGCCTATAATACCCTGCCAAACCCAACAAACTCCTAACCTCCGTCACTGTAGTAGGTCTTGGCCATTTAGTGATAGCTTCAACCTTTGCAGGATCCACCTTAATGCCTTCAACAGACACAATGTGACCCGGAAATATAACCTGCTCCAACCAAAACTCGCATTTGGAGAATTTAGCCTATAATTTCTCTTTTCGTAAAATTCCCAAAACTATGCAAAAATGTTCTTCATGCTCCTCCTTAGACTTAGAGTAAATCAAAATGTCATCAATAAAGACAATAACAAATTTGTCCAAGTACTCCCTAAACACCCGATTCATCAAATCCATAAATACCGCTGGAGCATTAGTAAACCCGAATGGCATCACCAGAAACTCTTAATGCCCATAGCGAGTACGGAAAGTTGTCTTAGAGACATCCTCATCTCTCACCCTCAACTCATGATAACCCGATCTCAAGTCTATCTTTGAAAAGTATTTCGCCCATTGAAGTTGGTCAAATAAATCATCAATCCTCGGCAAAGGGTACCGATTCCTGATGGTAATCTTATTTAACTCTCTATAGTCTATACACAATCTCATAGACCCATCCTTCTTCTTTACAAATAAAACCGGAGCTCCCCACGGTGACACACTCGGTCGAATTACACCACGATCTAATAATTCTTGCAACTGCTCCTTCAACTCTTGCAATTCCCTTGGTGTCATCCTACATGGTGCCTTAGAGATAGGCTCTGCACCAGGAACAAGCTCAATGGTAAACTCAACTTCCCGTTGTGGTGGTAACCTTGACAATTCCTCAAAAAACACATCGAAAAACTCACGAACAATTGGAACATCCTCAATATGAGACTCTCCCATAGAGGTGTCATTCACAAATGCTAAATATCCCTCACAACCCCTAGCCACCAATTTTTCGGCTTTTAGAGCTGAAATTAATTTCACCACCTTACCCGGTCGTGAACCTTGATACACAAAATCTGGGGACTTCAAATCCCCAAAGATAATTCTCTTCGATTGACAATCAATAGTGGCCTGATGTTTATCTAACCAGTCCATTCCATGAATTACATCAAAATCGTGCATACCCATCGGCAAAAGATTTACCCTACGAATCTTAACTCCAAAACTAATAGGACAATCTCGATACAAATCAGAGATAACAATAGAATTTTCCATCGGGGTAGTAATAGACATAGCAGAATTTAAAGACTGAGATGACATACCAAGGTGTCGAACAAAAGAATTTGCAACAATCGAATGGGTAGAGCCAGTATCAAATAAAATGAAAGCCTCACGATTACCAACTATAAGAGTGCCAGAAACAGTACCTGGCACACTTGCTGCCTGGTTGTGTGTCAAAGCGAAGACCCGTCCACCGCGACGCTGACCAACATTGCCACCATTATCACCAATTCCATCATTACCACGTGGTCGGGTACAATCTTTGGCAAGATGGCCTAACTGACCACACAAAAAGCATGCACCAGTAACTCTATGACAAGGTCTCCCTGGATGGTTAGCCCCACAAGTAGCACAAGGAGTTATTGGAATAAGATTAGGGTTACCCCCTCTTGTTGGTCCTAGGTAACGACCTTGATTTTTCCCTTGCTGACAATTCTGCCATTGCTGACGATTATGACCTTGCTGAGTTAACTGTTGATAGCTTGTGTTCTGATTCTGACCACGCCATTGTCCTTGTTGACCACCTCGGTTCTTGTTCCACTGACCATTCTGATTTTTCTCCTGCTGACCCGAAACTTGACTCTGTTGATCATCTCTATCCCTCTTCCGACTTCCCCCCGGTTTAGAAGCTCGAAAGTCTTGTCGTTCCATCTCAATATTCTTTGTTGCATTAGCCACTGCTGACACATCTTCAAATTTAATGTTAATGAGATGTTGGCGATACTTATAATAAATTCTCCACTTAAATTTCTCAGCTTGTTCTGCTGCAGTCCCTGCTGAGGTTCCTGCAAAACTTGCCAACCTAGTGAACCTTGTCATAAAATCCGTAACAGACTCATCCTCCTTCTGCCGAATAGACAGATACTCTCTACCATAAGCCTCTTTATCAGCACCTGAGAAGTATTGTTCATAAAAGATATCACAAAACTCTGCTCATGTAAGTGCCTCCACAAACCCATCACCCTTTGTTACTTTCATTGTTTTCCACCACCTTTGTGCATCCCCCTCTAATTTATAAGTATTCAGAACCCTTCTACAAATAGCCTATAATACCCTGCCAAACCCAACAAACTCCTAACCTCCGTCACTGTAGTAGGTCTTGGCCATTTAGTGATAGCTTCAACCTTTGTAGGATCCACCTTAATGCCTTCAACAGACACAATGTGACCCGGAAATATAACCTGCTCCAACCAAAACTCGCATTTGGAGAATTTACCCTATAATTTCTCTTTTCGTAAAATTCCCAAAACTATGCAAAAATGTTCTTCATGCTCCTCCTTAGACTTAGAGTAAATCAAAATGTCATCAATAAAGACAATAATAAATTTGTCCAAGTACTCCCTAAACACCCGATTCATCAAATCCATAAATACCGCTGGAGCATTAGTCAACCCGAATGGCATCACCAGAAACTCGTAATGCCCATAGCGAGTACGGAAAGTTGTCTTAGAGACATCCTCATCTCTCACCCTCAACTCATGATAACCCGATCTCAAGTTTATCTTTGAAAAGTATTTCGCCCATTGAAGTTGGTCAAATAAATCATCAATCCTCGGCAAAGGGTACCGATTCCTGATGGTAATCTTATTTAACTCTCTATAGTCTATACACAATCTCATAGACCCATCCTTCTTCTTTACAAATAAAACCGGAGCTCCCCACGGTGACACACTCGGTCGAATTACACCACGATCTAATAATTCTTGCAACTGCTCCTTCAACTCTTGCAATTCCCTTGGTGTCATCCTACATGGTGCCTTAGAGATAGGCTCTGCACCAGGAACAAGCTCAATGGTAAACTCAACTTCCCGTTGTGGTGGTAACCTTGACAATTCCTCAGGAAACACATCGAAAAACTCACGAACAATTGGAACATCCTCAATATGAGACTCTCCCATAGAGGTGTCATTCACAAATGCTAAATATCCCTCACAACCCCTAGCCACCAATTTTTCGGCTTTTAGAGCTGAAATTAATTTCACCACCTTACCCGGTCGTGAACCTTGATACACAAAATCTGGGGACTTCAAATCCCCAAAGATAATTCTCTTCGATTGACAATCAATAGTGGCCTGATGTTTATCTAACCAGTCCATTCCATGAATTACATCAAAATCGTGCATACCCATCGGCAAAAGATTTACCCTACGAATCTTAACTCCAAAACTAATAGGACAATCTCGATACAAATCAGAGATAACAATAGAATTTTCCATCGGGGTAGTAATAGACATAGCAGAATTTAAAGACTGAGATGACATACCAAGGTGTCGAACAAAAGAATTTGCAACAATCGAATGGGTAGAGCCAGTATCAAATAAAATGGAAGCCTCACGATTACCAACTATAAGAGTGCCAGAAACAGTACCTGGCACACTTGCTGCCTGGTTGTGTGTCAAGGCGAAGACCCATCCACCGCGACGCTGACCAACATTGCCACCATTATCACCAATTCCATCATTACCACGTGGTCGGGTACAATCTTTGGCAAGATGGCCTAACTGACCACATAAAAAGCATGCACCAGTAACTCTATGACAAGGTCTCCCTGGATGGTTAGCCCCACAAGTAGCACAAGGAGTTATTGGAATAAGATTAGGGTTACCCCCTCTTGTTGGTCCTAGGTAACGACCTTGATTTTTCCCTTGCTGACAATTCTGCCATTGCTGACGATTATGACCTTGCTGAGTTAACTGTTGATAGCTTGTGTTCTGATTCTGACCACGCCATTGTCCCTGTTGACCACCTCGATTCTTGTTCCACTGACCATTCTGATTTTTCTCCTGCTGACCCGAAACTTGACTCTGTTGATCATCTCTATCCCTCTTCCGACTTCCCCCCGGTTTAGAAGCTCGAAAGTCTTGTCGTTCCATCTCAATATTCTTTGTTGCATTAGCCACTGCTGACACATCTTCAAATTTAATGTTAATGAGATGTTGGCGATACTTATAATAAATTCTCCACTTAAATTTCTCAGCTTGTTCTGCTGCAGTCCCTGCTGAGGTTCCTGCAAAACTTGCCAACCTAGTGAACCTTGTCATAAAATCCGTAACAGACTCATCCTCCTTCTGCCGAATAGACAGATACTCTCTACAATAAGCCTCTTTATCAGCACCTGAGAAGTATTGTTCATAAAAGATATCACAAAACTCTGCTCATGTAAGTGCCTCCACAAACCCATCACCCTTTGTTACTTTCATTGTTTTCCACCACCTTTGTGCATCCCCCTCTAATTTATAAGTATTCAGCACCACTTTTTGGTTATCCGAACAGCCTAACACATCAAATATCTTTTTTATATGGGCAACCCAATTCTCTGCATCAATTGGACTTGGAGCTGAAGTGAATGAATGTGGTTTCTATTTTTGAAATCTCTCTAACCACAAATACATCGGAACAACAGATGGATTAACCCCAACAGTAGTCACTGCTTCTTCATTTGTCTGCAAACCACCATTCCCGAGGTTCCAACTCTGGCGTCGGTTGTTGCATTGCCTGAACGACTGTGTGCCACCAACTCTGTAACAACCCCTTCCCAAAATAGGAAGGGAGCCTACACAAAGATATAACAGAAATATAAACTAATATCAAAATTATAAACAGCAAAAGATTAGTCTTAAAAGAGATATTAATAATTGTCCAACCAGCTCAAAATACATACTGTTTAGTACAACCTAATTCCTAATAAAAGTTCAATACAACTCTAAACAAAGATCCAAATATCTAAACATAACCAAAATATCTAAACCATCTAAGTGAGAAGCTCTCATCACACTTGCCCATGATCCCCTTGAGTACCTGCCGGAAGAAAAACACAGCATGAGCCAAATGCCCAGTACGGATATAGAGAACGGAATTATGAATTGAACTGAAATGAATAACAAAATCAACTAAACTGAACTAAGTTGTATCACAATAACTTAATAGTCTGAAGAAAAATAGCAAGGCATTATTTCATACTGAGCTCAAAAGTATAGTTTGCCACACAGACAAGTCAAATAATGCCACATAGACAAATCACACATTGGACTGCAGATCCAAATGCATGCAAAATCGGAAAGGGTGTTTGGCACAACATCACCAATCCGCAGAACAGAACAGAAAACTAGGGTCGACCCATACGCCTCCCACAACAAATCACCAAATGGCCAACTCCCATCGGAGCACAAAACGGAGACGCCGTGGACTGATCACACTGCCACGGAAAGTGTCATGTCTCTCGTTGCAAGACGACATGCATGTGGTACCCCCATAGGTGGTTATAGCTCAAGTATACCCTACGGTATATTCTAACAAAATATGATGTCACAACACATGCGACATAATACCAACAAAAATGGGGTTCTAATGTGTATATGTCAATTTAAAACAAATCATCGATACAAGCCTCCAAAATATATTGACATATAAATATCAAAATAATTTTAAACATGATAATCCAACTCAAAGAGTACAAATACGAGTCATGTATATCAACTCCAAAATGAAACTATTAAATGAATTTCACAAGAAACAATTATGTGAAATATAACGGAATTCGAAACGCAGAACAAAATGAATTAATTAAATTTCACAAGAGTATTACTGAAGGAGTACGAAATCCGTACCGGGAGTACGTAATGTAATACCTACAATTACAGATGCAATTGGTTAGACTCGCTCAATATAATCTATTCACCAAAATAATACATTTTATTAAATACTACAATATTAGTATTTAATAGTTTTTATGCATATGTTGCACCATCCATACTATTAATTAAATTAATAAATTAAAGACAACATTTTCTTATAATTGAGATACTTAATATTTATCCAAAATAATACCAAAATATTAACTAACAACTAACTAAAATATACTAATTAAAATTATAAAATAATAATACAGAAAATTAAATTAAATTAATACACAAGAAATAAAGAAAGAAAAAGAACATACCCGAAATTATGAAGTTCGCAGTCTGCCTACGCCCTCAATACTGAAATTTTTTACTAAGGAGGTCCTTACCAAAAAGGACTTCACACAAAAAGTTTCTCACAAAACAAAATTTGGAGGTACTAATTGTTTGGTAAAATAAAGCAAAGGTTGATATTCTATATATAGGCTAAGGGAGGAGGAGAGTTTGAGTAAAGGAGCAATGTGGGACTCAAAAAAAAATATGGGTATTACAGCTACCTAATAAGTATTGACTCTTTGTTGGTGATTTTTTCAAGGAACGACCCATATGATTATGACCATATTGGCTATAGCAGAGAATGATCGATCTTTCATGGACTGGATACCAGAGCAATTTTCTACTGAAAAACCAACATTTATCGAATTCGATGGTAACAGAAGACACATTCTAAAACCCTAAAGAGTCCCAAAAGACTAATTCCGAAGTTTGGGATCATATCAGATTCGGAATCAGAATAGGAACAAGAATAGGCCAGGAAAATTGCAAGTCGAGTTGGGTTTGGGTTACGTAATATAGGTTACAGGGTTATCTGTTTGAGTAAAATCTAAAAATACATAACATGTGTTTAATATAGGTTAACTAGGTTGAAGTCAAACAATTGTGGATCAAAACTAAGTCAACTTATATTCAGATTTATTTGCATCCAAATAGTTGACAAATTATTTCTTTTTTTATATATAAATTACTACTTCTGATATCTTCATTTCCTTTGACTCACTCTTACTCTCTCTAAAACTAACTCCTTGTATGTCTAGTGCTACTGTAAATAAACTATAGCTAGAGTTTCAAATTTGGTTCTAAAATGGTGAAGAGAACAAAGCTGTTAATTCTCTCTTCAACCAAAGTTACCGCTTCAGTTCTTAATTCATCAAAATCAGAAGAAAGTGAAAATGGATATACCTGTAAATGAATTTGGAATGAGTTAATAAATTTGGGCCGAAAAGTACTCCCTCCGTCCCATAATAAACGTCTTGACTTTCATGGTCAAATTGACCAGTTTTAGAATTATTTATTAAAAATGTTTATATAGAATTTTCAAATTCTGAAACTTGACACTAGTAGTAAATTCTCTGTTGTTTATTATGATCATAATCACTTGGCGTATATTTTGATTTTTTTTAAAGATTTATTAATTTAAAAAATAGTCAATTTGATCATGAAAGTCAAATTAGGACGTTTATTATAGGACGGATGGAATATTTAACTAGTTTGTGCCTATTTTTATTTCTCATAATATAGGTTCAAACTTTGTCTAACCGAAATCATTTTTTTTATATAAATGAAGAATACTTCATTGATTAGAAGAGAAAATTACAACGCATGACGAGAACAAAAAGTCCTCCCAACAGAAAATAAAAAAACAAAAATGAGAAAAACTTAATATTAATAAAGCACCGCCCGCCAATCTCTTTGAAGATTAGATAAAGAAATTCCTCCAAAAGCTCTCATTGCATAAGCCCAAAGAGAAGCAAAGAAAGATATTTTATCCCAAAGTAACTCAATATTTGTACTCTGATCGCAAAAAATTCTAGCATTCCCCTCAATCCAAATCCCCCACAAAATTGCATAACAAGCACATCTCCAAATGATCCTCCTATCGCTTATATAACCAAAATCCTTGAATTTGCATGGTAAAAGATCTTCCACCGAAGAGGGACATATCCAACTTTCCCCCATCACACTAAATAAACGGCACCACAACCTCCAAGCCATCGAACAATGAAGAAACAAATGAGAACGAGACTCACTTTCCTTCAAACACATTACACACACATCTGGGGATAAGCCTACGCCTTGGACGCATATCATTAGTATTAAGCCGACCAAGAGTTAAAGGACCACATAAAAGCCTTAATTTTTGAGGGAGCTTTTGCTTTCCAAATATAAGAGGCTCGAGGAAAACGATGAATTGGACGATAACCCAATAAGTACTTGAAGAAAGAACGCGGCGAGAAGATTCCTAAAGAATCAAAACACCAAACATCTCTATCCAAGGAACGTGAAAAGGAAATTGAATTAAGAAGTTCAATAAATAAAGAGAATATTTTTTCGTCTCCCTATCATTTAAATTACGAAAAAAGTGAAAATCCCAAGAAATTGATTCTCCCTCCAAAGTATAGAAGTTAGAAATATGAGAGTTATGCTCAAACAAAAGGTAAAAAAGACGAGGAAAAACTATTGAAAGAGGAACATCTCCTATCCAAATATTCTCGCAAAACCGAATTTTCATGCCATTAATGTGATGCCCCCAAAATTCGGGATCCAAAACTACCCCAAAACTTCGGTCGCCAGAATACATATACTACAACAATACTTTGATACCACCTGTAACGCCTCCAAAATAGGTCCACACAACCCATTTTGAGTCGCTAAAAATACATGCTACAAACACAAATTCTCTTATCAAAACCAATAACACTCTACATATAAGTACAGTTAATAACTATTTTAGAATTAAAATCTTTGGAAAATGTTCAAGGAAGCCTTCGTACATGGGAGGCCATGCTTCTATGTTATAATAGATATCATATGTGATGACCCTAATTTTTAGAAAAATATTAAAAATAAGAATTTAATAAATAAAATTCTTATTTGGTGATATGCTATGTAACATGTGATTTTTGTGAATAATAAATATGTTATTATTATATATTTATTATTTCATGAAAATAAATTATAGAATCAATTTATTTAAAGAGATGGATAGCTTTAAAGATACAAAACTTTTGTATCTATTAATGAGCAAATTAAAATAATTTACAATATTAAATTATTTTAATATAAGTATGCTGTAAATAAATTATTAGAAATAATTCATAAATGGAGATTAAATTTAAATTATATTATGAAATAATATAATATAAGTGGATTATAAAGTTTTGTAATGAATTTGTTATGAATTAAATTTCATGAGCAAGTTAATTAATTCACTTAATTAAATTGGTGACTTAAGGTAATATTTAAATTATGGTTAAATATATTAATGTAATATATTTAATGAATAGCAATAAATTGTTGAAGACAATTTATAGAAAGAAGAAGATGAATAAATTTAAATATACAAAATTTATTGTATATATTAAATAAGTAAATTAAAATAGTTAATTGAATATTAACTATTTTAAATGGCCTGTTACATGGAATAAAGAGAAGTAAAATAATTTATGGAATTAAATTATTTTAGTATAGAGAAATTATTCCATTAAATAAATTATTTTTATTTAATGTATAGCTTCCATTCTTATGGAAAAGATTTATGGATATTTTGTCATGATATTTAAAATATATCATGTATATTTAATATATATAATACTTGGTGCGATAAGTACGGAGGATATTAACTTATATATTTCTAATATAAATACATTGTTGAAAACAATTTATAGAAGGGAACATGAAATACTCGAATGTATTAATACATATTTGTCTTGGTTAAAGATAAATTATGGGATTTTATGTGACGAAGAAGAGTAAGTAACTAAATTTATATATTACATATAATGTAATATATTTATGTAATGACATAATCTATTATGCCAAACGAATATAGATTAAATGTGAAATGAAGTAATTAGTTCACCATTGAAAATTTGTGAATTAAAATATTAATTTTGATTAATTAAATAAAGGAAGATATTTTCTTTTAATTGGTTAATAATGAGAATTATGTTACTTTAATGTAACATATAAAGGTATAATATTTAATATTATACTAAATGAAAGTAAATTAAATAAGAGATGCGATACTAATATATATATATACATATATATATAGTGGTGTCATATTAGTAAATTTTTAATTAATATCTAATTTGAGATGAAATATATATATATTAAATAAAGTGTGTAAAAACAATTTATGGAAGGAAGTAGCAAGATGTAATTATTAAAGTTTAAATCAACTATTTAAATAAAATGACATTAATTAAATAGTTGTTTCGTTCCACTGCGAGTGTTTATTTTAATTATGAATTTAATTTCATAATTAGTGAAATAATTTTATTATACATTTTTAAATGTATACTTATTTCAATATTTAATTGAGATGCATGGCATACATAATACATATAATTTAAATTATGTATATGTATGGCGGATATATAGTGTGTAGAAGGTAAATGTATGCAAAATAAGTATGCATTATGAAATATAATGTAAATAATATACATGTATGGATTAATTATGGGCTGAGAATATATAAGTTAATCAATAATTCATGAGAATGCATGTGACTAAGGTACATTCGTATGAATGCATTAGATAATATATATATATATATATATATATATATATATATATATATATATATATTGAATGAGGAATTAATTATATATATGCTGAGTCATGGTTTATGAAGCAGGAGCTGTTAACATTTTAAGCCAGTATAAGACACTAAGCTAATGCTTGATACTTAGAAAGGCTAATAATTACAATCCATTTTCTCTCTCCTCCGAGCATTTTATATGCATCTAGCGTCTTTAATTGTATGTTTAGAAGAAAAAAAAAAAACCCCAACATCTATCTCTCTAACACGTTGATAGTACTGTCAACATTAGTTTTTTTTAAGGACTCTGTTTCGTTTTTTTTATTTCTTCATATGAAGCAGAGTGAAAATGTTGTTCCAGATAAATTCACTCTCCCTCGTTGATTAAAGCTTGCTCGAGGGCATTAGCGTTGACGGAAGGCCGAGTGATGCATGGGTTAATTGTGAGGTATGGGATTGACGGTAATGTAGTTATTGGGTCCAGTTTGATTGATTTTATGGTAAGTGTAGAGATATTTATTAAGTACGGAAAGTGTTTAATGAAATGCTAGTGAGAAACTTGGTTTTTTTGGGACAACTATGATTGATGGGTATGCTAAATCTGGTGACATGGCATTCACAAGGATTTAGTTTTATCGGGTGCTTGATAAGGATATCATCTCTGGTCAGTGTTAATATCTGGTTATTGCCAGAATGGGCAGCCTAATGAAGCTGTAAATATTTTTGTTGACATGCGTTTTAGAAATATTATAGTTGATAGATATACAATAGTGAGTGTGATGTCGACTTGTACCCAACTTGATAAATTGGAACTGTTTAACTAGATGAATTCATATATTAGCCAGAGTTCATTTGATATACGTAGAGTTTATGTTGCTGCAGTTGTTGTGGACATGAATGTAAAGTGTGGAAATATGGAGAGGGCTACAGTGTTGTTTGAAAAGATGCCTAAATGAGACCTAATTTGCTTTTGTTCAATGATGCAAGACTTGTAGGAGTTATTTTACACCAATATAATGTCACTTTCTTATTTGATGTTAAGGACCATTTTATCATTAATAGGAGAGAAAATCAAATGGGATATTAAGATAATGTGGCTTGGGAGTTCTCCTTATGTTTCGTTTATTGGTTACTATAATGGTGCAACCATGCAAGAATAAGATTCATCCGTTCAGAAATTAGAATTTCTTTTTGGATATTTAGACTCAACCAAGTATTAAGATTTGCTTTTGGTGGAACTATTAGAACTGTGATTTCAAGAGAATTGGGCTTGTTACTTTCAGTAGTCTAAGTCTTGTTGGCCAAGGTTCATCTCAACGAGGTACCGATAAAAGATTCACATTTAAGCATGAATGAGGTATTTGAAAAATGTCAAAACACTATCCGTTCATTCTGGAAGAAAAAGAAAGGTGGTCATCTGTTCAAGAGAATTGAATTATCAGTCAGGTCATTTGATGAAGGATGAATTAGCGTAAAATTATAAAGGACCAAGGCAAGTCTTTCAGTTCCTTTGTATTATATGAACTTGATATTGTATGAACATGATGAATTACATGTTATGCTTTATGAATTCTGAAAGTCAAATTATGACTAAACTTGATTGAGTTACGGAACTCAATCTTTATGTGATATGTGTTATATCAAGTGTATGAAATTATATGGTTTAAAGTTATGATGCATGAATACTATGCTTACTGGAAGTATTATGAAAGATGAGCTGAGCATGAAATTTTGTGCTATGTGTTGCATGAAAACTGTTAGATTTGCTGAGTTGTCGAGCTCAACCTTGCAAAAACACAATTTTTGCAGATTCAGGATGCAATGCCAGACTTTAGCTTTGAAGATGATAATGTCTAGAAGGCGCATAAAAGAATACTGCTTTTTAGTTGAAATTTTTTTATTATATCATGAAAATGGTGTACGATATACGAGGTAATTGACAATTTGAAATATTCAATATACAAAAGAATGTTTGCTTCAAAACCATTGTTTTGAATGGTTTATGGAGTTAATCAATATAGTGATAATACTATATAATAAAGAATTCGAGTGTAAAATTGAGTTGTATATACTCATATCTACTACGATATATAATCGTAAAGGTTGCGATTCAGGGAATAGAAAGAGAGATATAAAAAGTTTTAAATTATTCCACATTTTTAGCTATTTTAACATTGAATAATGTATTAAAGCTAGAACAAGACAATATTAACGCACAAGGTGGGGATTAAGAATAATCCTGATTTCGGATTAAGTTAGTCCCGATTTTGGGGGCGTTACATCATAGGACTTGAGAATTGTCCTTGGTTGACCCAATAGAGCTCAAAGGAATATGAGAAGATTTTTGTCCTCATTTTAATGGTGTGCATTTTCTTGTGATAGTACACACTTTGAGTTCTTAATACAAGTATTGTCACACTATTTTGATAACTCGATGAGGACAGCCACTAGCTCGGACCATCACTCCATTCCCTTATTTTTCCCGCTAAACCCAGCTACACTCTTATTACCTGAAAGAAATTGTGAGGCAAAAGGATGAGTACAAATAGCCTAGTAAAAAGTATCATGACTAAGATAAATAAATTATCAATAGTCTTCAACAGTGATACATTTGATAGAATATCTTTAGACAACAAGTTTTAGATCAACAACTGCAGCGGAACAAACAATTCATTAGAAGAGTCAAATAGATCGTAATATCTACTATCTTCTCCAATTTAAAAGTTCACCATCCATATATTGTTCCTGTAACACCAATCAACAGTTCCTCTTTAAAGAAAATTTTCACCACCTGTCTTTGCCTGTAACACCAAAGATCATAAGTATAATAATTCACAGTTCATATTCATAATTAATCATGCAAATCAACAGTTTCTTGCCACACAGGCTAAACAGAACTTTCACCACTTGTCACACGGGCTAAACAGAACTTTCCACACAGAACTTTCACCACTTGCCACACAGGCTAAACACATTCTCAACAATTTAGTCCTGATGATTATTACCCTAACAATGATATGAAATGGACAGAATAATCCGAATAATAAGATAAAGAATAAACATTAAAGATTTGTAATTTAATTTATCTTCTTGTCCAAATTGCCAAAACGATATCCAGAAATTCGATTAGAGTTCTTGATAGAATATAAAGTTCACGTAAATGTAAAGTTCCCAATTCAATTATAATAACTTAAAATTAAATAGAAAGATTCAGGTCAAGGTATTAGATGAAGCATAAACTATTAAAAATATTCTAATCATTTCAAGAATTTTCACCATTTAATGATAAGACTGGAGAAACGAATAATAATTTCTTACCATAATATAGGAGTATGAAAGAAAATGATATCTCTTACGAATATGCACGAAAATAATATCCCTTACAAGTATGAAGAAAATGACAACTTTTACGAGTATAAAATAAAATGATATCCCTTTAGTCAAAAAGTATGCAATCACTAATGTATATATCAGTATTACTATACATATACAAATATACATGTATGAAACTGCAAATAGATTTTCATCCGTCATGCGGTAATCCGCGTAGACAGATCATTTCCACAAAAGACTAATAAGGAATGAATACGAAGGAATATTCACCAAGCATGCGGTAGTCTGCGTAGTCAGGTTATTTTCACAAGTTAATAGATAGAAATAAAATGACAATCCTTACGAGTATAAAATAAAATGATATCCCTTTAAGAGTACAGAAGAAATGATATCCTTTACGAGTATCAAAGAATGATAACCCCTTACCTCAATATTGTGAAACACAAAATTAGTAGTCAAACGAATCCTTCCATGTTCGTTTTTGCAGCAGTAAAGAATTTGATTTTCGGGTCTTCTAGAGTTTTCAAAATCTCTTTATGTTTTCACAAAAGTTGTAGCTCTCGAAAAGAAACCCGAAATAGACTCATGAATCACTCCATTCAGAATTAATATGACTGAGTTATGAATTTTCTCAAATAGGGCTGAAACTAGTGAGGAAAATCAAGACATGTTACGGTTTTTGGCATTTTAAGGCATGAAGATTACTTCAGTTGACTTTTCTTCCTTCTACAAAGTTGTAAAGGCCGAAAATCTAATAAAAACAGGCGTTGGAATCACTCAATTCCGAAAAAGAATGAATTTACTATGATTTTTCTAAAGTATTGCTGAACATAAGAAAATTCCACTCGAGAATTCAAAGAAGAATGCAGCAAAGACTTAGCTTGGAATATAATTGTAGCACTCTACTGATATTTACTAACACTTAAGATAACTTCGCATATTTAGAGAGAAACTTACAATAAGAGACTTGTAGAGAGTGGAAGAAAATGTAAGTAAAGAAAAATGTGAATTTTCTTATGTTAACCCCTCCTATTTCTAGCCAAAAATCTTCCACATTTAATAAATATAATATTTCTCCATTATCAATACTTAATCAAAAAGAATAATCCATTATCATTATTTATTCAAAAGATAAATCATTATCAAAAGATAAATCATTATCTTTATTTATTCAAAAGATAAATCATTCTTCATTCAAAAGATAAATTATTATCAAAAGATAAATCATTCTTTATTCAAAAGATAAATTATTATCAATAGATAAATTATTATTATATTATCCTTCTTCTTCGTTATTGACTTAATGTATTACTATCACAAATATTTCTTCAAATAATGAGTATATCTAATAGTTTAATACCCGTGACTTTCATTTATACAACTTTTCATTACTACCCTTACTACAATGCTAATTATTGTGACAATAGTATGAAATACCATGACAATTATTGAATCAATAATATAAAATATTGTGCAGATGTTACTGTAACAATTATTGAGTTAGAATATTATGTAATTGAAACTATAACAATTATTGAATCAATAACATGAAATACTATGCAATACCGTGTGCTACTGTGGAATACCGTGTAACGACCGCGGATCGCGGGTAGCTTTGTAACGCGAGCCTACGAATTTTATTGAATAAATTGAACTTTTATTAATATTATTCCGTGTTATGTGTTTGAATATTTTATTACTACATATGATGTGTATGTGATAATTTTTGAGTGTTGTTATTTCATGGTATTGATTAAATCATTTAGAGAAATAGCGTTAAAGCGCTATTTATGCAAATACGCCTTTTTCGATTTTATGACTTTTCATAATTTCGCCAAAGCGTTAATGAGAGGGGTTAATAATTCAAGTGTGGGATTTTATTTGAGCCCAATTGAATTTGTGTTAGAAGCCCAATCGAATTGATTATTTGAAGCCCAAAACCCATGGGTCAAGTCCATGACCCAAAACCATAACCCATGACCCATAACCCATGACCCATGAGGGAAATGGGTTATAACAATCAGCTGGGAATTGGAGGTGGAAGACGCATGCGGGAGAAGGAGAGGGAGAATGAGCCACCGACCAAACACTTGGGGGAAGCAATTCAACACTTTGCTAAGGAAAGAAGAGACCAAACATGTGGGGAGAAGGGGAGGGAACCACCCGACACCAAGCATGGGAGAAGACCAAGCATGCTCAGCTCATTCAAGAGCTGAGCTTCCTCAAGAGCTGACCTCCTTCATCTGCATATACCTCCCTTTCACAGCCATTCTTTTCCTTTCCTTCCAGTTTGCTAAGGCAAAACCAAAGAACTAGTAAGAACATGCAAAGAAGCTAGAGAGAGAAAGTGAAAAGAGAGAGAGACGGGTGAACTGAAGAAGGAGAAGTAGAAGAAGAAGAAAGGAGCTTATTTACCTTACAGAACCATCTAGCATTAAGAAGAAAGCCACAAGAGGTGAGTAATGGAACCTAGCTCATCTCCTTCATTTTTAAGCTTCCAAGCTTAGCTTTAGTTCATTAATGGCAGATGTTGTTATGATTGCTGTGATGGTTGTTGGTTGTTAATGAATGATTTTATATGTTCTTAGTACCTTAAAACATCTGTTAATAGAATCCAAGAGTGGAACAAAAGAAAGAAAATCATACTTGTGCATAAAGGAGAAAGAAACGGACTGTACGGACTAAACTTTGTTTTAATTCTGGTATTGTTTTGTTATGTGTTTAATTATGAGCTTTTGGGTATGTGTAGTACACTCAGTAAGGAAGCCTTAGGCTTTTGAACGATCCCATTTCGACTTCGTATGAAGAAGTTATGGCGATTTAATGAAGAGATATCAAGTTCGAAACAAATACGCACAAAACTAGTTGAGTAGGCCTTTTGGGGATAAGTTTCGGACTTGTTAGAGAGTCCAAGAAATTATGAATCCATGAGGGTTTTGTAGTTCATGTTGCAAGCTTTCCATAGCCTCCGGAACGGCCTAATTCTGACTTATAACGAAGAAGTTATGAAGGTTTGAAGTTTGCATGTCAAACTACCAAAACATGTAGGAAACCAAGCCTTGGGGCCAGGCCATGGGCGCGGGCGCGGTGGGGCGCCGCGCGGGCGCGCTGGGGGCGTGCTGGGCGTGTTGGGCGTGCTGCGCGCTGGGCGCATGGGCTTGACAGCTCTGACCTCCTTTACTAAAACGGGCATAACTTTCTCATACGAACTCCAAATTGGATGATTCAAGATGATTCGGAAAGCTAAGAAGTAGTACTACAACTTCCAATAATTAGAACTGTAATTTAATGCTGTGATCAATTTCTAAATTGGCCATTTTTAGGATTATTGTGCATTAGGAAGCAAAAGGAGGGCGTCGTACATGCATGTATATAACGTGTAATGTTTCCAACGCTATAAGTTATTGTTTTAAGTTCTAAAACTTGTAGATTATGGTTTATAATGACTCTTAGCATTAATCAATGATGGATTAGACAAGTGTATGAGCATGTTAAACTTATGCATATGAGGTGAATCGGGCGTGCGTTGTGCGAACATCGAAACGTCGTAGAGAGTGTGTGTAACCTTGTTTGATATTATGTTTCTAATTAGAATGAAACATTATAGTGTAATGTAAACCAATATTTGGCATCAATTATGTGGCTAATTGGTATGTGGATACGTACTTAAATGTGTAGGACTTTTGAAGGACGATTAACGTCAAGTAGTAGCAAGCGCTTAAGGCAAGTTTTCTAACGCTTGTCTAACCCTTATGTTGGGCAAGTTTATTTGATTCATTTGATTATATTCTCATGACTCTCATGCGATGTTTGAAGTTTCAATTTACGCAATACAAATATGATTGTGTGAATTCCTTACTTATGTAAATCTTTAGTATTTGCACAAGTATTCGAGCTATGTTATAAATTGTTAAAGCTTTCAAGTTCACATATATATGAACTGTTATAGAGAACGTCGATGCCATTTGTTTCGGCTAGACAGATATTGAAATGTTTTATTGATTTGATAATAAATCCTTGAAATGTTATTGATGATTAAGTAGAGCTATCCAACCGAATTGCTTTGGTTAGGATTCCGAGACATGAATGAGATGAACAACCCTAATGTTAGGGGCAGTTTTTAGTCAGTTATTCTGACAAGGCATCGAGCGCCTAAACAAACGCATATAGTCGTTTCCAGCTAGAGTGTTGATCAACATAGAGTATAATAGGCTGATCACCTAGAAGTGCTCGTAAGTAAGACGGTTTGCAGTTATAATGCTGTGTACCTTTTCAAGAAAGCAAAAGAAAGTTCAAGGTCTTATGACCACTCAATGTCGTTTCAAAAATATATTTTTAAAACGAAAGCAAAGTATCATTCTTGTTTATTCAGAATATTTCACAACTATTGTTTAGTTGTCGAAGAGAAATGATATGATTGATGATATTGTTGTTATTCAACTGTTATACTTGCTGGGCAATTGAATGCTCATTCTTGCTTTATATTAAACATTGCAGCTAAGTCCGAGCGGGCCGAAGGTTCTGGTAAGGACAAGGGAAAGGGCAAGATGAACGTCTAGATGGCGTCATAGTTTATTTGTATTAGTAATGTTGTAATACTAAGACTTATTATGTATTTGGATGATGTTATGGTAATAGAACCTGGGATTGAGAGTAAGACGTGTTGTAATAATATAGTAATTACATTCATGTCTATTTTGTTGTATGGAATGGGATGTACCGTGTAGCACCGGATTCGGGTTTGAGGTACCCGGATTTGGGGGCGTCACAAGTTGGTATCAGAGCTGATAGGTTTTAAACCTTAGGTTGGGGGAAAACCTTAGGAATATGACCGTAGAGAGAATGGAAGAGTTAGTAAATGAACTCAAATAGAGTTATTAAGGGTGGATTGAGGAAATTCATCAAAAGAACTAAAAGTATACCTAAAATAAACTATACTTGTTATAGGTTATAATATTAATTGTTATTGTTATGTACTAATCGAGTTAGTATATTGGTTTGTAGATGTCTGGAGAAGAACCCGAGTATAGAGATATCCATGTAGTAAGCGAGGAGCTGATCGCTCCACCCGAGCCAACACCCGAGCCAGTAGCAGAGGTTGAGGCTCAGATAGATAGTGACCCGGAAGAAGATCCGGAGGAGGAACCGGAGATGGACCTTTCACTTGATGAGGATCCGTCCGAGCATGAGGAGGAAGCAGATGATATATTATCGGATGTTGTGCCTTCTAAAGAGGAGGAAGTGGCACCATCAGACATGAATAATCTGTTTGAAGTGATACTTGACAGGAATGTAGCACTAAGAGGTAGAGTTCAAGCCTTAGAGGCAAGGGTTCAAGAACTCTTGCAAGAGAGACATGAGTTAGAGGCCTACTGGGAGGCAGAGATCGATGATAGGATCAGGGCCGAAGATCGGGCCGATGACCTGGAAGAAGAGGCAAGGATCAAGAGGGTGAGGACCGATAGGTCTAACTATGCGTTCAGGTCGTCACATGGGCGATTTCAGCATAGGGTGACCCATTACCCAGCAGAGGAGGGCCAGACCAGGCACACCATTAGTAGGGATTTGGTGATGGCCATAGCAGATGACGAGTATGCAGACGCCATTAGGCGTGGTCTAGTTCAGTGATTTGGCGAGGTCTAGAGGTGTACCTTGTAAGGATGTAAATCCTAAATTTTGTATATGTAATAGATTATCTGGTGTAAATCCCATCTTTTTAGTAATAGAGGGATATATTGTATGCGAATAGCAGAAGCTATGTGTTACAAGATGTATGAAATATGAAGCATATTAATATAAGTATGTTTATTTTGATGTGCTTTGTTATGAGTATGTTTATTCTAATGTGCCTTGCGATTAGTATGTGTACGTATTAGTATTTACCATAGTGCACAAGGATAAATAGTGGATTAATAGTGGCATAATTTATTTATCAGAAATATGCCGCCGAGATGGAGAGGAAGAGGAAGACAGGGAACGCAGAGGAATGAGAATAGAGAATCCGATAATGAGAGTGAGACTAGGGAAACAGCAAACCCTATGCAGCAATTCATAGACTTACTGGTAGGAGCTTTGAACAGAGTTCCAACCGTACCACCTGTCGTTCCTCTAGTTGCGCGTGTTGCCAACTTTAAGGACTTTAAGAGTGTGGGACCGCCCGAATTTAAGGGGACCACCGAGCCTATAGAGGCTCAATCATGGGTTAAGGAGGTGGAGAAAGCATTCATCATTGCTGGAGTTGGGGAGGAGCAAAAGACCACTTTTGCTACCTACCTACTGAAGGGTGAGGCCAACTTCTGGTGGGAAGCAAACCAGAATAGGGCTGGGGAAGGAGTCATTGCTTGGGAACGGTTCAAAGAGTTGTACTTCGAGAACTACTTTCCCAAAAGCATGCAGAGTCGCATGGAGATGCGATTCTTAGAACTGAAGCAAGATAACCTGACAGTACCCCAATATGCTGCCAAGTTCAACGAGCTGGCTCGGTTTGCTCCACACCAAGTGGACACCGAGGAAAGGAAGACGAGGAGGTTTGAGCAGGGCCTGAAACCCTGGCTCTACAGCAAGGTGAGCGTGTTACAGATCGATACCTTTGGATCAATCTTGGAAAAGGCTATCATAGCCGAAGGAGGGAGTGAGGCACTGAGCCTCTACAATAGGGAGAAGAAGAATAAGGGTAGGAACGAAGGAGGAAATAAGACTGATGTAGCCAGTGGAAGTGGAAGTAACCAGAAGAGGAAATGGAACAATTCCGGGAATACCGGGAACAAACAAGGAGACCCAAAGAAGAGGGTAGAGCCGTGTAAGACCTGCGGGAAGAATCACCTGGGGGTCTGCTTGAAGGGAAGGACGGCATGCTATAACTGTGGGCAGGAGGGACACATCTCTCCTAGTTGCCCTAACCCGAAGAAGATCGGTGGGTGTTTCGTTTGCGGAGCACCAGGCCACATGGCAAGGAATTGCCCTAAGAAGGGGACAGACGGGGGAGGCAATGGGAATATCAGTGGCAAGCTGACTATGACTAGTCCAGCTCCACCGAGTAGACCATCAGCCCGGACCTTCAATATGACGGTCCAAGATGCAGTGACATCAGGAGACGTAGTCTCAGGTATCATTCCGATCAATAATATTAATGCATATGTGTTGTTTGATTCGGGTGCGACCTGTTCTTTTGTATCATATGAATTTGCTCAACGATTAAGCTTACCTCTAGAGAAACTAGAGTCTCCTTTGAACATAGAAGTTGCGAATAAGGAAGTAATCCCTGTTGAACATGTTCATAGGAATTGTTGCGTTGAAATTAGAGGGAGTAAGTTATCGGTAGATTTAATTCCGATTAGACTGGGAGAATTTGACGTAATACTGGAAATGGATTGGTTGTTTAACCACGGGGCAGTAATCGATTGCCAGAAGAAAAGCGTAAACCTTCAGACTTCGAAACAGTCTAAGGTAGTGTTCTACGGTAGTAAATCTCCTAGACGTTCGAGTTTGCTATCGACGATGCAAGCCAGGAAGCTGTTAAGAAAAGGGTGTGTAGGTTATCTGTGCCACATTGTTGATACCCAACGAGAGGGAATCGAAATGGGGCAGATACCTATCGTGAATGAATTCGCGGATGTATTTCCGGACGAATTGCCAGGACTTCCACCAGATAGGGAGATCGAATTCGTGATAGACGTAGTGCCTGGAACGGCACCCGTTTCAAGGGCCCCATATAGAATGGCGCCAGTAGAGATGAAAGAGTTGATGGTTCAACTGCAAGAATTGTTAGATAAAAAGTATATCCAACCGAGTTTGTCTCCATGGGGAGCGCCAGTGTTATTCGTGAAGAAGAAGGATGGATCGCTGAGGCTTTGTATCGACTATCGGGAGTTGAACAAAGTAACGATCAAGAATAAGTATCCGTTACCCAGGATCGACGATTTGTTTGATCAGTTAAAAGGGGCAAAATACTTTTCCAAAATAGATCTGAGAACGGGATATCACCAGTTGAAGGTGAGGGGAGAGGACGTACCTAAGACAGCGTTCAGGACTCGTTACGGCCATTATGAGTTCCTGGTGATGTCATTTGGGTTAACGAATGCACCGGCCGCATTTATGGATTTAATGAATAGAGTGTTCAAGCAGCATTTGGACAAATTTGTAGTGGTGTTCATAGATGATATTCTAGTCTACTCTTTGACACAGGAAGATCATGCTGAACACCTAAGAATAGTGATGGAAACCTTGAGGAGGGAAAAGTTGTATGCGAAATTCTCGAAATGCGAATTTTGGCTAGAGAGAGTCCACTTTTTGGGACACGTGATTGACAAAGATGGTATATCCGTAGACCCAGCGAAGGTGGAGGCGGTTATTAACTGGGAACAACCGAAGACGCCGACAGAAGTGCGTAGTTTCTTAGGGTTAGCGGGCTACTATCGGAGATTTATTCAGGATTTTTCGAAGATAGCAACCCCATTAACCCAATTGACAAGGAAGGCAGTAACGTATGTTTGGACGGAAAAGTGCGAGGAGAGCTTCCGAGAGCTCAAGAAAAGGTTGAGTGAGGCGCCAGTATTATCCTTCCCAGATGATACAGGTGATTTTGTAGTTTATAGTGACGCGTCACACAAGGGACTTGGATGCGTGCTTATGCAGCACGGTAAAGTCATTGCGTATGCGTCACGACAGTTGAAAGATTATGAGAGGGGATACCCTACTCATGATCTCGAATTGGCAGCAGTCGTGTTTGCCTTGAAGATTTGGAGGCATTACTTATACGGTGAGAAATGTGAGATATACACGGACCACAAAAGTCTAAAGTATATTTTCACACAGAAGGAGTTGAATATGAGGCAGAGGAGGTGGTTAGAATTGATCAAAGATTATGATTGTGAGATTCTATATCACCCAGGGAAGGCGAATGTAGTGGCCGACGCCTTAAGTAGGAAGGGTCGGGGGAAGTTGTCAATGTTAATAACGGCTCAAGATGAACTAATAACAGAGATGGCTAAACTGGAGATAGAAGTGAGGTTCCCAACAGAATTGGGCGAGAAGTTATTTGCAATAGAGACTCATCCAATCTTATTGGACCAAGTAAAAGAAGCACAACTTAGCGATGAGCAGTGCGAGGGAATAAGGGAGAGAATTTCCCAAGGAGAGGAAATTAAGTATAAACTCGATAATGATGGAGTGATGAGATTTGAAGAAAGAATTTGGGTACCGCCAGTACCCGAGTTACGAGAAGAGATTTTGCAAGAGGCCCATAGTTCGAGGTACTCGATCCATCCGGGAAGTACAAAGATGTATCAAGACCTCCGACTACATTTTTGGTGGCCGAACATGAAGAGAGAAGTCGCAGAGTGCGTTAGTAGGTGCCTGACTTGTCAAAGAGTCAAGGCCGAGCATCAGAGACCAAGTGGGTTGCTTCAACCCTTAGAGATTCCAGAGTGGAAGTGGGAGCATATCACGATGGATTTCATGGTAGGACTCCCGACAACGCAGAAGGGATACGATGCTATATGGGTCATAGTGGATCGTTTGACGAAATCGGCGCATTTCTTGCCGATCAGAATTAGGTTCAAATTAGACCAACTAGCTAAACTCTATGTGAAGGAAATTGTTTCTAGACATGGAGTGCCAATTTCGATTGTGTCGGATCGGGATCCGCGTTTCACGTCGAATTTTTGGAAGAGCCTGCAAGAGCAATTGGGGACACAGCTGAGGTTGAGCACGGCGTATCATCCTCAAACAGACGGGCAGAGCTAGCGGACGATACAGACTTTAGAAGATATGCTACGGGCATGTGTGATGGACTTTAAAGGGAATTGGGACGACCACCTACCTTTAGTTGAGTTCGCCTATAATAATAGTTATCACGCTAGTATAGGCATGCCGCCTTACGAAGCGTTATATGGAAGGAAATGCAGAACGCCATTGTGTTGGGATGAGGTAGGGGAACGCAAATTGTTGGGGCCGGAATTAGTACAGCAAACTACGGAGATCGTCAAGGTAATAAGAGCGAGACTAGTCGCGGCCCAAGACAGGCAAAAGAAGTATACAGACAAGTGTTGGTCGATTTAGCAACCGAAAAATACGCGCAAGTATACGCGGTCAACAAGTAATATAATGATAAGAGAGTTGTCGAACCCACAGAGAATTGTTCTAGTGTATCCCAAGTACCAACTATATATTGGTATTGATTTTAATTAGACAAATGATGATTTGATATTTTTGTTGTTGGTAGTGAATAAGATAATAATAATCAAGTAAAAGATAATTAAATATAATATTAACAAGTCTAAGATTGCAATTTCCCCCAACACTTCATTTGAATATCCTAACTCTCTCATTTGAATTAATTAACAACATAGAATTGCCAACCGAGAAATCAAAGCTACTTATAAGCCTCTGTCGATGGTCAAATTCGAATCTTCCTAATGCGGCATGTAGGTATATGTCTATCCTACACACTATCAAGAGACCAATTTCAAGAACAATAACAAGACACGTGTCACTAAATCTCATTTACCGTCCCTTCAATTACCAACTTTCACATAGGAAGTCATTAAGAATAGATTCTCCATTGGTTGCACACGGTATCTAGGTATATATCTATCCTAAATACTATCAAGTTACCTATCATTGAGGATAATCAACAAGACACACGTCACTTAATCTCAATTAACAACCCACAACAATCTTTAACTTTCGCATGATATCATAACAAGGTCTAAACACTATAATCCGTTCGTCAAGTTCATATAGGTTCCCACGGTAATTACTAGCTAGGCAATTAATATATGAAGCATAAATTATGACATACAATTCACAAATGAGTAATTAATAACAAAGAGAGAGAAATCAATTCAAACTATGTGTTGGGTTCCATTGAAATCTTAGAATACAAGCTTTAGTTCATGGTAGCTAAGCAAAACATCAAACACATGGTGTTCATCATAAAATAGAATTACAAATTCAAAGGAAAGTAAGAGATGATAAAACCCATTTAGAAGATAATCATGTGTTGCTTGTTTGGTTGATGTCAATCTCTAGCTTTTCCTCTTCATTTGGCATTCGTTTCTCTTTTTGCTCCTTAGCTTGTTGCTGGAATTTCCTTGAATTGCAGCCCTCAAGCTCTTCTTGATGATGTATGTGTAGCCTCCCAAAGGTTTAGATATGCCTTGACAATCCTTTCCTTCTTGGTTCTTTGGCTTGTGCTGAGTTTTTCCTTGTATTGCCGCACTTTTGCTCTCAAGTTGATGTTTTAGTCTAGCCTCCCAATCCCTAGTTATGAAATATGAAGCCCCAATGAGATATTATATAGTGCCTCCATGAAAAACCCTAGCCAAACATCAGATTTTGGGTCAAAAGTGAGCTGGAATCGCACTAAGAGCTCAAAAGATCGCACTCAGCACGCCCAGATGCGCCCGCACGCCGCCTGGTGCGCCCGCACGCTGCCCCCTGGCCATGCCGCACGCCCATGGCACGCCCACGCCGCGCGCGCGCGCGCGCTGGCTGCCTGGTGCCAGGCGCCGTGCGCCCGCACCCATTTCCGCGCGCCCGCGCCAGGTGGCCTGTATCCCGACTCAGCTTTGACCTCTGTTAGTAAAATGGCCATAACTTCTTTGTCCGAACTCGGATTAAGGCGTGTAAATAGGCTATGGAAAGCTGAGAAAGAGCTCTACAACTTTCATAACTGGAACTTGACGAGAAAATGTCCAGAGAAAGGCTCAAATGGAGCCCGAAGCAACTGCTGTGTAAAATACATGCCAAATCCGATGGTAAAATAGCCATAACTCTCTCATACGAACTTCAAATTGGATGATTCAAGATGCTATGGAAAGCTAAGACAAATATCTACAACTTTCGTTCTTTGAGTTTTGAGAGATTCGGAATGGAGCATGGGTGAAATTTGGAAACAAGCAGCTATAGTGCCAAAGTTAGGCTCAAAATGGCAAATTAGGCATCCATGAGCATTGATGATCAACTAGCTCTTATTCCACTTCCTACAAAACTAAGTAAAAACACATAAAAGCAATACAAAACACATAAACGCAATACAAAATAACATTTTACAAAAATATGATAAAAATATATAAAAACCAAACGAAATGACTTAGGATTTACAAATTATCAAGCTCAAATGTACCTAATTTGTGTATATAAAACACACCCATCAAATACCCCCAAACTTAAATCTTTGCTTGTCCTCAAGCAAAACAAACCTAAACTACACAATTAAAACGCTTATAATACAACCTAACTTGAGCAATGAATTAATAAGCCGACAATGGTCTCAAAGGCATCAACACATGGAACTCAAGAGAACAAACAAAACGTTGCAAGTCTAAAATTTTAATTAGCTAGTCACACTTTGCTTAAGGCCCCTTCCGTGTGTGTGTGTGAGTACCCAATAACACTAAACCAATCAAGCTCGAATGAAACTATGCAACCACATTACCTTATGAAATAAACAAAATAAACCCCAAAACAACATGCTTAACACATCACTCAATACTAAGGTGTACAAATCACAATTCCAAAAATTTTGAGAACCAAGGGCTCTAGGTGAGTGCATTTTATGCTCCATCTCAATCCTTAAGCACGCTCATATGGGCGAGTGCGTTTTACGCTCAAACCTCAACCCCATGCAAAATTTGCAATAAACAATTTTTTTTTCTTTTTTAATCACAATTATAAGAGAGTGCGTTTTACGCTCTATCTCTCCTACACATGTGTCCATGAGTGAGTGCGTTTTACGCTCCATCTCAACTCACCACATGACCATCAATTCAAGCATAACAAATTTAGACACCTTGCTTCGAGTGATGTTTAAACGAGTTCTAGAGTTTATAGATATTTCCCACAAGCATTCGGTTATAAAAGCCTTCACTAAGCATACAACTAGCTTAATACTCATGGGTAAGTGCATAAAAGTGAAATGAGGCATAAGCAAAATAATAACCGATGAACGATAAGCACAAAGACTAAGCAACAATTGTCAATATCTCATGAGTTAGGCTCTCTTCAAACAAGCTATTATCATTGACCATGAATTATGGTACAAATCAAATTAAAACAATGCTCAAGGGACACATCCTAAAAATAAATGAATTTTTTTTTTTTTTTGAATAAAAAGAAAAACATACTTAAATCACGCAAAAACTAAATTAAAAACACACAAATACGAAGTACTACCCCCAAACTTAAACTTGACATTGTCCTCAATGTCTGATATAGGAAAAATTAAAATAGAAGACTTCCCTGAAACCGTGTCAAGCGCCATTGATATCATCTTTCAATACCTCTAAGTTGGGAGCGTACCTGAAAGCAAATGACTAAAGAAATTAAAATGCAATTAAACCACTAAAATGCAATCAAACAAAAATAAAAGCAAAACAGTAAACTTGGGTTGCCTCCCAAGAAGCGCTTAGTTTAAAGTCGTTAGCCCGACTCCTTTATTTCCCATCAATCCGGCTCAATCGCAAAATTGACCATTGCATGCCGCCTCGTTGTTCTTTCTTTGATTTGCATGGCATGCATGCCAGATTGGCGACCCTCAAACTTTGTATCATCCGATGGCAAGAAGAAGCTTTCCTCATCCGCATCATCAATTATTGCACTTGTGTCAAGATCGACATGAAGATCTTCTTCATGAACCAATGGGTGCTTAATGGGTTTGAAAACCTCAAATGTGACTTCTTGATCTTCAATTTCCTTTTCATGATCCCCATTCATGCTCCTCGTCTCATCAACCTCAGAATCATCATCCACAATAGGATGTACACTCTCAAAATTTTCACTAATAGCTTCGTGCGACTCCACGCCATTTCCTTGATCATCCACCAAGCACCCCTCTGCACGTTCCTCTATGGGGTTGATCTCTGTATCGCTAGGTAGGGTGCTTTGCGGGTGAATAATGTAAGAATTGGCAACATAGTTCATGATGCTCTGCACTGAAGCTTGTATATTTGTCAATCTAACCTCATTTTGAGAGATATGAGCCATGAGCTCCTCCCTCCTTCTTTCCGCTTTGTCACAACTATGTGAATTCACCAAACATTGCTCTTCACCTTCCTCTATAGGGTTAATCTGTGTAATACAAGGTGTAACGACCGTGGATCGTGGGTAGCGTTGTAACACGAGCCAATGAATTTTATTGAATAAATTGAACTTTTATTAATATTATTCCGTGTTATGTGTTTAAATATTTTATTACTACGTATGATGTGTATGTGATAATTTTTGAGTGTTGTTATTTCATGGTATTGATTAAATCATTTAGAGAAATAGCACTAAAGCGCTATTTATGCAAATACGCCTTTTTCGATTTTATGACTTTTCATAATTTCGCCAAAGCGTTAATGAGAGGGGTTAATAATTCAAGTGTGGGATTTTATTTGAGCCCAATTGAATTTGTGTTAGAAGCCCAATCGAATTGATTATTTGAAGCCCAATAGATTTTGAATAATAGCCCAAATGGTAGCCCAAGACCCACGGGTCGAACCCATGACCCAAACCCAAACCCATGACCCATGATCCATGACCCATTGGGTCATGAGGAGAGAGAAATCTGCAGGTGGGTTTGAGAGGGAGAGAGAAAACGCATGCGGGAGAAATGAGGAAGGGAAGAGGAAGTCACCGACTAAAGCCTTGGTTAAAAACATTTCAGCATTTGGCAGAGGGAAAGGAGATACCAAGAGTGTGGGAGAAGGGAAGGGGAGTACCCCAGGCCAAACATTCGCCTGGGAGAGCCAAAGCTCTCCCGACCAAGACATGAGGGCGGTGGTTGCTTGCACGCTCAGTTCATTCAAGAGCTGAGCTTCTTCCTTCAGTAAATACCTTCATTGCATAGCCTTTCTTCCTTTCATTCCTCCAAGCAAGAACCAAAGAATATACACAGAAGTTAGAGAGAGAAAATAGATAGAGAGTAGAGAGAGAGACGGGTGAGAAGAAGAAGAAGAAGAAGAAGAAGAAGAAGGAGAAGAAGAAGAAGAGGGAAGATAGCAGCTGTAACAATCACCCAAACATTTAGAAGAAAGCTACAAGAGGTGAGTAATGGAACCTAGCTCATCTCCTTCATTTTCAAGCTTCCAAGCTTAGCTTTGGTTCATTAATGGCAGATATTGTTATGATTGTTGTGATGGTTGTTGGTTGTTAATGAATGATTTTATATGTTCTTAGTACCTTAAAACATCTGTTAATAGCATCCAAGAGTTGAACAAAAGAAAGAAAATCATACATGTGCATAAAGGAGAAAGAAACGGACTGTACGGACTAGACTTTGTTTTAATTCTGGTATTGTTTTGTTGTGTGTTTAATTATGAGCTTCTGGGTATGTGTAGTACACTCAGTAAGGAAGCCTTAGGCTTTTGAACGATCCCATTTCGACTTCGTATGAAGAAGTTTATGGCGATTTAATGAAGAGATATCAAGTTCGAAACAAATACGCACAAAACTAGTTGAGTAGGCTTTTTGGGGCTAAGTTTCGGACTTGTTAGAGGGTCCAAGAAATTATGAATCCATGATGGTTTTGTAGTTCATGTTGCAAGCTTTCCATAGCCTCCGGAACGGCCTAATTCCGACTTATAACGAAGAAGTTATGAAGGTTTAAAGTTTGTATGTCAAACAACCAAAACGAGTCGGAAGCCAAGCCTTGGGGCCAGGCCAGGCGCGCGGGCGCGGTGGGGCGCCGTGCGGGCGCGCTGGGCGTGTCAGGCGTGCTGGGCGCAGGCGGGCGCACGCGCTGGGCGCATGGGCTTGACAGCTCTGACGTCCTTTACTAAAATGGGCGTAACTTTCTCATACGAACTCCGATTTGGATGATTCAAGATGATTCGGAAAGCTAAGAAGTAGAGCTACAACCTCCAATATTTAGAACTGTAATTTAGTGTATTGATCAATTTCTAAATTGGCCATTTTTAGGACTATTGTGCATTAGGAAGCAAAGGGAGGGCGTCGTACATGCATGTATGTAACGTGTAATGTTTCCAACGCTATAAGTTATTGTTTTAAGTTCTAAAACTTGTAGATTATGGTTTATAATGACTCTTAGCATTAATCAATGATGGATTAGACAAGTGTATGAGCATGTTAAACTTATGCATATGAGGCGAATCGGGCGTGCGTTGTGCGAACGTCGAAACGTCGTATCAAGTGTGTGTAACCTTGTTTGATATTATGTTTCTAATTAGAATGAAACATTATAGTGTAATGTAAACCAATATTTGGCATCAATTATGTGGCTAATTGGTATGTGGATACGTACTTAAATGTGTAGGATTTTTGAAGGACGATTAACGTCAAGTAGTAGCAAGCGCTTAAGGCAAGTTTTCTAACGCTTGTCTAACCCTTGTGTTGGGCAAGTTTATTTGACTCATTTGATTATATTCTCATGACTCTCATGCGATGTTTGAAGTTCCGATTTTACGCAATACATATCTGATTGTGTGAATTCCTTACTTATGTAAATTTTTCAGTATTTGCACAAGTATTCGAGCTATGTTATGACATAAATTGTTGAAGCTTTCAAGTTCGCATATATATGAACTGTTATAGAGAACGTCGATGCCATTTGTTTCGGCTAGACATATATTGAAATGTTTTATTGATTTGATAATAAATCCTTAAAATGTTATTGATGATTAAGTAGAGCTATCCAACCGAATTGCTTTGGTTAGGATTCCGAGACATGAATGAGATGAACAACCCTAATATTAGGGGTAGTTTTTAGTCAGTTATTCTGACAAGGCATCGAGCGCCTAAACAAACGCATATAGTCGTTTCCAGCTAGAGTGTTGATCAACATAGAGTACAATAGGCTGATCACCTAGAAGTGCTCGTAAGTAAGACGGTTTGCAGTTATAATGCTGTGTACCTTTTTCAAGAAAGCAAAAGAAAGTTCAAGGTCTTATGACCACTCAATGTCGTTTCAAAAATATATTTTTAAAACGAAAGCAAAGTATTATTCCTGTTTATTCAGAATATTTCACAACTATTGTTCAGTTGTCGAAGAGAAATGATATGATTGATGATATTGTTGTTATTCAACTGTTATACTTGCTGGGCAATTGAATGCTCATTCTTGCTTTATATTAAACATTGCAGCTAAGTCCGAGCGGGTTGAAGGTTCCGGTAAGGACAAGGGAAAGGGCAAGATGAACGTCTAGATGGCGTCGTAGTTTATTTATATTAGTAATGTTGTAATATTAAGACTTATTATGTATTTGGAATGATGTTATGGTAATAGAACCTGGGATTGAGAGTAAGACGTGTTGTAATAATATAGTAATTACATTCATGTCTATTATGTTGTATGGAATGGGATGTACCGTGTAGCACCGGATTCGGGTTTGAGGTACCCGGATTTGGGGGCGTCACAGGTTGGTATCAGAGCTGATAGGTTTTAAACCTTAGGTTGGGGGAAAACCTTAGGAATATGACCGTAGAGAGAATAGAAGAGTTAGTAAATGAACTCAAATAGAGTTGTTAAGGGTGGATTGAGGAAATTCATCAAAAGAACTAAGAGTATACTTAGGATAAACTAAATTTGTTAAGTGTTATTATATTAATTGTTATTGTTATGTACTAATTGAGTTAGTATATTGGTTTGTAGATGTCAGGAGCAGAACCCGAGTATAGAGATATCCATGTAGTGAGCGAGGAGCTGATCGCTCCACCCGAGCCAACACCCGAGTCGCTAGCAGAGGTTGAGGCTCAAGTAGATAGTGACCCGGAAGAAGATCCGGAGGAGGAACCGGAGATGGACCTTTCACTTGATGAGGATCCGTCCGAGCATGAGGAGGAAGCAGATGATATATTATCGGATGCTGTGCCTTCTGAAGAGGAGGAAGTGGCACCATCAGACATGAATAATCTGTTTAAAGTGGTACTTGACAGGAATGTAGCACTAATAGGTAGAGTTCAAGCCTTAGAGGCGAGGGTTCAAGAACTCTTGCAAGAGAGACATGAGTTAGAGGCCTACTGGGAGGCAGAGATCGATGATAGGATCAGGGCCGAAGATCGGGCCGATGACCTGGAAGAAGAGGCAAGGATCAAGAGGGTGAGGACCGATAGGTCTAACTATGCGTTCAGGTCGTCACATGGGCGATTTCAGCGTAGGGTGACCCATTACCCAGCTGAGGAGGGCCAGACCAGGCACACCATTAGTAGGGATCTGGTGATGGCCATAGCAGATGACGAGTATGCAGACGCCATTAGGCGTGGTCTAGTTCAGTGATTAGACGAGGTCTAGATGTGTACCTTGTAAGGATGTAAATCCTAAATTTTGTATATGTAATAGATTATCTGGTGTAAATCCCATCTTTTTAGTAATAGAGGGATATATTGTATGCGAATAGCAGAAGCTATGTGTTACAAGATGTATGAAGTAAGAAGCATGTTAATATAAGTATGTTTATTTTAATGTGCCTTGTAATGAGTATGTTTATTCCAATGTGCCTTGCGATTAGTATGTGTACGTCTTAGTATTTACTATAGTGCGCAAGGATGAATGGTAGATTAATAGTGGCATAATTTGTTTAACAGAAAATGCCGCCGAGATGGAGAGGAAGAGGAAGACAGGGAACGCAGAGGAATGAGAATAGAGAATCCGATAATGAGAGTGATACTAGGGAAACAGCAAACCCTATGCAGCAATTCATAGACTTACTAGTAGGAGCTACGAATAGAGTTCCAACTGTACCACCTGTCGTTCCTCCAGTTGCGCGTGGTGCCAACTTTAAGGACTTTAAGGGCGTGGGACCGCCTGAATTTAAGGGGACCACCGAGCCTATAGAGGCTCAATCATGGGTTAAGGAGGTGGAGAAAGCATTCATCATTGCTGGAGTTGGGGAGGAGCAGAAGACCACTTTTGCTACCTACCTACTGAAGGGCGAGGCCAACTTCTGGTGGGAAGCAAACCAGAATAGGGCTGGGGAAGGAGTCATTGCTTGGGAACGGTTCAAAGAGTTGTACTTCGAGAACTACTTTCCCAAAAGCATGCAGAGTCGCATGGAGATGCGATTCTTAGAACTGAAGCAAGAGAACCTGACAGTACCCCAATATGCTGCCAAGTTCAACGAGCTGGCTCGGTTTGCTCCACACCAAGTGGACACCGAGGAAAGGAAGACGAGGAGGTTTGAGCAGGGCCTGAAACCCTGGCTCTACAACAAGGTGAGCGTGTTACAGATCGATACCTTTGGATCAATCTTGGAAAAGGCTATCATAGCCGAAGGAGGGAGTGAGGCACTGAGCCTCTACAATAGGGAGAAAAAGAATAAGGGTAGAAGCGAAGGAGGTAATAAGACTGATGTGGCCAATGGAAGTGGAAGTAACCAGAAGAGGAAATGGAACAATTCCGGGAATATCGGGAACAAACAAGGAGACCCAAAGAAGAGGGTAGAGCCGTGTAAGACCTGCGGGAAGAATCACCTGGGGGTCTGCTTGAAGGGAAGGACGGCATGCTATAACTGTGGGCAGGAGGGACACATCTCTCCTAGTTGCCCTAACCCGAAGAAGATCGGTGGGTGTTTCGTTTGCGGAGCACCAGGCCACATGGCAAGGAATTGCCCTAAGAAGGGGACAGACGGGGGAGGCAATGGGAATAGCAGTGGCAGGCTGACTATGACTAGTCCAGCTCCACCGAGTAGACTATCAGCCCGGACCTTCAATATGACGGTCCAAGATGCAGTGGCATCAGGAGACGTAGTCTCAGGTATCATTCCGATCAATAATATTAATGCATATGTGTTGTTTGATTCGGGTGCGACCTGTTCTTTTGTATCATGTGAATTTGCTCAACGATTAAGCTTACCTCTAGAGAAACTAGAGTCTCCCTTGAACATAGAAGTTGCGAATAAGGAAGTAATCCCTGTTGAACATGTTCATAGGAATTGTTGCGTTCAAATTAGAGGGAGTAAGTTGTCGGTAGATTTAATTCCGATTAGACTGGGAGAATTTGACGTAATACTGGGAATGGATTGGTTGTTTAACCACGGGGCAGTAATCGATTGCCAGAAGAAAAGCGTAAACCTTCAGACTTCGAAGCAGTCTAAGGTAGTGTTCTATGGTAGTAAATCTCCTAGACGTTCGAGTTTGCTATCGACGATGCAAGCCAGGAAGCTGTTAAGAAAAGGGTGTGTAGGTTATCTGTGCCACATTGTTGATACCCAACGAGAGGGAGTCGAAATGGGGCAGATACCTATCGTGAATGAATTCGCGGATGTATTTCCAGACGAATTGCCAGGACTTCCACCAGATAGGGAGATCGAATTCGTGATAGACGTAGTGCCTGGAACGGCACCCGTTTCAAGGGCCCCATATAGAATGGCGCCAGTAGAGATGAAAGAGTTGATGGTTCAACTGCAAGAATTGTTAGATAAAAAGTATATCCAACCGAGTTTGTCTCCATGGGGAGCGCCAGTGTTATTTGTGAAGAAGAAGGATGGATCGCTGAGGCTTTGTATCGACTATCGGGAGTTGAACAAAGTAACGATCAAGAATAAGTATCCGTTGCCCAGGATCGATGATTTGTTTGATCAGTTGAAGGGGGCAAAATACTTTTCTAAAATAGATCTGAGAACGGGATATCACCAGCTGAAGGTGAGGGGAGAGGACGTACCTAAGACAGCATTTAGGACTCGTTACGGCCATTATGAGTTCCTAGTGATGTCATTCGGGTTAACGAATGCACCAGCCGCATTTATGGATTTAATGAATAGAGTGTTCAAGCAGCATTTGGACAAATTTGTAGTGGTGTTCATAGATGATATTCTAGTCTACTCTTTGACACAGGAAGATCATGCTGAACACCTAAGAATAGTGATGGAAACCTTGAGGAGGGAGAAATTGTATGCGAAATTCTCGAAATGCGAATTTTGGCTAGAGAGAGTCCACTTTTTGGGACACGTGATTGACAAAGATGGTATATCCGTAGACCCAGCAAAGGTGGAGGCGGTTATTAATTGGGAACAGCCGAAGACGCCGACAGAAGTGCGTAGTTTCTTAGGGTTAGCGGGCTACTATCGGAGATTTATTCAGGATTTTTCGAAGATAGTGACCCCATTAACCCAATTGACGAGGAAGGCAGTAAAGTATGTTTGGACAGAGAAGTGTGAGGAGAGCTTCCGAGAGCTCAAGAAAAGGTTGAGCGAGGCGCCAGTATTATCCTTACCAGATGATACAGGTGATTTTGTAGTTTATAGTGATGCATCACACAAGGGACTTGGATGCGTGCTTATGCAGCACGGTAAAGTCATTGCGTATGCGTCACGACAGTTGAAAGATTATGAGAGGGGATACCCTACTCATGATCTCGAATTAGCAGCAGTCGTGTTTGCCTTGAAGATTTGGAGGCATTACTTATACGGTGAGAAATGTGAGATATACACGGACCACAAAAGTCTAAAGTATATTTTCACACAGAAGGAGTTGAATATGAGGCAGAGGAGGTGGTTAGAATTGATCAAAGATTATGATTGTGAGATTCTATATCACCCAGGGAAGGCGAATGTAGTGGCCGACGCCTTAAGTAGGAAGGGTCGGGGGAAGTTGTCAATGTTAACGGCTCAAGATGAGCTAATAACAGAGATGGCTAAACTGGAGATAGAAGTGAGGTTCCCGACAGAATCGGGAGAGAAGTTGTTCACAATAGAGACTCGTCCAATCTTATTGGACCGAGTAAAAGAAGCACAACTTAACGATGAGGAGTGCGAGGGAATAAGGCAGAGAATTTCCCAAGGAGAGGAAATTAAGTATAAACTCGATGATGATGGAGTGATGAGATTTGAAGGAAGAATTTGGGTACCGCTAGTACCCGAGTTACGAGAAGAGATTTTGCAAGAGGCCCATAGTTCGAGGTACTCGATCCATCCGGGAAGTACAAAGATGTATCAAGACCTCCGACTACATTTTTGGTGGCCGAACATGAAGAGAGAAGTCGCAGAGTGCGTTAGTAGGTGCCTAACTTGTCAGAGAGTCAAGGCCGAGCATCAGAGACCAAGTGGGTTGCTTCAACCCTTAGAGATTCCGGAGTGGAAGTGGGAACATATCACGATGGATTTTGTGGTAGGACTCCCAACAACGCAAAAGGGATACGACGCTATATGGGTCATAGTGGATCGTTTGACGAAATCGGCGCATTTCTTGCCGATCAGAATTAGGTTCAAATTAGACCAACTAGCCAAACTCTATGTTAAGGAAATTGTTTCTAGACATGGAGTGCCAATTTCGATTGTGTCGGATCGGGATCCGCGTTTCACGTCGAATTTTTGGAAGAGTCTACAAGAGCAATTGGGAACACAGCTGAGGTTGAGCACGGCGTATCATCCTCAAACAGACGGGCAGAGCGAGCGGACGATACAGACTTTAGAAGATATGCTACGGGCATGTGTGATGGACTTTAAAGGGAATTGGGACGACCACCTACCTTTAGTTGAGTTCGCCTATAATAATAGTTATCACGCTAGTATAGGCATGTCGCCTTACGAAGCGTTATATGGAAGGAAATGCAGAACGCCATTGTGTTGGGATGAGGTAGGGGAACGCAAATTGTTGGGACCGGAATTGGTACAGCAAACTGCGGAGATCGTCAAGGTAATAAGAGCGAGACTAGTCGCGGCCCAAGACAGGCAAAAGAAGTATGCAGACAAGCATCGCCAGAAGAGAGACTTCGACGTCGGTAGCTATGTATTTTTGAAGGTGTCCCTCCCTGGAAGGGGAAGATACGGTTCGGGAAGAAAGGGAAGCTGAGTCCAAGGTTTATAGGACCGTTTGAAGTATTGAGAAGGGTAGGAGAAGTGGCTTATGAGGTAGCCTTACCTCTTGAGTTGGAACATATCCATAACGTGTTTCACGTGTCGGTACTACGACCCTATAAGCAAGACTATAAGCATGTGATAGAGTATGAACCTATTCAGGTTGAGAAAGACTTAACGTATGAAGAAATTCCTATTCAGATAATTGATAGGAAAGAGCAAGTCTTGCGAAGTAAGACCATATATTCTGTGAAGGTAGTATGGAGGAACCACAACGCTGAAGAAGCGACGTGGGAACTCGAAGATAAGATGAAGAAGAATTATCCCCATCTTTTTGTTTAACCTTATGTCGTAATTCTGGGGACAGAATTCTTATAAGGGGGGGAGGATGTAACGACCGTGGATCGTGGGTAGCGTTGTAACACGAGCCAATGAATTTTATTGAATAAATTGAACTTTTATTAATATTATTCCGTGTTATGTGTTTAAATATTTTATTACTACGTATGATGTGTATGTGATAATTTTTGAGTGTTGTTATTTCATGGTATTGATTAAATCATTTAGAGAAATAGCACTAAAGCGCTATTTATGCAAATACGCCTTTTTCGATTTTATGACTTTTCATAATTTCGCCAAAGCGTTAATGAGAGGGGTTAATAATTCAAGTGTGGGATTTTATTTGAGCCCAATTGAATTTGTGTTAGAAGCCCAATCGAATTGATTATTTGAAGCCCAATAGATTTTGAATAATAGCCCAAATGGTAGCCCAAGACCCACGGGTCGAACCCATGACCCAAACCCAAACCCATGACCCATGATCCATGACCCATTGGGTCATGAGGAGAGAGAAATCTGCAGGTGGGTTTGAGAGGGAGAGAGAAAACGCATGCGGGATGCGGGAGAAATGAGGAAGGGAAGAGGAAGTCACCGACTAAAGCCTTGGTTAAAAACATTTCAGCATTTGGCAGAGGGAAAGGAGATACCAAGAGTGTGGGAGAAGGGAAGGGGAGTACCCCAGGCCAAACATTCGCCTGGGAGAGCCAAAGCTCTCCCGACCAAGACATGAGGGCGGTGGTTGCTTGCACGCTCAGTTCATTCAAGAGCTGAGCTTCTTCCTTCAGTAAATACCTTCATTGCATAGCCTTTCTTCCTTTCATTCCTCCAAGCAAGAACCAAAGAATATACACAGAAGTTAGAGAGAGAAAATAGATAGAGAGTAGAGAGAGAGACGGGTAAGAAGAAGAAGAAGAAGAAGAAGAAGAAGGAGAAGAAGAAGAAGAGGGAAGATAGCAGCTGTAACAATCACCCAAACATTTAGAAGAAAGCTACAAGAGGTGAGTAATGGAACCTAGCTCATCTTCTTCATTTTCAAGCTTCCAAGCTTAGCTTTGGTTCATTAATGGCAGATATTGTTATGATTGTTGTGATGGTTGTTGGTTGTTAATGAATGATTTTATATGTTCTTAGTACCTTAAAACATCTGTTAATAGCATCCAAGAGTTGAACAAAAGAAAGAAAATCATACATGTGCATAAAGGAGAAAGAAACGGACTGTACGGACTAGACTTTGTTTTAATTCTGGTATTGTTTTGTTGTGTGTTTAATTATGAGCTTCTGGGTATGTGTAGTACACTCAGTAAGGAAGCCTTAGGCTTTTGAACGATCCCATTTCGACTTCGTATGAAGAAGTTATGGCGATTTAATGAAGAGATATCAAGTTCGAAACAAATACGCACAAAACTAGTTGAGTAGGCTTTTTGGGGCTAAGTTTCGGACTTGTTAGAGGGGTCCAAGAAATTATGAATCCATGATGGTTTTGTAGTTCATGTTGCAAGCTTTCCATAGCCTCCGGAACGGCCTAATTCCGACTTATAACGAAGAAGTTATGAAGGTTTAAAGTTTGTATGTCAAACAACCAAAACGAGTCGGAAGCCAAGCCTTGGGGCCAGGCCAGGCGCGCGGGCGCGGTGGGGCGCCGTGCGGGCGCGCTGGGCGTGTCAGGCGTGCTGGGCGCAGGCGGGCGCGCGCGCTGGGCGCATGGGCTTGACAGCTCTGACGTCCTTTACTAAAATGGGCGTAACTTTCTCATACGAACTCCGATTTGGATGATTCAAGATGATTCGGAAAGCTAAGAAGTAGAGCTACAACCTCCAATATTTAGAACTGTAATTTAGTGTATTGATCAATTTCTAAATTGGCCATTTTTAGGACTATTGTGCATTAGGAAGCAAAGGGAGGGGGGGCGTCGTACATGCATGTATGTAACGTGTAATGTTTCCAACGCTATAAGTTATTGTTTTAAGTTCTAAAACTTGTAGATTATGGTTTATAATGACTCTTAGCATTAATCAATGATGGATTAGACAAGTGTATGAGCATGTTAAACTTATGCATATGAGGCGAATCGGGCGTGCGTTGTGCGAACGTCGAAACGTCGTATCAAGTGTGTGTAACCTTGTTTGATATTATGTTTCTAATTAGAATGAAACATTATAGTGTAATGTAAACCAATATTTGGCATCAATTATGTGGCTAATTGGTATGTGGATACGTACTTAAATGTGTAGGATTTTTGAAGGACGATTAACGTCAAGTAGTAGCAAGCGCTTAAGGCAAGTTTTCTAACGCTTGTCTAACCCTTGTGTTGGGCAAGTTTATTTGACTCATTTGATTATATTCTCATGACTCTCATGCGATGTTTGAAGTTCCGATTTACGCAATACATATATGATTGTGTGAATTCCTTACTTATGTAAATTTTTCAGTATTTGCACAAGTATTCGAGCTATGTTATGACATAAATTGTTGAAGCTTTCAAGTTCGCATATATATGAACTGTTATAGAGAACGTCGATGCCATTTGTTTCGGCTAGACATATATTGAAATGTTTTATTGATTTGATAATAAATCCTTAAAATGTTATTGATGATTAAGTAGAGCTATCCAACCGAATTGCTTTGGTTAGGATTCCGAGACATGAATGAGATGAACAACCCTAATATTAGGGGTAGTTTTTAGTCAGTTATTCTGACAAGGCATCGAGCGCCTAAACAAACGCATATAGTCGTTTCCAGCTAGAGTGTTGATCAACATAGAGTACAATAGGCTGATCACCTAGAAGTGCTCGTAAGTAAGACGGTTTGCAGTTATAATGCTGTGTACCTTTTCAAGAAAGCAAAAGAAAGTTCAAGGTCTTATGACCACTCAATGTCGTTTCAAAAATATATTATTAAAACGAAAGCAAAGTATTATTCCTGTTTATTCAGAATATTTCACAACTATTGTTCAGTTGTCGAAGAGAAATGATATGATTGATGATATTGTTGTTATTCAACTGTTATACTTGCTGGGCAATTGAATGCTCATTCTTGCTTTATATTAAACATTGCAGCTAAGTCCGAGCGGGTTGAAGGTTCCGGTAAGGACAAGGGAAAGGGCAAGATGAACGTCTAGATGGCGTCGTAGTTTATTTATATTAGTAATGTTGTAATATTAAGACTTATTATGTATTTGGAATGATGTTATGGTAATAGAACCTGGGATTGAGAGTAAGACGTGTTGTAATAATATAGTAATTACATTCATGTCTATTATGTTGTATGGAATGGGATGTACCGTGTAGCACCGGATTCGGGTTTGAGGTACCCGGATTTGGGGGCGTCACACAAGGTAAGGTGCTTTGCGGGTGAATAAGCACTGCCTCGAGAAGTTGTGCCACTTGGTTCTCGACGCTTCGTAACAATTCATGTTTCTCAATGAACAAGGGAAGAATCTCCTCCACATTAGATGTATCCTCATGGTATGGTGGAGGTTGGAATGAAAATTCTGAATGGTATGAGAGACTTGGATCAAAGCATTGATCTTGACTGTTGTCCCAAGAAAAGCTTGGATGATGTTGCCAACCCGGTTGATAGTAGTTTGGGTAATAGTCAGCTTGATTCTGACTGTAGGCATTTTGAGTGGATTGGCTTTTAAGAGTGTCAACAGCCCTTGAAAGCGTTGCAAGATGTTCTTGCAATTGCTCAAGAAGTTTTGACGAACTTGGTTGCGTCGTCCCCTCATAATCCCATTGATAATTATGCTCATCCATTAACTGAAACAAAAAAAACAAAATAAATAATAAGCAAATTATTTACAAGTCTAAATTAAGACCAATTCGATTGTCATTAATATTGGAAAACACTAGAAGAACAATTCCCCGGCAACGGCGCCAAAAACTTGTTGGTCCGATTTAGCAACCGAAAAATACGCGCAAAGTATACGCGGTCAACAAGTAATATAATGATAAGAGAGTTGTCGAACCCACAGAGAATTGTTCTAGTGTAATCCCAAGTACCAACTATATATTGGTATTGATTTTAATTAGACAAATGATGATTTGATATTTTTTGTTGTTGGTAGTGAATAAAGATAATAATAATCAAGTAAAAGATAATTAAATATAATATTAACAAGTCTAAGATTGCAATTTCCCCCAACACTTCATTTGAATATCCTAACTCTCTCATTTGAATTAATTAACAACATAGAATTGCCAACCGAGAAATCAAAGCTACTTATAAGCCTCTGTCGATGGTCAAATTCGAATCTTCCTAATGCGGCAATGTAGGTATATGTCTATCCTACACACTATCAAGAGACCAATTTCAAGAACAATAACAAGACACGTGTCACTAAATCTCATTTACCGTCCCTTCAATTACCAACTTTCACATAGGAAGTCATTAAGAATAGATTCTCCATTGGTTGCACACGGTATCTAGGTATATATCTATCCTAAATACTATCAAGTTACCTATCATTGAGGATAATCAACAAGACACACGTCACTTAATCTCAATTAACAACCCACAACAATCTTTAACTTTCGCATGATATCATAACAAGGTCTAAACACTATAATCCGTTCGTCAAGTTCATATAGGTTCCCACGGTAATTACTAGCTAGGCAATTAATATATGAAGCATAAATTATGACATACAATTCACAAATGAGTAATTAATAACAAAGAGAGAGAAATCAATTCAAACTATGTGTTGGGTTCCATTGAAATCTTAGAATACAAGCTTTAGTTCATGGTAGCTAAGCAAAACATCAAACACATGGTGTTCATCATAAAATAGAATTACAAATTCAAAGGAAAGTAAGAGATGATAAAACCCATTTAGAAGATAATCATGTGTTGCTTGTTTGGTTGATGTCAATCTCTAGCTTTTCCTCTTCATTTGGCATTCGTTTCTCTTTTTGCTCCTTAGCTTGTTGCTGGAATTTCCTTGAATTGCAGCCCTCAAGCTCTTCTTGATGATGTATGTGTAGCCTCCCAAAGGTTTAGATATGCCTTGACAATCCTTTCCTTCTTGGTTCTTTGGCTTGTGCTGAGTTTTTCCTTGTATTGCCGCACTTTTGCTCTCAAGTTGATGTTTTAGTCTAGCCTCCCAATCCCTAGTTATGAAATATGAAGCCCCAATGAGATATTATATAGTGCCTCCATGAAAAACCCTAGCCAAACATCAGATTTTGGGTCAAAAGTGAGCTGGAATCGGCACTAAGAGCTCAAAAGATCGCACTCAGCAACGCCCAGATGCGCCCGCACGCAACGCCGCCTGGTGCGCCCGCACGCTGCCCCCTGGCCATGCCGCACGCCCATGGCACGCCCATGGCGCGCGCGCGCGCGCGCTGGCTGCCTGGTGCCAGGCGCCGTGCGCCCGCACCCATTTCCGCGCGCCCGCGCCAGGTGGCCTGTATCCCGACTCAGCTTTGACCTCTGTTAGTAAAATGGCCATAACTTCTTCGTCCGAACTCGGATTAAGGCGTGTAAATAGGCTATGGAAAGCTGAGAAAGAGCTCTACAACTTTCATAACTGGAGCTTGACGAGAAAATGTCCAGAGAAAGGCTCAAATGGAGCCCGAAGCAACTGCTGTGTAAAATACATGCCAAATCCGATGGTAAAATAGCCATAACTCTCTCATACGAACTTCAAATTGGATGATTCAAGATGCTCTGGAAAGCTAAGACAAATATCTATAACTTTCGTTCTTTGAGTTTTGAGAGATTCGGAATGGAGCATGGGTGAAATTTGGAAACAAGCAGCTATAGTGCCAAAGTTAGGCTCAAAATGGCAAATTAGGCATCCATGAGCATTGATGATCAACTAGCTCTTATTCCACTTCCTACAAAACTAAGTAAAAACACATAAAAGCAATACAAAACACATAAACGCAATACAAAATAACATTTTACAAAAATATGATAAAAATATATAAAAACCAAACGAAATGACTTAGGATTTACAAATTATCAAGCTCAAATGTACCTAATTTGTGTATATAAAACACACCCATCAACAAGCATCGCCAGAAGAGAGACTTCGACGTCGGTAGCTATGTATTTTTGAAGGTGTCTCCCTGGAAGGGGAAGATACGGTTCGAGAAGAAAGGGAAGCTGAGTCCAAGGTTTATAGGACCGTTTGAAGTATTGAGAAGGGTAGGAGAAGTGGCTTATGAGGTAGCCTTACCTCTTGAGTTGGAACATATCCATAACGTGTTTCACGTGTCAGTACTACGACCCTATAAGCAAGACTATAAGCATGTGATAGAGTATGAACCTATTCAGGTTGAGGAAGACTTAACATATGAAGAAAATCCTATTCAGATAATTGATAGGAAAGAGCAAGTCTTACGAAGTAAGACCATATATTCTGTGAAGGTAGTATGGAGAAACCACAACGCCGAAGAAGCGACGTGGGAACTCGAAGATAAGATGAAGAAGAATTATCCCCATCTTTTTGTTTAACCTTATGTCGAAATTCTGGGGACAGAATTCTTATAAGGGGGGAGGATGTAACGACCGCGGATCGCGGGTAGCTTTGTAACGCGAGCCTACGAATTTTATTGAATAAATTGAACTTTTATTAATATTATTCTGTGTTATGTGTTTGAATATTTTATTACTACATATGATGTGTATGTGATAATTTTTGAGTGTTGTTATTTCATGGTATTGATTAAATCATTTAGAGAAATAGCGTTAAAGCGCTATTTATGCAAATACGCCTTTTTTGATTTTATGACTTTTCATAATTTCGCCAAAGCGTTAATGAGAGGGGTTAATAATTCAAGTGTGGGATTTTATTTGAGCCCAATTGAATTTGTGTTAGAAGCCCAATCGAATTGATTATTTGAAGCTAAAAACCCATGGGTCAAGTCCATGACCCAAAACCACAACCCATGACCCATAACCCATGACCCATGAGGGAAATGGGTTATAACAATCAGCTGGGAATTGGAGGTGGAAGACGCATGCGGGAGAAGGAGAGGGAGAATGAGCCACCGACCAAACACTTGGGGGAAGCAATTCAACACTTTACTAAGGAAAGAAGAGACCAAACATGTGGGGAGAAGGGGAGGGAACCACCCGACACCAAGCATGGGAGAAGACCAAGCATGCTCAGCTCATTCAAGAGTTGAGCTTCCTCAAGAGCTGACCTCCTTCATCTGCATATACCTCCCTTTCACAGCAATTCTTTTCCTTTCCTTCCAGTTTGCTAAGGCAAAACCAAAGAACTAGTAAGAACATGCAAAGAAGCTAGAGAGAGAAAGTGAAGAGAGAGAGAGACGGGTGAACTGAAGAAGGAGAAGTAGAAGAAGAAGAAAGGAGCCTATTTACCTTACAGAACCATCTAGCATTAAGAAGAAAGCCACAAGAGGTGAGTAATGGAACCTAGCTCATCTCCTTCATTTTTAAGCTTCCAAGCTTAGCTTTAGTTCATTAATGGCAGATGTTGTTATGATTGCTGTGATGGTTGTTGGTTGTTAATGAATGATTTTATATGTTCTTAGTACCTTAAAACATCTGTTAATAGCATCCAAGAGTGGAACAAAAGAAAGAAAATCATACCTGTGCATAAAGGAGAAAGAAACGGACTGTACGGACTAAACTTTGTTTTAATTCTGGTATTGTTTTGTTATGTTTTTAATTATGAGCTTTTGGGTATGTGTAGTACACTCAGTAAGGAAGCCTTAGGCTTTTGAACGATCCCATTTCGACTTCGTATGAAGAAGTTATGGCGATTTAATGAAGAGATATCAAGTTCGAAACAAATACGCACAAAACTAGTTGAGTAGGCTTCTGGGGCTAAGTTTCGGACTTGTTAGAGAGTCCAAGAAATTATGAATCCATGAGGGTTTTGTAGTTCATGTTGCAAGCTTTCCATAGCCTCCGGAACGGCCTAATTCCGACTTATAACGAAGAAGTTATGAAGGTTTGAAGTTTGCATGTCAAACTACCAAAACATGTAGGAAACCAAGCCTTGGGGCCAGGCCATGGGCGCGGGCGCGGTGGGGCGCCGCGCGGGCGCGGTGGGGCGCCGCGCGGGCGCGCTGGGCGCATGGGCTTGACAGCTCTGACCTCCTTTACTAAAACGGGCATAACTTTCTCATACGAACTCCAAATTGGATGATTCAAGATGATTCGGAAAGCTAAGAAGTAGTACTACAACTTCCAATAATTAGAACTGTAATTTAATGCTGTGATCAATTTCTAAATTGGCCATTTTTAGGATTATTGTGCATTAGGAAGCAAAAGGAGGGCGTCGTACATGCATGTATGTAACGTGTAATGTTTCCAACGCTATAAGTTATTGTTTTAAGTTCTAAAACTTGTAGATTATAGTTTATAATGACTCTTAGCATTAATCAATGATGGATTAGACAAGTGTATGAGCATGTTAAACTTATGCATATGAGGTGAATCGGGCGTGCGTTGTGCGAACGTCGAAACGTCGTAGAGAGTGTGTGTAACCTTGTTTGATATTATGTTTCTAATTAGAATGAAACATTATAGTGTAATGTAAACCAATATTTGGCATCAATTATGTGGCTAATTGGTATGTGGATACGTACTTAAATGTGTAGGACTTTTGAAGGACGATTAACGTCAAGTAGTAGCAAGCGCTTAAGGCAAGTTTTCTAACGCTTGTCTAACCCTTATGTTGGGCAAGTTTATTTGATTCATTTGATTATATTCTCATGACTCTCATGCGATGTTTGAAGTTCCAATTTACGCAATACAAATATGATTGTGTGAATTCCTTACTTATGTAAATCTTTAGTATTTGCACAAGTATTCGAGCTATGTTATAAATTGTTAAAGCTTTCAAGTTCACATATATATGAACTGTTATAGAGAACGTCGATGCCATTTGTTTCGGCTAGACAGATATTGAAATGTTTTATTGATTTGATAATAAATCCTTGAAATGTTATTGATGATTAAGTAGAGCTATCCAACTGAATTGCTTTGGTTAGGATTCCGAGACATGAATGAGATGAACAACCCTAATGTTAGGGGCAGTTTTTAGTCAGTTATTCTGACAAGGCATCGAGCGCCTAAACAAACGCATATAGTCGTTTCCAGCTAGAGTGTTGATCAACATAGAGTACAATAGGCTGATCACCTAGAAGTGCTCGTAAGTAAGACGGTTTGCAGTTATAATGCTGTGTACCTTTTCAAGAAAGCAAAAGAAAGTTCAAGGTCTTATGACCACTCAATGTCGTTTCAAAAATATATTTTTAAAACGAAAGCAAAGTATCATTCTTGTTTATTCAGAATATTTCACAACTATTGTTCAGTTGTCGAAAAGAAATGATATGATTGATGATATTGTTGTTATTCAACTGTTATACTTGCTGGGCAATTGAATGCTCATTCTTGCTTTATATTAAACATTGCAGCTAAGTTCGAGCGGGCCGAAGGTTCCGGTAAGGACAAGGGAAAGGGCAAGATGAACGTCTAGATGGCGTCATAGTTTATTTGTAGTAGTAATGATGTAATATTAAGACTTATTATGTATTTGGAATGATGTTATGGTATTAGAACCTGGGGATTGAGAGTAAGACGTGTTGTAATAATATAGTAATTACATTCATGTCTATTTTGTTGTATGGAATGGGATGTACCGTGTAGCACCGGATTCGGGTTTGAGGTACCCGGATTTGGGGGCGTCACATACCGCGTGCTACAGTGTAACACTGCGTGCTACAGTACTTTTATCACCGTATATTTAAACGGTTAAAAGTGATAGTACCGTTGACAATTTTTATTAAAAAGTTTATTTTTATCGTTTTCGGTATCCGATAATTAGTCATTGTGGGACCCACCAATGATTGGTTAATTCGGCGTCGTCGTACTTTATCGAATATAATATTCCTCGACATAACGAATATTACCCAACAGAAAGAATATTCCCCGACATACTTTTGAATAATTTGCACATCTCACCCGTAACTTCCCATTTTATGAAATTAACACCTTACTGTATCACATAAAAATTATAAGAAAATTAAATTCTCTTTATTAAAAATTCGGGGTTTTACAATTAACAACTTGAAAACGAATAAGAAAATGAAAGGATGTGTAACCTTCGGAGATAAATTTCCAATGACTAGAATAAGTAACACAAGAAGGACAAGGATTTGTATCCCACCCATTCTACTGAAATCCATACTTTCTTCTAATCACCTGATGCCAAAGAGAGTCGCGTTCCAAAGGAAAGCGCCATACCCATTTACCCACTAGAGATCAGTTCTTAGACATCAAGTTCCCAAGACCTAAACTCCCTTCCTCTCTAGGCGGCACACATAATCTTAATCAACCAAATGGTCCTTCCTATCCTTGTTATCCCCAACCCATAAAAACATGAACATAATACATTCTAGAGATTTGGCTACCCTTACCAGGACCTTAAATAACGAGAGATAATAAAGAGGAATACTCGTTAAACAAGCCTGAATAAAAGTAATCCTCTCACCTAAACAGAAGTAAGCACATTTCCAATAATCAAGCCCCTTACCCACTCGTTGTAACGATCGCGGATCGCGGGTAGCTTTGTAACGCGAGGCTATGAATTTTATTAAATAAATTGAACTTTTATTAATATTATTCCGTGTTATGTGTTTGAATATTTTATTACTACATATGATGTGTAGGTGATAATTTTTGATTGATATTATTTTTATTAGTAGAGAAATAGCGCTAAAGCGCTATTTACGCAAAAGACGCCTTTTTCGATTTTATGACTTTTCATAATTTCGCCAAAGCGTTAATGAGAGGGATTGATAATCCAAGTGTGGGATTTTATTTTAGCCCAATTAAATTTTTATTAGAAGCCCAATAGATTATTAGTTGAAGCTCAAAACCCATGGACTTAGTCCATGAACCAAACCCACCATCCATGACCCACAACCCATGACCCATGAGGGAAATGGGTTATGTAATCAGCTGGTCACATTTGTAGAAGGAGAAGAGTACGGGAGAAGGAAGAGAAGAAGAAGAAGATGAAGAACGTGATGGATTTGGGGAGGAGCAAAACTTGCATTTGGTGAAGGAAGAACAACTCGGGAGAAGGGAGGGGGAGAACCCAAATTGCCGACCAAGCCTTGGAGGAGCCGAAACTCTCCCACCCGAGCATGGGGAGCTGTCATGTCTAGCATGCTCAGCCTTGAACCCATCCTTGAAGCTCAGTTCTTCTTCTATAAATACTCCTCCCTTGCCATACATCCATTCCTTTGATTGTTGCTTAGTAAGATAGCTGAAACTTGAGAGAAAATAGTGAAGAGAGTGTTCACGGGTGGTTTGAGAAAGAAGAAGGAGTGTGGTAGCAGCTGCTATTTGATTCATTAACAACTTAGAACAAGCTCCAAGAGGTAAGCAATATAGAGCTTAGCTCATTTACACAATATTTCTAAGTTTATAGTTTGGCTTTGATTGCTTTGTTAGAGTTGTGTGCTGATTTTTGCTTAGTTGGTTCATGAACATGTATGAAGGTTAATTAGCTCTATAAGACCTTGTTAATGGTATGTGAAAGTAGAACAATGAATGAGAGTCGAACCTATGCATAAGGAATCAAGAAATGGACTGAAATGGACATTAGTGGCCTGTTATTCATGTTTTGTTAATAATGAAGTTGTAATCATCTTGGTTTGGTTATGTGCATTGGTTGTGTATTGTTGGTATATGCCAAAAAGGTATGAGTAATGATTTCAATGGGAAATCTGGACTAGAGTATAATGAGACTCTACTCCAATGTGAGTTTTCAACTCATGCCCACCAACTATTTGGTTTAATATCCAAGAGAATGATTTCTCTAAGGAACATGAGAATTAGAGATGATTAATTGATTAAATGATGTTATGATGCATAGCTCAGTTGTAAAAGCATGTTTTAAGTCATATAGACATGTTGTATAATGGCTAAGAAGCAAAGGGGATAAATCCAAAATTGTTGGTTTTGGTTCTGCAGTAGCAGAACCTGAAAGCTCCTGGATGCAGAGGGGCGCAGCTGCGCCACTCCCCAGTATAAGACCTGCGCAGCTGCGCTGGTCTGCAGAGCTGAAAGTCCCTGGATGCAGAGTGGCGCAGCTGCGCCACTCCCAAGCATAGCACCTGCGCAGCTGCGCTGGGTGCCAGACCTGAAAGTCCCTGGATGCAGAGTGGCGCAGCTGCGCCACTCCCAAGTACAAGACCTGTGCAGCTGCGCCGGTCTGCAGAGGTGAACTGTTTTGCTACTTTGTGTTATTGATGCGATGCATGTTTACATAGGCCTAACATGTTATAAATACCCCAAAATATGTATGATATGTTAATGTAATAGTTGAATGACCCCAAGCATGAAATGACTAAGTCACGTGCGATTTGCTTAAATGAAATGAATAGCATAGTTGCATTTTTCGTTTGGGTAAGCGTAGTGGCAATCAATGTTCGTAATGATTATAATGTGTTGATTAATGTAAGCCAATTTTTGGTGTTTATTGTGAGACTAATTGGTATGTGAACATATGTCTAAATGCGTAGGACATATTTGAAGGACGATTAACGTCAAGTAGTAGCAAGCGCTTAAGGCAAGTTTCCTAAACCCTTGTCTAACCTTTGTGTTGGGCAAGTTCTCTAGCTTCATTCACTTTCAGTATTGAATGCAAGTTTCGTATCTTATACAAGAGATGTATATTGTGCAAGTTTATTTGATTCATTTGATTATATTCTCTTGACTCTCATGCGATGTTTGAAGTTTCGATTTACGCAATACATATATGGTTGTGTGAATTCCTTACTTATGTAAATTTTTCAGTATTTGCACAAGTATTCGAGCTATGTTATGACATAAATTGTTGAAGCTTTCAAGTTCACATATATATGAACTGTTATAGAGAACGTCGATGCCATTTGTTTCGGCTAGACAGATATTGAGATATTTTATTGATTTGATAATAAATCCTTGAAATGTTATTGATGATTAAGTAGAGCTATCCAACCGAATTGTTTTGGTTAGGATTCCGAGACATGAATGAGATGAACAACCCTAATATTAGGGGCAATTTTTAGTCAGTTATTCTGACAAGGCATCGAGCGCCTAAACAAACGCATATAGTCGTTTCCAGCTAGAGTGTTGATCAACATAGAGTACAATAGGCTGATCACCTAGAAGTGCTCGTAAGTAAGACGGTTTGCAGTTATATTGCTGTGTACCTTTTCAAGAAAGCAAAAGCAAGTTCAAGGTCTTATGACCACTCAACGTTGTTTCAAAAATATATTTTTAAAACGAAAGCAAAGTATTATTCTTGTTTATTCAGAATATTTCACAACTATTGTTCAGTTGTCGAGGAGAAATGATATGATTGATGATATTGTTGTTATTCAACTGTTATACTTGCTGGGCAATTGAATGCTCATTCTTGCTTTATATTAAACATTGCCGCTAAGTTCGAGCGGGCCGAAGGTTCCGGTAAGGACAAGAGAAAGGGCAAGATGAACGTCTAGATGGCGTCATAGTTTATTTGTAGTAGTAATGATGTAATATTAAGACTTATTATGTATTTGGAATGATGTTATGGTATTAGAACCTGGGGATTGAGAGTAAGACGTGTTGTAATAATATAGTAATTACATTCATGTCTATTATGTTGTATGGAATGGGATGTGCCGTGTAGCACCGGATTCGGGTTTGAGATACCCGGATTTGGGGGCGTCACACTCACTCTATTACAGGACACCAAAAAGACTAAGATCTCGGGTTACCACCTAAAGGGACCCCTAAATAAGTCATTGGTAAGGACACGACTTCACACCTAACTAGTGAAACATAAGAAACAAGAACATTATCCTCCATATTAATATCAGTGAGACTACACTTTGAAAGATTAATCTTCATACCCGATATGGACTTAAAAATGTGTATGAGCGACAAGACATTCTTAAAACCTGCAACACCTTCAACAAGAAAAAGAATGGTATCTTCCGCAAATTGAAGATGAGAAACTTTAACTTCATCTCTACTAATTACGCAGCCATTAACAAGACCTTCCATCTCGTTTTTCCGAATCATCCTACTCAAAACATCCACCACAAGAGTAAAGAGAAACGGAGAAAGCGGATCCCTTTGTCTAAGACCTCTAGATGCCTTGAACCTTTAGGCTCACCATTAACAATCACAGAAAGATGGGAAGAAGAAAAGCAACCCTTAATCCACATTCTCCATTTTGGCCCAAAACTTTTCATAGTTAATTAAGACCTTATCTAGGAAACTCCAATTAACCCTATTATAGGGCTTTCTCAAAATCCAACTTTAAAATCAAGGCCCTACTACCTCTTCGTCTTACATCTTCCACCACCTCATTATCAACTAAAGCCGCATCTAGAATTTGTCTACCACCCACAAAAGTACTCTAGTTAGAAGAAATAGTACCATCTAAGACATCACCAATGCACTTAGAAAGGACCTTAGTGAGAATCTTATACACACTAGTTACTAAACTTATAGGTCTATAATCTCTAACCCGGATGGATCTATCCTTCTTAGTAACTAAAGTAATAAAGGTAAAGTTAATGCTCTTACACAAGACTCCATTACCATGAAACTCTTGGAAGAAACTCAAAAGATCATCTTTGATAGTACTCCAACACTGTTGAAAACAAGCTAAGAAATATCCATCCGAACCTGGAGCCTTGTCGCCCTTCATCCCAAAAACACGGTCTAATTTCCTCCTCAAAAGGCCTCTCTAACCACAAACTCTTATCCCCTTTAATAGGATCCCACTATAGGCCCTCAATCATAAGCTTAGCACAACTATCCTCCATATACAATTTTTTTAAAAAATTAGTTATATCATCAGCTATCAAGTCATTAAACCTATGAACCTCCCTAGACTCCAATTCAATTTCTTTGACAAAAATTCGCATATGCTTTCCACTTGCAACTTTATGAAAAAGCATAAAATTACAATCCCCATGTTTAACCCAATTAGCTTTTATCTTCTATATTCAACAAACTTCTTCTTTCATGACTAATTCCTCAAACTCCTTAAGCATTACCCTCCTACTAGCTAAATCTATAGATAAAAGACCATCTTCTTCTAACCTGTCAATGTCTCTCACCTCCCCCACTAATGCAGCTTTCCTTAATCGTAAGTCGCCAAAAATCTCTTTATTCCACTCCTTCAACCTAACTTTGACGGCTCTCAACTTCTTCATAAATACAAAACCCGACCAACCCTCAAATTGGCACTCATCTCGCCACTCCTTAATTAGCCCTTCAAAATTATTATGAGAAAGCTACATATTCTCAAAGCGAAAAGGAGTAGGCCCCTACCTGAATGGATTAGATTCAAGAACCACAGGAAAATGATCTAAAGCCATCCTAGGAAGCACCTCCTGAACCTGATTGATAAATTCATCTTCCTAATCATTGGTAAACAAAAAACCTGTCAATGCATGCAGCTACCCGCTACCCTTCAAATCTAGACCAATTATATTAAGTATTAGATAACACGATATCCCTCAAACCATAATCCCTAATAAAATTATTGAACCCCCGCATACTAGTTTGTGACCCTAGAACCTCCCAACTTCTCTTTCGCAGACTACAAAAACATGTTACATCTATCAAATATTCCTCCCAAAAGGCTAAATGCTCCCTAGGATTATTAGGATCATAAACTGAAGTGAACCACCACACACCATAACCACGAATGTTTAACTGGACAGATAAAGTGTACGAACCATCTAAAATTTGGACCTTCAAAGCAACCCTAACATCCCACAAAATAGTAATACCACCCGAAGCTCCCACAAAAGGAAGAAATGCCCAGTCTTTATGTCTAGACTCCCAAATCCTCCAAACAACACACCTAACAACTACCTCCAACTTGGATTCTTGAATGAAGACAACATCAGGGTTGCCTTACGAATCACTTCCCAAATAGTCTTTCTCTTATGCTAGTCCCCTAAAATCCTAACATTCCAAGTTAAGACCTTCATTTGAATTTTTTAGAAGAAACCCTCCTCTGCCCCTTACCCCCTTACAGTTATCCCCCTCATAGTTAACCGATGTTTGGAGCCGCCTCATCGCCAAAAGAGCCTTCTCGATCTTTTATTTTTTCTTACTCAGAGAAGGAGATACCTCAACCCTCGTCTACTCACCCCTAAAATTGACCAATCAAAACCCCAATTTTTCTAACAAATCCTGAGGATCCCGATCGTCCTTCACCTCTCCTATGGGCTTTAGGAACACCACTTCCTTATGAAAACCTGACTGACTTTGGCAAACAACCGAAGAGATAATGTATTTCCTCCATTGGAGTAGGTAAAATACCTCTCCCATCTCTCTCAACTTCCTTATCCAATCCTGACAAAATATCGATCAAAGCGTCAGAATTTTTAAATAGAGATCGAAGACTCATCACTATCATTTATAGAATAAGTTTGTAAAGATTGAGAAAGATCAAAAGGGACAAAAGAAGAAGGAGCGAGGTCATCCTCTGAATTATGGCAAAGAGTTATCCATATATAGTCTTGATCGTCTCTCCTTGTGATTGGTCTGGACTAATAGGCCTCATCAGATCTTTGACCCCTTGTAGTATTGGTACAAAATGCTCAATATCCTCCCTCTTATTCGCGTCCATCATAAAATTAACATCATCATGCTCAAATAAATTAGTTTCAAATAGAGCAATATTTATATCGATAGACTAATCTGCATTCTCCTCCCTAATTTGTTCAATTAACAACTCGTTGTCCCCTTCCACATCACTAGGCCAAGAAGATACCTCATCAGAACTTTTAGCCCACTCCTCCAACGGCCTGTCCTCTATTCCTTTCAGACCTTTTCCTTTAGTAGACAAGGCTTCTTTGACTGAGTCATAAACTTTGGATAAAGAATTATCAGACTTTGGATCGAAGGGAGCTGTCATGAATGGTTGATTAAGATTGCTTTTAATACCTGGCTGATTTGTAATTTTTGCGACACCGATATTATTAGTAACACTCTGCCCATTCAACATGTTGTTTTCTTGACCTACCATGCCCCTCTTCCTCCCTGCTGGCTCATCAACAATCCTTGTCCCATTCAAGTCCCCAAAATCGCTCTTACACATATTGCTAGGCTCCCCCACTTCGAACTTACTTCCCAACAGAATATATCCAGTTAAGTTGGGTATGTTGTTGGGTTTCCTCACCCATGTGTTAGGTAAACTAAAGTGGGGGACAAAGTTAGTGGGAACTTTGGAATTGATGGAAAGAAAAGAAAGCAAAAGTGGAAGAGCCCACCCACTAATGAAATGAAGTTGGCGGAAGATAATGAAGGAAAAAGAAAAAGTGTGCATGTGCAGAGAGAGAATTGATATAGGTTGTTTGCCTATATATATGTGTTTCCTCCATTATGTTAACTTCATGGAATAGGCCAAGGATTCCATCAGAGGGAAATCTCATCCGGGGAGGATGGATGAAAGAGTAATCCCATCTGGGAGGGTAGAAGAGTGAGTGAGAGAAAATCTAAGAGAGTTAAGAGAAGAAAAATAGAGAGAGAGGAAAAGATTAAACAACTAGGAGTGTTGTTTGGGTTCCATCACATAGTTATTGTGGTGAGGTAATTTGAGTGTGTACTCAAATTAGGATATCTTTGTAATCTCTCAATTTATTCTAGTGAATTTTTCGGAGATCGTCCCGTGGTTTTTACCTCTTAGTTATAGAGGGTTTTCCACGTTAAAAATCTTGGTGTCTCGTGCTTGGTTATTTCTTCTCATTATTTCCTGCAGTGGTTATTATTTTGGTGGAACTGCAAATTTAATCTGTTTGGCATGTACTGATATTTTTGGCCATTTAATTTATCAAAGGCAACAGTATTTGGGAGGTGATTTTTTTCAACAATTGGTATCAGAGCTAAGGTTATTTCCGCAGTTGTTTTTGATAAATTTTATGGAGGAATCAGTTGGAGCCATGATCAAATTGGTCTCTTCAAAAGAACACGCGATTGTGTAGTGAATTCTCGATGAAGGGTTGGTGTTTCCCTTGACGTGCTCTCGATGGTGATGTTGAATTCTTGATGGGTTAGGCAAGAATTGGCTCCGAGAGTGGTTACTCGAGAATTGGTGATCCGCGATAATTAAAGAGAAAAATATTGGTCACATCCAGTAGTGGATTGATCAAAGTGTGTTCCACTAATGTTTCGCATGAGATGGAAGCTCACTAAAGGGTCTCTAGTGGTGACTAGAGGAAAGAAAGTAGACATTCTTTACACGATGCAGGTGCATGTGGAAGGTGTTGAAGATGGGGGAGTTAGGTGCAAAAGGAAAGAGATATCTCACAACCATGGTACAAAGCGGTTGTGAAAGAAGACGTGGTACAAAGCTATGCAAGATGGGAGAAAAACCTTGCATGAAACCACGAGAAGAAAACTCTTCGCTTTAAATGGGCATCAAAAGTGAAGAAAGAAAATGATAGCTCGCAACCAGGATACAAAGCGGTTGTGAAAGAATTTGGCAAGAAAATATCTGTCAAATTTGAGTTGGATCCTCCCATCAAGATGAACCATGCCGATGAGATAAAATCCGACTTGAAGAAAGTGAATTCTAAGAAGCTTGAGTTGAGTTGAGACTTCATTGGGATTAACTCCAAGTGAGGAGCTGTGATTTGGTGTGCAAATTCAGTCTTGGAAGGTTATACAGAAGCAGACATGGCAGGTTCCGAAGGGAAGAAATCTACTTCAGTGTATTTGTTTACTTTTGCAGGGGGAACTGTGTTATGGCAGTCCAGTTGCAGAAGTGTGTTGCTTTGTCTATTACTAAGTTGACAACGAAATGTTGTGGTTTCTCCAAAAGTTGGGTTTGACACAAGAATCGACTCCAAGTGACGGGGTCATGATGAATACCTCCTCTCATGGGTTCGGAGGGGGAGATTGTTGGGTTTCCTCACCCATGTGTTAGGTAAACTAAAGTGGGGGACAAAGTTAGTGGGAACTTTGGAATTGATGGAAAGAAAAGAAAGCAAAAGTGGAAGAGCCCACCCACTAATGAAATGAAGTTGGCGGAAGATAATGAAGGAAAGAGAAAAAGTCTGCATGTGCAGAGAGAGAATTGATATAGGTTGTTTGCCTATATATATGTGTTTCCTCCATTATTTTAACTTCATGGAATAGGCCAAGGATTCCATCAGAGGGAAATCTCATCCGGGGAGGATGGATGAAAGAGTAATCCCATCTGGGAGGGTAGAAGAGTGAGTGAGAGAAAATCTAAGAGAGTTAAGAGAAGAAAAATAGAGAGAGGGGAAAAGATTAAACAACTAGGAGTGTTGTTTGGGTTCCATCACATAGTTATTGTGGTGAGGTAATTTGAGTGTGTACTCAAATTAGGATATCTTTGTAATCTCTCAATTTATTCTAGTGAATTTTTCGGAGATCATCCTGTGGTTTTTACCTCTTAGTTATAGAGGGTTTTCCACGTTAAAAATCTTGGTGTCTCGTGCTTGGTTATTTCTTCTCATTATTTTCTGCAGTGGTTATTATTTTGGTGGAACTGCAAATTTAATCTGTTTGGCATGTACTGATATTTTTGGCCATTTAATTTATCAAAGGCAACAGTATTTGGGAGGTGATTTTTCCCAACATATGTTGGGTATCAACTAATATTGTCAGGCCTAAACAAGAGGAACAAAGTAGCTCGTCTATAAGAGAGGAAGAACGTCAACAAGAGGAACTAAGGAGTAATGAATTTTTACATTCATTCCGAGGAACTGTCGTGGATTAGCTTTCCTTAAGTCGTGTGAACGATACCCTCCCGAAGTGCTTTCTGTTACCTCTTTTTCCAAATCATTCATGCACTAGTTGTTGGAAATATAGGGAGTTTTTGCTCTTCCTGTATGTAGGATTTTGTACATTATATATAGGCATCCTTATTAGTTGAGTCAACTAAACTGAAAAAGGTCTATATGGAGATCATATGTCTGTCACGAGGAAATGCTTTCTTGTGAGCCTATATGGGTCTTACAACCCTCAAGAAAGGCCTCTCTAATGGGCATATAAACAGAAATAAAAATAATCAAATGAAAGTTAGATCTCAAACACGAGGCTTACTTGTTTACTATCAGGACTCCAGCTAACAACATATATGCTACCTTTGTGTCCATCTTCTGAAGAGAGCTCTCCAATTTTCTCTGCAGTTTTTGCATCATATACTAAGCCCCTTTTGTCCGAGCTTACAGTGATGAATTTACTGCCATCTGTGTGATCCCTGCAGAAAGCCATAATAGTTACGAATGGAGTTCACTGGAAGGCATGCTTAGTTGGTATACTCATACAGAAGTCATTTTATAGTCACTCTTGCAATAAAAAAGCAATACTGCAAATCAAGTTCATTGAATCTCTTGGAAATCATAATTAAAGTGTGTATCTAACATAAGATAGCAGTACTCTGTAGATTAATAATGTGTATCTGTACAATATGGAGTAGCATCCGTACGTACTAAACATGAAGATGCCTGAGAGAGTTCAAGAAGAGAAATTCTAAAATATCAACATATGGAAATAAATATTGAAAAGATAAAGACTGGAAAAAACCTCCAACTAGACCATACTGCAATAACAAACCTATGAGAAAGCTTGAATTTAAAAGGTGGTCCTTCATAAAAATTCACCAAGAAGTCCTCTCCACATGTTACGATTCGAAATGGTCTTGTTGGCTTAAATGCACAGCTAAGAAATATACTATGAATGCTAGACAATTAGACATAATAAATGGGCTGAGACAAAAAAGGATTAGGCCAAATAGGCTCAATTTTTTATTGGACTATAAAACTGAGGCCCATACCCAGTGCACAGTGGGCTGGGTTTGCCCTTGAACTTTTTACATATTTTTTTTATTTTATTTTTCATAAGTTTAAATATAAACAGATTGTAATGTAAATGTTTTTTTTTCTTTTTCTTTCTAAAACAGAGAGCAATAATCGTTTAAATAAAATGTGTAAAGCATAACAAGCAAATAGTTTCTATTGATTAACAGGACATCAATATATAATTAGATAATTAATTTTAACTATAATTATTTTTGACTTTTTATTTTTTTTTCTCCCTGTTGCATATGTTATACTTATACACAATCCAAATGCTATTAATAATTATATTTTTTAAACAAAATAATATTGAATGTCTCAACATCATCATTTGCAAATAGTTTAACTATACAAATTAAAACACTAAATATCAATGATAAAATATAAAGATTTTATCATGCAAGTATTATAAGTAGTGAATAGATAAAGAGAATGTATCATGAAAATTCTAATTTAACCACATAGATGTAGATGGAATCAGTCTTTCGATAAAGAGATTGAATTTAAGAAGCATAAATAGTTGAGTTGAGTAACACAAGTGAAAACCGTAAAGAATAAGATCGGAAGTCAAGAAAAACAAAATTAGAAGCCATGTATTTTTTTCTCTTTGTTTACTTCAATTTTTAAAAGAATTAGATTTGATTCTTAACTTTTAAGAAGTGTTATAGTGGATAGAATTAGTGTAATAAATTAGTTTTGGATAGGTAAAAAGTGATTGATTGGGACACCCTTGGACTGGGCTCAATTGGTTGTGCCAAAAAGATTAAAATTTTTATGGATGAGCTCGGTTGATCTATGGGTTTAGATCGCTTTTGTCAGGTGTAATGAAAGCATTCTGTTTGTAGTTTGTACTTTAAATGATTGTTGATTATAAAAAAATTTACCCCGACAAGAATTTAAAAAATTCCTATGGTGAAACTAAATATCTCTAATTTTCCATTGAAAAGATTCGTTTTTTAATTATTATTTCAAAAGAAATGTTGTTATGTTTTTTAATTTTCCAATCTTTTATTTGTTTATAAATAAAATCTAAAAAATCAAAAAGAAAAAATCTTTTTTGTTGACAATTAAGTTTAGTGTTGTATGCCTGTGTGAACAAAAATTCTACCATAATCTTCTATATTATAAAGTTTTCATGATAAACTTGGTATAATCGTGTCATACTTTTTCTTTTTTTCATTTGTTCTTATAACTTTAGTTATAATATTATTTATTTTTTTAATTTAAACTTTTTATATCTTTTTATTTAACTTTTAAAATTTTATAAATTTTTTATTTTCTCACATAATTTATACTCGTAACGCATATATCAACATCTACTAATTAATATAAATAAATAAAGTACTCCTATCGCAATCCTCCAGCTTGAGTGGTTGGGGTTGGGCTCCTTGACGTATATTTAATGTTGTATATAACTTTCTAGCCGAAATGGTTTTATACTCCATTCGGTTCTAAATTAAAATATATATATATATATATATATATATATATATATATATATATATATATGAGTCCGGATCTTAAGCACACCCTTATCCGGCTCATCCTAAGCTCACCCCCTTTAGCGACGGATCCGGCGACGGTTTGGTAATACAACCGTCGTCTATACTTTTAGCGACGGACAATATATAGCGTCGCTAAAAGTATAGACGACGGTTGTATTACCAAACCGTCGCCGGATCCGTCGTTAAAAGGGGGTGAGTTTAAAGTGAGCCGGATAAGGGCGGGCTTAAGATCCGGACCGATATATATATATATATATATATATATATATATATATATATATATTTAAACTTACTTTTAATATGTTCTAAAAATAGATATAATATTTTTTAATCTATTATAAAATTAACTCTTTTTTAGTTTAAAAAATAAAATTTTACCTTTAAAAAGATTATCTTAAAAGTACAAATATATCTAATTTTAAAAGAGAGAGTGTATTATTTTGACGAATATCTCTTTTTTTTTTGTATGTCCTAATTTATTATAATAATTTATCCTAAGTTAGGGGGAGGGGTTTAGGTGAGGTAGATGATAACTTTACTGTCTTCGATCTTCTTCACGTTGATTTCTATATTAAAAGAAGTGAGTTATATCAGTGAACCAAGTGACCATTAATACGAATATCTCTAATCTTAAAAGATGTAAAGTATATTATTTTGATAAATATCTCTAATCTTAAAAGAGGTAGAATACATTATTTTGACGTTTATTTATTTATTTTTCTATATTTGTAATAGAGCAATAACAGCGAGAGGTGTTTTTGTTTGATTATATGATACAGTATATATGAGAACGGAAGCTGGCTATAAGCTTTTGTTTGTTTTGGAATATACTCGATATAACAATAATAACAAATAAAAAATAAAAAGAAGTCCGATCCTTCGGTAAATAAATTGCACATGCTGAAGGGAGTTTTGCATGGCTGTCTTGTCTGTCTTAACCTTCACAATATTCAATCCAATCTGTTATATTTATTAATTATCATAAGGTATTAGGATTAGTTTAAAATATATAGTAAAATTAATAACATTCACTAAAAAAATTCACACGATTCTAAAACTTTCTGTTAAATGGAACACTGTAATTATATATTATTTTTAATACTTGAAGTTGACTTAAATTTATTATAGTGTCAGAGAATTAATATTTTCACAAATAAAAGTGATAGTTACACAATGTTTCTCTCACATAAATAATAAATGTTCTCAAGTGATAGAACTTGTGAAAATAATAATTTTATAGTATTAAACTTTGAAGGACATTTACGATATACAAAATTATAAAATGAAAAATTCTTTTTGTTAAAATAATAAAATTACATAAAAAATTATTAATTCAAAAATAAAATTATGTTATTTTCTTACATTAAAGTTTGTTTTTTGAAAAGACAAATAATCCACGCGCCGCCAAAGGAGCGTGGTTGATGAGTGAGAACTAAAATGGTATCAAAGCTCGCAGCAAAAACTTTCACATTTGACCAAAAGTTCAAATCTGATTTGGTGGTAAAAAGTTACAGAATTAACATTAATTTCCCAGACTTTAAGGACCTTCGGAACTTCATCCAACCATAGAGCGCCACATTTCCGTCAACATCCTCTGCCCATTGACTTCTTACGTGGCTTTCTCTAATTGGTTAATTCCAAATATTTTGTCATAACCGCGGCAGTTGACGCAGTGGTTCAAATGAGGCTTCGGGTCGAACCGTAAACCCGGACGTCTTGTGATCGAATCCCCCTTGCAACAATTGTTAAACCTGCAAAGGTTGTAACCATTAAAATCCTAATTGAAGCTCTGAAGAAGACTGTTAAAGTAACAAACTGTCATGCTTACAAACTGTCATGCGTAAGCGTGCAGTAATATTGTTCATGTGCTTCTCCACACCATCATGTGTGCTCTTGGTGTTTACAACTTGTCTGTTGGTGGTGCACATGAATTGTGCATTCCCAACTTGGAAATGATCTGCCAAAAAGGATACCTAGCCAAAGGCTTTGTAAAGATGTCTGCTAACCGTGCTTGTGTGGAAATATAAGTAGGCTGCAAAACACCTTCTAGAACTTTGTCTCTTACAAAATGACAGTCCAGTTCAATGTGCTTAATCCTAGCATGTTGGACTGGATTAGAAGCCAAACTAATGGCGGCCTCATTATCTACCATGACCAAGGTGGGTAAAGAAACAGGAATTAAAAAATCCTTTAGCAGACCATGTAACCAAAGTAATTCACAGTTTGTCATGGCTAGAGATCTATACTCAGCTTCAGCTGATGATCTGAAAACTACTGTTTGTTTCTTGGATTGCCAGGATATCAAAGAAGATCCCAAAAGAAAACAATAACATGTAATTGACCTTCGTGAAGCCTTACATGTGCCCCAATCACTGTCACAGTAGGCAATTAATGTCAGTGCAGTAGCGGAAGGAAAATGTAAACCTTGACCAACTGAGCTCTTAACATATCTGATGACTTTTAATAGAGCAGCTAAATGAGGAAACCTTGGAGCTGAAAGAAATTGAGTGTTGGGCAACAAAACTGAGATCTGGCCTTGTGATAGTAATATACATGAGTTTGCCAACAATTCTTCTATAAAAAGAGGCATCTTCAAGAAGATCACCCTCATTTGGGTTAAGCCTTTTATTTGTGTCTCCGCCTGTACGCAAAGTCTGGTCTGGGGTGGGAAAACTTAGTCCGACTACGATTGAGAAATTTCACGTTATTAAAAAAATAATATATATATATATATATATATATATATATATATATTTCGTCATTGTCACTCCAGTATGTAATCACTCTTATTCCCGCCACTTTCTCCCTATACCCCAAATCTCCATCAAGTCGACTCAAAAACCCAGAATTTTCTACAGACAAGAAAAGTGGAAAAGGGGAAAAATGGGTATCAATGATCATCTGAGGTTCTTGAAGCCTTATGTTGAATCCATTCACATCAAGAAATATGCCGGCAAGCGGGTAAATATTCCCCCTTTCTTTTCTTTTAATTTTTTTTTTCCATTTATCTTGCCACATTGATTTGGGTTTCTCGTTAAATTTTTTTAATTTTTATCTTGGTACAAGTTTAATCAATTAACTTATAATTCATTTGTTTTTTTTTTAGTTTTTGAATTTTTTTTTATGTGAGTGCAGGTGGGAATTGATGCTTATTCATGGCTTCGTAAAGGAGGTATTTTTTTTTGGGTTTTTGATTTTTTTAGTATGTAGATTTGGTAGCAATTATGTGGCAGTGATTACAGTTTTTTATTGTTTGGTATTGGAATTGATTAATTGTTGGGGAAATTATCAGCTTATTCATGTAGTATGGAGCTTTGTCTCAATATGGATGGACGATGGTGATAAGAAATTGCAGTACTTAAAGTACTGCATGCACCGGATTAATCTGCTTCGCCACCATAAAATCACCCGGGTGGTGGTTTTTGATGGAGGGAACCTCCCGAGTAAAAAGCTGGGACAGAGAAAGATCGCCACAGGCATGTTACTTTTGATATATTTTAGCATCACATTGTAATTTCTGTTAGTCTTTTCTAAAAAAATATTGGATTTGTTTAGGAAAAGAAAAGCTGATCTCGATTTAGCTATGGAGAAGCTCAAGGATGGGAATACTGGTGCTGTATATGAGCTGTTTCAGGTATTAGTAGCTGCTTTTACTTATTACTGCCTTGAATTCTGTTTGGCTGCTCTGTCTTTTATGGTTGAGTTACGCTGTGTTTATAAGTACTTGGGCTAGTTTGATCTGATTTACCAAAATTTTGAAATATTACCTCTATTTGGGAAAAGGAATCAATTTTCAATAGTACTTGCAAAGAAAGTAGGACTCTTTTTGGGGGGTGAAGGAGTAGTTGTTAGTGTACCATTAGTACTTCTTAGGGGATAAATTAGGCAAGAAACTTTGAATTTGGCACTTTTAATTAGTAGTATATGAGGATGATTATAACCCTTTTCTTTATCAATTCCATTTGTATGGTTGCTGTAATTAAGAGTGACATTTCCCAAATGATTTGTTCTTTACATAATTGAATTTTTATGGATAGTATACATTCTCTAGTTCTATGAACTTCGGATACTTCCTGAATAGGATAATTTTAGTTGATACACAAAGTTGGACAGCCAACAATGAAAAATTCTTTCTGATTACAACAATTTTCAAGGAGAGGTTCTTGTTTCCAATGTAATACAGTTAAATTCTCTGTTAAAAATCTACCTGAATCCAAAATTGCTGACTAGTACTGACTGCTGACTTTGAGAGTCGACTAAATCACCAAAACATCTTTCATCTCTGTTGCTATCATAAATTCATGTAAAAGAATATGCTTCAAATTTTGCTCTTAATAGTCTGTTCTCAATTATTATTTATTCATATACATAACCAGAGTTGATATTTGGCTGCATTTTCAAATCACTAAGAAATTTAATTTTCATACGTTAATCTCTTCTTTTTGATATGTAGAGGGCAGTGAGTATCACACCAGCAATGGCACATCAACTGATTCAGGTACTCATATTTATAGAGTTTCAATATAAGCTTTTCATTGACTACTTATTTTTCACTGGCTGACCACAAAAGCCTTGAATGCTGTTCCAAGTGATAGATTTATTGGTCGAATTCCATTTTTTTTTGCTGGAATAAAGTCTATAATATATTTGCCACTCTCCAGATTCTAAGATCAGAGAACATTGAATTTGTCTTAGCTCCATATGAGGCTGATGCGCAGTTAGCATACCTGTCCACTCTTGAAAAAGAAAAAGGTGGAATGGCAGCAGTAATTTCAGAGGATAGTGATCTGTTGGCCTACGGTTGCCCATCTGTAAGATTTCCACAAAACTTTTGTATGTCCGAATGGAGGTTTACTTGTCTGCTAATGACTTAAAAGTCTTTTCATTGAAGTATTAAAGTTGTCTTGTTTTGATTTGAATCGGTTGTGGGCAGGTAATGTTATTTAAGATGGACCGGTTTGGCAATGGCGAGGAGATAGTGTTGGACAAGGTCTTCGATTCGGTAGCTTGTGTACCTTCCTTCCGAAATTTTGATAGAAACTTGTTCATAGGTAATCAATCACCTATGTGACACTTACGCAGCTCTTCTTAATATGTATATATTCTTATTTCTGAAGGACTTGATCTGGTTTAAGATTCCTCCTTCCCTGAAACCATTCACTAAATCTAAAAATGATATCAAAACTGAATCCAAATCTGTTGTTAATATTATATTCTACATGTAAATAAAAAGACCTTCCTTTGTCAGTATAATTGTGCTGTCATCAATTAAGCTATGAAAAATGAATTCTATTATCTTTAAATTCATTTGATTTAAGGTAGAAGTTCATATTGCAGGTATGTGTGTTCTAGCTGGCTGTGACTTCCTTCCATCTATTCCAGGAATAGGGATGTCAAAGGCTTAGTCTTTGGTCTCCAAGTATCGGAACTTAGACCGAGTAAGCATATTTTTAGTTCTTTTGAAAGGTGAATTGTTGTTGATTGTGTTTTATTTTTTCCTAATTAAGAAATGCATGTTGCTTCAGACCATTTGAAAGCTACTGTTGTATATGCATTCACATGAAAACATATAAACTTGAAATCCATGTGCATTGTCATGAGATATTGCAAAGTTAAGAATTGTCTGTTTTGGGAAATTAGTTAATAAAAGAACTCTCAAGTAACTTTTACTAGTTTGCAGTTTTGTGAATGGTTTAATTAAGTTTTTAAATCAAGTAAATTTGTATAAAAAGACAATCTACTGAATATAAGGATTAAGGTGTAGATATTACAAATCTAAAGAGAACTCTATTATGTGGAAGGATTTTAATTTTTTTTAAAAGTTTAACTTTTGAAATTTCCAATTAGTTATAAGAGGAAATAAGCTACTAGAAATTGTGACAGATATAGTTTTACTAATACAATCTGCCTGTTTACTATATAATTAGGGACGGACTTGAACTTCGAAGTCATGCGATGTTCATATTAATATACTACATGACATCTATATCATTCTGCAATTGAAGGAAATTTTTAAGTATAAGAAAACTTACAAAAGGATAGCTCAAGTTTTGCACTTAACTTTTGGTATTTAAATGTTTTCATGTTGTTGTAAAGCTTCAGAGATGTAGGCATGTAGCTGATTTACACCATCACATCCTCCTTATGAAGATTTTCTTGGATGCCATATTTACAGGTTCTATCCATCTTAAAATTTGAGAAGGGAAATCAGGTGCCTGAAGATTACATAAAATCCTTCAAAGAGGCGATGACAGTTTTCCAGCATGCCCGAATGTATGTACAGTTGTTCATCAGCTGACATTTTTCTTCTCAAGTTTGCACTAGTAACATATGAACAATTTGCATCCACTGTAGATATGATGCCCTCTCAAAGAGCCTCAAACACATTAAACCTCTTCCAGAAACTATTTTGCAGTGTCTTAATGACGAGCTTGATTTTCTGGGGCCTTATCCTTTCTTTTCGTTTATCTTGTCAATTATAGTTAAATGTTAGTGTCAAACTAATTGTGTTAGTGGCTATGCCCTATACTGGTTTTTCCATGTTAGAAATAACTATCATAGGTGTACTCTAAATGTTATATGTGTCTCAAATTCTTGTTTGGGATCCGACTTTAGACCTGACCCCAGTTATTTTTTTGGCAGTTCGAAAGAAAAGAAAGATGAGGTTTGGTGGTGGTACAGTAGGACTGAGGCCAAAGTCCATAGACCACCACTAATAGGGGTGCGGGGGCAAAGCTCTTGCGGTATGGACCTATTATGTTATTTGGGTCTGTTATGTTTTTAACCCTGCATATATATATGTTATTCAAGTTAGGGTTTCAATATTCTTTTCTTTCTCAGTTTTTGCAGCTTTTAGATAGAAATTCACAGATTGTACTCTTCCCACTTTGATATAGTAATAACTTCTATCTCTCGCCCATGGTTTTTCCCAATTTGTTTTTTATACGTATATCTTGTGTTCTTGTCTTTAGTTTTCTTTGTTGATTTTTGCGTTTACCATGGTTTGTTCTAACACTAAACAATTTTCTTAAGTTATTCATGTGCCATTTCCTTTTTTATTTGCTAAATGAAAGTATAACTTATGCCCGAAAGATGGTAAATTTGTACCCTTAACTGTCATTAGAGATATATCTCCATCAATGGCTACTGCAATCGCTGAAGGTAAATTGGATCTCTGTACAATGGAGACCTTCAATTACTTCCCAAGTTCCGTAAATCGTCTGAATCTTACTACCTCCTTCCAAACTGACGGAGTCTTGAGACAAGAGACATCAACTATGTCTTCTTAATAAAGCTGCTTTACTGTAGTTTCCTCCCATAAAACCAGAGGACAAAGAATTATAGGCAAGTTTCTTACCTTGTTTTATTTTCCAAACTATATTTTTGCAAATAAACACTTAAAAATCTACACAGGGATCCATTCAAGTCCGGTAGTACATCATCATCCTCATTTTATTCTTTATAAATATGAAATTTGATTTAAATGTTTTTACTGATTTTAAAGGAAAAACAAATCTATGCTATGACTTTTAGTTAAAGGTCCAGCTATGCTCTGAATATGATTATGAATATAGTTGCTCAATGGCATATAGGAGGCAAATGCAATAAGGGAGTGCAATTGTCTCATTGACATTTTAAAAGAAAAAGAATTAACAGTTTTAAGCATACCGTCTTTTTGCAGAATAAAAATGAGTTGAAGTGTTGTACATTATTTTTCAGCCATTATTTGGCTTTGCTCTCTTTAATAGAGCTTACTTTGTTCCTGGCCTATCTCCACATTCTTTTCTTTATTATCTGTCCTCTCAATATCTATTGTCCATTCATTTACATAAGTGAAATAGAGAGAAATTATTCCAATTTCGAAATCACCATTAAGAGATTATGGCCCAAAATGTGTTAAGAAATACATGCATATGATAGTTCATTCAGTGTAGTATTCATGTTTAAAAATGAAATATTTTCCACATAGAAAGATGAGGTTTAGTGGTGGTATATGTTTTAGTAACTATGGTTTCAGGATTCTTTTCTTTCTCAATTTTGGCCGCTTTCAAAGAGAGCTTCACAGTTTGTATTCTTCACACTTTGATATTGTAAATATTTTCAACTATCGCCCGTGATTTTTCCCGATTTGAGTTGTCACATAAATCTTATGTTGTCTTTTAATTTTCTACGTTGATTTCTTTGTTTGCCATAGTTTATTCTAACATATAGTATTATATAGTATTGATGTTTATAAATGAATGTTTTCCTTGTTATGTCAGTAATGGAACAGGAGCCTGTTTTAGAAGAAAAGAAGCAACAAGTATCAGGGTTGAACCAATGGAAGCACTTGAATGAATCTTTAGCACTCGAGAAATTGGTAATGCCTTTTAAAAGCCGTACCTTAGAAGAAATTATGATACTTCTTGATAAAAATGGATCAATCGTTCCTGACAACAACCCCTTCAAGAAAAGAAAATAGATGAACTTGTGCTGGATGATCGCATGGAGAGTTTTATAGAACAAGTGGTAGCTGAAGTTGAAAGCTTAGAAATCTTATGTGTTACCCCGGCATCATAAAGAAGTGTGGATTCTAAACCTCCCAAGATTACTGAAGGAAAAAGGAGAGGTAGAGGTGGAAAAAAAGGTGAAAAAAGTTGATTGCCTTAGTTCAGAAAATAAGAAAAACAGTATTTTAAATTTCTTTTCTCGAGTGTAACTTCCTATTTTTGTTTTATTGTAAATTATTTCCTTATGAATTTTGAATTAGGTTGAGATTGATATTTGGCTCATATGGTAAGCAATTCGAGTTGAACAAGCTTGAACCTCCTAAAACTTGAACATTGTATATACTTCCTCCATTTTAAAAGTGAAATGATATTTGCAGTGTTAATTATTCTAATTCAGTGCAAATTATACAACACATAGTTATATTGTGAACATAATATTTGCACTTACAATTTCTTCAATTAATTTCTTTTTATCTGTTAGAACATTTTTGTAATCTAACATCTTAATTGAATTAATTTTCACCAAGTAGTCAAAGATCTCAGCAGCCTTAGTTACATCATGAGCGCAAGTCCTCTTAGACACTTCCTCGTTTTCATAACATAATCATATATAAGACCTACTGCTAAACAGACAGAACCTACATATAACCATGAGGAATACAAGACCTTTCATAACTTAATCATAAAAAGACTGCTAAACGGAAATATAATAATATAATAATCATCTTAATTAATCCATGAATAATCCTGAAAGTATTTCAGAGCTACTAAACAAAATCCTCATATATAATTTTAATATCCAATCGTCAAACATTACCTTACTAACGGTGAATAACTAGTCATTGTTTGGCAAATCAACTGTAATAAAGTATAATGAAGTCTTGGAACAATGTACTACTGTCTAATAAGAAAACAACAACTACACACTACTCCCAGCTATTCTTCTAAATTCAATACATTTATCCAAACAATAATACCATGCATAACAAGTAGAAAGGACAATGACCACTACAATCTGCCACAAAAGACTCCTAAATATTAATTTAGCCAAAACATATGGTACACCGAGTACCAAAACAAACTGTTGATGAATAAAACCACGATCATGACAATTTCTTACTTTAAGATCGGATAGTTTGAAGCATAAACGTTACCAATATCACTCCAATCTTTGATAGACCTAAAAACCATTGCAAAAACATGAAATATAAAAATATGTTAAAATTATAGAATAACTATTAGAGTTAATTTAGTAATGAAAAAGATAAGCAAAATGAGTACTTTGATGTTTCAATTCCTTTCATGATTTGCAAGGAAGTCAAGTTTGATCTTCTTGAGTGCAACTATAACATCATTCATGTTGGACCTCTCTTCAGGTGAAGCAGCAGTGCAACTCAAAGCCAATTCCATAATAGATGAGACACATTGTAGCTTCACGGTTATGTGTCCATCCTCTGGTTTTAGCAAGTTTGCGTCAATAACTTGCATTACTAAGTTAGGAAGTGAATCGTTTACCCAACGCTTCAAACTCATATCTCCAAGAAATTGTTCATCACTGGGCTTAGTTCTTGCAAATACTTCCATCAACATAATGCCATAACTGTAAACATCGCATTTTATGGATACTAATCCTTCTGATCCGTACTCTAAATCCAACATCACAAATCAACAAGGTAAACGGAAAAACATAGCTTGAGAATACAAATGAGCTAAGTTTTACTATAAGGAAAAAAAAGAAGCAAAAAAGGTTGAGGGTCACCTGGTGCAATATATCCAATTGTGGCTAGAGTCATGGTTTGTGCAATGCTTTCCCCCTCTCCCAATAACTTTGCTATGCCAAAATCACTCACACGTGCAACCATATCTTCATCTAGAAGGACGTTGTTGGGCTTAAGATCACAATGAACCACAGGCGTTGAATAACCATGATGGAGATAGTCCAAAGCACATGCCACATCTATCATTAAGTCTATTCTTTGTAAAATATCTAAGAAATAGTTGTGGGAGTATAACCACTTCTCAAGACTTCCATTAGGCATGTATTCAAGTATCAATGCTTTGAAATCAAGGTTAGAGCAGCTACCAATGACTTTGTTGATATTTCGGTGGCGAAGGTTGCGTAATACTTCACATTCTACATCGAAACTTTTGAATCCTCCTTCTAGTTGCAGATTGAATACCTTTATGGCCACTAATGTCCCATTTGCAAGTATCCCTTTGTAGACTGAACCAAAACTACCCATGCCAACCAAATTACTTTCACTAAAGCCATTAGTTGCTCGTTGAAGTTCATAGTATGAAATTCTATTAAGGCCTATTATTTCTGACAATTCAGTTCGCGTGGGGAGTCTAATTCTGCGTCCACGCCTTATCAACACAAATGCAAAGGCCAAGGTAAGAATTATCGATGCAATCACCAGCGAAATACATACAACTAGAAGCACTCTCTTTTTCTTTGATGATCCATGAACATAACTAGTATGGCATATTGGGACTTGAAACTGGGGAGCACCACACAACGCTTCATTCCATAAGAAAGATCGGCTACTGAACCTTTTGAAAGGACCTTTACTTGGAATTTCTCCTCTTAAACTATTAGAAGATACATTGAAATATTTAAGATACAAGAGTGCCTCTAAGGACTTGGGAATCACACCAGAGAGGTTGTTATGAGACAAATCCAAATACTCTAAGCTCACTAAATATTTGAATGTATCGGGAATAGGTCCTTGTAACCTATTGTTTGCCAAAGAAAGATTAGCCAAGTTTTGGAGCTCCCCAAGGGTGCTAGGGATGTCACCCGACAATCGATTATGTGATAGATCTATTAGCACAACAGCCTTCAGATTTCCAAGTTCAAGGGGTATGTGACCGCTTAAAGAATTTCTGGATATATTGACCTCCAAAACATCCTTGAGGTTCCCAAAGTTTCTTGGTAAGCTAGAGGTCAATCTATTTGAAGAAAGATAAAGATATCTTAGAGAAGTAATATTTCCTAAGCATGCTGACAATGGACCGGAAATCTGGTTTGCTGCTAAGCTTAAGGTACCCAAGTTTTGTAATTGACAAAGATAATCTGGCATGGATCCTCCTATCTTGTTCTCACCAAGTCTAACTGTTGAAGCTTCGACAACCCTTTTATGGACAGAAGATTTTTTCCAGTCAATTCATTCCCAAACAGAGCTAATATTATAATACTGCTTAAATTGCCAATTTCATTAGGTAAGGTTCCCTTGATTCCACAATTATTTGCATACAATTGTTTAAGAGAAGTGGAGAAATTTCCGATGGAAGCCGGAAGGTATCCATGCAGAGAATTACTATCTAAGGATAAGGATCTTAAGTTTCTGCAATTGGTCAAGCCAGTGAGGAAGCTTAGTTCTGAAGATGAACTTTCAGTTATGAAATTGTTCTTGCCTAAACTTAGGAGTTCAAGATGTTTCAAATTTCCAAGTGACGTGGGAATTGTACCTGTAAATTTGTTGCTCGAAAGGTCTAAAATCACGAGTTGAGTAGCATTTGAGATAGACTCTGGCAAAATCCCTGTAAGGTTATTCTCTCCAAATGCAATTGTGTTTAGATTGGGTAGCCTATTGCCAAAATTGGATGGAAGTTTACCTGAAACGTGACACCTAAATATTATAATGTGTTCCGATCTTGAGATGTTGAACATTGATAACTTGAGATGGAAACTTAACGATAACTTGAGATGGAAGTTTATTCCCTCCACAGTGAATTTTTTTTTAGATTGGATGGAAGTTTACCTGAAACGTGAGTTCTAAATATTTGAATGAGTTCTAATCTTGAGATGTTGAAGATTGATTCTGGAATGGTACCATGTAGGTTAAGGAAACTTAACGCTAAATTCTTCAGATTCCAAAGGCTACCAATCTCTCGTGGTATAGTACCTGTCAAAAAACATATAAATGAAATGATCAACAAACACTCTGTTATTCACTTATTAATTGTATTCAAAATTAATTTGCAATAGGGAAATAGACAAATTTTATGACCAAGTTATTAAATTGCGACCAGAATAACAATTCAATGAGGGCAATAAATTAAATATATATTAATGTGAAATAAATAAAATAATATATATGTCAAATTATATAATAAAATATTAATGATTTTTTTGTTCCAAATTATAAGATCATTATTGACTTTTAAAACTCAATTTGAGACATTCCAAATTCAAAATTGAGATGATTCATTAAAAATTATGAAACAATAAACCTTGCAATGAGTAGTATTTGTTAGATATTTCACGATATTCATCATTGCATTGACTAAAATTGAAAAAATTCACAGGATGGAGTAATTTACAAAAATAAAAATAAAACTTTGGGTGTATTAATTTAGAACAATGTTTGAAGCAATAATACATAATAAATGTGTATTTATCTTTTATATAAACAATATGCTATTTATATTTAAAGTCATGTATTACAACAAATGAGGTTTTAGCCTAGTAATTAGAATTGAGACCTTATAATTTTTAAGTCTCAGGTTCTAATTTATTCCAAATATAAAGAGTGTTCAATTTTATATTTGAAATCATTTTACAGAATTTTAAATTTAAAAAATATAAATTGATTTTTAGTTTCTGAAATAAAAAATTTAGTAATTAATAATATTTTCTATATAGTTTACAAAATTAATTATTCTATTGACTACAATCAAATGGATTAATATCGTTATATCAATTCTTACTTTAAAAATGTCACATATCAATTCTTAATTTGAAAATGTCACATCAATTCTTAATTTGAAAATGTCACATATGGATTCTTATATATATGGGCTTGAATTATTTATAGGTTTGGCTGAAGCCAATGTGCGAAAGGGAGTCATACAATCCCAACAAGTTGCTGGCTGCTACATAGAATTTTTTTCTCCAAAAAGTCAGTGCAGGCCGTTGCCTACATTGACCATTAACTAGATCCGTTCTTGATTACGATTAACGTAAAACTCTAAGCAATACGATAAAATAAATTAGTGTGCAGCCCATCTCACTTCTCTTCTATCGCATAAATCCACATACGTCGATATTTATTATCAAAACAAATTTGCAATATTGTATTAGTATATTTGGGACCATACGTTGGGGCAGAATTCCAAATTAACTCTTTTTCCTTCTTTTTAAATTAAGATAAACAGTTATATTATAAAATCATCAAATATCCAATCCAAAGCAGAGTACAAAAATAGGCCTTGGTGATGGCCTTTACTACTAATACATACTCTGGATAGCCCTGGAAAAAAGGCATTTGGATTGAATTGGATGAAGTTGACATTTTTGGGAAGTTGGGAAAGTTCTATATAGAAATAAATTGCATATATACAACACAGAGTTACATTGCAACTTTAATAATATACATCCTTGTAAGATCATTATGACATGTGAAAGTCAATTTAAAACATTTTCAAACTCAAAATTGAGATAATTCACTAAACATTATGAAATAATAAATTTTACGATAAATAATAATTTTTAGATAGTTTACAATATTCATTATTGTATTGACTAAAATTAAAGAAATTCATGTCAACTTTGAATTTGAAAATGTGTTGGGTTGAGTTTAGAAAATCAATAATGATCATATATTTTGAATTATTAAATAACACCAAGTTGCAATGCAACTATAACTATAACTATATGCAAACTTTTTTACTATTGAACTTCCCGATTTTCTAAAATCTCAACTTCATAGAATTTGAATCTCAAAAAAACAAGGGCAAACCAAGATTCAAAAATATCTTTTAGTATAGTCCAAATATATATGTCAATATCTTTCAAGTGGTTGGAATCAAGATCCAACTCCTGTAGCATAGTTAAGTTTCCAATCTCTCTTGGTATAATTCCATTGAATTTGTTTTCAGATAATGACAAAAGTTGAAGCTCTGAGCATTCATGTAGACCTGATGGAATTGGACCAGAGAGTTGGTTGTGAGACAGATAAAGCCCTTGGATTTTCGGAATCCTGTGGCAAATATCCCTTGGAAGATTACCAGACAGTCTATTATTTTTAAGAGCAAGATTGCGCAGCGTCGAAATGTTGAAGACAGTGAGAGGAATAGAGCCTGAAAGCTGATTAAATTGCAAATCCAACACTTGCAAGTTTTTAAAACTACCAAAATCCCCTGGAATATTTCCTTGTAGAGGATTTCTCCCTAACCACAACCTCTCAAGCTTTGATATGTTGGATAAAGAAGGTGGAATGGTACCAGTGAAACTATTAGAGTAAAGAAACAAGTCTTTAAGATTTGGGAATTTACTCAACCATGAGGGGAGCTCCCCTCCGAAGCTGTTGTAGTGAAAGTAGATTTCTTCTAATCGACGCAAGTTAGACAACTCTTTGGGAAGGCTACCATTGAAGTTATTGTTGGTGAGATCAAATGAAACAAGGAATGAGAGGTTTCCAATTTCTGGAGGAATGGTGCCAATTAGGCCCATGTTAGAAAGATCTAAGGCCATGACTCGTCCATAGCGAGTGTTACAAGTGACTCCAACCCAACTGCAACAAGACGCTTGAGTGATGGACCAGTTGGTTGTCAAGGTGTGGTTAGGGTAAAAATGATGTGGGATTTTAAGGTCAAAAGAGCAGATTGATCGGTGGTGATGTTAAGGGATGCATGATGATGATGAGTACTTGTGGCTGAGCAACTCCTAAAAATGGTGGTATGATCGTATTCTAACAACAACACTACCACATAGAAGCTGAAGCAAATAATTGTCCTCATGACTTTTAAATTTATGGTTAACACTACGAAATTGCAAACAAGGCATGTTGCAAAAAGGAAGTATATATGGTGTTTTAGAAATTGTATTATTTTCATGTCCAAAAAAAGAAGAAGAATAGTGCAAGTCTCTAGTGGCTTGCATTGAGCTAGTTGTGGCAACTTGGCGAAATTGTCCCCCAAAATTTGCAAGTATTTCAATTTACACCTATATAGTCAATCGTATCTCCAAAGTTTTTCAAAAGAAAAAAACACAATAATTTTGTGCTTATATGTAATAAATTTAAGAATAAATTTTAATTTTAAATTAATATAGTCAATTTGACCATAAAAAATTAATTAGGACAAATAAAACTAGACCGATGTAGTAATATTTATAAACATTGACTACTTTTACGGTACTTTGACTCCATAAAAATGTGTAGAATTTACAATGCATATTTCAATTAAGATTAAATTCATTATAAAAATATGAGTTAAATACACACTTACCCTTGTGGTAGAGGTTCCAAACACTTTCACCCATGTGCTACAAACCCGATCACTAATACTCCTTGTGGTAACCCAAAAATAAACACCCGTGAGTTACACGCAAATATAAAAATTTAGGAAACAAAAAAAAATAAAATTAAATCAACGAAACAAAATAAACCCCAATAGATAAACAACGTATATTACCAAATCTTGTTTTAGAACGAAATAGAAATCGAAGCTAGGATTGATTAGTTATGTTATTTATTTGCCCTTTTAATCGTTGATTTGGCCAACGATTGGACTGTAGGTTCTCTTGGAAGTTATGTTAAATGTTAAATTGATTATTTATGGAAAGGATATTTTTTATTTGTCATATTTGTTTTATTTTTTATTTTTTTTATTTGTCATATTTGTTTTATTTGATTCATTTTGTTTAGTCACTTTTCGTTTTGTGTTTTTAATGGATTTTTTTTTAATTTTTTAATTTTATATTTTCTTTAAATTAGGTATTATTTATGTAAAACATTTGCTCTTTTTAAAATTCATTTTGATAATTTATATTGACACGCCATCAAAACTCATTATAATCTTATAATTTCAAACGGAAATTGAAATGCACTTGGGTCATTTATATTTTCTATGAGAGTAAATATTTAAACCTTTTAAAAAAAATTATATAAAATAAATGTTTAATTTTTGAATTTTAAATGTTGAATGAGAAAAGAACAAGGTGAAGAGTAATATTATTTCAATAAATATGGGTTAAATACATATTAAATACGAATTCAAAATATATGTTGAAGATCACAATATTTAAATAGTAGTCAAAGCGTATTTCCAGTCAAAATTGACGGGAACAGGCCAAAGAAAATTATAATTTTTTTTATAAAAAATTAAGAATAAAATTGACAATATTTATACTTTGAAGGTAAAATGAAATTGCCCTATTTTTATCATTTGCGCTATTTTTATGATCAACACTATGAAACATATGAACTGGAGTTTTATGTTATTGAACGCAAGGCATGTAGCAGAAGGAAGTATATATAGTTTTTTAAAAATTGTACTCTTTCCCTTATATGCATTGATCAAAAATAAAAATGAGGAAAAAAATAAAAAATCAATGAGAAAGAATAGGAAATTTAGTGTTGTAACTTGTAAGCATTGAACTAACTGTGACAGTCATAATTTTATAATACAAGTTTCAAATGGTTTTAAGTTCATAACGTGCACATTCGATTTTTAATTTTTATTCAATTCATGCTAATTACGCTTGTACGCTATCACACTCTTTCTTTTTTCTAATTTATGTTTTTTCTCCCCAACTTTCAACCATCTCAGTGGCCAATCACATTCACATTTTTTTGTTGATTCTTTTTGTTTATACTTTATAATATTAACTATTGCATTAATCAAAGTTAAATAAATTAATATCAATTTATATTTTAGGATATCGCCAATTAATTAGGGAAAAAAATCAAAGGGGCTCTTTTTGTGGGGCGGAGAGAGTATAATAATTTAAAGCTTTTGCATCTTCACTGAGTTAGTTCAACGGATGTTTTTTGTTTTTGCCTTTCTTTTGTGCGAGTAAATTGCCGATTTATTAAAAAAAATAAAATAAAGATAGTGACTGGTTGATCCTTTTGTCATGGCTATTATTTTATGGGAATTGTTTATGCTAATTTGATATTACTAATGAAAATGTAGTTTTATATGTATTGATAGTTGGCGTAGGTGATGTTAGAGAGGATATACCATACAATAAATTAACAGTGATGATGATTTGATGAAAGATTAACAATTACAATTGTGGCTATTATTTTATGGGAATTGTTTTATGCTAATTTGATATTACTAGGAAAGCTACAATTTTGGAAGATGATGATGATTGATGAAAGGTTAACAACTTCAATTTGTTGACCAGACCAAGTGACAGATTTGTTAATGTTAACTATTGCATTAAATTAGTTTTATGCTAATTTATAATATTAACTATTGCATTAAATTAGTTTTATGCTAATTTGATATTACTAGGAAAGCTACATTTTTGGAAGATGATGATGATTGATGAAAGATTAACAACTTCAATTTGTTGACCAGACCAAGCCTGAACAGTGAACCACTCTTATTTTCTACCTCCAGTAACTGGTCAATTCCTTCTATTTATCTTTTGTTTGGACATTTGAACAAACATTCAAAATGAGTTGCTTTGAAATTTCCTCTACTTTTCCTTAATGAATCCATGGCACAAATGGAGACTTATGCTTGTCTACCAAATCAAAATACTTGTGTACAAGCTCACTATAGATTTAAAATTAATTGAAAGAGTTATAAAAGTCTTACCATTTTCAGCTAGTAATTGCTTTGTACAGACCCCATGGTACATTAATGTACAGCCAGTTTGAATATACCTGCAGGTTTACAAAAATAATTATAATTTTCTAGTATTAATCATTTCACTTCGTTTGTTTTCTTGTTTCTGTATATTTTCTGATTACATAATCCAACATAATTCTAGGTAAATAGCATTTTAGTTAATAATCAACACTCTGAAGCTGTAGTCCACTTTGAAGCTATTGTAGATATAGTGTTTGTCAAAATGCTTCACCCAGAAAATGCATATTTCAGTCAATGTTTCGTGACTAATTTTTGTTTGCTTTTATTTTAATTGAAAAATAAGGTTATGCTTTGATGGTTTTAATTGAGTGATCTTTTGTTGTAAATCTCTTCACTTTTAAAACCATTTCCTAATTAAGACCATTTGAAAGCAACTGTTGTATGCGCATTCACATGAAAGCATATAAACTTGAAATTCATGTCCATTATCATGAGATATTGCAATTTAAGAGAACTCTCACATAACTTTTATTAGTTTGCAGTTTTGTGAATGGTTTAAGTTTTCAAGCCTAAAGAGAACTCCATTCAGAGGGAAGGATTTTAAATTTTTCAAAGTTTAACTTTAGAAATTTACAATTAGTTATAAGAGAAAATAAGCTACTAGAAATTGGGGTTAAATGCTTTTTTGGTCACTGAACTTTAGGTCAACTTACAAATGGATAACTGAACTATTTTTTCTTACATTCAACTCACTGAACTGTTATTTACTTACAAAAGTTTGAATTTTCCGTTAAATGGGATGACTATAGACGGAAAATAACAAATAAGCTGCAGACGTGTAAATATTTTCTGATGTGGCACGGATCAATCCATGTGGCCAACATTATGTGGATATGGAGGGAAAATCTCCCACCCAAATACTAGTTGATGGACCCACATGTCTATTAGAAGCCAAATGAATCGTCATTTGTTCCAAATCTGATCGTTTAAACCAAGTGAGCCCTAAGCCAACCCTTCCAAAGTTGTCGATCAATTGAAAAGCTAAGCAAAGAACGAAAAGTTGTTCGATTGAAGTCTGTTTCTAAACAAAATCGATTATTTGGTGAATCTTGGTGTGATTCACGTTGGTTAAAACTCGTTTGATGCTCGATATCAAGTAACGGTCGACAGGTATGTCACTTTCTGATGGTCCCCTTTTGTCCCCTTATCTGACCGACATGGAATTTGTTTTTTGGGGCTTGTTGTCGTGTTGTCCTTTTGTTTATAAACCCTAGATTGTGCATGTATTATTCATTGTTCTTCTTTGTCTTTTTCTTGACTGATTCTTGTTTTAAGATTTATAAAATCCTTCTTTACTAAATTTTGCTCCCCTTTTTGTCCCCACATGTATGCTATGTATTTATTTTAATTCTTTCAAAAGTTTATTACTTATGCTCTGTTTTGCATGTGATTTATTTATTAATTGTTTACAGATGGATACTGTTGTTCAATTTAATGTACACTATGGTGGGAAGTTCATATATGCTCCTTTATGTGAGTATGTGGGAGGTAATGTTTATCATATGCCAAGCTTGGATACTGATTTTATTTGTATGGGTGCTATTAATGAGTTAGCTACTGAACTTAGGTATCATCCCAAATCAAGTGTTTATTTTAAAAATGATGGAGTAGATATTAAAAATGGGGTTAGACTTGTTTATGATGAATTGGTAGAGGCTAGGAGGAAATGTATTAAATTTAAGAAGGATATGACAAAGAATGTAGATGGAGATGAGGAAGATGGAACTGAGGGAGAGGAAGGAGGTAGTGAGACAGAGGAAGGAGGAAATCAAGTAGAGATAGGAGGAAATGAGACAGATGCAGAGGATGTGAGAAAGGAAACTGAAAATGAGGGAAAGGAACCTGAAACTGTGGGAAAAGAAATTGGTAGTGGCAATGACAAAGAAGATAGTGAACGAACAAGTGCAGACAGTGATTCAGATGATGTAGAATGGCATAGTGAGTATGAAAATAGTGATGTTCTAAGGTCACTATCTCAGAGCAGTGAAGAAGAAGAGGATGTGTGCTATGTAGGGCCTCTCCCTAGTACGAAAAAAGAGAAAACAATTGAGGCTTACAACCCTAAGATAAAAAAGAAGTTGATTAAGTTCGAGCAGTACATGACATTTTGCAGCATTACAGAGTTTAAAGATGCCATAAGAGACTACTCTATTGCTAGTGGGAGGAAGTTGTGGTATTCAGTTAATGACTCGCAAAGATATCAAGTGAGGTGTGAGAAAGAATGTCCTTGGAAACTGTGGGCTAGTTACATGCAAGGGTGTGATACATGGCAAGTGAAATCCATTTTGGACAGTCACAATTGCTGCAGGAACTTCAAAAACAAGCTGGCTACAGTTAAGTACTTGGCTGAGTACTATGGCAATAGGATTAGGAGGAATCCTAGCTGGAAACTAAGAGAAATGCAAGAAGAAATAAAAGTGAAACTAAAGTTGGATGTTACAGAGGTTAAGTGTATGAGGGTTAGACAGTTAGCATTGCAAGGGATTCAACAAGTGATGAAGGACCATTATGCAAGGGTGTGGGACTTTGGTGGTGAGATAGTAAAGAGTAACAAAAATAATACAGTTGATATTAAGACAACTCGATTGAATCCAGAAGATGTGCCTAGATTTAAAAGGTTTTATGTGTGTTATGATGCATTGAAAAAGGGGTGGAAAGAAGGATGTAGACCTATTCTTGGGTTGGATGGTTGCTTTCTGAAAACAGTGTGTGGTGGTCACCTTTTATCTGCAGTTGGTAGAGATGGAAACAATCAGATGTTTCCAATAGCTATGGGGGTGGTGGAAAGTGAAAATTTGGATAGCTGGAATTGGTTCCTCCAATTGTTGGTGACTGACTTGGCTTTGGGGTATGGGTATGGGATCACTCTAATATCTGATCAACAAAAGGTCAGGACTGTTAATGTTTAATATATGTTTCTTCCTTTTTGTTTTGTTGTTGGCATTTTTTAACTAACTTATGTGTGTTGCAGGGACTGAAAGTAGCTATTCAGGACCTACTTCCTCATGCAGAGCATATAAACTGTGCAAGGCACGTCTATGCAAATTGGAGAAAGAAATATCCCTTACAAGCACTAAAAGGAGCATTTTGGGAGGCATCCATGGCTACACACCCTGTGGCTTATAAAAGGGCAATGAGGGAGCTAAAAAGGTTGTCCACTCCTGCACATGACAAGTTGGCAGAGCAAGATCCAAAGGTATGGTCCAAAGCATTCTTTGAGACTCATTCTAAAACTGACAGTGTAGAGAACAACATGTCAGAGTGCTTTAATGCATGGATAATTAAGGCAAGATATATGCCAGTTCTTCAAATGTTATCTGAAATTCATGATCAAATAATGGTGAGGTTACACCAGAAGAGAGATGCAATGTTAAAGACTGAGGAGTTAATATGCCCAAGGATTAAAAAGAAACTAGATGCAGCAGTTTTAGACTCTGCACACTGTGAAGCTCTATGGGATGGACAATCAAAGTTCCAAGTGAAGGAGAGAGGGAAAGGAGGGTACACTGTAAACCTAGAGCAGAGAAGTTTTGCATGTAGGGTTTGTGATTTAACAGGAATCCCTTGTTCTCATGCAGTTAGAGCCATTCATTCCATCTATGGAAACCCTATAGAATATGTAGCTCAGTGGTACACTAGGGATACATATATTAAGACTTATTCCCACACACTAGAAGTATTAAATGGGGAAGACTTTTGGGATTTTACTGAGTGTGATATCATGCTGCCACCACCAATGAAAAAAAAGTTGAAGGGAAGCCCACAAAGATTAAGAAGGAAGGAGCAGTGGGAAGATGGGACAACTAGCAACAAGGTGGCTAGGGTGTCAAGGAAAGGGAGCAAGATGCATTGCAGCGTATGCAAGGAAGAGGGTCACAACCGAAGCAAATGTCCAAAGCACCCGACTCTACCTGGACACAAAAAGGACAAACACAAGGTCATTGAGACTATTAACTCTATCTCTAAAGTGTTTAGTATGTTAATTGTATGACATATTAACTATGTGTCTGAACTGTTTTTTTATAGGCTAATGCCATTGGAAGGGGAAAAGACAAGGTAATTGGCACTGCCAAGGGCAAGGAGAAAGAGGTTGACACTACTAAGGGAATTGAGAAAGATGTTAGGGGCAATGTACGTTTTTCTAAATATATGCTTGATACATATAATTTTATGACATATTAACTCTATTTCTCAACTGTTATTTTATAGGCACATGGCATTGGAAAGGGAAAAGATAAGTTCATTGACACTGCCAAAGGCAAAGAGATAGTGGTTGACTGTGTTCAAGAAAAGGAAAAATGTATATTTGTAAGTATCATTTCACTCATTCAAAAACTTTATTAATTTCATTAATGGTAACTACATATATTTGTTTTGGAGGTTATTGTAAGTATGTATATTTGTTGTTCTGAACATTAGATGCCAACTCCAAAACTTGTAAGGAAGAAGCAGTCTTCACAATCAACTGTCCAAGGATGTACTCCACCTGCTTCTACACCACCAACCCAGATGAATACAAGGAAAAGGCAAACAAGAAGTGAAACGTCACAGAATTCAACATGCAGGCCATTTAAAGCACCAAGGAAGAAGGGTGGAAGAACTACCACATAGTAGAATTTAGGTTGTTTTATTTAACTAGTAGTTCATGGGAGGGTAGTTTATGTGGCATTTGGTATAACTATGTTTTGGTATAGCTTATTCTGGTATAGGCAGATGAATATTTGTAACCTTTTGGTATAGCTTGTGATTTGGTGTAGCTTGAGCACTGGTATAACTTGAATACTTTTGGGGAAGGATAAATATAGTATATCTTGGTACAATTTTTGGATTACTGTGGCAAGCAATACAAGGATTATGTGAATTGTATTGGTACTATGGAAGTTATGTTATAACAAGGATGATTTGCTTTTTGGGGCTACTGATTTCAGTTTCATACATTTATTTATTGATATTTATTGTTAGTTGATATTTTTGGGTTTAGGAATCATAACTGGTTGCATTAATACAGGAGGTCATTTATGTTATAACAAGGATGCAAATGCAGGTTTTGGGTTTGTGCATGATAAATGGAACTTGTCTCTGTTTTTTGACATTCTATTTTCATTTGAAATACACAACTCACAAAGTCCAACAATAACTAGTGAATGCATAGTTTTGTGTTTGTGAATGATAAATGGTAATATGCATTGTCTTACACCATTCTTAGCTCACAAATACCAAACTTCCATCGTTGCAATAAAAGAACATCAACCATCCAAATACAACAAAAGAGCAAAATGCTCTGTTTTTCCATTTCGTTCATTAAAATCATAACCAAACTTCCATAATTACAATAAAAAAACAATCATAACCTTCAAACACCAAACTTCCATAGTTACAATAAAAAAAACATCAACCATCCATCCAAAAAATTACATTCATGTTGCCGAATGGTGTTTTACACCACTATTACTAAAAAAATTAAAAACATCAACCATGAACAAATTAGAACAATCCACATCCTTCTGAGATTTTTTATTTTTTGGGCATTTTCCCTCTTCAATTCTTTGATCACACTTGATTCATTTCCATTCTCGAAGAAATTCAGCCTTTGTATTTCGTCGTTCGCAGAGCAATGTTCATCCCTCAATTTTTTAATCACTTCCCTTGATCTTTCAGTGAATGGAGGATCACACCACTTGAAAAATCCACAATACTTATTTTTATCCTTGTCAACAGAACAATTAAACAAGATTTGTGAGGGAAAATTAGCTACAACTAACGAATCTTGTTAGGGAAAATTAGCTTAAACCAACGAATATTGTGAGGGAAAATATATTGCAAATTAAAATACCTTGTATCTGCTACAACCAACGAATCTTCTACCTGGATCTAGGGTTCCTTCTTTCCAAACTTCCCACATGGGTGCAACGATTCCACAGCGGCAAAGGATTGGAGAAGAAAACGAGGACTCGCGCTCAAAATCTGAAGATTTACTCAACGCTTTCCTTTTATAAGAAATGTCTACTCCACTTGAGGTACTCATCTCAAGAAACACAACAACGGATTGTTAGTAGCAATTGAAGAAGTAGTCGACTGAATGTAACGACCACCATGAACCCTTAATTTCTTCCCTTTCTGAGTTCTGTACGTTATTTATCAGCAATAATTTATTGGGTGGATCGGTTCTTTGTTGGGTAGGTTTGTTTTTCATGGGTGGGTTATATCTTAGGTATTAAAATCATTTACAGTTTGGCTCCAGCTTGGATTAAGTGGGACATGCCGCTATACACGTCACTCTCCCGTTAAAATAATTAACGCCTGTTAGGAAAATTCAAACTTTTGTAAGTAAATAACAGTTCAGTGAGTTGACTGTAAGAAAAAATAGTTCAGTTATCCATTTGTAAGTTGACCTAAAGTTCAGTGACCAAAAAAGCATTTAACCCCTAGAAATTGTGACAAATGTTGTGTTACAAATACAGCCTGCCTGTTTACTATGCAATGAATGATGGAGTTCGAGCTTCGATGTCATGTGATGTTCATATTAATAAAAAACGTGACATCTATACCATTCTGCAAATGAAGGACTTTTTAAGTATTAAAAAACTTACAAAAGGATAGCTTAAGTTTTGCACTAAAAGGATAGCTTAAGCTTCTTAAGGAATGCTTATTTTAATTTGGTGTTAATTTTTATTATTTAAATGTTTTTCATTTTGTTGATATACACCATCACATCCTCCTAATGAAGATTGCATTGGATGCCATATTTACAGGTTTTATCAATCTTAAAATTTGAGAAGGGAAACCAAGTGCCTGAAGATTAATTAAAATCCTTCAAAGAGGGGATGACAGTTTCCCAGCATATCCGAATGAATGTAGAGTTGTTCATAAGCTGAAATCCATTTTCTTCTGAATTTTGTGATAGTAATATATGCACAATTTACATCCACTGTAGATATGAAGCCCTCTCAAAGAGCCTCAAACACATTGAACCTCTTCCAGAAACGATTTTGCAATCTCTTAACATGAGCTTAATTTCCTGGGGCCGTATCCTTTCTTTCTGTATCTTGTCAATTATATTTAAATGTTAGCGTCACACTATTGTGTTACTAACTTAGAGGCAATTGATTTTGGGGGCCTAAAGAACATAATGTCTATATTTCTGGACCAAAATAATTTTGGGAGTGGGGAGCTCGATGAAATGAATTTTATTGGTACTGTAGCCAATTGGACCCACTTCTGGTTACCAAATTTTGTGGCCAACAAATCAACAATCTTGTGGGCTTAATCATGTTGGATCTAAGTGATAATCAATTCACATGGAGAATTCCAACAACCATAGCCTATACTAGTTTTTTCCATGTTAGAAATAACAATCACGGGCAAACTCTAAAGTCTAAACCATTTTATTCCTTAGTTTTTTCCATGTTAGAAAGTATTACTTTTGCCTGAAAGATGTAAATTTGTACCCTTAATTGTCATTAGAGATATATCTCCTTCAATGGCTACTGCAATCGCTAAAGGTAAATTGGATTTACAATGGAGGCCTTCAATTACTTCCCAAGTTCTGCAAGTCATCTGAATTCTACTACCACCTGTCAAACTGACTAACTCCTGAGAAAAGAGACATCAACTATGTCTACTCAATAAAGCTGCTTTACTGTAGTTTCCTCCTATAAAACCAGAGGACAAAGAATAACAGACAAGTTTCTTACTCTGTATGATTCACAACTATATTTTGCCAAAGTTTTCATTTAGAAACCTGCATTGGGATGTATACAAGTCTAGTAGCACATTATTGACTCTATTTGATTCTTTATAAATATTAACATTAATTTAAATTTTGACACTGATTTTAAAAATCTGTGTTACAACTTTTAGTTGGATGTCCAGCTAAGCTTGTTGTTCAATGGCATATAGGAGGCACAAACAATTAAGGAAAGGGATTGTCTCATTGACATTTTAAAAGAGAAAAGTTTGACAGTTTTAAGCAACCATCTTTTTTCAGAAGAAAAACGAGTTCGAATGTAGTTGCGTAATACATTATTTTGCAGCCCATCTTTAAGAGAGTAGATTTTGTTCTTTGTCGATGGACCTCCATCCTCTTTAATCTCTCCATCGACAACCTTCAAATGCATAAAATAGCATAGAAATGCTGAATTTGCTAGCCCCAATTTAAAACCACCATTGATGTAAGAGATTAGCCCCAAATGAGCTAAGAAATACATACATATGATAGTTCAGTACTTCATTCGACATAGTATTCACGTTTATAAATGAAAAAATTTCCTTGTCATGTTAGTAATGGAGCAGGAGCCTGTTTTGGAAGAAAAGAATCAATATTTATCAGGGTTGGACCAACGGAAGTACTTGAATGAATCTTTAGCACTTGAAAAATTGGTAATACCTTTCAAAAGCGGAACCTCAAAAGAAATTACAATATTCTTGATAAAAATGGATCAATGGTTCCTGTCTAGAAAACGACTCTTATTTCATGTTTTTATCTCATATATGTGTGTGTTTGTGTGTGTTTCATTTTGTGATAGGTCTCTAACTGTAACACTCCGAACCCGCTACAGGCCCGAAGTGCTACACGCCGCAAGCCCAAAGGCCCGCAAGGCAACAATATCAATAGCGCAGCCCAAACAAAATAATTCAACAATAATCTTAAATTAAATCCCACAATAAACATCTTTCAAATCCACTTTCAAATGAAAAAAAATGCCAAATATCAAATACGTAAAATGGAGACGCAACTCCTCAAAACTAATAGTTTCTATCAAATTTCCACATTAAAGGAAATGACATTTTAAACAAATCTTCAGCTATCCAAAGTGCATCAAATAAGTGCTCAGCTCTCAACAATGGAACCTGTAAAAATTTGTAAGGGGTGAGCGATGAAGCTCAGCAAGTAGCAATCCTCCCTATCTAGCCGAATCAAGCACAATTTACAAAAAAAAAAAAAAAATACTTTTTCAAAATATCTTTTTGTTCAATAACAATAGTATATATGCTTTCAAAACTAAAACAATTCAAAAATAATTTCAATGTATACAATATATCTTTTAATCCACAGTCCTAGCGACTAAGGTTACAATAGCCCTGTAACACGGCCCAAAAGTTCGATAGTGTCAATGTTCACGCACCCTACTAAGGTATCTATAAAAATGCACGCTCCCCGAAGGGCATCTAAAAGGTGTGCGCCTTAGTAGGTCCTATATTAGCTCCGGAACTAAACGTAAACAATAACGGGTTCTATACATAGTCGGACTAAGAATTTCAAAAATCTTTTCTCAATATTATCGATATTCTAAACAATACTTTTCCACAGTTCAAAATCATATAATCTCATTTCACAGTTCAAAAATAAATACTTGATCCGAATTTTAAATGGAAGCCTTAAATAAAACATAACGAATTTTGAAACAGTACATTTAGGCATCCGAATAATTTCTAAGGCATACATATAAGCAAACCATAATTTTAAAAACACTAAATAGTTCGAAAAGCCACTTACCTCGATATTGCAAAATATGAAAATTATTAGCCGAACAATTCCTAAATATAAATTTAGAACAAATAAAAATTATTAGGATAAAATATCTTACCTCAAACATATTTTTACCTCAAGTCTTACACACCCATGCTTAATTTTAATTCAATACCTAATTAATTTTATTCTAAAAGCCATGACGTCTTTCTGTATATTATAACTTTAAGAGTCGAAATTTAAATTAAATAAATAAAATAATTATGTTCTTAGTTTAACAATAACCATAAAACGTATGTATGTGTGTGTGTATATATATATATATATATATAATAACCCACTGGATATGTTCATTACTATAGGATGTAAATAAATAAATATAAATCCACTGCCCTGAAGTGGTAGTAGCCCTACTAACGTATATATAATAGTTTAACAATTATATACCCATACATGATACAATCAAATTGTATACCCAACATATATACATACCGCAACACCCACAATATATATAATTATTATTTTCAAAATCTCTTTTTTTATTTTACATAAGTATTACTAATTTTCAGAACTTTATTGAAATTAAATTTTGAAATTTTAAAATCTAATTATACCTGTATAATAGAGGATTATCTCAATTGAAAAGAAGGATTTAGGTTTACCTTATTGAGTTTTCTTCTTTTCTTCTTCTCTGTTCTGCAGTACTCCAAAGCCAAATACTTGTTTACGTTCTTTTCTCTCTTTAGTTAATTAAATATATTTAATTCCTTTGTAGAATAGGTTAACAGGTAAAAGAGTCCTTTTAAAAATTTAATAGGTTGTTATAACTTAATTGGCTTATCTTATCCTTATAGGATTTAGATATGTATAAATAATTATCAGTTACACTTCTATTATCTAATTATATTTTTATTATTATTATCTTTTTTTTAAACCGGGTATTACATTCTACCCACCTTAAAAATAATTCCGTCCTCGGAATTCAAATAAGCAAATAAAGTTTTTTTTTTATTTATTACAAAAATTCATGCAAAACTCTAAGGACATTAAATAAACAAAACAACTCTACAAACTATATTATCAACTCTCTCTAACTCCTCAAGAGCTTCAAAATATCATAACCTCAATCCGAATTAATTCTCAAATATTATTACACCAAAGAATATACTACTAAGATCTTTTCATTACCATATCAAACTCCAAATCACATATATTTTACTATCTACATAAGCAAACTATAGCTATTCAAGATCTCTCAAAATCTATTGAATTTCAACGCTTATTATCTAATCATTTAATGAACCGATCATTCTCTTATTACAACCCTTAATCCAACAAATTCAAAGATCTCCTCTTACTATCATAAAGAAATTTCATACAACATAACTTCAATATCCTACTAGAAAATAACCACAAAACTGATCATTAGCTTCAAATGATTAATCTAATTACCTCGAATATCTACAACTCAAGTTTATAAAAGATCCTCTATACTTAATAATTTTCACTTTATCATATTATCCATCAATACACATACCTCAAATCATCCACAAGCTTAACAAAATCAAAGCATAAACCAAATCAATTCCTCAATTCTAAGATCATAATAAATTATTACAAAAATAACTCTAACATTAAGTCTTCAAAAAAAAATATTTGCTGATACAAATACTCGCACCAAAATCGCATTACTTATATGATCATTTCTTAACTGTACAAAGTATAACTTTATTTTCCATAATGATCCAATCAAAATTCTTAACTAATATCATTACTTCGTCGCTTAACAATCATAACCTTGACAAATTATCTCACTTTCCACAAATCAACTACAAATCGAAAAGAGATCGACAGTTGGTCAAAATCAAGACCAACCAAACAAAGAACCCAATCGAAACAAACTCCTCCGTCTGCCCAATGATTTACCCATAACTTACGGATCAAGCCTAAAGGCAATTTATAGAATCATAACCTAAACCTCAAATAATACAAAGATTTCTTACCTTATTATATTTTTAACTTCAAAATTCTTAAATTAGCCAAAACTATAACCCACAGCTAACTCCCAAAATCACTCCCCTGGGAATATGTAGGGTTTTTCAACCCAACACATTGCGAGGGGCCACTGCTCTGATACCATCTCTGTAACACCCCGAACCCGCTACAGGCCCGAAGTGCTACACGCCGCAAGCCCAAAGGCCCGCAAGGCAACAATATCAATAGCGCAGCCCAAACAAAATAATTCAACAATAATCTTAAATTAAATCCCACAATAAACATCTTTCAAATCCACTTTCAAATGAAAAAAAATGCCAAATATCAAATACGTAAAATGGAGACGCAACTCCTCAAAACTAATAGTTTCTATCAAATTTCCACATTAAAGGAAATGACATTTTAAACAAATCTTCAGCTATCCAAAGTGCATCAAATAAGTGCTCAGCTCTCAACAATGGAACCTGTAAAAATTTGTAAGGGGTGAGCGATGAAGCTCAGCAAGTAGCAATCCTCCCTATCTAGCCGAATCAAGCACAATTTACAAAAAAAAAAAAAAATACTTTTTCAAAATATCTTTTTGTTCAATAACAATAGTATATATGCTTTCAAAACTAAAACAATTCAAAAATAATTTCAATGTATACAATATATCTTTTAATCCACAGTCCTAGCGACTAAGGTTACAATAGCCCTGTAACACGGCCCAAAAGTTCGATAGTGTCAATGTTCACGCACCCTACTAAGGTATCTATAAAAATGCACGCTCCCCGAAGGGCATCTAAAAGGTGTGCGCCTTAGTAGGTCCTATATTAGCTCCGGAACTAAACGTAAACAATAACGGGTTCTATACATAGTCGGACTAAGAATTTCAGATTTCTACTTTCCCTTCCTTTTCAAATCGTCTCCTTCCTATGAAGGGATCATGATAAACCAAAGCAATTCAGATGCCACCAACAGAGAACATACCTTATGGTGCTGAAAGCAGCATGGAGCCATTCTCCATCTTAGTTCCCAAATTCCAACCCCTGAATAGGAAATAAGATTAAAACCAGAAGTAGCAATGTACAACAAAGGTAATATAACAAAAGGAATCATTTACCACCTTTACGTGGCTTCTTTCTTCAGTTCCTCAATATGGCTTCCAATTTTAGTACATGCCGCTTCAATTTCTATATTTTTCTCACAAAGCTCCTTCCATTGCGCCGATAAAGCATTAAGCTCGTATGCAGTGTTTTGCTAATCATTTACAGAAACATTATGTTTTATGATGAGTCAATTTTATACCTATAAATTGAGTATTTTTAGCTTGATGATTTGTGAGTTTTTGAGTAATTTATATTCTTTTTTATGTGTTTTTATCTTATTGTTATGAAATATATCTTTGTATCACTTTTATGTATTTTTACTTTGTTTTGTAGGAAAAAAGAATAAAAGAGTATTTGGATCAATGTCCATAATTTATCATTGACATAGCAACCCATTGAGATCCAATTTCGTCCTTGGTCCAGCCTTTATCTCTCAACGCTCAAAGAAGGAAAGTTGTAGATCTATTTCTTAGCTTTCCGAATCATCTTGAAACGCCTAAATCGAAGTTCGGATGAGAGAGTTATGACCATTTTACCAACATACGTCAAAACTGAAAATTTCAAGAAATTGAGCCTTTGGACAGATTGACCTTTGGGGCTTCGGTTGAGATTTGAATTGTGTTAGAGTTTCCAAATGAAAATGTGTTCTTCTTAAAAATTGTAGTAGACTTCTCAAGCTTTATGGAAAGGTATGGTGGGAAAAATTTCGAGTTCATTTGGGCCTCCAAATATTGATTTTTAAATAGCTAATCCGAATCTCGCATGGACTGGATTCCTGTTCGGACTAGTTAAAGTATTTGGACCATAACTTGAGCTTCCTAACTCCAAATCAGGTGATTCAAAAGCCCAAATTCATTAGAAACTCCAGGGATACAACTTTTGTTCTTTTCCCAAGTTCAAATTCGGTGGTTTGCTAATTCAAAATTGGCTTACAAGGTGCTGATCAGTTTAGTTGCAATATTTGGACTTTTAGCACATCACATGTCCACGTTTTTTGGTGGATTCTTCCTTGGTTGGCTGATGCACATGTGTTGATTGGGTGTTTGATCTTGACTTATGATGATAGGTTAGCACACCATGAGTTCCTATAAATACCAAGTGAAGCTAAGCTTGTATGTTGCTAATTCACACACCAATTCACCTCCAACTCATACACCAATTCCTTGTATCCATTCTCTACATTAGTTTGTTAGTATAGGAGTAGGGAGAGAAAGTAGACCTCCAGGGGGAGGCTACTCTCCTCTCCATTTTTATAGTTCAAGAGCAAGCAAGAGATCAACAGTTATGGAAGCGAAGAATCGAAGGCGAATGTTTGGAGATTGAAGATTGTGATTCGAAGTGACAGTCGGATGTCAAAACATAATTTTTCTTCTCTAAACTCTTCCTTTATTTTTTATATTCTATTATTGTTGAATATCTTGTAAATTATATTTTCATATTTGCTATGAACTCTTCTCTTTTCTTTTATTTAGTTCCAATGGGATGTTGAACTTTTTATACATTATTTGTTCCTTCTTATATGAAGTTCATTCTCGATAATCTGTTTTAACTGTTGAATGATATTTATTCCGATTGATTTAATGTGATCAGTTAAGTTAATTTGATTAATATCATTTGCTAGATTAAGGGATAATATTACGTGTAATTGATATTGTTCCTAATCACAAGTAGCAATTAGTGATACATGATTGTGGTCAAGCTTTTGAGTATTGCTATGATTATTGGAAGACAGGTTAAATAATCCGAGCTTGTGTGATTGTTTCTTGGAATAGTCTAATTCCCTAGTTCTTAATGCTGCTATTATATTAAATCTAGAGAGCTTGTTCTAGGTTGTATAATGGTTAGAATCTTGTGAAGAGCTTGTTTCATTAGGTGATAATTAAGGGGAGTTTCGGGTAGCAGAGCTTGTTGTTACCTAGGGCTATTAATTTCATTGAAGGATAAATATTGCTATGATAAAGTGATATTGAACGAAAGAACTAGAGCCTTTATTTTATTCTTATTACTTTAAATTATGTTTCTATTAATTAGTTAAATCAAGCCCCCCCCCTTTGGTTTACAAAGTATAAATTTAGACTAATCATTCTCTGTGGGATCGACTCTTACTTGCACTACTACATTAATATCTTTTGTAGTAAGATTTTATTTTTGGGTGCTTGCGACAGCACGCCAAATTTTGGCGCCGTTGCCGGGGAATGATTTTAGTTTTATTTTGTGCTTTTGTGAATCTTATTTCATTTTAGCAATTTTCTATCTTAACTCGTATTGCCTTTTAATTTTGCAGGGACTCTTGACTTGTCCATGGTGATCTCAAGGTCTCAAATAAGAAATTAACAAGTCGGGCTGACGACTACAAACCAAGCGCTACTTGGGAGGCAACCCAAATATCGTATCCCTTTAATCTAATTTTATTGCACTTGATTTTATTTTTGTTTTATCTTTTGTGTTAGGTCATTCTACAGTTCCAAGGCCCCACGATAATTGACATAATTTCAGGGAAGTCCTTTGCATTTGATTCGTTTATTGCTTACATTGAGGACAATGTCAGTTTTAAGTTTGGGGGTAGTATTTAGTATTTATGTTTTTATTAGTATTTAGTATTTGTGTGCTTTTATAAAAAAAATTGTGTTTTTCTATATAAAAAAATATATGAATATTTTTTTTTTAAAATAAAATAAAACTTTAGGGTTAATATTTTGTGTTTCTTGAGCATTGACTTGATTTAGAACTATGACCAATGATAAATAAAAAAAAACAAAAAACTTGATTGAATAAATTGTAACTCATGAAAAATGGACAAATATTGCTTAGTCTGTGTGGTTAACTTTTTTGTTGGTTATTACATTACTTGTGATCCCTACCTCATTTGAGCACTTATCCATTTGTAATGAACTAGTGGTACACTTAGAGAAGACTTATATATGACCGAATGATTGTGGGAGATATCAATAAACTCTATAACTCGTTTAAACATCACTCGAAGCAAATGTAATCAAGTTGATTTGTTGGTCATGTGGTGAGTTGAGATGGAGCGTAAAACGCACTCACTCATAAACACGTGCTTAGGGGAGATAGAGCGTAAAACGCACTCACCTATATAAAAAAGAAAAAAAAAGAGAAAAAAAAGAAGAAGAAGCAATTAATCGCAAATCTTGTAATGGGATGAGATGGAGCGTAAAACGCACTCGCCCATAAGAGTGGACTTAGGATGAGATGGAGCATAAAATGCACTTACCTAGAGTCCTTTGATCTTAAAATTTTGGAAATTTCTGATTTGTTTATATTTGCGATGAGTGATGTGTTAAGCATGTAGTTGTTGGAGTTTATTTTCCTTCATAAAGTAATGTGGTTAGATAAGTTCATCCGAGTTATACTTGGTTTAGTACAATTGGATACACACACACACACGCACGGAAAGGATCTAAAGTGAGGTATGACTAACAAGCAAGTTAAAATCCTAGACGTTGCGATATTTTGAAAGTTTTTTTTAAAGTTATAATGTGTTGACATCTTTGAGGTCATTTTTCAAATTTATGTCTCATTGCTCAAGTTAGGTTTTATTAGAAGAGTTTTAAGTCTTATTTTTGTATTTGTTTTGCTTGAGGACAAGCAAAGATTCAAGTTTGGGGGTATTTGATGAGTCAATTTTATACCTATAAATTGAGTATTTTTAGTTTGATGATTTGTGAGTTTCTGAGTAATTTATATTCTTTTTTATGTGTTTTTATCTTATTGTTATGAAATATGTCTTTGTATCACTTTTATGTATTTTTACTTTGTTTTGTAGGAAAAAAGAATAAAAGGGTATTTGGATCAATGTCCATAATTTATCATTGACATAGCAACCCATTGAGATCCAATTTCGTCCTTGGTCCAGCCTTTATCTCTCAACGCTCAAAGAAGGAAAGTTGTAGATCTATTTCTTAGCTTTCCGAATCATCTTGAAACGCCTAAATCGAAGTTCGGATGAGAGAGTTATGACCATTTTACCAACATACGTCAAAACTGAAAATTTCAAGAAATTGAGCCTTTGGACAGATTGACCTTTGGGGCTTCGGTTGAGATTTGAATTGTGTTAGAGTTTCCAAATGAAAATGTGTTCTTCTTAAAAATTGTAGTAGACTTCTCAAGCTTTATGGAAAGGTATGGTGGGAAAAATTTCGAGTTCATTTGGGCCTCCAAATATTGATTTTTAAATAGCTAATCCGAATCTCGCATGGACTGGATTCCTGTTCGGACCAGTTAAAGTATTTGGACCATAACTTGAGCTTCCTAACTCCAAATCAGGTGATTCAAAAGCCCAAATTCATTAGACACTCCAGGGCTACAACTTTTGTTCTTTTCCCAAGTTCAAATTCGGTGGTTTGCTAATTCAAAATTGGCTTACAAGGTGCTGATCAGTTTAGTTGCAATATTTGGACTTTTAGCACATCACATGTCCACGTTTTTTGGTGGATTCTTCCTTGGTTGGCTGATGCACATGTGTTGATTGGGTGTTTGATCTTGACTTATGATGATAGGTTAGCACACCATGAGTTCCTATAAATACCAAGTGAAGCTAAGCTTGTATGTTGCTAATTCACACACCAATTCACCTCCAACTCATACACCAATTCCTTGTATCCATTCTCTACATTAGTTTGTTAGTATAGGAGTAGGGAGAGGAAGTAGACCTCCAGGGGGAGGCTACTCTCCTCTCCATTTTTATAGTTCAAGAGCAAGCAAGAGATCAACATTTATGGAAGCGAAGAATCGAAGGCGAATGTTTGGAGATTGAAGATTGTGATTCGAAGTGACAGTCGGATGTCAAAACATAATTTTTCTTCTCTAAACTCTTCCTTTATTTTTTATATTCTATTATTGTTGAATATCTTGTAAATTATATTTTCATATTTGCTATGAACTCTTCTCTTTTCTTTTATTTAGTTCCAATGGGATGTTGAACTTTTTATACATTATTTGTTCCTTCTTATATGAAGTTCATTCTCGATAATCTGTTTTAACTGTTGAATGATATTTATTCCGATTGATTTAATGTGATCAGTTAAGTTAATTTGATTAATATCATTTGCTAGATTAAGGGATAATATTACGTGTAATTAATATTGTTCCTAATCACAAGTAGCAATTAGTGATACATGATTGTGGTCAAGCTTTTGAGTATTGCTATGATTATTGGAAGACAGGTTAAATAATCCGAGCTTGTGTGATTGTTTTTTGGAATAGTCTAATTCCCTAGTTCTTAATGCTGCTATTATATTAAATCTAGAGAGCTTGTTCTAGGTTGTATAATGGTTAGAATCTTGTGAAGAGCTTGTTTCATTAGGTGATAATTAAGGGGAGTTTCGGGTAGCAGAGCTTGTTGTTACCTAGGGCTATTAATTTCATTGAAGGATAAATATTGCTATGATAAAGTGATATTGAACGAAAGAACTAGAGCCTTTATTTTATTCTTATTACTTTAAATTATGTTTCTATTAATTAGTTAAATCAAGCCCCCCCTTTGGTTTACAAAGTATAAATTTAGACTAATCATTCTCTGTGGGATCGACTCTTACTTGCACTACTACATTAATATCTTTTGCAGTAAGATTTTATTTTTGGGTGCTTGCGACAGCACGCCATTTTATATGCTCAACAGGTGCAATGAAACAAAACACAGTGCAACTAAGATATTTAAAATCACCTGATGATATTTCCTTTCACGATTCATAGCTTCAATCTGTTTATTTAGCTCAGCAGCTTCTGCTTGACGTCTAGTGAAAACATAATGTATGTTTAAGGAAGAGATGTAAATATCAACTTAGCAAGCCAATACAAGTAATCAAATTTTTTTTTAAAGAAATAAACAACTCTTTGTATTAAATTCAAACCTCTATTTCTTGAATGAATGTGATTTTTAAAGGCCGCATTGTTTAATGCAACACTGTTTGTCTCACAAAAAATCTCAGTTTCTGCAAGCACTTTGACTCAACTGTGGTCAGTTTATTGACGGTTGAGCATAACCCGCCAATATGTTGACTACAGTTGAGCCAAATCTCAGGGGTGCATAGCAAAGAGACCTGGGACTTTAAGGACTCCTCAAAATCGTGGATTTTTAGTCCGCGATGTGCATTTTTTGTACCCCATTCAATGAGGCTCATGCTTAATGTGGGAATAGGATAAGTAGGATAAGTTTTTTCTTTTATGACTCTAAAACCGAAGATGCACTACACAAGAAATAGAGTAGACGGGCATATCAAAAGAAGTGGGTCAACAACCAAGATAGGAACACCTTCAGCCGTTGGTTGTGCTGTTTCCAGACATCAGCGCCATGTTTTGACATTAATTCCAGATTATCTAGCCTACAACATTAACCACCAAAATTACAAGAGAAAGAAGAACATCAATAACAGATATAGGACAGGGAAGCAATAAAATAAGATAAAAGAGCAAAAAAGGCAACATATACAGGAAAGAGGAGAAAACGAAGTAAGAGTATCACTGCAGTGCGAACCATATTTAAGTTATAAAGATGTAAAACTCCAACGAATGCCCCTTCATATCTACTACAACATCTTTCATAGTAAGTCCCAATAAAACACAACTCTGACAGCTAGGCTTACTAGCAATTCTGAAATATAAAAAATACACTTCTAGCATATGAATTTTGCAAGCAAAACATAATGAACCATGCTAAAATAATCAGGCTACCTAATTACGTGATGCTGAAGCAAACGTTGAGCTTTTTGAAGTGCCTGATTCCAGGCAGTTTCATCATTCCTTTTGTTCATAGATGGCATTTCCAGTCCATATCGTGACATATCGAGAGGCACAGGCGGCTTTGAAGCTCTCACTCGCTCAAATTCCCTGGCAAGCATTGGATGGTTCTGAAATACAAATTCAACAATAAAGTAATCAATTACACCTTCCTTAGGTAAAACAAAAACATTGCAATTGCATAATCAGTTAGAAATTTGGAGGAAGTAAAACTTAAAACCCTTTTTACTAGGAGGGGGAGGGGAATGTACTGATATAGAATTATGTACATGTATGCACAAAGTGCAAGATGAGACAAGTACCTTAAGTTCAATGCCTAAGACCAAAAAAAAAACCCCATAGGACTTCAAATGAAAAGAGTGAGAGTAACAGATAAACAAAAAAGGGAAACAGACTAAAAAGCATTTGTATCCTGTGTTTTAAAAGGTGCACCAACACTTTCTAAAATTTGTAGCAATTACACCTTACTCGTTGGTATGTAGATAGTCCTCCAATATTTTTTGTAAGTATTTTATCTAATAAATTTTTAATCAGTTAAATAAATATTCAGAAGCCCTGAAATTGGGGGCAGAACCTGCGTTCTTGAGAAGTATAAAGGAAGAACCATCCACTTTTACCCCCTCACAAAAGCAACTCAAACATAGTCACTTTGAGGAAAAGCACCTCCGCTTTGAAGTAGAACCTATATTTCCTCAACACAGTGGCCAAAAACATTGAGCCCGGACCTTAACTGTAATACCCGGGGAAAAAAAGACATTTAAATTTATATTTTGAATATTTTAATTGGGCTTTTCTTATGTTTCGGTCAAATTGTATTTAATTTATGTGGACTATAATAAGTACGTGATTACATTAATTTGGGTCTTTTAACTAATTGGGTCAAACTAATTTCTAATTATTTAAGTTTGGGTTGTCAAACTAATTGAGCCCAATTTTAATTGTTGGGTTTAAAGACCAAATTATAATAAGCGTAACTTTAATATATTAAGTTAGGGCTTTCCTAAGCTGCTATTACAGTAAACGAAGAAAGAAGAAGCGGAAGGAGAAAGATAAAAGGAGGTTGAAATTTAAAAATTATTCATCATATTCTTCTTCTCAAAAGGTAATTTTTGGACTATTTTTGAATACAAAATAATTATTTTATTAATGTAATTACAATCTATTTTATTGTTATGTTTAAAATCTGTTTTAAAATTTTATTTTGCGATTTGATTAATCAAATTTATTAATGCAATTTTGATTTGTAATTGGGATATATAATACAGGAGATAAGGAAGTTACTAATAGTCGTATGCATGATGAATCAGTAGCTTAGTAGTAGTATTACAGGGGGTTTAAGAGTTAATAAAATTACATTTATATTATTATAACGTTAAATTAAAATGATATTTTTGCATTACCAAAATGTATTGAATATATTCTTAACTCTAGAGAATATATGAATTAATATTAAAGCAGTTAAATTATAAAAAGAAAATACATAAATTTTATAAGTTAGTAATTTAATTAATGGTCTCGTATTATTTTGATAATTATATAGATCGGATTGAGGAGGTCTAGCGGTATGATATTTGGATTCGGTGAATTATTTTGGTATTATATTCAGGTATGGATTCCGTACTCCTCCGGCGATCATCCTTTTAATTTCGATTTGTTCATTTTGCTTTTCATTTAGAAGTTAGTTATTGTTTCACCTGATTGTTCCTTCTCAAATTCTTGTGATACTTTTGTCTTGGCATTGATACTTAGAACTCGTATTTGTACTCTTTGAACTAGTTAATCATGTCAATATATTTTAGATTTGTATCCTTCTTTGTATATTTTCGTTCATATTCGGGAGTTATTTTGATCGTTAGTATCTTGTGATAGTGAAATATATTCGTATTTGAAATAATTTGATGGCATTTGGAGACGGTCATGTAAGCCTTGTAATTTGAACCCCTTTTGGCTTACTTTTTGTAGTTCGATCGTTAGGGTATACTTGAGCTAACCACCTGTGGGGGTACCACAGGCATGTCCTCTTGACACCGGGGCATGACACCTTCCGTGACGGTGTGATCAGTCCATATCGTATCCTTTTATTTTGTATGTTACTCTGGATGTGAGCTTTGACTATTTGATATATTTGTTCAGGATACGTATGAGTCGACCCAGTATTTGATTCGATTTGATTTGTTTGGTGGATTAGTGACGTATGTGTCGTGCGTACTATCCGGTTTGATTTGTGTACATCATGGTACCGATGTATTTTGCTAGCATTTGACTATTTGTATTTGAGCTCAGTATAAAATTGTTACCTTATAAACATTTGATTCAACCTTATTTTGTTTGAGATCCTTTTGACTATAGTTATTCGTTCGACAGTGTTCATTATTTGTACCTGGTTTTACTAATTTTGATATATTCATAATTCATTCGTAATTCTCATTCGTTCATTTATTCGACTCTTTTGGTTACTTTATATATTGTGTTATATTTATACATAATCTTTATATCCGTACTGGGCATTTGGCTCATGCTGTGTTTTTCTTCCGGCAAGTTTGCAGGGGTAGTTTAAGGTTTCGTATAAAGAGAGTTACCTTTGACCGAATAGGTTTATTTGATTTTAGGTTTTCATTATTTTGTCAAAATTTGGAGCTTTGCATTTAATTCGATATTAATGGATTATCAACTATTAGATATTTTGAAGTTATTAGTGCTCTGTTTAATTATTTTGAGGTTTCTTGTGTTTTGTACGTGACCTCCCTTTCCTATTTGGGAAGGGAGTGTTACATTAACTGACAACTAATTTAAAGAACCAACCATTGAGTAGTTATTACTATGTAGAAGATCGAGTAACTACCGGCATGACATGACCTTATTCATTTAACAAACGAATTTTCTCAACTCCCTAAGATCCCCTCTAACGTTGTGTGAGGGTTGCAACGTGGTGCCCCTGCTACGCTTCCACCTCCAAGGAATTAGCTAAACTATGAAGCAAGTATTCGGCAATATACCAATGATGTGGCGAAGGGATTTGCCAGAGATTCGATTAGGCCTAGACTCGCCTAGGAGATTCGATTAAAGAGTCCCAAAATTTTGACCAAAAAGATCAGAGAAGTGAGTTGCATAAGAGGGTTTCCTACCAAAAATATCAAAGAAATTCGCTATCAGCCATCCTTCCGCCATGATAGACGATAGGCAAAGAGATCTCAATGTACATCTTCCTCCTCTCTTTCCTATGTTACCTCTGTCTCTCTGTCTTCTCTCTAGTTCTCTCTTCTTATCTATTTTCTCCCTTTACACTTTCTTTTGGTAACTCTTCACGCATTTTTAACTTCCCCTATTTGGTATGCTTATACCCACTACTAAATAAACTGGGAAGTATAAGTATATTACATATTGGATTTAGGCCCATTTCTAAATGATCTAAAAATTATATTTGTTAATGTGTTTTTCTTTTTCAAACAACAGGAATTCTCTCATATAAATTCTATTTTATGATTTTTTTATTCAAAAATAGCCAAGGAAAATTTGAAATTAAGTTTGATATGTATATTTTTTGTTGAAAAACAATTACAGAATCTATGAAATTAATTAATTCATCATCTCCAATATATTTATATGAAAATAAATATTAACTTAATGTAATATTTAAATATGTACCTAATCCATGAATCTCTATTTTTTGAACATGGTTCAAAGTTTCAGTGTGATGTAGGACAACTTTATAAAATGAATGTTATTAATTGATAGATAAATAAAACTAGGATCTAAGCTCAGTGCTTAAATTCTAGGGGAGTTTCAACTCTGCGTGTGACGCCCCCAAATCCGAGTTCCTTAACCTCGGGTTTGGTGCTCACGATCCATCATACATATCACATCTAACTACCCATTCATGCATGGATTATATCATTTATTACATTATCTTAATAAACACATACATTAAAATATAATTATATCATCGTCATCCCAAGTTAACTAACCTTAACATTACATGTCTATTAATACAAAAGACTTAAGAAAAATTATAATATAATAATCATTAAATAACTTGATACTACTCGGTCACCTTTACTTTGCCTTTGTCCTTATTAGAACCCTCTGCTACCTCGACTTTAGCTGAAATATTTTATTTAAGCAAGGGTGAGCAACAAATTTGTTCAGCAAGTTAAGTGTACAATAAAGGATGTATATCATGAACAGAAGAATTTAACTATTATAAAACTTCAACAATAATCAAAAGATTTTGAATAGCTGAATAATAAACCATTTCTAATAACAATAATTTTCTTGAATTCGACACTGAATAACATATCAAGAATGAAAGAGTTAAAATTCTTTCGAAGGTTCAATAATATTCAATTGATTAAGAAGAAATATCAATACTGCAATAATAGTTAACAAAGTGGGATTATACCTAGATTTTATGCTGAGTGATCACAAATGGATTAAGAACTGCTAGAGAAATTATCAGTTATGATTACTGACTACCTCAAGAGTAAAAGTTAGCTATAAAAACTAATCTTTACTCTTCTGCAAGTACGTAAGGTGATCAGTCTTATTGTACCCGAGATTATGCATAATTCTCAAAAATAGCGCGCGGGTCGAGTTTCCGACAATAAAATTCCCCTGATTTATTTTTCAGGGTTGTTCATCTCAGTCTTACATCATAAGTCCGCACCACATCAATATGGTTTGGATTGAATTCAAAGAAATACTATGAATTTAACATATAATATCAATGTTGATTTAGCCGAAATAAATGGCATAAATCTTTCAATAATAAATCCACTCATATTAAATAGAACGCTTCATGCTTTAACGAATATTAGTCTCGCCAAAACAAATAGCTGAGACACAGCTCATAAACGGTTCATGAATAAAAGAACTTTAAATTATTTCACAGTTCAACCAATAGATCAGGAAATCAAATGCACTATGTGCGAATAACAATAATCATCATGGATGTGAATAACCAACAATAATTATTCATTAATCATGCTTTGAAAAGTAATAACTCACTTTGAGTTAGGAAACTCCCATATCAATAACAACTTGCATCTTGTGCAAATATCAATAAATATTATAGATGTGAAATAATTATTAATAATTAATCCACTAGCATACTTGAAATATAATAACTCGAGTTTGAGTTAGGGAACTTGCAATATGTAAGAAGTTTAAGGTAAGAAACTTGCCTGTTCGACGAGCTACAATTATCTAGCTTTAATTACAACTCTTCGAATGACCTAACATTGATAATGTTGGTCTACCAATTAGTACAACATATAATTGAACATTTATACTATCATATACTAATCAATTAATCACATAACACTTATAATTTCTTACACCATCATTAAGTCTATTGGATAATTAATAAACCTTAGGTTAATGATTTAATTAATTAACAACATTTTTCTTAAGTGATAAACACTTATTAAACTTTTAAACAATTTATTATAATTGTTCAATTAATGTGTTAATTAAATTTACTTTATTTAATTAACACTATTTGCATACTATTTAGTGTTAGTTAAATAGTAACTAATTAAATACCTTTAGTTATTATAAAGAATAACTAATTATATCTACTTATTATTTTACTAACTTTATCTTTTTTAAATTACTATTTAATAATATTTAAATAGCAACTAATTAATAATCTTTAGTTATTATAAATAATAACTAATTACATCTACTTATTATTTGAGGTTAATTAAATAATAAGTAATCAAATTATAAACCTTATTTGTCTTTAATTACTCTTTACTATTAAAGAATAGTTAATTAGCATTTAAACTTATTTATTATTTAATATTAATTAAATAATAAATAATTAATCAATTATTTATCATTGAAAACTAAATAATTTATTCACTTTATAAATCTTTAATTATTCCTTCTCAAAATAATTAATTAGCATGCGAGCTTATTTATTATTTAATATTAATTAAACAATAAATAATTATTATATTAATGTAATTAAATAATTACATCATTATTACATAATATCATTTATCTACTCTTTAATATTTATTTAATATTAAATTCACAATAATTATTCTCTTATTACACTTTAATTTTATTTCTATTATTTCTTACAATTTTCGTCCATTTTTCAGATTTGGGGTCCTTAACGAAAACGCTTGTAAAACGAAATCTACAAGTTGGATTGCGATTTCGTCGGAGCCGTTGGATTCGGATTTTCTTGAACTACAGTTTTCATTTATCAAACACCAAATTTAGATCAATTTAGGTATCGAAAATCAGTACCAAAGTGAGGAGTCAGCGGGGAGTTTTTCCAACATAAGTGTATTGTGAAATAAATTCCTAGTTTGTTCATTTTTCAACACTTTTGAGTGATTCCAAAGGGGTTTTGTCCCCAACTCATGGATCTAGCATACCAAACAAGAAAATCACAAATACCATACATGTATTTCAAAGTGAACCACATAGATCACACTTACTAACTAAAATATTTCCCAAAACTTACTAACTTTCATTTTCCCCCAAACTTTCCAACCTAATATCACCTATATTCACATGTTACACAACATAATTTCAAGACCTAACCTTTTCATAAGGTTTAAGCTAACTTGATCATAAAATTTCTTAAATCTAAAATAAAAGTAACTAACTACACAAATCTTTAACTAAGACTTGAAATATATTTATTTATTATTTTTTTTATACCTTCCTTTAGTAGCAAATCTTCTCTTCTTTCCAAAATAGGTTGTGAACTTTGGGTTCATGAAGACGTGAGAACTCTCCTCTTTTCTCCCTCTTTGACCGTGGGTTCCTCCTTTCTCTCTCTCTCTTTGATTTTTTTCCTCTTAGCTCTCTTGGAGAATAGGAAGAAAAGGAAAGTAATTTGAAATATCTAATGTAGTATACTTGTTTTTAATGTTAGATATACATGGTATATCTAACTAAAATCTCCTAATATCTCTTTCTCTCTCTTACACCTTCATTCTTATCTCTTACTTACTAACAAAGTTAATCAAACAAGTGGCTAATTAATTTAATGACACCTAGCTAAAAGATAAGAACCAAAAAAATGAATTCATTTCTCTTCCTTTTTACCCAAATGGCCGGGCCCTCCCATGGAATTTGCATCATTTTTTTTGTTTTATTTTAATTGTTAATTTACTTGTCAAATGACCAAAAAGTTCCTCCTTGATTGGGCTAAAGATTGGGCCATTAATTAATTCAGTTGGGCTCGAAATAAACTAGTTTGAGCTACTAAAAAAATCAAGTTTACTTGCTACCAATTTTGTGCTACTAATTTAATAAATTATTGGGCTCTCTATATGTAGTTTAATTAAATTGTTAATGGACTAATTTAATCCATTCACATACTAATCTTTCAAGTCCACAATCAAATAATTAAGTGGGCTTAATAAAATTACCAATTGGGCTAGTCCTTTAGTAATTTACTAATTGGACTATAATTTCATTACATTAATATCCATACTTTATTTTTATAACCCAATTAGACTTGCTTCAATTAAGTTAGAAAATTAACTAATTGAGATGTAGGAATTAAATCTCTAGGGTTAGGGTACTAGTATATAAATTTCATACTAGCCTACCTTAATTACTATAACCCTTAGGTTATTTAGTTACAATTCCTAATATACAATATTAGGTTAAAAGGCTGGCTTATTAATTCTCTTTATATAATAAATAAATAAATATACATATTTATAATATATATATATTTATTTAGTCTCATACATATTCCACATAAGTTATAATATATTTATTATCATTGATAAATATTTAATATATTCATTTATCCACATATCCATTCAATGTAAGTCACAAAGCGTTCAATACACTAATAATTTAATATACCTATTTCCTTTAATAAGTTATTACACATTCATATAATCACTTTATATTAGTAATACTAATTAATCATTTAAAAATTATAAATATTTTTATTTACCATTCAAGATTAACATTCAAGTTATGTTAATTCTCAACATAACTTATCTTGCTTTTCTTTAATCAAATTGATTAAGTATTCATCTAAGTTAACTTAAAATAAATTAATTATCTTGCTTAATTCACATATTCACTTATATGCTTAAAGAAAAAAAAAATTTATTCGTAAAAATATACATATATAATTATATAAAATTTTCGGTCCTTACACTGCGTCTATTAACTCTAGTTAAATATCTCCACAATATAAAGAAAGCCAATAAGAATCGTAATATGCATAATGTCCTCCCAAAGAGAATTACATCGGTATTTAAACAAAAAAAACAACCCTAAATTGGACTTGGAAACCAATAAAATAACTAAAGATAAAAATACCCCAACTAATTAAAACAAGTCCATAATAATGACATAAACAAAATAAATAAATTAGGACACTAAATCAAATAAATAAATAAGAAAACTAAATCATTGATCCCCATCATTTCTCCCCGATTGGAAAAATTTCGGCTCTGTCGAAATGAAATCTTCGTAACGCTCCAACAATGCAGGATCAACGCGATGAAAATCGTCCTTACCAATCCACGTACAATCACTTGTCGCGCTACTTAACCAAAAATTAGTGATAACCTCCACACCTAGTCGACATAAACCTCTCATCCAAGACATCCTCGATACTATCTGTTGTAGACTGTAAAGAAACAAGAGGAGGTGCAGGTGGAACAGGTAAAAGAGGAACAAGTACAGGCTCAATAGGGTTGATAGATGAAGAAGTAGGAGATGGGGTTGACGGAATAGAAGGTCCATGATATGGAGTAAGGGAGTGTTTGATAAAAACTGAAGGAATCTGAATCTGAATGAGCTGAATCTGAATCTGAATGAAAAAAGTTGTTTGATAATTGACATGTCTGAAACATATGAATGACAGAATTTTATTAGTTTACCCCTGTGAAAAAATTAAAAATTGTTGTAAATTTATTTAATATTACTTAATATAATAGTTAATATTTCTTTTTAATTTTATAATTTCTTATTTTTTTTACTCATTCAGCTGCTCATTCAACCATTCAGCTAAAAAATCTGACTTAGCCATTCAACTCAATCATCTGACCGATTCAGCCATTCAAACCAAAACAAACGCACTGACCGATTCAGTCGTTCAACCATTCAACTCTAAACAAACACCCCCTAAGATCGGTCACATTAAATACATGACCAATACCCACATTACTAGGAAGATCTAACTCATAAGCATTAGCACTAACCTTTTTTTTAACACGAAATGGACCCATCCGCTTAACATGTACCTTTTTTCATGTGCCAGGAGGTAACCTCTCGACACGGTGTCGAAGCATCACCTGATCATTCTCATTGAACTCTTGGTACATGCGATGAACATCTGTAGCAGACTTATAATTTTCATTGCTCAAATTAATTTTTTGTCTTATCTCATCATGCAAATCATGAATGTGTCGTGCAAAAGTTTCAGCATACTCACTAGCTCTATATGCAGGGGGAGAGGGACTACGTCAATAGGTTTTCTAGGTTGATAACCAGTGTAAATCTGAAAAGGACTCACCCCAGTAGAGCGATTAACCGAACTATTATAAGCAAATTCAGTCATAGGTAAAACTCTATCCCAACTAAACACGTGATCGCCTATAAGGCATCTCACCAAATCACTTAGACTCCTATTAACTACCTCGATTTGACCATTAGTTTGTGGGTGATAGGCAGTGGAAAACTTAAACGAGGTATTTAGTTTCTTCCATAGAGTTTTGCAAAAATAACTCATGAATTTGACATCCCTATCAGAAACTATAGACAAAGACAAACCACGTAGCCTCACAACCTCAATAAAAAAATGGACGCAGTATGTGAAACATCATCGATTTGTTGCATGGAATAAAATGTGTCATATTAGAAAAACGGTCCACCACAACAAAAATAGAATCATGACCTCTAGGTGTCCGCGGTAACCCCAAGAGAAAATTCATGCTAATATCCTCCCAATGAGCATGGGGTACCGGCAAAGGCATATACAACCCTGTGTTTTGCTTCCTACCTTTAGAAGTTTGACATGTGCGACATTCGGAAACAATACGAGCTACATCCCTCTTGAGGCTAGGCTAGATAAAAGAACCTATCATCCATAATCGCAATGGTCTTATCGCGACCAAAATGGCATGCGATTCCTCCCGCATGTAACTCCCAAACTAAATGGCCACGCATAGACGTACTAGTAATACATAAATGGGTGCCCTTAAAAAGATACCCATCATGGATACGAAAATCGTTTGAGGGTGGTACACTAGAATTCTGTAAGGCAATATATGTCTGTCGAAGTCTCAACAAGAAGGGTACTCATAGATAATACGCTCAAACCCAATAACCTTCACACTCAAAGTGTTAAGGAGAATAGATACCCTACTCAGCGCATTAGCGGCTTTGTTCTCTACCCTTTGACAATACTTTAGGACAAAAGAATAGTCCTGAAGAAACTCAACACACTTAGCGTGTCGATGACTCAACTTCTTCTGGGAGTTTATATATTGAAGTGCTTAATGATCGGAGTATAATACAAACTCCTTAGGCAATAAATAATGCCACAAATATCTAAGCGCTTGAACTACAACATAAAACTCCTTATCATAGGTAAAATACCTTTGTCGGGCCTCATTTAACTTCTCGCTAAAGAATGCAACAGGATGACCCTTTTGACTAAGTGCTCCCCATATCCCTACGTCAGAAGCGTCACATGCTCCTCAAAAACCTTGCTAAAATTTGGTAGCGTGAGGACAGATCATGCCTGTGTCAACCTATCCTTAATCTCCACAAATACTTTGGCAGCCGACTTAGATCAAACAAACTCCCCTTTCTTTAAGCAATCAGTGATGTAATGGTACTAAATCCCATAATGAACCTCCTATAAAACGTAGCAAGTCCGTGGAAGCTTCTAGCTTCATGTATATTAGAAGGTTTTGGCCATTCTTTAATAACCTTTATCTTTTCAGGGTCAGCAAAAAGCCTATTTTTGGAGACAACAACCCCGAGAAATATGATGGATTCTTTCAAGAAAGAACACTTTTTTAGATTAATATAAAGTTACGTGCAAAACTTGGCGCAAATGAAGTAAATGTTCCTCTCGGATGCGAGTATAAATGAGGATATCAAAATAAACCACTACAAACTTGCCAATAAAAGACCGCAACACCTGATTCATAACTCTTATAAAGGTGCTAGGTGCGTTGGTTATACCAAATGGTAGGACTAACCATTTGTAAAGGTCATCACTAGTCTTAAAGGCAGTTTTTCATTCGTCTCCCTCACGGATGTAGACTTTGTGATATCCACTCCGTAGATCTATTTTAGTGTACACGCTAGCTCTACTCATCATATCTAACATGTCATCAAGCCTAGGTATAGGAAACCTATACTTGACGGTGATCTTATTAATATCTTGACTATCACAACACATTCTTAAACTTCCATTAGCCTTTGAGGTAAACAAGGCTGGAACCGTACAAGGGCTGAGGCTTTCGCTCACAAAACCCTTACTTAACAAATCACCTACTTGGCGTCTCATCTCCTCTTGGTCCTTGGGATTCATCCTATATTGGGGTAGGTTAGGTAAAGAAGACCCCTGCATGAGGTCAATAGCATGCTAGACATCTCTAAGAGGTGGTAATCCGCTAGGTAACTCACTAGGCATCACATCAACAAACTCGTGGAGAATCTGCCGAGCATCACTAGATTCACCACTACTACTCTTCTCAAGAACATTCCTAACCTCTCTAGCCAAAACAACGTACACAATTTTCTCCTCTCTTACACTCTTCTCAAAGGCCCTCTGACTAAGGACATAGAGAAATTTGGTTTCTTGTACAGGCGTATGATTCTCTTTTGGTTGACCCTTGGGAGACAATCAGGGTCTCACGGGTGCTAAAGTAATCTTCTGCCCTTTGTGTGTGAACACATAAGTATTCAATTTCCCATAATGGCTCACATCATAATCATATATATGACGTCCCGAAATCCACCTGCTTGCTTGGTCGGACTTCGTGCTCACGTGTACAACTTTTACATAATGCTATAAAAATTTTAACTTCTAATAATCAGGGTATAATGCGGAAAAGTGATAATATTTACAATATCATTCGTTCATTGTTACATCATTCTTAGGTTACTTATTCTTATTACAAATAAGTCCTAAAAGACTTAAAAATAAATCTCCATTTATCTATCCGAGACTTGCAGTATTAGCAACCAGGCAGTTCCTAAGAAAGAGGGGGCTTTCCGTTAAAACGGTGCGCAATTAAATAACCTAACCCTTTCCTTGACAGAACTTTCTAGACATTGCCAATAATGATAATCTAACATAGTTAAATGACTTCAACATCTACGAAATTGCCTTGTTCTTTACAGCTTTACATCACAGAAGAAGACAATAATAAAATGCCTTGTTCTTTAACCTTTCCTTTACTGCCATACACTTTTGGTAATACTTCCTTAGCTGCAATTTTTAAAAGATAATTGCAAGAATGAGCATAAGAATGCCAGCTAGTCTAACATATATATATATATATGACCTTTTCAAGATATATAGATAGAATAAGCTGATACAAGATTTTAACGATTATCAATATAGCAGACTGAGTGGTTCCTAACCCGTAAACTAATGAATTAGTTCCCCGTCTCATCAATACTTCTATCAATGTCTCAATAAATGTGCCTCGACCTATTCGACAACCACATTGAATTGTCCACATTGGTACCTACAGTATAGTTTAGATCGGTTTCCTAACACATCTTAAACTCCTGCCCATACAAGAGAGTTGTTTAACTCAGATACTAACCTGGTTTTCAGTTGAAATTCAACAATCACTATCACGTTGCGCATAACAGATAACAAGCATGTTAATGCACGGGGTGCAAAAGAAACAATACTTGCATAACAATAAACTTTATAAATAAGACACGTTATTGCACGGAGTGCATTTCAACAATTAAGTAGACTTGCCTTTTATCGCTTCGATCGTTTATGTTAGTTCGCGTTCTTCATACGACCGCTTGAAGTGCAAGCTTTACTTTCTTTTGATTATGCTAGGCTAATTAGGTATTTTAACGATTAAATCTTTTAAGTTTCATTTCGGGTATTATAACCGCTTATAAATAAGACTCTTCTAATATACATGAAATAATTTCAGCATTATAACTGCTTATAAAATGAATATTTTTCAACTATATTTAAAATAAATTAAGCATTATAACTGCTTACAAAATGAATATTCGTTTACTATGTTTGAAATAAATCGGGCAGTATAACTGCTTATAAAATGAATATTCAGCTATTATATTTGCGATAATTTCAGCATTATAAATGCTTATAAAATGAATATTCTTACTAAATACTTGAAGAAAATCAGATATAGTAACTGCTTATAAAAGTATATTTTCAATCGGACATTATAACTGCTTGTAAATAGGACTTTTGTACTATATACATAAAATAATTTGGGTATTATAACTGCTTGTAAAAGTATATTTTTACTAATACAGACATAAAAATAGAAATTATAACCACTAGAGTATACCTCTTATAGTTGCTAGCTTTACTTCCAATCGCGTAACGCTTCGATACTTCGAAAGTAATTTTTTTTGTCTCAGATTATCTCTTAGAATATAAATATAGAGTGCTTTTGCTCTTGAATTGCTCTTGAACATGATAAGGAATGAATGAACTTAGCTTGCTATTTATAGGAAAACATAGTTTCGCTAATTGCACGTTAGGGGCTCGGCTTATTACACTTTGCACCCTAGCATATTTTTAGAATATTCTTCTAAGCTCCTCAATGAAAATATTTTCCAAGCTCCACAATGCAACTTGCAATTGAACCTATCTTCTAAGCTCCTCAATGAAAATATCTTCCAAGCTCAACAATGCAACTTGCAATTGAACCTATCTTCAAAGCTCCTCAATGAAAATATCTTTCAAGCTCGACAATGCAGCTTGTCACCGTAAGCACGACAAATCACTTTGTCATTCCTAAACACGACACAACAACTTGTCAAAAATAATTTGTCGGGATGCTTCTTGATGAAATCGTGGAAAACACGAGAAATCATTTTGTCAATGTAAGTACGACTAAGCAGCTTGACAAAATTGTTTTTATTTGACCTAATTCACCGTTTACACTATAAAATCACAAAACACCTACTTCGAAATATCATTTCGATCTTTATTAAGCACATACGTTACAAATTTCGAATCTCATTAGGGTTTAAGGTTTTAAACTTCTCGATACCTAGTTTTAGGTCACTAAATTAACCTCTAACCATATACGATCGTATTTATAAGCCTCATAAATATTCAGGGTATTACAATATAGCCAAGGTCTCCCTAAAAAAATGTGTGCAACATCCATAGGAAGGACATTACACCATACATTTTTCTCATAATCCCTTAAGGTGGATCGGCACTAGACACCCATGTGACACAGGAATAGATGTCTTATTAACCCAGGCAACACTATAAGGCTGGGGTGTGGTTCTGCCTTTAGCTTCAATCATTCCACAGCTGTCTTGGCAACCACATTTAAATAACTTCCCCCATTAATGATTAGCTTGGAAGAGATACCACCACCTCTGCTATATGTTTGAAATATGATTGTTCTCTTCCAATTTTCCTCCTTTTTAGGACTAGCGAAAATGCACCTCATAACATTCAAGGGTTGATCAATTTGTTCAAGGTGCGCATCCGCTTCCTCATCCTCCGTGTAATATTCATCTTCCACTTCACCTTCCTTTGGCTCATTTTCTTCACCCTTCCCTTCATGAACCACTCCCACTCGATGTTTGTTAGGGAGGCCGAACTCTTTGCAGGAGTAACACCAATCCCTGCTAGTGACTGTAGGTTTGGGTACTGGAGTACCCTTCCCTAGTCTAGGGTCCCGACTTGGTCAACTCGCGGTGTTATGAGCCCTCAAAGTGTCTTGAGGTGTGGAAAAAGATCTGCCTTATGGGGCTTACGTCCACTAAATTGGTCTGGATAAGAGGTTGCTCTCCGAAAGGATGATCTCTTCACATTATATTCTTGATCTAAGGCAGCCTGGTAAGCATCATCTAGGCAAGTGAACTGGTTGGGAAAAATCTGGAATTACCCCTCCCTAAACCTAATGATGGTCAATCTCGTCTCCTCAACGAGCTCACAACGCTCCATCAACTCCCTATATCTATTGACATAATCAGAAACAGATAAATTGCCTTGCTTCAGATTTGTCAACTGTTCAAACATCCTATCCTTGTGACCGATGGGTAGATAATATTTTCGGAGACGGGTTTTCATCTCTGTCCAGTGCCTAATAGGTGGATCCCTCAAACGCTCAATGTCTCTCGCTCAACATTAGCCCAGTACAAATTCGTTTATTTGACTAACTTCATCTTGGCATAGCGAACTTTATGCTCATCAGACATCTTATACCAATCAAAAATTTATCCATACTGGACAACCAATCAAAGAAGACATTAGGATCAGACCTACCATCAAACTCAGGTGCATCAAACTTAATTTTTCTAGTGTCATCATCATAACCTCGGTCATAAAGGTCGACATTCCTAGGTCCACGGTATCCATAATCTCTAGGTTCACGGTAGTCATCGTTCCTACGTTCACCAAACTCAATGTCTCGATGTCTACAGTCTCGTCTCTCGGGGTACTCAATATTTCGAGGCTCAAGGTTTTAGTATTCAATATTTAAGGCTGAGGGTGTTCCCTTTGCCTATTTAGTTCAGGTTTTCCCTCGGGTATTTCTTCATTAACGGGAATACCATCTGTGACACCCCCAAATTCAGGTACCAATACCTCGAATTTGGTGCTAACGATAAAGTACATTCATACACCTCTAAACAACATAAATTAACTAATGCGGAATAAATAAACATATGTTGTTCATTACAAAAGGTTTACTACGGTCCCAAGGTCTATAACCTTAAATAGAATACATCGCAGAATACAATAATATTACAAAACGATTCCACGATTACATAACGGGATAGTTCGTATAACTATTCCTTAAGCTTTCCTTTGCCTTTGTCCGCTTTGGAACTCCCCGGCTTAACTGCAATAGGTTCATGCTATAGCAAGGGTGAGCAACGAGTTTGCTCAGCAAGTTTAACAATGGATAATGAAGATATATCATGAATGAATAAGAATAATAGCTGCATAGATCAACAATTTATGAACATTGATGAAGTAGCTGAAATGACATAATCAAAGTTCAAATGAAACAATGAATATTGATTATTTACTGCTGAGTGGTCCAACCGACCATGAACATTTGGCCAAAGAGTCAATCATTCAACTAACTCTTTTAAAACTTGGCCCCGACAGTTGTACTCGAGGGGATCAACCTCTTGTACACCATATATATGCATAACATTTAACTCTGACTACATCAAATAACTGACGCATTATAATCCCCTAATAAGGGTTGCTCTCTCAGTCCAAGAATCCGTACCAACTACTGGTTTGGATAGCTTTTAAAATAATAACCTGTACATGTCTAGCTGAAACAAATGGTGTAGACTATTTCCTTAAACAGTTCATGAATGAAGAATTTACACGTTTCACAGTCCAACAACAGATAATGAATTCAAATGCACCAGTTGCGAATATCAATAACTATCTTGGAGGTGGAGTAATTGTCAATAATTAATCCACTAATATGATTTAAAAGTAATGACTCCATTTGAGTCATGAAACTTGCTGTATAAAATATGAAACCTGCTCAAATATAATTCGAGTAAGATCAAGGAAACTTGTATAACATACACCTGTTTGCACGAAATAAAAGAATAGTGCATAAGGTTTAGAAACTTGCCCAACACAAGGGTTAGACTGAAATTCAGATAGGCACACTTAGAAGGGGGGGTTGAATAAGTGTGGGAACCAACGATGTCCAATTTTTATTTTTCTTTATGTTAATACAGTATGCTGTATTTATGAATTCAGTCTACCGGATTAGACAATGCAGTATCCTGAATTTAAGAATTCAGTATGCTGAATTATTCAATACAGTATGCTATATTTATTAATTCAGTTTACCGAATTGCCAATGTTAAATAAGATTGAGAAATCTGATATCTTATGCTTATAACCTTTTACTTATATAATCAAATTGAATCTTGATCCACTATGTTTTTCAATATAAAAATATAATTTCTAGAGACCAAGTGAAATAAGCAAAGTCAAGCATAATAACACAGAGAATTTTTTTACGTGGTTCGGCTCCTAACCTCTAGTCTAGTAGCCTACTCCACGTCCAATACCAACTAGTATTGGAGATTCTTTATTAATTCACTTGAATTACAACTTTAAGTTTTTACAAACCAAGTTTATCTAAATATTAATTCCTTGAGCACTTTTGCTCCTGAGCACCTTTGCTCCTTGTGCACCTATGCACACCAAAGCACTTTTGCTTTCTTAAACCTGTTTGTAAAACTCCAATCCACCTTGGATTAAATACTTTTTAGACTAACACTTAGTCTATATAAAAAAATGAAGGTTACAGTTTAGAACATCTAGGATCAAAGCAATTAATCAATTCACAATTCAAGGCTTACTAGAAATGCAATGATCAAGACATAGAAAGATATTACCAGTTCAAGCTCACGAAATAAAACGCTGTAGAATATATTCACTAATCTCAGTGCACAGCTTTTTGATTCTTGAACACAGTAGTTTGCAAGATATTCTTTTTAAGAGTTTTCACAGTGTTGAAATTCTTTCTAGACCGAAGTCCTTTTTATAGGCTTGGAAATTTTTGACCGTTGGAAATATTTCTTTATTTAATAACCAATATGTGACCGTTGCAAAGAGACTATTTACTTAACCCAACGGATGAAAGATTATCACCTTTTTCCATGAGAGCTTTCGGATGAAGCAAGGAGATGAGGATAGCTTTTATCAAAAATATAATATTTCACTTTACATATATAAGACAAGAAGAGAGAGAAGAAAGGACATTTCCTTTATACCAACTAGTCAGAGCATTTAATGAAAGTGACTTCTCTTTGAAAGGTAGGTCTTCTCTATTTAATGAACCAAGTACTTGTCATCATTACTTTATGTCCACTCATGAAAAGAAAAGGACTTAAACCTTTTTCAATGTCATCATTACATTAGCTATCACACGGCTGGGTCATATATTAGATAACCAAAGTTACTAGTCACTCATATAATATATTAAACAAAACCTTTGGACATTACCCAATGTAAGTAATATATCTATCTCATTGCTTCCAGTAGGATTTTCAAAAGGACTTTGCCAGACATGATTTGCGTCATGGATATTAATTAATTTCTAAGGAATTTTCTAAGTCACATTAATACCAACCGAGGAAGTAACAAATAAAAGATCTGGATTGCACAATTCTTTTAGGAATAATTTGTTACTTATTAAATGCAATGCCATTTCAATTTTATATATTAAATGCAATTCCTCATTAAATCCAATTAATGCAAATATTTAATGCAAATGAGTATGCCCTAGAGCCTTGATTGGAAAAAGATTAATGCAATGACCTTACAATTTAATTCCTAGAGACTCAAATGTCTTCCATTCTTTGATTCCATATGGACAACCGCCAAGAATTCTTTTATTCCATTGAGTTCCTGAAATTACACAATAGAGGATTTAGTAGCTTATGCAAGTCATCATCAAAACCTAAGGGTGGAATATGATCAAGTCAACATAGACAAGGGTTAAAGAAAGAACTTGCCTGCAGCGCTGCTACAATAATACAACACACGCTCCTTAATATCCTACACAATTAAGTACATATTTACATAACAATTAGTCACATTCCAATTAATGGTTCAAAACGGACGCTGCATCATTAAAACACATTGATTGCCCTACGACTACCCAGTCGGGGGTCCAAGTATAAATTGCAATCAGATTAGTCAATTTCCGCCTTAAGACAATACCAATTTGGTTGACATTTAATAAATAATTAAGCAATTAAGGCTTGCCAAAATATGATTAATTAACCTGTCTAATCATTTAATACAAAAAAATATAAGTGTTGGACCCGCTGAAAGGAACTCATTAGGTCCGACCCGACCTGACCCGGCCTGACTGCCCGACCCGGTCCAGACAAGGAACTGGCGCTGCAGCGCCGAGCTTAAGCACTAGACCTCACGCTGCGGCATTAGTCCCGTGTTTTCTCCTTAGCAAGGCTTCACGCCCCGGTCTTTCCCCATAATGCCCCTCGCTGCAGCGCGAACTGCAGGACTTTTGGGTGGCGCTACGCCGCCATTCTGCAGTAGCCGGATTCTGGGTTTGTTCCCAGTTCGCGACTCCGACCTCCGGCCACTTCAACCTCCATAACTCCTTCAATACATAAGAAAAATGGTCCATTCCGGACTCTATGGACTCCTAACTCATGGGGCTACAACATATCAAAAATGCAGAACTACCCATTAACATTAACATGGCCAAATCTTAGGCCAAAGTATAAAGTTCATGCTTTGTTCTTCGAGTTCTTGACAAGTTTTACAAAAATCATTCCTACGAACTCGTTTTAACTCCCTTTTACTCCATTCCAATGGGTCAGCTTCGTAACCCATGGAACTACAATACCATATCAACAAATAAAATTAACAAACACGAAATCATAGCTTTACAGTCCTCTAAAAAGTCTGAATGTCCAAGTTTATGTCCAAAGTCTATTGTTCTTGCTCCATTAAGCCAAGGTAAGGATTTCTTGCGTTTTTGTTCTACTTTGATGTTATTAATAGCTTACATAGTCTCTTAACAACATTTACAAACAATCACAACAAACAAAAACACTAAGAATCGCCATAAATCCGACCCACAAGCTTAAGAGCTCAAAACTAAGAAAAACTTGAAAATCTTTACAAGAAATCGAATGGAAAGGATTTGATTGGTGTTTACCTCTGTAAATCCTTCCTGGATGATTAAGAGGCTCGGCTAGGCTTTGTTTTGGGGGTTTTCCTTGCTTGAATCCTCTTCTTCTTCCACCCGTGCTTTTTTCTTCTTCCTTCCTTTTTCCGGCGACCTTCTTCACTTTTTCCGGCAACCTCCGGCGACTTCTTCCTTTTCCTTCTTTGCAGCAGATCTCTCTCTCTCTCTCTCTATCAGCTGATGGTAGTTTGAATGGGATGCAAGAGAGAATTGGAAAATGATTTGGAAAAAGTGGAGGAGTGAATTAGGGAGAAGTGGGAGAAAAATGGGAGTGACTCAAGGTGGCCAAAATTTTCAAACTTGCCGGCAATACTCCCCCCACTCTCTCATTCCTAGCAATTTGATTGGTGAAAAATGGTTTGGGTGGTTCCCACTTGGAGTAACAAATCAAAATAAATACCCCAAAACACCAAAAATATATCCGAAAACTCCCACTTTTGTACCAAAACTGGTAAATAACTCTACCTAAAATTAAAATGGGTACTCCCATAATTATTGGGATGCATAAAAATAATTATTATGGGATTTGTCCAAATATTCGGAACACCCATATAATACAATTCAGATACAGATAAAATCACGTATCAGCTCAAACAAAATTTCCGACACTTGAAAAAATTATTCGTACGCATACACGTATTTATGAAATTTATTAAATTCGAAAAAGTCACAGAAAATTTATGGCATGAATAGTACCTCGAGAAACGTGCCCCGTGAATAGTGATTTAGCGATACTACGCAAAATCAATTATTCACTTAAAGAAAAATATAACACGAAAAATTTCATGCATCCACATAATCCAGGTTGTCACACAACCTTTAAACATGCAACACAAATTAATATTAATAAAATATAACATATTCATTAATATGCAAAAAATTCAAATTACAAGGTAAATCCAGAATTCTCATTTCCTACATTTTCTCCTATAGGATCAGGTATATGTTGACAAAACATAAGTTTGTATACCGACTTAAACAATGATGCAATACAGTATGATGGTTCCTTCAACAGAGGGTCCAGACCCAAAACACAAAACAATTCAAGTAGTTAGTTTCATTTATCATCTCTTTTTTTTTTCTTTTTCTGAGAAAATAGTCAGGAAGATTGAATTTTATTGAGCCTGAATATTCTTTACAGTGAGAGAAGAATATAAGGATGAATTTCTTCCGACCAATAAGTATGAAAAGAAAACTCAAAGTTTTGAGCCAAATTAGCCAAATCATAAGCAGCCGAATTAGCAGAGCGATGCACATGAATAAAGCTAATGAACACAAAATAACATCTAAAATTCAGGCAATTTATAACTAAAATATCTAAATAAGAATTATCACTATGAGAAGAGCAAAGACGATCAACAACATTCTTGCAATCACTCTCAAGAATGACCCGCTTGAAGCCAATTTCTTTAGTGAGTAATAGAGCTTAATTTCAACGCTGCAAAAGCAAAAATTTTAACTTTTTTGTTAGAAAATATTAATGTGCAATACTATTTATGAGTCAATAAATTTATTGTTTTGATTGTCTCTTGACTTTGTTGAGTCAATTTGAGGTTTTCTTGTGTTTATCTTTCACTTAAATATCATTTAAAAAAAAAAAAAACTCTGATAAGTCAACACAAGAATGGGGGCCAGTAACTTGAATTATCACTAAAATTGAAGGGAAACAAATCAAAATACAAGATTAATGTTTTAAATATCTATTAAAGAATGCATTAATATATATTAAAATTAAATATAGCTACATAATAGTACACACAATTAAGGTATAAATCAATATTATTATAACAACAACATTTTCTTTATCGGATGGCACCTTGGCTACATAATTTTCTTAGTTCCGATCTTATCAACTAACCTCCAAAATAAGAAATAAATAAATAAAGAAGATCTTATCATAATATTAAAATTTTATATAAAATATTTCTGCAATTAATAATAGACCAAATTAAAAGTTCTACTTCCAGCCGTGAGCCTCTACATTAATGAAGTCATTACTTTTCTATTTGACCCTCTCCCGCTTCTTTCCATTTTCGTTTTTCAGCTCTCATGCTTCCTTGTCATAAATAACAACTATAATTAAATAGAAATAAAATTACTGGTAGAAAACTAGAAACGATCAAATCAAAAAATTGAAACACTTTTTTTACAAATTAGAAATTGAGAGATTATATTGACAAATTATTTTATTAGTTTTATTAGGTCCCCTCTCGGACATTTTCTTTCGAGATCTCGTTTGAAGAATACATCATGCAACATAAGTACAATAAATTCTCATAATTAAGTACACAATCATAATTAAAATATTAATAAATTTATATTGGTAGAAAAACATTACAAAATCAATCAAACCTCACATATAGGAGAAAACGGGCTCACATAAAAGAAAAAAATAAATACACGCAAAGATTAAAATCTATATTATAAAGTGAGCACGATCTTTGGTCCCTTGGTGTCCTCACTTTATAATTTCAATTATATCCCCCCTTTTTAACTTAAAAAAATTACTCTCTCCATCCGAAGATAAAAGTTATTCATTGACTTTTGTAGTCAAATTAACCATTTTTAAATTAATATATATCTGATAATTTTTTAATATATTTGCAAAACACTTATAAACATTATACAATTTAGTACATATCTCTATGTTTGCTTTTTTGAAAATCTAAATATATTTGCTTAATTATTAATTTCAAATATGGTCAATTTGACCACAAAAGTCAATGAAAGACTTTTATCCTAGGACATAGGGTAATTTCATGGTTATTAACGTAATTTAAAACTTTCTTATTTTTCTCTTCCTCATTCTTCTCTCAACTACTCCCACTTTATACTCTCATTTATATACTTATCTATTTTTTTTTATCTTTCTCTCTTTTATCCCTAGTTTCTTTCATTACTTAAATTTTATTTTACTACTTTTAATTATTAATAATTAAAAATAATTAACACACACAAAGTAGTTGGACTCTCTTGTTGTCCTCACTTTATAATCTTAATTATATCCTTCCTTTTAACTTTTGTTATTTATTTTAATTTTCATGGTTATTAACGTAATTTAAAACTCTCTTACGTAACTATCCATTATGTATTCACTTCCCTATTTTTTTCTACATTTAAATAGTAAATTTACTATAAATTTTGACTTTTACCTCACACATTTATTTTATTATGCACACATATACTAGTATCGATAAATTCACGAGTCATCGACAGAGTAAAATTATAAAATTAAACAAACCTCACATATAGGAAGAAATTAGCCTTATATAAAGAAAAATAATAACTGCACACAAAGATGTTATTACTTAAATAATAACTGCACACAAAGATGTAAAACTTAAAAGGTCATAACTCTCCGTTCAAACTTTTCTTGAGAGCATGGCGTGGGTTACTTCAGTGTCGTAGAGCCATCACATAATACCTCATTGGCAACAAGAATACATATGAGAAAGGACTTTATATAACCAACATATTTATTGGTTTATATATTATGACTCAAGTATTATATCAAGGGTATTTCCGTATTTATATATTTTTGTTATCATTTTCATTACTCAAATTATGTCGTTTTAGGATAATTAACACAGCCAATTAATCTCAACAAATACAACAATATCTTGTCGTATATAGACAATCAGAGAGTGTATGAGCACGTGAGCTTAAAACGGGGCAAAAGATGAATGTATTGTAGTAATAAATTCGTGACCAACTCTGGTGGTCTAACTTGGATAATGTTTGTCAACTTTGGCAATGTAGTTGACAATTTCATTGAACTCAAAAGTTTCAGAAGCATTTATGTGCAATATGACTTTTGCGGTGCAATGCATCTAAAAAAAATGGTTGTTATTGTCGGAAAAAATAACAGACAAAATAAATATGAATTTAACGATACTTTTTTTTTAGTTGCTCCAATGACATACTTTTAATATATAAAACCGGAGGGACGGCTTTCGTGTAAACAATTTTTTGAAATCTTTTTGGCTTTCAAAAAATACTCTTCAACATTTATGGTAATTCATATTTTCTCTGTCCGTTATATATATATATATATATATATATATATATATATTTCTATTTAGTCTTTTAAATTTTATAAAATTCTTATTTTACCCCCACATAATTTACACATAAGACGCGTGCTAGTAATACTTTAAACAACACTCATTGTCCTGACAATCAAGCTCGGAAACTGAGTGAATGACATGGCTATCCTTTGCTAAAATAATTTGTGTGTCATACTGTATGACTAATGCATTGCAACTTCTTTGTATTACCTTCTAATTGTTCGATAAAATGCCAGAACTAACAAAATCAGCATTTTTTTGACATGTGGGATTGTTTTCTGGTGAAAAAATTATTGCAAGAAACAAGTGTTGAAAAGTAGGTTGTCAGCATTGGGTATCTCATAAATCTGAAATCACTTTTCTTGAAAATGTTTCCAAGATTCATCAAACACCAGAAAAAGATGAACACCTAGATTAAACAATCTTCTGATTCAATGCATGTAAAATCAGATTTTCAGAACTCTGCCACACATTTTATGAGTCTCCAAATAAAGCTTTATGTTTAAAGATTGAAGAGCATGATGGAGTTCATCAGCAAACAATGGTGCTAGAGCTTACTCTTTCAACCTCTATTTAGATGCAAGTGGAATCAAACTCAATTCCCTATTTTATGTTTATTTTTCAGTATAGTTTTACTAAGATTGTTCTTTTTCTTATGAATTTCTTTTTTCCCATATGGGTTGGAAAATCTTATATACTACCATCCTTTGTTATCACAATTGTATCTCGATAATGATTTCTGATCATATTTGATCTCGCAAAAATTACTACTCTTGGTTTCTATTTAAACTTAAGTCCAAATAAAGATATTAAAACCGAGCATGATTCGAAATACGATAGGATAATAAAGAAAATAATATCATTTTTAAGGATGATATTATGTAACATGTTCATAATATAGAGGAGTTGCAATTTAGATATTCTTGTCAGCACATTTGACATTTTCAATTATCTTTTACTGCAGAAATAAATGCATGTTTGTCAAGTAGTATTATGAACTCTTATGTATCTCACTCACAAAACTAAATTATTGAGGTGAAGAGGAGAGATAAATACATGCAAGGGAAAACAAGTCATTAAATATACGACATTTAATATATGACGAGCCTAGTCTGACTCGTATACAAAGTCGTGCAGAACAAGCCAAGAGTTTCTAGCCCTACAACACATAATTATGCATTTAATGGTAGCAAAAGGGACAGTTATGATATGCATTGAGCAATCAGTCACTACCCCAGCCAGGCCTATAAAGCTTTAGTTCCCATCCCTCGTCAAAGCACTAAGTTCATTATTTTTTGCAGGCGAAAATTCTTCCAGAAATCCAATGGCATTCTCCCATTCCTTTTCATCTTTCATCCATCCTCAGTTAAAGCATATTGTTGCCAAAATGTCTCTCATTGACACTGTATTATTCTATGTGAGTTTTCTTTCTCACACGTGCGCACACACACACACAAATACACATGAGATATATGATTTTTACTTTTTTTTGTTGTATTTTAGATCATACATTTTGTTGATAAGTTTGAGTTGTGGCATATGCTGCCAGTACTTTTGGGAGTGGCTTATTTGGGAATTAGAAGGCACTTGCACCAGAGATACAATCTTTTGCATGTTGGAAAGATCAGTGGCCAGAAATATGATGCAGAAGAGTTTTCATATTGAACGGCTGATGGCAAGTGCAATCATCCGATGGATGAATTAGTTGGCAGTCATGGTACTTTTTTTGGTAGCAACATGCCTCCTTCAACTTCATCTTATGGGGTAAGATTGATTAATACTTTTGTCTTACTAAATTTAATAAAAGCTAGTGCAAGTTCATTTAAGTGTTGCATTAGTTCATTAGTCTTATATATGATTTGACCAATATATCGATTGTTTGGATAATCTTATACTCCTTCTGTCCTAAAAAAGTACATACTTTTTTTGTTAACTTTTTATTCTAAATGTTAAGGTTTGTATATAACACATATTTTTTGATGATCTTTTTTTTAGTATTGAACTATAAAGACCGACTTTATTATTAATAAAAAAAAATTATTGGAAAAAAAATCTGTGTCGAATTGTATTCTATCCAAACCTTAATATTCCAAAAAGAGTTAGTAAAAAAAATAGTACAGTTTGTTAACTGTTGTTATATAACTTGGTGCCCAACGTTGTAGCCACAAAGCTCTTTGAAAGGAGACAGTTCATAGATAATGAGAAGCAATTCAACATCATAGCATGCTCTTGGATACAACTCATGATTCATGACTGGATTGATCACATGGAAGACACTAAACAGGTAAAACATGAAACGAGTTCATTTATATTGGAAGGCCTATTGCAATTGGTTGTTTGGCAGTGTGGTGCGGTGAGATGAAACACTTTTACTAGCTATTAGATTCGTAGGAAAAGTAATTTCATGTAAGGGTCATGTATTATCCTTTAAATTATTTAAATACACTTTATAGAAATATTTTGATTAGTATTCAAGTTTAAATGCAAACAAAACACTTTCAAAGCACTAAATTTAAACTTTTTGGTATGGATTTTTGCACTACAAAACTCTACTACTTAATATAAAACCACTTTTGTTATGCTACCAAACACTATAAATACAAAAAAAAAAATTTGGATTAAAAGTGCTTTTTAGCTAACAAAAAAGGGGCGCTAGAGAGTTGTTGATTGTAGTACTCCATAAATTGTCAAGTTTTAGGGAAGTTGATGTTTCAAGACTGCCTTAATAGGTGGAAATTAAAGCTCCAAGTGAAGTTGTAGTTGGGTGTCCCTTGAAGTCATTCAAGTTTTTTAAGAGCAAACAAGTTCCCACAGGTTCTCCTGATGTCAAGACTGGTTTTTTGAACACAAGGACTCCTTGGTGGTAAGTGGTCTATGAGTATTCCTTCATATATTTCAGTAAGTTTTTTTTATGCTCATTACATTTAACTTGGCAGAATCTTGTACTTGTAATTTACCTTTTTTATGTGCATAGTCTCTTAGATGAAATAAGGAAGCAACTAAAAAAAAATAAGAGATTATAATTTCAGTCCTATAATACAAGAGAATCGTTCTGAATAAAATTTGTTAGAGAGGGTAAACAGTTAAGTTCTTCACATAATTCATGTAACTTTTAGAATTGGCTTTTTTTCTCAGCAAATCGCCTCTGCCAATGGCGCACGCATACACACGTATTTATTTGTGTGTGTATTCAGGACCAAATGATCTAGGATGAAATATGAATAGTGGAAAACTATTTATTTGAGGAAAATATATGTATAAAAAGGCATTTCTAGCATCATAGTGGCAAAAAGTTGTGCCAAGTTAGAAACTTATCAGCACAGGATTCTTTCAAAATTTCCATATAATTGTCGCAGAATGTTACATACTTTGATAAAATTTTCTCCGAAACAATTTTTATTTCCTATATATTTAGGTGAAGAATGAAGATATAGGCTCATGCCTCATATTGCAATGTTTTAAATCAATATTTTTATGAATTTTACAAACACGTGCGTTATGTGATAACTTTGATTGATTTAGTAGTTGCTTCATGACCATATTATATGTTCTGTTTCGTTTTCTTGAGTAGGGATGGAAGTGTGATTTATGGCAATGAGAAGGAGGGTATGTTTAGGGTAAGAACATTCAAAGATGGCAAATTAAAGCTTTTGGAAGATGGGCTTCTTGAACACGATGACAATGGGATTCCTATCTCAGGTAGGGCTGTAAATGGTAACCGGAAAATTCGTATTCGTCCGCATTCGTATTCGAAAAAAAGCGGATATTATTCGCATTCGGAAAAAAACGGATATATCCGTATTCAGTTTAAAGGTATCCGCAAATAAACAGATACGGATACGGATATAGGCATATTCATATTCGTTTAATATCCGACCGTAAATATATCAGGCGGATAGCGGATATCCGGAATCCGATATTCGGATTCGTATCCGTATCCGGAATCCGTATCCGAATAACTTATATATTATATATATATATATATATATAAGTTATTACTATATATACATATATATTAATAACTTATATGCATTAATTATATATAAACAACTTACATACATTAATTAATAACTTACATATATATATATATATATATTAAGTTTCAAAATTATAGGTATTAGCTTGGTACATATATGTTAATAACTTACATTCATTAATTAATAACTTACATATATATATTAACTTACAAAACTATAATAACTTGCATATATATAATTATATATATATATATATTAATAACTTATATATATTAACTTACAAAACTACAACTATTAGCTTGTTACATATATATTACTCTCTCCGTCCCAAATTAACTGCTTAGTTTTGACTTTTTAAAGTCATATCGACTATTTTTAAAACTAATTTTTGTACCATTTTTGCCAAAATATATGTGAAGAGATTATAACCAAAAGAAAGTATATACAATTTACTACTAATACCAATTTTTATAATGTTAAAAAATATATTTATATATGCTTAATTATTAATTTTAAAATAGTCAATTTGACTAAAAAAAGTCAAAACTAAAGAGTTAATTTGGGACAGAGGGAGTAATCACTACAAAAAATCACACAAAAAATGACGCTAAAATTTGTCACATAAAATTCATTTTTCGTCACTAAAACATTTAGTGACGATTGTTAATCGTCACAGAGACCGTCACCGTATGAGCGTGGTATTAGGTTTATTTGACAATATTTGATGTCGTCACTAAATGTTGTAACTTGTGGTGACGATCTACATCATTGTCACTATAATTAATTACTTTTAGTGACGTTAATAGCGTCACTATTTGAATGAAACTTTCGTCACTCTATATTATGTTTCGTCATCAAAACTTGGTGCATTAAATGACAAAAATCGTTTTTCGTCATTAAATGATATTTTTTAGTGACGAAAATATGTTACTCTATTTAAATCATCTAATTTTAATGACGACAATATTGTCATATTTATGATTATTCTTTCGTCATGTTATTGTGTTTAGCGTCACCAAAAATAAGAAAATAAATGACGACAGAAAAATTTGTCACCTAATAATATATTTAACATGACAATTATGTCGTTATCATTTCATATTTTAAATAATATTACAAAATAATTTGTCACCAAAGAGTTATTTTTGGGACACATTTTTCAATGTCACTAATTGAATACTTATGGTGACGATACATCTCGTCACAAAAGAGTTACTAATAGTGACAAAATTAGCAGCAGCAGCACCAACCATAGTATTGTTGTAACTTGCACACATAGTATTGTTGTCGTTCAAGATACTTTTTTTTTAAATTTAAAGTACTGTATTAAAAGAAAAAGGAAGAAACTACAAACAACATGGGAAAATCCCAATCAGAAACATAGACATCATAAGACAGACCCTATGATGTCATGACTATAAAGAAAACAAGATTACAAGTAACTGAGCAAGACACCCTTAAATGCTAAAGTAAAGACGGCATTATACATTATACATGTGTGTGTGTGTATATAAAAGTTATTAATATATATATATACATATATATTCATAACTTACATTCATTAATTAATAATTTACATATATATATATATTAAGTTACAAAATAATAGCTATTAGCTTGTTACATATATATATATATATATATATATATATATATATATATATATTAATAACTTACGTATATATATTAACTTACAAAACTATAGCTATTAGTTTGTTATATATATATTAATAACTTACATTCATTAATAATTTAAATTCATTAATTAATAACTTACATATATATATATATATATATATATATATTTATTAACTTACAAAACTATAACTATTAGCTTGTTACATATATATATTAATAACTTATGTTTATTAATTAATAACTTACATTCATTAGTATAGCTTTACATTTATTAATATGTTACATTCATTAGTATAACTTTACATTCATTAATATCTAGTAACTAAATAAAATCTTAGTAATTTAGCAAAAAAAATTAATAAATAATAATAATAAAAAATTCTTAGTTTTTAAATCTGCCGGATACGGATACGGAAACGGATATTATCCGTATTCGGATATTATTCCGAATACCGGATACGGATAATATTTTTAAAATTCGCCGGATACCGAATACGAATACGGATGCGGATTAATTTTTCGGATACGGATACGGATATACTGGTATCCGTATCCGTTTATATCCGTTTACACCCCTAATCTCAGGTGCTGTCCGAAATTGTTGGGTAGGTTTCTCCCTTTTGCAAGCCTTATTTGTCAAAGAGCACAATGTTGTTTGTGAAATGCTCAAAGTAAGCTAAAAATATCATGCAGTTTTTCTCTTTAGTTTCCAATTAAGTTTAGTCTATCAGGTATTATCATTTGAACTTGGTTTTAGGGACATTACCCTGATTTTGATGATGAAAAGCTCTACCGGCATGCCAGATTAGTTACTTTTGCTGTAATTGCTAAAATTCATACAATTGATTGGACCGTAGAAGTTTTAAGAACCGACACTCTTTTAGTAGGAATGAGGATCAATTGGTAAGAAACCGTGAGGACTTAATTTTAATTTCCTTTATATATGAATGGCCAATAAAATTCCCATTTCCCAATCAAACAATCACCTACTGTGATCCTTTTATGAAGTATTTGTAAAATTAATTTTATCTTGCAGGTATGGATTTCTTCGAAAGAAATTCAAGGATTTATTTGGACATATTTGTGGACCAATATTAAATGGATTAGTTGGCCTTAAAAGGCCAAGAGATCATGGAATTCCCAATTCTTTAACAGAAGAGTTTATAAGTGTTTACAAAATGCATTTACTTCTACCCGATAAAATTCTGTTGAGGGATATCAAATCCAAAATTCCAAAGAACAAATGTCCACCAGTTCAAGAAGAGTACTAATATTTATCTGCACTTAATTAACATCCTGTTTTATAATCCTAAATTCTATTGCTATTTGCTAAGAACAACTAAGAACAACTAAACTATATCACTAATTGAAACTTATAATACTTTTTTTTTGTCCTAGGGTGGATATGAAGGAAATGATTGGAAAAAAAAGGAGAGATGAGATTATTCAAGTTTGGAATAGCGCAGATGTTAGTGTCAATGGGTCATCAAGCTTGTGGAGCTATCACATTATGGAACCATCCTTCATGGATGAGGAATCTTATTGCTCATGATATTAACGGGGAAGATAGACCTAATCCAGTTGACATGGTTGCCTTAGAGAGTATTTTTTATAATTCCTTAAAAATCTTTTAGCGTTTGTGAGAGCCCAATAGTCCCTTTCCAAAAAATGAACAACAGTCATCCTTTACAGGTTATACTTTGTTCATAAACAGTTGTATTTCTTCACATTCTGTACAACTTTTTATGCAAAAGGTAAAAGACAGTTCCTAATTCTAGGCAGCCTATTTGGACAATCTATAGAAATAAGTTATATTTATATAGTTGAGAGTTGCATTTCAAATGACTTTTGTTTTACAAATATTATACAATTTCAATTTCATGTTATATAAATACAACTTGTTACTATAGACTGCCTAAACAAACTGTCTAGAATTAGGATCCGTAAAAGACTCTAATTTTATTTTTACCTGATATTGTTGTGCTCCCATTTTCTCCATCTTTTATTTAGATTTTTCATTGAAAATTATGTATAATTCCTATATTATGTTTCATATCATAAAACATTACCATTAGAATGTTGTCCGGTTCTATGTTACCCTTTTCTTTTCAAATTTTAAACTCCATTCTAACACATTGATTTTGGCTAGTTTATAGAGACAGAGAGAGGAATGTTTCTCAATACAATGAGTTTAGGAGGAATTTGTTAATGGCTCCCATTAGCAAATGTGAATATTTATCAAACGATGAAAAAATTGTGGAAGCTCTTCGCGATGTATGGAGATGATATCGAGAAGTTAGATTTTCAGGTTGGCTTACATGCAAAGAAAAAGATCAAAGGCTTTGCCATCAATGAGATTGCATTCTTCATCTTTTTACTTATTGCATCAAGGTACATTCACTCAAAACTAGTTTTTGAATTTCCACAAAATAAAAACATAACCTTAAATTTTGTTTTAGTACTAGATTTATGTTATTTTCTGTCTTTTTTTTATGGATATAATGTTTAGGAGGTTGGCATTTGATCGATTTTTTACAACTAATTTTAACTCGAAAACATACACCAAAGAAGGGCTGGAATGGATTAACAAGACAGAGACTTTGGAAGATGTTATAGATCGGCATTTCCCCGAAATGACGAAAAAATGGATGAGTGTCACGCTTTGTCAACATCCTCATGTCTATTGACTATGGATGAGTGTCACATTTTGTCAACATCCTCATGTCTATTGACTTTCTTACGTGGCTTTCTTTAACTGGTTAATACCAAATAATTTATCATAGTCCCTCAGTATATAATCACATTTATTTATCTGAATATTTTGACATATGCTCTTCTTCCCGCCATTTTCTCTCTATTACCCCCAAAATCTGCATTCAGTCGACTCACAAAACCCAGAATTTTTTACGGGCAAGAAAAGGGGAAAAATGGGTATCAAAGATCTTTTGAGGTTCTTGAAGCCTTATGTTGAACCCATTCACATTAAGAAATATGCCGGCAAGCGTGTAAATATTCCCCCTTACTTTTATTTTCTTCCCATTTACCATGTAACATTGCAAAAATGTTTTTAATTATTTTATCCAATCAATCAAATTGCTTTTTTTTTTTAATTTTTAATTTTGTTATCTGGGTGTAGGTAAAATATATTTATAATTCATTTGTTTTTAAATTTGTTTTCTTTTAATCTGGGTGCAGGTGGGAATTGATGCTTATTCATGGCTTCATAAAGGAGGTATTGATTTTTGGGGTAGGGTGGGGTGGGGGGGGGGGGAATTTTTAACTTTTTTGATTGTTAGTATGTATAGCTGATTTGGTGTTCCAGTGATTACAATTTTTTCTTGTTTGGTATTGGAATTGATTAATTGTTGGGAAAATTATCAGCTTATTCATGTGGTATGGAGCTTTTGTCTCAATATGGATATGAATGGTGATAAGAAACTGCAGTACTTAAAGTACTGTATGCACCGGATTAATCTGCTTTGTAATAACTTGAATTTTTCCGGTAATAATAAAATAAGAATTTAGTGAATAATTTGTTTTTATTAATTGTGATCTGTGTACATGTGCAGTATGAGAAGTATATGAGAAGTATATGATTGCAATGTGATAAATATATGTGTATATTTATTACATGTATCTAGTTGTTTGAAAGAAATTTCTAGGTAAAAAGGAATTAGGAATTATTTGATTATGCAAATTTTATTGTATATATTAAATAAAGTATATTTAAATAATTTATGAAATTAAATTATTTAAATATAAAGAGGTGGTGTATTAAGGGTATTAAATAAGGGAATTATTTCCATGGTTGATGAAGAAGGAAATAGTTAACTTATGAATATTAAATTAGAATATTCATTAGATCAAGTGAATTAAAATAATTTAGTATATTAAATTATTCTAATGTGATAAAATGATTTCATTAAATAATTATTTTATTTATTGAATGATATTCATTCTATGGAAGGATAATAAGAGCCATATTATATACTAATTATTTTAATGTAAGTAATTATCGCGTAAAAAGTGATAAAATATAATTATGGAAAATATTTCATAATTATTAAAATAATTTTTATTATTTTTAAAAATATTTAATTATTTAATTTTCGGAAATATGGGGATACATTCATGCATAATGTATCATTATGCGAAATGTACTGTATGAAGAGTATAACTTAAGAAGTATAAGGAAGGAGCTTAGCAGGAGCTGTAAGTCTATTAGAGTAATAGACCAACACCCAACCAAGCTAGGCTATGTCTGAAAATAAGAATAATCAGTAAGATAGAAACTAAGAAGCTCTCATTCTCTCTGTCGCTCCAAACCATTCCATCCGTCTATTTGTTCCAAAACAAGAAATTTCCTAGTATGTTAGCAAATTACCAAGTCCTCAAGAAATTGAAGACGTGCAAATCAAAGCTATAATCTAGAATAGAAGAAGAATTGGAGCAAGGGTTAATCATCAAACAAGGTAAGAATTAAAATCAATTTCATTCATAAATTCTTCTTTTTTCCTTTGTTCATTTAAACATTTAAAGTGAATAGAAAAGTTATCATGAATAACTGGGTTATGTGAGAAGTAGTTGAAAATCGTTAGTAAATTGAACCTAAAACATGGGTGATTAGTTGTTGCTGTGAGGAGAAACAAGGATGGGGGATTCCATGGTGAATCCTAGCTAAACCTCAAACCAAAGTCTAAGAAATCTAAAAATTTGAAGAATGCACACAACATATTCGATAAAATGCCCAAATGAAATTCAAAGCTTAAAAATCAATATTTAACCAAAACTTTGGACTAAAATGTATTTGAATAGGTGTAATAAGGTTACTTAAATAATTTAGATTAACCAAAACACGTTTGAAAGCGAATTTGGAACTAAATGAAATGCTAAAAACAGTTACGATCAAGCACTTTTGAGGCTTGATTTGGGCTGTCAAGGATGTCTGAAATGGGAAGTTTATAATTTATAAATAGAGTCTCATATGTTATCTATGACATATCTAAACTTTGGTGTAATCAGATATATGAGTTAGGAATAATTAAATCGCAAATGGAGTATGTTGGGTTAAGGCTGCTGCCCATGGCAGCAGCAGTAGCTGTGTCGGCAATGGTTGGGAGACTGCTGCGTGTAGCAGCATTGTATAACAGCGGTGTGCTGCGGTATGCGCCATAGCAGCAGCGAGCAGATGCCAGCAGCAGCTGCATCGCGCACGGCAGCCCAGCGCGCACAGCAGCCCCATCATGCAGCAGCCAGCGTGCCCATCATGCAGCAAGTCAACAGCAATGCATGTGCACACGGCGAACGAGCAGCAGCACGAAGCGAATTGACTGCAGCGGCTTGGCTGGGGTCGTTTATGTTAAGACTCACAGTAAAAAAAATAAAAAATAATAATAATAATAAAGTACACAATAATAATATAATATATTATTATTATATTATTATTATAATATAATAATAATAAAGTACACAATAAAGCTAATAAGATACACATTAAGCTTAGAATTTCTAAACTAAACAAGAAGATGAAATTACTTTTTAGCGAACTGTTATAACAAGCTATCGAAACGCGATAGTATTTAACGCGTTAGTATACGAAAATGAAGCTATAAATTATTACGGAAGTTATAATTTATTTGTACAAGTTATAATTGCACACAATATACAATGTACGCTATGACCTTACTTAGGTATAAGATATATATAATACTCATGTATTATAAGTGGATTATAAACTAAAGTTTTAATGTACTCACATATTTAAACCACGTCATAGCCTATTAAAGCGAAAACTGAATATCATAAGCTAATAATATGCCAATGTGGATATTTAATATATAACTATATAAGTTATATATTATAGATATGTGGCTAATGCATTCATGTGGCTATAATTGTGTAGGATCCGTAAAAGCAAATTTAGCTAAACTTAGTACAATAGACAACAGACAAGGTAAGTATCTCAATTCCTTACTTTCGAACAAGTTCACTTATCTTGAGCAAATGTTTCGCAATTATATATGAATAATATAATGTTATATAATTTTATTCCAATCAGCTTCGAAAAATAATGAAGGTAAGATCATGTGTACTTGATAAAATTCGATACACATTTACAGTTTAATGAAGGTCTACGCTGTTTGTTCTGGCTAGACCCCAGATTTGACTATTTCAATTCTTTCATACTAAGTCTTGAAATCGTTTTAGAATTTATAAAGTTGTTCATCCTTTTTGCTTTTGGGTTGAACTTCAAACTGAGTAGAACATCCCTAACTTGGAAAAATTTTATATTGCGTCCTTGGGACGGTGACGGTGAACACAAGTGCTGTTCTAATAGATAGTATTGATCAATACAGGGCATAACGAGCTGATCACCCACCGTGCCCGTAAGACCAGACGGTTCACAGATGGATTTCTGATAGAATATTTTCAAGAAAAGAAAAATAAACGTTCATGGTCTTGTGACCACTCAGTATCAGAATTCAGTATATCATTTCAAGAATATAAATGAGTCATACTGTCGTTTAAGAATCGTTCAGTTGCTTTACAATATTTATTCTGCTATCAAAACATATCTCAGAGAGAACATTTATTTCTTGATATACGTGTTTATCAATTATTATTACTTGCTGAGCAATCAAATGCTTATTCTTGCTTTGAATATAAATGTTTTTAGCTAAGCCATAACGCATAGAAGGGTTCAGAAAGGATAGAGGCAAGGGAAAGCTACAGGAGTAGTATAGATGGCTGTTGTAATAGATAGACTTTTATATTAGAAATACAATATCTATCATGTAATAAAGTTACTAAAGGTCTTCGTACCTGGGATAGATATCTCTGATGTAATAATTATTATTATCTTTTATGATAAGCAGTTTGTATAAATGGTATCGTGTAGCACCAAGTACGGGTTTTAAGTACCCGGATTTGGGGGCGCCACATGCTTCGCCACCATAAAATCACATTGGTGGTTGTTTTGATGGCGGGAACCTCCCGAGTAAGGCTGGGACAGAAAGATCACCACAGGCATATTACTTTTGATTTGGTTTAGCATCACATTGTAATTTTTGGTATATCACCTTATGATGATTAAGACCATGATAATTTTCATTAATTTTTTTGAAAAATAAATTATTGATTTTGTTTAGGAAAAGAAAGGCTAATCTCGATTTAGCTATGGAGAAGCTCAAGGATGGGAATACTGGTGTTGCATATGAGTTGTTTCAGATATTACTTACTGACTTTAATTTTGTTTGCCTTCTCTGTCTTTAATTGGTTGAGTTAAGCTATGTTTAGTAGTATTTGGGCTAGTTTTATTTGATTTAACTAAATTTTGAAATATTACATATATCCGGAAAAAGGATTTCAATTTTTTCTATAGTACTTGCAAAGAAAGTATGACTCATTTTGGGGACTGAAGGAGTAGTTGTTAGTGTACCATTAGTACTTCTTAGGGGATAAATTATGCAAGAAACTTTTAATTTGGCACTTTAATTTATAGTATGTGAGTATGATTATAACCCTTTATCAATCCAATTTGTATGGTTGCTGTATTTAAGAGTGACATTTCCTAAATGATCTTTTACAGAATTGAAGTTGTATGGATAGTACACATTCACTAGTTCTATGAACATTTTGATACTTTCTAAATAGGATATATAATTTAGTTGAACCACGATGACCACCCATGAAAAATTCTTTCGGACTACTACAATTTTCAAGGAGAGCTTATTGTTTCCAATGTATTACAATTAAACTCTCTATTAAAAATCTACCTGAACGGCACATCTGTCTCTCCAGTTGCCACTCACTTTCAAAGTCATCCCCAAAGTTCATTTTTCGTCAGTTAAGTCCTTAAAGTGATATTTTTGACGTTTCTGTTCTTTTTATCCAATTTAACCCCAACCCGACCCATTTTAACCAAATTTTGACCTAACCCGACCCGACCCAATTTCACCAATAATTTTTTTTTAAAAAAAAACTAAAAAATTTTAAAAATTATTATTATTCTAAAATTCCTTTAAAAATAATAAATATTTTTATTTATTTTAACAAAATTATTTTTTTAACAAAATTATTATTTTAAATATTTTTAAAAATAATTATTATTTTCAAGAAAAAATATAGATTCAAATAAATTAAATAAGAAAATAAATCTTTTGTTTTTTCAATTTTTAAAAAGAAAAGAAATTAAAAAGTTTTAAAATAATTATTATTTTTAGGAAAACAAATTAGAAAAATTTTCAATTTTTTTAAAAATGAGTTAAGTTTTATAAAATATAGATTTAAAAAAATTAAACTTTATTTTCAGGAAAAATAGAATTTTTTAGTTTTTGTTTTAAAAATGAGTAAAATTTCTTAAAATATAGATTCTAAAAAGTAAATAAAAAAACTTTATTTTCATAAAACAAAACTAGAAATATTTATTTTTTAAAAGATGTGTAAATTTTCATAAAAATAATTAAGAATTAAACAATTTTAACTTTAATTTTTTTGAATCTATATTTATGAAACTTTACTCATTTAAAAAAAAATAAAAGTTCCTAATATTTTTTCCTGAAAATAATAATTATTTTTAAAACTTTTTAAAAATAATATGTTATTTAAAATATAAAAAATTATTATTATTTTTAAAATAATATTTTATTTTAAAATATTAAAAATAGTTATTTTTAAATAAATTTTTTGAATCTATATTTTATGAAACTTTACTCATTTTATGAAAAAGAAGAAGTTTCTAATATTTTTTTTTCTAAAAATAATTATTATAATAATAATTATTTTTAAAATAATTTTAAATTTTTTTAGTCTTTTTTTTTAAAAACTTTATTGGTGAAATTGGGTCGGGTCGGGTTGGGTCAAAATTTGGTTAAAATGGGTCTGGTTGGGGTCAAATTGGGTAAAAGGAATGAAAACGCCAAAAAATGTCACTTTAAGGACCTAACTGACGAAAAATGAACTTTAGAGACGACTTTGAAAGTAAGTGGCAACTTGGAGGGACAGATGTGCCATTCAACCATTTAGTTGATCCACAAAGTTCAACGACGGCCACCCATGAAAAACTCTTTTTGACTACTACAATTTTCAAGGAGAGCTTCTTGTTTCCAATGTATTACAATTAAACTCTATTAAAAATCTACCTGAATCCAAAATTGTCTGAATAATATTGACAGTTAACTTTTAAAGTTGGCGCAAACACCAAAATATCTCTCTTGCTACCTTAAATTCATGTAATAGAATCAAATTTTGTTCTTTAATAGGCTGTTCTTAATTCTTTATTCCTATACATAACCAGATGTAATGTTTGGTTGCATTGTCAAATCACTAAGAAGTTTACTTTTCAAACATTAATATCTTCTTTTTGACATGTAGAGGGCAGTGAGTATCACACCAGCAATGGCACATCAACTGATTCAAGTACCCATATCCACATAGTTCCAATATAATCTTTTCACTAAGTACTTATATTTTTGTTGTCTGTTCACAAAAGCTTTTGAACGTTGTTCCAAGTGATTTCAAAATTTCTTTTGGACTCAAAAAATTAATATATTGTAGATTCTTATTTTAATTACATAAATTGCTACTCCAGATTCTGAGATCAGATGACATTGAATTTGTTGTAGCTCCATATGAGGCTGATGAGGAGTTAGCGTGCCTGTCCACTATTGATCCAGAAAAAGGTGGAATAGTAGCAGTAATCTCAGAGGATAGTGATCTACTGGCATATGGTTGCCCATCTGTAAGATTTCCATAAAACTTTTGTATGTCCAGATGGAGATTTACTTATTTCCTATTGACATAAAAGATTCTTCATTGGACTATAAAAGTTGTCTTGTTTTTTGAATGGGGCCAAGTGCAGGTTATTTTTAAGATGGACCGGTTAGGCAATGGTGAGGAGATAGTGTTGGACAAGGTCTTTGCTTCGGTAGCTTGTTTATCTTCCTTCCAAAATTTTGATAGAAACTTGTTCATAGGTAATCACTTGCGTGACACTTATGCAGCTCTTCTTAATATGTATATATTTGTAAGGACTTGATCTGGTTTAAGATTCCTCCTTCAATTAAACCATTCCCTAAATTAAAGCCAATATCAAAACTAAATTCTATTCTACATGTAAATGAAATTAAAAACCTTTCTTTGTCAATATAATTGTGCTCCCATCAACTAAGCTATGAAATATGAATTCTATTATCTTTAAATTCATTTGATTTATGGTAGAAGTTTAAATCCTAGCTGGCTGTGACTTCCTTCCATCTATTCCAGGAATAGGGATGTCAAAGTCTTATTCTTTGGTTTCCAAGTATCGGAGCTTAGACCGAGTAAGCATATCTTAGTTCTTTTGAAAGGTGAATTGTTGTTGTTGATAGCATTTCTTTTTTCCAAGGCTTAAATATAAATTACTACCCTAAACTATGGCCATATTCCACTTCGATGATCCACCTTTCAATTTTTTCAATAAGGTCATTAAACTATCAATTTTTTCCACTTCCATTCAACTGGGTCTGCCACGTCAGAAATTGCTGACGTGGCCCCCTGACTGGGGCCATATCCAGCTGACATGTATTTAAAAAATAATTTCTTCACCATTTTGTTAATTTAAATTGTTTAGCAGGGGTAAAGTTGGCAAATCAACTTTTATTCTACATTAAAACAAAACAAACAATTTCTCAGACAAATTTAAAAATCCCAAAACTTGATCGAAACTCAATTGAAACTTTTCATTGCGTAAAATGAATTTATCGGAGGAGCATTGATACAAAAACAAAACCATGGATTCCTTCAAAGACGACCAAAATAAGCCTCCTACTCCAACAACAATAATCATCATCAAATCCCCAGAAAAAAGACACCCAAAAGCCTCTAATAATCTCATTAATCATCCTATTAATATTAATCATTGCAGCAATAATCACCACCTCTACAGCTCTAACCATTCACCAGTTCACCGACAACTCAATCCTCATCTCTTCCCCAGTCGACTCTATCCGATTTGCCTATTCATTTACCCCATACAAATGCTTGTGCAGAACCACCCTATCCTCCTCCATCGCCGCCGCCAACAACAAAAACTCCGACAACCCATTGGAGATCACCCCAAAAAAAATCATCTCTCTCTCTTCAACTCACTGTAACCCAACTCACCCATCTCTCTTCGCTCCCTAAAATCCTCAATTCCAAACCCAACGACGCACAAACCAAATTAACCTTGCTCGAATGCCAGATTTTGTTTGATGAAGAGATGAGTCGACTCAACAACTCGGTGGCGTCGATGGATCCACATAATTTAGTGATGGAGCCCCTCTTGCCGATCTCAACGATCCACCTAGCTCTTATCTTCTTCGTAGTTCGCCACGGATCTGGGTTGTGCCGTGGAGGCTTGACGGGCGACGATCTGGACCATGAATTTGGTCTTTGATGACAAGCTTAAATCGATTTTACCAGGATTATTTCTATTTGTTTGGAACGGATTTGGTGATAGATCTGGGTTTGGAAGAAGTTTAAATCGATTTAGTGATAGATCTGGGTTTGGAAGAAGCTTAAATCGATTTACACCTTTTTTTTTTATGAGATTTGACCTTTTTACCCTTAGGTATTTAATAAATGTAAAAATTTATTTGAAATAATAATTTTTAATTACACGTAGGCATTGATTAGCCTAGTCAGCAAGGCCACGTCATCAATTTATGATGTGGCAGGTCTAATTGAACGAAAGTGGAAAAAATTGATAGTTTAATGACCTTATTGAAAAAATTGAAAGGTTGATCACCAAAGTGGAATATGGCCTATAGTTTAGGATAGTAATTTATATTTAAGCCTTTTTCCAAATTAAGAAATGCATGTTGTTTCAGACCATTTGAAAGCTTCTGTTGCATGTGCATTCACATGAAAGCATATAAACTTGAAATCCATGTGCATTGTCATGAGATATTGCGAAGTTCAGAATTGTCAGTTTTGAAGAAATAGTAATTTAAAAGAACTCTCAATTTAAGTGTTACTAGTTTGCAGTTTTGTAAATGGTTTAAGTTCACAAATCAGTAGTAAATTTGTATAAAACAACAGTCTAATGATCTATTAAGTCTAAAGAGAACTCCATTCAGAGGGAAGGATTTTAACTTTTTCAGAGTTCAAAATTTCAAATTTACAATTAGTTATAAGAGGAAATAAGCTACTAGAAATTATGACACACATATAGTTTTACTAACTATTACAGTTTGCCTGTTTACTATGCAATATTGAAGGATGGAGTTCGAACTTTGAAGTCATGGGATGCTCATATTATATTAGTAATAAAAAAGCTTGACATATATTATATTTATCGTATTGTAATTGAAGGACATGTTGTATAAGAAAACTTACAAAAGGGTCGCACTAAATTGGTGTGCTTTCTAATATGTACATATCTTGAACCACATGCTTATTTTAGAGTATGTTTGAGATTGCTTAAAAAAAGTGACTATTGATTTTGATTAGTGCTTTTGATCATAATCAGTTTTAGAAAAGTAGTTTATGTTTAGTAAATAAAAAACACTTAAATTAGTAATAAGTGAAATTGGTGTGCTTTCTAATCTGTACATATCTTGAACCACATGCTTATTTAATTTTGTTATTTAAATGTTTTTCATTTTGTTGTAAAGTTTTAGAGATAAAGCTAATATACACCATCACATCCTCCTAATGCAGATTGCCTTGGATGCCATATTTGCAAGTTCTATCCATCATAAAATTTGAGAAGGGAAACCAAATGCCTGAAGATTACTTAAAATCATTCAAAGAGGCAATGACAGTTTTTCAGTGTGCCCGAATGTATGTACAACTTTTCATAAGCTGACATCTATTTTCTTTTGAATTTTGAATCCATTGCAGATATGATGCCCTCTCAAAGAGCCTCAAACACATTAAACCTCTTCCAGAAACAATTTTGCAGTCTCTTAACAATGAGCTTGATTTTCTGGGGTCGTATCCTTTCTTTCTGTTTGTCTTGACTAGTTAAATGTTAATGTCACACAAATTGTGTTAGTGGCAAGTCATATACTAGTTTTTCCATGTTAGAAACAACAATCATGGGCATACTCTAAACTCTAAAGCCTCAATCATTTTATTCCTTAGTTATATTCATGTGTCATTTCTTTATTTTTTTGTTGCTAAACGAAAGTATAACTTTTGTCCGAAAGATGTGCATTTCCACCCTTAACTATTATTGGAGATATATCTCCTTCAATGGCTATTGCAGTCGCTAAAGGTAAATTGGATCCGTGTACAATGGAGGCCTTTAATTACTTCCCAAGTTTCGAAGGTCATCTGAATCTTACTATCACCTTCTAACCTGACCGACTCCTTAGATAAGAGACATCAACTATGTCTACTCAAGAAAGCTGCTTTACTGTAGTTTCCTCCCATAAAACCAGAGGACAAAGAATTACAGGCAAATTTCTTACCTTGTTTTATTTTCCAAACCATATTTTTGCAAAATAAACATGCATTCAATTTCGGTAGCACATTGTCATCCTCATTTATTCTTTATAAATATGAAATTTGATTTAAATGAATTTACTGATTTTGAAGGAAAAACAAATCTATGCTATGACTTTTAGTTGGAGGCCCAACGTGCTATGCTCCAAATCTGGATATAGTTGCTCAATGGCATATAGGAGGCATATGCAGTAAAGGAGCACAATGGTCTTTTTTACATTTTAAAAGAGAAAGAATTAACAGTTTTAAGCATATCATCTTTTTCAGAAGAAAAATAAATTGGAAGTGTAACACATTATTTTGCAGTAATTATTTGGCTTCCCACTCTTTAACATAGCTTACTGTGTTCCTGACTGATGAACCTCTTTCCTCTTTAACCCTGACAACTTACCTCACTATCTCCACATTCTTTTCTTTCTTATTTGTTCTCTCAATATCTATTTGTCCGTTCATTTACATATATGGAATAGAAAGAAAAAAGTATTCCAAAAGTTAAGACCACCATTGATTGTAAGAGATTATGCCCCAAAATGAGTTACAAAATACATGCAAACTATAGCTCATTCCACAGTGTTATGTGTATCTCAAATTCTTGTTTGGGATCTGACTTTTTACCCGGCCCGAATAATTTTTTGCAGTGACACAAAAGGAAAATAAAGATGAAATTTAGTGATGTTATATGTTTTTGTAGCTCCGGTTTTGTTATTTTTATCCGTCAGTTTTAGGCACTTTCTGAGAGAGATTCACAACTTTTAGTCTTCACACTTTGATATAGTAATATCTTTTGCTTCTCGCCCATGATTTTTTCCGATTTGAGTTTTTCACGTAGACTGTCTTCTTGTCTTTTAATTTTCTACGTTGATTGCTTTGTTTACCGTAATTTGTTCTAACATGTCGTATTAATGTTTATAAATGAAAATTATTCGTTGCCATTACAGTACTGAAAATTGTAGCCTATCACATTTCCTCCCTCGTCGACTGTCTTCTTTAGTTGCTTTAAGTAGGCCTTTGTAGTAGTTGATCCTCAGGAAGTGATATTATCAATTACCAGTGTCATTTGTGCGCAAGACAAACATAGTTGATACAAGTAGTTAAATGCTACTTACAATTTCTTCTATTAATTTCTTTATCTGTTAGAACATTTTTGTAATCTAATATCTTAATTGAATTAATTTTCAGCAAGTGTAAGTCCTCTTAGACAATTCCTAGGTTTCTTTACAATTAATGAGCTTTTCATAACATAATCATAAGTAAGACCTACAGAAGACAATCATAATCATTAGTTTTCTTAGTCCCACTGCTAAACGGATAGAACCTACCTTTAACCATGAGGAATACAAGGCTTTTCGTAAATTAATCATAAAAGGATTGCTAAACGAAAGTATAATAATATAATAAGCATCTTAATCCATTAACAATCATGAAAGTATTTCAGAGCTACAAAACAAAATCCTCGTATATAATGTAATATCAAATCCTCAAACATTACCGAGTACAATGTAGTAAGGACAATGCGACCACTACAATTAGCCACAAAAAACTCTTTTAAATATTGATTTAGCTAAAATATATGTTATACCGAGTACCAAAACAAACTGTTGATGAGTAAAACCATGATCATGACAATGTCTTACTTTAATATCGGATAGTTTGAAACATATACGTTACCAATATCACTCCAACCTTTGATAGACCTAAAAACCATTGCAAAAACATGAAATATAAAAATATGTTAAAATTATTGAATAACTATTAGAGTTAATTTAGTAATAAAAAAGATAAGAAAAATGAGTACTTTGATGTTTCACTTCCTTTCGTGATTTGCAAGGAAGTCAAGTTTGATCTTCTTGAGTGTTACCATAACATCTTTCATGTTGGACCTCTCTTCAGGTGAATCAGCAACGCAACTCAAAGCCAATTCCATAATAGATGAGACACATTGTAGCTTCACAGTTATGTGTCCATCCTCTGGTTTTAGCAAGTTTGTGTGAATAACTTGCATTACTAAGTTAGGAAGTGAGTCGTTTACCCAACGCTTCATACTCATATCTCCAAGAAATTGCTCATCACTGGGCTTAGTTCTTGTAAATACTTCCATCAACATAATCCCATAACTGTAAACATCGCATTTTGTGGATACTAATCCTTCTGATCCGTACTCTAAATGCAACATCACAAATCAACAAGGTAAACGAAAAAACATAGCTTTAGAATACAAATGAGCAAAGTTTTACTACTAGGAAAAAAACAAAAAAGGTTGAGGGTCACCTGGTGCAATATATCCAATTGTGGCTAGAGTCATGGTTTGTGAAATGCTCTCCCCCTCTCCCAATAACTTTGTTATGCCAAAATCACTCACACATGCAACCATAGCTTCATCTAGAAGGATGTTGTTGGGCTAAAGATCACAATGAACCACAGGCGTTGAATAACCATGATGGAGATAGTCCAAAGCACATGCCACGTCTATCATTAAGTCTATTCTTTGCAAAATATCTAAAAAATGGTTGTGGGAGTACAACCACTTCTCAATACTCCCATTAGGCATGTATTTAAGTACCAATGCTTTGAAATCAAGGTTAGAGCAACAACCAATGACTTTGCTGATATTTCGATGGCGAAGGTTGCGTAATACTTCACATTCTACATCAAAACTCTTGAATCCTCCTTCTAGTTGCAGATTGAATACCTTTATGGCCACTAATGTCCCATTTGCAAGTATCCCTTTGAAAACTGAACCAAAACTACCCATACCAACCAAACTGCTTTCACTAAAGCCATTAGTTGCTTGTTGAAGTTCATAGTATGAAATTCTCATAAGGCCTATTATTTCTGACAATTCAGTTCGTGTGGAGAGTCTAATTCTGTATCCGCGTCTTATCAGCACAAATGCAAAGGCCAAGGTAAGAATTATTGTTGCAATCACTAGCGAAATACATACATCTAGAAGCACTCTCTTTTTCTTTGATGATCCATGAACAGAACTAGTATGACATATTGGGACTTGAAACCGGGGAGCACCACACAATGCTTCATTCCATAAGAAAGATCGACTATTGAAGCTTTTGAAAGGACCTTCATTTGGAATTTCTCCTTTTAAACTATTAAAAGATACATTGAAATATCTAAGATACAAGAGTGCTTCTAAGGACTTGGGAATCACACCAGAGAGGTTGTTATGAGATAAATCCAAGTACTCTAAGCTCACTGAATGTTTGAATGTATCAGGAATAGTTCCTTGTAACTTATTGTTTGCCAAAGAAAGATTAGCCAAGTTTTGGAGCTCCCCAAGGGTGCTAGGGATGTCACCCGACAATCGATTATGTGATAGATCTATTAGCACAACAGCCTTAAGATTTCCAAGTTCAAGGGGTATGTGGCCGCTTAAAGAATTTCTGGATATATTGATCTGCAAAAGATCCTTGAGGTTCCTAAAGTTTCTTGGCAAGTTAGAGGTCAATCTGTTTGAATCAAGATGAAGATATCTTAGAGAAGTAATATTTCCTAAGCATGCTGGCAATGAACCGGATATCTGGTTTGCTTCTAAGTTTAAGAAACCCAAGTTTTGTAATTGACAAAGATAATCCGGCATGGATCCTCCTATCTTGTTCTCACCAAGGTCTAAAATTTGAAGCTTCGACAACCCTTTTATAGCCACAGGATTTTTTCCAGTCAATTCATTCCGGAAAAGACCTAATATTGTAACACTACTTAAATTGCCAATTTCATTCGGAAAGGTTCCCTTGATTCCACAATACGCTGCATACAATTGTTTAAGAGAAGTGGAGAAATTTCCAATGGAAGTTGGAAGGTATCCATGTAGAGAATTTCTACTTAAGGATAAGACTCTTAAGTTTCTGCAATTGGTCAAGCTAGTGAGGAAGCTTAGTTCTGAAGATGAACTTTCAGTTATGAAATTGTTCCGGGCCAAGTTTAGGACTTCAAGATGTTTCAAATTTCCAAGTGACTTGAGAATTGTACCTGTGAATTTGTTTATAGAAAGGTCTACTTTCACGAGTTGAGTAGCATTTGAGATAGACTCTGGCAAAATCCCTGTCAAGTTATTCCCTCCAAATAAAATTGTTTTTAGATTGGGTAGCTTGTGGCCAAAATTGGATGGAAGTTTACCTGAAACTTGACTGCTAACTATTCCAATGCCTTCTAATCTTGAGATGTTGAAGATTGATTCTGGAATGGTACCATGTAGGTTAAGGAAACTTAACCCTAACTTCTTCAGATTCCAAAGGCTACCAATCTCTTGTGGTATAGTACCTGTCAAAAAAATACAAAATGAAATGATCAACAAACACTCTGTTATTAACTTATTAATTGCAATAGGGAAATTGCGACTTCGTGCTGGCAATAAATTAAATACATATTAATGTTAAATAAATAATATAATATATATGTCAAATTATATAATAAAATATTAATACTTCCTTCATTCCAAATTATAAGATCATTATTGACTTTTAAAAGTTAATTTGAGACAATTTTAAACTCAAAATTGAGATGATTCATTGGAAACTATGAAATAATAAACCTTACAATGAGTAGTATTTGTTAGATAATTTATAACATTCATCATTGTATTGACTAAAATTAAAGAAATTCATGTCAATTTTGAGTTTGAAAATATCTTAAACTGACTTGAAGAAATCAATAATGATCTTATATTATGGAACAGAGAGAGTAATTTCCAAAAAAAAAAACTTTGGGTGTATTTTAGAACAATACGTTGATGCAATAATACGTAATAAATGTGTATTTATATTTTATATAAACAATATGCTATTTATATTTGAAGTCACGTATTATAGCAAATAAGGTTTTAGTTTAGTGGTTAAAATTGAGACCCTATAATTTTTAAGTTTTAGGTTCTAATTTATTCCAAATATGTGTATTAATTAAAGAGTGTTCAATTTTACATTTTAAATCATTTTACGAAATTTTAAATTTTAAAAATGTAAATTGATTTTAAGTTTCCGAAACAAAAAATTTAGTAATTAATAATATTTTCTATATAGTTTACAATATTAATTATTCTATTAACTAAAATCAAATGAATTGATTAATATCGTTATATCAATTCTTAATTTGAAAATGTCACATATGAATTTTAAAATTAAAATGAGACAATTTTTTGGGACCAAGGTGGTAAACAAATATAAAGAAAACTGTATATTATTTATAGATGGTGTAATAGATAAATTTTTAAATAATAAAAGAGTCTTTTCAAAAATGGATTTTAAAGAGACCATGTTTATTCTAACTAAAAAGGTTAACACTGTTATATATATATATATACATATATATATATATATATATATATATATATATATAGAGAGAGAGAGAGAGAGAGAGAGAGAGAGAGAGAGAGAGAGAGACCAAAATTAGGCATACACCATCTTTACCATTGAAAACAAGAAAAACGATCATGATTAAAAACTGAAAATCGATGTCCGCTACTATTAATAGCAAACGGATAAAAAAACACAATTCATCCATTACTAATAATTGCGGAAACTAATCAGTTTTCACGCGAGCAAGGGTTTGACTTTATTAACTAGGGTAGGGTTTATTAATTAGAGTTAAGAGTTTATTAATCAGGGTTTAAAATTTATTACCTAGGGGTTAATAAGGTTACTAAACCCCGGTTAATAAAGGGGTTAATAAACCTTGATTAATAAATCATAAACCCTAATCTATAAACCCTAAACCAGGGTTAATAAACCCTAAACCAGGGTTAATAAACCCTAAACCATAGTTAATAAAGTCAAACTCTTACTCGCGTGAAAGGGAGAAAGAATTCTGATTAGCGCATGTTACTATTAGTAGCAGATGTATTGTATTTTTTAATTGTCTTCTATTTTTAGTAGCGGACGACTAGTTTGACTTTTTTAATCTCGTTTGTTGATGTTTAAAATGGATGGTAAAGATGATGTATGTCCTAGAAGATCCGTAGTAAGTATGTGCTATATATGAATATATGAGCTTGAATTATTTATAGGTTTGGCTGAAGCCAATGTGCGAAAGGGAGTCATACAATCCCAACAAGTTGTACATAGAAATTTTTTTCTCCAAAAAGTCAATGTTGGCAACAATTTTTTTCTCCAAAAAGTCAATGTAGGCAGTTGTCTACATTGACCATTAACTAGATCCGCCCTTGATTACAACTAAATTGAAACTCTAAATAATAAGATAAAATAAATTAGTGTGCAACTCATCTTACGTCTCTTATATTGCATGAGTCCACATACGTCAATATTTATTATCAAAACAAATTTGCAATATTGTTTTAGTATCTTTGGAACGATACCTTAGAGCAGAATTTCAAATTAACTCTTTTTTCTTTTTTTAAATCAAGAGAAACAATTATATTATAAAATAATCAAATATCGAATCCAAAGTAGAGTACAAAAATAGGCATTAATGTTGGCCTTTACTACTAATACATACTCTGGATCGCCCTGAATAAAAACCATTTGGACCGGATTGAATTGGATTGGATGAAGTTGACATTTTTGGGAAGTTGGGAAAGTTCTATATAGAAATAAATTGCATATATACAGCACAAAGTTACATTGCAACTTTAATAATATCCATCCTTATAAGATCATTATGACATGTGAAAGTCAATTTGAAACATTTTCAAACTTAAAATTGAGATGATTCATTAAATATTATGAAATAATAAATTTTACGATAAATAATAAGTTTTAGATATTTTACAATACTCATCATTGTATTGACTAAAACTAAAAGAATTCATGTCAATTTTAAATTTGAAAATGTGTTAGGTTAAGTTTAGAAAGTCAATAATGATATTATATTTTGGATTATTAAATAACACCAAGTTGCAATGCAATTATAACTATATGCAAACTTTTTTACTATTGAACTTCCCGATTTTCCAAAATCTCAACTTCACAGAATCTGAATCCTAAAAAAAGATGGGCAAACCAAGATTCAAAATATTTTTTAGTATAGTCCAAATATATATATATATATATATATATATGTCAATACCTTTGAAGTGGTTGTCATTGAGATACAACTCCTGTAGCAGAGTTATGTTTCCAATCTCTCTTGGTATAATTCCATTGAATTTGTTGAAAGATAATGACATAAGTAGAAGCTTTGAGCATTCATGTAGACCTGTTGGAATTGGACCAGAGAGTTGGTTGCTAGACAGATAAAGCCATTGGATTTTTGGAATCCCGTGGCAAATATCCCTTGGAAGACTACCAGATAGGCTATTATTTGTAAGATCAAGAAGGCGTAGCATCGAAATGTTGAAGATGGTGAGAGGAATAGAGCCTGAAAGCTGATTATATTGCAACTCCAATAGTTGCAAGTTTTTTAAACTACCAATTTCCCCTGGAATATTTCCTTGTAGAGGATTACTCCCTAAACTCAAACTCTCAAGCTTTGATATGTTGGATACAGAAGATGGAATGGTGCCAGAGAAACTGTTAAAGGAAAGAAACAAGTCTTTAAGATTTGGTAATTTACTCAGCCATGAGGGGAGCTCCCCTCCGAAACTGTTGTGCTGAAAGTAGATTTCTTCTAATCGACGCAAGTTAGACAACTCTTTGGGCAGGTTACCATTGAAGCTGTTGTTCCTTAGATCAAACAAAACAAGGAATGATAGGTTTCCAATTTTTGGAGGAATGGTACCAATTAGGCCCATGTAAGAAAGATTCAAGGCCATGACTCGTCCATGGCGAGTGCTACAAATGACTCCAACCCAATTGCAGCAAGACGCTTGAGTGATGGACCAATTGGTTGTCAAAGTGTGGTTAGGGTCAGAAATGATGTGGGATTTTAAGGCCAAAAGAGCAGATTGATCGGTAGTGATGTTAAGGGATACATGTTGATGATGATGATGAGTACTTGTGGCTGAGCAACTCCCAAAAATGGTGGTATGATCATATTCTACCAACAACACCACATAGAAGATGAAGCAATTAGTTGTTCTCATGGCTTTTTAATTTTATGGTTAACACTATGAAATTGCAACAAGGCATGTTGCAAAAAGGAAGTATATATGGTGTTTTATAAATTGTATTCTTTTCATGTCCAAAAAAAAATTGTATTCTTTCCCATATATGGGTTGGTCAAAATAAAAATGATGAAAAAAAATAAAAACAACCAATGAGAAAGAATAGAAAAATTAGTGTTGTTTGAATTAGTGGCGGTCACAGTTTCATAGTGCAAGTATCTAGTGGATTGCATTGAACTAGTTGTGGCAAAATGGCGAAACTGTCCCCAAAATTTGCAAGGATTTCAATTTACACCTATATAGTCAATTGTATCTCCAAAGTTTTTCAAAAAAAAAAATATTGTTCCGGCCTGCTCCAATCAACTTTTCTCAAAAAATTAGCATGTGCTATTCACATGTACTCCCTCCATCCGATTTTGATAATATATTCGATGTACTTTTTATGATAATAATTTTGTGTCAATATGTAATAAACTTAAGAATAAGTTTTAATTCAAAATTAATATAGTTAATTTGACCATAAAAAATTAATTAGGACAAATAAAACTAGACGGATGGAGTAGTATTTATAACTTATAAGCACTGACTACTTTTACAGTACTTGACTCCATAAAAATGTGTAGACTTTACAATACATATTTCAATTAAGATTAAATTCATTACAAAAATATGGGTTAAATACACACTTACCCTTGTGGTAGAGGTTCCAAACACTTTCACCCCTGTGCTACAAACCCGATCACTAATACCCTTTGTGGTAACCCAAAAATAAACACCCGTGAGTTACACGCAAATATAAAAATTTAGGAAACAGAAAAACAAAATTAAATCAGCGAAACAAAATAAACCCCAATAGATAAACAACGTATATTTCCAAATCTTGCTTTAGAACAAAATAGAAATTGAAGCTAGGACGTGATGAAGGGAAAAGGATTACTTGCGCCAAATAATCGGAAGTTACGTTATTTATTTGCCCTTTTAATCGTTGACTTGGCCGACTATTGGACTGTAGGTTCTCTTGGGAGAATCAGTGTTAAATGTTAAATTGATTATTTATGAAAAGGATATTTTTTTTTATTTGTCATATTTGTTTTAATCTTTTTTTACTGTTTTTATTTGATTCATTTTGTTTAGTCACTTTTCGTTTTGTGTTTTTTTAATTATATATTTTCTTTAAATTAGGTATTATTTATGTAAAACATTTGCTCTTTTTAAAATTCATTTTGATAATTTATATTGGCACACCATCAAAACTCATCACAATCTTATAATTTCAAACGGAAATTGAAATGCACTTGGTCATTTATATTTTCTATGAGGGTAAATATTTAAACCTTTTAAACTTTTTTTATATATAATAAATGTTTAATTTTTAAATTTTAAATGTTGAATGAGAAAAGGAACAAGGTGAAGAGTAATATTACTTCAATAAATACGGGTTAAATACAGACTAAATACGAATTTAAAATGTATGGAGAAGATCAAAATATTTAGATAGTAGTCAAAACGTATTTCCAATCAAAATTGACCGGAACTTTATACTTTGAAGAAAATAATATTGTTTTTTTTGAAAATTTTTAAGAATAAAATTGACAATATTTATACTTTGAATGTAAAATGAAATTGCGCTATTTTTATCATTTGTGCTATTTTATGAAACATATGAACTGGAGTTTATGTTATTGAACACAAGGCGTGTTGCAGAAGGAAGTATATATAGTTTTTTAAAAATTGTACTCTTAACCTTATATGCATTGATCAAAAATAAAAATGAGGAAAAAAAATAATAATAAAAAAATCAATGAGAAAGAATAGAAAATTTAGTGTTGTAACTTGTAAGCATTGAAGTAACTGTGACAGTCATAATTTTATAATACAAGTTTCAAGTAGTTTTAAGTTCATAATGTGCATATTCGATTTTTAATTTTTATCCAATTCACGTCAATTACATTGTCAAACTCTTTATTTATTTTTAATTTTCTATGTTTTTTCTACCCAACTTTCAACCGTTGATCTCGGTGGCCAATCACATTCACATTTTTTTTGTTGATTCTTCTTGTGGAAATAATTATCCTACAACTACGTGTTTTACATCACTTATTAAGTCATAAATATAGAGGATTTGAGTCCAATTCTTGTCGTCAAAGTCAAGCTTGAGTAGTTTAATGCTAACCAAATAATTCAGAATTCTATGGCAAGTTGTCCAAATTCATCACTTATCTTTGACTAGGCTCAAAATACTTTAAATTCATTACTTCTTTTTTTCAGTCCTTCCTTTCTTCCGGCAAAATAAAAACCAGAAAACAAATTTTGAGTTACTCTTGGGCTATTAGATCATCATGAAGATATCTACTATCTTGTGCACATGTGTGCTTTGTTTCTGTCTTCAATATAATTATTATGCTGCAGATGAAGACTGTTTAAAACAGTTAATTCGAACTCTTAAAATCCACACATAGTTGGTTCAAATTTTCACTAATATTTATAAGCAGTCGTGAATTGAGCTAATATCACCCGGACTTTGCATAACAAAAGTCTGAGTTTCGAATCCCATACCCCTGATTGTATCACCCTAATAATAACTTAAAAGTTCAAAAAATATAAATAAAAAAAACGAATCCACTAATATTCAAATACAACTTCCCAAAGTAGCATTATAGCACTCCCCCGTCCCCAAATTAGAATTATATTATATCACTCCGTCCCAAATTAATTGTTCAATTTTGATATTTTTAAGTCAAATTGACTATTTTTAGAATTAATAATTAAGCATATATAAATATATTTCTAAAATTATAAAAATTGGAGTTAGTAATAAATTGTATATACTTTCTTTTGGTTATAATCTCTTCACCTATATTTTAGCAAAAATAGTAAAAAGATTAGTTCTAAAAATAGTCAATTTGACTTAAAATGGTCAAAATTGAGCAATTAATTTGGGACGGAGGGAGTATTTCTTTTCAATCCATTAAAAAGATATATATATTTTTACTTTAAAATTATAAAATGATATGATATTTTTAATTTTGTCATTAATTTTTTTACCGTAATTTATAGCATCACCCCCACAACTAAATTTTTAGATAGCATTCCTTCCGTTACCGTAAATAAGTCCCATTTGATGTTGATTATAATTAATTTTGCAATATTTTAAAACTCAAACTGTGATGTGAATTTATTTTAATGTTGATTTTTTTTTGTATTTAATAATATTTTTTAAGAAGTTTACAGTATTAACTATTTCATTAATTAAAATCAAATAGACTCATATTCAATTTAATTTTACAAATTGACTATAAAAAAAATTAGAAAAATGATATATCTTACAACATTATATATCGATTTTTTTTTATTATCAATTACATGGATAACTATTAGTGATAATTTTTTAATCAGATATATATGTAATATAGTAGACTAATGTTATAATCATATATAATCTCATGTATTAATATATGTCGTAATTATAATTTGATAAAAAAATTCATAAAATCTATAACATTACTCAGAAAATATGTGGGCCAATGATCTTGATTTATTCTAAATGATTCAACCTTGACTTAAATATAATCCACCAAAAATTCCACTACAATCTAAATGATTTAACCTTGACTTATTTTAAATGATTTAACCTTGACTTATTTTAAATGGTTAAAGCCTAAATTTCCTCTCCTTTTAAGGTCAGTTTCACCATAAATATGTGGGCCAATGATCTTGACTTATTCTAAATGAAAGATTAATATTCATGCTATACCCGGATTACACGTAAAAAACACTAAACTCAAGTGAAAATTGAAGTTGGCAAATTTATCCCATGATCCAAAATTGAGTCTATTTTAAATTTTGAAGGATTTAAATAAAAATAAAGTAAAATTGACTTGATCAAAAGATCAACAATATCAAATTTTAATTAGTAAATAGTCTGATACATTAATTTTCCTAATTTTTATCGTGAATTGTCATTTGACATGTTTTAAAAAGAGAAAGTACCTTTATTTTTTCCGACATACTTTCTCCATATATAAATGAGAGCCCTAATATTTTTTGGTTGTCTTATTTTTCCCTTCAAATATTATCTCCATTCCAAGGAATATAAACTTTAAAGATATTCTCTCCGTTCCAAGGAATATTCTCTCCGTTATAAAATTGTAAACTTTAAAGATATATATTTTTTCCACTCTGTAAATATAATGAATGTTTAGTTTAATATATAGTTGTAACATGATAATTAAATTATGTTGCTATACATGAGAATATTATGTTATTTTATATTATCATCAATAAACAATGACTCTTTTTGTTGATTTTTTTTCTGAACACTTTGTGTAATGAAGGGAGTATTAAGGTTTGTAAACGAGTAAAATGTAAAAGTGACCACTGTACTCTTAGTATATTTGGATATTGTGCTCCTTTTTGTTGATCAATGCAAAACAAACTCTTTACTATAGAAAAATTTGAATAACAAACCTTTATGTGACAATTGGGCATTGAAATAAGCCAAATTAAGACTAAAAAATTCGCTTTCGTCAAGATTTGAACTCAAAACCTCAACCTCATAACTTTAAATAAAAGTCCAAGAAGCTACATGATTTAGTTGTAAATAAGATAACATAAATTTTATTTATATAAACTTTTCCATTTGAACCAAAAAAAGAAAATATAAATAAGTGGGTAAACCCCTTCTCCATTTAAGCTTCCCGTTCTAAAAAAATATAGCTTATAGTTTAAACTTAGAATTAGAAATTAATGAAGCTATAGTCTAATGGCTAATTAAGATTGGAGATTTGATTTTTATTATTTTATTTTTAACTTTTGTGTGAGTTTATTTCCTAATTCTGTGAGGCTAATACTCCCTCCGTCCCAAATTAATTGCTCAATTTTGACCATTTTAAGTCAAATTGACTATTTTTAGAACTAATCTTTTTACTATTTTTGCTAAAATATAGGTGAAGAGATTATAACCAAAAGAAAGTATATACAATTTATTACTAACTCCAATTTTTATAATTTTAGAAATATATTTATATATGCTTAATTATTAATTCTAAAAATAGTTAATTTGACTTAAAAATGTCAAAATTGAGCAATTAATTTGGGACGGAGTGATACTATTTTTCTTGTGAAGTTAGTGTGATTATTTATTATAATTTTTTATCATTAGTGTGACCGTTATTGATATTTGTGATACTTGATCTTGATTGTAAAAAAACACTTTAATTATATTCCTAAAAAATGGAGGCTTAAAAGGAAGAGTTTTGCATAATTAAAATTGAAATAATTTTATCCACTTATTTATCTTTTTTTTATTTAAATAGAGAAGCTTGTATAAATACAATTTATGTTGTTTTATTTACAACTATATTATGTAATTTGGTTGGACTGTTGCTTACAATTATGAGATTGAAGTTTTGAGTTCGAATCTTGACGGAAGCAAATCTTTTAATCTTTATCACAAGTTTGTTATCCAAATTTTTTTTATAGTAGAAGGTTTATTTTGCATTGACCAAGAAAAAATGGCACGATATCCAAATATATTAAATTAAGAGTACAATGGTCACTTTTACATTTTACTCGATTGTAAACACTATTAGATAAAATATTTTTTAAACAAATTTTCTTCGGAACTAGAAAATTCAAAGTATTTTTTACAAATCTTTGCTACCGATCGTGGATGAGAAAATAGCAATTGCAAATTCGATCACTCGCACTCACTATATATACCTCGTTGATTAAATTTCATTAGGCTTTGATGTACTTGGGACTAAGAAGAACATTGTTGATGACTGAGGTTATTGTAAATAGCCATAACTATTCATAAATGTCACATTTTCTAGATACTAACCCTTCCAATCCAAATCCTATACTCAGTCACAAATCAACAACATAAACAAATTGTTGTTATCTATTAAAACTTAACAGAAGAATATCATGAGTTATTCAAGTACTAAGGTAAACCAAAAATAACAAAGGTAGTGGCTCACCTGATGCAATATATCCAAATGTGGCTAAAGTCATGATTTTCACAATGCTCTCCCAATAACTTTAATCAGATATGCAATCCATTATTATTGAAGTCTGATACAACTTTAATTCAAATATAATTCCAAAGTTATCTAAAAGGTGATTGAGTCTGTTTCTGAAGTAGAGGGCTGCTATGAATAACTATGCGAGGTCGGGGGCAGCGCCCTGGCCTAAAAGTTTGGGGGAAGTTTTGTACTTTTATGGTAAATTCAGGTTCTTGTATTGCAATATATAAAGACAACTGTGTGCGTAATAAGTTGTACATTTGTGCTGAAAATATAAGCTCCCCTTCAAAATATAAGAGACACTTAGATATCAGTTTGCTCTTATATATTGGAAGGGAGTATATGTTGATCATATAGCCACAAAGACAAGTAAAGAAAGACTATTCTTACATACTGAAACTAGATAATACATTGCATATTGAATCATAGTCTAAACCTTTATTGATACCAAAGTACATGACTTGTTAACTACTTTGTTAATATCTTGAACCAATATGCTGATATCTTAGAAGTCCTCTTGAGGGTTTTGAAATTAACAAAAACTATGCCAAACCTTGAAGTGTGCCTAATCTCCTTTCAAAATTATCGAGCAATGACCATGCAAAGTAGCCTATCACATTTGTTGTCTTCTTCAGTTGCTTCAAGTAGGCCTTGTAGTAGTTGATCCTTGTGGTGTCGTGCAGAGCTTTAGGTATAGTGAGGTTACCGGGGTCATCCATGCCTGCGAAACAAGCATAGTTGATGCAAAATTTAGAACTCCTTCACACTGTTGATTTGTCAAGAAAACATCAAGGCAAAAATATGAATATTACTACAAATTTGATATATTGTTTGAGACACCGGAACAGAAAAGAGGGATTATATGTAAATTGAAAGTTCTGCCTTCAATTTTCACATTTGAACAAACATTCAAAATGAGTTGCTTTGAAATTTCCTCTACTTTTCCTTAATGAATCCATGTCACAAATGGAGACTTATGCTAGTCTACCAAATCAAAATACTTGTGTACAAGCTCACTATAGATTTAAAGTTAATTGAAAGAGTTATAAAAGTCTTATCATTTTCAGCTAGAATCATAGTAATTGCTCTGTACAGACCCCATGGTACATTGTATAGCCATTTTGAATATGCCTGTAGGTTTACAAAAATAAACAGCATATAGTTATAGTTTTCTGTAATAATCATTTCACTTTCTTTGTTTTCTTGTTTCTGTATTATTTTCTGATTACATAATCCAACATAATTCTAGGTAAATAGCATTTTAGTAAATAATCAACACTCCGAAGCTGTATTCCGGTTTGAAGCTATTGTAGATATATTGTTTGTCAAAATGCTTCACCCAGAAAATGCATATTTCAGTCAAAGTTTCATGATTAATTTTTGTTTGCTTTTATTTTAATTGAAAAAATAAGGTTATGCTTAGATGGTTTTAATTGAGTGATCTTTTGTTGGAAGTCTCTTCACTTTTATGCATATCTATTGTATGTGTAGTGTGTTTTCTGTTACTCATCATGTCATGTCTTGCCTCTCGTCTTTGTTGGTGTTGTAAGTTTGCAGAAACACGATCAAAGATACAATCAAATTGTAAAACGCAGCGGAAAATGAAATTAAAAATTTTCTGCAACTTCCCATGAATCACCTTATGCATAACTATTAATTGATAGAAGAAGAACAAGAAATTATACCTTTGAAGATTCAATTCTTGAACCGCTACAAGATCAATTCCTTAATTTCTTCAAGTTCCTCCAATGTCTTTGAAGATTCAACTCTTTGATTTCTTCAAGCTCCTCCAATATCACCAAATTCAAGGATCAAACATAAGCTACAAAGTGTATGTAGCACTCTAAAGGTGATTCACCAAGAAAAATGATTATTGAAGAAACAAATTTTGATTTTCTAGAAATCAAGAATGGCTAGTCATATGTTCTCTTTCTTCCTAACTCTTAAGATTGCAAGAGCCATCCGTAAGCTTCAAAAATCAATTCATAAGTCTCCATATTCTCCTAACCATTAAGAAACATAAGAATGCTTACAAACTCACTTAACACATTTTTCTTACATAATCATCATTATGCATGAAAGTTACATTAGTCTTTAATTTGCATTTCATTTGTATTTGCATTTCACTTGCATATTAATTTGCATTTCACTTGCATTTGCATTTGCATTTCACTTCATATTAATTTGCATTTGCATTTCACTTGCATTTCAATTAATAAGACTAATTCTTATTCCTAAACTCTTTAGGAATTAATGTATTAATTCAATTCCCAATCTAATTAGGAATTAAATAACAATAATAATAATAATAAGATTTCTATTATTAATTTATAATTCAATATTTCTCTAAATACAAAATTATAAATATTAAGCTATTCAATTTATTCTACTAAAAAAATTAAATGCTTAATTTACTATCATTAAGCCAATTATTTCTAAAATAATTTTTTTTTTGCGGTGTGACCCTTTAGGTTCAATATTATGCCGGTAGTAGAATAAATAAATTAGAACCATTCTAATATTATTTATAGTGAAATAAACTCCTTTAATTCATATATAAATAAATAATATTTATTCTATATCATGAGTGACACCTTACGATAATATATCATGACTATCCGTATAATATGAAATTAACGTTTAATCACATAGAACCTATTCAGCAGTAGTTACCGTACAATTCAATCCTTCTACCATGCAATGTCCCGATTAAAAGTAAGACATGGAATTACTGACAAATCTTATTTCGATGTAAGAATGCACAACTCTGATTAATGTAAATTAGAAACTCCTTTCTAATTTTCATTCAACCCTGGCCAGGGATTTTTGAGCTGTCATTTATCAAATCGCATAGGACATTCTCTTCCTTTATCAGAAGTGGTAGATCCTTTATTGATCATTCACCTACCTCCATGTATACTTTATTATATCCGAACATACCCTATAACATACCCTAGGTATTAAGAAATATGACAAAGTATAACTCAGAATACACAAGGTACTATGATGATCTCAAGTCCAAGGATCACTTGTACTACTATCACTTTAAGAACTTCTATTGATAGGTGAATAAAACTCCATTAGGGTTTTTTAAGCGAGTCACATTCAGTGAACTTGTTCTCCAATAAGCACCTACATACTTGCTTTAGTGTCTCTACACAAATGATTATGAGATCAATCATCATCTTCAAAAGATCAAGCATAGTATGTACTAATCTATCCAGAATCAGTAATCCCAAATTAGTGAACCAACGATTAGGAACATTTTAGTTTTGAGCTATCTTGAATTTAGATCTCATTAGCATGATCTCATCATGATTCTAAAAGCATTGCTCTAAAACTATGGGTTTATCACATTTATTAATTTAATCAATCAACATGGATTAATATGCCTTTAATTCTTTTATTAATAATTGAATAAGATTACAAAATAAATGCTTATCGCATCAAATGTGATTGGCTTGAGGGCATATTACTTTTAGGTGTCACTGGGGGAGATGAAAAGTGTTAAGGAGGTTGAATTGTAGATTTCATTTCCTTGTTTGTGCTTTCGACTAGCGTTCTATAGATGTTATGAGTGAAACCCCTTGATCTATGTATTGAAATCTCATTAAAATTAAATTTTTAATGGAATAGATTTAATAATTTTCTTGATTTAAAATGAAAGGGTTATACATTATAAAAGTTACTAGAAAACTACTCTCTTATTTCTTCATGTTTTTATCATCATATATGTGTGTGCTTGTGTTTGTTTCTTTTTGTGATAGGTCTCTAACTCTTTCTAATGTTGTAATCATCAAATATATAGATGCTAAAAAGAAATTCAGAAATATAAATCTATATGACATTCCAATTTTAGAATTAAAATTATGCAATTCGAGATGTCCTCGTAATAAATGTTTTGCAACATAAACACTTCAGTTTATCAATTAGACTAATTGAAGAATTATAACAATTGTACTAGTTATTTCCATTCCTCAGAAAGTAAAAATAATGCCCAGAACTTTTGGATATAAAATTCGAAACTCGTTCATCTTTGTGTGCTAAAGAGTTACCAGGAGAAAAATGAAGATTTCAGATTTCTACTTTCCCTTCCTTTTCAAATCGTCTCCTTCCTATGAAGGGATCATGATAAACCAAAGCAATTCAGATGCCACCAACAGAGAACATACCTTATGGTGCTGAAAGCAGCATGGAGCCATTCTCCATCTTAGTTCCCAAATTCCAGCCCCTAAATAGGAAATAAGATTAAAACCAAAAGTAGCAATGTACAACAAAGGTAATATAACAAAAGGAATCATTTACCACCTTTACGTGGCTTCTTTCTTCAGTTCCTCAATATGGCTTCCAATTTTAGCACATGCCGCTTCAATTTCTATATTTTTCTCACAAAGCTCCTTCCATTGCGCCGATAAAGCATTAAGCTCGTATGTAGTGTTTTGCTGATCATTTACAGAAACATTATGTTTTATATGCTCAACAGGTGCAATGAAACAAAAACACAGTGCGACTAAGATATTTAAAATCACCTGATGATATTTCCTTTCACAATTCACAGCTTCTATCTGTTTATTTAGTTCAGCAGCTTCTGCTTGACATCTAGTGAAAACATAATGTATGTTTAAGGAAAAGATGTAAATATCAACTTAGCAAGCCAATATGAGTGATTAATTTTTCTTTTCTTTTCTTTTTAAGAAATAAACAGCTCTTTGTATTAAATTCAAACCTCTATTTCTTGAATGAATGTGATTTTTAAAGGCCGCATTGCTTAATGCAACACTGTTTGTCTCACAAAAAAATCTCAGTTTCTGCAAGCACTTTGGCTCAACTGTGGTCAGTTTATTGACAATTGAGCATAACCCGCCAATATGTTGACTACAGTTGAGCCAAATCCCAGGGGTGCATAGCAAAGAGACCTGGGACTTTAAGGATTCCTCAAAATCGTGGATTTTTAGTCTGCGGTGTGCATATTTTGTACCTCATTCAATGAGGCTCATGCCCAATGTGGGAATAGGATAAGTTTTTCTTTTATGACTCTAAAACCGAAGATGCACTACACAAGAAATAGAGTAGACGGGCATATCAAAAGAAGTGGGTCAACAACCTAGATAGGAACACCTCCAGCCGTTAGTTGTGCTGTTTCCAGACATCAGCGCCATGTTTTGACATATTAATTCCAGATTTTCTAGCCTACAACATTAACCACCAAAATTACAAGAGAAAGAAGAACATCAATAACAGATATAGGACAAGGAAGCAATAAAATAAGATAAAAGAGCAAAAGAGGCAACATATACGGGAAAGAAGAGAAAACGAAGTAATAGTATCACTGCAGTGCGAACCATATTTAAGTTATAAAGATGTAAATCTCCAACGAATGCCCCTTCGTATCTACTACAACATCTTTCATAGCAAGTCCCAATAAAACACAACTCTGACAGCTAGGCCTACTAGCAATTCTGAAATATAAAAAAATACACTTCTAGCATATGAATTTTGCAAGCAAAACATAATGAACCATGCTAAAATAATCAGGCTACCTAATTACTTGATGCTGAAGCAAACGCTGAGCTTTCTGAAGTGCCTGATTCGATTCCAGACAGTTTCATCATTCCTTTTGTTCATAGATGGCATTAATTTCCAGTCCATATCGTGACATATGGAGAGGCACAGGCAGCTTTGAAGCTCTCACTCGCTCAAATTCCCTGGCAAGCATTGGATGGTTCTGAAATACAAATTCAACAATAAAGTAATCAATTACACCTTCTTTGGGTAAAACAAGAACATTATAATTGCATAATCAGTTAGAAATTTGGAGGAAGTAAAATTTAAAAACCTTTTTACTAGGAGGCGGAGGGGAATGTACTGATGTAGAACTATGTACATGTATGCACAAAGTGCAAGGAGAGACAAGTACCTTAAGTTCAATGGCTAAGCCCAGAAAAAAAAACCCCATAGGACTTCAAATGAAAAGAGTGAGAATAACAGATAAGCCAAAAAGGGAAACTGACTAAAATGCATTTGTATCCTATGTTTTAAAAGGTGCACCAACACTTCCTAAAATTTGTAGCAATTACACGTTACTCGTTGGTATGTAGATAGTCCTCCAATATTTTTTGTAAGTATTTTATCTAATATATTTTTAATCAGTTAAATGAATATTCAGAAGCCTTGAAACTGGGGGCAAAACCTGCGTTCTTGAGAAGTATAAAGGAAGAAGCATCCTCTTTTACCCCCTAACAAAAGCAACTCAAACATCGTCACTTTGAGGAAAAGCACCACCACTTTGAAGTAAAACCTATATTTCCTCAACACAGTGGCCAAACATTAAGCCCGGACCTTAGCTGATAATTGCTTTAAAGAACCTATCATCGAGTAGTTATTATTATGTAGAAGATCGAGTAACTACCGGCATGGCCACTACAAAAAAAGAGGTCATTGCCAACGGCCGTTGCCGTCGTTAATGCCCACTTTGTCGTCGCCAATGGGTCATTGTCGACGGCCGTGCCCGTCGCCACTGACCCCCGTCGACCATTGTCGCTAATAAGGTTAAGCGCAACGGCCTCATTGGCGACGACGAGACGCGACGAGAAGCCCGTAGCCAATGGGTATAAAGAATAATTTTTTTAATGTCATTGGCGACGGCGCTGCCGTTGCAATTGACTTATATGCCATCGGGAATGAGTTTATTAAATATTATGCAAAGAAAAAATGTCCGTCGCTAAAACCGTCACTGTAGGTCATTGCCGACGGCAAGCCCGTCGCCAATGCCCCCGTCGCCAATGACATTTTTAGAAAAAAAATATTTTTTTTGGAAATTAAAAGTTCCCCTGTTCATTTACATAAACATAATTGTACCTGTTATAAACTAATAAAAAACAAATAATTCCCTGAGATCCCCTCTAACGTTGTGTGAGGGGTGCATCGGGGTGCCCCTGCTACGCTTCCCCCTCCAAGGAATTAGCTAAACTATGAAGCAGGTATTCGGCAACATACCAACGAAGTGGCGAAGGGATTTGTCGGAGATTCGGTTAGGCCTAGACTCGCCTAGGAGATTCAGTCAAAGAGTTTCAAAATTTTGACCAAAAAGATCAAAGAAGTGAGTTGCATAAGAGGGTTTCCTACCAAAAACATCAAAGAAATTCGCTATCAGCCATCGCCACGATAGGCGATAGGCAAAGAGATCTCAATGTACATCTCTCTTCTCTCTTTCCTATGTCTCCTCTATCTCTCTGTCTTCTCTCTAGTTCTCTCTTCTTATCTATTTTCTCCCTTCACACTTTCTTTTGGTAATACTCTTCACACATTAGTTTCTTTGCAACTTCTAGACAGTTTTTGCTGATTGAACATCGTTATCGACGGATGAGTAGACAATTCAATCGAAAAAGAGAGAAACGTCAAGTACCTGACCGTCTTTCTGGGACAGCAGTGTTGAGTTGGCTTACTCACTTGAATTTTCCACCTCCAAGGAAGAATCACAGACTAGAGCGAGCTTATGGTTATGGTAAGGTTCACAACTGGACACATCGTTGCATGTTCTTTGAGCTGCCTTATTGGGCTACACTCTGCATCCGTCATTGTTTAGATCCGATGCATACCGAAAAGAATGTATTTGATAACATTTTTTATACAGTCCTAGATGTCAGTGGTAGAACAAAGGACAACAACAAGTCGAGACTTGATTTGGCAGAAATGAACATTCGAGAACATTTGTGGTTGTATCAGGAGGGTGGTAAGACGGTAACGCCTAAAGCTGATTATACTTTGACCAGAGAACAGTTGATATTGCTATGTAATTGGATCAGTGGACTAAAGCTCCCAAATGGATATGCTTCAAATATAGCAAGGTGTTGTAAAGTCGAAGAGCTGAAGTTTCGGGGTCTAAAAAGTCATGATTGTCACGTTTTCATGCAGAAGCTGATTCCCGTGGCATTTATCGACTTGTTGCCGAAACGTGTGGTTGAAGCACTGACAGAACTTTCTAATTTCTTTAGAGATCTATGCTTAACGGAGCTCCAGCTCAGAGACATAGATAAAATGGAGATGCAGATAGTGGAAATAATGTGCAAGTTAGAAATGATATTCCCTCCATCATTTTTTGATTCAATGGAGCATTTGCCTATTCACCTGCCATACGAAGCCAAGTTTGATGGTCCCGTGCAATATAGATGGATGTACCCATTCGAGAGGTAATGACATTAATGTTTTAAATACGTTAGACTGTTCATTCTTGTTTTCTAATGTATCCATGCATATAAAAACCCACGTAGATATATGCGACGTCTAAAGCAAAAGGTGAAGAATAGAGCCCGTGTAGAGGGGTCAATTGCTGAAAGTTATGTTATGGAGGAGGTTGTTAATTTCTGCTCGTTGTACTTTGAGCCGAATGTTCAGACGAGAAACAATCGTTTACGGAGGAACGAGGCTGTTGCACACGATGACAATGGAGAATTAACGGCCTTTAGTCATCCTGTACATCCATTCGGCGGAAAAAAAGGCGATTCTTAACCAATAATGAGTATGCAGCTGCCACATTGTATGCACTTGTAAACATGAATGAAGTAGCACCATACATTAAGTAAGTAGTAATAACTATGTCGATTGTAAATATTATAAGTATCTTGCATTTACATTAAGTTTATACATGTACTGCAGTCAATATGATGCTGAGATACGTGAAGCGAATCCGATTATATCGGACGGGGACTTGCAAAATTTGAGAAATAGAGAATTTGTGCAATGGTTTAAAAATGTAGTAAGTCTCTTAAATCAATACCTAAGTGCATTTACCCTCATGAATGAATCTTAGGTCCTAAATAATTATTGTTTGTTATTTTTGTCTTACTGTACATTAGGTCCTCGCAAATGATAAGCTAACATTCGGCTTAAGCTTATAGCTGATGGTCCTGAAAGATCTGTAGATACTTATAAATGTTGCATTGTTAACGGTTACAGATTTAAGTGTTGCGATATTGGGGAAGTCGCTTCATCTGATTCTGGTGTTGTGGTTAAAGGTAGTTGCTACGATAACCTTTGGGATGACTGGTATGGACGCTTGCTAGAAGTCGTCGTTCTCAAATATTGGGGTCAAAAAGAGTTGGTTTGCTTCAATTGTTATTGGTTTGATGTTGAAAATGGAGTTAAAGTAGATAAAAATTCAGGACTAGTGACAGTGAATGTTAAATCAAAATTAAACTCAGACGAGCCTTTTATTTTAGCAAGTCAAGCAACGCAGGTGTACTACGCACAGAGTGTTAAGACTCCTGCAAGCTCATGGTATGCTGTTATAACCACCAAAGCTCGTGGTTTTCAAGGCACAGCTCCTCGTCCAGACGATGAACCTTTACAAGTCGAGTCAACTAGTGTCACACCTGCTGATGTGACAGTTATTAGTGAGTCTAGTGAAGACGAGGATGATGTCCTCACTGTCGAAAGTGAAGACGATGTTGCAGAGGAGGAAGATATAAATGAGACAATCATTGAGGATGACGAAGCTGGTGATGACAGCGAGAATGAAGAGCTACAGCTCGAAGATGAAGATTCTGATATTGATGGCTTTGATGATATAAATGATTAGGAGTATGCACTATTTATGCCTTAGGGGCTTGATCATGTTGTAATAGTTTGTAGTAGTGCAATCATGATGGTGTAACTTATATTATTCTATTAATTAAGGTGAAAAATTGATTTACTATTACTATTTTTGATTTTTTAGTTGTATCCGTATGTAATAGTTTCTAGTAGTGCAATTATGATAGTTTATCTGTGATTATTCTATTAAGTACCTTGCACAATTATTGTGAGTGCACTTTATCATATAATTTTAAGTTGATTTATTTACAGTTATAGACATATGACCCGTACACCACACGGTGATCGCGGTGGGCGTGTTGGCCGTGGGGGCCGTGGAGGTCGTGGGGGTGATGATCAGGCCGGATCTTCAGGTATAATTACATGTTAAATGCTGAAGTCAGTATTATGATTGTTTTTTTATATTGTATATTGTCATGATATTCATTCACATATTGTTCTCAAATAAGTGAGCGGCGTAGGCCTCCGCGGGGACTAGCACGTGGTTTGCTAGGGAATCCCCCTCAGGCGCCTCATATATGTCGCGTCGGGGATAACAGGTAATTGTATTAATTATAACAACAATTGTATTAATAATATATTTGCTTAGAATTTTATCATTTAGAATTTTCAAATGTATTAAACAACAAATGTATATTGTATTAATTTCACTTGCAGTGTCCTTGACGCGACTCCAAGGAACACGTTGCTTGGGATCGTGCGCAACCGATTCTTGAGCGCGTGGATGAGGTGGGCAGATGTGGATGACCGCTCACGCCAGTTGATTATAGACGAATTTCGGGTAAGAAAGATTAAAATGTTAGTTTTTTATAATGTAATTATTAAACTTTGACATGTCGATTTATGTTATCTGCTAATAATGTAATGTGTAATGTGCAGAGATATTATTGATTTGAGGACGGGCAGGAAGCCCATGGCTTGACTGTTCTTCGATCATATTTAGAGATGAACTAGCACAAGTGGGTCTACGACTGGAAGAAAAAGGCGCAGAGCAAGATGGCCGATGGACAGACACTTAGAGATGTCCGGCCAGATTTTATTGGTGCTGTAGTGTGGGAGCAGATGTGCAACATTTGGGAGGGCGCTGCGTTCCAGAAGAAGTCAGCACAGCGCACAACGGCCCGATAGCAGAGTCGTCTCCCACACTGCACGGGGTCTCAGTCGTACGACCTTTACAGGGAGAGACTCGAGGTTAGTCTTAAGCACCCACCATCGCGCTTAGAGTTTTGGTGGCACGCCCACCAGAAGAAAGGTGAAGGTGGTTATATCTCACCTAAGGCAGAGGGCATTGCTGTAAGTTAGTTAATTCTTTTATTTAGTATGTATTTAAAATCTTGAAATTCATTTGTATTCTTTTAACGTACTGTGCTTTTTCATATTATTATGTGTTTTTTTCAGCAACGGTTCGAGGACCTTGTTGGCGCTCGAAGCAGCCAGAGAGGGGACGGTGACATAGATGAGGCGACGCGCACTAATGAGGAGATGGAGGACTGGCTGCAAGCTACGGGGGGACCGAAGAAAGGTAGAGTTGTTGGCATTCCCTGAGTCCCAACCTACACTTTAGTCCCTACTGCGAGATCTCAGCGTCGCCCACCCACCGGAGCTAGTGGTGCGAGTGGATCAGGTGCCGACCCTTCACTATTTAACGATTTCTTTCGGCGGATCGTAGAGGGGTGCATGACGAGCAGTGTTGTGCAGTCAGGCGTACCATCACGCGAGCGGATCTACCAGCTTGCTCAGGAGGTTATCCACGAATCAATAGATCCTAACACATCTGCTGACGAGTTCATGGGTATAGTCCGGGAGGAGGCCATCCGTGTATGTGCGGTTGTCTTGGCCAACATCTTTCCTCCACATATTCGACAGGTAAAAACAATTATTAATGTATGTCCTTATTTAATTCATATAATTTGTAATTATATTGCTTATATAAACTGTCAAACAAATAGTTATCCGACTTATTGTTTATTTATTGTCTAACTTTTTCTAACTTAAGAAAACTTAGAGCAATAGTCGAAAAAAAGACCAAAACCCGCCTCGAGCGTCAAAACGATGCGTAAACCTAGACATAGCACCTCGTAGGTATTAGGCACGCGTTACAATTTACGGGACTCGATTCTGATATCCAGAGGCCGAGTCATCAGTCCGTTCGCCTAACTTAAGAAAACTTAGAGTAAAAGTCGAAAAAGAGACCAAAACCCTGCCTCGGCCGTCAAAACGATACGCGAACCTAGACATCGCACCTCGTAGGTATTAGGCACGCGTTACAACTTACGAGACTCGATTCTGATATCCGGAGGCCGAGTTATCAGTCCGTTCGCCTAACTTAAGAACACTTAGAGTAAAAGTCGAAAAAGAGACCAAAACCCGCCTCGGGCATAAAAACGATGCGCGAACCTAGACATAGCACCTCGTAGGTATTAGGAACGTGTTACAACTTACGGGACTCGATTCTGATATCCGGAGGCCGAGTTATCAGTCTGTTCGCCTAACTTAAGAAAACTTAGAGTAAAGGTCGAAAAAAAGACCAAAACCCGCCTCGGGCGTCAAAACGACGCGCGGACCTAGATAGAGCACCTCGTAGGTATTAGGAACGCGTTACAACTTACGGGACTCGATTCTGATATTCGGAGGCCGAGTCATCAGTCCGTTCGCCTAACTTAAGAAAACTTAGAGCAATAGTCGAAAAAGAGACCAAAACCTGCCTTGGGCGTCAAAACGATGCGCGAACCTAGACATAGCACCTCGTAAGTATTAGGCACGTGTTACAACTTACGGGACTCGATTCTGATATCTGGAGGCTAAGTCATCAGTCCGTTCGTCTAACTTAAGAAAACTTAGAGCAATAGTCGAAAAAGAGACTAAACCCGCCTTGGGCGTCAAAACGATGCGCGAACCTAGACATAGCACTTCGTAGGTATTAGGCACGCGTTACAACTTACGGGACTCGATTCCGATATCCGGAGGCCGAGTCATCAGTCCGTTCGCCTAACTTAAGAAAACTTAGAGCAATAGTCCAAAAAGAGACCAAAACTCGCCTCGGGCGTCAAAACGATGCGCAAACCTAGACATATCACCTTGTAGGTATTAGGCACACGTTACAACTTACGGGACTCGATTCTGATATCCGGAGGCCGAGTTATTAGTCCATTCGCCTAACTTAAGAAAACTTAGAGTAAAAGTCGAAAAAGAGACCAAAACCCGCCTCGGACGTCAAAACGATGCGCGAACCTAGACATAGTACCTTGTAGGTATTAGGCACGCGTTACAACTTACGGGACTCGATTTCGATATCCGGAGGCCGAGTCATCAGTCCGTTCGCCTAACTTAAGAAAACTTAGAGCAATAGTCAAAAAAGAGACCAAAACCCACCTCGGGCGTCAAAATGACGCGCGAACCTAGACATAGCACCTCGTAGGTATTAGGCACGCGTTACAACTTACGGGACTCGATTCCGATATTTGGAGGCCGAGTCATCAGTCCGTTCGCCTAACTTAAGAAAACTTAAAGAACACAAACTAAACTAATTTAAATATGCTCTCTTTTCGACTTCGTTATTAATATTTTAATTTTGTAGGGTCTTGTTGATGAGACTTGTGGGGGTAGAGGCAGCGGCACATGCGATGACCGTGGAGGAGATGGTGATGACCACCGAGCTGATGAGACGATGGAGGGTGGGACCGGCGCTGGGACTGGCGATGGGACCGGACGTACGATAGATGGCAGCGATGATGGTACTGGCACTCCTGATCTGGGGCTGTAGTTAGTTTATGTTATTATTTTGACTTTCATGTATAAACTTATACAGTTTTTGAGTTGTACAAACTACAGTTTTGTATATAAGTAGTTTGATGGTTTATGTATGTAACTATTTGATTGTTATTGATATCCGTTTGTGAAGAAATATTTGTTTTTCATTAGTTTATAATAGGTACAATTATGTATATGTAAATGAACAGGGGAATCTGTAATTTGCAAAAAAAATTTTTTTTTTAAAAAGTCATTGCCGACGGCATAAAGGTCAGTGTCGACGGCAGATCCCCCCGTCGCCAATGACTCGTTAATAATCCTAGCACTCATAGCCGACGGAGTAGCCATCGCCTAACGCCGTCGCCAATGATGCATAGGCGACGGCACGCCGTCGCCATTGTCGCCATCGCCAAAGACCTTATTATCGACGACGGTCGACGGGAGTCAAGGGCGATGACCTCTGGGGCGACGGGAGTGGCGACGGACTTACGCCGTCGAGAATGGGTCATTGGCGACGACAGATGGGTCATAGGCGACGGTAGTGGCCGTCGGCAATGAGCTTTTTTTTTTGTAGTGGTATATGCCTTATACCCACTACTAAATAAGCATGGAAGTATATTACATGTTGGATTTAGGCCCATTTCTGAATGATCTAGAAATTATGTTTGTTAATGTGTTTTTCTTTATCAAACAACAGAAATTCTCTCATATAAATTCTACTTTATGGTTTTTTTATTCAAAAAAAGCCAAGGAAAATTTGAAATTAAGTTTGATATTTATATTTTTGTTGAAAAATAATTACAGAATCTATGAAATTAATTAATTCATCATCTCCAATATATTTATACGAAAATAAATATTAATTTAATATAATATTTAAATATGAACCTAATCCCTGAATTTCTATATTTTGAACATAGTACAAAGTTTAAGTGTATTGGCCGATATTTCGATGTATTAGACTGCCGAACCGCAACCTTGATATGAATCAAAAACAATCCGTGATTATTCATGTAAAGGGTATGTTTAAGCGAAATTTCGACGTAGCAAAACGGTTTCGGATTAAATAATGGAAAAAATTCGGCGTAAATGGGAGAAACACCACACAAAAAAAAAAAAAATTTAATACGTTTTAACTAGTATCTAAATTGGTATTAAAAAATAAACTAAAACTAGTATTCAAGTTAACTAACTTATAAATTATACTTATACCACTGAGCAAAAAAATAATTATACATACTATATAGTGCCTAACTTGAGCTAAAACTTTATTTTAGCCATTTTACTTAGAAATAAAAAATAAATTTTTATACATATTAATTAAGAAAACTTGTACCTATAAAGTACCTAGTTAAGTATAACTTGAAAATATCTTAAGAATTTACTGTTCAATTCTTATGCAATGTAACATTCGACACGTTTGTGAGATTTTTATTTTATCATTCGGACAATTATGTGTATTAAATAGTTTTTTTGGTGAACTTAATTGATTAATCTTGTTGTTCTTATTATTTAAAATGTTTCATTTATTTTTTATTTTTGTTTTTTTGAAGCTTCTAACTAGCATAAAGGTGCATATCACCCTAAACTGATATCAATACAAAAAATTACCTTCCGAAACATAAACCGCTACCGCGATTTTGAACCACTAAATCCCCAAATTGCAAACCCAAATCCCCACACTCAATCCCATGCTTCCTAGGCTCTATCTCAAGTACGGAACTCATAACTCTTAGCCATAATTATCACGGAGAGGCACGGCGATAGCTAACCGCCAGGTCGCCTAGGCGATAAGACGCCGACATGGCATCTGTATGGCAACAAGTTGTTCACAGTGTGTAATTTATACATTATTTATTTTACATTAAAAGTATATTGAACCAAAATTATTATTTAATTTTCTCATGCTTTTTTCTCATGTCTTGCACTAAAAAAATACACTAAACCAACATAAAAAATACATTTAATTTTAGAAAAAAAATATTTTTATACATTATTTGGAGTTACATGAGTTTTTATGATTTATGTGGTCAAAATTATAACTTTTAAGACTTATTGCAAATGTAATAAAACTAAGTTGCAACTAATAACTCATGGAGAAAGAGAGGGCTTCCTTTTAAAATAAAAAATTATTCTTTTATTACTTTTTTATGTGGAAAAAAAATATTTATTATTTTGTTAAAAAAAATAATCATGGCCAGCATGTAGAATCAACACGTGGAACAAAGCTATTTTGTTTTGTTAAGGGGCAATAAATCAGTTCAGTACATTAAAATCTTTAGTGAATGATAGCTAGCAATTAAATTTAAAAAAAAGATAATAAAAGTAGCTAGTTGGTGATAGCTATTAGTCAAAAGACACTTTATTCTTTCTTCTTCTTATGCCTCAGCTTGTTTCTTTTTCTTTTTAGTTCTTCATATCTTCTTCTTCTTCTTTTGGTCTTCTTTATATTTTTCCTTTTTTCCTTCTGCAGTAGAAAGTTTCCCTAACAGATGTTGCAAGTGTGTCGCAACCATCGTCAAGTGTTGTTGCGTGTGGGTCGGCAAGTCGAAGTGGGCAGAAGTTTTTAGGGTCTTCTTTCAATTTGACCAAGCTGCCTTGGCACTCGCCTTGGCAGCTAGGCAGCCAAGGGCAACTTGTGGACGCATAGCTGCCAAGGCGAGCGCCTTGGTACCTTACCCCAAGGCGAGCGCCTTAGTAGCTTACCCCAAGGCGAGTGTCGACTTGTTGCATGCTCTTGCGCCAGGATGCCAAGGCGTCGCCTAAGTGACACCGTGACAACTATGCTCCTAGCTTAGCCTTATCCTAAAGCTTTCTCTAGCTTGAAGTTTAGTTTGAAACCTTTCCTTAGGTCAATACCTTTTTTAACAACCTCTTCTGATTAACATCATGAATCACTAGCACTAGCTTCATTCTAACGTATGATATTCCCAAGAGCGGATTTTTTGAGAGGCACCTCGTTTATAGGGGTGAATTCGCTGTTGATAGATCTCACCCACCACCTCCAATGAGATGTTTTCCGCATTTGAGTTAGTAAAAAAATTGCTATTATGATCAAAACACAAAAGCTCTCCAATTATTTCACTCCAAACTTCATTTCTTCTAGACAAAGTAAACCTCAAAAAAAATCTAAGATAATTCTCGGCATCACCCAAGATTATCCAAAAGGGTCAGACGTATGTTAAACCTTCCTTCTCACTATTCAAAGTAGGAATAAATTACTAGCACTTTCCCCATCAGATTTATACGAACAAACAACTAGTGTAAGGACTAATCTACATTTTCAAGATGTTACCCATTGATTGATTCCAAATTCTTTCAAATGGCCTTAAAGGTCAGTCAAGAGCCTGATACCCTAAAAACAACGTAGAAACTACTTCTATGTCAAAATACCCAACTTTTATCTTCACTACACAAGATCATTGCATAGAAACTTTCAAATAGCAAGCCAGCTGGCTCCACATCCACTCTGGAAAATTCTTTCAGAAGTGCAGAATTATATACAACCACCTGCTCCAAAAAGTAAGAATATTTGTTACTAAAACACTCTTGTCGATTTCTGTTCAATATAATATATACCTACTAATATTGATTCCATCTTTTGGGTAGCCCTTTCCTTCACGACAACTCCACTCTAACGACACTGGCCTTCCATACACCTACCAATATTTTAGCCCTGCCTGTAAGTAGCCCTTTCCGTTTCAAAGGCGGTCCATTAATTGCACCTTTCTGATATGACTTATGATCTTAGGAAAGCCCATCGCCAAAAGCTAGTTATTAGGGAGGGGGAGCCTAAGACTATATCAACTCACATCAAGAAAAAATGAGAAGTTTATTACAAGTAATCTTGATTACAACAAATCAGAAATGATCAGCTTTGTCTCTATATCTTTTTGATTTCTCTATATCTATTAAGAACTTCAATTCCTAGCGCTAAATTCTATTACTTTTGTTGTCAATCACTGACGTTATAACTCTAGCTTGTAACTAAAAAATTTGCCTTCCAGATCAAAAAAGTTAAAAGTAAATGAAAAGAAGACCAATCACCAACAAGAAAAGAGATAAGAGCACTCCATGAAGGGTGGTGTATGTTGTTTAGGGCCTTGGGCAGTTTTTCTCACTTATAAAGAAAGTAATGATTATATGAATTGCCTACATTCATTAAAGTTCCCAAAAACACAAAAAATCATGTAATATATGATTTAAGCTCAACATTGGTAGCATTTTCAGAATAACTTCTACAAGTATGATATTATTTTCCTCGTACAATTGTTAAGTTCAAAATATGTGCACAACTACCAAAAAACTGCCTAAATATTTACACATTCACATACACAAATGATAAATCAAAACATTTATTCACATGCTAGGAAAAAAAAGTTGTGCATAAAAATAAAAGCTCTAAATATTCACAAAAGCTTTGGTAGTAAACAACCTAGTTCTTATTGTAGGTATCTAGAGAGAAAAAAAAAGTATGATATTTTGACCTCATGGAGTTGTTGAGATAAACAAGGAAATGTCTAAGCTATTACAGCCATATATATATATAGGAGAATTTTCTCCGACGGACCGTGTAACACCCCCTTTCCGAAATAGAAAGAGAGGTTACGCACAAAACATAACAAAACTACAAAATGAATAGAGGGCTCTATGCCACAAAAGAATATCTCTAACCACTGATAAATACCATAAGTCAAGTCATAACAAATTGTCAAACTGGCCCAAACCACAATCTAAGATAATTATTACAACTCCAATAAAACCAATGTATCATAATCTAAACAAATTAACTAAACCACTTGGAAAGAATGGAGCTCTCATCACACTTGCCCTTGGTCCCCCTGATTACCTGCCGGAAGAAAAACACAGCGTGAGCCAAATGCCCAGTACAAATATAGAGTACAAGAATAATGAAACGAAATACCTAACTTAAATAAATGAATCAAACTGAAATGAACAAAACTAACACAATAAAATAATAGGCCGAACCAAATGGTTGGGTGTTATTTCATAACGAGCTCAGAACAAAACAGAAATATACCTCGCCACACAAGCAAGTCAAATAATGCCACACAGGCAATCACACATCGGAACTATTCTTTTGTGGCACAGAGCCTTGATTATAATTTCATCATTTGTTGTGTTTTGGGCGTAACCTCTCTTTCTACTTTGGAAAGGGGGTGTTACAGACCGGTTGTTAGCGAACCGGTTATGGCGACGGTTTGAACCGTCGCTATAGACCAAAAGACCGTCGCCATACCAGTTTGCTAGAGAAAGCTACTGCATATATATATATATATATATATATATATTATATATATATATGCGCAATCATGACATTACAAAAGATATGCTTCAATACATAAATCTAAAATCAATTCAATATAAATTCAACTTGGTCTTCAAAAGTTCAACTACAAGAGTAACAGAGGGCAGAAAATTATATCACAGTCTTTCAGTTTTCATTTCCTTAGCTTATTTAAGTTCCAAACAAGCCTAAAACATTTCGCCCAAATTTGCCTAAAAATATCCCAAATTTGAATGGAAAAATACATATTCAAAGGGGAAAGTACCTTAAAATTGAAGGTGGGAACTGGAGGGAGATTTTTTAGGAAATCGAAGGGTTTTTTGGAGTTTCGAGCCATCTCTTCTTTGACCAAACGGTCCACTTCTCGTTTCACTTGGGGATCGCCTTACTCGTCGTCGATGTAGGGCAACGCATCGATGACTTCGGCACCGGTGGACCATGCCGGTCGAGAGGATGGAGGAGCTTCCAGCATAAGAATATCGCCGTTACTCTTTTCCGGTTTCGCCATTGTTGCAGACCTAATTAGCTCTCTTCTCTTCTGTATCTCTCTCGGCCCAGCGGAAACCGAATAAGAACTGGAGCTTGGGTTAGGATAGTACAACCCTTCCGTTCTAATTTTCTTTTTATCAATTTATGATATTTTAAAATTTAAAATAATAATTCTTAATATGTAATTATAAATTTTAGTAAGAAAGAATTAAAATTGTTATAAATTAATTTAAAAAATTCTAATAATTTTTGTATTTATTATTTTTAAACTCAAATAATTTATGTTATTTATTATTTTTAAAAGTCAAAGAACTTATATCATTTTTGGTACAATCCGTGCGGATAGTAAATTTACACTATATTTGTGAGGATAGTAAATTTTATATTGTATTTTTGAATTTGAAATTTACCGTGGATTAGAAAATACTAAATATTTACTACATGTTTGTGAGTTTAAAAACAAAGTAGAAAAAATGATGAAAAACTTACGTTTTCTTTAAATAAAAAAAATATTTTGTGTATTTTTTTAAAGGATGAATTTGGACAAAAAAAAACTTTAAATAATTGTTTTACAATCGATATATTATTTTCATGCACAAGCCCAAGAAAATAGAATATAAATGTATAGTGGTAATCTATATTTTAAAAAATTATCAATTCCCACACAACACAAGGAAAATCATAAATTTTCTAATCTTTTTTTTTTAATTTCGTTTTCTTTTCTTTTTTCTATAAAAGTCACAAACATTAAGTTTTTGAAAATACCTTAAACTGACATCAAAAAATCAAAATTGATATTATATTTTAAAATGGGTAATGTATTTAAGTTGTTTTACAGTCCAATGCAAAAAGGTAAAAATGAATTATGTTGAATTGGGTAAGTAAATTCATCGACTAGTTAAAAGATGTTTTTGTGGACTTAACATTATGCTTTTCAGTTTTGGATGGGGAAAAAATTTGAAAATTTAATTTTTAATGGAAAAGAAACTAATAGAAAATTTATATGTTTTGTTTCATGTTGTTACTAAATTTAGATTAGAAAAAAAAAACTTAGGTTTTACATTTAGATTACTAGTTGTTGTTAGGTATATATAACTTATATAGGCTTATTTGAAACTACATCTTGAGTTTTTGACCCAAAAGGTTAACCTATCAGGTCTACGGTCCATTAGAGCATATATATGTCCTCAATATTTTTTTCTTATGTTCCGATATGAAATTTTGCTATCACGCGGTACCTCAACAATCTCCTCCATAACGCGTGATCTCTCCATCCACATCGACACCAAGCTCTCCCCCTTGAACTTTAACCATACTCTTTTTGAGCATTAGCCCATCACTTCTTCTAGTTGACGAGTCACTCTCTTCATTATCTCCTGTTTGATCCACCAAGAGTCTCTATCAAACTCATTAAGTCAACCATACTCTTTTTGAGCATTATCTCATCACTTCTTCTAGTTGACGAGCCACTCTCTTCATTATATCTTGTTTGATCCACCAAAAGTCTCTCCTAAACCCATTAAGTCTCCTCTATCTGATGAGCTTATCTCTCAATATCTCTTGTTAAAAGTCAACAGAGCTCTCTCAATATCTCTTGTCAAGAGCCAACTAAGAGTCGTACGTCTTTGCAAGAAGAGTCCACCACTTAATTACTCAATGAATTATTTTTCAACTATCATGCGTAGTCCATACCATATCCATGACCCAAGCCTATAGTCATTGCTCTGATACCAGTTGTTGCGTATATCCGACCCATATATGCTCATCTAAAATTACATTTTGACTAAAAAAGTTAACCTATGAAGTCTATGGCCTATTAGAGCATATGTCCTTAATTTTTCTTCTTGTGTTCCGACATGTGACTTTACTATCAGGCCCGTACCTTAACAATCTAACTTTTTGGGGATTAAGTCGCGCAAACCAAACAACAAAATAAAGAGAGATAAACAACACAAGATTTAACATGGAAAACCCTTAAAGGAAAAAATCACGGGTCAAACTCTGAATCTTCACTATATCAATAATGATGGATTTATAATATTCTTTTCAAGTTTTACACCCTAAAACTTGAGTTTACACAATACCACGACACAACTTTTTACACGAAATAAAAGCTGCAAAACCCTCCCTCCTACAATAAATTTTTTTTGTACGGAATATAAAAACTACAAAAAACTCTCTTCCTCACACAAATACAAAACCCACTCATAACCTCTCTAAACTCTTAGGATGCTACATAATTTTTAGTTGTGTTACACTTCAACAAATACACATAAGACTCTATTTATAAAGTACCCCAAACTTTCCTCTTCTTATTTAAAATAGAACACTTTCAAAATAATACTCCTGCTAAAAATAATATTTGTAACAATTTGAATTTTCAGAAATTATTAAAATAAAGATTTTTATTAAATAAAATTTTAGTTTAATAATTTATTATATTACACGGCATATGTGATTTCAATGCAATGTAATATGTGTATGAATGTGACGTGGTAAATATATTATAAATGTTTCATTACATAAGATTAAATTGTTAGAAACAATTTATGTATACTAAATTAATGTATACATTAAATGAGGTATATTAGAATAATTTATTATATTAAATTATTTTAATATGGTGAATTAGTACATTAAATAAATTATTTTTATTGAATATATAGCTTCCATTTTATTGGAAAAGATTTTTGGTATTACATTATAAAATTTAATGTATGTATGAAATATATATATTGCATATGTAATACATGATATACATATGTAATATATGTTATAGGTATATATGTATTGTATATATGTTATAATACATGTATATGTATATGTTAGTAACCTCCAAGTAAAGAACTGAGTCTGTGATAAGAAAGAAGGAGCTGGCAGGTTAATAGGATTATAGACCCAGTAGCTCAGCTCCCCTATTCCGTATGGAGCAAGAGAAAAGTGTGGGCAGCAAGACATTTTCGTGAAGGGCAAGTGTAGAAGCTCTATAAATGCACACCATATTGCAGACTGATATGGTTGGTTTGCTTCATCTCAAACTCTCCTATAATTAGATAAAGCTTTGAATTCCCCCAATCACATAAAGTTGTGATAGCAATTGAGGGAGAAGAAGAATTGAAACCAGCTAGATAAAAAGATTAGAGCTTAAAAGGTAATTTCTTTTCTATGGTAGTTGGGTGATATGTGTAGGAAAGAAATTTATATTGAAATTGTCTGATTGGTTATGTAAGAAATCTGGGATTAAATGTATCCAATTGGTTTTGATTTCTGAGTTGCTAAAATCATGCTCACACTCTATTTGGTATAATGCCTAAGTGAGAACAAATTTCTAAAATCTTGGAAACTAAAAAGGAATTGGTTGATGTTTATAATGTTTTGTAATGTGGAATAGAGGTAGAAACATGTCTCTAGTGATTTGGAACAATGTTATAACAGCTAAGAATCATTGAATTTGAAATGGGTTGGTAATGGTAAGATGTTGCAAAAGCAGAGCCTTATTTTTCTCTGGTGCGAAGTGGCACAGCTGTGCCACTTCAAAGCCTAAAGACAGCGCAGCTGTGCCGTACTGCAGTTTTGCCAAAATGTTTTTTTTATGTTCTCTGAGGTTTGGTATAAGATTACTTAATCTCTTAAGATTCAATACATGTTATTAGAATTATGTGGACTGTCCAAGCATGGAATGTCTATATGAAGTCTTGAATACAAAATGTTTTCAAAAGAGATTTCTAAATGAAAACAAAAGCTTATGATTCAATGGTTTTCTAAATGAAAACGAAAGCTAGATGTGCATATGTAATGTAGATATATGTTACATGTGCAAACTTACATGTGTACCTAGCTATTTAGTATATGTATGCATTGAACATATAGGGATTGAGATTTGTTTTGGGTATGTAACTAAGTTTGAGTGTGAATTAGATATCTATAGCTAATATGTCTATATATGGATATATATGATGTAGGATTCGTGAGATAAAGCTTAAGCTAGAACTTAATCGTAATCTACACAAAAGGCAAGTTTCCTAACTTCGTTCAATCTACTTGAGCAAATGTTTCGCAATTATATATGAATAATATACTGTTATATAATTTTATTCCAATCAGTTTCGAAAAATAATGAAGGTAAGATCATGTGTATTTGATAAAATTCGATACACATTTGCAGTTTAGTGAAGGTCTACGCCATTTGTTCTGGCTAGACCCCAGATTTGACTATTTCAATTCTTTCATACTAAGTCTTGAAATCGTTTCAGAATTTATAAAGTTGTTCATCCTTTTTTCTTTTGGGTTGAACTTCAAACTGAGTAGAACATCCCTAACTTGGGAAAAATTTATTATTGCGTCCTGGGGACGGTGACGATGAACACAAGTGCTATTCTAATAGATAGTATTGATCAATACATGGCATAACGGGCTGATCACCCACCATGCCCGTAAGACCAGACGGTTCACAGATGGATTTCTGATGGAACCTTTTCAAGAAAAGAAAAATAAACGTTCATGGTCTTGTGACCACTCAGTATCAGAATTCAGTATATCATTTCAAGAATATAAATGAGTCATACTGTCGTTTAAGAATCGTTCAGTTGCTTTATGATATTTATTCTGCTATCAAAGCATATCTCAGAGAGAACATTTATTTCTTGATATACGTGTTTATCAATTATTATTAATTGCTGAGCAATCAAATGCTCATACTTGCTTTGAATATAAATGTTTTCAGCTAAGCCAGAACGCATAGAAGGGTCCGAAAAGGATAAAGGCAAAGGAAAGCTACATGAGTAGTTAATAATGGCGGTTGTAATAGATAGACTTTTGTTATATAGATATAATATCTATCATTAAATAAAGATGTAAAGGTCTTCGTACCTGGGATAGATACCTCTGATGTAATATCTATTGATATCTTTTAATATAAGCAGATTATATGAATGGTAACGTGTGGCACCAAGTACGGGTTTTAAGTACCTGGATTTGGGGGCTTCACAAGTTGGTATCAAAGCCGTAGGTTAGAAACCTTAGGATGGAATACCTTGGGTTATAACCTTAGACAAATCAGACAGGCAGAAAATAAATAACTCATATAGAGTTTAAAGAAGATGGATTGCGGAAATTCATCAGCAAATGAAATAAAAATATAACTTAAATAACACTGTTATTTGTTATGTGTATCTATAACTTGTATTATGTATTAATCAAGTTGTTTATTTACGTGTAGATGTCAGGGGAAGAGGATCAGCTTGAGCTAGTAGAACCAGTCCCACCTCCTATTGTATTACAGCTAGCACCAGAGCAAGTGCCAGTGATAATAATAGATAGTGACTCTGAGTCTGACCCTGAAGAAGACCCTGAGGAAGAGATAATGCCAATGTAGAGCCTGAGATTATAAATATTGAGTCTGACGAGGAGCAGGATAACCCTGAGACAGGTAATGCCTTGACACAACTAGAGGCAATGGTTCACCAACTGATGGATCAGAATGTAGATTTAACTACTAGACTACAAACTTCAGAGAACCGTGCCCAGTATTATGAAATCCAATTACATGAACTGCAGGCAGACTTTTATGAGTTGAACAATATTAGAGATGTGGAGATTCAGGAGCAACAGATGTTCGAGGAACATGTTCGTACGCTCCAAAATGAGTTGAGAAACTGCAAGGAACGAATAAATGCAATGAATCACGCGTATACTAATTCTATGGGACGTGTTCAAAAAGCAGTTTGGGAATATCCACAGGAAATAGGCTAGTTCAGTCAGTCCATCTCTCGTGCACGAGTCATAGCCATTACAAAAGAGGAACGTGTGAACACTACTACTATTGGCCACACTTAGAAAAGAAGGTTGTTAGTGAAACAATGTGGTATATATGTGTACATATTTGTATATATGTTGTAAATAGTTGGTAATGTAGGTATGAACTAGAAATCTCATCTTTTGCAATAGTAATGGGATGTCTTTTGAGAATCCTAACTTGCTAATAGTTAAGGATTAAGGAATGGAAAACCTTTTGATGTAAAGATAGAAAGAATATAGCTAGTAAAATGCTATATGTAAGAAACTAGCCAGAGGAGCTAGCAGAAAAGATGTGTACAGAGTTCAGATATAACAAGAAGTATGTTTAATATAATATTAAAGATGTTTTAAAATGATTGTGTGTTAAGCATGAGATGATCTTGTTTGACACCTTTATTAGTTTAATAATAATAATAAGATTATTAAACGAGAAAGAGTAATATATAGCAAATAAAGGCTATAAGCAAAGAAAAGCATGTTTAACCTGAAAATGATGATTAGATATGCTCTATTTTAAAGTATTATCATTAAACATTGTATCAGAATGCCTTAAAAGCAAAGAAATTGTTTAATAATAATAGATTTTATTAAACAGAAAATGCCACCAAAGTGGAGAGGAAGAGGAATACATAGAACTCAGAGAAATGAAACTGAAGAATCAGAAAGTGAGAATAGAAATAGAAATAAAGCTCAAGAAAACCCGATGCAGCAATTTATAGACTTGTTGGTGGGAGCTGTCCAGAATAGGAATCCCCCTCAAACCAATGCAAATGTAGATCCACCAGTAGTTCATATCGCTAGCTTTAAAGATTTCAAAACTGTGGGACCCCCAGAGTTTAAAGGAACCACTGAACCTATAGAGGCACAGTCCTGGATTAAAGAGATTGAGAAAGCCTTTGAGATAGCGAGGGTGAACGATGAACAAAAAACTTCATTCGCTGCCTACATGCTAAAGGGGGAGGCAAATTTCTGGTGGGAAGCAAACAAGACCAGAGCCGGTGCAGGTGTGATTAGTTGGGAAAGATTTAAGGAGATTTTCTTTGAAAACTATTTCCCTCCTAGTATGCAAAGTAGAATGGAAGTACGATTTCTGGAACTCAAACAAAATGAGACGACGGTAGCTCAGTACGCAACAAAGTTTAATGAGCTGGCACGATTTGCTCCACATCAGGTGGACACTGAAGAAAGAAAAGCAAGGCGATTTGAGCAAGGCCTAAAGCCTTGGCTCTACAACAAGTTATCGGTTCTACAGATTGGATCATTTGGTGCACTCATTGAAAAAGAAATAATTGCAGAAGGAGGAAGTGAAGCAATGAGTCTGTTCCATAGAGAGAAGAAAAATAAGGGAAAGATGGAAGGAATAGTCAAGATAGAAACAGGTAGTGGAAGTGGAATCAATAAGAAAAGGAATTGGAACAATGTAGGAAATACAGGAAATACTCAGGGAAATCAACAGAAGAAGAAATTTGAACCATGTAAAAACTGTGGAAAGAATCATTCTGGAATGTCTCTGAAAGGAAAGATGGTATGCTACAAGTGTGGGCAGGAGGGACATATCTCTCCTAACTGCCCCAATCCAAAAAAAACTTTCGGATGTTTTATTTGTGGGTCAATGGATCACTTGGCCAGAAACTGTCCAAAGAAGGGAACAGATGGAGGAAACAGTAATAAGGGCAATAGCAGCGGGAAAGCAACTACAACAGGACCAGCTCCGTAGAATAGACCAACCGCCAGAACTTTTAATATGACGGTGCAAGATGCAGTTGCTTCTAAAGATGTAGTTTCAGGTATCGTTCCGATCAACAATATAAATGCTTATGTGTTGTTTGATTCAGGAGCAACCTGTTCTTTCGTATCACATGAATTTGCTAAGCGTTTGAATATGCCTTTGGTAAATTTAGAAACCCCCATAAACATAGAAGTCGCCAATAAAGACATAATTCTTGTGGAGCACATCTATAAGAATTGTTGCGTTAAGATAGGAGATCACAGGTTAAACATAGATTTAATTCCAATACAGTTAGGAGAGTTCGACATAATTTTAGGAATGGACTGGTTATTTAATCACGGAGCGGTGATAGATTGGCAAAAGAAGCTAGTAAGCCTCAAACCTGCAAAGCAGTCGAAGGTAGTATTTCACGGTAATAAATCGCCAAGGAAATCTCGTTGTTTGACGATGATACAAGCGAAGAAGTTGTTACAGAAGGGTTGTGTGGGATATCTAGCATACGTGGTAGATACCCAACAAGTGGGCGCAGATATAAATCAGATTGCAGTAGTAAATGAATTCACAGATGTTTTCCCTGATGATCTACCAGGTCTTCCACCAGACAGAGAAGTTGAATTTGTTATTGATATAGTGCCTGGTACAACACCAGTATCCAAGGCACCTTACAGAATGGCTCCAGTGGAAATGAAAGAATTGATGATACAATTGCAGGAATTGTTAGACAAGAAGTATATTCGACCAAGTACATCACCATGGGGAGCACCAGTATTATTTGTGAAAAAGAAGGATGGATCATTGAGACTTTGTATCGACTACAGGGAGTTGAACAAAGTAACAATCAAGAATAAGTATCCATTGCCCAGGATCGATGATCTCTTTGATCAGTTGAAAGGGGCAAGATATTTTTCAAAGATAGACTTAAGGACTGGATATCACCAGTTGAAAGTAAGAGGTGAAGATGTTCCAAAAACAGCATTCAGAACTCGGTATGGTCATTGTAGACACCCAAATTTTGCATTCCCTGTACTAACCGTGACAGGAGGGCAAAATCGTCAATTGAACCGGCTTGCGGGAGCGAAGGAATGGGCACAAGGGCGAACGCCCAACACCACCGCAATGATTGGCGACCAAAGCCGACGTGACAATAAGGCCATCCGAAACGGGCATCCCCGAATGAGGTGGCACATCTCCCGGAAATTCCCGGACTGCAGAATACGAGCCTGTCAGCGAAAACCGACGTTACGGCACGAAAATCGAGGCGTGGCACGAAAATCAAGAAAGTCAAACCGTCCAGCCGCGGATTGATCTGCGGCCAATAAGTGCGCCTTTTGAAAACACGGAACTCGAAATCAGGCGAGTGGGAGGCAGGCGGCTGGCTTTGGCCAGCCTATTTCAGCTCAGTTTCGTTGCAGCATACAGAGGAGTTGGAGAGTTCAGCAGTTTTGGAAGAAAAAGAATTTCTGCTGCAGCAAAGGCGCGGAAATAGGAAGAAAATAGCTAGATTTTGCAACAAAATAGGAAGAAAAGAGAGAAAAAAGAGAGGATTTATATTCTTTTGATTTTGATTGTATCAAATACACTCTTTATCCTATTCAAATACACAAGTTCACATCCATTTGAGATCATTTGCAAGGTAAAAATTCCTTTTTGTTATAGCAATTTATATCATATTATTGGGTTGAATTAAATGTAGATTTCATGTAATTAATGAAGGGATAATGGATTAGGGATTATTAGTGAAGGTTCCATTGGAACAAAATTCTTCCTAATAACCCGAGGATATCCGATTGGTGAAATTTCTAGCTTGTTTATGGTGATTTATTGGTTATAAGTTATCTAGATTATCATTTTCGGATATCATGGTGTGTTAGATAAATTCGTGTTGGTTAGTTTCGTAGTATTCATTTCGTGGGCATGTAGTAATCTCGGGTGTGAGCCTAGGAACGCGACCCCGTGGTCCAAATCCGATGATGGACGTTTTGATGTATGTAATAGATTCAAGTTGCTCGTTTTTGTAACATGTAATCGTTGGGCCTTAAAACGACGCTAAGGCGAGAATCGGGTTTAAGGCCCCGTAATAGTGAAATATGTGATTGTTGGCGTTCGGGGATATTTTTGATGGCTTACATGCCCGTGAATAGTCCCCTACGCGTTTTGATATTTAATTAGATTTGTAACACCAAACATAAGATTTCAAGGCCAAAACAATAAAGATTTTTATAAAATTAATCAAAGTAGGATATTAGCATCACGAGGCTAAGAATGGGAAATGCTAATGAAAGTCGATTCCTATTTTACGAGAAAGCTAAAGAGAAGTTGTTTCCAAATGCCACAAAAAATGGTTTTATAAAAAAAGAAAATAAACATTTTACTAAACCTTGATACATAGGGCGAAAGAGATCCTAGAAATTGCCTATCATTTATGAAAGCAACGTATAAATCTCGATTCCTATTTTGGCTAAGGTTTAATAAACTCATGTTTTACCAAAACCACACTTAGTAAAAAATCGCATAGCTTTTGCAAATTAAAATCAAATCTTTCTCAATAAGAAATAAGGCTTTCTCGTAAATACCGAAAAGACATTTTGAAGCACTCTCAAGATTAAAAGCACGATTTTCCCTAAAAAACCCAAATGATTCTTTCATACAAACTCACCACAACATTCATTAGGCACACACACACACACACACACGCACACATACACATTTCATGAATTAAAAGATAGGAAAAGCATCAAGATTGCGGTAACCGTGTTTCACGGAAGTCGGGGGGTGCCTAACACCTTCCCCTCGCTTAAGCAAGCCCCCGAACTCTATGAATCTCGATTTGCAGACCAATTAATTCGGAGTCACATATGAGCCAACGATTTATAAAAAAACAGAAACTCGGATAAGTTGGTACATCCATTTCAAATATACCAACTGGCGACTCTGGTTAATTGGCTCATCATAAAAGCGATCTTTCAAAACCCCGTCGACATCAATGCCGACCTTTTCCAAAAAATCACCTAATAAAAGGCTAAAATAGGAAAAGGACAAGAGATGAGAAAACCCGGCGTCGACAGCTGGCGACTCTGTTGGGGACATTAGAGGGCTTAAGCCGCCTTCAAATCTTGATGCTATCCTATCCTTTAAAATTCATAAAATGTGTGTGCATGCGATATTTCGATTTTTTTTCTTTTTGTTGTGTGAATGTGTGTTTTGTCCAATAGATAAATGATTGAATGGAATTGCTTTACTTTTAAGTAAATCATTTGCATACGGTGAGGACGATGAATGTGAATGTATGTTGAGAGAGTACCTCCTCCTGAGGCGAACCTGTCGATTGCTTATTACTGGACTCGAAGGGGCTGCTCCCCGGAGATTGCTCAGGAAACGCATCACCTAAATCCGCTCCAATCGAAAGGATTCAGACGAGTAGATTGGGAAGATTTGGGGACCTTCATGCCAAAAAAAAGCCCGTGAGAGTAACCCTAGGATAGGTCAGCCTCAGATTAACCCAGCGCAGGAAAAGTCTCTTCATGCCTTTTTACATTCGCGCATATAAATGTCATGATCCCATTCAAAATTCATAAATACTTCCCTTGTTGACAAACAGTACTGACCTCCATGTTTTGCAGGGAACAGCTGGGGAAGCATAAATAAAGTCATGTTTAGCATTCATATTGTGTTAAAGGACTACTAACTTTTTGTTTTACAGGGAAAGATTAAAAAACCCAAAGCACAAAAGTTACAGCTTTTGCATGCATCCATATCCTTTCATTTCCCCGGACTAAACTTCGAACCGTTGTTTTGTAGGATTGCTCCTCAAACCCATTCGCAGTCTAAGAAAGCCCAGGTCTCTACTTCTGAAATGGCTGATCTTCCCAATCATAGTTCCATATCTCAGGAAGAGTTTGATGACTTTAAAAAGCAGATGATGGAAATGGCCACAATGCTAAAAGAACAGTTCCTAGTCAGACAGGATTCATCAAACCAGGGACCGCATAATATACCGCCACCGGGGGGTGACCAGAATCCTCCTAAAGATGATGCAGTCCTGTTTAAAAATAACCAACATCAGCTTAAGGATGAGCCGGTCCTCCCAAAGGTCATTCCTGCCCTCAACAAAACAGTAATCATGATTCCAGAGGAGGGAGATACTGATGACCTTCGTAGGAAGATGAAACAGATGGAGGAGACCATCCAATCTCTAAAAGGTATAGGCTCCCTGGGTAGGGTTAATTATGCAGATCTGTGTGTCTTCCCCGGAGCCAGATATCCGGAAAAGTTCAAGGTCCCCGAGTTTGAGAAATACAATGGGAAGGGGGATCCTTATACACATCTGAAAATCTACATTGGGGAGTTGGGATCTTATGCAGAAGACGAAGGTCTAAGGATGCAACTTTTCCAAAAGAGCTTGACAGGAGAAGCGAGAATCTGGTATGCCCGTCTTGACAGTACCCGGATTCACAATTGGGAGGAGTTGGCCCACACCTTCTTAACACAGTATAGCTTCCAGGCACAAATGGCCCCGGATAGATACCAAATGACAAAAGTTAAGAAGCAACCTAGGGAGTCTTTCAGGGAGTATGTGCAACGATGGAGGGGTATGGCTGCCCAAGTGAATCCTCTAATGAGCGAGTCAGAGATGGTGATGACCTTCGTAGATATTCAGGAGGCCCCGTATTATGAGCGGGTTATATCAGGGATTGGTAGACCCTTTGCTGAGATGATTAAACACGGAGAAATGGTGGATATGGGGTTGAAATCCGGCAAAATTCGGGATCTCACGGCTTTGGAAACAGCTGCAGAACAAATCCAAAGCGGTAACTATGGCAGCATTTCCCGTAGGGTCCAAAAGAAGAAGGAGGATGTTTCCCTCGTCATACAGGGATCTTCTAGAAAGGCAGAGAGCAATCCTCCAGTACAGGGGCAGAGAGTGGGTCCATCCCGGCAGCCTAACTTCACTGATCAAAGGGCAGAGGGGCGAAGGAGATTTGAGGCCTCGCAAAATCGGGTATTCACCCCGCTCGGGGAGCCTCTTGAACGGGTATTGGCGGTATTGATGGCCCAAAAGAAGATAATCAATTTGGCACCCCCGAGTGACCCAAAGGGAAGAAGGTTTGACCCAAGCAAGCGATGTGCCTACCACTCGGGTTCCCCGGGTCATAATACGCAGGATTGTTGGACATTGAAGCATATAATTCAGAATTTGATTGATAGTGGGGAAATTGTGGTGGAATAGCCAGACACCCCAAATGTTAAGGTCAATCCCCTGCCTAGACATGATGGAGGTGGGGTCAATATGGCGGAGGACAGTGAAGTCGAGGGGCCGTCAAGGCTAAATTATGTGAAGAAAATGGATGAAATGATCAACATGATAAGTAATCACGGGAATGCACGGGGGGCGCCCATTCGATTGATGGGTGTAAGTGGAAATACCCCGGAGGGACCTGTCAAATTGGCGGCACCGAAACCCATCATTCTGGCAGCAAGACCGCAAATCCCTATCAGCAGTCTAAGGACGGTGCCATGGAATTATGGGGGGGTGTCAGAGGAAGCGGCCAGGTGTGCTTCTGTGACGACAAAGGGGAATCCCTTGTATCTTCCCGAGCGAGTCCTGGAGAGCCAAAAGAAGAAAAATGAGGAGATATCCGAGGAGAGAGCCGTAGAATTCTTGAAGAGGATGGACCATCCGGAGGCGAGAGGGATCCAGATTTTAAATGAGGAGTCGACCCTGTCATCAATCATGGACTTGGTGTTATCATCCAATGAGCACTGCAAAACCTTGGCAAAAGTCCTGGAGGAGGCATACGTGCCCAAAGAAATTAGTGAGGAAGGTTTCGGCCAGCTGGTGGGCCATCTGATGGAGAGCGATGTGATATCCTTTGCAGATGAGGACATCCCCAAGGAGGGAAGGAGGCATCAAAAACCGCTACATATTGCGGTAATCTCCTCAGGTTATATCATGAATGGGGTGTTGATTGTTGGGGGATCGGCATTGAATATTTGTCCCCTCAGTACATTGCAGAAGATGAACATCAATCCCAAGCGCCTACGGGCCAGTCATGTGGTGGTGCGAGCCTTCGATGGTTCCCGAAGGGATACAATTGGAGAGATAGAATTACCAGTGGAAATAGGACCCTGTATTTTTGATATCTCTTTCCAGGTCCTAGACATCGCCGCCAGTTATAACCTGTTACTGGGGAGGCCGTGGATACACATGGTCGGGGCAGTTCCTTCCACGCTACACCAACAAATCAAACTAATCATTGATGGGAATCTGGTGACGATCTCGGCAGAATGTGATGATCCTTCTCCTCCCAGGAATGGCCTGCCAGTGATTAATGTGGACGAGTCGGCGGCACCTGCCAGTTTTCAGGCGTTGGAAATCAGTACTCCCCACTACAGATGCTTGGGAGCCCCAGTTGTGAAACCCAAGGTCTCTCCAGAACTTACCTTCGTGGCAAAAGAAATGATGAAAATGAAATTCCAACCTGGGCAGGGGTTAGGAAAGAGTAGCCAAGGAATCACCAAGCCCATTCAACTACCCCATCAAGTGGGCAAAGCAGGTTTGGGATATCACGGAGGTGTAGCACGGGGACACCGTCAAAGCGCGGCTCCGATTCGACTGGCTGGCAGTCCGGTGACCCTGGTCAACAATGAGCAGGGGACTGGCGAGCTTGTGACTGGAGCAGGGGGTGAAGATTTGTCCCCCACAAATGATGAATTAGCCAAAAGGGAAAGCTTCCTACAGGAGGTCGCGAAAGAGTTCAAAACCCAGTGCTATATCCCCGGACAATTAATAAGCAATGAAGAGGGGACGAATGTTGCCACACCAGGAGCCCAACAAAGTGTGCCTATCATCGATTGGGCAGGGTTGATTATTCCTAAGGAAGGTATGAAGGGAGACTCAGGCGATGTGGCCGTGGTCATCGGGGAAGTGTCCGGTGTAAAGCCACCTCTCATCCAGCACATTTCATCTGACCTGACCGTTGATAACTGGACCATGAAACCAGTGATATCCAAAAAAAGGTAAAACCCGACCTCAGGGTGATAGACCCCAGAGGATGGGATGATGAAGAAGTTTATTTTTGTTGTTGTTTTATATTTTGCATAATTATGTCGTTTCTTCAAGTTATCTGAAAATGTGATCATCGTGGAGAAAAACTTATATATGACAAGTATTTTGTTTCATGTCAGGTGTACCAAATTGAGTAATCCTTGCCTAACAAACGGTCTTTCAAATTTGAATGATGATTATGATTTTGACATTGAGCTGGATTTCGATTTGATGGGCATTGAGCAAGACGAGACAGAGTACGACGACGTGCCTGACGAGATCAAAGGATGGGTCGAGGATAAACCCAAACCCAACTTAGACCAAACGGTCACTATAGATATCGGAACCCCGGACAAGCCAAAAGAACTCAAGATAGGGACGGACCTTACCCCTAGTCAAAAAACGGAAATAACTGAATTGCTGAGTCAGTATGAGGACGTCTTTGCCTGGTCTCATGAGGATATGATCGGATTGTCCACCGACATTGTGGTACATCGGCTGCCCATCAAGGAGGGTTTCAGGCTTGTCAAGCAGAAACTGAGAAAGTTGAAACCAAAGTGGAGCTTAAGAGTGAAAGAAGAGATCATTAAACAATTCAGCGCCGGAATCATTATGGTCTCCACTTACCCAGAATGGCTGTCCAATGTAGTCCCAGTGGCTAAGCCTGGAGGGAAGGTGAGGGTATGTGTAGACTACAGAGATCTAAACAAAGCCAGTCTCAAGGATAACTTCCCGGTGCCTTTCATTCACATCCTGGTGGATAACACGACCCAGTATGAGATGTACTCTTTTGTGGATTGCTTTGCGGGGTATCATCAGATAATGGTGGCGGAGGAAGATCGGGAAAAGACCGCGTTCATCACCCCTTGGGGCTCTTTCTGCTATAGACGGTTGGCTTTCGGTCTCACAAATGCGGGGGCCACCTATCAGAGGGCCATGATGGCCTTGTTCCACGATATGATGCATAAGGAGATAGAGGTCTACGTGGATGACATTATCGTGAAATCAAGGATAGAATCTGACTATATAACCCATCTTAAAAAGCTATTTTATCGACTCAGAAAGTATAACTTGAAGCTCAACCCAGCAAAGTGTGCTTTCGGAGTACAATCAGGTAAGCTCTTGGGATTCCTGGTTAGTGATCGAGGCATTGAGTTGGATCCGGCAAAGATTAAGGCCATTGTGGATATGCCGGCACCTCACACAGAGAAGGAGATAAGAGGATTCCTGGGAAGAATAAACTTCATCAGCCGTTTCATATCCCACTTGACAACTACGTGCGAGCCAATTTTCAAGTTGTTGAGGAAGGGTGCTTCCCAAGAATGGAATGAGCAATGTCAGAGGGATTTTCAGACCATTAAAAAGCAGCTGACTGAGGCACCGGTGCTGGTACCCCCAAAGGATGGGATCCCTCTGTTTATGTACATATCGGTCAATGCCATCGCGATGGGATGCATGCTGGGATAAAAGAATGAGGTAGGTAAAGAGCAGGTCATCTATTACCTCAGCAAGAGATTTAGCTAATGTGAACAGAATTACACTCCCATCGAGAAGACCTGTTGTGCTCTGGCCTGGGCTGCAGGGAGATTAGAGCATTACCTCCATGGGCATACTACGTACCTGATATCGAGAATGGATCCCTTGAAATATATCTTTGAAAGGTCCATGCTGAACTGTCGACTTTCAAGATGGCAGTTAATCTTACAACAGTTCGACATGATATACGTAACCCAGAAGGCCATGAAAGGGCAGGGAATTGCAGATCAGTTGGCAGAAACCCCGTCAGGAGGGATGGAGCCGTTAGAAACTCCTCTACCGGGCGAAGATATATTTTGGGTGTCAGACACGAAATGCAATGACAAGGGACAATTCTGGAAGCTGTATTTTGATGGTGCCATGAATGCTGAAGGGGCAGGAGCTGGAGCGGTCTTGGTCTTTATCACCGGAGAGCAATACCCTGTAGCCACTAAATTGCAGTTCAGTAATTCGAACAATACAGCTGAGTACGAGGGATGTATTTTGGGACTCCGTTTTGCCCGCGTTATGGGAGTGAAGAGATAGGCGGTGTTTGGGGATTCAGAACTGGTAATCAGACAGGCGATCGGGGTGTACAACACGAAAGAGCTCCGGTTGCTCCCATACCACCGATGTGTTGTCCAATTAATGCAGGAGTTCGAAGATATCGCTTTCCGACATATTCCACGTGGACGGAATGATTTTGCCGATGCATTGGCAACTCTGGCTTCCTTAATCCATATAATCAAAAGAAAAGATGCTCCACAGATTGAGATAGCAGTACAGAATGCCCAGCATACGAGGAACATGTTGCAGTATTATCAGGCGAGGTGGTTCTGCCAAAGCAGCCTTGGTATCACGACATAAGGGAATATCTAAGGGATAGATCCATTCCCGACCAGGCAAACCGAGCTGAAAGGATGAGAATTCAAAAAATGGCAATGAAGTTCTACCTGAGTGGGGATTCACTCTACAAGAGGGATGCTGGGTTGGGACTGTTGCAATGCGTGGATGAGACGCAGGCCCAAAAGATTATGAACGAAATACATGGTGGAGTGTGTGGGCCACACATGAGTGGACCGATGCTGGCCAAAAAGATCTTGAGAACAGGGCATTATTGGTTAACACTGAAGGTTGATTGCGATGATCATGTCAAACGGTGTTATCAATGCCAAGCGCACGGTAATGTGATTCATACGCCTCCCAATGAACTGCACTGTATGACTTCCCCTTGGCCATTCTCAATGTGGGGAATGGATGTAATCGGGCCAGTAGAGCCCAAAGCAAGCAACGGGCACCGATTCATTTTTGTCATGATCGATTATTTCACCAAATGGGTAGAGGCAGCCTCTTTCCCAAAAGTCACTCAGGAGGTTATCGTCGGTTTCATCAGGAATAATGTCATTTGTCGATATGGGCAACCTGAGGTTTTGGTCTCCGACAATGCCAAGAATTTGAATAACGCCCTCATGAAAGGATTATGCGACCAATTTAAGATCAAACATCTCAATTCGGTCATTTACCGTCCCAAGATGAATGGGGCAGTGGAGGCTGCAAATAAGAACATCAAGAAAATCATGGCAAAAATGTCTGCTAATCATCGGGGATGGCCGGATCTGCTACCCCTCACCCTGCTGGCGTACCGAACGTTAACGCGTACTTCTACAGGGGCAACCCCTTACGCTTTGGTGTATGGAATGGAGGCCGTTCTGCCAGTTGAGGTTGAGATGGCGTCCCTCAGAATACTGATCGATGCTCAGATAAGCGAGGAGGATTGGATGCAAAGTCGATACGACCAATTGGCCCTAATTGATGAAAGGAGGGTGGCTGCTGTTTGGCACGGTCAGTTATATCAACAAAGGATTTCTCGATCATATGACAAGAGGATAAGACCTCGGAAATTCAAGGAGAATGATCTGGTGTTAAAGAGAGTCATGCCTTGTCAAGACGAAGCCAAGGGGAAGTTCGCCCCGAACTGGGAAGGACCATTTGTGATTAAAAAAGTGCTATCAGGAGGAGCCCTCATATTGCAAGAAATGGACGGTGAGGTATTTCCACAGCCCCTCAATTCCGACTCGGTGAAACGGTTCTACGCTTGAATCATCAGTTTCCCTTTTTCTTTGAGAGCGAACTACGTAGGACCTGATCTCCCAACTTGTGGGGGTACGTAGGCAGCCATCTCGGCACGGTCCGATCCCTTTAAAAATAATCCTTCCCCTAAAACAAAAACCAATCCCCAACAGCCAGATAAACCTTCCTGAAACCAACCCCTAATCAAATTCATCCCAAGTAACCTAAACCTAGCCCAACCAAACAATGAGCCAAAATCCAAGATTCAATCCGATGAAATCAACAGGGGTGCGGCAATATCTGTCAGATCTCCATCAAGACTTGAGAGGAGAAAGAAGGTGAAATGTCAAAATCATAGCCAGCGGGATAAAATGAAGATCCAATGAAAGGCATCGATACGATAAGAGGGAAAATGACTAAATTTAAATGCATGTCTATATATATAAGTCATTTTGTTATGAGATTTCTTTTTCAATAACCGATGAAATTAACATAGTCTATGCAGGAAATAAAACAATCTACAAATCTGCAACTAACTGAAGCAGGATGGATAAACTGGTGGATAGATCCAAAGCATCAGCGTCCCCTGCAATCTGCTGTCCCAGCATGTCGATGCGGTCCAATAAGGCAGTGGCTCGGCTGACAGTCCCAGAATGTGCATCTATGACTGTCCTGGCCTGAAAAACAATGGCATCTCTGTCAGCTATGGCAGCATCTCTGGCTAGAATAGCAGCATTTCTCTCAGCAATGGCGGCATCCCTCTCAGATTCAATAGCAATCAAGGACAGTCGGATCCGGCTATGTTCAGTGTCCTGACTGGGGGGAGAATCGGCTGAGATCGAGTGATATATGGTATCGTCTGGGAAAGTCACTCCGGAGTCATCAAAAGTCCCAGTTTGACTCACACCAACCGCATCTGAATCTCCGCGCAACCACTGCACATAAGCGAATGTCTGGATGGGGAAGCTATCATTATACTCGGTCAGGATCCTACAAGGCCAAAGATCATATACCCGCAGTAGATCTCTCTCTGTCTGGGATGATATAAGGAATCGATAGTCGGCCGCGCCCGTGAAGAGGTGAAAATCTTGGGTCTGATCAAACTGCCCCATAACCGCCAAGGGATGATAAGTCGTCACGCCCCTCAGGCCAGCAATAGGGATGAAGTCCAGGGTGGGCACATGAGTCAAAAAGCTCATAAAGGAGCAATAACCCGAGTAGATCAAGAGATGAAAAGGATCTTCAATAACCAACAGAAATGCTGTCCAGGAGGCCACATCAGTACAGCTCACAGGACGAAACGAAAACTGCGTGGCTATGTCGTGACTGAAGCAAAACCCTTGGTGACGGAAATGGCCGATGGGACTAAGATGACTCATGAACCACACGTACAACAAAGTCGAGCTCCCTCTAAATACTCTGCCTTGGAAAGACTGACAGTATGAGGCTGACATGTAGGTATCTGCTAATATCATAGGAAGTATGGTGTGATCCTCCTGAAGAGATCTCACGGCCGCGACAACTCGCATGTCCAACAGATCAGGTCCGACGGGCAGATACAAAACCGAGATGACACAGGCCATCAAAACGTCTAATCTCAAAGCCCCCCAGCGCTCCTCAGATACGGAAAAGTCCCCAGAGAAGTGGCAAAAACTGTTAGGTGAGCCGAATCGGTCAATTAAAAAGTGAAGAGGAACCAGGTGATCTGATGTGATTGCCGATAGCAGAACCGCCCTCCGCAACCCAGTAAAAGTCAGGAACTGACGGCGCATGGAACCAGATGTGACCCTGGCACAAGGTCTATCCAAAGGCAAACCGGTGAAGCGATCATACTCCTCGAGGGTGGGGGTCAGATCTACTGTCCCTAACCTGAACACTTGACGGGCAGGGGCCCAATAGCTCAAAATACCATCCACAAAGCCCGCTGGCACCTGAAAGGTTAATAAGGACCGAGAGTGTCCCAAAAGACCATCTGCGATGACCCTGTCGGCCGGCGATAAACTGTCCAACCAACGGAGGAGGCTGCCGACCAATCCTGTAGGAGGAATGGAATCCAAGCGTACCACGACATATGAGGACGTCATCTGTGAAAGAATAGTATCAAAAAGACTGTACAGGGGTCATTTTCTATCCATAAATAAAAAGCATGCATCGTACAGACAATAATAAAGCAAATGAATTTCATAGAGATAAAAGGTAAAAACTGTGCATAAATAAATAAATGAGTTCAGTACATAGTGCATAAAATGGAAAAGAAATCTAAACAGGTGTAGGTACAAAAGACCTATCCTATCCTGATCTAAATAAAGTCAATCTCATCTATGAAAGCGGGATCCTCAAACTGATCCCCTGGGGTCGCCGAAGTCGAAGGCCCAAAGTTCATGTCGGGGATGTATGGCTGCGCGGTGGCATCGGATGAGCTCGGGCCCGCATCATAGCCCGCACCGTCAGGGTCATAGGCATAAGCATCCTCCGGAGTCCGGCCCAACACCTGAAGATATAGAGACAACTGGTCTACCTGCCGGGTCAAGGTGGCGATCTGCTCAGCATGGGTAGGGCTCCGAACACAGGCTGCCCAGTCAGTCATCATCACTGAGCCGGGGACCATATCCCCGAGGAAGAATGTGTCCCGGGTCTGAGGACCGATAGTACGGGGCACCCACCAGGTACGGAAGGCATCACTCGTACTGGGACCCGTAGAAAGCATCCGGCCGTCCTCCCCGGCGAGCATGATCTCCGAGGGCTGAGAATCCAACGGCCAGGAGGTAGTGAAAGGAAGGGAATGCGGGATGCGAATCTCTCCAGTAATGCATCTGAATGCACGCTCCCCCAGGTACATCACCCATCCTCCAACACTCTGCAAAGTGAGACGACGGGTGGAAAGCTCGAACTCCGGGCCAGAAGGATGCCCATCAGCAAACCCCACGGTCAGATGCTCGGAGAGGTAGGGAACCCAGACGACATCAGCAGCCGTGATCAGCTCCAGCTGGATGCGGCAGTGTGCAAAGCTGCCAGATACCGGGACCTCCTCCAAGGTGCTATGATGCCATCGCCGGCCCCGGGGATAAGTGTCCAGGCCAAGAGTAGTGACGGGCCTCAGGCATGGAAGGCGCTCGTAGGCCCAGAACTGCGAACAGAAACAGTGAAAAGCATGAGTAACCGACGAATGCAGGAAAGAGAAATAAATGAAGGAAAGTCCAGTAAGAAGGGAGGAAAAGAAGCCTCACCAGCAAGAAGTGATAGAATCCGAGCCAAGCGTCTGTCTGGCCCTCCGAACGTAGACGCAGACCGTGGAGGAAGTAGGCAAAAGTGAATGACCCCCAATCATAGTCACTGATCCGGTCCACGTCTCTGACAGCTCCTACGACGCTGAAATGAATGGTGGAGGAGTTGTTCCCTAGGAAACAACCCCTCATAATGGTCAGGAACAAGCGCCGTAGCAGAATGTCCCAAGTGCCCTGATCCGCTGGGATAGGCAGTGCATACAGACCCCCGACAGCATCAACAGCCAAAGCACCGGACCGAATGCTACGGGCCTTAAAGACCCGGTCCTCAGCAGCGAAGCCCAATAAAGCCCGGACCTCCGCTGGAGTGATGTCCAGATCCAGAGGGACGCGGGATCCAGTGAACTCTATACCAGTGATGTACCTTCAGTCCCAGGGAGTTAGCACCACCTTGCAGTCAAGAAGATGAAGAGACCGCGTCTGGTGGAACCATCGCTCGGATAAGGCCCTCATGTAACCCAGGGGCACTGGCGGGGAATGATGGTGAAGAAGTGACGAAAGCCCCAGGAGTCCACCACCGCCCGGTACTCACTGTGCAGAGCTGTATAGAGGGAATATATGTTGAACCAGTTACCCCTCGGCTGAGTAAACTCGGGCACCTGGGGCAATCACCAATAGGGTCAGTCCAGATTAAAAGGGGAATTGAGAAATTGAGAATAAAATCAGAATAGAACTGAATATACCTCGTTAGCCACGAGAGATGCTGAGGGGTGACGACTGAGATCCCGACCCAATAGATCGGGTATCTGCACAGATGCGCCAGACGGGGCACTAGGAGGAGATGGAGCCGGTGTGTTGGAGGATGGCCCCTCTGCCATAACCTCCGGAGGAGCAGCCTCCTCAACGTCCGGATGATCGGGACGGATGACAGCCTCCGCCAAGCGGCGAGCCTGACGGGTCCGAGGAAGAACAGGGGCAGGTGCAGCCCTACGACGGCGAACACCTGATGTCCGTGACGCAGAAGAGCTACTGGGAGCGTCGGGATCCATAGCTGGAACAGAGCAGGCAAGGAGGAAGGTAAGTTCCCTTTTTAATTATGCCACACATATTCCAATATTTATCGTAGAATTGATGCAACATGATGCATGTTAAAAAAAAAAAATCGGTAGAGTTCCGTCTGTAAAATGGACATCCCAGGCATAAGCCAAACATGTTTTCCATCAATCCAAGCCTCAAGCAGATCAAAGTTGCATTCATATGTGTAATTACGACATATAAAGGACCATAATGCATGAAGTCTTTCAAAAAAGGAACAACAGATATGTGGGATCGCATCATGAGCATAGAGTAGGACTCACACAGTTGATACATAGCATGTATATATGATAATACATAGCATAGCATTGTAAAGCATACATTTCTATCTCTAACCATGCAAATAGCCAAATGTATAGCAAAACATTGACGAAATTGAAAAGTGGACGGTCAAAGTGTTACCTGTGGCGCGTAGATCGATCCTATCAGAACAGTTTTTGCAGAAAGGTTGGGAAACTCAACAAAAGGGCGTGCAAAGGTCTGAAAAATCGCGTGGGGTACGAATGAAAGTGACAGATCTGGGAAGCGGCTGGCCGCTGTTATGCCCGATCTTGGCCGCAGATCAATCTGCGGCTGGCCCCAGTGGGGCCCCCTTGTCCAATGTTTGGTCAAACGATTCAAAAGACTATATGACTCACAATGTGATAATAAAATGCGAGATTTTGATGAATCAAGTGTCCGGATATGAGGCCCGGCACTCGCAGACAATCGACCGGCGACGATAACCGGCGATTACGAGATGGATGTCCGGCGACGAAAACCGGCTCCGACAGGATAACCAACCGGCGACGATAACCGGGGGTTGCGAGATGGGTGACCGGCGACGATACCCGGCCCCGACAAAACAATCGACCGACGACGATAACCGGCGATTACGAGATGGATGTCCGGCGAAGAAAACCGGCTCCGACAGGATAACCAACCGGCGACGATAACCGGGGGTTACGAGATGGGTGACCGGCGACGATACCCGGCCCCGACGAGACAATCGACCGGCGACGATAACCGGCGATTACGAGATGGATGTCCGGCGACGAAAACTGGCTCCGACAAGATAACCAACCGACGACGATAACCGGGGGTTACGAGATGGGTGACCGGCGACGATACCCGGCCCCGACAAGACAATCGACCGGCGACGATAACCGGCGATTACGAGATGGATGTCCGGCGACAAAAACCGGCTCCGACAAGATAACCAACCGGCGACGATAACCGGGGGTTACGAGATGGGTGACCGGCGACGATACCCGGCCCTGACAAGACAATCGACCGACGACGATAACCGGCGATTACGAGATGAATGTCCGGCGACGAAAACCGGCTCCAACAAGATATCCAACCGGCGACGATAACCGGGGGTTACGAGATGGGTGACCGGCGACGATAACCGGCGATTACGAGATGGATGTCCGGCGACGATAACCGGCGATTACGAGATGGATGTCCGGCGACGAAAACCGGCTCCGACAAGATAACCAACCGGCGACGATAACTGGGGGTTATGAGATGGGTGACCGGCGACGATACCCGGCCCCGACAAGACAATCGACCGGTGACGATAACCGGCGATTACGAGATGGATGTCCGGCGACGAAAACCGGCTCTGACAAGATAACCAACCGGCGACGATAACCGGGGGTTACGAGATGGGTGACCGGCGACGATACCCGATCCCGACAAGACAATCGACCGGCGACGATAACCGGCGATTACGAGATGGATGTCCGGCGATGAAAACCGGCTCCGACAAGATAACCAACCGGCGACGATAACCGGGGGTTACGAGATGGGTGACCGGCGACGATACCCGGCCTCGACAAGGCAATCATCCGGCGACGATAACCGGCGATTATGAGATGGATGTTCAACGACGAAAATCGGCTCCGACAAGATAACCAACCGGCGACGATAACCGGGGGTTACGAGATGGGTGTCCGGCGACGATAACCGGCCCCGACAAGACGATCATACGCATCGACACCCTTTTCTAAATGTTTGGCATCTATTGCATCTTGCGTGGCATCATAAATCATATGTGTTGCATCACGTATGTATTGTCATCCTTGTGCACTATCATTCATGCATCGAGTGTCTATTCTTTATCTTGTTCATTTCATTAAACATTGCATAAACATGATAAAGAGGGGCAGCTGTAGACACCCAAATTTTGCATTCCCTGTACTAACCATGACAGGAGGGCAAAATCGTCAATTGAACCGGCTTACGGGAGCGAAGGAATGGGCACAAGGGCGAACGCCCAACACCACCGCAATGATTGGCGACCAAGCCGACGTGACAATAAGGCCATCCGAAACGGGCATCCCCGAATGAGGTGGCACATCTCCCAGAAATTCCCGGACTGCAGAATACGAGCCTGTCAGCGAAAACCGACGTTACGGCACGAAAATCGAGGCGTGGCACGAAAATCGAGAAAGTCAAACCGTCTAGCCGCGGATTGATCTGCGGCCAATAAGTACGCCTTTTGAAAACACGGAACTCGAAACACGGAACTCGAAATCAGGCGAGTGGGAGGCAGGCGGCTGGCCAAAGCCAGCCTATTTCAGCTCAGTTTCGTTGCAGCATACAGAGGAGTTGGAGAGTTCAGCAGTTTTGGAAGAAAAAGAATTTCTGCAGCAGCAAAGGCGCGGAAATAGGAAGAAAATAGCTAGATTTTGCAACAAAATAGGAAAAAAAGGGAGAAAAAAGAGAGGATTTATATTCTTTTGATTTTGATTGTATCAAATACACTCTTTATCCTATTCAAATACACAAGTTCACATCCATTTGAGATCATTTGCAAGGTAAAAATTCCTTTTTGTTATAGCAATTTATATCATATTATTGGGTTGAATTAAATGTAGATTTCATGTAATTAATGAAGGGATAATGGATTAGGGATTATTAGTGAGGGTTCCATTGGAATAAAATTCTTCCTAATAACCCGAGGATATTCGATTGGTGAAATTTCTAGCTTGTTTATGGTGATTTATTGGTTGTAAGTTATCTAGATTATCATTTTCGGATATCATGGTGTGTTAGACAAATTCGTGTTGGTTAGTTTCGTAGTATTCATTTCGTGGGCATGTAGTAATCTCGGGTGTGAGCCTAGGAACGCGACCCCGTGGTCCAAATCCGATGATGGACGTTTTGATGTATGTAATAGATTCAAGTTGCTCATTTTTGTAACATGTAATCGTTGGGCCTTAAAACGACGCTAAGGCGTGAATCGGGTTTAAGGCCCCGTAATAGTGAAATATGTGATTGTTGGCGTTCGGGGATATTTTTGATGGCTTACATGCCCGTGAATAGCCCCCTACGCGTTTTGATATTTAATTAGATTTGTAACACCAAACATAAGATTTCAAGGCCAAAACAATAAAGATTTTTATAAAATTAATCAAAGTAGGATATTAGCATCACGAGGCTAAGAATGGGAAATGCTAATGAAAGTCGATTCCTATTTTACGAGAAAGCTAAAGAGAAGTTGTTTCCAAATGCCACAAAAAATGGTTTTATAAAAAAAGAAAATAAACATTTTACTAAACCTTGATACATAGAGCGAAAGAGATCCTATAAATTGCCTATCATTTATGAAAGCAACGTATAAATCTCGATTCCTATTTTGGCTAAGGTTTAATAAACTCATGTTTTACCAAAACCACACTTAGTAAAAAATCGCATAGCTTTTGCCAATTAAAATCAAATCTTTCTCAATAAGAAATAAGGCTTTCTCGTAAATACCGAAAAGACATTTTGAAGCACTCTCAAGACTAAAAGCACGATTTTCCCTAAAAAACCCAAATGATTCTTTCATACAAACTCACCACAACATTCATTAGGCACACACACACACACACGCACACATACACATTTCATGAATTAAAAGATAGGAAAAGCATCAAGATTGCGGTAACCGTGTTTCACGGAAGTCGGGGGGTGCCTAACACCTTCCCCTCGCTTAAGCAAGCCCCCGAACTCTATGAATCTCGATTTGCAGACCAATTAATTCGGAGTCACATATGAGCCAGCGATTTATAAAAAAACAGAAACTCAGATGAGTTGGTACATCCATTTCAAATATACCAACTGACGACTCTGGTTAATTGGCTCATCATAAAAGCGATCTTTCAAAACCCCGTCGACATCAATGCCGACCTTTTCCAATAAATCACCTAATAAAAGGCTAAAATAGGAAAAGGACAAGAGACGAGAAAACTCGGCGTCGACAGTCATGATGAGTTTCTGGTAATGTCTTTTGGATTGACAAATGCGCCAGCCGCATTCATGGACATGATGAACAGAATATTCAAGCAGTATTTGGATAAGTTTGTGGTAGTATTCATAGATGATATTTTGATCTACTCCAAGACAAAGGATGATCACGCAGTACATTTGAGAATAGTGTTGGACACACTAAGAAGAGAAAAGTTATATGCGAAATTCACTAAGTGTGAATTTTGGCTAGAGAGAGTTCAATTTTTAGGACACGTAATTGACAAAGATGGTATCTCCGTCGATCCAGCAAAAGTAGAAGTAGTAATAAATTGGGAACAACCAAAGACGCCGACGGAGGTGCGTAGTTTTCTAGGGTTAGCAGGTTATTATCGGAGATTTATTCAAGATTTTTCAAAAATAGCTACCTCGTTAACCAATTTGACAAGAAAGACCGTGAAATTTGTATGGTCGGAGAAGTGTGAAGCGAGTTTTCAAGAACTCAAGAAAAGATTAAGTGAAGCGCCAGTGTTATCATTACCAGATGAAACAGGAAATTTTATCGTGTATAGTGACGCATCGCATAAAGGACTAGGGTGTGTGCTTATGCAACACGGGAAAGTCATTGCTTACGCATCACGACAGTTGAAAGATTATAAGAAGGGATATCCTACTCACGATCTAGAATTGGCAGCAGTAGTATTTGCCTTGAAGATTTGGAAACATTATCTGTATGGGGAGAAATGTGAGATATATACCGATCATAAAAGTCTGAAATACATCTTCACACAAAAAGAGTTGAATATGAGACAGAGAAGATGGTTAGAGCTGATCAAGGATTACGATTGTGAAATTCTTTATCACCCAGGGAAAGCAAATATAGTGGCGGATGCTTTAAGTAGAAAAGGTCGAGAAAAGTTGATGATGTTGACAGCTCACGATGAGTTGATAACAGCAATGGAGAGAATGGAGCTAGAAGTAAAGTTTCTGCATGAGTCGGAAGGAAAGTTATACGTAATGGAAAGTGGTCCGACGTTGTTGGATAAAATCAAAGAAGCACAAGCCAAAGATGAGGAGTGTGAAAAGCTTAAAGAAAAGATTTCTGAAGGAAAAGAAACCAAGTTTAAACTCGATAAAGAAGGGATAATCAGATTTGAAGGAAGAATTTGGGTTCCGTCAATGCCGGAGCTGAAAGAAGAAATTTTACAAGAGGCCCATTGTTCAAGGTATGCGATTCATCCTGGAAGCACAAAGATGTATCAAGACCTTCGACAACATTTTTGGTGGCCGAACATGAAAAGAGAAGTTACAGAATATGTCAGTAGGTGTTTGACCTGTCAAATAATCAAAGCCGAACATCAGAAACTAAGTGGGTTACTTCAATCATTAGAAATTCCTGAATGGAAGTGGGAGCATATCACGATAGATTGTGTGGTAGGACTTCCGAATACACAAAAAGGGTTCGATGCTATATGGGTTATAGTTGATCGATTAACGAAGTCGACACACTTTTTGCCAATCAAGATCAGATATAACCTGGATCAGTTAGCTAAACTCTATATCAAGAAAATTATTTCTCGACATGGAGTGCCGATTTCAATTGTGTCAGATAGAGATCCAAGGTTCACCTCAAATTTTTGGAGAAGCTTACAAGAATACATGGGAACACAGTTGAGATTAAGTATGACATACCATCCTCAAACAGACGGACAGAGTGAGAGGACAATACAGACTGTAGAGGATATGCTAAGAGCTTGTGTTATGGATTTCAAGGGAAGTTGGGACGATCACTTACCTCTGGTAGAATTTGCTTATAACAACAGTTACCACGCTAGTATAGGCATGCCGCCTTACGAAGCATTGTATGGAAGAAAGTGCCGAATACCATTGTGTTGGGATGAGGTAGGAGAGCGTCGTTTGCTAGGACCGGAATTGGTGCAGCAAACTGCATAAATTATAAAGTTAATACGTACGCGACTTATCACAGTTCAAGATCGACAGAAAAAGTACGCAGATCAGCATAGACAGAATAAGGAGTTTGACATCGGATCGCACGTATTTCTGAAAGTATACCCGTGGAAAGGAAAGATACGATTTGGAAAGAAACGAAAGTTGAGTCCTCGTTTTATAGGACCTTTTGAAGTTTTGAGAAGAATAGGAGAAGTAGCCTATGAAGTAGCATTACCCCTAGAATTAAAACATGTTCATAATGTGTTTCACGTGTCGGTCTTACGACCATATAAGCCAGATTATAAACACGTGATAGAATATGAACCTATACAGTTTGAGAAAGACTTAACCTATGAAGAAGTTCCTATTCAAATATTGGATAGGAAAGAGCAAGTTTTGCAGAATAAGACCATACCCTCAGTAAAGGTGTTATGGAGAAACCACAACGCCGAGGAGGCAACGTGGGAGTTAGAAGAAAAAATGAAGCAGAACTATCCTCATTTGTTTGACTAGTTTTGTTTTGCGATTCCGGGGACGAAATCTTTATAAGGGGGAAAGAATGTAACAATTTGAATTTTCAGAAATTATTAAAATAAAGAATTTTATTAAATAAAATTTTAGTTTAATAATTTATTATATTACACGGCATATGTGATTTCAATGCAATGTAATATGTGTATGAATGTGACGTGGTAAATATATTATAAATGTTTCATTTCATAAGATTAAATTGTTAGAAACAATTTATGTATACTAAATTAATGTATATATTAAATGAGGTATATTAGAATAATTTATTATATTAAATTATTTTAATATGGTGAATTAGTACATTAAATAAATTATTTTTATTGAATATATAGCTTCCATTTTATTGGAAAAGATTTTTGGTATTACATTATAAAATTTAATGTATGTATGAAATATATATATATTGCATATGTAATATATATATATATATATATATATATTGCATATGTATTATATATGTATGTTATATGTAATACATGATATACATATGTAATATATGTTATAGGTATATATGTATTGTATATATGTTATAATACATGTATACGTATATGTTAGTAACCTCCAAGTAAAGAACTGAGTCTATGATAAGAAAGAAGGAGCTGGCAGGTTAATAGGATTATAGACCCAGTAGCTCAGCTCCCCTATTCCGTATGGAGTAAAAGAAAAGTGTGGGCAGCAAGACATTTTCGTGAAGGGCAAGTGTAGAAGCTCTATAAATGCACACCATATTAATTGCAGACTGATATGGTTGGTTTGCTTCATCTCAAACTCTCCTATAATTAGATAAAGTTTTGAATTCCCTCAATCACATAAAGCTGTGATAGCAATTGAGGTAGAAGAAGAATTGAAACCAGCTAGATAAAAAGATTAGAGCTTAAAAGGTAATTTCTTTTCTATGGTAGTTGGGTGATATGTGTAGGAAAGAAATTTACATTGAAATTGTCTGATTGGTTATGTAAGAAATCTGGGATTAAATGTATCCAATTGGTTTTGATTTCTGAGTTGCTAAAATCATGCTCACACTCTATTTGGTATAATGCCTAAGTGAGAACAAATTTCTAAAATCTTGGAAACTAAAAAGGAATTGGTTGATGTTTATAATGTTTTGTAATGTGGAATAGAGATAGAAACATGTCTCTAGTGATTTGGAACCATGTTATAACAGCAAAGAATCATTGAATTTGAAATGGGTTGGTAATGGTAAGATGTTGCAGAAGCAGAGCCTTATTTTTCTCTGGTGCGAAGTGGCGCAGCTGCGCCACTTCAAAGCCTAAAGACAGCGCAGCTGTGCCGTACTGCAGTTTTGCCAAAATATTTTTTTTATGTTCTCTGAGGTTTGGTATAAGATTACTTAATCTCTTAAGCTTCAATACATGTTATTAGAATTATGTGGATTGTCCAAGCATGGAATGTCTATATGAAGTCTTGAATACAAAATGTTTTCAAAAGAGATTTCTAAATGAAAACAAAAGCTTATGATTCAATGGTTTTCTAAATGAAAACGAAAGCTAGATGTGCATATGTAATGTAGATATATGTTACATGTGCAAACTTATATGTGTACCTAGCTATTTAGTATATGTATGCATTGAACATATAGGGATTGAGATTTGTTTTGGGTATGTAACTAAGTTTGAATGTGAATTAGATATGTATAGCTAATATGTCTATATATTGATATATATATATATATATATATATATATATATATATATATATGATGTAGGATTCGTGAGATAAAGCTTAAGCTCGAACTTAATCGTAATCTGCACAAAAGGCAAGTTTCTTAACTTCGTTCAATCTACTTATTGAATGCGAGTTTCTAGATTGTAAGCAAGTATCCTGATCTTGTTTACTTTTGAGCAAGTATCTCTAATTCCTTTATTTTCAAACAAGTTCACTTACCTTGAGCAAATGTTTCGCAATTATATATGAATAATATACTGTTATATAATTTTATTCCAATCAGTTTCGAAAAATAATGAAGGTAAGATCATGTGTATTTGATAAAATTCGATACACATTTGCAGTTTAGTGAAGGTCTACGCCATTTGTTCTGGCTAGACCCCAGATTTGACTATTTCAATTCTTTCATACTAAGTCTTGAAATCGTTTCAGAATTTATAAAGTTGTTCATCCTTTTTGCTTTTGGGTTGAACTTCAAACTGAGTAGAACATCCCTAACTTGAGAAAAATTTATTATTGCGTCCTAGGGACGGTGACGATGAACACAAGTGTTGTTCTAATAGATAGTATTGATCAATACAGGGCATAACGGGCTGATCACCCACCGTGCCTGTAAGACCAGACGGTTCACAGATAGATTTCTGATGGAACCTTTTCAATAAAAGAAAAATAAAAGTTCATGGTCTTGTGACCACTCAGTATCAGAATTCAGTATATCATTTCAAGAATATAAATGAGTCATACTGTCGTTTAAGAATCGTTTAGTTGCTTTATGATATTTATTCTGCTATCAAAGCATATCTCAGAGAGAACATTTATTTCTTGATATACGTGTTTATCAATTATTATTACTTGCTGAGCAATCAAATGTTCATTCTTGCTTTGAATATAAATGTTTTCAGCTAAGCCAGAACGCATAGAATGGTCCGGAAAGGATAAAGGCAAAGGAAAGCTACATGAGTAGTTAATAATGGCGGTTGTAATAGATAGACTTTTGTTATATAGATATAATATTTATCATGAAATAAAGATGTAAATGTCTTCGTACATGGGATAGATACCTCTGATGTAATATCTATTGATATCTTTTAATATAAGCAGATTATATGAATGGTAACGTGTAGCACCAAGTACGGGTTTTAAGTACCCGGATTTGGGGGCGTCACAATATTCATTCTCATAATAGGACTTCAACAAATAATAAATATCCTATTAAAAATATGACAGTACTTTCCTTTCCATTAAAGCAATCATTTTCTAAATAGGATTTGAGACATATCCCAACACTAGTTTACCCTTATATTAGTTTTATTATGTTTGTAATGTAAATGATATGATAGGTATTATAAAAGATTTGGTAATGATATTTAGTTTTCCGTCAAAATCCATCTATTTGTTGGACAGAAAAAATTAGGCAAGAAAAGTGATCAAATTTTTTGTCCATTTTTTATCTCTTTCGTTTAACAAAAAACTTAGATAGAATACTTAAGTTTTCCGTACAATTTTTTTTTTTTGTCTATTTTAAAATTCAATAACACAATGTAAATGATTTTTGCATACATTAAAAGTGGCTATGTTGACGAAACATAAGTTTGTATACCGACTTAAAAGATGATGCAAGCTCAATTGTAGTTAGTTTCACTTATCGATCATCTCTTTCTTTTTTTTTACTTTTTTTTTTGTGAAAAAACAGTTAGGAAGATTGAATTTTATTGAGTCAGAATATCCTTTGCAGCGAGAGAAAGAATATAAGGATGAATTTTTTCCGGCCAATAAGTAGAAAAAAAAAAAGTTTTGAGCCAAGTTAACAAGCAACCGAATTAGCAGAGCGGTGCACATGGATAAAGCTAATGAACTCAAAATAACATCTAAGATTCAGACAATCTGCAATTAAAATATCTAAATAAAAATTATCACTATGATAAGAGCAGAGACGATCAACAACATTCTTGCAATCACTCTCAAGAATGACCCGGTTGAAGCCAATTTCTTTAGTGAGTAGTAGAGCTTAATTTCAAGGCTGCAAAAGCAAAAGCCTCAGCTTTATCAACCTCCATGTTGCCACTAATCCTATCAATTCCAGCTCCCATAATATATAGCTCCGCTAGAGTCTCGAACAATGAAGCCATTACCATAAACCGACGCGTACCTGGACATCGTGTTGAACAGGAGTCTTGGCCGAAGTACTAAACTCATTGAAGAAGTGCAGGCTGCGAGAAACAAGAGGAGTTTAACTAATTTAATTGTTTTTATGCCTGGAAATTAAGCAGTTATGATCTCCATGTTCACTCATCCACTCACCCACGTTAGTTTTTTTAAAAAACTGTTTCTCACATTTCTTTTCCACCATCCTCTAAATTTAAATTATAGATGGGCAAGTCTAATTTACACATTTTATAATTTTAGATCAGTTCTTTTGTACTTTAAAAAAATTTATATTGCACTCAATGGCTAGTTCTCATAAAATGTGGATAGCATTTAAATACTTCATCCCTTGTATAAAAAAGAATCTTATTTAACTTTCATCTTAGTTAATTTATGAAATTTTATTTTTTAAATTGTGATATGAATTATTTTACTCTTTGGAATAATAATTTTTTAAAAGTAATTTTCAATATTAACTGTTGTAGAGGAACATCAATTTTGACTTTCTTATTAGAAAATATTAATGTGCAATACTATTCATGAGTCAATAAATTTATTGTTTTGATTGTCTATTGACTTTGTTGAATCAATTTAAGGTTTTCTTGTGTCTATCTTCCACTTAAATATATATATGTTTTTAAAAAATCTGATAAGTGAACACAAGAATGGGGCTAGTAACTTTAAATATCGTTAGAATTGAAGGGAAACTCGTCAAAATACAAGATTCATGTTTTAAATATCTATTAAAAAATACATTAATATATATTAAAATTAAATATAGCTACATAATAGTACACACAATTAAGGTACAAATCAATATTATTACGACACCTTGGCTACATAATTTTCTTAGTTCCGATCTTATGAACTGATCTCCAAAATAAAAAGTAAATAAATAAAGAAGATCTTATCGTAATTTAAAATTTATATAAAATATTTCAGCAATTAATAATAGACCAAATTAAAAGTTCAACTTCCAGCCGTGAGCCTCTACATTAATGAAGTCATTACTTTCTATTTGACCCTCTACCGCTTCTTTCCATTTTCTTTTTCAGCTCTCATGCTTCATAAACAACAGCTGTAATTAAATCGGAATAAAATTACTGGTATAAAACTAGAAATGATCAAATCAAAAAATTGAAACACTTTATTTACAAATTAGAAACGGAGAGATTATATTGAGAAATTATTTTATTAGTTTTATTAGGTCTGGAGAGATTATATTGATAAATTATTTTATTAGTTTTATTAGGTCCCCTCTCAGACATTTTCTTTTGAGATCTTGTTTGAAGAATACATCATACAACATAAATACAATAAATTCTCATAATTAAATACACAATCATAATCAAAAAATTAATAAATTTATATTAGTAGAAAAACATTACAAAATCAATCAAACCTCACATATAGGAGAAAACGGACTCACATAAAAGAAAAAAAATAAATACACGCAAAGATTAAACTTTATATTATAAAGTAAGAGCAGGATCTTTGGTCTCTTTGAGTCCTCACTTTATAATTTCAATTATATCCTCCCTTTTTAACTTAAAAAATTACTCCATCCGTCCCAAGATAAAACCTGTGGCGCCCCCAAATCCGAGTCCCTTGGACCTCGGATCTGGTACGTCACGATACATCATCTTCATACCTACTCTATAACTAATGCGGAAAATATAAACATATATTATTTATTTCAGAGTATTCTACAACATTTCCCAAGGTCTACAACCTTTATCTTGATACATTCCTTTAATAACGTACATAAGGTTTACATAAGTAACTTACATCCAAATAACTTAATAGTTAACGTGCATATCAACCTAATCTGGTCATTTGCATTTGCCTCTATCCTTCCTCGAACATTCGTCTTAATCTGAAATGTTTTATCATGATATAGCAAGAGTGAGCAACTGCTTTGCTCAGCAAGTTTAAATACAAATAAGATATATCATGATTGAAGAAAAGAATATAGCTTGAGAATTTTTTTTAACAATATAATAATTGTGAAAAAGCATGAATCAAAATTTCAATGATTGAATGACTGAATTCAATAATACAGGGTGTCAATAATGACGATGAACCAATTTAACTGAACCTTAAGGTAATGAAGGTGATCAACCTTTCATACCTGATGAACATATGCAATCATGCACTAAGTGCGAATCAATAATCATAGATGTGGAATAATCAACAATAATTATCCACTAACATGCTTGAAAGATAATAACTCGAGTTTGAGTTAGAGAACTTGCCTTGATTGGAGATTACCGCTATAATTTAACTTAACTTCTCTCCACAAATCCTACACAATTGTATTTACATGCACATACATATTTAGCTAATTTAATATGTTGCAAAACATGCATGTATATTCTTTATCAATAAATATTAGTTAATGAAAACTAATATTATTTGTACTTTATTCAAAACCAATCTTGGTTTCTTTAGAAACTTATTCATTTTAATCCTTAATATAAATAATAAGGGTCACACATATTTTAAGATGTAATTATTTTACATCTTGAAGCTTAAACCATTTATATTCTATTTCAGAAATATCTTTTAACTTTACTTGTAAATTCGAAGTTTAAACAGCTAATACATGGCTTTTATATTATTTCTTTAATTTAAATAATTTTTATATCTTTTTATCTGCCCATGTGTCAACTCGGACCATTGCCTAATAAATAAATATTTTATCTCGCCAACACATTAGCTTCGTGCTTCATTTAGTGAATAAATCACATTTTTGCTTAAGTATATATATGCATCGCAATATAAATCTCGGCTCAAAACCTTCATTTTGAACCCCGAAAACCTCCATTTCGCTACTTTTATGATTATTACACTTTTTAACGGTTTCACGCTTTTCATTACGCTATAAAACCATTTTGCATACCCTCGCCGGCTTTCGTTTGCTTAAAAATAAAATTTCATATTTTTAATATATTTTTATTGCATTAATTATGCCCGGAATGAATTTTCATGACATAAATTTATCAAAAACGCCAAAACTCTCATATTGGGACTTTATTAAACTTAACTTGGCTTAAAATCTCGCTCGAACGCGATTCGGAACGACGAATGTCAAAACAGCCCGGCGTGCCGAAGCTCGGCGTCGCTCAAATTTTAGTTCTGACATGTTTTTTTGCCTATTTTTAATTCTCAAACCATCAATCACATAACAGAGAAATTTTAGGCATACTATAGACCTCATGGCGTAGTATTTTAAAAAAATTTCTAACTGTGAAAAGGAATCACAAAAGCCGCTCAAAACCGCGCGCCAAAAGCATGTCAGGCAGCTGCCCAGCAGCGCAGCACGGCGTGCGTGCGCTGCCCAACTGCTGCTGCTGCTGCTCATGCTGCTGGTGCACTTTTTGCGATTTTCTCACGCCTTGCTCGTTTATCGGATTGATCTGAATTTCGGATATGTTATACATGGTATATCAGACTATTTTTAAAAAATATAACCCCTCCATTCCGGGTTCATTATACTGCCTAAACAACGCCCCTAAAGTGGCTGCAGAGGCCAATTTTTAGAATGCGCGTTTACACGTCAAAACTCGCCGTGGTTCGTTCCGGCTCGTTTTGCTACCCAACTAAGTCTTGTTTAACATATTAAGACGCGTCTAAAGTCTTGGCTTCGCAAAATTCCAAGTTTTTCATCATTTTTACTCTTTATGGTCACTAATTTTCAATTTTCGCGTTTAGAGGTCAAAACTCGCCTCGACGTGTTCCAACTCAACTTGCTTTACAAATAAGTCTTATTTAACATAATAAGACTCGTCTAAAGTGTCGGCTTCATTAAATTCTAAGTTTTTATCCGTGTTTGTTCTTTATGGCCATTTAACGAACATAAGGCGTGCGTTTTCATATTCGTTTGAGTTCTTAGCGATTTGGTTACGGGTAATCCATAATTTCCTTCCTTATAACTCCGCACAACAACAACTATACACCAAGGCTCTAATTCAGTTCATAACAACCAATTCCACAATCAAAACTAACTAATTACAAACTAATTTATAAACTAGTTAGTTTACTAACTTAACTCATATTTTGATCTTTGGCTTCAACATCAATTCTAACTACATATTATATATACATAGACCAAAACTTGATTCGTTACAAGGAAACTTCATCTAAATTTCTATTACAACTAACTAAACTTTAAAATTTTAAGTTTAGTTTGAGAATTTCATAATTTCATGAATTTTCTTTAGAACTCAAAATTAAAAGTAATTTCATACCTTTTGATAAATGAATTCAAGATCCAAAGACTTTGCAAGCTTCAATTTGGCTTAAGGCTTGAACCCAATTTATCTATGGCTCCATGAACCCACGGTTTATCACTTCTTCATTTTGGAAAATTTCCAAAATTCTAAGCAATATGGGAGAGAGAGGAATTCGGCTAAGAGAAGGAAATTAAGGGAGAGAAATTCCAATTTTTCAAGCCAAATTATTTTAGCTTCCAAGCGTAAACTTAATGAAGCTTCCCTCTTCTCCTCCCTCTTTAACCCACGACAATAACAAAGAAGAATAAGGAAGAAGACTGCTACATGCTTGACCACTAAGTTTGGAATAGTAGCATGGGCAATATAGAAATTAACCGTGTAGCTTAATTAAATTATTTACCCAATAACCCAAATAATGCTTATATTGAATAATTAAAATTACCCAATAGTTAGTAACTAGGTTTTAATCTCTCAAGTTACTAATCCACCCACATTAAAATGTTTTACCCCCTTAGAAACATATAAAATATATAACCCATCCTTGATATATAAATTATATAATCCCAAAATAAAACACAACATAACATAATAAGCTTTCACTACATATTTATTTATAAATGCCAAATAAATATGCAACACATAATATCTCATGTAAATTTAATTATTTACTTACTTAAGATATTATAATAAATATAATATCCTTGCTTTATTAAAACAAATTCATTTAAGAAGTTATTTTAATGTTCTTGGCTAAAGTATATATATAAATATTATATACTTAAACCGATTCTTTCCCTTCGTTATGCAAATTGTTCTCAACGATTTTATTTCCACGCGTAATAAATATATGTGCATATATAATATATATTTATTATCTCACAACTAAGCAACACACCACACATGTGCACATATTACGTACAAAAAAATAAATAATAAATTTATTCTCTCACATTATAAATTGTTTATATCAATTTATTTACAAATAGTAAATATAACTTAATATATTTACCGCATCACGTAAGCACACATATTACATCATACGAAGCCATTCATGTAATATAATAAATTACTATTACAATAAAAATTATTTATTAAATCTTTATTTTAATATCTCCGAAATTTCCAGATCACTACAATATATATTACCCATAATACTTATCGAATACAATATAATATTCATTTACATCATATAAGCAACATATATGCATTTCATTTTATTTTCCATATTAATGGAAATTTATTCAAATTATAAGATATTATAATTAAAATAACATTCTCTCTTTTATTAAAAATAATTTAATGCTAGAATTTATTTTAATAACATTTATTTAAAGTATACAATAATTCTAGCATACTTAAAACTAATTATTTTCTTTTCCCTTCTATAAATTATTTTCAACAATTTAACTGTAGTAAATATAATAATATATTCACTACATTAAAAATATGCATACTTTACACTCAATCATATAATATATGATTTCTTCAATAAAATGACAGTTATATCTTAAGTATATTTAATGCCACCAATAACTTTATATAATAAGTTATTTTAATTTTGCTCATCTTATTTCCTTTTAGAAATTGTTTCTACCGTTCACTTACATATAATACATATATATTCTAATATATTTATTATATTCCAAAATTTCATATTGCATAGCTAATATTTACTTATGCAATAAAATTTCACATAACATAGCTAAATCTTGATTTTCATATATTTGGCTTGGGTATGGTTTGCTGAATTTATCCATTAGTAATCTTATTCTCCAACCTTTCTGTCGTTCACATTCTCTTACATTCTTTCAAATATCAAACCATATAGGTTTTTGTAAAAGATTTAATCATTCCACTACTTCTAATCTAGGTTTTATTCTTTAAACCTTTATTTAATCATTCAAGATTATTTATAATTCTCTTAAATTTTTGGGTTGTCACAAAACCCTTTCATTGACATTTGTGGTCAAATTGACAAATTTTCAAATTAATACATCTTATTATTTTTTATATATATATGCAAAAAACTTATAAACATTATAAACTACATACAATTTAGTACATATCTCTATGTATGCTTTTTTGAAAATCTAAAAATATTTGCTTAATTATTAATTCAAAAATAGTCAAATTGACTACAAAAATCGATAAAAGACTTTTATCTTGTGACAGGGGATAATTTCATGGTTATTAACATAATTTAAGACTTCCTTATTCTTCTCTCAATTACTCCCACTTTATACTCCCATTTATCTACTTATCTAATTTTTTTTTATCTTTCTCTCTTCTATCCCAACTTTGTTTCATTTCTTACCTTATTTTTTTTATTACTTTTAATTATTAATAATTAAAAATAATTAACACACAAAATAGTTGGACTCTCTTGGTGTCCTCACTTTATAATCAAGTTATGTCGTTTTAGGATAATTAACACAACGAATTAATCTCAACAAATACAACAATATCTTTTCGTATATAGAATTATAGACAATCAGAGAGTGTATGAGCACGTGACCAACTCTGCTGGTCCAATGTAACACCCCCAAATCCGGGTTCCTTGAACCTTGAACTTGGTGCGTCACGATACATCATCTTCGTACACATTCCATAAACTAACGCGGAATATATAAATATACATTATTTATTTCAAATAATTTTACAACATTTTCCAAGGTCTACAACCTTAATTTAATACATACCTTAATAATTCAAAAGATTTACATAATTATTTTCATAAGATAACATAATAGTTAACACATATTAAGTTACACTTGAACTTTTCTTCTTGTCTTTGTCCTTCCTTAAGCACTCGAGCTTAATTGAAATATTATCATGATATAGCAAGAGTGAGCAACTACTTTGCTCAACAAGTTTAAATATAAGAAATATATATCATGATTGAAAAAGAATAGGCTTTCGAATTTTCAACAATATATAATAATTGTGAAAGAACGATAATCAAATTTCAATAACTGAATAACTGAATCAATAACGCTAAGTGGCCAACAATGACCATGAACAAATTTGGTAATCAAGGTGATCAGCCTTTCATACCCGGTAAACATATGCAACTTGCACTAAGTGCGATTAAACAATAAATTTCATTGATGTGGAATACTTCCCAATAATTAAACCACTAGCATGCTTGAAAATATTAACTCAAGTTTGAATTAGAAAATTTACAATAATCGTAAGAAGTTTAGTGTTAGGAACTTGCCTTGTCTGTCGATTACTGCTACACAATCTAATTTAATCTCTTATGAAAGACCTATCATTTATAAGATTGATCTTTCAATTAGCAGATCATATCATACCTCGTAATACTACTACTAAATTATCTAACATTTAGCCACATAATCAAACGTTAGATAACACATTAAACCATCAGTATTATAATCGTTCTTTGATAATATTTCAATCACTTTATCATCATTTAAAACTCTCGTTTAATATTATTAATCATTTAATAATATCTTAATTCATTTCTTACTATTAATCACTTAATAATATCGTAGTCACTTACAAATATTATTAATCATTTAATAATATTCTAATCACACTTTAATATTATTAATTATTTAATAATATTCAAATCATTTACTAATATTATTAATTATATAATAATATTCAACTCCTTTTCTAATATTATTAATCATTCAATAATATTTTTAATTCACTTTCAAATATTATTAACCCTTTAATAATATTTTGATCACTTAATATCATTTATTAATGTCTTAATCATTTATAAATATTATTAATCCTTTAATAATATTTTAATTATCTAATAATACTTTAATCTAATATTATTAATTATTTAATAATATTTTAATCATTTATTAGACTCATGAACAATTTAATTTAATTATTTATCCTTTACTATTTAATTTAGTTAACATACATATTTGGTTATACACATAATATTTTATTGAAAATGACCAAATTACCTATATAAAATCTTAATATATCATATTAAAGGTCATTAAGAAATAAAAATCACATTTACACATTTTTCAACTTAACATAAGTTAATTTTCTCATCTATTCTTAACTTAATCATAGGTATGAAAAATACCAAAATAACTTATTATTTTTTTATCTTTTGAAAAATATCAGTATATGATATTTTAGTTATAAACAGTCCATAATGGCTACATTTATCATATATTATGCTTTTGTTTAAAAATTCTGAAATTTATACGGTAGACTTAGTCTACCATATACTACTTCTAGTTAAATTTTCACAATTTTTAGGTTGTATTCAATGAGTTATAACAATTTTCTTTTCAAATCGTATTTTCTTATAAAAGCCATAACTCCCTCTCAGGACATCAAAAAATTCTCATCTTTGGATAACATCTAGCTAACTTGATATACTAATATATCACAAAAGACCAGAATTTATAGAGCACAAAAAATGGCCGAAACAGCCCACGAAAGAAACAGGCCAGGAAACTCATTTATTTTTCCAGATTTTTGTCGGCAGGAAGTGTGATTCCACTTGGATTCATCAGGTAACTCATATATCTAACACCTCTCTTTAACGGATCGAGAAAAGAAGTTATAAATTTCAAATGGTAAAAGTCCAAAGTGGACTGAAATTTAGTGTTTTTAGGCTTAAAAACTGTTTTTGTTCTTCTTCTTTGTTCATGCTTATCAACATGGATAAACATATTCATCATCCTACATCATATTTTTATAACTTGTAAACAAGATGATACAAACTTCTTGAACATACCTTACTAAGAGATTTCTTCTTGAATTTAATTTGGTAGAGTAGTTCTTTTCCTTAGCTTATCTCCCTCTCTTTCTCGGTTAACTTAGGAAGATAGTATTTGCCAAAATACTTGCAAGGCTTAAAAAAAATGAAGTATTTATAGAGCCTAACAATTTAATTGGGTGAAGTCTTTCTTATGCTTCCTTGCCATTTCCTTGCCATCCGATCCCCTCACAAAATCATTAGTTTGCAAATTCTCATATGGTCCCTCTAATAGACAAAGTTTCCAAGCAACCAATAGGAGAGAAGTTGGTGAGAATAATAAGGGAAAAGTTGGATTTATTAGGTAATGAAAAATATATTCCCTCTTAATACCCGCACACTCCATTTGTCCTTCCTTTTTCTTTTCTTTTGTTTTTATTCATTAGTTTATTCCATCACATGGTTCCACCATCCTAAGCCATTGTTCATGTGCCTTTAATTATTTCCTCCACAAATTATCAGCCTCCTCCTTCCAATCAAAGCTGCCGACATCCCCCTAGGGGTCCACTATTCTCAAATTTTTTTTTACTCACTTATCCATTTAATTGTCTATTTGACCATTTCGGATATTAAAAATTAATTTTTTTTGAACTTACACTCGATTCTTACTAATTTCGATGTTCCCAACGTCATGGGCATATTCATTTCATCAAATTCCTCTCCGAATTTTGAGTTTAACTTTTTATCGAAAAGTCAATCGTTGACTTTTTGACCAAAAAGTCAACTCCGACACAAAATAGTGTTTATGTTTATTCCTACTATTTTCGACGTTATGAACTCAACCGTCCAGTCTGCATCTCCAAATTCCACTCCGAACTCAAATTCGAGTTTTTTTACCACTATTCTTGACTTATATGTAATTATTCGCTTCCTTAGTTAGTTCATATTAATTAAATTAATTAATCTTAACCAACTATTAATTCACATTCATTTGACATAATATTAAATATTATACCATTATTGATATTACATGTAATTATTGTAACATAAATAAAATTATTATCATTAACTAAATAAATTTCTTTATTCAATTAATTAAAACAAATATTTTAACCCACTAATTTTCAAATAGTGAATTAATTAACTCGTATATAAAATTTAGTTCATAATAATCCTATCATCGTCCAACGCTCAATATTCAAATTATATTATTTCATAATATAATTTTAATTTAATCACAGTTAATTAATATTATTTAATTAATTTCATCCACTTTCTTTAATGATTTAATTAAATATTAAATCTCCTTTTCCCAATATATCTATATATTTCACATCTATATATACATTTATTCCATTACATAAAATCACATACTTCACATTATATGGAACACATATATACATATATATTCAAACATACTTTATCTCTTAATAAAAATTTTATTTATTAAATTCTTATTTTAAATTTCTGAAATATCTGGGATATTACATTCACCCCTTCATCTAAGAATTTCGTCCTCGAAATTAAGGCATAATCATCTCTATTCATTCTACTCCTCTATTTTCAAATCTAGGTTTTATTCTTTAAATCTTTATTTAATTATTTGAGATCTTATTTACAGGGCTCATAAATTTTCGGGTGATCACATCCAACTTGGATAATGTTTGTCAACTTTGGCAATGTAGTTGACAATTTCATTAAACTCAAAAGTTTCAGAAGCATTTATGTGCAATATGACGTTTGCATTGGCATCTAAAAAAAAATGGTTGATATTGTCAGAAAAAATAACACACACAAAATAAATATGAATTTAATGATATTTTTTATAGTTGTTCCAATGACATACTTCTAATATATGAAACTGGAGAGACGGTCTTGTAAACAATTTTCTGAAGTCTTTTTGGCTTCGAAAAAATGCTCTTAACTTTTATGGTAATTCATATTTTATCCGTCCATTTTATATATATATATATATATATATATATATATATATATATTTTATAGTTATATTTTGTTTTTTAAATTTTATAAAATTCTTATTTTACTACACATAATTTATGTATGTCACGCGTGCTAATAGTAATTTAAACAACACTCATTGGTTCTGACAATCAACCGCCCAAAGTGAGTGAAATGACATGGCTATCCTTTGTTAAAATAATTTGTGTGCATCATACTGTATGACTCATGCATTGCAACTTCTTTGTATTGATATCAGCATTTTTTTTTTTGACACGTGGGATTGTTTTCTGGTGAGTTGAATGAAAACAAATTATTGCAAGAAACAAGTGTTGAAAAGTAGGTTGTCAGCATTGGATATCTCATAAATCTGAAATCACTTTTCTTGAAAATGTTTCCAAGATTCATCAAACACCAGAAAAAGATGAACACCTAGATTAAACATTTTTCTGATTCAATGCATGTACAGTCAGATTTTCAGAACTCTGCCACACATTTTATGAGTCTCCAAATAAAGCTTTATGTTTAAAGATTGAAGAGCATGCTGGAGTTCATCAGCAAACAATGATGCTAGAGCTTACTCTTTCAACTTCTATTTAGATGTAAGTGGAAATCAAAACTCAATTCCCTATTTTATGTTTCTTTTTCAGTTTAGTTTTCCTAAGATTGTTCTTTTTCTTATTTTCTTTTTTCCCATATGGGTTGGAAAATCTTATATACTACCGTCCTTTGTTATCACAATGTGTGTTTTTCTCTTTTTCTATCGGTCACTTGGTGGGAGATTTTCATAGTCATATCAAGAATTTTCTTGATGGAGTGCGTATCTCGCTAACGATTTCTGATCATATTTGATCTCACAAAAATTACTACTCTAGGTTTCTATTTAAACTTGAGTCCAAATCAAGATATTAAACCCAAGCACGATTCGAAATATGATAGGATAATAAAGAAAATAATATTCTTTTTAAGGGTGATATTATGGAACATGTTCATAATATAGAGGAGTTTGAATTTAGATATTCTTGTCAGCACATTTGACATTTTCAATTATCTTTTACTGCAGAAATAAATGCATGTTTGTCAAGTAGTATTATGATCTCACTCACAAAACTAAATTATTGAGGTGAAGACAAGACATAAAACATGCAAGGGAAAACAAGTCATTAAATATACGACATTAATATACAACGAGCCTAGTCTGACTCGTATACAAAGTCGTGCAGAACAACTCAAGAGTTTCTAGCCCTACAACACAGAATTATGCATTGGTAGCAAAGGGGACAGTTATGATATGCATTGAGCAATCAGTAAACTACCCCAGCCAGGCCTATAAAACATTAGTTCCCATCCCTCATCAAAGCACTACGTTCATTGTTTTTTGCAGGCAAAAATTCTTCCAGAAATCCAGTGGCATTCTCCCATTCCTTTTCATCTTTCATCCATCCTCAGTTAAAGCATATTGTATTATTCTATGTGAGTTTTCTTTCTCACACGTGCGCTCGTACACACACAAATACACATGAGATATATGATTTTTACTCTTTTTTTGTGGTATTTTAGATCATACATTTGTGGACAAGTTTGAGTTGTGGCATAGGCTGCCAGTACTTTTGGGAGTGGCTTATTTGGGAATTAGAAGGCATTTGCACCAGAGATGCAATCTTTTGCATGTTGGAAAGATCAGTGGCCAGAAATATGATGCAGAAGAGTTTTCATATCGAACGACTGATGGCAAGTGCAATCATCTGATGGATGATTTAGTTGGCAGTCAGGGTACTTTTTTGGTAGTAACATGCCTCCATCAACTTTATCTTATGGGGTAAGATTGATTAATACTTTTGTCTTACTAAATTTAATAAAAACTAGTGCAAGTTCATTTAAGTGTTGCATGAGTTCATTAGCCTTATATTTATGATGATTTGACCAATATATCGATCGTTTGGATAATGTTATACTCCTTCTGTCCTAAAAAAGTACATTTTTTTGTTGACTTCTTATTCTAAATGTTAAGGTTTGTATATAACACATATATTTTTGGATGATCTTTTTTTTAGTATTGAACTATAAAGACCGACTTTAATATTATTAATAAAAGAAAATTATTGTAAAAAATACTGTGTCGAATTGTATTCTATCCAAACCTTAATATTCCAAAAAGAGTTGGTAAAAAAGTAGTACAGTTTATAAACTGTTATTATATGACTTGGTGCAGTTGATGGAGCCTCACCAAACCGTTGTAGCCACAAAGCTCTTTGAAAGGAGACAGTTCATAGATAAGAAGAAGCAATTCAACTGGGAGCTGTCGTATACACTCCAAAATTAAACCTTACTATTACTCTACTAACACAAAAATTAGTATAATGATAATCAATGATCGATCTCACAGAGAGTGAATTGTCTTTTATTTATTCTAATGTTTAAGGGGGTTTTGAACTGAATTTCATTAAGTAAAACAACTTTAAATAATTTAATAAAAATAATCCATGAATTAGACGCTTCAGTTCTTCAGTTCAATATCACCTTTTTACAACTATGGAATAATCAAGTTATACATTATTTAACCTTCAATGAAATTAATAACCCTAGATAACCGCAATCGCTAATTATCTGAAATTCTCCTTATGTTTTAAATCTAATGTGACAATCGCCCCAAAAGACCCTAACTATCATACAACCTAGAACTATCAGTCTAAATTTAATAAGCAGCAGCATTAAGAATTAGATAAATAGATTATTCCAAACAACAATCACACAATCAGGGATTATTTAACTTGCCTTTTGATAATCATAATAATACTCAAAATCTTGTGCACAATCATGTATTATTAATTGCTACTTATGATCAGATATAACATCGTTTGCTTAATATTATATCTTAATCTAGCATATGATATTAATCAGATTAATCTAATTGGTCATATCAAATCAATCATACAAAATAGAATGCAAGTAATTCAAACAGATTATCAGAATAAATCTCATGCAAGAAAGAATAAATAAAGTAAACTTGATCAAACCATTAATTATAAAGAAGGTTCAACATCCCTTAGAACTGAAACAAAGAATTTAGCTTGACATGCCTTCAATCTTGCAAAACTAGGGTTTAGATTCCAATGTAGATGATGATGTAGATGATCCCCCTCATATCTCACTAATAATATGTATTTATAGTCCTAATATAATATCCTAAGTTACAAAGAAATAACAATCCAAAACTAATTAGAAATCCTCAAGATTTCCTGCCTAAATTAAAATTATTTTTTCCTTTCCTGACTAGTTCGCCGGGGTGAACTGGTTTCTACTGGCTAAGCTCGTCGGGGCGAGCAACTACAGAGATGTCTGGGTCGGGGCGGTTTCAGAAGGCGTTGGGGCAAACTCGGATAGAGAGCTTTATGTCGGGGCGAACTCCTCCAGGCCAATTGGGCTCGCCGGGGCGAACTTGCCTGGATTTCTAATTTTTGTCTTTTTCTTGTTTTTCGCTCCGGTTTTCAATCTTTCTCCACTTTTAGCCTTGAATCCTCCTGAAATCCATAAACACCGTAATAAGTGCATATATACAATAAAACATGCAATAAAACTAAGTATAAAGGAATCAAAATATATGTATATTATGCACTTATCATCAACATCATAGTGTGCTCTTGGATACAATTCATGATTCATGACTGGATTGATCACATGGAAGACACTGAATAGGTAAACCATGAGTCGAGTTCATTTATATTAGAAGGCCTATTGCAATTAGTTGTTTGGCAGTGTGGTGCAGTGAGATGAAATACTTTTACTAACTATTAGATTCATAGGAAAAGTAATTTCATGTAAGGGTCATGTATTATCCTCTAAATTATTTAAATGCACTTTATAGAAATATTTTGATTAGTTTTCAAGTTTAAATGCAAACAACACACTTTCAAAGCACTAAATTTAAACTTTTTGGTACGGATTTTTGCACTACAAAACTCTACTACTTAATATAAAACCACTTTTGTTATGCTACCAAACACTATAAATACAATTTTTTGGGTTCTTTACAGTAATATACAACAATTATAAAAAAATTACAAGATTAGTGCACTAACAAAATAATTATAAAAAGAGTGCAAAATAGTAGTCACCGTCGGATCCTTCCACGTCTGCACCTGCCGTTTGCTTTCATTTCCGTTTCAACCATCACTCACTTCACTACCTCTCTTTTCTGCTACACAATATAATACACACAAATGGCTGTTACCACCATATCCAGCTTACCTCCCCTGCCGCTCCCCCGAAGGCTCCGGGTAACCATCGCGGCCACAACACCTCGCTTGATTCCAAAAAGGGGTCAAGTTCTTAGGAACGTACTCAAATTGGCTTTTCAGTGCCTCTGTTTCAGACCACGGAGACGGCACCCTTGTAGGAATTTTTCTGCCGTTAGCCCTTCTTCTTGATTATATCAAAGGGTGTGGTTCTTGTTTGATTATACTTAGGATATGGGGCTATATATATAGTTGATTGGGTAATTGGGTCTTTTCTATTTGTTGTATGATAAGTTTGATTTTGTAATTCTTTTCTTCTTTTGAGTTTCAATTTAAGTTGGAAGCTATGTAACACTTAGAAACTTAACTCCAAATGCTTATTTGTTCATCCTACGTTTTGTTTGATAGAAAAATGCAACATGATACCGGTATGCAGAAACAACAATAAAACTGAATTAATAGATTTTTATAATTAATTGGTAACCCAATAAAGCTGAATTGGTTACCCAATAAAACTGAATTGGTTACCCAATAAAATTCTATAATAAAAATCTATTATAAAAATTCTATAATAGATTTTTTATAATTAATTGGTAACCCAATAAAACTGAATTGGTTACTTTTGTGTGAAGGTTTGGCTACTAACTGCACTATGGAAAAAAAATTCTATAATAGATTTTTTATAATTAATTAGTAACCCAATAAAACTGAATTAGTTACCTTTGTATTAAGGTTTGGCTACCAACTGCACTATGAAAAAAAAATCTATAATAGAGTTTTAATAATTAATTGGTAACCCAATAAAACTGAATTGGTTACTTTTGTGTTAAGGTTTGGCTACCAACTGTATTATGAAAAAAAAAATTCTATAATAGATTTTTTTTAATTAATTGGTAACCCAATAAAACTGAATTGGTTACCTTTGTATAAAGGTTTGGCTACCAACTGTACTATGAAGGAAAAAAAAATCTATAATAGATTTTTTTGTAACTAATTGATAACCCAATAAAATTGAATTGGCTACCTTTGTATGAAGGTATAATGGTGCTTCTATTGATGCAATTCCGCACAGTTTTCTCCAAATTGATCAAGAAAACCAAGAATGCCATGTGAGAAAAAAACCATATATGGCATCAATCATTGTCATATATTAGCATATAGAATAACGCCAACCAAGGCACTCAGACCTATTACCCTGAACTATAAATGAGTTCACAAATCGCAAAATACACACGCGCAAATACTACACAAATAGCACAAACAAATTTGTTTTACAAGTTGTCTAGCAAAGATAGATTTTTCCTCACATAGACAATCCTGATCACAAGTCTCTAGAAGAATAGAAATAAAAAAAATTATATAAAAACGGTTTGCCCGAATGATGAGTAAACCCAGCCGCGACGACCAAAAACAAGACGAAGACGAGTGTTTCTACGAGTCCCTTGATCACATTCTATCTTCCACTAATTCTTCTTGCTCTCCATCTTCATCTTTTGAAGAAGAAGATAATACAGTGAATTTTGATTTGGGTTCCCCTAATTATGCGCTAAGTTGCCCATTGCCTATCCCTAAATTCCCAATGGGCGTATTGCAAAACTACGACGTTTGGATCTCCGAGCCTTCTTCCGTCGAGAAACGCCGCATGCGGCTCCTCCGTCAGATGGGGCTTAGTCGTGACCTTGCCTTCTCCCCCCAAAAATCGCCAGCTCTCCCCATTGCTAGTGACACTGGCGGCGGCAAGTTTGGTAGATCGGTTTCTTCGAATCGTATAAGAGGTGTTAAAAGTACAAATATGGAGGATGAATACATTAGAAGACACCACAAGCACGAGGTCAAAGAGAACCAGTGTATTTCTTCTCCTTCTCTCTCTTCATCTTCACCCACCATTTGAAAAATTGATTTACCACATCAGCAACTTATTAAAACAACCAACTAAATATAAGGGATAAGAATGTACTAATTTTGTAAATAAAATATTGCATATGCACTAATTTTATAAATATTTTATGTATGCATTTTTGTTGTAATTTCTTATAAAAATGTACTAATAAATGTAAATGTTCCATTTTTTTTGGATTAAAAGTGAGCTAACAAAAAAGGGGTGCTACATAGTTGTTGATTGTAGAGATATATGACACTATGTAGTACTCCATAAATTGTCAAGTTTTAGGGAAGTTGATGTTTCAAGACTGCCTTAACAGGTGGAAATTAAAGCTCCAAGTGAAGTTGTAGATGGGTGTCCCTTGAAGTCATTCAAGTTTTTTAAGAGCAAACAAGTTCCCACAGGTTCTCCTGATGTCAAGACTGGTTTTTAGAACATAAAGACTCCTTGGTGGTAAGTGGTCTATGAGTATTCCTTCAAATATTTCAGTAAGTTTTTTTTATGCTCATTATATTAAACTTGGAAGAATTTTTTACTTCTAATTTACCCTTTTTATGTGCATAGTCTCTTAGATGAATTAAGGAAACAACTAAAAAAATAAGAGATTATAATTTCAGTCAAACACTTTGCACTTGTTTGATTCCAAGCTAGAAACTTATCAGCACAGGACTCTTTCAAAATTTCCATATAATTGTCGCAGAATGTTACATACTTGATGTTATGACAAACTATGACAAACACAATAAATCAACGTAAAAAGATAAAGACAATAACACAAGGTTTTACGTGGAAGCCCAAATCAGAAAAAAAAACCACGGAGATGGCAGAAGAAATCCACTAAATAATATCTGAAGAGTACAAGATAAGGAGAGAGAACAATAAGAATTATTAGAATGTTTATGAATTAATTTGAATATCTCTTCTCCAAAATCGTAGCACCTATATTTATAGGCCATAGGAAATTCAATAACCAAATAGGATAGGAAAAACCAAATTAAGTATAATTAGGATAGATAATTTTCCTAAACTAAAATCGAATTCTAGATAATACCTAAATCCAAATCCAATAAGGATTCATGTCATACTCAAAAAATCTCTACCTTGACTTGAATCCTCCAAATATAGCACAAACAGTGAACTTTCTCTTCTTCTCAAATGCACAACTCAAGTGCATCGAACACTAACCAGGTCCAAGCAATGTTCGAACTTGGTACTTGGTAATTGTGACAACCCGAAAAAAAAAATTATAAGATTTATAAATAAAATCTTGAATGATTAAAATAAAGGTTTAAGAATAAAATCTAGATTGGAAATAGCGGATTAATTTAAAATTTTAAGAAAAACCTATATGGTTTACTATTTGAAAGAGAATAAAGAAAAATATGGGTTACAAAATTTCAAAACCCTAGAAATGGGTTTATATGTACTGGAAGGAATATTAAAGATAAGGTATTAGGGTATCTATAAATTTGATGTAAACTAAAGGGTTATTTTTCTTAATTTGTGGTCTTACTATTTTAATTAAATACTAGTGACCTAATGTAAGAGATTTATTTTATTATCTCAAGTTACTAATTATTTCAAACCTAATTAAAGTAAGTTAATTGGGTTACATAATTCGATGTGTATGAGTGATTATTTAAACTATAAAGGAGTAGAATGTATACCCTAATTAAATAATTAGGCAAAAATAAAATTAAGTCATGAGCCATGTTAATTTTTCAAGCTCAAAGGAATTAAATTAGGAAGCCCAAACTATTAAATGAGTGGCCCAACTTTTACCCAATTAAAAGGGGGGGTATTTTAGACACTTAATAAATTAAATAAAGCAAGTAAAATAAAATCCAAATTGGGAGATTGATAGCGATATGTCGGGTGGATGGGAGAGAAAATGAAACACGTGATTTTATTAGATTTGTAAGGATTTTCCAAGATTGGGAAGGATTTCCGTAGATATGCTAACGATACGCTAAGATTAGAGAGAGAGAGAGAGAGCAAGGAAACTAAGTCTATTAAGCCACGTTACTTCTCCCTTGCTACCACAGCCCCGTTTACTTCTCTGCACCCCTCTTCCACACTACCGAATACTCCCATTCCAAGGCCTGCCGAACCCATGTATACTTGAATTCTATGACAAATCCCCTTGGGTTCTATTATAGTCACATAATTGATCAAGGAATTGAAACTTATTGATCCGAAGCTAGCATATATCCCTCAGATTCAGAAGAGAATTTAAGGTGAGTACTCTGTTTTCAACTATCTCTTATGAAGCTAGCGATCTAATAGGAAGAATTCATAACAAAGAGTTATTCTTTTATATATCAAATGATTGTTAGCATTAATGATGTCTGAGATATAACTTATTAGCATTGTGTTAATATTGTTCTTGTGATTAGGAGTTTATATACATGGACCTTAATGGTTTAAAGGCCAAAGAGCTGGTAAATGAATAAGGAAATGGATTGTGTTATGCAATTAAAAAAGTATGCCTACCAATTGTTTGACAAAATGACAAGGTTAGGACTGATCTAATGTAATAGCATGATAGCCGAATAATGGGGTCTAAACTAATGTAAGTTGTTTTAAACTACCCGGATGTAAGCTATACTTGTTAAATGTAATGAAAATAGATAAACCATACTCAAAATGCTATGAATGGACCGATAACCTAGTGTAAATCATACCTAAAATGAATTATAGAGGCTGTTTTGGAAAGAAAGCATAAAACCTTATGCCCTTAAGCTTTAAGCCATAGAGGTAGTATATATAGTATATATATGATGTGAAAATGTGGTACTCAAGAGCTTGGGGCTGTTATGATGATTTAACATTTAAACACGCCTAAAAATCTCTTTTGCTTACATATGGACTGTTATGGATATTAGTAATAAATCAAGCTTAAAATGCTTTGCTATGACAGTTTTGGCTACTAAGATCTGCACTAACCATTGTAGGTATATAATGTATAAAATGTTATGTTATATTGATGTCTTAAAGAGATTACTTGAATGCCTAAAAGATCCCTTAGCCTTGTTATGGGACTGTTTGAGACGTGATTGCCAAAACTAGGCCTAAATGCTAGCCTTAAGGACTGTTTTGCTAAAATTCGAAACCTGAACTTTGGGGGACAGAATAAAGACCATAAAAAGTTCATAAGAAGCATATAGAAGGTGTTCCTTAACTCACTTAAAGCCTAGCATATGTGTAGCTCAAATTCTTATCTCAAAACCAAAGAAAGTAAGCTCTATAAGGCCATCTAACACTTAGACGAAGAGATGAAATATCTGAACCTTAGAGACATGTCTCAATAGCTATAATAGAACCTAAGAAAGCTACAAAAGCTAGCTAAACCAAGTCTAAAATGTTTTGAGTGCGAGACTTGTTGAAAATCATGTTTTAAACCCCAAAATGGACTGTTTTGGGAAGTTCTTAATACCTGATCATTAGGGACTGTAATGAACACTTATAAAATTCGTAATGGGTGCTAGTAATGGTTCCCAAACTTTACCAAAACCAAAACTAGTAAGAAAGTTAATTTAAAACCTATGTTTAAGCATAAAAGTAGGCTTTGATAGGTCAAAAGTTGCTAGATAACTAAGTATAGTGATATGATGGTAAAAGTATCCTTAAGTAACCTAAATACACATGCCTAGACTATCCTAGTAGCCAAAACTAGAAAAAATTGGAATAGTATAAAAATTGGTTTTGGTGAAAAAGTGAGAAAATTGCCAAATGTGTGCCTTGTTTTGGGAAGCTTAATGGGCATGATCCAGAAAGCTAAACCTTGATTAAAATACCTTGATGTATGGTCTAAAATCAGGAGCAAGTGGTTGAACCAAGATCATAACCCAAAAATTCAAACAAATCATCAAACTAGGCTAGAAAGTCATTCCAACTGCAGTTTTGGAAAATTTTCTAAGTATGGAAATTGTGTTTTTGCCAATTGACTTAAAAACTCAGTTGTAACACCTTAGACATGTGAATTAGAGGTAACCTAGAATATTCCAAGTGTTGGAATGCTAATGTATAAAAGAACTTGAATAGTTAGTACGTAAAAGCTTAAAAAAGTTTGAAAAGTTAGGTTTAGAGGGTCAAAACTCATTCTATGCTTAGAAAACCTAAAGGGATGCTAGAACTAGTTCCAACTTCCAAATAGTTATAATTCAAGTGCTGGAATGAACCCAAGTGGCCAGAAATGAAATTGACAAGAATTGACCAAAACTAGTAAACTTAAAAAAAAAACTGTGAATAATGGCCTAGTTTAGGCCTTAGTTTCAAGAAGCATAAGAGGCTTACTTGGGAACCTAAACCAACACAAACATACTTTGATATATAGGCTAGGAGTATGTCCAGAGATCTATTCCAAAACCCTATTACAAAAATTTCTAAAAATCCACAAAAGTGCCTCAAAAATTATAATTTTGAGTTTTTTTTTGAGTATATTTTAAAAGTAAAGTTTGAAGCTTGTAAATGTCCTAACATGACCAATTAAGTTAATAAAAGTGTGTTATGCTATAAGAACTATTACATGTCATGTTTAGGTGGAATCATATATGCTTGTGCCTATATTTGAACTATAAATGTGAGATATGATTATATGAATTGAATATAGGAAAATATCATGTGTAAACTGTGGAAAAGTGTAGAAATAAGTTATGTGCCTATGTGTACCTAACAGTGTTAGTAAATAAAAACAATATATATATATATATATATATATATATGTGATTGTGGAATGTTAATAAGTAACATACATGATAGTTATTGTATATATAGCTTTAATAACCATAGTAAGCTATGTATATCAATAATATAGACTTTGTGTTATGAGATCACTAAGTAAGTCATACTATATATATATATATATATATATATATATATATATATATATGTAGGCTACTCAGTGACAAGATATTGTGTTAAAAGGTTTAATCGACACAACAGGCAAGTTTCTTTTTAACTCAAACTTGAGTTACTATGTTTCAAGCATGCTAGTGGTTTAATTCTTTATAATTATTCCACATCCTTAAATTGTTGATTTGCACTTGGTGCATGTTGCATGTGACGCCCCCAAATCCGGGTACCTCAAACCCGAATCCGGTGCTACATGGTACATCCCATTCCATACAACATAATAGACATTAATGTAATTACTATATTATTACAACACGTCTTACTCTCAATCCCAGGTTCTATTACCATAACATCATTCCAAATACATAATAAGTCTTAATATTACAACATTACTAATATAAATAACTATGACGCCATCTAGACATTCATCTTGCCCTTTCCCTTGTCCTTACCGGAACCTTCGACCCGCTCGGACTTAGCTGCAATGTTTAATATAAAGCAAGGATGAGCATTCAATTGCCCAACAAGTATAGCAGTTGAATAACAACAATATCATCAATCATATCATTTCTCTTCGACAACTGAACGATAGTTGTGAAATATTCTGAATAAACGAGAATAATACTTTGCTTTCGTTTTAAAAATATATTTTCGAAACGACATTGAGTGGTCATAAGACCTCGAACTTTCTTTTGCTTTCTTGAAAAGGTACATAGCAATATACTGCAAACCGTCTTACTTACGAGCACTTCTAGGTGATCAGCCTATTATACTCTATGTTGATCAACAACTCTAGCTGGAAACGACTATATGCGTTTGTTTAGGCGCTCGATGCCTTGTCAGAATAACTGACTAATAACTGCCCCTAATATTAGGGTTGTTCATCTCATTCATGTCTCGGAATCCTAACCAAAATAATTTGGTTGGATAACTCTACTTAATCATCAATAACATTTCAAGGATTTATTATCAAATCAATAAAACATTTCAATATCTGTCTAGCCGAAACAAATGACATCGACGTTCTCTATAACAGTTCATATATATGTGAACTTGAAAGCTTCAACAATTTATGTCATAACATAGCTCGAATACTTGTGCAAATACTGAAAAATTTACATAAGTAAGGAATTCACACAACCATATATGTATTGCGTAAATCGAAACTTCAAACATCGCATAAGAGTCATGAGAATATAATCAAATGAATCAAATAAACTTGCCCAACACAAGGGTTAGACAATCGTTAGAAAACTTACACAATATACATCTTTTGTATAAGATACGAAACTTGCATTCAACACTGAAAATAAATGAAGCTAGAGAGCTTACCCAACACAAGGGTTAGATAAGGGTTTAGGAAACTTGCCTTAAGCGCTTGCTACTATTTGACGTTAATCGTCCTTCAAATATGTCCTACGCATTTAGACACATGAAAGCCAAACGAAAAATACAACTATGCTATTCATTTCATTTAAGCAAATCTCACGTGACTTAGTCATTTCATGCTTGGGGTCATTCAACTATTACACTAACATATCATACATACGCTTTCGGGTATTTATAACATGTTAGGCCTATGTAAACATGCATCAAATCAACAACACGAAATAACCTTGCATTTCAGCTCTGCAGACCAGCGCAGCTGCGCAGGTCTTACACTTGGGAGTGGCGCAGCTGCGCCACTCTGCATCCAGGGACTTTCAGCTCTGCAAACCAGCGCAGCTGCGCAGGTGCTATGCTTGGGAGTGGCGCAACTGCGCCACTCTGCATCCAGGGACTTTCAGGTTCTGCTACTGCAGAACCCAAAAACCCAAACTCTTGATTCCGTCCCATTTGCTTCTTAGCCATTATACAACAAGTCTATATGACTCAAAACATACTTTTACAACTGAGCTATGCATCATAACATCATTAAATCAATTAATTATTCCTAATTCTCATGTTCCTTAGAGAAATCATTCGTTTGGACATTAAACCAAATAGTTGGTGGGCATGGCTTTAGAGTTCATAACTCATAGCCTATCATTACATGCTTACCCCAGATTTCACATATGAAATCAATTCTCATAGCTTCTGGACATATACAAATAGTACACAACCAATGCACATAACCAAACCAAGATGATTACAACTTCATTATTAACAAAACATGAATAACAGTCCACTAATGTCCATTTCAGTCCATTTCTTGATTCCTTATGCATAGGTCTGATTCTTATTCATTGTTCCACTTTCACATATCATTAACAGGCTTTAATAGAGCTAATTAACAACCATACATGTTCATGCACTAACTAGCAAAATCAGTCACATAACTTCAACAAAGCATAGCAAAACTAAAAGCTTGAAGCTATTATGGAATGGACTAAGATTTCATTGTGTGTACCTCTTGAAGCTTCTTATAGGATGCTAGAGGAATTAATCACAGCTGCTACACACTCCTTCTTCTTCCTCAATTCACCCGAACTCACTCAACTCTTACACTCTCTCAATTTTCAGTTCAACACTTAGCAACAAGAAAGGGATGGAAGGTTTGCAATGGCATGGTTATTTATAGAGGGAATGACCAGAGCTCCTTTGGCTGGGTAGAGGAGGTGAGCGTGCCATACATGGCAGCTCCCCATGGCTGGGAGAGTGAGCTTTGCTCCTTCCCATGCCCGGGTAATCCCCCTCCCTTCTCCCCAATTGCTTTATTCCCTCCTTGCTTCACCAAATGCAGATTTTGCTCCTCCCTAAATGCACCACGTTCTTCATTCTCTTCTCCCTATCTTCCTTCTCCTTCTCACGTACTCTTCTTCCTTCTTCAATTGTAGCCAGCTGATTACATAACTCATTTCCCTCATGGGTCATGGGTTGTGGGTCATGGATGGTGGGTTTGGTTCATGGACTAAGTCCATGAGTTTTGGGCTTCAAATTGGGCCACTCTTGCACTTCTAATTTAATTCTAATTAGGCTTCTAATAAATATTCAATTGGGCTAAAATAAAATCCCACACTTGGATTATTAACCCCTCTCACTAATGCTTTGGCGAAATTATGAAAAGTCATAAAATCGAAAAAGACGTCTTTTGCGTAAATAGCGCTTTAGTGCTATTTCTCTAATGATTTAATCAACTCCAATAAAAATAATAATAATCAAAAATTATCACCTACACATCATATGTAGTAATAAAAATATTCAAACACATAACACGAAATAATATTAATAAAAGTTCAATTTATTCAATAAAATTCATAGGCTCGCGTTACAAAGCTACCCGCGATCCGCGATCGTTACAACCTCCCCCTTATAAGAATTTTGTCCCCAGAATTACGACATAAGGTTAAACAAAAAGATGGGGATAATTCTTCTTCATCTTATCTTCGAGTTCCCACGTCGCTTCTTCGGCGTTGTGGTTCCTCCATACTACCTTCACAGAATATATCGTCTTACTTCGTAAGACTTGCTCTTTCCTATAAATTATCTGAATAGGAATTTCTTCATATGTTAAGTCTTTCTCAACCTGAATAGGTTCATACTCTATCACATGCTTATAGTCTTGCTTATAGGGTCGTAGTACCGACACGTGAAACACGTTATGGATGTGTTCTAACTCAGGAGGTAAGGCTACCTCATAAGCCACTTCTCCTACCCTTCTCAATACTTCAAACGGTCCTATAAACCTCGGACTTAGCTTCCCCTTCTTCCCGAACCGTATCTTCCCCTTCGAGGGAGACACCTTCAAGAATACGTAGCTACCGACGTCGAAGTCTCTCTTCTGGCGATGCTTGTCTGCATATTTCTTTTGCCTGTCTTGGGCCGCGACTAGTCTAACTCTTATTACCTTGACGATCTCTGCAGTTTGTTGTACCAATTCCGGTCCCAACAATTTGTGTTCCCCTACCTCATCCCAGCACAGTGGCGTTCTGCATTTCCTTCCGTATAACGCTTCGTAAGGCGGCATGCCTATACTAGCGTGATAACTATTATTATAGGCGAACTCAACTAAAGGTAGGTGGTCGTCCCAATTCCCTTTAAAGTCCATCACACATGCACGTAGCATATCTTCTAAAGTCTGTATCGTTCGCTCACTCTGCCCATCCGTTTGAGGATGATATGTTGTGCTCAACCTCAGCCGCGTTCCCAATTTCTCTTGCAGACTCTTCCAAAAATTCGACGTGAAACGCGGATCTCGATCCGACACAATCGAAATTGGCACTCCATGTCTAGAAACAATTTCCTTAACATAGAGTTTAGCTAGCTGGTCTAATTTGAACCTAATTCTGATTGGTAAGAAATGCGCCGATTTCGTCAAACGATCCACTATGACCCATATAGCGTCATATCCCTTCTGCGTTGTCGGGAGTCCTACCACGAAATCCATCATGATATGCTCCCACTTCCACTCTGGAATCTCTAAGGGTTGAAGCAACCCACTCGGTCTCTGATGCTCGGCCTTGACTCTCTGACAAGTCAAGCACCTACTAACGCACTCTGCGACTTCTCTCTTCATGTTCGGCCACCAAAAATGTAGTCGGAGGTCTTGATACATTTTTGTACTTCCCGGATGGATCGAGTACCTCGAACTATGGGCCTCTTGCAAAATCTCTTCCCGTAGCTCGGGTACTGGCGGTACCCAAATTCTTCCTTCAAATCTCATCACTCCATCATTGTCGAGTTTATACTTAATCTCCTCTCCTTGGGAAATTCTCTGCCTTATTCCCTCGCACTCCTCATCGCTGAGTTGTGCTTCTTTTACTTGGTCCAATAAGATTGGACGAGTCTCTATCGTGAACAACTTCTCCCCCAATTCTGTCGGGAACCTCACTTCTATCTCCAGTTTAGCCATCTCTGTTATTAGCTCATCTTGAGCCGTTAACATTGACAACTTCCCCCGACCCTTCCTACTTAAGGCGTCGGCCACTACATTCGCCTTCCCTGGGTGATATAGAATCTCACAATCATAATCTTTGATCAATTCTAACCACCTCCTCTGCCTCATATTCAACTCCTTATGTGTGAAAATATACTTTAGACTTTTATGGTCCGTGTATATCTCACATTTCTCACCATATAAATAATGCCTCCAAATTTTCAGGGCAAACACAATGGCTGCCAATTCGAGATCATGAGTAGGGTATCCCCTCTCATAATCTTTTAACTGTCGTGACGCATATGCAATGACTTTACCGTGCTGCATTAGCACGCATCCAAGTCCCTTGTGTGACGCGTCACTATAAACTACAAAATCACCTGTATCATCCGGTAAGGATAATACTGGCGCCTCACTCAACCTTTTCTTGAGCTCTCGGAAGCTCTCCTCGCACTCCTCCGTCCAAACATACTTTACCGTCTTCCTCGTCAATTGGGTTAATGGGGTTGCTATCTTCGAAAAATCCTGAATAAATCTTCGATAGTAGCCCGCTAACCCTAAGAAACTACACACTTCTGTTGGTGTCTTCGGTTGTTCCCAATTAATAACCGCCTCCACCTCCGCTGGATCTACGGATATACCATCTTTGTCGATCACGTGCCCCAAAAAGTGGACTCTCTCTAGCCAAAATTCGCATTTCGAGAATTTCGCATATAACTTCTCCCTCCTCAAGGTTTCCATCACTATTCTTAGGTGTTCAGCATAATCTTCCTGTGTCATTGAGTAGACTAGAATATCATCTATGAACACCACTACAAATTTGTCTAGATGCTACTTGAACACTCTATTCATTAAATCCATAAATGCGGCTGGTGCATTCGTCAACCCAAATGACATCACCAGGAACTCATAATGGCCGTAACGAGTCCTGAACGCTGTCTTAGGTACGTCCTCTCCCCTCACCTTCAGCTGGTGATATCCCGTTCTCAGATCTATTTTAGAAAAGTATTTTTCCCCTTTCAACTGATCAAATAAATCGTCGATCCTGGGCAACGGATACTTATTCTTGATCGTTACTTTGTTCAACTCCCGATAGTCGATACAAAGCCTCAGCGATCCATCCTTCTTCTTCACGAATAACACTGGCGCTCCCCATGGAGACACACTCGGTTGGATATACTTTTTATCTAACAATTCTTGCAGTTGGACCATCAACTCCTTCATCTCTACTGGCGCCATTCTATATGGTGCCCTTGAAACTGGTGTCGTTCCAGGCACTACGTCTATTACAAACTCGATCTCTCTATCTGGTGGAAGTCCTGGCAATTCATCTGGAATACGTCAGTGAATTCATTCACGATAGGTATTTGCCCCATTTCGGCTCCCTCTCGTTGGGTATCAACAATGTGGCACAGATAACCTACGCACCCTTTTCTTAACAGCTTTCTCGCTTGCATCGTCGATAACATACTTGAACGTCTAGGATATTTACAACCGTAGAACACTACCTTAGACTGCTTCGAAGTCTGAAGGTTTACGCTTTTCTTCTGGCAATCGATTACTGCCCCATGATTAAACAACCAATCCATTCCCAGTATTACGTCAAATTCTCCCAATCTAATCGGAATCAAATCTACCGATAACTTACTCCCTCTAATTTCAACGCAACAATTCCTATGAACATGTTCAACAGGGATTACTTCCTTATTCGCAACTTCTATGTTCAAGGGAGACTCTAGTTTCTCTAGAGGTAAGCTTAAACGTTGAGCAAATTCACATGATACAAAAGAACAGGTCGCACCCGAATCAAACAACACATATGCATTAATATTATTGATCGGACTGATACCTGAGACTACGTCTCCTGATGTCACTGCATCTTGGACCGTCATATTGAAGGTCCGGGCTGTTGGTCTACTTGGTGGAGCTGGACTAGTCATAGTCAGCTTGCCACTGCTATTCTCATTGCCTTCCCCATCTGTCCCTTTCTTTGGGCAATTCCTTCCCATGTGGCCTAGTGCTCCGTAAACGAAACACCCACCGATCTTCTTCGGGTTAGGGTAGTTAGGAGAGATGTGTCCCTCCTGCCCACAGTTGTAGCATGCCGTCCTTCCCTTCAAGCAGACCCCCAGGTGATTCTTCCCGCAGGTCTTACACGGCTCTACCCCTCTTCTTTGGGTCCCCTTGTTTGTTCCCGGTATTCCCAAAGTTGTTCCATTTCCTCTTCTGGTTCGCTTCCACTGGCTACATCAGTCTTACTTCCTCCTTCGCTCCGACCCTTATTCTTCTTTTCCCTATTGTAGAGGCTTAGCGCCTCACTCCCTCCTTCGGCTATGATAGCCTTTTCCAAGATTGATCCAAAGGTATCGATCTGTAACACGATCACCTTGCTGTAGAGCCAGGGTTTCAGGCCCTGCTCAAACCTCCTCGTCTTCCTTTCCTCGGTGTCCACTTGGTGTGGAGCAAACTGAGCCAGCTCGTTGAACTTGGCAGCATATTGGGGTACTGTCAGGTTCTCCTGTTTCAGTTCTAAGAATCGCATCTCCATGCGACTCTGCATGCTCTTGGGAAAGTAGTTCTCGAAGTACAACTCCTTGAATCGTTTCCAAGCAATGACTCCTTCTCCAGCCCTATTCTGGTTTGCTTCCCACCAGAAGTTAGCCTCACCCTTCAGTAGGTAGGTAGCAAAAGTGGTCTTTTGCCCCTCTCCAACCCCAGCAATGATGAATGCTTTCTCCACCTCCTTACTCCATGATTGAGCCTCTATAGGCTCGGTGGTCCCCTTAAATTCGGGCGGTCCCACACTCTTAAAGTCCTTAAAGTTGGCAACACGCGCAACTGGAGGAACGACAGGTGGTACAGTTGGAACTCTATTCAAAGCTCCTACTAGTAAGTCTATGAATTGCTGCATAGGGTTTCCCGGTTCCCTAGTCTCACTCTCATTATCGGATTCTCTATTCTCATTCCTCTGCGTTCCCTGTCTTCCTCTTCCTCTCCATCTCGGCGGCATTTTTCTGTTAAACAAATTATGCCACTATTAATCTACTATCCATCCTCAAGTATTTTATTAACACAACACATACACATACTCATCACAAGGCACATTTAAAAAAATAAACTTATATTAATATGCTTCATATTTCATACATCTTGTAACACATAGCTTCTGCTATTCGCATACAATATATCCCTTTATTACTAAAAAGATGGGATTTACACCAGATAATCTATTACATATACAAAATTTAGGATTTACATCCTTACAAGGTACACATCTAGACCTCGTCTAATCACTGAACTAGACCACGCCTAATGGCGTCTGCATACTCGTCGTCAGCTATGGCCATCACCAAATCCCTACTACTGGTGTGCCTGGTCTGGCCCTCCTCTACTGGGTAATGGGTCACCCTATGCTGAAATCGCCCATGTGAAGACCTGAAGGCATAGTTGGACCTATCGGGCCTCACCTTCTTGATCCTCGCCTCTTCTTCCAGGTCATCGGCCCGATCTTCGGCCCTGATCCTATCATCAATCTCTGCCTCCCAGTAGGCCTCTAACTCATGCCTCTCTTACAAGAGTTCTTGTACCCTCGCCTCTAAGGCTTGAACTCTACCTCTTAGTGCTACATTCCTGTCAAGTACCACTTCAAACAGATTATTCATGTCTGATGGTGCCACTTCCTCCTCTTTAGAAGGCACAACATCCGATAATATATCATCTGCTTCCTCCTCATGCTCGGACGGATCCCCATCAAGTGAAAGGTCGATCTCTGGTTCCTCCTCCGGATCGTCCTCTGGGTCACTATTTACTTGAGCCTCAACCTCTGCTAGCGGCTCGGGTGTTGGCTCGGGTGGAGCGGTCAGCTCCTCGCTCACTACATGGATATCTCTATACTCGGGCTCTTCTCCAGACATCTACAAACCAATTTACTAACTCGATTAGTACATAACAATAACAAATAATATTATAACACTTAACAAATATCGTTTATTTTAAGTATACTTTTAGTTCTTTTGATGAATTTCCTCAATTCATCCCTTAACAACTCTATTTGAGTTCATTTACTAACTCTTCCATTCTCTCTATGGTCATATTCCTAAGGTTTTCCCCAACCTAAGGTTTATAACCTATCAGCTTTGATACCAACCTGTGACGCCCCCATATCCGGGTACCTCAAACCCGAATCCGGTGCTACACGGTACATCCCATTCTATACAACATAATAGACATGAATGTAATTACTATATTATTACAACACGTCTTACTCTCAATCCCAGGTTCTATTACCATAACATCATTCCAAATACATAATAAATCTTAATATTACAACATTACTAATATAAATAACTACGACGCCATCTAGACGTTCATCTTGCCCTTTCCCTTGTCCTTACCAGAACCTTCGACCCGCTCGGACTTAGCTGCAATGTTTAATATAAAGCAAGGATGAGCATTCAATTGCCCAGCAAGTATAGCAGTTGAATAACAACAATATCATCAATCATATCATTTCTCTTCGACAACTGAACGATAGTTGTGAAATATTCTGAATAAACGAGAATAATACTTTGCTTTCGTTTTAAAAATATATTTTCGAAACGACATTGAGTGGTCATAAGACCTTGAACTTTCTTTTGCTTTCTTGAAAAGGTACACAACAATATACTACAAACCGTCTTACTTACGAGCACTTCTAGGTGATCAGCCTATTGTACTCTATGTTAATCAACACTCTAGCTGGAAACGACTATATGCGTTTGTTTAGGCGCTCGATGCCTTGTCAGAATAACTGACTAAAAACTGCCCCTAATATTAGGGTTGTTCATCTCATTCATGTCTTGGAATCCTAACCAAAATAATTCGGTTGGATAACTCTACTTAATCATCAAAAACATTTCAAGGATTTATTATCAAATCAATAAAACATTTTAATATCTGTCTAGCCGAAACAAATGGCATCGACGTTCTCTATAACAGTTCATATATATGTGAACTTGAAAGCTTCAACAATTTATGTCATAACATAGCTCGAATACTTGTGCAAATACTGAAAAATTTACATAAGTAAGGAATTTACACAACCATATATGTATTGTGTAAATCGAAACTTCAAACATCGCATAAGAGTCATGAGAATATAATCAAATGAATTAAATAAACTTGCCCAACACAAGGGTTAGACAAGCGTTAGAAAACTTGCACAATATACATCTTTTGTATAAGATACGAAACTTGCATTCAACACTGAAAATAAATGAAGCTAGAGAACTTGCCCAACACAAGGGTTAGACAAGGGTTTAGGAAACTTGTCTTAAGCGCTTACTACTATTTGACGTTAATCGTCCTTCAAATATGTCTTACGCATTTAGACACATATGCACATACCAATTAGTCTCACAATAGACACCAAACATTGGCTTACATTAATCAACACATTATAATCATTACGAACATTGATTGCCACTACGATTACCCAAACGGGGGTCTCACGTGACTTAGTCATTTCATGCTTGGGGTCATTCAACTATTACACTAACATATCATACATATGCTTTAGGGTATTTATAACATGTTAGGCCTATGTAAACATGCATCAAATCAACAACACGAATCAACCTTGCATTTCAGCTCTACAGACCAGCGCAGCTGCGCAGGTCTTACACTTGGGAGTGGCGCAGCTGCGCCACTCTGCATCCAGGGACTTTCAGCTCTGCAAACCAGCGCAGCTGTGCAGGTGCTATGCTTGGGAGTGGCGCAACTGCGCCACTCTGCATCCAGGGACTTTCAGGTTCTGCTACTGCAGAACCCAAAAACCCAAACTCTTGATTCCGTCCCATTTGCTTCTTAGTCATTATACAACAAGTCTATATGACTCAAAACATACTTTTACAACTGAGCTATGCATCATAACATCATTAAATCAATTAATCATTCCTAATTCTCATGTTCCTTAGAGAAATCATTCTTTTGGACATTAAACCAAATAGTTGGTGGGCATGGCTTTAGAGTTCATAACTCATAGCCTATCATTACATGGTTACCCTTGACTTCACATATGAAATCAATTCTCATATCTTCTGGACATATACAAACAGTACACAACCAATGCACATAACCAAACCAAGATGATTACAACTTCATTATTAACAAAACATGAATAACAGTCCACTAATGTCCATTTCAGTCCATTTCTTGATTCCTTATGCATAGGTCCGATTCTTATTCATTGTTCCACTTTCACATATCATTAATAGGCTTTAATAGAGCTAATTAACAACCATACATGTTCATGCACTAACTAGCAAAATCAGTCACATAACTTCAACAAAGCATAGCAAAACTAAAAGCTTGAAGCTATTATGGAATGGACTAAGATTTCATTGTGTGTACCTCTTGAAGCTTCTTATAGGATGCTAGAGGAATTAATCACATCTGCTACACACTCCTTCTTCTTCCTCAATTCACCCGAACTCACTCAACTCTTACACTCTCTCAATTTTCAGTTCAACACTACTTAGCAACAAGAAAGGGATGAAAGGCTTGCAATGGCATGGGTATTTATAGAGGGAATGACCAGAGCTCCTTTGGTTGGGTAGAGGAGGTGAGTGTGTCATACATGGCAGCTCCCCATGGCTGGGAGAGTGAGCTTTGCTCCTCCCCATGCCCGGGTAATCCCTCTCTCTTCTCCCCAATTGCTTTATTCCCTCCTTGCTTCACCAAATGCAGATTTTGCTCCTCCCCAAATGCACCACGTTCTTCATTCTCTTCTCCCTCTCTTCCTTCTCCTTCTCCCGAACTCTTCTTCCTTCTTCAATTGTAGCCAGCTGAATACATAACCCATTTCCCTCATGGGTCATGGGTTGTGGGTCATGGATGGTAGGTTTGGTTCATGGACTAAGTCCATGAGTTTTGGGCTTCAAATTGGGCCACTCTTGCACTTCTAATTTAATTCTAATTGGGCTTCTAATAAATATTCAATTGGGCTAAAATAAAATCCCATACTTGGATTATTAACCCCTCTCACTAACGCTTTGGCGAAATTATGAAAAGTCATAAAATCGAAAAAGACGTCTTTTGCGTAAATAGCGCTTTAGTGCTATTTCTCTAATGATTTAATCAACTCCAATAAAAATAATAATAATCAAAAATTATCACCTACACATCATATGTAGTAGAAAAATATTCAAACACATAACACAGAATAATATTAATAAAAGTTCAATTTATTCAATAAAATTCATAGGCTCGCGTTACAAAGCTACCCGCGATCCGCGATCGTTACATTACATATGTTCACCTGGTATAAAAGGCTGATCACCTTGATTACCAAATTTTGTTAATGGTTATTGTTGACCACTCAACGTTATTGATTCAGTTATTCATTTATTGAAATTGATGCTCAATCTTTCACAATGGTTATATATTGTTGAAAGTTCAGAAAACTATATTCTTTTTTTCAATCATGATATATCTTTATTGTATTTAAACTTGCTGAGCAAAGTAGTTGCTCACTCTTACTATATCATGATAACATTTCAGTTAAGTCCGAGTGCTTCAGGAGGAACAAAGACTGGAGGAAACGTTCAAGAGTAACTTAAATATATAATCGCCATTTCTTTCAAACTCTAAACCAACATCGGAGGTACCTTGCAAGTATCTTAAAATCCATTTCATAACATCCCAATGAATTTTACCGGGACATGATAAGTAACTACTTACCACAGTAATGGCATGTGAAATATCTGGATGAGTACAAATCATAGCATACATGAGGCTACCAACTGCACTAGAGTAGGGAACACTTGACATATACCTAACCTCCTCATCTATCTGAGGAGATAATTCAGCTGATAATTTAAAGTGAGCAGTAAGAAGAGCACTTACTAGTTTAGCATCCTTCATACCAAAACGATCTAACACCTTCGCGATGTAGTCTTTCTGAGATAAGTATAATTTCTTAATTCTACAATCTCATTGAATCTCCATGCCAAGAATTTTCTTAGCAGCCCCTAAATCTTTCATCTCAAACTCAATGCTCAACTATGATTTCAGTTTACCAATCTCTAAACTATCTTTTGCTGCAATCAACATATCATTAACATAAATCAATAAATAGATAAATGAGCCATCCTGAAGTTTCCTGAAGTACACACAACTATCATATTGACTTATGCTATATTTAGTAGTACCTATAAATGAATGAAATCATTTATACCACTGCCTAGGAGATTGCTTTAAACCATATAAGGACTTTTTCAATAAGCAAACATGGTCTTCCTTTCCTTGAATCTGAAATCCTTGAGGTTGACGCATATAAATCTTTTCATCAAGTTCACCATACAAGAAAGCTGTTTTCACATCGAGTCGTTCCAACTCCAAATCATGCATAGCAACCAAACCAAGTAATACTCGAATAGAGCTGTGTTTCACAACTGGTGAAAACACATCATTGAAGTCAATTTCCCCGACTTGACCGAATCCCTTAGTTACTAGTTGAGCCTTGTAGCTAGTGTCTTCAACTCCTAGGATGCCTTCCTTTTTCTTAAATATCCATTTGTAGCCCACAATTTTCTTACCTTTAGGTGGTTTTACAAGCTCCCAAGTCTGATTTTTCTGAAGAGATTCCATCTCTTCATTCATAGCGAACAACCATTTTTCTGAATCATTCGAGGAAACAACATCTTTTATAAGTCACATGATCGCTATACTCAACTGCCTCGGTAACTGATAAGGCATAAGCAACATAATCTGAAACTCATATCTCTGTGGTGGTCGCACTGTCCTCTTTGCCCTATCTCTAATGAGACTACACTAATTGTCCACATGTTCCTCCTCTAGAACTATATTTTCATCTGCAACATTATTAATAGACACGTGATCTAAACTCTGCTGTGATTTCTGAACCTGAGGAGAAGTTACTTTAAGCTCCACCTTCTGACCAACACTATCAAAACTATCAATACAAGGAACAGAGGATTCCTTGTTCTTATGAAGCATATCTGACTCATTAAAAGTAACATCTCTGCTAATGATGACCTTTGCTGACTTCTGATCTGCACACCAAAGTCTATAACCCTTCACACCATAACCATAACAAAAAAGATGTATTTTTTTGCTCTAGGTTCGAGTTTTCCCTCATTCACATGTGCATATGCAGGACAACCAAACATCTTAAGAAATGAATAATCTGCAGGATTACCTGACCAAACCTCTTTAGGGGTCTTACATTATATAGCTATGCAAGGAGAACGATTCACCAAGAAAGAAGTCGTGTTCACTACTTCTACCCAAAATTCTTTGCCCAAACTTGCATTTAACAACATACACCTAGCCTTCTCTATCAAGGTTCTGTTCATCCGTTCCGCAACTCCATTCTGTTGTGGTGTCTTCACAGTTGTACGATGTCTAAAAATTCCTTCATTCTTACAGAACTCATTGAACCTAGTCTCATTAAACTCAAGGTCATTATCTGATCTGAACCTCTTAATCTGATTTCTTGTCTGCTTCTTAACCAAAGTTTTCCACTATTTGAAAGTCACAAAAACTTCATTCTTATGTTTCAAGAAGTAGACCCAAACCTTCTTGGAGTAATCATCAATAAAGGTTAGCAGATAATGTGCACCGCTACCTTTGGAAGGAACCCGTGAAGGGCCCCAAAGGTCTGAATAAATATAGTCCAAAGTCCCTTTTGTTCTATAAACTACAGTCTTAAAACTAACTCATTTCTGCTTCTCCAAGACACAATGCTCACAGAAGTCCATCTTTCTTATTTTTTGTCCAGATAAAAGACCTCTTTTACTCAAAGCATCCATGCCTCTTTCACTCATATGGCCTAATCTCATATGCCACAACCTGGTGGTGTCATCTGTAGTAACTGAAGAACAAATTGCATCTGAATCTGTAAATGTAGAACCCTCTAACTTATATAAAGTGCCGACCTTGATTCCTTCCATCAACACAAGAGAGCCTCCACTAATTTTCATAACTCCACCTTCAGTTGTGTACTTACACTCGTTTTCATCTAGTGTACCCAAAGATATGAGATTCTTCTTCAAACCTGGAACATGTCTAACATCTGACAATGTCCTAATTATGCCATCATGCATCTTCAGTTTAATTGTACCAATGTCAATTACTTTACATTTAGAATTATTTTTCATCAAAATAATTCCACCATCAAATGGTTCATATGTGGAGAACCAATCACGAGTAGGACACATATGATAAGAACACCCAGAATCCAAAATCCAATCACTGCTAAGTCTTTCTCTGTAAATCGGCTACTAACAGAAGATCATCACTATCCTCAGGAACGCTAGCCTGAGCAGGTTTTCTTGCCCCCCTGATTCTGCTGGTTCTGCACATTCTGTTCACTATTAATCTGACAATGATTATCTCCTCTATGTTCTTTATTTTTTAACTTTGGACAATTACGTTTTATATGCCCCTTTGCATGACAGTAGTTACAGCTAAAATTCTTATTCCGAGATTTTGATCTGTGTGTACTGCCACTTTTTGAACTTCTCTCAACTGACCTCCCCTTGACAAATAATTCAACACCTTGATCATCACTTTTCTCAAAAGTTATATCAGAATCTAGTTTTTGTTTACTCATAAGATTTGTCTTAACATCCTCAATTGAGATAGTGTCTCTACCATAGATCATAATGTCTCTAAAGTGCTTATATGAAGGAGGTAATGAGACTAACAACAATAGGGCTTGATCTTCATCATCAATATTCTGCAATTCAGTTACAATTGAATTAAATTCAGTGATATGAGATTTGATTTGAGTACCTTTTGACATATGCAAGGTGTAAAGACGCTGTTTAAGTCTCAATCTATTGGTGAGGGACTTCGTCAAATAGAGAGACTCTAATTTCTACCACAAATCAGCAACTGTAGTTTCCGCTAACACCTCTTGCAACACATCATTCGAAAGGCACAACTGAATTGCCGAAAGTGCTTTATCATCCATAGTTTCCCATTCTGACTCAAACATTTCGCTAGCTTTTTTCGTCTCCCAATCTGTATCAGATATATCTACAAGCTTCATTGGCTTCCCTACAATGACTTTCTTCAAGCCTTTCTGAGTAAGAACAACTTTCATCCGAACCTGCCAAAGACTGGAACTAATATTCCCGTCGAATTTGTCAATATCAAATTTCGTTGATGAAGTCAAACTCAACGCCATAGTATGGATCGATAAGAACCAGGCTCTTGATACCAGTTTGTTATGACAAACACAATAAATCAACGTAGAAAGATAAAGACAATAACATAAGGTTTTACGTGGAAACCCAAATCGGGAAAAAACCACGGAGAAGGTAGAAGAATTCCACTAAAAAAATATCTGAAGATTACAAGATAAAGAGAGAGAACTATAAGAATTATTAGAATGTTTCTAACTAAATCTGAATATCTCTTCTCCAAAATCCTAGCACCTATATTTATAGGCCATAAGAAATTTCATAACCAAATAAGATAGGAAAAACCAAATTGAGTATAATTAGGAAAGATAATTTTTCTAAACTAAAATCGAATTCTAGGTAATACCTAAATCCAAATCCAATAAGGATTCATGTCATCCTTAACATTTAATAAAAATTTCTCCGAAACAATTTTTATTTCCTATATATTTAGGTGAAGAATGAAGATATAGGCTCATACATTACTATAGTTCATTGAACTGGCCTAATGCCTCATATTGCAATGTTTTAAATCAATATTTGTGGATTTTACAAACACGTACGTGCGTTATGTGATAACTTCGATTGATTTAGTAGTTGCTTCATCACCATATTATATGTTCTGTTTCGTTTTCTCGAGTAGGGATGGAAGTGTGATTTATGGCAATGATAATGAGGGTATGTTTAGGGTAAGAACATTCAAAGATGGAAAATTAAAGCTTTTGGATGATGGGCTTATTGAACACGATGACAATGGGATTCCTATCTCAGGTGATGTCCGAAATTATTGGGCAGGTTTCTCCCTTCTGCAAGCCTTATTTGTCAAAGAGCACAATGTTGTTTGTGATATGCTCAAAGTACGCTAACAATATCATGCGGTTTTTCTCTTTAATTTCCAATTAAGTTTAGTCTATCAAGTATTATCATTTCAACTTCTTGGTTTTAGGGACGTTACCTTGATTTTGATGATGAAAAGCTCTACTGGCATGTCAGATTAGTTACTTCTGTTGTAATTGCTAAAATTCATACAATTGGACCGTAGAACTTTTAAGAAATTCAAGGATTTTTGAACACTCTTTTAGCAGGAATGAGGATCAACTGGTAAAAAGCCACAAGGACTTAATTTTAATTTCCTTTATATATGAATGGCCATTGAAATTCCCATCTCCCAATCAAATAATCACTTAATGTGATCCTTTTATGAAGTATTTGTAAAATTAATTTTATCTTGCAGGTATGGTTTTCTTAAAAAGAAATTCAAGGATTTTTTTTGGACATATTTGTGGACCATTAATATTAAGTGGATTAGTTGGTCTTAAAAGGCCAAGAGATCATGGAATTCCCTATTCTTTGCCAAAAGAGTTTGTAAGCGTTTACAGAATACATTCGCTTCTACCCGATAAAATTCTGCTGAGGGACATCAAATCCAAAATTCCAAAGAACAAATGTCCACCAATTCAAGAAGAGTACTAATATTTATCTGCACTTAATTAACATCATGTTTTATAATCCTATAGTCTATTGCTATTTGCTAAGAACAACTAAACTATATCACTAATTGAAATTGATAATACTTTTTTTTGTCCTAGGGTGGATATGAAGGAAATGATTGGAAAAAAAAGGAGAGATAAGATTATCTAAGTTTGGAATAGAGCAGATGTCGGTGTCAATGGGTCATCAAGCTTGTGGAGCTATCACATTATGGAACTATCCTTCACGGATGAGGAATCTTATTGCTCATGATATTAATGGAGAAGATAGACCTGATCCAGTTGACATGGCTGCCTTAGAGAGTAATTTTTATAATTCCTTAAAAATCTTTTAGTGTTTGTGAGAGCCTAGTAGTCCCTTTCCATAAAATGATCAGCAGTCTTTCTTTGTGGGTTATACTTTGTGCATAAACAGTTGTATTTCTTCACATTCTATACAAATTTTTATGCAAAATGTAAAAGACGACTCCTGATTCCAGACAGCCTATTTAGACAGTCTATAGAAATAAATTATATTTATATAGTTGAGAGTTGCATTTCAAATGAATTTTGTTATACAAATATTATACAATTGCAATGTCATGCTGTATAAATACAACTTGTTAATATTGATTGCCCAAACAAACTGTCTAAAATTATGATCCATAAAAGACTCTGATTCTATTTTTGTCTGATATTGTCGTGCTCCCATTTTCTCCATCTTTTATTTAGATTTTCCATTGAAAATTATGTATAATTCCTATATTATGCTGCATATCATAAAACATTGCCATTAGAATGTTGTCCGGTTCTATGTTACCCTTTTCTTTTCAAATTTTAAACTCCATTGTAACACATTGATTTTGGCTAGTTTATAGAGCTAGAGAGAGGAATGTTGCTCGATACAATGAGTTTAAGAGGAATTTGTTTATGGCTCCCATTAGCAAATGGGAAGATTTATCGATCCATGAAAAAATTGTTGAAACTCTTCGCGATGTACATGGAGATGATGTTGAGAAGTTAGATCTTCAAGTTGGCTTACATGCAGAGAAAAATATCAAAGGCTTTTGCCATCAGTGAGACTGCATTCTTCATCTTTTTACTTATTGCATCAAGGCACGTTCACTCAAAACTAGTTTTTGGATTTCCACGTAATAAAAACATAACTTTAAATTTTGTTTTAGTACTAGATTTATGTTATTTTCTATCTTTTTTTTGTGGATATACGTAATGTTTAGGAGGCTGGAATCTGATCGATTTTTTATAACTAATTTTAACTCGAAAATATACAAGACATTGAAAGATGTTATTGATCGGCATTTCCCTAAAATGACAAAAAAATGGATGAGATGTTCAAGTGCATTTTCAGTGTGGGATTCAGAGCCAACTTCAGCTAATTTTATACCTCTATACTTGCGTTCAACTACATGAATGATCCATTTTGATGAACAATATGTGAAGGTCAAAAGTTTTTGTAAGAAACAAGATGGAGTTTTGTAAATATTATAAGACTGGTCAATTTTTGAATCATATGTTGATTTTGGAGTAAAGTTAGGGTGACAAAATATGATTATAAAAAACTTAAAAAGTAGATACAAAATGATGTATCATGAGTGTAATTAGTAGATGTTCTATCATATATGGGTGGTTTTAATGGTTATAACCAATAACTATCGTCCATATTAATTTGTAATTTTTTTTTTGTATCCAGTCTTTTGTCACCAACTCATTATTGGTTGACTTTGTTACAATTCTGAATTATAAATTGACTTTAGGAGGTAACATAATATTTCAAAGGAAATGTTGTTATATTGTCTCGAAGTACAAATGGGTATTATCCCCCGTTACAAATTTATCTTTCAAGCCTTCAACATAAATTGTGTAACAAACTGTAAATTGAAAAAATTCTTCGGCTTTTTTTTCCGTTAAAGTTACATAATTTATAATTGAATATAATGGGACATCATGGTCAACTAAAATGGATGTAAATTTGTTTTTATTAAAAATGTATTAAGTGTTGAAATTAAATCCCAATTTAAAAATATTTAGATGAAAAATAGTACAAAATGATATGTCATATCAACTAAGTCTTTAATATGCAACTACTAATATGAACACGTTATATATATATATATATTGTTCTGAGAAAGTAGGATGGTGTTTGCTTACTAATTTCAATAACTTTAGCTATATGTCTACCAATAACCATATTCTTACGCTACAACCATCTCCAAATATTTATTTTGGAGATTCGGTATTCACTCCCTTCCGCTTAAAAATATATATAAATTCAATAATTTTCATATAATAATTTTAAAGAATAAAGTTATTTTTTTATGAAGACTAAATATAATAGACACATATTGTTAGAACTTAACATATTTCATATTTTAAAACATTACTATCAAAATTAATTCTAATAATAATCATTTACTATAAGTTGTAACCTTAATTATACATAAATGAAATACTGATTTATGATTGTAATACAACAATATATACATCTTAGCTTTTACAAATTATCGATCCAATCCAGTATATATATTATTTATCCTAAGGTAAGTAGGACAATTCTAAAATATTTTGTAAAATCGATAATATTCACTTTAAAATTTATACAATTCTAGAACTTTTTATTACGTGTAGCATTGTGATTGTATATTATTTTTAGTACGTGAAGTTGAGTGAAATTAATTATATTATTAGATTTTAGAAAATAATTATGATACATAAAATTAAAAAACGAAACACTTTTTGTTAAAATAATAAAATTACATAAAAAATTTTAATTAAAAAATAAAACTATTCGTTTTTTTAGTTATTCCGATGTTTTAGACATATCAATTATCAAATAATTTTTTTTATTCAATATTCAGCTTCATTCAACTTATTTAGATTATTTAAATATTCACAACTATTTTATTCAATTTTATCAAACAACTCTAAAATTTGTTTTCTAAAAGACAAATTACCCGCGCGCGACCAAAGGAGCACGGTTGAAGCTTGTGAACTAAAATGGTAACAAAGCTCGCGGCAAAAACGTTCACATTTGACCAAAATTTCAAATCTGTTTGGCGACAAACTTTAAGAACTTTCGAAAAACCATCTAATCATAAAGTGCCACGTTTTGTCAATATGTTCTGTCTATTGACTTTCTTACGTGGCTTTCTTTAACCGGTTAATACCAAATAATTTATCATAGTCCCTCAGTACATAGTCACATTTATTTAGAGAATTTTTATTTCTATAAATAAAAATTAATATTTCTACGACGTCTTACTATTTATTATCTGAATATTTGACATATGTTCTTCTTCCCGCCATTTTCTCTCTATTACCCCCTCCATTCAGTCGACTCAAAAACCCAGAATTTTTTACAGACAAGAAAAGGGGAAAAATGGGTATCAAAGATCTTTTGAGGTTCTTGATGCCTTATGTTGAACCCATTCACATCAAGAAATATGCCGGCAAGCGTGTAAATGTTCCGCCTTTCTTTTATTTCCTTCCCCTTTACCATGTAACATTGCAAAAATGTTCTTAATTATTTTATTCAATCAATCAAATCTCTCATTCATTTGGGTTTTTTTAACTTTTAATTTTGTTTTCTGGATGTAGGTAAAATCAATTTATAATTCATTTGTTCTTAAATTTGTCTCTTTTTTTTTTTAATCTGGGTGCATGTGGGAATTGATGCTTATTCATGGCTTCATGAAGGAGGTATTTTATTTTTTTTTTTTTTTTGGGGGGGGGGGGGGGTGTTTATTCATGTATTATGGAGCTTTGTCTCAATATGGATGGTGATAAGAAACTGCAGTACTTAAAGTACTGTATGCACCAGATTAATATGCTTTGCCACCATAAATCACACCGGTGGTTGTTTTTGATGGCGGGAACCACCCGAGTAAGGCTGAGACAGAGAAAGATTGCCACAGGCATGTTACTTTTGATTTAGTTTAGCATCACATTGTAATTTCTGGTATATCACCTTATGACGATTAAGACCATGACAATTTTCATTAATTTTTTTGAAAAAGAAATTATTGATTTTGTTTAGAAAAAGAAAGGCTAACCTCGATTTAGCTACGGAGAAGCTCAAGGATGGGAATACTGGTGCTGCATATGAGCTGGTTCAGGTATTAGTATTTTTGCTTTTACTTACCGACTTCAATTTTGTTTGTCTGCTTTGTCTTTAATTGGTTGAGTTAAGCTGTGTTTAGTAGTATTTGGGCTAGTTTTATTTGATTTAACTAAATTTTTTCAATAATATCCGGGAAAAGGATTTCAATTTTTTCTGTTGTACTTGCAAAGAAAATATGACTCATTTTGGGGACTGAAGGAGTAGTTGTTAGTGTACCATTAGTACTTCTTAGGGGATAAATTATGCAAGAAACTTTCAATTTGGCACTTTTAATTTATAGTATGTGAGTATGATTATAACCCTTTATCAATCCCATTTGTATGGTTGCTGTATTTTAAGAGTGACATTTCCTAAATGATCTTTTTACAGAATTGAAATTGTATGGATAATAGACATTCACTAGTTCTATGAACTTTTTGATACTTTCTAAAATAGGATAATTTAGTTGATCCACAAAGTTCGATGGCCACCCATGAAAAACTTTTTCTGACTACTCAATTTTCAAGGAGAGCTTCTTGTTTCCAATGAATCACAATTAAACTCTCTAGTAAAAATCTACCTGAATCCAAAATTGTCGAGTAATACTGACTATTGACTTTTAAAGTCGGATCAAACACCAAAACATCTCTGTTGTTACCTTAAATTCATGTAATAGGATCAAGTTTTGTTCTTTAATAGGCTGTTCTCAATTCTTTATTCCTATACATAACAAGAAGTAATGTTTGGCTGCATTGTTAGATCACTAAGAAGTTTACTTTTCATACATTAATATCTTCTTTTTGACATGAGAGGGCAGTGAATATCACACCAGCAATGGCACATCAACTGATTCAGGTACTCATATCCACATAGTTTCAATATAATCTTTTCACCGAGTACTTATATTTTCGTTGTCTGTCCACAAAAGCTTTTGAACGTTGTTCCAAGTGATTTCAAAATTTCTTTTGTCGGACTCAAAAAATCAATATATTTTAGATTCTTATTTTGATTACATAAATTGTTACTCCAGATTCTGAGATCAGAGAACATTGAATTTGTCCTAGCTCCATATGAGGCTGATGCGCAGTTAGCATACCTGTCCACTCTTGAACCAGAAAAGGTGGAATAGCAGCAGTAATCTCAGAGGATAGTGATCTACTGGCCTATGGTTGCCCATCTGTAAGATTTCCAATGAAACTTTTGTAAGTCCAGATGGAGATTTACTTATCTCCTGTTGCCATAAAGATTCTTCATTGGAGTATTAAAGTTGTCTTGTTTTGATTTAAATGGGGCCATGAGCAGGTTAATTTTAAGATGAACCAGTTAGGCAATGGTGAGGAGATAGTACCTTCCTTCCGAAATTTTGATAGAAACTTGTTCATAAACACTTATGTAGCTCTTCTTAATGTGTATATATTTGTAAGGACTTGATCTGGTTTAAGATTCCTCCTTCAATTAAACCACTCCCTAAATTAAAGCCAATATCAAAACTGAATTCTATTCTACATGTAAACGAAAAGACCTTTCTCTGTCAGTATTGTAACGCTCTCAAATCCGGGTCCTTTGAACCTCGAGTTCGGTGCTCACGATCCAACCTCAACCTGTCTTTATGTTGTTATTTAATAACATAAATAATAAAAATACATTATTGTTAAAACGTTTCTCAACTTTTTTTCGTTTCCCTGAAATCGCAACCTTTACCATTCATATTTAACATATACTACTTTTCTTATAGTATTCATCGTATAATTTCACCTTATAACAATAAATGTAAAGTTCATAATCAATATCAAAACAAATATCTTTTATTCGATATTTTAAGTTTAATACAACTCCATCTATTTACATCATAAATAGCTATCTCAACTTAATACAACTCAAGTAAATAAAACAATAAATATTTCCTTCTTTATGCGTCTCAAGTCTTTAGTGTCATGATCGCTAGAGAATTAAACCTTTAATCTGCAAATGAAATTATTTGCAAGAATGAGCGCGACGGCTCAACAAGTTCAACAGTTAACACATTTCATACTTTACGAAGCATACATGCTTTGCATTATATTCATGCGTCATGCATTTCATGTTGTGCATCTCATATATATACATATGCCTCATACGTTTCATGTTATGTAACTTAAACACGATTCTCAGTTTGTATACATCGCATTTAATCACTTCCATGTAACACAAATTTTACACGTAACATATCTATCAAGTTCACACGAAACAATAAATTATTATTTATCTACTACATATGAATAGTTCAACACATCCTTGTAGTGCATTTCTCACATAACAACAAGTTAACAAATTACTGAAAGAACTTGCCTCTGGTTTTATTTATTCCGAAATGCTCATCGACGTCCATCGTATAACTTTATTTGTTGGTTAACATTCTCCATACCTTACTTTTCGTCGTATAACCTCGATTAGTTCCAACGTCCCTGAACACGATATTTCCTTCGCTCACAAGGTTTCCTACAATATACGTAGGGATATATTTAATTACATTAATTTCATTAATTAACTAGACTTATATAAAAAATTGCTAAACACTTTATTATTTTCTTTCATTCTGGAATTCTTTAGTATATATTATAATTTCTAACTTTCCCAACATTTTATTTATAAGTTTCTTTTAAATACAGATGCAACCATGATTCAAGAAATGGAGCACCTACATATATTTTACAACTTATTGAATTTATTTTATGCAGAAGATAATCAACTAGACCATCTCCTAATATAATAATAAGTGATTACAAATGCTCCAAGTTATGACAAGGTTGCAGTATCACCAACTGCAAACCTGACTTGCATATAAAATAGGAAATTGATATTTCCACATCATTTTTTAATATTTCCACATATAGGGTCCACATATTAGCTGACGTGTCAAATTTTTATTGGCTAATATGTGGGCCCTATATGTGAAAATATCAAAAAATAATATGGAAATATCACTTTCCATAAAATATTGCACCACTAACTTTTTGGGTAAACAAAAGACTATACCTACACTTGACCCACTTTTAGGAAACAATATAAAAACCAAGTAATGGAATAGATTCATTGCTCTAAACAATTTAGAGCAAACTCCAATAGTTAATGCAATTGCACAACACTCAAATAGCCTGTACTTATCCCCCGCTCATTAAATGGGGATACCCTTAACTAAAGCTTGCATAACTAGAATGCTACAATTTCAGCCGTTTTCAGCTTTACGGCTCTTGGCTTACCAATTTGAATTTCCAAAATCATAAATAACATTTCATGAATTCAATGTAATATTCTACTAATAAATATTAATCTGTAAATTACACTCCCCCGCAGGAAAAAAAGAAGAGAAAAAGAACAGGGCTCATTATCTTCTGGGTCTTAATCATCTTCTTAAATAAACTAAACTTTCCAAGTGAACTTCCCACTCAAAACATCACCAACAGGGCCACTCATAACAGAAGACACCATCGAATTCGATTGCATTTCAATGTTATCTCGTGTAAAATTAACAGATTCATTTAAAATAAGTATATCAGCAGTAATAACAATAGAATCATTATTATATAAAAACCCGATTTCAGTCAAGAATAGAACCAGAGGGAGTAAAATCACACCAGCCATGGGATTTCTTCTTGCTAGAGAACCTATGCCAAGAATCGCGATGAATTGACTTCAATTCATCATTAGTATTAACAATAGCAAGCCTATAGCTCGCAAAACAGTTCCATTTTGAAGATAAAGTGCCCCGAGGGTCCATGATTTGGAAATATATACTGATGATGAGGACGGGGATGATGAAACTGCTTCGGAGTGATGATGCTGCTTCATTGTATTTGTACTCCTGGGTATCGATTTTCTCTCTCTATATATCTATATATGTCAATTTTCTATTGTATATAAATCAATAAATGCATATATGTTCTCTTACCATGGTTGTATTGATCAATAGGGAGAGACGAAAGAGAGGAACAGGGGTTAGACTTTATGGGGTGAGATGGCAGGAAATGGAGAAATGATTATATGTTTATTTAAGAGCTCAGATGATTGCTTAGTGTTATTACTAGGCCTAAATAACCCCCACCTCATGCTTGCTAAATTAATGACTCAGCATATATGCTTACTTCATACGCAGTACTATTCTCATACACTGAAATCCTATTATATATAAAAACGTATGACTTTAATAAAATTATGCATTTAGAATCGTTTATTTAATTATGGAATCAATTCATAATTAAATTTAATATTTTTTCAGTGTAACAAATTAAATATTTAAATAATTAACATTCACTTTATTAATTAATTTAAATAACTTATTTAAATTATACAATCTATATTGTATATTTCAATTTTCTCCTTCTATCCATAAATTGTTTCAAAATAATTTATCGATACATTAAATCATAAATTAAATATTAATTTAATTTATCATTCCATATACATTATTCATATTACATGTAATTTTAATAAATTATCATTTGATAATTTATATATTTTCAATTATGTATAAAATCATCCCACTTATGATGGAATTAATCCATAATAAGATTAACACTTTTTATGTAACGAACATTATATTAAATAATAATTTATTTAAATTATACAATTAATATTGTATAATTAAATTAAAATTGCTTCTTCCTTTCATAAATTGCTCCAAGATAATTTATTTAAACCATACATTTAATCATAAACACATAAATTTTTTTAATTATTTTTCACTCCCATCCAATTAGTATAATTATAAATATTATTTTTCACTCACATCCAATTAGTATAATTATAAATATTATACTATTATATGTTACATTTTATTATAGTAACATAATTCTCATTATCAACTAAGTAGCTAAGAAAATAATTTTCCTTATTCAATTAATTAAAATTAATATTTTAATCCACCACTTCTCAAATAGTGAATTAATTACCTCATTCCATTTTTTCTTATATTCATTTGACATAATACAATATATTAAGTCATTACATAAATCTATTACATTTATTTGTAATATATTAAAATAATAAGTTTAATTAACATTCTTATTCTCATTCACACCAAGTACATATATTAATTCACTAATTTTATTAAGTGAATTAATTACTTGCTTATGAAATTTTATTCATAATAAATCCATTGCCATACAAGGCTTAATAATCAAATTATATTATTTCATAATATAATTTTAACTTAATATCAATCAATTAATAATAATTAATTAATTTTCTTCACTTCCATATTTCATTTCGTAATTAACTCAAGTTAACTAATTCAATAGTTTAATATATATATATATATATATATTATACTCATATATCCACATTAAATTAACCACATAAATCCCATAAATATATATAACACATATATATTTATACATTCAAATTAACTCGCCAAGTCTCGTAATAAGAATTTTGTTTATTAAATTCTTATTTCAATTTTATTAAAATAATTTTTGAAAAAGTTCGGGTTGTCACAACTATAATTGTGCTCCCTTCAACTAAGCTATGGAATATGAATTCTATTATCTTTAAATTCATTTGATTAAAGGTAGAAGATTATATTGCAGGTATGTGTGCCCTAGCTGGCTGCGACTTCCTTCCATCTATTCCAGGAATAGGGATGTCAAAGTCTTATTCTTTGGTTTCCATGTATCGGAACCTAGACCGTGTAAGTATATCTTAGTTCTTTTGAAAGGTGAACTGTTGTTGTTGATAACATTTCTTTTTTCCAAATTAAGAAATGCATGCTTCTTCAGACCACTTGAAAGCTCCTGTTGCATGTGAATTCAAATGAAAGCATATAAACTTGAAATCCATGTGCATTGTCATGAGATATTGCACAGTTCAGAATTGTCAGTTTTGAAGAACTAGTAATTTAACAGAACTCTCAATTTATGTGTTACTAGTTTGCAGTTTTGTGAATGGTTTAAGTTTTCAAATCAGTAGTAAATTTGTATAAAACAACAATCTAATGATCCATTAAATTTAAAGAGAACTCTATTCAGAGGGAAGGATTTTAACTTTTTCAAAGTTATAAGAGGAAATAAGCTACTAGAAATTATGACACAGATAGTTTTACTAGCTAATACAGTTTGCCTGTTTACTATGCAATGAAGGATGGAGTTCAAACTTTGAAGTCATGGGATATTCATATTATATTAGTAATAAAAAAAACATGACATATATTATATATATTGTACTGCAATTGAAGGACATGCTAAGTATAAGAAAACTTACAAAAGTATAGCTTAAGTTTTGCACTAAATTGGCGTGCTTTCTAATATGTACATATCTTGAACCACATGCTTATTTTAGAGTATGTTTGAGATTGCTTAAAAAATGTGACTACTGATTCTAATTAGTATTTTTGATTATAATCAGTTTTAGAAAAATAATTTGTGTTTAGTAAATAAGAAACACTTAAATTAGCAATAAGTGAAAAATTAGTGTGCTTTCAAATATGTACATATCTTGAACCACATGCTTATTTAATTTTGTTATTTAAATGTTTTTCATTTTGTTGTAAAGTTTCAGAGATATAGCTTATATACACCATCACATCCTCCTAATGAAGATTGCCTTGGATGCCATATTTACAAGTTCTATCCATCTTAAACTTTGAGAAGGGAAACCAAGTGCCTGAAGATTACTTAAAATCCTTCAAAGATGCGATGACAGTTTTCCAGCATTCCCGAATATATGTACAACTTTTCATAAGCTGACATCCATTTTCTTCTGAATTTTGCGATAGTAATAAATGCACAATTTGAATCCACTGCAGATATGATGCCCTCTCAAAGAGCCTCAAACACATTAAACCTCTTCCAGAAATAATTTTGCAGTCTCTTGACTAGTTAAATGTTAATGTCACACAAATTGTGTTAGTGGCAAGTCATACTAGTTTTTCTATGTTAGAAATAATAATCATGCGCATACTCTAAACTCTAAAGCCTAATCATTTTATTCCTTAGTTATATTCATGCATGTGCCATTTTTTTATTTTTTTTGTTGCTAAATGAAAGTATAACTTTTGTCCGAAAGATGTACATGATTCCTACCCTTAAGTATCATTAGAGATATATCTACTTCAATCGTTACCGCTACCGCAATCGCTAAAGGTAAATTGGATTCGTGTACAATGGAGGCCTTTAATTACTTCCCAAGTTTCGAAAGTCATCTGAATCTTACTACCACCTTCCAAACTGACCGACTCCTTAGACAATAGACATCAACTATGTTTACTCAAGAAAGCTGCTTTACTGTAGTTTCCTCCTATAAAACCAGAGGACAAAGAATTACAGGCAAGTTTCTTAGCTTGTTTTATTTTCCAAACCATATTTTTGCCAAATAAACATGCACTCAATTCCGGTAGCACATTGTCATCCTCATTTTATTCTTTATAAATATGAAATTTGATTTAAATGAATTTACTGATTTTGAAGGAAAACAAATCTATGCTATGATTTTTAGTTGGAGGCCCAGCTATGCTCCAAATATAGATATAGTTGCTCAATGGCATATAGGAGGCACATGCAGTAAAGGGAGCACAATGGTTTCATTTACATTTTAAAAGAGAAGAATTAACAGTTTTAAGCATACCATCTTTTTCAGAAGAAAAATAAATTGGAAGTGTAACACATTATTTTGCAGCAATTATTTGGCTTCCCACTCTTTAACATAGCTTATTGTGTTCCTGACTGATGAACCTCCTTCCTCTTTAACCCTGATAACTTGCCTCACTATCTCCACATTCTTTTCTTTCTTATTTGTTCTCTCAATATCTATTTGTCCATTCATTTACATATATGAAATAGAAAGAAAAAGTATTCCAAAAGTTAAGACCACCATTGATTGTAAAAGATTATGACCCAAAATGAGTTACGAATACATGCAAACTATAGCTCATTCCACAATGTTATGTGTATCTCACATTCTTGTTCGGGATCTGACATTTTACCCGACCCTAATAATTTTATGCGGTGACTCTGAAAGAAAATAAAGATGAGATTTAGTGATGGTATATGTTTTTGTAGCTCTGGTTTTGGTATTTTTATCTCTCAGTTTTAGGCACTTTCAAAGAGAGATTCACAACTTTTAGTCTTCACACTTTGATATAGTAATATCTTCTGCTTCTTGCCTATGTTTTTTTTCCGATTTGAGTTTTTCACGTAGACCGTCTTCTTGTCTTTTAATTTTCTACATTGATTTCTATGTTTACCATAGTTTGTTCTAACACATCGTATTAATGTTTCTAAATGAAAATTATTCCTTGCCATTACCATTACAGTAATGAAGTAGGAGCCTATTTTGGAACAAACGAACCAACAACTATTAGGGTCAGAACAATGGAAGCACTCAAATGACTCTTTAGCACTTAAGAAACTGGTAATGCCTTACAAAAGTGGAACCTAAGAAGAAATTACAATACTTCCTGATAAAAATGGATCAATAGTTCCTGACAACAACCCCTTTAAGAAAAGAAAACTAGATGAGCTTGTGCTCGACGATCAAATGGAGAGTTTTATGGAGCAAGAGTTTTTGGTAACTAAGGTTGAAAGCTTGGAAATCTTATGTATTACTACAGAATCACAACGAATTGTAGATTCTAAACCTATCAAGATTACTAAAGGGAACATGAGAGGTAGAGGTGAAAAGTAGGTGAAAAAAGTTGACTATTTCAATTCTAAAAATAAGAAAAAAAGTATTTTGAATTTTTTTTCTCGAGTGTAACTTCCTATTTTTGTTTTATTGAAAATTATTTCCTTGTCACGAGGATTTTGATTAGCTTGAGATTGTTTCTTTCAAGGTTTGTTTGATTGGCTCATATGATAAACAAGTCAGGTTGAACAAGCTTGAACAACCTAAAACTTGGCCATTGTATATACTTCCTCCGTTTCATAAGGGAAATGATATTTCTAGTGTTAAATATCCTAATCCAGTGTACTTTGTGTATAATAAGTTGTACATTTGTGTTGGAAATATCAGTTCCCCTAGGAAAATATAAGTCGGTTGCATATCAGTTTGCTCTTATACATCAGAAAGAATGGAGCATACGTTGATCATATATCCACAAAACAAGGAAAGAAAGACTAATATTACTAATTGAAACTAGACAATACGTTGCATATTTAGTCATAGGGTAAACCTTTATTGATACCAAAGTACATGGATTGTTAACTACTTTGCTAAAAAAGGGGCTGCTGCAGCTTAATGCTTCTTTCGACTGAGTAATTTTTATAACCAATATGCTGATATCTTAGGAGTCCTCTTACGGGTTATGAAATCGACAAAAACTAGGTCGAACCTTGAAGTTTAGCCTAATTCCTATTCAAAGTTATCGAGCAATGATCATGCAAAATAGCCTATCACATTTGCTCCCTCGTCGACTGTCTTCTTTATTTGCTTCAAGTAGGCCCTTGTAGTAGTTGATCCTCAGGAAGTGATATTACCATTTACTAGGGTCATTTGTGCGCAAGACCAGCATAGTTGATATAAGTAGTTAAATGCCACTTACAATTTCTTCTATTAATTTCTTTATCTATTAGAACATTTTTGTAATCTAATATCTTAATTGAATTAATTTTCAGCAAGTGTAAGTCCTCTTAGACACTTCCTAGGTTTCTTTACAAGTAATGAGCTTTCATAACATAATCATAAATAAGACCTACAGAACACAATCATTAGTTTTCTTAGTCCTGCTAAACAGACATAACCTACCTTTAACCATGAGGAATACAAGACCATTCATAACTTAGTCATAAAAAGTATTGCCAAATAGAAGTATAATAATATAATAATCATCTTAATCCATGAATAATCCTGAAAGTATTTCAGAGGTACTAAACAAAATTCTCATATAAAATTTAATATCAAATCCTCAAACATTACCTTACTAACGGAGAATAACTAGGCATTGTTTGGCAAATCAACTTTAATTAAGCATAATAAAGTCTTGAAACAATGTACCACTATCTATTAAGAAAACGACGACTACACACTACTCCCAGCTATTCTGCTAGCTAACTAATAGCAGATTTCAGCTACCATCGACATAATTGAGTCGGCTTCTCTCCATTAACATTCTCTCCATGTTCCCTCAATTCTATATAATATCATAGGATTGAGAGAAATTGGTACTGTCTGATGCTGCTATTTGAGTCGTATTACCATATTTGAGCATATATGATTCGTTATATGCCTATTTCACTTCATTCCATGAAAAAAAGGGAAAGAAAGAACACAAAATCTTCATCTTTAATAATTCAATTGTATTCGTCCAAATTCAATACATTTATGACACAATAACACCATAACACATAATAAGGACAATGCAACCAATACAATCAGCCACAAAAACTCTTTTAAATATTGATTTAGCTAAAATATATGTTAGACCGAGTACCAAAACAAACTATTGATGAGTAAAACCATGATCATGACAATGTCTTACTTTAAGATCGGCTAGTTTCAAGCATAGACGTTACCAATATCACTCCAACCTTTGATAGACCTAAAAACCATTGCAAAAATATGAAATATAAAAATATGTTAAAATTATTGAATAACTATTAGAGTTAATTTAGTAATAAAAAAGATAAGCAAAATGAGTACTTTGATGTTTCAATTCCTTTCGTGATTTGCAAGGAAGTCAAGTTTGATCTTCTTAAGTGTTACCATAACATCTTTCATGTTGGACCTCTCTTCAGGTGAATCAACAACGCAACCCAAAGCCAATTCCATAATAGATGAGACACATTGTAGCTTCACAGTTATGTGTCCATCCTCTGGTTTTAGCAAGTTTGTGTCAATAACTTGCATTACTAAGTTAGGAAGTGAGTCATTTACCCAACACTACAGACTCATATCTCCAAGAAATTGCTCATCACTGGGCTTAGTTCTTGTAAATACTTCCATCAACATAATGCCATAACTGTAAACATCGCATTTTGTGGATACTAATCCTTCTGATCCGTACTCTAAATGCAACATCACAAATTAACAACGTAAATGGAAAAACATAGCTTGAGAATACAAATGAGCAAAGTTTTACTATTAGGAAAAGAAAAAAACAAAAAAGGTTGAGGGTCACCTGGTGCAATATATCCAATTGTGGCTAGAGTCATGGTTTGTGCAACGCTCTCCCCCTCTCCCAATAACTTTGCTATGCCAAAATCACTCACACGTGCAACCATATCTTCATCTAGAAGAAAGTTGTTGGGCTTAAGATCACAATGAACCACAGGCGTTGAATAACCATGATGGAGATAGTCCAAAGCACATGCCACATCTATCATTAAGTCTATTCTTTGCAAAATATCTAAGAAATGGTTGTGAGAGTACAACCACTTCTCAAGATTCCTATTAGGCGTGTATTCAAGTACAAATGCTTTGAAATCAAGCTTAGTTGCTCGTTGAAGTTCATAGTATGAAATTCTCATAGGGCCTATTATTTCTGACAATTCAGTTCGCGTGGGGAGTCTAATTCTGAGTCCACGTCTTATTAACACAAATGCAAATGCCAAGGTAAGAATTATTAATGCAATCACCAGCGAAATACATATAGCTAGAAGCACTCTCTTTTTCTTTGATGATCCATGAACAGAACTAGTATGACATATTGGGACTTGAAACTGAGGAGCAACACACAACGCTTCATTCCATAAGAAAGATCGACTGTTGAAGCTTTTGAAAGGACCTTTACTTGGAATTTCTCCTCTTAAACTATTAGAAGATACATTGAAATATCTAATATACAAGAATGCCTCTAAGAACTTAGGAATAACACCAGAGAGGTTGTTATGAGACAAATCCAAGTACTCTAAGCTCACTAAATATTTGAATGTATCGGGAATAGGTCCTTGTAACATATTGTTTGCCAAATAAAGATTAGCCAAGTTTTGGGCTCCCCAAGGGTGCTAGGGATGTCACCCGAAAATCGATTATGTGATAGATCTATTAGCACAATAGCCTTAAGATTTCCAAGTTCAAGGGGTATGTGGCCGCTTAAAGAATTTCTGGATATATTGACCTGCAAAACATCCTTGAGGTTCCCAAAGTTTCTTGGTAAGCTAGAGGTCAATCTGTTTGAATCTAGAAAAAGATATCTTAGAGAAGTAATATTTCCTAAGCATGCTGGCAATGGACGGAAAATCTGGTTTGCTTCTAAGCATAAGATACCCAAGTTTTGTAATTGACAAAGATAATTTGGAATGGATTCTCCTATCTTGTTCTCACCAAGGCCTAACACTTGAAGCTTCGACAACCCTTTTATGGCCACAAGATTTTTTCCAGTCAATTCATTCCCATAAAGACCTAATATTATAAGACTGCTTAAATTGCCAATTTCATTCGGAAATGTTCCCTTGATTCCACAATCACTTGCATACAATTGTTTAAGAAAAGTGGAGAAATTTCCAATGGAAGCTGGAAGGTATCCATGTAGAGAATTACCACTTAAGGATAAGAATCTTAAGTTTCTACAATTGGTCAAGCTAGTGAGGAAGCTTAGTTCTGAAGATGAACTTTCAGTTATGAAATTGTTCCGGGCCAAGTTTAGGAATTCAAGTTGTTTTCCAAGTGACTTGGGAATTGTACCCGTGAATTTGTTGCCAGAAAAGTCTAAAATCACGAGTTGAGTAGCATTTGAGATAGACTCTGGCAAAATCCTTGTCAGGTTATTCTCTCCAAATTCAATTGGTGGCCAAAATTGGATGGAAGTTTACCTGAAACTTGACTTTTAGCTATTTCAATGCGTTCTAATCTTGAGATGTTGAAGATTGATTCTGGAATGGTACCATGTAGGTTAGGGAAACTTAACTTTAACACCTTCAGATTCCAAAGGCTACCAATCTCTTGTGGTATAGTACGTGTCAAAAAAACACAAAATGAAATGATCAACAAACACTCTGTTATTAACTTATTAATTGTATTCAAAGCTAATTGGCAATAGGGAAATGATTTGTATGTTGACAAATTTTATGACCAAATTATTAAATTGCGATCAGTGGCAGATCCAGAAAAACAATTCAATGGGGGGAAATAAATTCAATATATATTAATGTGAAATAAATAAAATAATATATATGTTAAATTATATAATAAAATATTAATGATTCTTTTGTTCCAAATTATAAGATCACTATTGACTTTTAAAAGTCAATTTGAGACATTTTCAACTCAAAATTGAGATGATTCATTAAAAATTATGAAACAATAAACCTTGCAATGTGTAGTATTTATTAGATACTTCACGATCTCCATCATTGTATTGACTAAAATTGAAGAAATTCATGTCAATTTTGAGTTTGAAATTTTTTAGATTGACTTCAAGAAGTCAATAATTGTCTTATATTATGGAACAAATAGAGTAATTTACTAAAAAAACACTTGGGGTGTATTTTAGAACAATATGTTTGATGCAATAATACGCAATAAATGGGTATTTATCTTTTATATAAACAATATGCTATTTATATTTAAAGTCACGCATTATAGCAAATGAGGTTTTATCCCAGTGGTTAGAATTGAGACCTTATAATTTTTAAGTCTCAGGTTCTAATTTATTCATAAAGAATGTTCAATTTTATATTTGAAATCATTTTACAAAATTTTAAATTTAAAAAATATAAATTGATTTTAAGTTTATGAAATAACAAATTTAGTAATTAATAATATTTTCTATATAGTTTACAAAATTAATTATTCTATTGACTACAATCAAATGGATTAATATCGTTATATCAATTCTTAATTTGAAAGTGTCACATGGATTTTATAATTAAAATGACACAATTTTTTGGGACCAAGGTGGTAAACAAATATAAGGATAACTGTATATTATTTATAGATGGTGTAATAGATAAATTTTTAAATAATAAGAGTCTTCGATTTTAAAGAGACCATGCTTATTCTAACTAAAAAGCTTAGCACTTATATATATATATATATATATATATATATATATGGGAAAAATGTATATACACTGTGTAGTACACAGTCGCCTATGACGATGGTATTTTTGGGCTATGGCGACGGTTGAACCGTCGCCATAGATATTCTGGTCTATGGCGACGGTTGAACCGTCGCTATAGCCCAAAAAAATTGTCGCCATAAGCGACTATGTACTACACAGTTGTGTATATACGTATATATATATATATATATGCGCTTGAATTATTTATAGGTTTGGCCAATGTGCGGAAGGGAGTCACACAATTCCAACAAGTTGCTAGCTGCTACAGAGAAATTTTTTCTCCACAAAATCAGTGTAGGCAGTTGCCTACATTGACTATTAATTAGATCTGCCCCTGATTACGATTAACGTGAAACTCTAAGTAATAAAATAAAATAAAATTGTGTGCAGCCCATCTTACTTCACTCCTATCGCATGAATCCATATACGTCGATATTTATTATCAAAATAAATTTGTAATATTGTTTTAGTATCATGGGGACAATACGTTAGAGCAGAATTCCAAATTAACTCTTCTTCTTTTTTTTTAAATCAAGAGAAACAGTTATATTATAAAATCATCAAATATCAAATCCAAAGCAGAGTACAAAAATAGGCCTTAGTGTTGGCCTTTACTACTAATACATACACTGGATCGCCCAGAAAAAAAGGTATTTGGATTAGATCGGATGAAGTTGACATTTTTGGGAAGTTCGTAAAATTCAATATAGAAATAAATTGCATATATACAACACAAAGTTTGCATTGCAACTTTAATAATATCTATTCTTATAAGATCATTATGACATGTGAAAGTCAATTTGAAACATTTTCAAAATCAAAATTGAAATGTTCACTTAACATTATGAAATAATAAATTTTATGATAAATAATAATTTTTAGATAGTTTATAATATTCATCATTATATTGACTAAAACTAAAGGAATTCATATCAATTTCGAATTTAAAAATGTGTTAGGTTGACTTGAGAAAGTCAATAATGATCTTATACTTTAGATTATTAAATAACACCAAGTTGCAAAGTAACTATAACTATATGCATACTTTTTTACTATTGAACTTCCCGATTTTCCAATATATCTCAACTTCACAGAATTTAAATCTCAAAAAAACAAGGGCAAACCAAGATAAAAAAAAATTGTTTAGTATAGTCCAAATACCTTTCAAGTGGGTGTAACCAAGATACAACTCCTGTGGTAGAGTTAAGTTTCCAATCTCTCTTGGTATAATTCCACTGAATTTGTTGTCAGTTAATGACAAAAGTTGAAGCTCTGAGCATGCATGTAGACTTGATGGAATTGAACCAAAGAGTTGGTTGTTAGCTAGATAAAGCCCTTGGATTTTCCGAATCCCGTGGCAAATATCCCTTGGAAGATTACCAGATAGGTTATTATTTGTAAGAGCAAGAATACGCAGCGTCAAAATGTTGAAGACAGTGAGAGGAATAGAGCCTGAAAGCTGATTATATTGCAACTCCAACACTTTCAAGTTTTTAAAACTACCAAAATCCCCTAGAATATTTCCTTGTAGAGGATTGCTCCCTAAACTTAACCTCTCAAGCTTTGATATATTGGATAAAGAAGGTGGAATGGTACCAATGAAATTGTTAAACGAAAGCGACAAGCATTTAAGATTTGGTAATTTACTCAACCATGAGGGGAGCTCCCCTCCGAAGCTGTTGTTTCGAAAGAGAATTTCTTTTAATCGATGCAAGTTAGACAACTCTTTGGGCAGGCTACTATTGAAGCTGTTGTTGGTGAGATCAAACGAAACAAGAAATGAGTGGTTTCCAATTTCTGGAGGAATGGTGCCAATTAGGCCCATGTTAGAAAGATCTAAGGCCATGACTCGTCCATGGCGAGTGCTACAAGTGACTCCAACCCAACTGCAGCAAGACGCTTGAGTGATGGACCAGTTGGTTGTCAAGGTATGGTAAGGGTCAGAAATGATGTGGGATTTTAAGGCCCAAAGAGCGGATTGATCAGTGGTGATGTCAAGGGATACATGATGATGATGATGAGTAGTACTTGTGGAACTCCTAAAAATGGTGGTATGATGATATTCTAACAACAACACTACCACATAGAAGTTGAAGCAAATAATGTTGGGAAAAATCACCTCCCAAATACTGTTGTCTTTTCTTATCTCTCTCTCTCTCGATTGGTTATATGCCTGCACTCACTTTTTCTCTCGAATGATTTTCTTCTCACTTGTACATCTTAGATGCAGAATGAAGGATGTATTTATAGCCTAAACAATCCCTCTCTCTCTTCCATGTGTGTCGTGCTTTGCTCCAAAATAGCATGTATCATGTTTTAGTGCCAAAGAAACATGTACCATGCTTTGTTGCCAAATTTGACTTGTGAGTAGGACAAAATTCTTAGCTTGCCCAATCTGACTTCTCACCTCATGGGTGAGGACCACAAGACAAACCCAACAATCTCCCCCTCGGAACCCATGAGAGGAGGTATTCACCATGACTTCGTCACTTGGAGTCCACTCCTCTGTCAAACCCAACTCTTGGAGAAACCACAACATTTCGTTGTCAACTCAGCAGTAGACAAAATAACCCACTTCTGCAACTTGGACTGCCATAACACAGCTCCCCCTACAAAAGTAAATAAATACCCCGAAGTAGACTTCTTCTCTTCGGAATCTGCCATGTCTGCTTCTGTATAACTTTCCAAGACTAAATTTGCACACTAAATCACAGCTCCTCACTTAGAGCTAATCCCAACGAAGCCTTGACTCAACTCAAGCTTCTTGGAATTTTCAGCTTTCTTCATGCCCGACTTTATCTCATCGGCATGGTTCATCTCGATGGGAGGATCCGACTTAAACTTGACAGATTTCTGCTTGCCAAATCTTTCACAACCACTTTGTATCCTGGTTGCGAGCTATCATTCTCCTTTTTCACTTTTGGTACCCATTTAAAGCGAAAAGTTTTCTTCTCGTGGTTCTCATGTAAGGCTTTTCTCCCATCTCGCATGGCTTTGCACCACATTCTTTTACACCTAGCTCCCCCATCTTCAACACCTTTCACATGCGCCCGCATTGTGTAAAGTGTGTCTACCTTCTTTCCTCTAGTCACCACTAGAGACCCTTTAGTGAGCTTCCATTGACCTTCACCAAAGGAACTACTATAACCATTCTCATCAAGTTTACCAGTAGACATCAAACTAAGGCGGATACCAGGAACATGTTTGACTTCTCTAAGCATCAACTTGTAACCACTGTTAGTCTCTAAACAAATATCTCCAATGCCGATAACCTTGGATGCACCACCATTTTCCATCCGTACATAGCCAAAATCACCACTAGTGTAGGATGTGAAGATCTCACCACGCGAAGTTGCATGGAATGAAGCACCCGAATCAATAACCCATTCATTAACTTGGCACTTGGGTTTACCATCACTAACAATGGCTACATCAACGTCGGATAGATACACAATTGAGTCTTTATCCTCATCTTTTTCCTTAGATTGTTCCTTCATTAGAAATCAACACTCTCGCCTTATATGACCCGGTCTCTGATAGTGAAAACAAATTATCTCTTTTTCTCTCAACTTTCTCCTAAATTTGTTATCTTCAAGAGAGTTCGTCTCTCTGTTTTTGTCGCTTCTCTGCGCGACAAAAACTTGTGTTTGTGTCTCACAATTCATACCTTGCTCCTTCTGTCTTGTCTCCTCATTATGAAAATTGTCCTTGACCATCTACACTTGGAAAAATTATTTCTTCGCGTACACGTCTTAACGAAATTTATTTAAATCGAAAAAGACGTAAAAATATTTGGGCGTGAATAGTGCCTCGGGAAACGTGTCCATAAATAGTGATTTTGCGATTTTTCGCGAAATCAATTATTCACTCATACAGTTCAACAACGCATAAAAATTCATACATTGACATCATCCAGGTTATAAAATAACCTTAAAGGACATCACATAAGAATAATATTTAATCCATTCAATAATATTAATAAACCCAAATTACAAGAGTATTCACGATTCGCGATCGCTGTTCTTCACAATTAACTCCCCATAATCATATACATCATCGCACATATATCTCGCCCATAATTCGGGTTAGCGTCTTTACAACAAATAACTCGTTCAATAATATTATTTTTCAACTATTTATTTAATCCAAAAAATAGTATTCTAGCGATATTTCTCGAAACCACCAAATTAGCTTATACGAAAACTTTCATACTTACTAATCATCGTCTACACATAATCTAGGTCATAATATAACCTTTAAACGCTTAACACATAATATTATTAATAAAAGTCTTTTTTATTCAATAATATCCATAAGCTCGAATTACCAAGCTACCCACGGCTCATGATCGTTACAATTATGAACTAGTAACTCATTCATTCTGAATCTATGTATATATTTCACATTTATATATATACATATTAAGCTCACCAAATAAATCACATAGATATATATATATAACACATATATATGCAACTCGAATCATAATAAGAATTGTTCTATATTAAATTCTTATTATAATTATTCTCGAAAATTCGGGTTGTCACATCTTTCCATCCTTATAAGGATTCCATCCCCGGAATCACAAATATCACCTCTCTTACTCGGTTGCGTAAACCTTCTTCCAAAATTTTATCGTTGAATTATTTCAACGCATTACTATATCATAGGTTTTACATCGCCTATTTAATCCACTTCCTTAACAGATTCTTGTAGGTTTTATTCTATAACCTTTATCAACTCAATCATACTCTGAGTATTATCCTATGTTTAACCCATCAATTTTCTTTTCTAAGGATCATTGTATGTCACAATCATCATAATAATTTAATATCATGATTTACTAACTCATAAACATTCGGGATATTACAAATATTTTTTAGATAGTTTACAATATTCATCATTGTATTGATTAAAATTAAAAGAATTTATGTCAATTTTGAGTTTAAAAGTCTTAAGTTGACATTAAAAAGTCAACAATAATAAAATAATATGGAACGAAAGTAGTATAATTGTTGGGCTCAAATTCGATTCTTATTTATAAAAAAAACTAGCGGGTGAAAAGGATAGTGGCCTAATGGGTACCATTAAACTCGTGGTAGTTAACTTATATTTTTTTTAGTAAATGTGGTCGTTAATTATGTCACCGCTTAATTATTATGTCTCCGCTTAGTCTGCCATCTCAGGAACCTACAAAAATTACTTTATAAAATGATATTTTAAAATAAAATTAGTTATAGAATTCTTCATAGTCCCAGTGATTTGGTCAACATTACTTCACTCAAAAACATAAATTTTCTGTTTTATTTAAAAGTGTTTTTGAACTCATGTCTCTATTAATATGGAAAGTGTTTTTCAAGAACTACAAAACACCAAAATATTATCATGTTCAATTTTTATATACTACAAATTCACCAAAAACTCCCGCGTACAACGCAACTCTAATAAAGGAGTATTACTACTCCATATATAAGAAGAAAAAAAATACAAAATTATTATTAGTATATATTTGGTGTCAGTTGATGAGTTATTATACACTAGGGGACCGACATTCACGCGTTGCATGTATCATTCATATTTTGTGTATAACTAATTTTAAAAATTAAAATTTTAGTTTAGAGGACAAAATAAAATTATTATTAAATTTATAGGAGAAAATATGAAATACTTGTATTCTTAGGGGTTAAATTTGGTAGAAAACTTTGTTGAGACTAAGAGACCACGTGAAGGTTTTGTCAGACCAAGAGAGACCAAGCCACTCCCGCACCATACATAGATGAATTGAATTGGTCCAATAGTATTTAACAGCGACAATCATGCATGTAATTTTGTTAGAAAAAAAATTTATCTATAATTTTTTTAAAAAAAACTATTTTTAATTATAATAATATAAAATATCACAATACCCTCATTTTACAATCATAACTCTATTATCATGGCCCTAGTTTAAAACTAAACACCAAGTAAAACTCTACTAAGTTTCACGCAATCACCTAAAATAGTACCAAATAAAATACTGTGAATGCGAAGGGTTTTTGGGATGTAGCTAATTGGTACCCAAGATAAATACCATAGTTTTATATAATACTTTTTATCAAAACCTTTTAATAAAAATATAATCAACGGATCAAAGAATATGTAAATATAAGAGAATGCAATTTTACTTTATTCAATGTTGTGAAGCACAATAATCATAATATAATTATTGCGTAAATAAGTATACTTTTTGATAGTTTAAATTTATTTATGTTTCATTAGTATAAACTAGCTAGTTTGATACCACGTGCGAGGCACGAGTTAGTTTATATCATTCTTTTCACATATATTTGATATTTTTTTATTAACATATATTTATCATTTTTCATTGACATAATACATATAGAATGTTGAAGATAATTTGAATTAATATATAAGAACTTTTAGTATTTCAATAAGAAACTTTCCATATTCTTCCCTCATAATTTAAGAAAAATTAATTACAATTATTAATTACTGTATTAAATGTAATATTGAGCGTTCAAGTTAACTCATGACCACCAGAGTTAACTCATTTTAATTGATGAGTTAACTCGGATGGTCATTGGTTATGATTTTATATATAATATAATAACAAGCTTGTAACCAGTGCAAGGCACTAGCTAACTTTTAAAATCGTATTTTTATCATAAGATATAATTTTAATATAAAAATGATTCATTGCAATGAAAAACTTGAATACACTAATAATTATAATTTTCTATTTAGCATGTCTATTATAAGCTGATAACATATTATTTAAAATTAGCTTTCATTAAAGATGATATATGGGTAAAGGAATTCTATCTATTTGAAAATATATCAGGATCGACGGATGGCTGATAGTAATGTTGTTAATGTAGTGAATTGAAGGAATGAACCTCGCTAACCTTCTGCTTTATTGATATCATTACTGCTATTATCACTAGTGACAATAAATTTATGTTTAGGTTGGACCGGAATAAGCTCTTTTTTAGATTTGTAATATGAAAATGAAGACATATAATTTAGCAAAAAAAATAAAAATGAAGCATATTATTAGATAATTGTATCTTTGTTCGTTATAAATTTTAGTAACCTTTTTTCCATTTGTTGGGAGGTATTCACATGGGCCCGATGGATAGGGTGGGCTCCAGTCCACGTGGAAGGATGTTCTCGCGTAGGGATTTATTTTAGGCAGTGTGCGGACTTTAAGGAATCTAAGATTCTTAACTGTACTTAAATTCTAGTTCCTAAGGAAAGAGTCAGGATTATATCTGACTTCCTTTCCTTAAGGAGATTGTGTTCTATCCAATCATAGGTAATTACCATGATTAGGATTCCTATTGCAGTTGGGGAACAGGGCGATGAAGGCGGTATGGTCATCTATAAATACAAGGCTACACCCTAAATTTATAGGTAATGACTTTTTGCTCACTAAAGTGCTAAATCTCCATTGGTAATACCTTGAACAGCCTGTACTTATTCTCACACCAGAGCTATCCCCGGTGGCCCAAGCCACCAAGCTCTTGAGTGTGGTTTCGTTCTTGTATAGGATTTGGCGCGTATTTTGGTGATTGGACGCGCAGTGAAATCTTGGCGTTAATATTGGCGCTAGAAGGAGGGCCCTTAGTGCAACATAGCATACAATCACTCAACAGTTTTTGATCAGGAATCATGGTGTCAAACAATACAAAAATGGTGTCGGTACGGAATACGTCAACAACCAATACACTCCAACCTTGAGGGTCGGTCAAAGACAAGCTGGGGCCATCGAAGAACATCACGGACAGGCTGGGTCCTCAGAGTCGTTCGGTGGGCCAATTTGACCCCCGGACGACAATTGTCAAAAGGAAATTGTTCTCTAATACACGAAAGACGGGGGGCCATGACGATGGTGTCGATGACCAAAACTTTAGGCCAGATCAAGGTTGAGACAAGAGGGAGTTGATCCTGGCCAGAAAGGTGCAGTAGAACAAAGACGCTATGGAGGTCCTATGCCTTCAGCAATTAGAGTTATATAAGCAGTTTGCGTCATTGCTACACGAAAAAGAAGTTTCCTCCAGTTACCATCGGCGTCAAGGCAATTCATCAGAAGACCGATCTAGGACACGTCGTCTGGACGATTCTCGTCGGGAAAGGAGTAGGCTAAAAAGCCACACCCCAGTCCGCGGCAGGCACCGAAGCCGCTCACAGGACAGTAGCAGGCCAAAGAGCCGCACCCCAGTCCGCGGCAGGCACCGAAGCCACTCGCAGGACAAAAGCAGGCCCAGGAGCCGCATACCAGTCTGCGGCAGGCACAGAAGCCGCTCACAGGACAAAAGTAGGCCCAGGAGCCGCACACTAGTCCGCGACAGGCACAGAAGCCGTTCACAGGATCGGAGCAGGCCGAGGAGCCGCTCCCCGATCCGCAACAAGTACCCAGTCCCTCGCAGGACTTGAGCAGGCCAAGAAACCGCTCTCCGATCCGCAGGAGGCACAATAGCCGCTCGTAGGACGATAGCAGGCCGAAGAGCCGCACACCAAACCGGGGCAGGCGTCAGAGCCGCTCCAGTGATAATTCGAGAGTCAGGCCCGAGCCGATTCTTTGGAAGAATGGGATCGATGCCCTAGCAAGAAGGCTGAAAGAGGTGGAACAAAGGCTAGTGACGGCCGATCAGTCAGTAGAATTGCCGAACAACACTAGATCGCCTTTTACCTCAAAGATCAAGCGGGTGAAGCTGATAAGTCCAAAAAGATGCCACCATTGGAGACATATGACGGCACTAGGATCCATATGACCACACATATGCATATAATCAGATTATGGACTATTAAGACCATCCCGAAGCCGCCAAGTGTCACATGTTCATTACTACGCTGAAGCATGGGGCTCGGGAATGGATGACGTCTCTTAGTCTGAACTCGATCAGTTCATGGGAACAGCTATGTGAGAAATTCCACGCACGGTTCAGAAGCAATAAGTGAAGGGGAAGGCTGACAACATCTTTGATGCAAGTTAAACAGCGTTCTGATGAAAGCCTCGGCCAGTATGTGAAGAGATTCCGGGAAGTAGTCAACACCGTGACCGACCTGAATGTGCAGTAGGCCGTGGGGTTCTTTACCACTAGATTAGACATTGTAAAGTCCAAGAAGCTGGTTAAGGATCTCATTCTTAATCCTCCTGAAGACTTGTCGGAGGCTTATAGTCGGGCTGATGGGTTTATCACCCTCAAAGAAGCTATCGGGAGCCTAAAGCCCCAGGCAGGATAATCAGCCGAAGAGAGGTTTTAATGGGGGAGGTTCGGGAGGAGGTAGACCACATTTTTCGAACAAAAATGTGAATAAAGTCTATACTCCCCTGCATACCGATAGGGTGAAGATATTGGAGGAAATTCAGAACAAGCCTGACTTCGAACCTTGCCAGACGAGCATAAAATCCTATAGGGGAAATCACAACCGATATTGTAATTATCACCAGACTTCGGGACATTCTACAGAGGACTGTTACAATTTAAAAGACCTGATTAAGAAGAAGGTGCAGTCTGAGGAGTTGGTTCAGTACGTTGCGGGATGAGGGGCTTTAGAAAGGACAACAACTAATAACAATACTTAGCAGAACCCGAAGTCCTAAACCGATCCGGCCCCGATGGTTCGAGGAGTTATAGATGTGATAACGAGTGGATCAGTTGGGAAGGTGCTCAGAAAGAAAAGGCAGGGTATGTTGGATTCAATCATGTCAGTATCTGAACAACTAGTTTGGAAGGAGCGTCCTCATCCGGGCACTGTGATTTCTTTCACCGATGAGGATTACCTATCAAAATCGATTGAGCCACGAGGGAATCTGGCTATTACTGCCCAAGTTGGGACCATGGATATGAGGCGAATCATGATCGATAACGGTTCTTCAGTCGATATACTCTATGCTCACGCTTATCAAAGGCTAGATTTGGGAGGAAGGAAGATGGAAGTCGGGCAGGAACCTCTGCTATACGGGTTCGACAACGATCCAGTTCGGGTGGCGGGGATTATCGAGTTTCCAATCATCTTCGGGATGGCTTCTCGACAGGTGGAGGTCAATGTCAGGTTCTTCGCGGTTTATGTGAATTCGGCCTATAACGCTATTTTGGAAAGATCGACATTAATGGCGCTGCAGGCGGTGACCTCTATCCCACACTTTAAGATAAAGTTTCCTACGACGAATGGGGTCGGTGAGGTGAAGGGTGATGTGGATTTGGCTCGAAGATGTTATAGGACTTCGTTAATATCTTCAGCCGTAGGAAGGTGTAAGCAGGAACAGACTATGGCTTTCATCACCCATCGGGAAATTTATGCATATAAGAAGATGACATTCGGATTATTTAACGCTAGGGCCACGTATTAGCGGATGATGAACTACGTTTTTAGGAAGCAATTGGGGAGGAGCATGGAAGTCTACGTAGATGATATGATCGTCAAAAGCTCTTCTGTTCGTGGCCACTTGGACGATTTGGAAGATTGTTTTTAAACCATTAGAGAACATAATATCTGACTGAATCCTACCAAATGTACCTTCGGCCTCGGGTCAGGGAAGTTTCTAGGGTATATAGTAAACAAGAGGGGAATTAAAGCGAATACTAAAAAGATCAAAGCTATCATGGATATAAAGTCACTAAAGTCGTTTAAAGATGTATAGAGGCTAACGGGTCGGATTGCAGCGCTTCGGAGGTTCATGTTAAAATCGGCGGAAAGGTGCCTTCCCTTTTTCGACACTCTGAAAGGTCCAAAGAACGAGAAGACTTTTCAGTGGAACTTAGAATGTGAGGATGCGTTCCAAGAGATCAAAAAAATACTAATCCTATGCACTGTTGCTGATGAAGTCGATCCATTCGGAAACTTTGTACTTGTATTTGGCCGCCAACTCGTTAGTGGTCGGGGCAGTTTTGATTCGGGAATCGAGTGGAAAGTAGTTCCCCGTTTACTATGTTAGTCATGCACTTAGGGACATAGAAACGAGATATCCGAACCTAGAGAAGTTTGCCTATGCGTTGATCATTGCTAGTAGGAAGCTTCGACATTCTGTTTAGGGTCGGTTGATAGTGGTGTATATAGATCAGCCTTTGAAGAAGGTGTTACACAAACCTGACGTCTCGGATCGACTTGTTACATGGGCTATGGAATTGACCCAGTTTTATTTGGAATATCATCCTCGGATAGCGATAAAGAGTCAAGCTTTAGCCGACTTTGTGGTGGAGTGCTCGTTTTCCGTAGATGATTCAGTTGACTAGCCGGATATAGTGGGTTTAGTTTCGAATATTCGGCTGCTTCAAACTTTTTGGACGCTATATGTGGATGGGTCTTCAACTTCGGATACGAGTGGAGCAGGGGTAATTTTGATAAGTCCTGAGGGACTCAAAGTTCAGCAAGCCATTCGGTTCGGGTTTAAGGCGACCAACAACGAGACCGAGTATGAAGCGATCTTGGCAAGGCTGTGGTTGGTAAGAAGTTTAGAGGTTCAGAGGCTGGTTATCTTTAGTGATTCTTAATTGGCTGTTAAGCAAATATCAGTGGAATTTGAAGCTCGGGGGGCGAGGATGTCTAAGTACCTGACAGAAGTCAAGGATCGGTTACATTATTTCAGTTCGTGTACTTTCCAAGGGGTAAATCAGTCCAATAATGCGATTACTGATGCGTTGTTCAAGTTCGCTGCCTCGGATAAGGGTACTTTTAGTGGATCGGTCTATTTGGAAGTCTTGGAGTCTCCAAGCATTCAAATGTCAGAGGTGTTGGTTGTGGAACGTTCGGATTGTTAGATGACCCTATATATAAGTTATTTAGCCGATGGTGTGTTACCTGCGGATCGTTTATTGGCGAAGAAAATAAAGTATAGGAGCTCAAATTTTGTCTTGATCGATGGTGACTTATATAAGCGTGCGTATTCCTCACCTTTACTGAAGTGTTTGGCCCCTTCTAAAGCGGAATACGTACTTCGGGAAGTTCACGAAGGGATTTGTGGTGATCATATGGGAGCCAAGTCACTGGCATACAAGGTGCTTCGGTAGGGTTATTATTGGCCTACCATTTTCAAAGAAGCTAAGAAGTATGTTCAAAAGTGCGCTAAATGTCAGCTAAACAGTCCGGTTCCTCATCAGCCGCCCGAAGAACTCTTCTCTGTTCTGTCCCCGATTTCCATTTGCGGTTTGGGGGGTTGATATCTTAGGTTCGTTGCCGAAGTCAAGGGTCAAGTCAGCTTTGTGATAGTTGCTATTGATTACATGACTAAGTGGGTAGAGGCTAAACCTCTTCGGGCGATCATAGAGCAAGAATGTCTCAAATTTCTTAAAGAGTTTGTGGTGTTCCGCTTCGGGATTCCCATGGTTGTGGTGTCTGACAACGGTCGACACTTTGTGGGTCCAAATTTGAAGAATTCTTTTAAGACTTGGGGATCCAGCATAGAAAAACTTCGGTTGCTCACCCTCAGTCCAATGGTCAGGTCGAAGTCACGAATCGCACGTTGCTCAACGGGAATAAAAGAAGGCTAGACGAAGCCAAGGGGAGGTGGCCTGAAGAGCTACTCAACATTTTATGGGCATATCGGACTACTCCTAGGACCACAACCGGTGACTCGTCGTTCAAGTTGGCTTATGGTACCGATGCTCTTGTTTCAATCGAGATCGGGTCTCCTTCGCTAAGGGTCAGTCAGTATAAAGAGCTGTATAACGATGAACGCCTTCGGCTTAATCTTGATTTGTTAGAGGAGGTTCGGGAGTCAGCTTTGGTAAGGATAGCGGTTTATCAACAAAGAATAGTCAGGCATTACAATAAGGGATGAAAGTACGGAGGTTCGAAGTCGGTGATCTTATGTTTCGGGAGGCTGACGCATCTACCCCCCAGAATTTGGGTAAGCTTATGCTGAACTGGGAGGGTCCTTGTGAAGTCGTGGAAGTGCCGAAGCCAAGGACCTACTGGCTTCGAGCAATGGATGGTTCAGAAATAAAGAATACACGGTATGCTGGGAGACTTAGGCAATATTACCAATAAGTTATGTAGTTCTTCAATTCATTCTTATGCAATTTTAATTATTTATTAATAAAGTAAAGTAATTTGTTCTGGTAAAAGAGATTTTTCATTACACTTGGGATTTGTACATAAGAAAGGTTATCACAAAAATGTAAAGTAAAAAAGTATAATGTTTACTGCTGAGGAGAAGGATCATTTTTTGTGTCAGGTTCATCATCCGAAGAGTCTAGAATGGAAGGATCTAATCCGGCTGCGAGCATTTTGACTTTGTCTTTCTACCGGGCATTCAAATATCTGTCGTCGTACTGCTTCAAGACCTCTTCGGTCAGTTCGAGGGATCGACGGTATTCGGAGATCAACTTCCGTTTGGTGTCTTCAGTTAATGGTGGCCCTTGTGCTTTTAAATCATTATGTTCCTTCAACAGTTCAGCCAATTAGAAATGAACAGCCCGAAGCCGATTCTGAAGGCTTGATATAGATTTCTCCATCACGTCCATTTTATTTTTGTCTTCGGTTCATTCTGTCAAAAGTTGTTCTCTCTTTTCGGCTACTTCAGAAAGTTGCCACTTTGTTTTCTACAGTTCTTTCTCCAGCTCTTCGCAGCGGTAGGTGGTGTTGGCGTGGAGGCTTTGTTCTTTTTTGAGGCCTGCCTTTATGGCTTCTATTCGGCGTTGAAGTTCGACGATTTTGGCTTTCAATTCTTCCTCTTTGTTCTTCATTTTTTCCAGATGATGGTGGGTTCGGGCGATGACGGTGTTGGACTAAAATTTAAAATTGTTTAATTTGGTGAATAGTATGTGTATAAAATGGAAAGAGTCTGAGAGGCAGTTCTACTTACTCGACCTATGTGCATGGAGTTAGCGTAGATCAGCTCTTCAGTTGTGATGTCTTTAAATCTGCCATCGTCCTTAGGAAGGTTGAAGTATTGAAAGAGTTCCATTGGGCAATATTTGGGGTCTTCGGGCCATAAGGCCATTGTGGCTCGAAGTTCCCAAATTTCTCGTACTTCGGTTGTAAGGGAGGGTTATTCGGTCAATGAGGTGTTGGTTGATTATTATGGTGGTTGGGGATCGGGGAGTGATTCGGTATGAGGCTTTTTGGGAAGAGGGACGAAAGATAATTTGGCTCGCTCCTTTCTCTTTTGTAAAGGGGCTTCGGGGTCGACAGGTTCTGGAGGTTCGGTTGCGTCGGGTTGGATGATGTTAAGTTTGGCGGGTTGGTTAGGGTCGGCGATCAGGTGTTGAGGTGGTTTTTTGTTATGCGCCTTGACTAGCCTTCGTTTCTTTTTGAAGAGGGCGTCTTTTTCGGCTGGCGTCATTTCGAGTGGACTCTTTTCGGTAAAGCCAGGTGTGGGGATGATGGCAGAAGGGTTGACATCGGGTACTGAAGGTGGAGATGGTGGTATGGTGGTGATCGGGTCTGCCAGAAGAGGAGCTTCGGATGGTTGATTAGTGTGAGGGACCGCTTCCTCGGTCGGCTTAGGAATGTCTTCGGGATATCTCGTCGGGGATGATGTTTGGCCAATATCTTTGGTTGACTTCGGCTTGATAAGAGAAACTGCAAACAGTAGAGGGTTAGGAAGGGATTGTAACAATTTGATATGTTGAGTTAATAAATTAGATTTGGCTTACGTTTATGGTTGTATAGCCATGTTTGATCGATCAGGAGGTCCATGCTCCACTCTTCTTCGGGCATTTTGGTTATGAGTTGGATTAACTCTTCGGCTCGGCTATTGGGAAATTTGTCCAAAATGACGTTGGCTCTAGAGGCTTCGGCCCAGTCGGGGATTTTCGGGATTTCAGGTCCTTTGATGTAGAACCAGTGGGAGTGCTAGCCTTTGTTGCTGGTTGGAGTCTTCATCAAGGAGCATTTTTGAGCTGCTTTGTTCGGTTGCTTATTGATTTAACGGAACCCTGCCTCTCTGGATCGGCCTAGGGTGAACAGGGTGAAAAAGAAGTCCATGGAGGGGTCCACGCTGCATTCTTGGCAAAAGGCGATGAAACAAATCACGTGAATGAAGGAGTTCGGGACCAACTGGAGGAATCTGACCCCGACGAAGCTAAGGAAAGTAAGGATGACTGTGTGAAGTGGGAATCAGACCCCGTACTTTAGGGCATACTATGAAACGGCGGTCCAGTCGTCAGGACGCTAGTACATTCTCTTGTCCAGGTTTGGGGAACAGAGTTCATGAGTGAGAGGAATGAGGTGTTGTTGGCGGATATCAGTGAGATTTTCTTCGGTGATAGAGGATTTGGTGTTGATATGGGTGTATGCCTTTTCAGATGAGTATTCTTGTTGCATTTTTAGTTTATTTCTTTTAGCCTCAGTTCTGATGGGTGATGGGGTGGCAGATGATGATACGCTGGGAGGAGTATTGACGGTGGTTGGGGAAAGTGAAGGGTTGATGTTTATAGGGGTGGGAGCGATTTCGGAGGGGGTTGAGATGGGGGCTTGTGTGGAGGTGGGGTTAAGGTTTGCTGTAGTTGAAGCAGGGGAGTTGTGAAGGGGGTTGGTGGAGTCTGCCAATATTGATCGGTGGGTATTTTTTCGCCAGAAAAAGCAACAGTTGCAGAAAAGTTGGAGACGAAGAGAGGGAATACACAGTTTGAGATGAGATTTGGGGTTATGGCAGATGATTTTAGGGAAAGGGGGTTTCTTGAGTTATTTGACTTTTGGATTCCGGGCAGTTTCCCAAAAACGGCGTGATAAATGGGTTATGTGATAGTGGTGGGGCCCGGTGGTATATGTTGGCTGGTTCACCGAAGATTTGGGCCTTAGGTTTTCAGGTTTCAATTATTGGGCTTTTAATGATTGAATTCTTCCATTAAATGTTCCATTTAAATGTAAGACTGTGGGGCAATGTTGGGAGGTGTTCACATGGACCCGATGGATAGGGTGGGCTCCAGTCCACGTGGAAGAATGTTCTCGCGTAGGGATTTATTTTAGGCAGTGTGCGGACTTTAAGGAATCTAAAATTCCTAACTGTACTTAAATTCTAGTTCCTAAGGAAAGAGTCAGGATTATATCCGACTTTCTTTCCTTAAGGAGATTGTGTTCTATCCAATTATAGGTAATTACCATGATTAGGATTCCTATTGCAGTTGGGGAACAGGGCGATGAAGGCGGTGTGATCATCTATAAATATAAGGCTACACCCTAAATTTATAGGTAATGACTTTTTGCTCACTAAAGTGCTAAACCTCCATTGTTAATACCTTGAACAACCTGTACTTATTCTCACACCGGAGCTATCCCCCGGCGGCCCAAGCCCCCAGGCTCTTGAGTGTGGTTTCGTTCTTGTGTGCAGGATTTGGCGCGTATTTTGGTGATTGGACGCGCAGTGAAATCTTGGCGTTAACACCCTTCTTCTTATCGATTCCTTTGTTGATAAATACTCGCTTCAAAAGAGCTTTGTTCGTTTTTTGTTTTGTTTTTGTTTTATTTTTTTTGATATTTAGAGTGTTGTTTAAATAGTGTTGAATGGGTGAAGAGTAATAATAATCTATTGTCATTTAATACATAAATTGTATTTAATTTTTGAATGTATCTAAGAATGTTTAGAAAATTTGTGACTGTTGGTTTTAGGTACATAATGTATCAAAATTTTAATGTTTTTTTTGTGTATTATATGTGTGAGTTATTTTCGGTAGATTAAATGTTTTGGGTAAATGACCTTTTTACATACAATGAATATAAGTTAATAACCAAATTACCCTTAAGATAATGACCAACCAAATTAATTTAGATGTGGTTCTCTTGTTGGTTTTAGGTGCATAATGTATCAAAGTTTTAATGTTTATTATTACTATTATTATTTTTGTATGTGTGAGTTGTTTTGGGTAGATTACATGTTTTGGATAAATGACCTTTTTAAATACAATGAATATAAGTTAATAACCAAATTACCCTTAAGATAATGACCAACCAAATTAATTTAGATGTGGATCTCTTCTTGGGTTGTTATATACTATATTGATTGATTGATTGATTTAAATTCATAAAGAGAATAAATAAGAGCTCTAAAGGGGATGGAGTTAGCCTACGGGAATTAGTTATTTTGAAGAGTAAAGGTGTTGTGTATTGTATTTCCTCTAATAAATGAATGACTTAAGTTTCACATAAAAACTATTGGTCTTCATTTCATTTTAAAGTTGCTCTCATTTCAAGAGAATTAAGTATAATATTCATTGTATATAAACATGTATTATTATTATTAGTAATTTGTAATTTAAAAATTGTTAGTTAATGACTAAATTATCCTCGACCAACCAAATTAATTTATCTCCTCTTGGATTGTTATATACTTGTATAAGGTATAAAAGGTATAGATTTAGGAAGTGAAAAAAAATATTTTTTGTAATATCCCGAATATTTGTACGGCTAGAAATATAGTCTAAACTGATTAATGTGATGGTATTATTGATAATCCTTGGATAAGGATAACTATTTTTGTAAAAATAAGGTATGATATGTATTAAATGTGATTAAGGTTTATTTTTGTAACAAAACCTATATATTGAAAAAGAGATGTGTAGAGAATGATTAGTATTTTTTAATATATGTGTTAAGCAAGACCTATATGGTTTAATATGTGTAAAGTTGTAAAGAGAAATTTTTAGTACAAAAGTCTCTATATAATAAGCTCGATGATCATATGGCTTAATGGATAATGTTGAAGAATACGGATTGTGTTGACTAATTTATAATGGAATAATACATACATATATATATATATATATATATATATATTTATTCGTGAGTAAGTGACGAGATGGATATTAATATTTAGTTTAAACTAATTGTATTGTGATTTTGGCGACATAATCCTTATAAGGAGGGAAGAATGTAACGATTGTTACTCGAGTTTGTAATATAGTTATAAACATTGATTGAATAAATATTTTAATGGGGTTATTATAAGCCAATAAGGATGGATGATTATGAAGGTCATGATGTTCCCGAACGTCGCGATACCGATAGAAGATGTTATAGCTTAGTCGCGTTTATTAATTATAAAACGCGAACAACATGAAATGTGACTTATAATAAAAGTTGTAAACCTTTATGTGGAGTTTATATGTGGCTAATTGGTATGTAATCGTTATGTGTAGGATATTTGAAGAGCATTATAACGTAAGTTGTAAGCAACGCTTAAGACAAGTTTCCTAACTTCATTCAATTTATGTATTGAATGCAAGTTTCTTACTTGTACATGTTATTTTAATGTGCAAGTATCCTGATGTTGAGTAAATTTTTCAGAGATGATAGTATCAATTGTTGCATGATGCTATATAACTTGTTCGCACTTATTGTGCTATCGATGCTTATTCCAATATTGAACTATTGATGTTTTAAAGATTCTATTATATCTTGAATGTTATTAAGATTATGTCTATGTCAATTGTTTCGACTGGACATATGATGAATGGATGAAATTGAGATGTTAAAAGTTTAGTAATGATAAGTAAAGTTAATCCAAATGTTGAGGAGTTGGTGTCGACCCTAGTGTCACTTGACACATTATGATGTAAGTTAAAACATAGACACATGTTGGTGTCAAAACAATAGTTAGACAAAGGTTGGTGTCAACCCAAATCAAAGGTAGCTAGACATATAAGATGTAGAGTACATTAGGCTGAATCCCTATAGTACGTAAGTAGATGTTTATTGGTGAAATAAATGTATGGATGTTATAAATATTTAAAGGTGAAGAAAAATTATTATTCCTATTTATTCGAGATGTTTCACAACTATTGTTCAGTTGATGAAGAAAGATGATATTATTCCCAATTTTGTTGTTTATTCAATTGTTATGACTTGCTGAGTAATTAAATGTTCACTTTTGCAAATTCTAAAACTTTTGCAGCCAAAGTAGAAGAACTTGAATGGCCAGATGTTGCTAACTGAAAGACTTTCGTTAAAGATGAAGATTTAATTGTTTAGGTGAACATAATGTGTTCCATTTGTATTATTCATTGATGTAATATTTATTCTAGTATGTATTGATGTTGTTAAGGTCTTTAGAACCTAGGATTAGATGAGTTATGTTGTAATAATAGAGTATTTACACTCATGTTTAGAGAGATGTATAGATTGAGTTGTACCGTGAAGCACCGAATCCAGGGCTGAAGGCAGACCCGGATTTGGGGGCGTCACATTTTTAAAGTTTACAACTTTATAACTGAGACTCTATTTGGAATGGAGAGAATATTTGAAGGGAAAAGTATGACAACCAAAAAATATTAGGGCTCTCATTTATATATGGAGAAAGTATATTGAAAAAATAAAAGTCTACTTTCTCTTTTTTAAAACATGTCACTACAAGAATTTCAGGCTACAGCGGCGAGCTATACCGACGGTCGGTGCGAAAACGTAGCTATAGGGTTCTATAGCAACGGTCGCGCCTTGACCGTAGGTAAACATCTGAAGAGAAGCCCTATTGCGAGGGTCACTACTTGGCCGTAGGTATAGAGTCTGTTTTTAATAATTTATTCCGGTGCAAAATACATCTTTCATCCAAATCGAGATTCTATATTCTTTCTCATCTCCCATTTTTCTCTTCTCCAAATCTCAGATCTTGGGCTCCCAATTTCTTCTCCCTTTCCTCATCGCCAAATTTCGTAGCAAATCTCAGAGCTAGCGCTGCTCATGGCTTCACTCTAGGAACCTTCCATCTCAGAAGAAAATTGCTTCATCTCTTGGCTTTGCATCCCAGAACAAAATCACGTCTTTCACCTTCCTTTTAACCTTTGCTTTTTAGGAATCTATGGTAAAGAAATAGTTCAGGAGCTGCGTACAGAGTCTTCTCCACATGGATTTAGAAATCTAGGGTTTGTGTTCTTGTCCAGACTTAAGTTCGTTTACCCTTTTCTTTCTCTCTTTTCAATTTAGTCCTCTCCACCTTACATTCTCTAAATCGTAGGGTTTACTTTTTTTAAGAGAAATTTCAAGCAGAAAAATTTTGGTAATGGACATCGCTCTCTTCTCGCCATCTCCGCTTTTCGTTGATGAGGATAACAACTCTACGGGTATTCTCTCTTCTCATTATCTTATACTCCATTTACACACACACACACACACACACACACACACACATATATATATATATATATATATATATATATATACATACTCGTGTTTGTTGCTAACAAATGAAGAGAGGGGCGAGGCCCAACAGAGCTTTGTGGACATAAGGCGCCAATTTCCTGGAATGGTTAGTCAAATCAAGCACGTTTCTGATCAATACCCATATTATACATAGATTGCTATTGGGTTTTTCTATTTTCGGTTATTGATTCATCTTCCCTATTTGATATAGATTTCTCCCATTTGGCATAATTGTGTGGATCTCCTACAGGTACATACAAGTATGCTCCCTTCGTTATTAAATAATTTGTAATAAAAAGTAGTATATTTTTCTCTATTTTCTACCTTGAGAGTGAAATCTTAGAAAGGAAATATGGCTTGAATATTAGCAGAGATGGATCTAGTACAACCAATGTTGGCTGCCTAACTGATTGTAGGATTTTTTTTTAAAATTTTTTTATTTAGGTCTGGAAAAATGAGGATATTATAGCACACTTGAGTAGTACTATAGTTGTTTGATAAAATGTCTTAATGACAACAACTGTGCAAGACTAACTATTTGTGTTGTCATTTATGTATCAAAGTTACATGTTTATGGAAGCTTTTATGCAAGTTTGAATATTTAAAATCTGAATTAATAAAATTGAGCTACTATTTGAGACTTTGTAGTATGTTTAATGGGTTATTTACACTGAAATTCGGTTTGAGTTTAAAATTGAAACTTATGCTTATGATGTTGGTTAGAAACTGAACTTTCTGCATTATTTCTGTCATTTAAAGGTCATCATTCAGCTAAATAAGCCCCTAGAATATAAAATTGTTCTTTATGTAGTAAGGGACTAAGGGTGTTTTCTTGTCACTTAATCTTAATTGACTGTGTAGTTTGTTTCTCTTTTAAAAATTTATTTCTTGGGAATAACTATGACTTGAAGTTCTTTCTTACCCTTTGTTCATCTAAATTTGGGATGTCCCATTAATTGGTGTACTGGTTTCACAAAACAATTTTTAAATTCAAGAGAAACAGCTTTCTAAACTCTGTGTCCTTTTCTTTTGTTGGTAATTCACTATTTAGAAACTCTTAACATAAATCTGAGAGATTTATGTGGTTTGGTACATTCTAGAAATATAATTTTCTTGTTGCGGTACTCCCCATTATGTTATGTAGCCTAAAGATGTTGTACATGTTTTGCAGTTTGGTATGTTAATTGAATTCCTATTTGAAAAGTTTCCAAACTGGGAAAATGCTAATGATCAAGCCATATGCGATCTTGAGGTGAGTCTTGCTAATGTTTTTGGATTACATGTTCTCCTTAGTTTTTTTTTTACCGAATTTGATTGAATGTATCCTAGAGATGTTTATGTTTATTTGTGTTTGATTTTATCACTCTTAAATCTTGAGTTTTGAGTTGTGATCATAATTTAATATTTTTCTTTTTATATAAATTTAGTATTTATTTGAATTGTATAAAATAAACATTGTACAAATAGGTTTAATTTTTTTTATAGATAAATTGATTAATTTTACATATTTACTAAATATTATATATAATATATAATAATAATTAATATATTTAATTATTTATTATTTATTACATATTAATGACGTCACTGGGTCAATAACGATTTGACTACTAGTTGGACAGTGACCCATTCATCCGATACATTTTTGATTTGATTATCGGTCCGAGTCTAAAAACATTGGTCCAAGATACACCAAAAGGAGAGCCAGCTCATTCGACCAAACCTAAGAAGACTCTATCTATCATCCTGAGCATCTTGTTTGTTAGTGGGCACATGAAGTGGACTGTGAAGTAGGGGTGAGCATGGTGCGGTTTGGTGCGATTTGAAGCTCAAACCACACCCGAAACCGCTTAGGTGCGGTTTCACAAATCCAAAACCGCACATGAAACCGCATGGTGCGGTTTGGTGCGGTTTTGAAATGTGCGGTGCGGTTTCATTTGGTGCGGTTTCGGTTAAAAAATCAATTGAGGCAACAAATTTTTATACAATTTAAATTAACAATGAAAAACAAATTCCTCAATCTTTTAAAGTCTTTCTAGTATTCCTTATTTGAAATTAAATCAACCATTTCCTTGGCATGGGCTTGGACAAATGGACAAACCAATTCTGAATGTATAGCCCACCACCCAATTCCTTGGTATAGTTCAACTCTTTTATTAATCTAACACCTTGAGTTTACTAACTTATAAATTCTGCCCCATTGAGTTTACCTATAAAAAAAAGTGAGCATAGGCTGCCCTTATACTCCATCTGCCCCTGCATACATACATACACACACATGGTGCAGTTTCGATTTTATGCGTGCGATTTTGACCAGTAACCAAAATCAAACCGTAAATTTGGTTTTTAACCTACCTAAAACCGCAACATACGCCGGAACCGTTGGTGCGGTTTTAATTGGTGCGATTTGTGCGATTTTTGGTGCGATTTCGGAGGCGATTTGGTTACTTGCTCAGCCCTACTGTGAAGTAGTCTAATACTGTCAAATTTGCATTGTAGTTTGAGCGACCCAAACATGACCTTATCATTCAAACAAATATGGCCTCCCCATTCCCTGTTTTTTTTATACATCCCAATACCCGAGAGATTTGTTTATGTATCTATATTACAAAGCCTTCCTGATAGGAGAATCAAGCTGGCACCATTGACAACGATCCAACACTATGTAATAATTATCGGAATTCGATTCTCACTCTCGCTTTTCTCATAAATTGTAATAAAATACTTTAATAATACCCAAAAAAATAAACAAAAAATTCATGATATGACCAGTAGTTATCGGGATTTAATTCTCACTCTTCCATCTCTCATAAATTGTAATAGAATACTTTAATAGCATGCAAAAAAAGTTATATTACTATTTAAATTATTTTACTATTTTGTCCTTTTATATTTTTTTATATTTTTTTATTTAGTTCTATAAATTTTATAAAATTCTTATTTTACTCCACATAATTTATACACATAACGCGTGTGCCACCAAGTCTTAGTAGAAATAGAAGGGGAACAGTATCCTACATCCCACTAAATGAAAGCTTCAATGTAAAAAAATTATTACTTTTTTTAACAATGTCTAAACTCAATACTAATAATGAACCAGAGCCAAATTTTACCAACATATTTAGGATGGATAAATTTTAAACATTGTGTGTTACTTTCTACTTTCTTGTTCTAAAATTAGATATATTGTTTTTAATACATTCTAAAATTAGAGATAATTTATATTTTTAGGTTGTGCAATTACATAAATTTCTTAATATACTATCACTTATATACTAGGTTGATCAACCCTATAATTTTCTAATTTTGGAACTGAAGGAGTAATTTTTACAAGACTTGGAAACTAATTTTGAGAAGAACATTTCTCATTTTTTAAAATTACAAGACTTGGAAACTAATTTTGAGAAGAACATTTCTCATTTTTTAAAAGTTTTTGAGAAGAAAGGGGTGTTATTTGTTGGCTGATAATAAACAAGGGGTTTTATTTGTTGGTTGATAATAGGCTATATACTTGTGATTATCGTATAATATTATATTCCACCAAATTTGTGGTGTTAGTTTTTTTATGCTTTTAATCTATCTTTGCTTTTTATTTTAGAGTCCTGCCTTTTATTTTATTTTAGATGTGATTATAAAATTGATCCAATGTATCAAATGCATCGTAAAAGTATTATCAATTAAATTTATCTACGTAATTCGCAATAAAAAAAATCGACATGTAAAGTCGCAATATATATTTTTTCCCTTTATTTTATCTTTTACTTTCTTTATTTCCATGCACAAGTTTTGGTCGCTTTACATCTTTAAAGCTATATAAAAGAGTTTGGTCCCAAAGACGAAAGCTCTTCCTAGGAACCACAAGTCCTTAATTTATTGTTTTTGGTAAAAAGTTAAATCAATAAAATTCTACAAAACTAAAACAAGGATAATATTGGAGTAAATGAAACTTTGCATTTTTCTATTTTGCTCCACTTTGTATTTTGCATCCCATAATTTAAAAATACACTTTACATTCTGTGGCGCCCCCAAATTCGGTTACTTAAAACCCATACTTGGTGCTACACGATACCATTTATACAAACTGCGTATAATAAAAGATAACAATAGTTATTACCTCAGAGGTATCTATCTCAGGTACGAAGACCTTTAGTATCTTTATTACATGATAGATATTGTATTTATAAAACAAAAGTCTATCTATTACAACAGCCATCTTTAACTACTCATGTAGTTTTCCCTTGCCTTTATCCTTTTCGGACCCTTTTATGCGTTCTGGCTTAGCTGAAAACATTTATTTTCAAAGCAAGAATGAGCATTCAATTGCTCAGCAAGTAATAACAATTGATAAACAACGTATATAAGAAATAAATGTTTTCTTTGAGATATGCTTTGACAGTGAAATAAAACTGTAAAGCAACTAAACAACATGACTCGTTTGCATTTTTGAAACGACGTACTAAGTTCTGATGCTGAGTGGTCACAAGACCATGAACTTTTCTTTTCTTTTCTTTTCTTGAAAAGGTTCTAACAGAAATTCATCTGTGAACCGTCTGACTTACGGGCACGGTGGGTGATCAGCCCGTTATGCCCTGTATTGATCAATACTATCTAATAGAACAACATTTGTGTTCATCGTCACCGTCCCCAGAACGCAATATAAAATTTCTCAAATTAGGGATGTTCTACTCAGTCTGAAGTTCATCCCAAAAACAAAAGAGGTGAACAACTTTATCAACTCTGAAAATATTTCAAGACTTAAATGCGAAAGAATTGAAATAATCAAATCTTGTATCTAGCCGGAACAAGTGTCTTAGACATTCATCAAACTGTAAATATATACTGAATTTTATCAAGTACACATGATCTTACCTTCATCATTTTTCGAAGCTAATTGGAATAAAATAATATAACCTTTTATTATTCGTAAATAATTGCGAAACATTGGTCCAAGGTAAGTGAACTTGTTTGAAAGTAAAGGAATTTGAGATACTTGCCTTGTCCGATGACTATTGTAATAGGATTCAGCTATATTTGCTATTATAGATCCTACACAATCATAAGTACATGAATACATTAGCCGCGTCTCATAATATATAACTTATATAGTTATATATGCACATTGGGTACCTCTATAGCTAATGTTTTATTCTTTGAGAGCTTTTGTATTCTTTTCTAATTTTTTTTTATTCTTTTACTTTTGATAATCACTTTTCGTTTTACTGGATTTCAACGCGTTTTTAGTAGGTAAATATGTTACAAGGTCAGTTTATAATCCACTTACAATGTAATGCATGAGTATTCTATACTTCTTATATTTCTCGTATATGTACAAGGCGACTTTATAACATATCTTATGTATGGAAGGTATAAACAAATTATAACGTCCATATAGAGTTTTAATTTTTGTGAACCAACGTGTTAGATTCTTTGCGTTGCAATAGCATGCTAAACCGTCCGCTTAAAGTAATTGCAACTTCTTACTTGGTTTAACAATTTCAAGTTTAAACGCGTATCTTGTTAGTTTTATATTTTGTACTTCATTACAAATTCTATACGCTCATTCGTTTGGAATTAAGAAAGTAACTTTATGGGTAATTAGCGAATCAACCCATGAAGTTAGGTTGGGTAGAGCAGCCATAGCTGCTGTTGGTTTAATCGCTGCTACTGGGCTGTGAGTCTTAACACTAACGAACCCAGCCAAGCTGATGCAGCAGTCAGCGTGCTGCTGCTAGTTGGTTTGTTGAGTGCTACGATGGGGCTGCTGCTGGCATTGGCTTGATGCTGCTGTGGCGCATGCTGCTGCACATTGCAGTGCATGCAGCTACTGCTCACTGCTGCTACATGCAGCAGCCTCCCTTGCGACGTAGCTGTTTTGCAAATTTATAACTTTTAATACGTAAGTCCGATAAAAATCAATTTCGAATATATTATAGTCACTATAGTAGACTATTTTTAGAAAATTCTAACTATCCATTTTAAACATTATTGACAGTCCAAAACAGGCTTCAAAAGTGCTTGATCGCAACTGTTTTTAGCATTTCGTTTAGTTCCAAATTCGCTTTCCTTCCTATTTTAACTCATTCCAACCGTTTAATTAACTCTATATAGCATAGCTATGCGAAATCATAATTTTAAATTCCTTAAATTTTGAATTTTTTGTAAACCAGGCCCTATTGGGACTTTTATCAAACATGATACGTGTGTTATTTTAATGGGCTGATTTCATAGGGTTTTGATTTCGTTCTAACCCGAATTCGCCACCCTTATAACTCCGCACAACAACTAGGCACCTTGTTTCTAACTCAATCATTACCAACAAGTTTGTATCACAAATTCATATGTATAATAATTAATTACAACTAACTGTTATACTAACTTTTCTAATTTCCAAAGATGTCATGTTTGTTGGTTCCTACATAGTCTATAAGTAATGTCTTAATTACTGTTGCTAAATAAAATCGCCATAACCAATAATCCAATCAAACTAAGTAATCAATTCAAATCTACTACTAGTTTCATTGTGAAGCTAACTAATTAAAGTAACTTACCCTTGCTTGTTTGTTGAAAGGTTTTGTTATGAGTTGCTTCCTTGTATGTCGTTACCTCTTGATTCAACTGACTGAAATCGGCATAAGTGGCTGGACTGGTTTGGGGTGGAATTACTTCAGCGGCAAAGAGGGTTCGGCAGGTGGGGGTGAAGGGAAGGAAGGCCTCAGTAGGTAGAGCAGGGAAGAGAATGAATTAATTTAGCTAGGTTCGGTTATAAATTATCCTTTCTTGTTTCCCACGAATTCATAGTTGCCTCCCAATATCCTTACTTGGATACCACTATGGCGCCCCCAAATCCAGGTACTTAAAACTCGTACTTGGTGCTACACGATACCATTTATACAAGCTGCTTATCATAAAAGATAATAATAATTATTACATCAGAGATATCTATCCCAGGTACGAAGACCTTTAGTAACTTTATTACATGATAGATATTGTATTTCTAAAACAAAAGTTTATTTATTACAACAGCTATCTATAACTACTCCTGTAGCTTTCCCTTGCCTTTATCCTTTCCGGACCCTTCTATGCGTTCTGGCTTAGCTGAAAACATTTATATTCAAAGCAAGAATGAGCATTTGATTGCTCAGCAAGTAATAGTAATTGATAAACACGTTTATCAAGAAATAAATGTTCTCTTTGAGATATGCTTTGATAGCAAAATAAATATCATAAAGCAACTGAACGATTCTTAAACGACAGTATAACTCATTTATATTCTTGAAATGATATACTGAATTCTGATACTGAGTGGTCACAAGACCATGAACGTTTATTTTTCTTTTCTTGAAAAGGTTCTATCAGAAATCCATCTGTGAACCGTCTGGTCTTACGGGTACGGTGGGTGATCAGCCCGTTATGCCCTGTATTGATCAATACTATCTAATAGAACAGCATTTGTGTTCATCGTCACCGTCCCCAGGACGCAATATAAAATTTCCCTAGTTAGGGATGTTCGACTCAGTCTGAAGTTCATCCCAAAAACAAAAGGGGTGAACAGCTTTATCACTTCTGAAAATATTTCAAGACTCAAGTGCGAAAGAATTGAAATAATCAAATCTTGTGTCTAGTCGAAACAAGTGGCTTAGACATTTATCAAACTGTAAATGTATACTGAATTTTATCAAGTACACCTGATCTTACCTTCATGATTTTTCGAAGCTGATTGGAATAAAATTATATAACTTTGTATTATTCATGAATAATTGCAGGTTATTAGTTTGAAGTAACAAGTTTAGTAAAACTTGCTTACATTGAACAAGGCTAGAATATTTACTCGAAATAAATGAACTTATTTGAAAGTAAGAGAATTTGAGATACTTGTCTTGGGTGTCGATTAGCAAGTTATAACTCTAGCTTAATTTTGCTTCGCGAACCCTACACATTTATATCCATGTATAGGCACACATTAGTTTATTAACCCGATGTATTTCTACGCCAAATAGTTCCACACACTCGGTCATATAAGTCAAGTAATCATGTATAGACATTCATTCAATTTATTGTACAACATGTTTTTACTTTCCTTTAAAATTTCACAAACTCTATTCAAGAACGTTCTTTTTTTGAAGTTCTTTTAAGATCTTGGCTTTATACATAATAAAGCTTACGTGATTCTAATACATAAGTTCACATATATCCGCATTCTTGTTTCCTTCGTTTTTCCTCTTTCATTTCAAAAGTCCTTTTAGGAATTCCTTTTAGAATCTTTTGAAATCTTAGCTTGAACACTACTCACATGTTTTGACATTTGATCATAGCATTCCGGTGTCTACACACCATATATTTAGCTTAGTTAAGGTAAACGCTTAAGCGATATGCTCAGCATTCACTTGACATTTCATTCTTGAAAGTTTAACTTCAAATTTTACGTTCATCTTACTAATACTAGTCGATTATTCATAAGCAACTCTCAAATTGGTTTAAACATCCCGTATATAGGTTAGTTTGAACCCCCGTAAGGTTAGTATATCAAGTCATGAAAGTTGTTAAATCAATTGCATAACAATTTTCTTTTTAAATTTTTTTTTTATAGTTCTTGAGCTTCTACAGCAGCGGTTGCTGCTGATTCGCTGGATGCTGCTGGGCGTGACGCTGCTGCTGGGGCACGCTGCTGCACGCGCTGCTGCTGCTGGGGCACGCTGCTACACGCAGCAGCCTCCCTTACGACGTAGCTAGTTTGCCAATTTATAACTTTTAACACGTAAGTCCGATCAAAGTCAATTTCGAATATATTATAGTCACTATAGTAGACTATTTTTAAAAAATTCTAACCATCCGTTTTAGACATCATTGACAGTCCAAATCAAGCCTCAAAAGTGCTTGATCGTAACTATTTTTAGCATTCCATTTAGTTCCAAATTCGCTTTCAAACGTGTTTTGGTTAATCTAAATTATTTAGGTAACCTTATTACACCTATTCGAATACATTTCAGTCCAAAGTTTTGGTTAATTATTGATTTTTAAGCTTTGAATTTCATTTGGGCATTTTATCGAATATGTTGTGTGCATTCTTCAAATTTCCAGATTTCTTAGGCTTTGGTGTGAGGTTTAGCTAGGATTCACCATGGAATCCCCCATCCTTGTTTCTCCTCACAGCAACAACTAGTCACCCATGTTTTAGGTTCAATTTATAAACATTTTCATCTAATTCTTGCATAACCCAGCTATACACTATAGCAATTTAGATAAACAAAGGAAGAAAAGAAGTTTATGGATGCAAATAAATTTTGATTCTTACCTGGTTGGCTCGGTATTATGTGAGATTTTTACTTCAATTCCTTCTCTCAATTACACTTCTTCTTTAACTTGCAAGTATCGGAGTTGGAGAAATTCCTTTGTGAGAGATGAGGAGAGTGGACGGGAATGGAAAAGAGAAAATAGACTAATTATGGTAAGTCTGATAACTCCTCCTAGCTTGTAATAGTCATACCTATTTTCTTTAACATACTAACACCTCCAGCTTGGTTATAAATGACTCAGCTAGTTACACAGGCAACTTCAACTTCTTATTACCAATCCCTCCGTACTTAACGCGTCGTTATACCTAAATGTATCCCCATATTTTCAAAAATTAATAAATTAAATATTTTTCTAAAAATTACGAAAATTATTTTAATAATTATGTAATAGTTTCCATAATTTTATTTTATCACTTTCTATGCAATAATTAATTATATTAAATAATTAATATATAATATACCTCTTATTATCCTTCCATAGAATGAATATCATTCACTAAATAAAATAATTTATTTAATGAAATCATTTTATCACATTAAAATAATTTAATATACTAAATTATTTTAATTCAATGAATATTCTAATTTGATATTCCTAAGTTAGTTATTTCCTTTTTCAACAAGCATGGAAATAATTTCCTTATTTAATATCCTTAACACCCACCTCTTTATATTTAAATAATTTAATTTCATAATTTATTTAAATATACTTTATTTAATATATACAATAAAATTTGCATAATTAAATAATTCCTAATTTCTTTTTACGTAGAAATTTCTTTCAAACAACTATATACATGTAATAAATATATACATATATTTATCACACTGCAATCATATACTTCTCATACTGCACATGTACACAGATCACAATTAATAAATAAATAAATAAAATTATCCACGAAATTCTTATTTGATTATTACCGAAAAGTTCGAGTTATTACAACCATTCCCTACACTTGGTCTTTACGCATAAAACTTGCCGACTCTGTTATCTTTTCTAACGAAGGCCAGCCCTTGCTTATTCTTATCATATAACTCAGCCATAATCTTGAAAGTTACTCAATATGCCAGCTCCTGCTATGTTTAGTCTTAGACTGGACTTAATGAATTTAGAGATTACCATTATATTACCTATCATATCTCTGTGGGCCCAAGTGCATATTAGGGTTCACATGACCTAATTGAATTAAATGTACAAATTAGGGTTTACAAAAACCTAATTAAATGTACAAATTAGGGTTCATGTGACATAATTAAATGTACAGATTAAACCTAATTAAATGTACTAGACCCGGGGAAGTCTCCATGTGTTCCAAGGCAGAAAACTCGTGGATGCGACCCATTTTGGGAATTGATTGAGGGATTGGATTGGTGGCTAGAAGAACAGGGCAATTTGGGCATTACTTTGATGATTAAAGAGTATTTCTGAAATTTTCCTTAAAACATGTGCCTGGCATGTGACCATTTCCCAGGCAAGTTCTATAAATAGCCCCTCTATTCTAAGAAAAGGGGATCGCTCTCAAGACATTACACTTAGACTCTTGGAAGCTCTGAACACTTGAAACTCTCTCTTTCAACTCGAAGACTCAAGAAGGCTCTTGGAATCCCTGCTACCCTAACCCGGTTTCCGGATTCTGAGAGTTCTGCCACGTGTCATTGGAGTAATTGCCCACCTGTTCTTCTCCCCTGTTCAATCAATCAATCAATTCCGTGCTCTTCGTGGATTTCTCTCCTCTCCAGCCAACACGAAACCCTAACCCTAGCAAGACACAATTTCCTTGTCCACAATCTCCTTTCATAAAATACATGATATACATTAAAGAAATAATTTTATTTAATGCAATCATTTTAACTTAGTAAAATAATTTAATGACTTAAATTATTTTAATCTACTTTATTTAATGAATATTCTAATTTGGTATTCATAAATTAATTATTTCCTTTTTCCTCAAGAATGGAAATAATCCCTTTTTAATATCATTACTACACCACTTCTTTATATTTAGATAATTTAATTACATAAATTATTTAAATACACTTTATTTAATATATACAATAAAATTTGCATAATTAAATAATTCCTATTTTCCTTTTTATCTAGAAATTTATTTCAAACAACTAGATACGTGTAATAAATATATATACCTATATTTATCACATTGCAATCATATACTTCTCATACTGCACATGTATACAGATCACAAATAATAATAATAATAATAATAAAATTTTATTCACTAAATTCTTATTTTATTATTACGGAGAAAAATTCGAGTTAGTATACATTCCATACTTTCAGGCCTTGACAAATAGACATCCTAAACAAAAAGACATTTTTGCCCCATAAAAAGAGCATGTGTAGTGCACATGTCTAACATTGTTAGTGCGCTAAAAATATCGGATGTAAAGTGTGACGTACAATAAAATAAAGGGACGCAAGGCGTCATTTGCTAGACCATGTCTTGTGCTGAAGAGTTTTCATGGTCCCCTGAGCTGGAGAACGTTGTTTGGAATATATGTTATTCTTTCATCTGGGCTGGCTTGAAGTTCAGTTTGGTACACATTTTTAACCTTAAGATATTCATGGCCCTTCTCCACAATTTTATTGGGTCTATTTATCCATCACAAGCCTTTATTTCTCCATTTGGTCAATAGGTAGTATTTGATCGATTGTTTTGAGATTCAGACCCCTAAAGACTTCATAATAGTGTTAAATGGATGGGAAAGGAGAGATTTTCTTTCATCATTCGTCTATGATACGATGTGCACGTGTAAATGCATCATTATTTTAAATGCAGATTACTTAACTCACAATCGTGGTTTATAAGCCTTAAACTAAACCACTCCACACGCAAAAAAACGAACATAAACCACTCTCCAAACGCAGGAAAACAAACAAGCTTTCAACTCTCCTGAATTGTATGGCAAAAATGAATACACAGCCAGCATTTTCAAAACTCGTAAACATGCATGTTGATAAAAAAGGAATGAAATAAAGAAACAAGGAAGCCGATTTATTAGAAAAATGAAGTAACAAAAGATAACCACATCAACAGTCCCAGTAGCACACTTGCAATGAAAGAGAAAATTACAGGTAAAAGAACCAAGATGAAACCTCAAACACTATACCTATACCAGTTGCAAAAGTAACTGTATTACACAACCATGAAGGGAAAGAGCCATAAGCAAATGCAATAGTCAGTTTAATCTTCCAGCTATTCCAACATCCGCATCTCTCAAATAGTTCGATTTCCATGATGATATATATGAGCCAATTTCATCCACAAAGCTCAATATAATAAATTAGGCTTTTAGCTGCACGTGATAATTTGGAGTACAACTATTACCTAGAGCGAGACATTGAAATTGTTTAAAATTGCTTAAGCTTCACTCTCATCAATCATACGTTGGCTTCTCTGAGCTGCAAGGCATTACCCAGATGAGTACAGAAATTTCAAAAGCTACCATAATCACGAAGTGCCTTTCCTTCCTCCCACTTCATTGCAAGTAAATATCACAAAAAGCAAACTCATAAATAAACATTGCAAGTCTTTTAAGACCATCAATCATCTTGATTATTGTGGGGTTACCGTCCATACACGAACACAAGCATCCTCACCAGAACTCACTACACTGTTTTCATCAGTGAACGCCAGTCCATATACCCCACCCAAGTGAGCTCCCTTGATGGTTATACGGCTTGATGCTGGTTTGCCTATTTCATATATAATAACACATGTATCAAGTGATCCAGTAGCAACCATACTGTTATCGGTGGACCAAGCCAAACAGTTAATGCGTGCAGTATGATATAACATATCTTTCAGCTTCACCTGCATGGAAAAAATTGAATAATGTGATAATTAACAGGGATAAATACACTTCTGTCACACCAAGAATTACTAAATTCATAATTCGGTCCCTAAAATAATTAGGCTTACAAATTACTATATAAACTACCTAATTGCATAGACCCCAAAATTATTTTTCCGGCATACAATTGGCCGGAATACTCCATTTTCCAGCAACTCATTTGATTTTCTATGGTTGACCGTATTTAGATACGATTTGACTTCATTATACAATAAAAATACTAACTTAAGGAATTATTTTTATAATAACTAAGTTAAAGACTTTAAACAAAATATATCACCACACAACTGTTGCCCCTTGTCACCACCACTGCCCGCTACTGTCGCACTACCACTACCACCAACACCACTAACATCACCAACACCATTACCAACTCCTCTATCTCTATCATCAATCAAGCACCCCTTTCTTTTCTAAACTCCAATCGTATCTCGAATTACTTCACAATCATAACAAAATCTTCAAAATTTTCACCTTTAAATAAATAGATCTGAGCGCAAAATTGAAAGCAAAGTGGGTATTAAAAATAAAATAAAATTTGAACCCACCTCTTTGATCTTCTCCCCGTCGTCAAAATTGAACCCATATTTGAATGATTTTCTTCTTCTTTTACGGTGTGAAAATTTTGAATGGCAGTGAGAACTGAAACGAATTCCATGAAAGGTGAAGAATAAGAAATTAAATTAGGGCTCATGAGATGGTGAAAGATGAAGAAGAGGATTTCTAAAAATTTTACCCCCTCAGTTCAATAGTCGCATTCTAGATGAAGAATAGAATTTGATTGTCGTCATGATTGAATCGAAGCGATCGTGTGAATCTTTTTGTCACTGCAAATGGGTCAACGAGTTCATCCATAAGCACAAAATCGATTTTGCGGCTCATGATTCTCTCCCGTACACAATTCTAATGGACTGCAAATGATGTTTACGATTTTGCCCAATCAATCAATAAATTTATTATATGATTTGGATTATAATCAGTATATGATTTTGAATTTGGAAGCGGAGCTTAGCTATGTGAAGAAGCAGAGCTTGGAGTTACTGTAAAAAAAATTAGGAAGCAAATTAAATGATTTAACTATATACAGTATTAATTACTATTTTTTTATTTGTTAAAACATTATTTGGTACAATTTTATGTTTTATATTTTAAAGTCAACATTATTTGGAGTGAATTGCATTTAGAAGTATTTTGATTTGGGATTAATTGTATTTAGAAGTATTTTAATTTGAGATTAATTGTATTTAGAAGTATTTTAATTTTTTAATGAAGTCAAACCATATCTGAATACGGTCAAACCGTATAAAACCAAGCGGGTTGCCGGTCGGATCGGGTATTCCGGCTAATTTATGCCAGAAAATGATATTGGGGTCAACATTGTATGCAATTAGGTAGTTTATGTAACAATTTGTAAGTCCAATTACTTTGGGGCCGAATTATGAATTTGGTGATACTTAGTGTAACAGATGTGTATTTAGTCCTAGTTAACAAATGGAAAATAATTTATCCAAAAAAAGAGAAAAAAAAAAAGAGAAAAAAAGGTGATACATAGTACATGTACTGACTACAACAAGAAACCATAACGACACCAAAGCTGAAGTTTTGATATATAAAGCACAAGAACATCTCCCATGATATCATTCCATTAAAACCCAGTGAAAGTATTTCATCATGCCTCCCACAAATCATGTGATTGACTATATAATGAGAACACTAGTAATACCATTTCATTTTGCTTTCATACCAGGAAAGTGATTGGTGGAAAGAAGCAATGCCAACATAAGTATGATGCTACCTTTCTAAACTCACAACTTCAGCCAGTTATTAAGAATGATGTAGTGAAACAGTGCATCTCTCTTGATTATCATTCCAAAAAGAATAAAATCTTACTACAGAAACTCATAATGCAGAGACTAAAACTTCTATTATACTGAGGGGGCTAATGCCCAGTTTGGAATTTTCTTAAAAGAGTGCAGTCTCCTCTATTGATATCTCTACACCATCTTCCTTTTCAACTGTTTTACATAATGCATTCTAGTTCAATTTACTTTTTTTGTAAAAAAGGCGGTTCACAGTTTACCTACTTATGCTGATATGTTGGAGGATTTTTGACATAGAAGGAGGAAGCTCAATGTTCCAATGGCCATTATCCTCTAAAACCTCTTTGGTCAAATTTTCTCATCTATTATATCTCTCAATTTGTTCATTTGGGATATGGGTTCTTCTATGTTTACTTGGTTTACTTATTTTCTGTTTACTAAATATTTTTCTGTCTCTTATTTTATATCATTTCTTAGTCCCATAGGTTTGATCCTTTAGTATTTGACCCAATTTAAGGATACAAAATAAATCATATTGATTTTTCGATAAAAAATACAACGTGAAATATTCAGATTTTTCCTCTTCCTATATCCCATGTATAACTTTTTCTTCATATTATCTCATAACTTTTTTTTTTGGTATGTGTGAGGAATGATCCATAGTTAACAACTTCTAAAACAATGCAGTTTATGTTCAAACAGTTGTCTTAAAGGGTAGGTCATCAAAATACCTCTCTGGAAGCACGATCCCAAAAATATTGATGAATTATCTTGATACACTATAAGGTTTGAAAATATTGATGAATTGCTTTATTGAAATGTTCAGACGTGACACATAATTATGTCCATCTTAAAGCGAAATATGTGATTTGGCATGTTACAGCCCAACTGACCTAAAGTCGGGTTAAATTGGAAAGAAAAATTGTGAACTTTTCAACTCAATCACCTCTCTTTTGAGAAAGATTGGGTGCTCAATCAATGGATACTTTGTCCGCTTTCCACTACATGTCTACAAAGTGTATGCTCATGATTAGAGGCGGCAAAGAGTTGATTTAAAGGGTTTGAATAATAAGTCATTAATAGGTTGAGTTATAAATGAATAATTTTAAATAGATTGAATATCGATAAATTTAAAATGAATATCGATTCGTATATAATCCCAGAGTTTTTTTTTTTTTTCATACAACAGAAAACTTTACTGACCTTGTTTTGAATTTGGTCTTTGTTTTGTTTTTTGTCCTCACTCACTTTCGTCATAATTTTTTAAAGGGTAGGTCATCAAAATACCTCTCTGGAAGCACGATCCCAAACGACAGCTTCTTGATTGGCATCTCCTGAAGCAATCATAGAAACATCTGGAGAATAACGAAAATTATCACCCGTGATGGAATATATGTGCAATTCCATCCTCAGCACCCACAACGGCTTCACTTCCATCAGGTGCAATCACACATGCAGCAACGGGAAACCCAAGGTTAACAGTTGACAACACTTTTGTACCCTGAAGGAGGACAACTCCTGAATCAATTGAAACCAAGGCAAGTTCAGGAGAGAGAAGAGCAAGGCTCAAGTCCTTCGGTTGACTGCCAATGTCTACACAATCAGCCTCCCCACATTGATCTCCAAGTAGAGAAACTCTCCAAACCTGGAATAAGTTCAGGATCAAAAGAAACATATAAAATATAAAATGGGCATAAAATCAAGCAACATAAAAGACAGAATGCAATTTTGGAAAATCAGTCACCTTATTGTCGAATCCAGATGAAACAATCTCCTCGTCAACTGCAGCAAAACATTTAATTTGACCAGTCACATTCCTTTCCAATCTACCATTAAATCCAATACCTTGGATCCATTTAACTATTAGACCATCATAGCTGGTGGACAATATAACTTTTGGGCTGCTTTTAAGCACTGCTAAAGAATTTATATTCTTCATGTGTCACTGGAGCTTTATCAGGATTACTTGCTGAAAATAAAAATATTGTGCCACCAAGAGAAACATGAGTAACAAGATAATCATTCTGCCAAAGGCACCCAACGAGAATGTCTTCAACACCACCGGAGCTTGGACAAGTCAATGTTTTTGTCACCTCTCCATGACCATCCTCAGAAATCGCCCATATTTTTGCAGACTTGTCAGCAGAAACCGTTAGCACTTAAAACATGATGAAGAACAACAAACTTAGGTAGATAAGAGGAGAAATAACACAATATAGAGTGTAATTTGATATAACAGAAATTTCATTTCTACTGATGCAACCTTTATAGTTTGCAGTGAACCTTGGAACTCAGCATTTGGTGCTTTGTGAAATTTTGTAGAAAGGAAAAAAAAAAAAAAGTACATATGAAAAATGACAAGCCACAATTTACACCTCATCTTGCTTAGTTTATTTCGAAAGAAACATAAAAGAAATCAACTGCACAAAACCAAGAGATATCTGTTATTAATGATGGACGCCCCACGATACACACCAAACTTGAGGAACTTCATCGGAATTAATCGGGCGTACCTTGTTTATATGGAGATAAACTATAGCTTGTGCTACTGTAAATAAACTATAGCTATAGTTTCAAATTTGGTTCTAAAATGGTGAAGAGAACAAAACTGTTAATTCTCTCTTCAACCAAAGCTACCGCTTCAGTTCTTAATTCATCAAAATCAAAAGAAAGTGAAAATGGATATGCCTGTAAATGAATTTGGAATGAGTTAATAAATTTGGGCTGAAAAGTAGTTAACTAGTTTGTGACTATTTTTATTTCTCATAATATAGGTTCAAACTTTGTCTAATCTAAATTATTTTTTTTTTAATAAAAGAAGAATACTTTATTGATTAGAAGAGAAAATTACAACGCATGACGAGAACAAGAAGTCCTCCCAACAGAAAATAAAGAAAACAAAAATGAGAAAAACTTAATATTAATGAAGCACCGCCCGCCAATCTCTTTGAAGATCGGATAAAGAAATTCCTCCAAACGCTCCCATTGCATGAGCCCAAAGAGAAGCAAAGAAAGATATTTTATCCCAAAGTAACTCAATATTTATACTCCGATCGCAAAAACTTCTAGCATTCCTCTCAATCCAAATCCCCCACAAAATAGCGAAACAAACACATCTCCAAAGGATCCTCCTATCACTTGTATGACCAAAACACTTGAATTTGCATAGTAAAAGATCTTCCACCGAAGAGGTACACATCCAACTTTCCCCCATAACACTAAATAACCACAACCGCCAAGCCATCGAACAATGAAGAAACAAATGAGAATGAGACTCACTTTCCTTCAAACACATTACACACAAATCTGAGGATAAAGATTTGTAAGGCCTACGCCTTGGACGCATATCATTAGTATTAAGCCGACAAAGAGTTAAGGACCACATAAAAGCCTTAATTTTTGAGGGAGTCTTTGCTTTCCTAATATAAGAGACTAGAGGAAAATGATGAACTGGATGATAATCCAATAAGTAACTGAAGAAAGAACGTGACGAGAAGATTCCTAAAGAATCAAAACACCAAACACGCCTATCCAATGACCGAGAAAAGGAAGCTAAATTAAGAAATTCAATAAATAAAGAGAATTCTTCGTTCTCCTTTTCATTTAAATTACGAAAAAAATGAAAATCCCAAAAAATTGATTCTCCCTCCCAAGTATAGAAGTTAGAAATAAGAGAGTTATGCTTAGACGAAAGGTAAAAAAGACGAGGAAAAGCTATTGAAAGAGGAACATCTCCTATCCAAATATCCTCCCAAAACTAAATTTTCATGCCATTAACAACTTGGAAACGAACAAGAAAATGAAAGGATGTGTAACCTTGGGAGATAAATTTCCAAGGACTAGAATAAGTAACACAAGAAGGACAAGGATTTGCATCCCACCCATTCTGCTGAAATCCATACTTGCTTCTAATCACCTGATGCCAAAGAGAGTCAGGTTCCAAAGGAAAACGTCATAACCATTTACCCACTAGAGATCGGTTCTTAGACATCAAGTTCCCAAGACCTAAACCCCTTTCCTCTCTAGGATGGCACATAGAATCTCAATCAACCAAATGGCCCACTACAAGAAAAATCTTCAACAGCGACCAATATTTTCAGCGACCGAAAATGCGGTCGCTATTTGGATAAATAGCGACCGATAGTAGCGACCGGACCCAAATTTAGTCGCTAGGTAATATCAGCGACCGCTGACGGTCGCGGATCGGTCGCTGATCTAGTTAGCCGCCAATTTTTTTTGGCGCAAAAGTTGGCGGGGAAGTTAACTGCGACCACTTACTATCAGCGACCGCACGCGGTCGCTGATAAATCCATGTCATTAAAAAACAGCGACCGCACGCAGTCGCTGATAGCGGTCGCTGATGAATTTAATTGTAATCAGATCCAGGCAGTCGTTCTAGCTGCAGACGAAGAAAAGAAAAGAACAGGGAAGAAGAGAGGGAGAAGAGGGAAGCCCCGCCGTGTACGTCGTGTCCGCCGCGTCCGCCGTCGCCGCCGCCGACTAGGGACCATATTCATTCTTCTTGGCCCTAATATCCTTGGTAATCATGCATTCACTTCATTCTTTTTCTCTCTATATGTATATATCAATATCAATGCGAATGAATTGTATTATTTGTATTATTTTACTTTCTCAATATAAAATACCATGTCTTTGTTTCCATTTTGCTACTTAATTGAAATGGTGGATTGATATGTATTTAGACACAAGTGGTTCTACAAATTTCTGTCAATTTGGTTTCTGAACTTTTGATATTAGCTGAAAATTATGCAAATCTATCCCAGTGTATTGTTTAATTCATCTGGAATCGTAAATAGCGCACTAGGCGCGTAGGCATTGTTTGTCAGTTACCGTGTATGATTTCAGTAACTGTGTTCATGAGCTCAATTGGTATTTACTTAGTTCTTCAATAAAGAAAAGTTCACAATGTTCTCAAATCTCAACAGATGAATAGAGAATATCCAAACATTACCACTGCTAAGGAAATCGTCTAATATTCTCTAAACACATACTTCACTTCCTTTTTTTTTCAATTTAAGAAACTATAATATTACAATTAATTTTAATTCAAAGGATACATTTCTCTTCGGGAGAACTTGATAAAGAGCCACAATAAGAACTAAAGGGACCTAAGAAAAACTTACTTCAATCTTCTATAATGCCTGCTGAATTCCATGATCAAGAAGGGTACTTGAATATTGAGAGAAAATGTCACTCACTAACATAACTCATAGTAGTAACACTTATTAGTATCTATTCTAACTGGACCATTGTAAAGTTATTCAGTACACTTGTAGCATTATAAAAAAGTCACTGAAAATGGGACCAAGGGAGTTACTATACTATTACTGATCTGATTTCGGCATATGCAATTCAAGAAAAGCATATGGCAATGATTTTCATGAAATGGCAAATAAACAACAACCAAGCAACATCAGTTATGTCACTTTATGTGCTAGCAATGCAAAATTGCAAATAAGAAAATTGAACTGATAATTGATAATAGGAGCAGCTCAAAACAGAGCAAACATTAGAGAAATCCAAAACTTTTCCACAAGAAAAAGGTTGAGTACCCCAAAACCCATCCCACATTACAACATCTCATCAAGCTATCTTAGGTAATACTTTACTTTTTCACAAATGTCCTATTTCCCCCTAGTAACCGAAGCACCACTCATCATAAGCCAAAGAAATTAACTTGAGGATTATATAGTTAGAAAGAAGACCTACCAACTCTTGTGTAGTCTGTTCCTAAATTAATTAGTTTCTGATCGATCAATTAATGGCTACCTATGGCCATGATTACACCAGCCAAAACTACTTATCATCATCACAAAGAGCGGTTGCCATGGTGTTAGCTTTGGTAACTGTAATTGTGCTTTCGCCCTTGTACGTTAAATACATGTATGGTTGCATGTCCAAATGATTGCATGTTGTTTTATAAGGAAAATGAACATAAGACAAAGTGCACGTTTTGCGGTCATGATCGGTTCAAGCCTAATAAAGAGGGTCTAACTACGAAAAAGACAAATATACCTTATAAAATTTTAAGGTATTTTCCAATTACACATCGGCTCAAAAGATTGTACATGTCTTCAAGGACAGCTGAGTATATGACTTGGCATGCGAAATCTCCAGCTAAAGATGGAGAACTTAACCATCCCGCAGACGGACATGCTTGGAAAGATTTCAACTTATCACATCCTGGGTTTGCATTGGAACCTAGAAATGTGAGACTTGGACTGTCCACTGATGGTTTCAACCCTTTCGGCCACTCAGCTGTTCCGTACTCCTGTTGGCCTGTGATTGTTACTCCATACAACTTGCCTCCTTGGATGTGTATGAAACAACCATACTTATTTCTTTCACTCGTGATTCCTGGTCCAAAGAGTCCTGGAAAGAACCTAGATGTTTACTTGAGACCTCTTATAGACGAGTTGAAGGTATTGTGGGAGGATGGCGTACAGACTTGGGATGTTTCCACAAAAACAAATTTCAACCTTCGGGCAGCGGTTATGTGGACTATAAGTGACTTCCCTGCTTATGGTATGTTATCTGGATGGAGTACACACGGGAAGTTGGCTTGTCCATATTGTATGGAGCACACAAAGTCTTTCAATCTATCAAAAGGTCGAAAGCCTTGCTGGTTTGACTGTCATCGGCGTTTCTTGCCGGTAAATCACCCGTTTCGAAGAAATAGAGAACACTTCAGGAAAGGGAAAGTGGAAAATGATATGCCTGCACCGCGATTGTCGGGGATGGAGATGCGTGACCAAGTGATGAGATTGCCGGATATCCCATTCGGTAAGATTGTTGCCTCAAACATAATCAATGGGTTTGGCGACTCGCATAATTGGATTCGAAGAAGCATCTTTTGGGAATTGCCTTATTGGTCTACAAATTTGATTCGTCATAATCTAGATGTGATGCATATTGAGAAGAATGTCTTCGACAACGTGTTTAACACCGTAATGGGTGTTACAGGCAAGATGAAGGATAATGATAAGGCACGGTTGGACATGAAAGATATTTGTAAGCGTCCTGGATTAGAACTTTATGAATCTTCTAATGGTAAGATAGTCAAACCGCATGCAAGGTACACATTGACCAAAAAACAGGTTGAAGATGTGTGCACATGGATTAAGTCTCTGAAACTACCAGACGGATATGCGTCAAACATTGCAAGGTGTGTTACAGGTGGGAAATTGCAAGGGATGAAGAGTCATGATTGTCATGTGTTCATGGAGAGACTCATGCCTATAGCATTTCGGGACTTGCTTGATAAACCAATATGGGATGCTTTGACTGATCTTAGTCGTTTCTTCAGAGACATATGTTCAAAAACGATAAATGAAAAGGACATGTCTGTACTTGAGCAGAACATTATTGAGATCACGTGTAATCTTGAAAAAATATTTCCATCTGGTTTTTTTGACTCCATGGAGCATTTGCAAATCCATCTACCCTATGAAGCCCGTGTTGGTGGTCCAGTTCAATATAGATGGATGTACCCTTTCGAGAGGGTGATGGGAAACCTTAAGAGGAAGGTGAAGAATAGAGCTTACGTCGAGGGGTCGATATGTGAGGCTTACAGTTTCGATGAGATATCAACTTTTGTCTCCGACTATTTTCCTGACGAAGTCTTGACGAAGGCCAATCGAGTCTCGAGACATGATGATGGGGGCAATGTTGAACTAAATGGTCGACTGTCTGTATTTGGTCTACCGGGTCGCGCTTATGGAAAAGGGAAGCGCATATTCCTCCCTGAGCAAGAATTACATGCTGCACATACTTACATTCTTCTCAACTGCGAGGAGATTGATGAATATGTGAGGTATACAAGTAAAATTCATATTTACTTAACCTATATCTTAACCTTCAACCTCATATTAATATATGATAATGTTTATAATGTTTTATAGATCGTACGATGATGAGTTAAAAGCAAAGCAGCCAAACATCACTAATAAAGATATTCAAGTTAATCGTGATAAAACATTTGCACTTTGGTTAAAAAACAAGGTAAGTTAAGTTAATTAAGCACGACATATATAATATTTATTTATGAATTCAAATAAATATATGTTCATTTGTGTAGGCTCTTAAGGAGGGAACGATTCCTCCAAATGTACAAGTCCTAGCTATTGGCCCAGACAGGGACCAAGTTAGCCGCAATGGTTACAAAATAAATGGCTGTGAATTTCATACAAAGACATATGCTCGCGGTAAAAGAACAACAAATACTGGAGTGTGTGTTCGAGGAGATTGTTACAATGAGCTTGGTCGTGCCTTTTATGGTGAATTGGAAGAAATCATCGAGTTGTCGTACAAGGGTACTTATGGGGGCGATATTAACTTGTTCAAGTGTCGCTGGTTTGATTCAGAAAAAGGGATACGTGTCGATCGACATGGGATCGTCGATATTGACGTCCATAGGTCCACGTACGTCAACGCACCATTTGTGTTGCCAACTCAAACAATACAAGTGTACTACACTCCTAGTCCTGTTAAGAAAAGGGATAGACCGCCTGCAGATTGGCAAGTTGTAATCCATACTCCCGCGCGCAGTCGTACCCAACTAGACGACGGGGAGTTCTACCAAGAGGAGATGATTCATAGATCTGAGGTGATAACTATGCAAGACAACAATGAATTAATCCAGTTAGTGGGTGGAGATGAACCAGATGAATTCGATCCCGAGTCAATACTTGTGCCAGATCACAGTGATAATGAGGAGGAAGAGTTTTTGACTGGCACTGACACTGACACTGAATCTGAAGAAGATGATGGTTATGAAACTCCAATACGTAACCAAAATGATTCTGACTCAGACAATGATTTTCATTAAAATGTATGTTTAGGTTGACTTGGATTTCGAACTACTGCATATATACATTAATTTATGTTTGTTTTATTTATAGTTGCCGTAGTTAACTATTTCATATAATTTCATGTCATTTTAATTGTATATGTAAATCATATAACTCATTCATAATATCATCCTATAATTTTTTGTTTGCAGATGTCTTCTGAGCCAGCGCAGAGAAAGCGCGGCTTGGGTCGGGGCCCTAATCATGTGCCGAAGGCTCCGGCTAATCCGGATGACCGGATTCTCATTCAGATTCGCCCTCCACCAGACAGCACGTACGTTTAACATCATTTCTTTTAATTTTTATATTTTCATTGTTCTACATCTATATATGCATTTAATTGTCGTTAATATTATATTAAATTTACTTAGCTTTAATGTAAACTGTAATATATTGTAGTGATTTTCAAGACAGTAAGATTGTGAAGTGCATTTCACAATTATGCTTACAGAACTGGCCTACGCCAGTGATTACGTGGGCGAGCACACCTATCGCCCACAAGGATGCAGTTTGGGCTGAATTTCAGGTAATATAGTTAATGAAATAAAATTATTTAGCGTTGTTGTTACCAACTTATTTAGGGTTATTGTTAGTTAATGGTATACGTATCGTGTTAATATTATTGTTGTTTTATGCGCAGAGGAGATATAGATGGGACGATGCGAGTGCATCAGTTATTCAGACGCTGTTCTGGCAGAAGTGTGCCGCCAGAACCAAAGATAATTTGAACAAGGAACGTCAGAAAGCCCTGCACAATGCTGAGATCGACCATCCGGGGGAGGGTGAGCAGTATATGCACAAGCACAGCCCTTGGTGGTGCGCACAGGACACATGGGCTGCGATGTGTGATCAGTGGAGGGCTGAGAGCTGGATCAAGAGACGCAAGACTGCCGCCGCGAACAGAGCCTTAGGTGCACCTGAAGGCGACAAGGCGAAAGGGACATACAAGGGCGGCAGTATATCACAGTTGCAGCATATTGCTGCCAGGGTACGTATGACTATGAAGGTTGTTTATATTCAATGTTTGTAAAATATTATATGTTTACAAGTTTAATATGAGAACTTATTTTGTAGGAGGCTCAGTCTCAAGGTCAGCCTATCCATTGGCTGGATGTGTACGTGGCCACCCGTGATGGTCTGCCGGAGGCTGTTCAGATAGCGGTACTATATAAGTTATTGATATATATGCATTTTTTTAAATGTTAACATCATTTTTACATATTATATATTTATTTTGAAATATCTAATTGTTAACTTGCTGACAGGACACTTATAATACCTTAATGAACGAGCGCTATCCTGAAGGCACTCTGCGTCCCCAGATTGATCAGGAGCTATGGGAGAGGGCGTCAGTCGTGAGAAAGAACTATGTCAAAGGCCAAGGACAAAAACGATGCCCTACCATCAGCGGCACAGGTAGCTCTGCTACCCAGTCGACACAGTCATCGGGTCATCCAGCCATTCATACTCCCACTGACTGTGTCAGAGCGATATGTCAAGATCGAGATCTTCTTCGCACACTGGGCGGTCATCTACAGTCTTTGAGCCCTGATGAGTTGGCTGAGGCAGTGGCGGCAGCAGCACATCAGTCACAGGATGGCGACGAGGTAATCTTAGTTCCTATTACAATCAAATAAGTCACTAACTTAAATACATAAATATTGTAATAGCTATCAGTATCAACATATGTAACATGTTTTCTTCTTTTGTCTACAGGGTCATACTAATTTGGGCGATGATGCATGAAGACTTAGCTAGCTAGCTATACTTCAAATACCCTGTCTGTGATTGCCCTTGTTTGGACATATGTATGTTAATTAAAGTTTAAAGACTACATTTATATAAAGTTTTCAGTTCCCTTAATTGGTTTGTGAATGTTTTTATAGTTTATATTGTGTTGGTTTATGTGTTTGCATATGGATGGATGTTAATATATACTATTGTGCATGTGTGGGGTATAAATATGTTAGTATGGATGTTTATATAAACTGTTGTGTGTTGGGAGCAGGTACAAAACAGGTTGCTGATATAAATTCGCGGTCGCTAATCTCAATTCGCAGGATTGCCACGTGTCCTCCCATTCAGCATATCAGCGACCGCAATCGGTCGCTGATTTCGATCGCTGATGTCACCAAATTGCCACGTGTTTCCACGTCATATTTGAGGCTGACTCAGCCCAGCGACCGTGTCGGTCGCTATAGGCGGTCGCTGATAAAGCGGTCGCTAATGGTGGTCGCCATTGTCCTCCGCAGCGACCAGATTATATGCGACCACTATCAGCGACCGTAGTCGGTCGCTGATACCTATCTGCGACCATATACGGTCGCTGATAGGCGGTCGCTGATAGCTCCTTTTGTTGTAGTGGCCCTTCCTATCCTTGCTATCTCCAACCCATAAAAACTTGAACATAATTCATTCAAGAGATTTAGCTACCCCTACTAGGACCTTAAATAACAATAGAAGATAAAGAGGAATACTCGCTAAACAAGCCTGAATAAGAGTAATTCTCTCACCCAAAGGGAAGTAAGTACCTTTCCAACAATCAAGTCTCTTACCCACACGCTCTATTACAGGATCCCAAAAAGACTGAGACCTCGAGTTACCACCTAAAGGGACCCCTAACTAAGTCATTGGTAAGGACTCGACTTCACACCCAACTAGTGAAACATAAGAAACAAGAACATTATCCTCCATATTAATACCAGTGAGACTACACTTTGAAAGATTAATCTTCATACCCGATATAAACTCAAAAATTTGAAGGAGTGACAAGATAATCTTAAAACCTGCAACACCTTCTGCAAGAAAAAGAATGGTATCATCTTCAAATTGAAGATGAGAAACTTTAACTTCATCTCTACCAACTACGCAGCAATTAGCAAGACCCTCCATCTCGCTTTTTCGAATCATCCTACTCAAAACATCCACCACAAGAGTAAAGAGAAACAGAGAAAGCGGATCCCCATATCTAAGACCTCTAGATGCCTTGAACCAAGATTTAGGCTCACCATTAACAATCACAGAAAGATGGGGAGAAGAAAAGCAATCCTTAATCCACATTCTCCATTTCGGCCCAAAAACTTTCCTAGTTAAGACCTTATCTAAAAAACTCCAATTAACCCTATCATAGGCTTTCTCAAAATCCAACTTTAAAATCAAGGCCCTATTACCTTTTTGTCTCACAACTTCCACCACCTCATTAGCAACTAAAGATGCATCTAGAATTTGTCTACCATCCACAAAAGCACTCTGGTTAGAAGAAATAATACCATCGAAGACATCACCAATGTGCTTAGAAAAGACCTTAGTGAGAATCTTATACACAGTAGTCACTAAACTTATAGGTCTATAATATCTAACCCGAATGGATCTATCCTTCTCAGGAATTAAAGTAATAAAGGTAGAGTTAATGCTCTTACACAAGACTCCATTACCATGAAACTCCTAGAAGAAACTCAAAAGATCATCTTTGATAGTACTCCAACACTTTTGAAAAAAAAGCTAAGAAAAATCCATTTGAACCTGGAGCTTTATCACCCTCTATCCCAAGAACAGCCGTCTAATTTCCTCCTCAAAAGGCCTCTTTAACCACAAACTCTTATCCCCTTCAATAACATCCCACTGCAACCCCTAAATCATAGGTTTAGCACAACTCTCCTTCGTATACAAATCTTTAAAAAAATTAGTTATATCATCAACTATCAAGTCATTAGACCTATGAACCTCCCCAGACTCCAATTCAATTTCTTTGACGAAAATTCACCTACGCTTTCCACTCGCAACTTTATGAAAAAGCTTAGAATTACAATCCCCATGTTTAACCCACTTAGCTTTTATCTTCTGTCTCCAACAAACTTCTTCTTTCATGACTAATTCCTCAAACTCTTAAGCATTACCCTCCTACTAGCCAAATCTATATATAGATAAAGGACCATCTTCTTCTAACCTATCAATGTCTCTCATCTCCCCCACTAACACAGCTTTCCTTAATTATAAGTCACCAAAAATCTCTTTATTCCACTTCTTCAACCTAACTTTGATGGCTCTCAACTTATTCAAAAATACAAAACCCGGCCAACCCTCAAATTGGCACTCACCACTCCTTAATCAGCCCTTTAAAATTATTATGAGAAAGCCACATATTCTCAAAGTGAAAAGGGGTAGGCCCCCACCTGATTGGAATAGATTCAAGAACCACAGGAAAATGATTTGAAGTCATCGTAGGAAGTACCTCATGAACCTGATTGATAAATTCATCTTCCCAATCATTGGTGAACAAAAACCTGTCAATGCGTGTAGCTACTCGCTGCCCCTCAGATCTAGACTGTCGACGCCGGTTTTTCTCGTCTCTATCTTTCCCTTTTCCTATTTTTAGCCTTTTAGGTGATTTTGGGAAAAAGGTCGGCATTGAGTGTCGACGGGGTTTTGAAAGATCGTGTTTTATGATGAGCCAATTAACCAGAGTCGCCAGTTGGTATATTTGAAATGGATGTACCAACTCATCCGAATTTCGTTTTCGTAAATCGCTGGCTCATATGTGACTCCGAATTAATTGGTCTGCGAATCGAGATTCATAGAGTTCGGGGGCTTGTTTAAGTGAGGGGAAGGTGTTAGGCACCCCTCGACTTCCGTGAAACACGGTTACCGCAATCTTGATGCTTTTCTATCCTTTGATTCATGAAATGTGTGTGTGTGCGCGCGCGTGTGTGTGTGTGTGCCTATATGAATGTTGTGGTGAGTTTGTATGAAAGAATCATTTGGATTTTAGGGAAAATCGTGTTTTAATTTGAGTACGCTTCGGAATGTCTTTTCGATGTACACGAGAAAACTTTATTCTTTATGAGAAAGGTTTGATTTTATTTGTCCAAAACTATGAGATTTTCATTAAGTGTCGTTTTGGCAAAATAAGAGTTTTAAACCTTCGTCTAAATAGGAATCGAGATCTATACGTTGCTTTCATAAAATGATGGGCAATTTCTAGGATCTCTTTCACCCTATGCACAAAGGTTTAATAAAACGTTACTTATTTCTAAAATCAAATTTTGTGATGTTTGAAAACGATTTTTTCTTTAGCTTTCTCGTTAGATATGAATCGACATTTCATTAACGTTTCTCAAATTTTAACCTCGTGATTCTAATATCCTACTTTGATTGATTTTATGAAAATCTTATCATTTAGCTTTGAAATCAATTTCGTGTCATAATTCAAATCGAGCATAAACACGCGTCGGGCTATTCATGGGCATGTAAGCCATCGAAATATCCCCGAACGCCAACAATCACAAATTTCACTATTTCGGGGCCTTAAGCACGATTCTCGCCTTAGCGTCGTTTTAAGGCCCAACGATTACATATTTACAATGAGAACTACGTCATCTCTACTTCTTACATCAAGATATGTCCATCATCGGATCGGGACCCCGGGGGTCGCTTTCCTAGGCTCACAACCAAGTATCCACACACAAACAATCGGATATTACAAGAAAATAAACCAACCCGGATAAATCTAACAATACCAAGACATCTTAAAATAACGATTTAAAGGAATTGATACCGAATATAACACCTTAAAACAAACCAAGAAATTAATGAACGAATATCATCGGGTTTATTAGGAGGAGTTTATTCCGATGGAAACTTCACTCATAATCCCTAATTCATTGTTCAACAAGATACATGAAAATTATATCTAATTTACCCAAATCAATAGGACAATGAATTGCTAGAACCAAATAGAAATTTTCACCTTGCAATTGATCTCAAATGGATGTGGACACTTGTGTATTTGAATAGGATAAATGATGTAATTTGATACAATCAAACTCAAAAGAATTAATTCCACTCTTTTTTTCCTCATCTTTCTCCCTATTTTGTTGCAAAATCTAGCTATTTTCTCTCTATTTCCGTGTTTTTTGCTGCTGCAGAAATTTCTTCTTCTTCCAAAACTGCTGAACCTCCTGTATGCTGCCTGAAGCTGGCCTTAAATAGGCTGGCCAGAGCCAGCCGCAGATCTATCTGCGGCTGGCCGCAGATGGATCTGCCGGACTGGCCAGCTGGCACGCCTCCCATCGCACTCAGCTGGTAGTGCTGATTCCCCGGTTTTCGTGCTGGCGCACCACTTGGCCGCAGATCTATCCGCGGCTGGCGGGCTTGACTTTCTCGATTTTCGTGCCACACCCCGATTTTCGTGCCGCAACGTCGGTTTTCGCTGACAGGCTCGTATTCTGCAGTCCGGGAATTTCCGGGAGACGTGCCACCTCATTCGGAAATGCCTGCCTCTGACGGCTTTATTGTCACGTAAACTTGGGTTGCCCAAAGCATTTCGGCGGGGCCGGGCGCTCGCCCTTGTTCCCGCTCCTTTGCTCCCGCAAGCTGGTTCAATTGACGATTTCGCCCTCCTGTCATGGTTAGTAGAAGGAAACGCAAAATTTGGGTGTCTACAGTTGCCCCTCTTTATCATGTTTATGAAATGTTAAATGAAATAAACATGATAAAGAAGTAGACACACGATGCATGAATGACAGTGCATAACAATGACAGTGCATACATGATGCAACACATACAACTTATGATGCAACGCAAGATGTTAAGGCATTGCCAACACATTCGTGAAAGGTGTCAATGCATCAATCCCTAACCTGTCGCTCGTCTCGTAATCGCCGGGTCTCGTATCCGGTCGATTGTCCTGTGAGTGCCGGGTCTCGTATCCGGTCACCCCTCTCGTAATCACCTTATTCCATCCCATTGTCATCAAAGGAAGTTATTCTCCTGACTAGCTTTGTAGGGCATCCTTGGAGTTCGTCCTCGTACATCGTTCTTGGCAACCATCGCTTTTGACTCTGATAGGCTAGGACCTTAACACCTAACCTGCATGGATCACGTACAGAATTATCATCTATTCAATGCATGTGACACAACATTAAAAATGAAAAATGACCCCTGTACAGTCTTTTGATACGATTCTACAGGTGTCACCGCTTGTCGGAGCCGGTTTTCGTCGCCGGACATCCATCTCGTAATCGCCGGTTATCGTCGCCGGTCAATCGTCTCGTCGGGGCCGGGTATCGTCGCCGGTCACCCATCTCGTAACCCCCGGTTATCGTCGCCGGTTGGTTATCTGGTCGGAGCCGGTTTTCGTCGCCGGACATCCATCTCGTAATCGCCGGTTATCGTCGCCGGTCGATTGTCTCGTCAGGGCCGGGTATCGTCGCCGGTCACCCATCGCGTAACCCCCGGTTATCGTCGCCGGTTGGTTATCTTGTCGGAGCCGGTTATCGTCGCCGGACATCCATCTCATGATCGCCGGTTATCGTCGCCGGTCGATCGTCATGTCGGGGCCGGGTATCGTCGCCGGTCACCCATCGCGTAACCCCCGGTTATCGTCGCCGGTTGGTTATCTTGTCGGAGCCGGTTTTCGTCGCCGGACATCCATCTCGTAATCGCCGGTTATCGTCGCCGGTTGGTTATCTGTCGGAGCCGGTTATCGTCGCCGAACATCCATCTCGTAACCCCCGGTTATCGTCGCCGGTTGGTTATCTTGGATCTCAGCCCTTCCCAGGGTTTGTTGTTTTTTGTCTTTTTTCTTTTTGTGGATATCAGCCCTTCCCAGGGGTGCTCACCATCTTGTCGTGGTTTGCTTGGATCTCAGCCCTTCCCAGGGTTTGTTGTTTTTTGTCTTTTTTCTTTTTGTGGATATCAGCCCTTCCCAGGGTTGCTCACCATCTTGTCGTGGTTTGCTTGGATCTCAGCCCTTCCCAGGGTTTGTTGTTTTTTGTCTTTTTTCTTTTTGTGGATATCAGCCCTTCCCAGGGTTGCTCACCATCTTGTCGTGGTTTGCTTGGATCTCAGCCCTTCCCAGGGTTTGTTGTTTTTTGTCTTTTTTTTTTTCTTTTTGTGGATATCAGCCCTTCCCAGGGTTTGTTGTTTTTTTGTCTTTTTCTTTTTGTGGATATCAGCCCTTCCCAGGGGTGCTCACCATCTTGTCGTGGTTTGCTTGGATCTCAGCCCTTCCCAGGGTTTGTTGTGTTTTGTCTTTTTTTCTTTTGTGGAATATCACACCCTTCCCGCACCAAAGGGTGCTCACCATCTTGTCGTGGTTTGCTTGGATCTCAGCCCTTCCCAGGGGTTTTGTTGTTTTTTGTCTTTTTTTCTTTTTGTGGATATCAGCCGTCTTCCCAGGTGTTTTGCTCACCATCTTGTCCGTGAGTTCTTGCTTGGATCTCCAGCCCTTCCCAGGGTTTGTTGTGTTTTTGTCTTTTTTTTTTTATTTTCTACCCTTTGTGTGGATATCAGCCCTCCCAGGGGTGCCACCATTCTTTTGTGTTCGCCGTGGATCTCAGCCCTTTCCCAGGTTTGGTTGTTTTTTTGTCTTTTTCTTTTGTGGGATAATCAGCCCTTCCCAGGGTTTGCTCACCATCTTGTTGTGGTTAGCGAGGATCTCAGCCCGTTCCCAGGGTTTGTTGTTTTTTGTCTTTTTTCCTTTTTGTGGATATCAGCTATTCCCCAGGATGCTTCCTTCTTGTGTGGATTTGCTTGGATCTCAGCCCTTCCCCAGTTTGATGTTTTTGTTTATTTCTTTGTGTGGATATACCTTCCCAGGGGTGCTCTCCATCTTGTTGTGGTTCGCGTGGATCTCAGCCCTTCCCAGGGTTTGTTGTTTTTTTGTCTTTTTTCTTTTTGTGGATAATCAGTCCCGTCCCACAGGGGTGACTCACCATCTTGTCGTCGGTTCGCGGGGGATCTCAGCCCTTCCCAGGGTTTGTTGTGTTTTTTGTCTTTTTTTTTTTCTTTTTGTGGATATCTAAGCCCTTCCCAGGGTCTCACCATCTTTGTCTTTTGGATTCCCGTGGATCTCACCCTATACCCAGGGTTTGTGTTTTTTTGTCTTTTTTTTCTTTTCCTTTTTTTTTATTTTTTTTTTTTTCTTTTTTTTATTTTATTTTTGGGATGGGATTGTTGGGGAGTCGCAGACTTTTATCCTGGATCTCCCCACTAATATCGTCCACGTACCATGCCGCAAAAGGCATCACTCTGATTCATTTGTGAGGTTTTGAAAAGCGATGTGCATGTACTTTCCTGAAGATTTTCATTTTGAATCCTTTTCCTCGAACCTGCATGCATGAAAAAGGTGTTATGCATGATCCTGGCAGATAATGTTTATGGGACAGATGCATATGCACAACATATGTTTTAGATAGAGATGACCCCTGTTCAGTCAAATGATTACGATTACGACCAGTCGTCATTGTTTGCCAACATTTGATTGGGATCACGGCCTCGTTGTGAAAGTGTAGTTTCTAGACTTCAATCCCCGGTCTGGTGCTCTGTCTTTTCTTAGGTCGTCTTCATTTCAACGAGTTGAGGCAGTCTGTTTCGCTCCTCCTGTGATGATCCGACCCAGCTATGTTGGCTCCTTGGCCATTTTGATCATTTCCTGAATTGGCCGAATATGCTGTCGTCACGCGCATTATATCATCCTTGTATATGCTCATGGCACGTGTATACAATTCGATGTCGAGGCGGTGGATAGTCAGGATTGGGGAGAGGCCAATGACGAGTAAGTTCTGTGCAAACCATCAGCTATCCTTCCATTTCACATTCTTAAATGCCCTGAAGCAGCCTTGGTGCGTGTTGTGTTATTATTATATATATATATGCCAAGAATTATCTATCACGAAAACTCGCGATGCTGACCGTGGCTGAGTTATCCCACAGCTTCTGCAAGATCCTGCATATTCAGCATGACTAACAAACGCCAAAACTTGAATGCTTCGGGCCGTTAGTGTTAGTTTAACACAAAGATATTATTAATCCTCGACAAAAATGCCAGTTAAAGCACATGCAATTGAATATCTGTTGACCCGCACAATCTAGCAAGTTGTGAAACCGTGAAATGTACTAGATTGGCAAGTATTGTTTTTTTTTTTTTTTTTTTTTTTTTTTTTTTTTTTTTTTTTTTAATTTTTTTTTTTTTTAACCCTCGTGCAGTTGATGATTTTCTATTTGACGAGTTATTAGAAAATCGTAAGAAAGACAACCCTTCAAGCATTCATGGTCAGTGTACCGGTGAGTAAGAGCGTCGAATTCAAAAGAACTACCTTCCCTCGTCAAAGGTATCCCCCTGTCCTTCATTCTCAGACAACGTTCTTCAGCAGATTGACGTCATAATGAACAAATGCACTGTGCGATGCATGCACTCAGTAGGGGTTTCTCTTCCATGACTCATTGTTTAAGGTCGACGAGTTTTATTTCGTATTATCTTTTCTTTTTTATTAGCCCCACTTCACTTGTCTCGTTTTTCCTTAGAGGCCAATTCAGATCAAAGGTTTTACCCCATTTAAAAACGAGTTTTGGGACCAATGACTTCCAAACCAGACGGTTTATGGGGCATTAGGCTGTACAGACATCCCCTTCGGGTTTATTTAACTCGAGTAACAAAGGCCACGGTTCCGAGACAAGCTGGTGGTCTGCCCCATTCATTATTTGCTTGACCTTGCGCAAGATTCGTTTTCTTAGGCTTGAGTTACCCATGTAGCGAGTGTTTAGGCCGGTGACTCCCAAAAACCAGACGGCTTTAGGGCACCAGATGCAGAGACACCCTTTAGGCTTAATTACTCGAGTAGCCCATGCCACGATTCGAATTCTTGCTCGGGCCTCCTCTTACTGTAAATGCCTCGGTTTTCTTAGGCTCTGAGTTTTACCTCATGTAATGAGTGTTTTGGGCCCACAGCGAACATGCCCAAACCAGATGGCTTTAGGGCACCAGGTGTAGAGACAGCCCCCTGGGCTTAATTACTTACAGAATAAACCCAGGCCAACGAATTCGAGACAACATTAGCCTTGATATATCATTTATCGTCTGACCCTCTTGATATTAGCTTGATAATTATTGACTGTCTGACTACGTGTTTAATGGCCATACAACGTCGTCATTAGTTTAATTACCCTACCCCACAACTGAAAGTTTTGTGCAAATTGCAAAAGTGGGAAGGCTGTCAACATGAGGTCGAATTCTCTGTCACAAACGTGGGCTTTGAATTAAGGCTTTGTACCCGATCAAAAGGTTTGAATAAGCCTTCATCTCCTCACGTCCTAATCCATATCTCACGATCGTGCTCCACGGTTAGCTGATTGTCAGAATTAATCCGATTCCTATCAAAGCCAAATAAAATCCCCATCTTTCACGCGGATCATCGCATCCCGGGAAAGACTACTACGCTTGACAAATGCCAGATGATCGTAACCGTTGAAGATTGAATTGACATGAGGTAGCATTTGATGATGATGTTGCAATGTCCGATGGGGACTTGTTCCCCCCCCCCCCACCCCCCCCCCCCCCCAGCATGGGTGCCAACTTGCAACGTCATCACTTCCTGGGTAGTTGACAAATAGCCCCAGTGTTAAGTGGCCTTTTCTTGTGAATCTCCCTCGTCAACTGGTTGCAATGTGCTATCTCGTTGGGCTAACAAAAGACTCACGGTCCTTTGACTTGTTGAAAGGTTTGGGGGATTTTTGATTTTTGATTTTTTTTTTTTTTTTTTTTTTTTTTTTTTTTTTTTTTTTTTTTTTTTTTTTTTTTTTTTTTTTTGGTTGTCGAATTTGCCCCTACTTACTCCGGGTTCCTTTTGTGATTCGTTAGTGGGTTCTGCTGTTTTGACTGGCGAAGATTTGGACTAAGTCGGGTTGTTGGTTTACCTTCGAGAAAAACCCATCCATATGATTTCGTCAGGACGTGTTGTCGGATATCTGTCTCGCCCTGGCTCAATCCCCCATCAGATCGAAATCTAGCTTCTATAACCAAAAATCGAGTGATTCCTCCTTTCAAATTTGGCCTATTGCTATGCCCAGGCTAGAATGACCTCAAATCGGGGTACCCTGAAAATAAAACAGGGATGCTTGTCATAGATATAAAACATTTCAGCACATGTATCTTCTTTTTAGATAACATGACAAAATGACCACATGAGCGTGCAGGGATTTGAAATAAATTACAGAATTTTAAAACCCATTGATCTTCTACTGGTCGGGATTCACTGTCATACTCCTGGGATTTTACCCCTTCCTGGATATCACCTGATGCAACCGGTCCCAAACTGGCCACGGTGAGGTCAAAAGCCCAATGGAGCTTCATTAGGGGGGATACAGATGGATCGCTTATTGGCATGGATCCGACCATTGATGAAATTTCTTGGACATGAGTTATCGCAGTCAGTCTTCATGGTTAGCACCAGTAGTAACCCGGTTCACTAATGTATTTTCTTTGCTCAAAATGTTCCGCTCAATATGGCTCCGCACAAACATCGAGCGCATGTACTTCCGTTCATTTATATCAGATGGGCTTCTTCGGCTTCCAGATATCTCAGCCAGCAGTCCGTAGCTAGGAAGGAATTTTCACTGCCCATGCTTTGGATTCTCTTTCCTTCGATCAGATCTGCCATTTTCGGGAGAGGAGTCGTCTCGAAGGAACTCCCATAACGTTTTGATACCAAGCCCATTTATGAGGGGCGTCATTATTGGGAGATCTCTCCGATCTGATCCTCATGTAGGCCGGACGGAGTCTGTACTGTAATTTTCCCCATTGAAGCTCGTTCTCGTACCTTGATGTGTGAATCAGGTGGAAACCAGTGCTGCCAGACGTAATCCGCGAAGTCGTGCCGCAAGGGCAATATCTTTGAATTGTTTTGGCAAGTTTGATGATTAGAGCGATGGTAGGGCCATAGGCCAAAGCCTTTGGTGCTGGTATAATTCCCATAGGCCTGCCTGATGAGCAAGTTCGAAGTCTCCAACTACCATCATCCTTGTTTGATTCCCCATTCCCAGGGCTAATCTCAGTCCTAAGGATGAATCCCGCGTATTCGAGAACCCGTTATTGTTGGAGTGACAGAACTGTAATTTCATGGCTACACGGCTTTTGTCATTTGGATGGATGGGAGTATCGGATTTGAGAACGGCCTCTTGTTGGGATTTAGGGACAAATCCGATTTGGGGGTTCGGTCAAAACACGGCAAAGGCCGTAGTGTTAGTCAACGGTGCCCTAGAATACAAGTGTGGCAGATGGCCATGCCAACACTGATGTATGATTAATCATTTTTTCATTTTTTTTTTTCTTCTTCTTTTTTTTTTCCGGGTTCTCTAATCTTATCCCTGCCCAAAACAAAGTCAGTAGTTTGGAATGAGTCCGGGATAGTACTTTAAGAAATAGTTTTTGAGAAAACCTCTGATACGTTGGTATGGATGGCCTTCCTGGCAAAACACAATGTCAGTATTTCTCTTTATATGTGCAGGCTGATGTAATCACATGAACAATACAAGACATATTTTATTTAACGATGCTGATGATATGACAGTTGTAATGTCATCTACAATGACATTTATTTATTTGAACCTGAAGCGATAAAAAAGGCATGAAGCAAGCCTTTCCCTTCCGTTAGGGTTTATCAGAAGCAGGCTGACCCTACCCTAGGGTTACTCTCTCTCCTCCGGCGGGCTGTGTTCGGGCATGGAAGGTCCCCACCCCAATCTATCTTCGCCAATCTACTTCGTCTGAGTCCCTTTCGATTGGAGCGGAGGATTTTGGGTGGTGCGTTTCCTGAGTCCATCCCCCCCCGCCATCTCCTGGGGAGCAGCCCCTTCCGAGTCCCAAGTAATAAGCAAACCGACCAGGCTTCGCCTAACAGGAGGAGGTACTCCTCCTGCAACATACATTCACATTCATCGTCCTCACGCGTATGCAAATTAGGATTACTTTATAAGGTTAAAACAAATCCATTCAAATCATTCATTTCATTGGACCAAAAGCACTCACATTTCATTCACGCTATACAATATAGTTAAAACAAGTCAAAATAAATTCGCACATGACATACACCATTTATGAATTTTTAAAGGGTAGGATAGCATCAAGATTTGAACCGCGGCTTAAGCACTCTAATGTCCCCCCAGCAGAGTCCGCCAGCTGTCGACGCGCGGGACGGTTTGTTTCTCGTCTCATCTTTCCTCCTTTTCCCTATTTTTAGCCTTATTAGGTGATTTTGGGGGGAAAAAAGGTCGGCATTGGAGAGTGTCGACCGGGGTTTTGAAAGATCGTGTTTTTATGATGAAGCCAATTAACCAGAGTCGCCAGTTGAGTATATTTGAAATGGATGTACCAAACTCATTCCGAATTTCGTTTTCGTTATAATCCGCGGCTCATATCGTGACTCCGAATTAATTGGTTCTGCGAATCCGAGATTCATAGAGGTTCGGGGGCTTGGTTAAGTGAGGGGAAGGTGTTTCAGGCCCACCCCTCGACTTCCGTGGCAAACACGGTTACCAACAGCAATCTTGAATTGCTTTTCTATCCTTTGAATTCAAGAAAATGTGTGGTGTGTGCAGCGCGCGTTAGGTGTGTGTGTGTGCCTATATGAATGTTGTGGTGAGTTTAGTATGGAAAAGAATCATTTGGATTTTAGGGAAAATCGTGTTTTTAATTTGAAGTACGCTTCGGAATGTCAGATTTCGATGTACACGACCCCCCCCCGAAAAACCTTTATTCTTTTATGAGGAAAGGTTTGATTTTATTTGTCCCACACAACTATGAGATTTTCATTAAGTTGTCCGTTTTGGGCAAAATAAGATAGAGTGTTTTAAACCTTCCGTCTAAATAAGAGAATCGAGAATCTATAACGATTGCTTTTCATAAAAATGATGGGCAATTTCTAGAGATCCTCTTTCAACACCTAATGCCACAAAGGTTTAATAAAATCGTTACTTATATTCTAAAATCAAATTTTGTGATGTTTTGAAATACGATTTTTTCTTTAGCTTTCCCTCGTAAGTTAGATATGAATCGATCATTTCATTTAACGTTTCTCAAAATTTTAACCTCGTGATTCTAATATCACTACTTTGATTGATTTTATGAAAATCTTATCATTTAGCTTTGAATATCAATTTCGGTGGTCATACAATTCAAAATCGAGCATAAACACAGCGTCGGGCTATTCCATGGGCATGTAAAGCCATCGACAATATCCCCGAACCGCCAACAATCAATCACAATTTCACTATTTCGGGGCCTTAAGCAATCGATTCTCCCGCCTTTAGCGTCGTTTTAAGGCCCAACGATTACATATTTACAATGAGAACTACGTCATCTCTACTTCTTACATCAAGATATGTCCATCATCGGATCGGGGACCCCGGGGGTCGCTTTCCTAGGCTCACAACCAAGTATCCACACACAAACAATCGGATATTACAAGAAGAAAATAAACCAACCCGGATAAATCTAACAATACCAAGACATCTTAAAATAACGATTTAAAGGAATTGATACCCGAATATAACACCTTTAAAACAAACCAAGAAATTAATGAACGAATATCATCGGGTTATTAGGAGGAGTTTATTCCGATGGAAACTTCACTCATAATCCCTAATTCATTGTTCAACAAGATACATGAAAATTATATCTAATTTACCCAAATCAATAGGACATGAATTGCTAGAACAAATAGAAATTTTCACCCTTGCAATTGATCTCAAATGGATGTGAACTTGTGTATTTGAATAGGATAAATGATGTATTTTGATACAATCAAACTCAAAAGAATTAATTCCACTCTTTTTTTCCTCTTCTTTCTCCCTATTTTGTTGCAAAATCTAGCTATTTTCTCTCTATTTCCGTGTTTTTTTTGCTGCTGCAAAGAAATTCTTCTTCTTCCAAAACTGCTGAAACCCCCTGTATGCTGCCGAAGCTGGCTTAAATAGGCTGGCCAGAGCCAGCCGCAGATCTATCTGCGGCTGGCCGCAGATGGATCTGCGGCTGGCCAGCTGGCACGCCTCCCATCGCACTCAGCTGGTAGTGCTGATTCCCCGGTTTTCGTGCTGGCGCACCCACTTGGCCGCAGATCTATCCGCGGCTGGCGGGCTTGACTTTCTCGATTTTCGTGCCACGCCTCGATTTTCGTACCGCAACGTCGGTTTTCGCTGACAGGCTCGTATTCCGCAGTCTGGGAATTTCCGGGAGACGTGCCACCTCATTCGGAAGTGCCTGCTTCGGACGGCCTTATTGTCACGTAAACTTGGGTTGCCCAAAACATTGCGGCGGTGCCGGGCGCTCGCCCTTATGCCCGCTCCTTTGCTCCCGCAAGCCGGTTCAATTGACGATTTCGCCCTCCTGTCATGGTTAGTAGAAGGAAACGCAAAATTTGGGTGTCTACAGCTGCCCCTCTTTATCATGTTTATGAAATGATAAATGAAATGAACAGGATAAAGAATAGACACTCGATGCATGAATGACAGTGCGTAAGAATTGACAATACATACATGATGCAACACATATAGCTTATGATGCAACATAAGATGTAATGCAGGCAAGGCATTCGTAAGAGTGTCAACGTATCAACCCCTTGACCGTGTTTGTTAGTCTTTGGGTTCACTCTTTCAATCTATCGTCTCGTTTGGGGCCGGGTATCGTCGCCGGTCACCCATCTCGTAACCCCCGGTTATCGTCGCCGGTTGGTTATCTTGTCGGAGCCGGTTATCGTCGCCGGACATCCATCTCATGATCGCCGGTTATCGTCGCCGGTCGATCGTATCTCGGGGCCGGGTATCGTCGCCGGTCGCTCGTCTCGCGATCACCTTATCCCATCGCATTGTCATCAAAGGACGTTATCCTCCTGACTAGTTTGAGAGGCATCCTTGGAGTTCGTCCTTGTACATCGTTCTTGGCCGCCATCGCTTTTGACTCTGATAGGCTAGGACCTTGACACCTAACCTGCTCGATTTTTTTCATTTCATGGATCACAGACAGAATTATCATCTACTCATGCATGGGACCCAACATGTAAATTTAGAAAAAATGACTCCTGTACAGTCTTTTGATACTGTTCTACAGGTGTCATCACTTGTAGTGGTTCGCTTGGATGCCTTCCCAGGTTGCTCACCACCTTATGGTGGTTTGTTTGGATCTCAGCCCTTCCAAGGGTGCTCACCCATCTTGTCGTGGTTTGCTTGGATGCCTTCTCAGGTTGCTCACCAACTTGTCGTGGTTTGCTTTGCTTGGATGCCTTCCCAGGTTGCTCACGCAACTTGTCATGGTTTGCTTGGATATCAGCCCTTCCCAGGGTGCTCACCATCTTGTCGTGGTTTGCTTGGATGCCTTCCCAAGGTTGCTCACCAACTTGTCCGTGGTTTGCTTGGATATCAGCCCTTCCTAGGGTGCTCACCATCTTGTCGTGGTTTTGCTTGGATGCCCTTCCCAGGTGGGCTTACCAAAACTTGTCGTGGTTTTGCTTGGATATCAGCCCTTCCCAGGGTGCTCACCATCATTGTCGTGGTTTGCTTGGATGCCTTTCCCAGGTTGCTCACCAACTTGTCGTGGTTTTGCTTTGATATGAGCCCTTCCCAGGGTGCTCACCATCTTGTCGTGGTCTGCTTGGATGCCTTCCCAGGTGGCTTACCAACTTGTCGTGGTTTGCTTGGATAATCAGCCCTTCCAGGGTGCTCACCATCTTGTCGTGGTCTGCTTGGATGCCTTCCCAGGTGGCTTACCAACTTGTCGTGGTTTGCTTGGATATCAGCCCTTCCCAGGGTGCTCACCCATCTTGTCGTGGTTTGCTTGGATGCCTTCCCATGTTGCTCACCAACTTGTCGTGGTTTGCTTGGATATCAGCCCTTCCCAGGGTTCACACCATCGTTTCGTGGGTTGCGTGGGAGCCTACCCATGAACCTCACCAACATTTCGAGGTTTGCTAGTATATAAACCATTCCCAGGGTGCTCACCATCTTGTCGTGGTTTGCTTGGATCTCAGCCCTTCCCAGGGTTTGTTGTTTTTTTGTTCTTTTTTCTTTTGTGGATATCAGCCCTTCCCAGGGTGTGCCTCACCATCTTGTTGTGGTTTCGCGTGGATCTCAGCCCTTCCCAGGGTTTGTTATTTTTTGTCTTTTTTCTTTTTTGTGTGGATATCAGCCCTTCCCAGGGGTGCTCACCATCTTGTTGTGGTTCGCGTGGATCTCAGCCCTTCCCAGGGGTGCTCACCATCTTGTCGTGGTTTGCTTGGATGCCTTCCCAGGTTTGCTCACCAACTTGTCGTGGTTTGCTTGGATATCATCAACCCTATCCCAGGGTGCTCACAATATTGTCGTGGTTTGCTTGGATCTCAGCCCTTCCCAGGGTTTGTTGTTTTTTGTCTTTTTTCTTTTGTGGATATCAGCCCTTCCCAGGGGTGCTCACCATCTTGTTGTGGTTCGCGTGGATCTCAGCCCTTCCCAGGGGTCATTGATTGGATTTGAGTGAATTTTTTTTTTTTTTTTTTTTTTTTTTTTTTAATGGGATGTGTGATCGGCTTCATGTCCTGGATCTCCCACCAACATCGTCCACGTGCCATGCCATAAAAACCATCACAGTCTGATCATTTGTGAGGTTGAAAGCGACGTGCTTGAACTTTCTTGAAGATTTTCATTTTGATCGTACCTGCATGCATGAAAAAGATGTTATGCATGATCTGGCAGATATGTTATGGACAGATGCATGTGCACAACATATGTTTAGATAGAAATGACCCCTGTTCAGTCAAATGATACGAGTCGACAGTCGTCATTGTTTGCCAACGTTTGATCGGATCACGCCTCGTCGTGAAGCGTAGTTTCTAGACTTCAACCCTGGTCTGGTACTCTGTCTGCTCCTGGTCGTCTTCATTTCATCGAGTTGAGGCAGTCTGTTTCGCTCTCTATGATGATCGGCAACTATGTTGGGCTCTTTGGCCTTTTGATCATTTCTGCATGGCCGATGTGTTGTTGTCCCGCATTATATCATCCTTGTATATGCTCATGCATGTGGATCAATTGGATGTCGAGGCAGTGATAGTCAGGATTGGGGAGAGGCCCAATGACGAGAAGTTCTGTGCAGCCTCATCTTCCTTTCATTTCACGATTCTTAACTGCCCCAGCCTTGGCGCGTGTTGTTATCAAGAATTTCTATTGAAGACTCGCGATGCTGACTGTGCTGAGTTATCCACAGCTCTGCAAGACCCTGCATATCAGACGACTAGCAAATGCCAAAACTTGAAGGCTCGGGCCGTTAGTGTTAGTTCAACACAAAGATATTATAATCTCGACAAAAAATGCAGTTAAAGCACATGAAATCTAGCAAGTTGTGAACCGTGAATGTGCTAGATTGGAAGTTATTTTCTTTTCTTCTTTTTTTCTTTTTTTTTTTTATTATTTTTTTTTATTATTTATTTTTTTTCAATCCCTCGTGAGTTGATGATTTCTATTTGACGAGTTATGAAATCGTAAGAAAAACCTTCAAGCATTCATAGTCATTGTACGTGAGTAAGGTCGACTTTAAAAGAACTACCTTCCCTCGTCAAAGGTATCATGTCCTCATTCTCGACAACGTTCTTAGCAGGATTGACGTCATATGACAAATGCACTGTGCGATGGAGCACTCAGTAGGGGTTTCTCTTCCATGACTCCTTGTTTACGGCCGTGTGTTTTTTTTTTTTTTTTTTTTTTTTTTTTTTTATCTTTTCTTTTTATTAGTCCACTTCACTTGTCTCGTTTTCTTAGGCTATTCAAAGTTACCCATTTAACGAGTTTTGGACCAATGACTCCCAAACCAGACGGTTTTGGGGCATTAGGTGTACAGACACCCCCTTCAGGTTTATTTACTCGAGTAACAAAGGCCACGGTTCGAGATAAGCTGGTGGTCTGCCCCATTCATTCTTTGCTTGACCTTGCGCAAGATTCGTTTTCTTAGGCTTGAGTTACCCATGTAGCGAGTGTTAGGCCGGTGACTCCCAAACCAGACGGCTTTAGGGCACCAGATGCAGAGACACCCTTTAGGCTTAATTACTCGAGTAGCCCATGCCACGATTCGAATCTGCTCGGGCCTCCTCTACTGTAATGCTCGTTTTCTTAGGCTCTGAGTTACCCATGTAACGAGTGTTGGGCCAGCGACTCCCAAACCAGATGGCTTTAGGCACCAGGTGTAGAGACACCCCTCGGGCTTAATTACTCGAATAACCCAGGCCACGATTCGAGACGTTAGCTTGATGATCATTTATTGTCTGACTTCTTGATTTTAGCCTGATAATTATTGACTGTCTGATTACGTGTTAATCGCCATCAACATCGTCATAGTTTTATACCCCACAACTGAAAGCTTGTGCAAATGCAAAGTGAAGGCTGTCACATGAGGTCGATTCTGTCGCAAACGTTGCTTTGAATTAAGGCTTTGTACCCGATCAAAAGGTTGGATAGCCTTCCTCGTCTAATCATACTCACGATCGTGCTCCACGGTTTGCTTGTCAGAGTTAGTCCGATTCCGATCAAGCCAAATAAAATCCCCCCTCACGTGGATCATCGTATCCCGGGAAAACTATGCTTGACAAATGCCAGATGATCGTACCGTTGAAGATTGACATGAGTTAGCATTTGATGATGATGGTGCATGTTGATGGGATTGCTGCATGGGTGCCAATTTGCACGTCATCATTTCCTGGGTAGTTGATAAATGCCCCAGTGTTTAAGTTGCTTTTCTTGTGGTCTCCCTCGTACTGGTTGCGTCAGTATCTTGCTGGGCTGACAAAAGACCCGGTCCTTTGACTTGTTGAAAGGCTTGGGGGATTTTTTTGATTTTTGATTTTTGATTTTTGATTTTTGATTTTTTTTTTTTTTTTTTTTTTTTTTTCTTTTTTTGGTTGTCGAATTTGCCCCTACTCCGGGTTCTTTGTGATCGTTAGGGGTTCTGCTGTTTGATGGCGAAGATTTGGCCTAAGTCGGGTTTGGGTTTACCTTCGACCCATCCACTGATTTCGTCAGGCGTGTCGTCGATATCTGTCTCGCCCTGCTCAATCCCCATCAGATCGAAATCTAGCTCTATACCAAAATCGTGATCCTCCTTCAAATTTGGCCTATTGCTTGTCAGGCTAGAATGCCTCAAATCGGGGTACCTGAAATAAAACAGGGATGCTTGTCATAGATATAAAACATTTCAGCATATGATCTTCTTTTTGGATAACATGACAAAATGACATGAGCGTGCAGGGATTTGAAATAAATTCAGAAATTTAAAACTCATTGATCTTCTACTGGTCGGGATTCACTGTCATACTCCTGGATTTACCCCTTCCTGGATATCACCTGATGCACGGTCCAACTGGCCACGGTGAGGTCAAGCAATGGAGCTCATTAGGAGGTGCATGGATCACATTGGTATGGATCTAACATTGATGGCATTTCCTGACATGAGTATCGCAATCAGTTTTCATGGTTAGCCCGTAGCGACCCGTTCACAGACCTACGCTTTTCTTTGCAAAAGTGCTCTGTTCATATGGGCTCTGCACACATTGCCATGTACTCTTCGTTCATTAATCTGTGGGCTTCTTCGGCTTCCAGATATCTCAGCAGTCCCGTAGCTTAGGAAGAAATTCACTGCCCCTCTTTGGATTCTCTTTCCCTGGTCAGATCTACATTTTCGGGAGAGGAGCTGTCTCGAAGGAACTCTTTAATGTTTTGATTCCAAGCCCATTCAGGAGGGGTGTCACTATGGGAGATTCTCTCCGATCTGATCATCATAGGCCGGACAAGTCTGTACCACAATTCTCAGGGCTAATCTCAGTCCTAGGATGCATCCCTCGTATTCGGCCGTATTGTTGGAGTGGCAGAACTGTAATTTCATGGCTACAGGCTTCTGCCATTTGGATAGTTGGAGTATGGACTTTACGGCCTCTCAGTTGGGCCCTAGGGGCAATCTCACAAAATAAACAAGGGCCGTAGTTTAGCACTGTGCCAGCTACAAATTGGCAGATGCATGTTAACACTGATGCTTTTATTTTTTTTTTTTTTTTTTTTTTTTTTTTTTTTCTCTAATCTTATCCTGCAAAACAAGGTTAGTGTTTGATGACAGGATAGTATTCAGAAATTTTAGAAAACCTTGGTACGTGGTATGGATGGCCCTCCTGCAAAACCATGTCAGTATTCTCTTTATATGTGCAGGTGATGCAATCACATGATACAGGACATATTTATTATGATGATGCCGGTATGACAGTTGTATGCCATTTACGTGACATTTATTTATTTGACTGAACGATAAAAGAGCATGAAGAAGCTTCCCTTTCGTTAGGTTTATCAGAGGCTGACCTACCCTAGGGTTACTCTCGCGGGCTTTTCGGCATGAAGGTCCCCAAATCTTCGCAATCTACTCGTCTGAATCCTTTTCGATTGGAGCGGATTTGGGTGGTGCGTTTCCTGAGCCATCTCCGGGGAGCAGCCCCTTCGAGTCCAGTAATAAGCAACCGACAGGTTCGCCTCAGGAGGAGGTACTCTCTCAACATACATTCACATTCATCGTCCTCACCGTATGCAAATGATTACTTTAAAGTAAAGCAATTCCATTCAATCATTCATTCATTGGACAAAAGGCACACATTCACACACAACAATAAGTAAAACAAGTCAAAATATCGCACGTACATACACATTCATGAATTTTAGAGGATATGATAGCATCAAGATTTGAACGCGGCTTAAGCCCTCTAATATCCCCAGCAGAGTCGCCAGCTGTCGACGCCGGTTTTTTTTTCTCGTCTTATCTTTCCCTTTTCCTATTTTTAGCCTTTTAGGTGATTTTGGGAAAAAGGTCGGCATTCATCCTACTCAAAACATCCACCACAAGAGTAAAGAGAAACAGAGAAAGCGGATCCCCATATCTAAGACCTCTAGATGCCTTGAACCAAGATTTAGGCTCACCATTAACAATCACAGAAAGATGGGGAGAAGAAAAGCAATCCTTAATCCACATTCTCCATTTCGGCCCAAAAACTTTCCTAGTTAAGACCTTATCTAAAAAACTCCAATTAACCCTATCATAGGCTTTCTCAAAATCCAACTTTAAAATCAAGGCCCTATTACCTTTTTGTCTCACAACTTCCACCACCTCATTAGCAACTAAAGATGCATCTAGAATTTGTCTACCATCCACAAAAGCACTCTGGTTAGAAGAAATAATACCATCGAAGACATCACCAATGTGCTTAGAAAAGACCTTAGTGAGAATCTTATACACAGTAGTCACTAAACTTATAGGTCTATAATATCTAACCCGAATGGATCTATCCTTCTCAGGAATTAAAGTAATAAAGGTAGAGTTAAATGCTCTTACACAAGACTCCATTACCATGAAACTCCTAGAAGAAACTCAAAAGATCATCTTTGATAGTACTACTCCAACACTTTTTGAAAAAAAAAGCTAAGAAAAATCCATTTGAACCTGGAGCTTTATCACCCTCCTATCCCAAGAACAGCCGTCCTAATTTCCTCCTCAAAAGGCCTCTTTAACCACCAAACTCTTATCCCCTTCAATAACATCCCACTGCAACCCCTAAATCATAGGTTTAGCACAACTCTCCTTCGTATACAAATCTTTAAAAAAATTAGTTATATCATCAACTATCAAGTCATTAGACCTATGAACCTCCCCAGACTCCAATTCAATTTCTTTGACGAAAATTCACCTACGCTTTCCACTCGCAACTTTATGAAAAAGCTTAGAATTACAATCCCCATGTTTAACCCACTTAGCTTTTATCTTCTGTCTCCAACAAACTTCTTCTTTCATGACTAATTCCTCAAACTCTTAAGCATTACCCTCCTACTAGCCAAATCTATATATAGATAAAGGACCATCTTCTTCTAACCTATCAATGTCTCTCATCTCCCCCACTAACACAGCTTTCCTTAATTGTAAGTCACCAAAAATCTCTTTATTCCACTTCTTCAACCTAACTTTGATGGCTCTCAACTTATTCAAAAATACAAAACCCGGCCAACCCTCAAATTGGCACTCACCACTCCTTAATCAGCCCTTTAAAATTATTATGAGAAAGCCACATATTCTCAAAGTGAAAAGGGGTAGGCCCCCACCTGATTGGAATAGATTCAAGAACCACAGGAAAATGATTTGAAGTCATCGTAGGAAGTACCTCATGAACCTGATTGATAAATTCATCTTCCCAATCATTGGTGAACAAAAACCTGTCAATGCGTGTAGCTACTCGCTGCCCCTCATATCTAGACCAAGTATATTGAGCATTAGAGAGCATGATATTCCTCAAACCACAATCCCTAATAAAATTATCGAACCCACTCATACTAGTTGTGACCCTAGAACCTCCCAACTTCTCTTCCGCCAGACGAATGACATTAAAATAACCACCTAAGCACCATCGCAGACTACAAAGACCTACTACATCTATCAACTCCTCCCAAAAGGCTAAACACTCCCTAGGATTATTAGGACCATAAACTGAAGTGACCCACCACACACCATGACCACGAATGTCTAACTGGACAGATAAAGTGTAAGAACCTTTTAGAATTTGGACCTTCGAAGCAACCCTAACATCCCACAAAATAATAATACCACCCGAAGCTCCTACAAAAGGAAGAAATGCCCAATCTTTAAGTCTAGACTCCCAAATCCTCCCAACAACACACCTATCAACTACCTCCAACTTGGATTCCTGAATGAAGACTTAACATCAAGGGTTGCCTTACGAATCACTTCCCAAACAAACTTTCTCTTACGTTAGTCCCCTAAATCCCTAACATTCCAAGTTAAGACCTTCATTTGAATTTTTTTAGAAGAAACCCTCCTCTGCCCCTTACCCCTCTCACGGTTATCCCCCTCATAGTTAACCAATGTTTAGAGCCACCTCATCTCCAAAAGTGCCTTCTTTTGTTTTTTCTTACTTAGAGAAGGAGATACCTCAACCCTCATCTCCTTACTCCTAAAATTGACCAGCCTAAAACCCAATTTTTCTAACAAATCCCGAGGATCCCGATCGTCCTTCACCTCTCCTAGGGGCTTTAAGAACAACACTTCCTTATGGAAACCTTACTGACTTTGGCAAACAGTTGAAGAGATACAATGTATTTCCTCCATTGGAGTAGGTAAAATACCTCTCCCATCCCTCTCAACTTCCTTATCCAATACTGGCAAAATATCGACCAAAGTGTCAGAATTCTTAAATAGAGAAAACTCATTAATATCATTTACTGGAGAAGTTTGTAAAGATTGAGAAAGATCAAAAGGGACCAAATGTAACGACCCTAAAATTCGGCCTATTTTCAATCCCGATCTTGTGCGTTATAATATATTCTCATTCTAACTCTATGTCATTATTTAATAGTATAACTGATAAAACTGCGTATAACTTTAAAACTTTACATAACTTTCTTTCATTTCCTGAATCGCAACCTTTAACTGTAACGATCGCGGATCGTGGGTAGCTTTGTAACGCGAGCCTATGAATTTTATTGAATAAATTGAACTTTTATTAATATTATTCCGTGTTATGTGTGTGAATATTTTATTACTACATATGATGTGTAGGTAATAATTTTTGATTGTTATTATTTTTATTGGAGTTGATTAAATCATTAGAGAAATAGCGCTAAAACGCTATTTATGCAAAGGACGCCTTTTTCGATTTTATGACTTTTCATAATTTCGTCAAAGCGTTAATGAGAGGGGTTAATAATCCAAGTGTGGGATTTTTATTTTAGCCCAATTGATTATTTGTTAGAAGCCTAATTGGTATTAAATTAGAAGCCCAATAGATTATTATTGGAAGCCCAAAACCCATGGACTTAGTCCATGAACCAAACCCACCATCCATGACCCAAACCCATGACCCATGAAGGGAAATGGGTAATAACCTTTCAGCTGAACCATTTGTAGAAGGAAGAAGAGTACGGGAGAAGGAAGAGAGGAAGAAGAAAATGAAGAACGTGATGGATTTTGGGGAGGGGAGCAACACTTGCATTTGGTGAAGGAAGAATGCCAGAAAGCAAACTCGGGAGAAGGGAGGGGGAGAGCCCAATGGCTGACCACACCTTGGAGGAGCCGAAGCTCTCCTACCCGAGTATTGGGAGCTGCCATGTCTGGCATGCTCAGCCCACAACCCATCCATGAAGCTCTGATCACTTCTTCTATAAATACTCTCCCATTGTTTAGCTTCCATCCCTTTCTTGTTGCTAAGTGTTGAAGCAGAAAACTTGAGAGAAAATAGTAAGAAGAGTGTGTACGGGTGATTTGAGGAAGAAGAAGGAGTGTGGTAGCAGCTGCTATTTGATCCATTTAGCATCCTTAGAAGTAGCTCAAGAGGTATGCAATATAGAGCTTAGCTCATTTCCAAGTTATAGTTTTACTGTGATTGTTTTGTTGGAGTTATGTTGCTGAAATTGCTTGGTTGTTCATGAACATGTGTATGAATGTTGTTAGCTCTATTAAACCTTGTTAATGGTGTGTAAAAGTGGAACAATGTATGAGAATCAAACCTTTGCTTAAGGAATCAAGAAATGGACTGAAATGGACATTAGTGGACTGTTATTCATATTTTTGTTAATAATGAAGTTATAACCATCTTGGTTTGGTTATGTGCATTGGTTGTGTATTGTTGGTATATGCCAAGAAGGTTTGAGTAATGATTTCAGTGGGAAATCTGGACTAGAGTATAATCAAACTCTACTCCAATGTGAGTTTTCAACTCATGCCCACCAACTATTTGGTTTAATGTCTAAGAGGATGATTTCTCTAAGGAACATGAGAATTAGGAATGGTTAATTGATTTAAATGATGTTATGATGCATAGCTTAGTTGTAAAAGTATGTTTTGAGTCATATAGACTTGTTGTATAATGGCTAAGAAGCAAATGGGACGGAATCATTGGTTTGGATTTTTGGGTTCTGCAGTAGCAGAACTTGAAAGTCCTTGGATGCAGAGTGGCGCAGCTGCGCCACTCCCAAGCATAGCACCTGCGCAGCTGCGCTGGGTGCCAGACCTGAAAGTCCCTGGATTAGAGTGGCGCAGCTGCGCCACTCCCAAGTGTAAGACCTGCGCAGCTGCGCCGGTCTGCAGAGGTGAATGGTTCTGCTGCTTTGTGTTATTGATGCGATGCATGTTTATATAGTCCCAACATGTTATAAATACCCCAAGACATATGTATGATATGTTAGTGTAGTAGTTGAATGACCCCAAGCATGAAATGACTAAGTCACGTGAGATTTGCTTAAATGAAATGAATAGCGTAGTTGCATTTTTCGTTTGGCTTTCAGGGGGCGCTGCCCCCTACTCCCCCAGCCGCTCGCTCACCGGGGAGCGAGACCCCCGTTTGGGTAAGCGTAGTGGCAATCAATGTTCGTAATGATTATAATGTCTTGATTAATGTAAGCCAATGTTTGGTGTCTATTATGAGACTAATTGGTATGTGAATATATGTTTAAATGCGTAGGACATATTTGAAGGACGATTAACGTCAACTTGTAGCAAGCGCTTAAGGCAAGTTTCCTAAACCCTTGTCTAACCTTTGTGTTGGGCAAGTTCTCTAGCTTCATTCATTTTCAGTATTGAATGCAAGTTTCGTATCTTATACAAGAGACGTATATTGTGCAAGTTTATTTGATTCATTTGATTATATTCTCTTGACTCTCATGCGATGTTTGAAGTTCCGATTTACGCAATACATATATGGTTTGTGTGAATTCCTTACTTATGTAAATCTTTTAGTATTTGCACAAGTATTCGAGCTATGTTTATGACATAAATTGTTTGAAGCTTTCAAGTTCACATATATATGAACTGTTATAGAGAACGTCGATGCCATTTGTTTCGGCTAGACAGATATTGAGATATTTTATTGATTTGATAATAAATCCTTGAAATGTTATTGATGATTAAGTAGAGCTATCCAACCGAATTGTTTTGGTTAGGATTCCGAGACATGAATGAGATGAACAACCCTAATATCAGGGGCAGTTTTTAGTCAGTTATTCTGACAAGGCATCGAGCGCCTAAACAAACGCATATAGACGTTTCCAGCTAGAGTGTTGATCAACATAGAGTACAATAGGCTGATCACCTAGAAGTGCTCGTAAGTAAGACGGTTTGCAGTTATAATGCTGTGTACCTTTTTAAGAAAGCAAAAGAAAGTTCAAGGTCTTATGACCACTCAATGTCGTTTCAAAAATATATTTTTAAAACGAAAGCAAAGTATAATTCTTGTTTATTCAGAATATTTCACAACTATTGTTCAGTTGTCGAAGAGAAATGATATGATTGATGATATTGTTGTTATTCAACTGTTATACTTGCTGGGCAATTGAATGCTCATTCTTGCTTTATATTAAACATTGCAGCTAAGTCCGAGCGGGCCGAAGGTTCCGGTAAGGACAAGGGAAAGGGCAAGATGAACGTCTAGATGGCGTCATAGTTTATTTGTATTAGAGATGTTGTAATACTAAGACTTATCATGTATTTGGATTGATGTTATGGTAATAGAACCTGGGATTGAGAGTAAGACGTGTTGTAATAATATAATAATTACATTCATGTCTATTATGTTGTATGGAATGGGATGTACCGTGTAGCACCGGATTCGGGTTTGAGGTACCCGGATTTGCGGGCGTCACATTAACCATCATACTTATATTAGGATTCATCTCAAAGCGTCAATTGTGAATGTAAAATTCAACTTTTACTATCTATTTTATTCTTCTATATGCTTCATTGTAATCCAGCAAGTTAAATGAATTACATAACAAGTTGGATTTATAAAACCGTAAGCTGAACTCTTAGTACAACAAGCCACATATATAAAATATACTATCCTTCATATAGTATTCCAATCATATTATATTACCTTATAATTTTAAATGTAAAGTTTTCTATTCAAATTCAAACGAATATCTTTTATTTGATATCTCAAGTTTAATACAATTACATCACAAACAGTCATCTTGACTTAATACAAATTCAACTAAAGAAAACAAGAAACATTTTCTTTTAACGCGCCTCAAATCTTTATCGACATGATCATCTGATAGTTCAATCCGTTAATCTGCAAATAATACATATTTGCAAGAATGAGCGTGACGGCTCAACAAGTCTAATAGTTTTCACATTTTATGCTCCATAGTTCATACATGTTGTGCATTTATTCATGAGTCATATACCTCATAATATGCATTCTATATATGCATCATAATTCTTATGCAATGCGTCTACATATGCATCATACTTCTCATAATATGCATTTTAATATGCATCATACATTTAATATTATGTATTTACAAAATTTCCAGTTCCACACAGACCAGATATAATCTCATGGTTGCACAACGTGCATACTTAAATCATTGCTCATAGGTAAATCACATAATACTGAAAGATTGACATATAGTCGAGCATCAACATATTCAGATAAGTCCACAAGTTACTGAAAGAACTTGTCTTGGTTTGCATTTATCGTTATACGTTCATTGAACGTTCATGATTTAACTTTTATTCATCGGTTGTTAATACCCATACATTTCCATTTGTCGCACGACCTATATATTACAAGTCGGTTACAACATGCTCATTAATCCCATTCGAGATTTTAATCTCATTTAAGACTTAAGAATACTCCTAGATACTTCATTCAAAACTTAATTGCTTCACAGATTCGTATATGTAAGCATGTTTGCAATTTAAAATCGGAAGCTCATATAATATCATCAAACTTTCATAATCTTAGCTTTTTAAGATTTTATTGCATTTATATGTTATAGATTAGCTTACTAATCTTTAATCAACCTCTAAATTGGTTCCATATCTCCATAACTAGGTTAGTTTAACTTTTTAATATGAGTAATATTTCAATTTATGAAATGTATTTATCATGTATCAAGGCCCCACTGACTAAAGCAATTATTTTTCAAAAACTCTGGAGCGGCGCTGCTGCGCTAAGAATAGTACAGAGTATGGAGCAGTTGCGCCCTACTGCAGAAAACTCTTTCCAACTCTGTTCTGCAGAATTCAGGTTTCCAAACTTAACATGCCTCTAAACACTTGCATAACTCCCACTATACAAGTAGAATGATCTGAAACTTGTTTCAAAGTTTAGACCATACAACAAGGTATAATTACACCAAAGTTGGGTCTTTTCAAAACATCTTACAACATGCATTCAGAGCTTCAAAAATCTGTGTTTAACATAGCTTTCGTTTCCAAACTAGTTTGCTAGAACTTTTCAAAAACCCTTTTAGGCTTGTTTTGAAACACCCAAATTACTCAAATTATATAATAACTCATGTATTTATACTAATTTATCAGAATATCAACCAATTCTCATGTTTTAGCCAAAGTAGCCTCATTTAGGCATTTTAACAAACACCATGTAAGCATAGTTTAAAACCCCAGAATTTATAATAGTTTGAACATGGTTTGGCCCCAAAATTTCCATCTTTATTACTCCAGAATTCATATAATATCTTCATCACAACAATTCACACAACCAAACATTGCAATTCAATACATTATTAATCCCAAGTTCATGAATTTAGCAAGTATAAACTAAATCACCTCTTTGTTGCTTGATATCTTAATTGAACTCTTGTTTCAAGTTAGTTTAGGCTAGTTTAGGCTAACTTGAATCCTCTCCTTGCCAATACTCTACTTTGATTCTTCTTCAACTTCAATTACTAACTTCAGTTCTTAGGGAACTTAGAGAAATTCAGTAGAATTTGGTAAACCTTAGTATTTGATAGTTGAGAGGAGTATGAGAGCTGGTAATTGATTTTGATGATAGCCTTCTTAGCCTTTCTGACTCATCAGATAGAGGATTAACTTAGTGTATTCTCCTTAAGCTAGTTAGGTGACACTTCCGGCTTAGGCTTATGACTCAGCTACTTGTTTAGTCTTCTTATTTCTTTTTCTCAGCATACATGATATATATACATACATATATTATTCTACTGCATTCCCATTTCCACATATACATTATACACATTACATGTAATTCCAATAAATCAAACTTAAATAATTATACATTTATAACTATGTATAAAAATCATCTCATTAATTATGGAATTAATCCATAATTAATTTAGCACTTTTTGTGTAACTGGTCAATTAATATTTAATTAATTAATTATTTTAATTTACTCACTTAACTTATACAACTAATTGTATAAAGTTCAATTTAATTATCTCCTTCCTTCCATAAATTGTTTCAAGACAATTTATTTAACTCATACATTTTGTCTCAAATTAAATATTACTTTAATTTACTAATTAATTTGACACCAATATTTATATAATGGTCCTTCAAACGTATTCACTTGGCGTAATATCGAATACTAGTTGTGTACCCGTGCCTCCGGCATTATTTGGACGGGGTCTACTCCGCTTACCCACGGGAGCTCCGTCTCTCTTCAATCGAACTCCGGAAGCCGGAAAGTCCGAGTTCCTCACCTTCCGGGGAGGCAGCTTGCAAGAAGTGGGTTTTTGAAGAAGAAGATCTGAATCCAGTGAATGGGGGTTTAGGGCTTTAGAAGAAAGAATAGCTGGGAGGTCAATATCGCTGGTGATCTTCGACCATCACAGAACCCCAAAGGAATAGGAATAGATAATGTGTGAAAGCTTTGTAATTTGTATGAGAAAATTGGGGAATGTCTATTTGGACGGTGAGATATATCCTAAACTTTGAACGGTTGAGATGCATTTTTTAGAGTGAGCGGGAATTTTTTTTTTCAAAATCAATTGTGTTTTGTTATATAGATTAAGCCATTAACCATATTACATTTAATTACCGTAACATAGTATTACTTCTTACTTAATCGAATAAATTTCTTTATTCCAGTAATTAAATTCAATATATTAATTTCCTCATCTCATATCTTTAGTTCATCTCCATTTAGTATAATATTAAATATTATTCCATTATATGTTAAATTTTATTATGGTAACATCATTCTCACCATTAACTAATTAAAAGAAAATAACTTTCTTTATTCAATTAATCAAAACGAATATTTAAATCCACAAATTTTTAAAATAGTGAATTAGTTTCCTCATTCCATATTTAATTTATATTTGTTTGGCATAATATAATATATTAAGCCATTACATAAATATATTACATTTATATGTAATATATTAAAATAATGAGTTTAATTAACTCCCTCATTTTATTAAAACAAAATATATGCATTAATTCATCAGTTTAATTAAGCGAACTAATCACCACGTTTACGAAATTTAATTCACAATAATTCTATAGTCGTTCAAGGCTTAACATTCAAATTATATTATTTCATAATATAATTTAATTTAATCTCAATTAATTAATTTCTTTCGCCTCCATATTTCATTTCGTAATTAACTCAAGCTAACTAATTCAATAATTTAATTAACTTTTTCGCTCCAAATATATTTATATATTTCATACTTATATATACATATTAAATTCCACCACATAAACCACATAAATATATACAACACATGTATATTTATACATTCAAACACGACAGTCTCACAATAAGAATTTTATTTATTAAATTCTTATTTTAATTTTATTTCCGAAAAATCCGAGTTGTCACGCCAAAGAAAAAGGAGAAAGGTCATCCTCTTAAATATGGCAATTTGAAGAGTTATCCACAATCTTGATCGTCTCTCCTAGTGATTGGTGAAAAATGCTCAATATCCTCCCTCCTATTCGTGTCCATCATAAGATTAACATCATTATGCTCAAATAAATTAGTTCCAGATAGAGCAATTTCTGTGTCGATAGACTGATCTGCATTCTCCTCCCTAATTTGGTCAATTAACAACTCGTTGTCCCCTTCCTCATCACTAGACCAAGAAAATACCTCATTAGAACTTTTAGCCCACTCCTCCAACGGCCTATCCTCTATTCCTTCCAGAGCCTTTCCAATAGTAGACAAGGCTTCTTTGACTGAGTCATAAACTTTGGATCGAAGGGAGCTGTCATGAATGGTTGATTAAGATTGCTTTTAACACCTGGCTGATTTGTAATTTTCACGGCACCGATATTATTAGCAGCACTCTGCCCATTCAACACATTGTTTTCCTGACCTACCATGCCCCTCTTCCTCCCTGCTGGCTCATCCACAATCCTTGTGCCATTCAAGTCCCCAAAATCGCTCTTACACATATTGCTAGGCTCCCCCACTTCGAACTTACTTCCCAACAGAATATATCCAGTAAAGTTGGGTTGACCTGTTGGGTATCAACTTATATTGTCAGGCCTAAACAAGAGGAACAAAGTAGCTCGTCTATAAGAGAGGAACAACTTCAACAAGAGGAACTAAGGAGTAATAAATTTTTACATTCATTCCAAGGAACTGTCGTGGATTAGCTTTCCTTAAGTCGTGTGAACGATACCCTCCCGAAGCGCTTTCGGTTACCTCTTTTTCCAAATCATTCATGCACCAGTTGTTGGAAATATAGGGAGTTTTTGCTCTTCCTGTATGTAGGATTTTGTACATTATATATAGGCATTCTTATTAGTTGAGTCAACTAAACTGAAAAAGGTCTGTATGGAGGTCATATCTCTGTCACAAGGAAGTGCTTTCTTGTGAGCCTATATGGGTCTTACAACCGTCAAGAAAGGCATCTCTAATGGGCATATAAACAGAAATAAAAATAATCAAATGAAAGTTAGATCTCAAACACGAGGCTTACTTGTTTACTATCAGGACTCCAGCTAACAGCATATATGCTACCTTTGTGTCCATCTTCTGAAGAGAGCTCTCCAATTTTCTCTGCAGTGTTTGCATCATATACTAAACCCTTTTTGTCCGAGCTTACAGTGATGAATTTGCTGCCATCTGGAGAAAATCTTACACAATTGACAAAATTTGCGTGATCCCTGCAGAAGAATAAAGCCATAATAGTTACGAATGGAATTCACTGGAAGGCATGCTTAGTTGGTATACTCATACAGAAGTTATTTTATAGTCACTCTTGCAATAAAAAAGCAATACTGCAAATCAAGTTCATTGAATCTCTTGGAAATCATAAATAAAGTGTGTATCTAACATAAGATAGCAGTACTCTGTAGATTAATAATGTGAACCTGTACAATATGGAGTAGCATCCGTAAGTACTAAACATGAACATGCCTGATGAGAGAGTTCAAGAAGAGAAATTCTAAAATATTGAAAAGATAAAGACCGGAAAAAACCTCTAACTAGACCATACTGCAATAACAAACCTAGGAGAGAAGCTTGAATTTAAAAGGTGGTCCTTCATAAAAACTCACCAAGAAGTCCTCTCCACATGTTACGATTCGAAATGGTCTTGTTGGCTTAAATGCACAGCTAAGAAATATACTATGAATACTATACATCATAAATGGGCTGACACAAAAAAGGATTAGGCCTAAAAGGCTCAATTTTTTATTGGACTATAAAAGTGAGGCCCGTACCCAGTGCACAGTGGGCTGGGTTTGCCCTTGAACTTTTACATATTTATTTTATTTTATTTTTCATGAGTTCAAATATAAACAGATTGTAATGTAAATGTTTTTTTTTATCTTTTTCTTTCTAAAACAGAGAGCAATAATCGTTTAAATAAAATGTGTAAAGCATAACAAGCAAATAGTTTCTATTGATTAACCGGACATCTGTGACGCCCCCAAATCCGGGTCACCTGAGCCACGGACCTGGTTCGCCACTATCTAAAACAAGAATTATACAATCGATAACTTAAAGCGGAATAAAGGAATATTTACATTGATATAACATAAATAAACCTGTCCCAAGTCTCGAAACCAATACTAATACAAAACATAACATAATACAAAAGGGTAAATATGTCTTAATACAAACGGTAATTCTAGAACAACAAAATACAACTACTCCGTAGCTTTCTCCTTTCCCTTATCTTTTCCTGAGCTCTCGCCACGTGCCGCACTAACTGAAATGTTTTAAGGAAAGCAAGGGTGAGCAACAAATTGCCCCGCAAGTATAATAGCAGTGAATAATCACATGAATAACTTTATAGCTCTCAGGAGTAAAAATTTAGCTAACACAAGGAAATAAACAACTTCTTTCATCACCGTTATAGTGGCCATTAAGGACCGAAGGATTTCTGAAGTATTCAAGGATTTCAAAGTTTCCCAAAGAAGGGAACTATTCAATACTGAGGGTGCACCAAGGCACAGAACTCTATTCTAGAATTACTGGAAATTCATCCGATAATCCACAAAACTGGTACAATAGGTGATCAGCCTAAAATACCTGGCGTTATGCATAAGCCTTACATTTTCCATTTACGCGCGTGTCGGTTTCCCGACGTTTATACAATTTCCCCTGCTGTGAGGGTTGTTCCACTCAGCTTTACATGGGAGTCCAGACCAAAACAATTTGATCGGACAATTTTACTTAACAATAATAATAGTTGGAGGACTTTAACCTCGCTTTAGTAACCAAATCAATAAGTGTCTAGCTGAAACAATTAGCCTTGACATAGCTTTTAAACAGTCTATGGAATAAAGAACTTTAAGGTTCAACAACATGCATGATAGCATTTAAAAATATCTTGAATGAATAAAAATTCATAATCTTTGGAATCACACAATATATAACATTGCATGAAATGGGCTTTCATTGCAATACTTGAATAGAAGTATGAATACTAGCACATTAATTGCTAAATTGATAAGTAATTTGAACGGAGTCAAGAAGCTCAATAAGCTTGCTCAATAAATAATATTTGCTCGATAGATAAATGAATTCGACACTTGCCCAATAAATGAATCGAGTAAGGAAACCTCGCACAATTAAATAGGAGTTGTATGAGTTAGGAAACTTGCCTTGTACGTGCGTTAATACTTGACGTTAATCGTCCGTCAACAAAATATCCTACATAGTTTATTAAAATCGTCATAAATATTTGTCACAAAAGAACTAGGTTCATTACAGTCATCACATCATTAAAATACATTGATTGCCACTACGCTTACCCAGTCGGGGGTCTCGCTCCCCGGTGAGCGAGCGGCTGCCCAGCTATATATCGTTAATTCAATTTACGCCTTAGGACAACATCGTTTAGTTCGACACGGGTATAAATTAAGCACATAAAGCTTTAACAAGATATAAGCGTTTTTAATCATTTTGTACAAAAATATAAGTTTTAGACTCGCGGGAAAAATTTACTGGGTCCGATGTTGATCGATTTCGCTACCGATAAATACGCGCAAGTATACGCGGTCAACAAGTAATAAAGTGATAAGAGAGTTGTCGAACCCACAGGGAATTGTTCTAGTGTATCCCAAGTATCAACTATATATCGTCTCGATTTTATTTAGACAATTGATGATTTGATGTTTTTGTTGTTTGATAATAATTAAGAGATATGAAAAGCATTAAAATAATTAAACTCTAATATTAACAAGTCTAAGATTGCAATTTCCCCCAACACTTCATTTGAATATCCTAACTCTCTCATTTGAACTAATTAACAACGTAGAAATGTCAACCGAGAAATCAAAGCTACTTATAAGCCTCTGTCGATGGTCAAATTCGAATCTTCCTAATGCGGCATGTAGGTATATGTCTATCCTACACACTATCAAGAGACTAATTTCAAGAACAATAACAAGACACGTGTCACTAAATCTCATTAAACGTCCTTTCAATTACCAACTTTCACATAGGAAGTCATTAGGAATAGATTCTCCATTGGTTGCACACGGTATCTAGGTATATATTTATCCTAAATACTATCAAGTTACCTATCATTGAGGATAATCAACAAGACACATGTCACTAAATCTCAATTAATAACCCACAACAATCTTTAACTTTCGCATGATATCATAACAAGGTCTAAACACTATAATCCATTCGTCAAGTTCATATAGGTTCCCACGGTAATTACTAGCTAGGAAATTAATATATGAAGCATAAATTATGACATACAATTCACAAATGAGTAATTAATAACAAAGAGAGAGAAATCAATTCAAACTATGTGTTGGGTTCCATTGAAATCTTAGAAATTAAAGTCTAGTTCATGGTAGCTAAGCAAAACATCAAACACATGGTATTCATCATAAATTAGAATTACAAATTCAAAGGAAAGAAAGAGATGATAAAACCCATTTAGAAGATATTCATATGTTGTTTGCTTGGTTGATGACAATCTCTAGCTTTTCCTCTTCCTTTGGCATTCTTTTCTCTTTTTGCTCCATAGCTTGTTGATGGAAATTTCCTTGAATTGCAGCCCCCAAGCTCTTCTTGATGATGTATGTGCAGCCTCCCAAGGTCTAGATATGCCTTGACAATCCCTTCCTTCTTGGTTCTTTGGCTTGTGCTGAGTTTTTCCTTGTATTGCAGCACTTTTGCTCTCAAATTGGTGTTTTAGTGTAGCCTCCCAATCCCTAGTTTGCATATATGAAGCCCCAATGAGATATTATATAGTGTCTCTACCAAAACCCTAGCCAAACATCAAATCTTGGGTCAAAAATCCGCTCAAATCGCACTAACAAGCCAGCTGGAATCGCACTCAGCAGATTGGCGAGGCCCCGCTGGTTTGTGGCGAGGCCCCGCTGGCCTACTGCAACTCCCTGTATGCTCTGGCAAGGCCTCGCTGGTTTGTGGCGAGGCCCCGCTGGTCTGGTGCAACTCCCTGGATGCCTTGGCAAGGCCTCGCTGGTTTGTGGCGAGGCCCCGCTGGTCTGCTAGAAACTCCCTGGATGCCTTGGCAAGGCCTCGCTGGTTTGTGGCGAGGCCCCGCTGGTCTGCACTCTTGTGACTTGGTCGACGCCGTGCACACCTAAAGCGCAAATGTCATCAACTTTCATACCGAGCGCCGCCAAACACAAATTTCCAAAATAAAACACGCCAACCACGGATAACCAAACACGGGCATGATGTCATTATGAACAATGATCTGAGCGGGTCTTTATTTTAATTCCTACAAACACAATGAAAATGCATAAAAAACAATACTAAACATGTATAAGCAATATAAAACCACAATATCTAAAAATAAGATAAAAAACACAATAAAACCACATAAAGTACCCAAAGACTTACAAATTATCAAGGTCAAAAGTACCCAAATTGTGTGTATAAAACACACTCATCAAATACCCCCAAACTTAAATCTTTGCTTGTCCTCAAGCAAAACAAACCTAAACTACACAATTGACACGCTTCTAATACAACCTAACTTGAGCAATGAATTAATAAGCCGACAATGGTCTCAAAGGCATCAACACATGGAACTCAAGAAAATAGCCAAAACGTTGCAAGTCTAAAATATCAATTAGCTAGTCATATCTTGCTTTAGGCCCCTTCCATGTGTGTGTGTGAGTACCCAATAGCACTAAACCAACCAAGCTCGGATGAACTTATGCAACCACATTATCTTATGAAATAATCAAAATAAACTCCAAAACAACATGCTTAACACATCACTCAATACAAAGGTATACAAATCACAATTCCAAAAATTTTGAGAATCAAGGGCTCTAGGTGAGTGCATTTTATGCTCCATCTCAACCTTAAGCACGCTCATATGGGCGAGTGCGTTTTACGCTCAACCTCAACCCCATGCAAAATTTGCAATAAACAATTTTTTTTTCTTTAATCACAATTATAAGAGAGTGCGTTTTACGCTCTATCTCTCCTACGCATGTGTCCATGAGTGAGTGCGTTTTACGCTCCATCTCAACTCACCACATGACCATCAATTCAAACATAACAAAATTGGACACCTTGGTTCAAGTGATGTTTAAACGAGTTCTAGAGTTTATAGATATTTTCCACAAGCATTCGGTTATAAAAGTCTTCTCTAAGCATACAACTAGCTTGATACTCATGGGTAAGTGCATGAAAGTGAAAAGACGCATAAGCAAAATAATAACCAATAAACGATAAGCACAAAGACTAGGCAACAATTGTCTACTTCTCATGAGTTAGAATTTCTTCAAACAAGCTATTATCATTGACCATGGATTATGGTACAAATCAAATTAAAACAATGCTCAAGGGACACATCCTAAAAATAAATGAATTTTTTTTTTGAATAAAAAGAAAAACATACTTAAATCACGCAAAAACTAAATTAAAAACACACAAATACGAAGTACTACCCCCAAACTTAAACTTGACATTGTCCTCAATGTCTGATATAGGAAAAATTAAAATAGAAGACTTCCCTGAAACCGTGTCAAGCACCATTGATATCATCTTTCAATACCTCAAAGTTGGGAGCGTACCTGAAAGCAAATGACTAAAGAAATTAAAATGCAATTAAACCACTAAAATGCAATCAAACAAAAATAAAAGCAAAACAGTAAACTTGGGTTGCCTCCCAAGAAGCGCTTGGTTTAAAGTCGTTAGCCCGACTCCTTTATTTTCCCATCAATCCGGCTCAATCGCAAAATTGACCATTGCATGCCGCCTCGTTGTTCTTTCTTTGATTTGCATGGCATGCATGCCAGATTGGCGACCCTCAAACTTCGTTTCAACCGATGGCAAGAAGAAGCTTTCCTCATCCGCATCATCAATTATTGCACTTGTGTCAAGATCGACATGAAGATCTTCTTCATGAACCAATGGGTGTTCGATGGGTTTGAAAACCTCGAATGTGACTTCTTGGTCTTCAATTTCCTTTTCATGATCCCCATTCATGCTCCTCGTCTCATCAACCTCAGAATCATCATCCACAATAAGATGTACACTCTCAAAATTTTCACTAATAGCTTCGTGCGACACCGCGCCATTTCCTTGATCATCCACCAAGCACCCCTCTTCACCTTCCTCCATAGGGTCAATCTCAGTATCGCTAGGAAAGGTGCAATGCGGGTGAATAATGTAAGAATTGGCAACATAGTTCATGATGCTCTGCACTAAAGCTTGTATATTTGCCAACCTAACCTCATTTTGAGAGATATGAGCCATGAGCTCCTCCCTCCTTCTTTCCGCTTTGTCACAACTATGCGAATTCACCAAACATTGCTCTTCACCTTCCTCTATAGGGTTAATCTGTGTAATACAAGGTAAGGTGCTTTGCGGGTGAATAAGCACTGCCTCGAGAAGTTGTGCCATTTGGTTCTCGAGGCTTCGTAACAATTCTTGTTTCTCAATGAACAAGGGAAGAATCTCCTCCACATTAGATGTATCCTCATGGTGTGGTGGAGGTTGGAATGAAAATTCTGAATGGTATGAGAGACATGGATCAACGCATTGATCTTGACTGTTGTCCCAAGAAAAGCTTGGATGATCTTGCCAACCCGGTTGATAGTAGTTTGGGTGGTAGTCAGCTTGATTCTGACTGTAGGCATTTTGAGTGGACTGGCCTTTAAGAGTGTCAACAGCCCTTGAAAGCGTTGCAAGTTGTTCTTGCAATTGCTCAAGAAGTTTTGACGAACTTGGTTGCGTCGTCCCCTCATAATCCCATTGATAATTATGCTCATCCATTCACTGAAAACAAAATAAGAAAAACAAAATAAATAATAAGCAAATTATTTACAAGTCTAAATTAAGACCAATTCGATTGTCATTAATATTGGAAAAACACTAGAAGAACAATTCCCCGGCAACGGCGCCAAAAACTTGTTGATCGATTTCGCAACCGATAAATACGCGCAAGTATACGCGGTCAACAAGTAATAAAGTGATAAGAGAGTTGTCGAACCCACAGGGAATTGTTCTAGTGTATCCCAAGTATCAACTATATATCGTCTCGATTTTATTTAGACAATTGATGATTTGATGTTTTTGTTGTTTGATAATAATTAAGAGATATGAAAAGCATTAAAATAATTAAACTCTAATATTAACAAGTCTAAGATTGCAATTTCCCCCAACACTTCATTTGAATATCCTAACTCTCTCATTTGAACTAATTAACAACGTAGAAATGTCAACCGAGAAATCAAAGCTACTTATAAGCCTCTGTCGATGGTCAAATTCAAATCTTCCTAATGCGGCATGTAGGTATATGTCTATCCTACACACTATCAAGAGACTAATTTCAAGAACAATAACAAGACACGTGTCACTAAATCTCATTAAACGTCCTTTCAATTACCAACTTTCACATAGGAAGTCATTAGGAATAGATTCTCCATTGGTTGCACACGGTATCTAGGTATATATTTATCCTAAATACTATCAAGTTACCTATCATTGAGGATAATCAACAAGACACATGTCACTAAATCTCAATTAATAACCCACAACAATCTTTAACTTTCGCATGATATCATAACAAGGTCTAAACACTATAATCCATTCGTCAAGTTCATATAGGTTCCCACGGTAATTACTAGCTAGGAAATTAATATATGAAGCATAAATTATGACATACAATTCACAAATGAGTAATTAATAATAAAGAGAGAGAAATCAATTCAAACTATGTGTTGGGTTCCATTGAAATCTTAGAAATTAAAGTCTAGTTCATGGTAGCTAAGCAAAACATCAAACACATGGTGTTCATCATAAATTAGAATTACAAATTCAAAGGAAAGAAAGAGATGATAAAACCCATTTAGAAGATATTCATATGTTGTTTGCTTGGTTGATGACAATCTCTAGCTTTTCCTCTTCCTTTGGCATTCTTTTCTCTTTTTGCTCCATAGCTTGTTGATGGAAATTTCCTTGAATTGCAGCCCCCAAGCTCTTCTTGATGATGTATGTGCAGCCTCCCAAGGTCTAGATATGCCTTGACAATCCCTTCCTTCTTGGTTCTTTGGCTTGTGCTGAGTTTTTCCTTGTATTGCAGCACTTTTGCTCTCAAATTGGTGTTTTAGTGTAGCCTCCCAATCCCTAGTTTGCATATATGAAGCCCCAATGAGATATTATATAGTGTCTCTACCAAAACCCTAGCCAAACATCAAATCTTGGGTCAAAAATCCGCTCAAATCGCACTAACAAGCCAGCTGGAATCGCACTCAGCAGATTGGCGAGGCCCCGCTGGTTTGTGGCGAGGCCCCGCTGGTCTGGTGCAACTCCCTGGATGCCTTGGCAAGGCCTCGCTGGTTTGTGGCGAGGCCCCGCTGGTCTGCTAGAACTCCCTGGATGTCTTGGCAAGGCCTCGCTGGTTTGTGGCGAGGCCCCGCTGGTCTGCACTCTTGTGACTTGGTCGACGCCGTGCACACCTAAAGCGCAAATGTCATCAACTTTCATACCGAGCGCCGCCAAACACAAATTTCCAAAATAAAACACGCCAACCACGGATAACCAAACACGGGCATGATGTCATTATGAACAATGATCTGAGCGGTCTTTATTTTAATTCCTACAAACACAATGAAAATGCATAAAAAACAATACTAAACATGTATAAGCAATATAAAACCACAATATCTAAAAATAAGATAAAAACACAATAAAACCACATAAAGTACCCAAAGACTTACAAATTATCAAGGTCAAAAGTACCCAAATTGTGTGTATAAAACACACTCATCATCCGACCCGATCCAGCCCGACCCGACCCGGTCCGGCCCGACCCGACCCGGACCAGTCGCCATGCAGTAGCAGTTGCAGTAGCGAACTGCTGTTCCTGCAAGCAGCGACACAGTCATACCTTGCCTTGCTCCAGCTGCTATATCTCCCCCTACACTCGATCAATTTCATCCCTTACGGACTCTATGGATTCCTAAGACACAAGGCTACAACATATCACAAATTCAAGACGACCCATAATCATTAACATGACCAAATCCTGAGCTAAAACATAAACTGCATGCTCTGTTTTTCGCAACCATGAAATATCTCACACAAATGGCTACTGTGACTTCATTTTAGCATCATTTTGGTTCATTCAAATTGGTATATCTTCACAACTGATAGAAGTACAATATTCCAATAACAAACAATCAAAATAATCACACCATCAAGGCTTTACAGTCCTCTAACAGTCCGAATGTCCAAAAGTCCGAAAATGTCCAAAGTTCATCCTTTAAGCCAAGGTTCGGATCTTTACTTGTTTTTGTTCCACTTTGAGGGTGTTTATGGTTTATATAGCTTCTTAAGAACCTCCATGATAGATTCAACACAACCAATCAACAAAAAATTAGCAAAAAAATCCAACCCTCAAGCATGTAAGCGTAAAAAACTCATGAAAGCTTCAAGTGGAGAAGAAATGGTTGTGGTTCATGGTTACCTTCTTGTTGCTAGCTTCGTGTAGGGTGAAATGGTTGCTAGAGTGCTGCTCTCCTTCCTCTTGGTGCCCTTCTCTCCTTTCTCGTCCTTCCTTGCTTTTCTTCTTCTTCCCGTAGCTTGCTTATTCTTCTTCTATATTTCCCTCTCTCTCTCTCTCTCTACGTAGCTCTCTGTAACTCTCTCCTTACTTGCAAATGGGAAGTATGCTGATGGTTTGAAGGAGAAAGAAGATGAGCTGATGGGAGGTTTAAGGTGGCTTCGGAAGGAATGTTTTGATATGCAGAAAATGGGATGCCCGAGCTCTTGAAAATGAATTTGAGGAGCATGCTTTGTGAAGTTAACATTCCCATATATGGTGTACTGTGCATGTTTATTCTTTTCCCCCCAATTGGCTCTCAATATACACGTGGCCTCCCCCAATTGGTTTGAGGCTTAAATGTCTCACCAATTAATTCGAATATACAGATAAATATACCCGAATATTCCCACTTTTGTACCAAATTTGGTAAATAACTCTACCCAAAATTATAATGGGTACTCCCATAAATTATTGGAACACGCGAAAATATTTATTATGGGATTTGTCCATTTATTCGGAACACCCATAATATACATTTCGGATACAGATTAAATCACGTATCAACCCCAATAAAATTTCTGACACTTGGAAAAATTATTCCTCAGCATATATGCCTCATCTAAATTAATAAAAATCGAAATAGACGAAAAAGTTTGGGTGTGAATAGTGCTCGTGAATAGTGCCTCGGGAAGCGGGTCCCACTAATAGTGATTTTATGAATTTTTGCAATATCGATATATTCACTCTAACGACACAACAACACATAAAATTTAACATATGCACATTTTCTAGGCTGTAACACAATTCTAAACACGTATTATAGATTAATATAAAAAAAAAATAATAATAATAATAATTCATTTTATTCATACATAACTCGGGTTACAAGGAAATCTAAAATTCCCGATCGTTACATTCTCCCCCCCTTATAAGGATTCTGTCCCCAGAATCACCGTACAAGGTTAAACAAAAAGTTGAGGGTAATTCTCCTTCATCTTATCTTCCAATTCCCATGTAGCCTCCTCAGCATTGTGGTTCCGCCAAACTACCTTCACAGAAGGTATAACCTTATTTCTTAATACTTGCTCCTTCCTATCAATTATCTGAATAGGAATTTCTTCGTACGTAAGATCCTTCTCTAAATGAACGGGCTCATAGGATATCACGTGTTTGTAATCGGGTTTGTATGGTCGTAACACTGAGACGTGAAACACGTTGTGGACATGCTCCAGTTCAGGAGGCAAGGCTACCTCATACGCCACTTCACCCACTCTTCTCAATACTTCGAACGGTCCTACGAACCTTGGGCTCAACTTTCCCTTCTTCCCAAAACGTATCTTCCCTTTCCAGGGAGACACTTTCAGAAACACGTAGTTGCCGACATCGAAGTCTCTCGTCTGGCGATGTTGATCAGCATACTTCTTTTGTCGGTCTTGGGCTGCAACTAGTCTTACCCTGATCACCTTGACCACTTCGGCTGTCTGTTGCACCAACTCTGGTCCCAACAGTCTTCGTTCGCCGACCTCATCCCAACTTAACGGTGTTCTGCACTTCCTCCCGTAGAGGGCTTCATACGGTGGCATACCGATACTTGCATGATAGCTGTTGTTATAAGCAAATTCCACAAGTGGTAAGTGGTCATCCCAATTCCCTTTGAAATCCATCACACAAGCTCTAAGCATGTCTTCTTCTGTATCGTTCGTTCGCTCTGTCCGTCAGTTTGAGGATGGTAAGCAGTACTTAGTCGCAACTGTGTTCCCATTCTCTCTTGCAAGCTTCTCCAAAAATTTGATGTGAAGCGTGGATCTCGATCTGAGACAATTGACACTAGCACTCCATGTCGCGAAACAATCTCCTTTATATACAACTTGGCTAACTGGTTTAAATTGAATCGGATTTTTATCGGTAGAAAGTGTGCTGATTTTGTCAATCGGTCTACGATAACCCAAATGGCATCACAACCTTTTTGTGTAACTGGAAGTCCTACCACGAAATCCATGGTGATGTGCTCCCATTTCCATTCTGGTATATTTAGTGGCTGAAGTAACCCACTCGGTCTCTGATGTTCCGCTTTGACCTGTTGACAGGTGAGACACTTGCTGACGCACTCTGCTACGTCCCGCTTCATGTTGGGCCACCCAAAAATATTGACGAAGATCCCGATACATTTTTGTGCTTCCTGGGTGAACAGAATATGCTGAATTATGTGCTTCATGTAAGATCTCATCTCTTAATTCAGTCACGGCCGGCACCCACACTCGTTCCTCGTATCTTAAGATACCATCTTTATCCATTCGAAATTTCTCTTCCTCATTTTCTGCGATCCTTTTCTGTATCCTTTCACATTCTTCATCCTTTTCCTGTGCTTCTTTCACTTTGTCGAGTAATGTCGGACGAGCCTCAATTACGAATAACCTCTCTGCCGCCTCTGTCGGACTTTTCACCTCGATCTCCAGTCTCGCCATTTCCCGTATTAGCTCCCCGTGAGTTGTCAACATGCATAATTTCTCATTCCCCTTTCTGCTCAATGCATCTGCTACTATGTTTGCCTTCCCTGGATGATAAAGAATTTCACAGTCATAATCTTTGATTAATTCCAACCACCTCCTCTGTCGCATGTTTAGCTCCTTTTGTGTGAAAATATATTTCAGACTCTTATGGTCCGTGTATATCTCACATTTCTCCCCATAAAGGTAGTGTCTCCAAATCTTCAATGCAAAAACGACAGCCGCTAACTCCAAGTCATGGGTAGGGTATCGCTTCTCATAATCCTTCAATTGTCGTGACGCATACGCAATAACCTTGCCGTGTTTGCATTAACACACAGCCAAGACCCTTATGTGATGCATCACTATACACTACAAAACCTCCCGTATCGTCTGGTAAGGACAATACAGGCGCCTCGCTTAACCGCTTTTTCAATTCCTGAAAACTGTCTTCGCACTTTTCAGACCACACAAATTTCACCGTCTTCCTCGTTAGATTGGTCAATGGGGTTGCTATTTTGGAAAAATCTTGGATAAATCTTCGATAGTACCCGGCTAACCCTAAGAAACTTCGTATTTCTGTCGGTGTCTTCGGTTGCTCCCAGTTACTAACTGCCTCGACCTTCGCAGGGTCCACTGAGATACCGTCTTTGTCGATCATATGTCCTAAAAATTGTACCTTTTCCATCCAGAATTCGCACTTAGAAAATTTCGCGTATAACTTTTCCCTTCTCAGTGTCTCTAGTACTTCGCTCAGATGTTCGGCGTGCTCTTCTTCGGTCTTTGAATAAATCAAAATGTCATCGATGAAAACTACTACGAACTTATCTAAGTACGGCTTCAGAATTCGGTTCATCAAGTCCATGAATGCTGCCGGTGCGTTAGTCAAACCGAAAGACATCACCAAAAACTCGTAGTGACCATATCTTGTCCGAAACGCAGTTTTAGGTACATCTTCCTTCCTTACTTTTAGCTGATGATACCCGGTCCTCAAATCTATCTTCGAGAAGTGTCTGGCTCCCTTTAGTTGATCGAACAAGTCGTCGATTCGTGGCAATGGGTACTTATTCTTGATCGTTGATTTGTTCAACTCCCGATAGTCGATACAGAGTCTCATTGATCCGTCCTTCTTCTTGACAAACAAAACTGGTGCTCCCCATGGGGACACACTTGGCTGAATATACCCATTGTCCAGCAGTTCTTGAAGTTGTATCAACAATTCCTTCATCTCTACCGGTGCCATACGATACGGAGCCTTCGAAATTGGTGCAGTCCCCGGCGCTAAGTCTATCGCAAATTCAATTTCCCTGTCTGGCGGAAGACCAGGTAAATCACTTGGAAACACATCTGGAAACTCTCTCACTACCGGTATATTTTTAATATCCACACCTTCTTTCTTCGTATCTAGAATATAGGCTAAATAACCTTCACAACCTTTCTTTAACAATTTCCTGGCCTGCATCATCGTAAGACAACATGAACGTCTTAGCGATGTGCCACCATAAAATATTACCCTCGACCGGTTCGGGGTCCGAAGGTTCACACTTTTCTTCTGACAGTCAATGATTGCCGCATGATCGTACAACCAGTCCATTCCCAATATTACATCGAACTCTCCCAACCTTATTGGGATCAACTCCACGCGAAAATTAAATCCCCTAATCTCAGCGTAACAATTACGAAGAATGAACTGTACAGGAATTACCTCATTATTCGCGATTTCTATGCTCAAAGGATTTTCTAACCGTTCTTGGGGTAAGTTTAACCGCTTAACAAAATTTTCAGACACAAAAGAACAGGTAGCACCCGAATCGAATAATACACAAGCATTTATATTATTGATTGGGATAATACCTGACACCACGTCCTTAGCAATCACTGCATCCTGGACAGTCATGTTGAATGTTCGGGCAGGGGTGCGATTCGGCGGAGTCGGACTCCCAATCATCAGTTTGCTGCCTCCTCCTCGGTTGCCGCTTCCACCACTGCTTCCCTTCTTTGGACAGTCTCTGAACTGATGCTCCATTGACCCACAAGAATAGCATCCACGATTCTTCTTTGGGTTTGGGCAATGCGGTGCTATATGCCCTTCCTGGTTGCAGTTGTAGCAGACATTACGTCCCTTCCAGCACTCACCCTTGTGATTTTTCCCACATTTTGAACACGCTTCAATCTTCTTCTTAAATCCTCCCTGCCTATTCCCTGCCTGATGAATGTTGGTACTGTTGTTGCTGTTGTTACCACCGTCCCATTTTCTCTTTCCCGAATTGCTTCCACCGCTACTGCCACCTCCACGGTAGTCCCCTCCACTCTTCTTATTTTTCTTGTGTTGATTTAGGGCCTCAATCCCTCCTTCGGCGATGATGGCTTTTTCCAGCAGCGCACTAAAAGTCTCGATCTGGAGGACAGCTACCTTATTATACAACCACGGTTTCAGCCCTTGTTCGAACCTTTGCGTCTTCAACTCTTCAGTACTTACGTGAAGCGGTGCAAAACGCGCAAGTTCATTGAATTTGGCGGCGTACTGAGCCACCGTCATGTCTCCCTGCTTGAGCTCTAGGAATTTCACCACCATTTGCCTTTCCATGCTTTTTGGGAAATAGTTCTCGAAGAATAATTCCTTAAACTTGTCCCATGATATCACTCCTTCGCCTGCTCGTTGTTGGTTAGCCTCCCACCAATAATTTGCTTCTCCTTTCATCATATACGTGGCAAATACTGTTTTCTGGTCATCCCTCACGCGTGCAATGATGAAAGCCTTTTCCATTTCCTTCACCCAAGACTGGGCTTCAATCGGATCAGTTGTTCCCTTGAACTCTGGGGGTCCAACGCTCTTGAAGTCTTTGAAATTTGTTATGGGTGCTACCGGGGGATGGGGATCCACGGGTCCCGTATTTCTCCCTTGGGTCATTCTCTCCAGTATATCCGCTAACCGTTGCATGGGGTCCACCGGAACTCCTTGATTATTAACCGATCCCTCGGGTGTTGGTGGTGGGGCTCGTATGTTACGTCTAGGTGGCATTCTCTGCTTAACGTAAGAAAATTTAATGTCATAATTTCATTATGCTACGAGATCATCTATCATGAGTACTACAAGTAGACAACATATATAGTAATAACGATTGCATTTAGTGCTAACAACTATTACAACATACATGACTATGCCATAGCGTACTACTATAGATGTCATCAAACGTTCCTTGATACAACAAAATGGTGAGGGGTTCACCGACATACTCCCCTAAAATAAGCATACAAGTTACAGTCTTACAATATTATCCCACACATGTAGCAAAATGTTGGGATTAACATAAACAAGATTACAAACTGCTAGGCACATAAGTTAAGCAACCTATCCGAGCATACCGCGCTCCACAGCGTTGTCATACTCCCTATGACCCATATGGATCATCAAGCCTCGACTCAGGGTGTGACGAGTCTGTCCCTCTTCAGTTGGGTAGTGGTACACACCATCTATCCACCTGCCCATAGCCGAGTGAAAAGCATATCCCATCCGGTTCATCTTTCTCTTACCCCTCCTCACTTCACCCTCCAGGTCATCAACTCGTTCTACGGCATCATCCCGTTGTTCCTTGATCCGGACATGGTTTGCCACCTCCCTACCTAACTGGTTCTTCAAGATCTCATTGTCCATTTGCAAATTAACTCCCCGATGCTCTGACTGCTCCAGCTTTCCTGCCAATTCTGCATTCCTCGCCAAGAGGTGATGCAGCATGACTGCCAACTGTGTGGAGGCCCCTAGATGCCCTTGCACATCCGTCTCTAATTCCTGGATTCGGTTCTTACCCTCCTGGACCTCGCCTTCTAGTCCCTGAATCCTAGCTCGTTGCCCTCGGGCTTCACTCTCCAACTCATGGATCCTATTTGCTTGATCGAGAACGCGGTCGGTACGTTCGTCCAACATCTCCATCAAAAATGTGGTGTCAACAGGGGGCACCTCCTCCCAGTCCTCTTCTGGGTCCTCCTCCGGGTCAGACTCCAACTCGGGTTCCTCCTCAGCAGGGGCAATAGCTAGAATAGGCTCAACCATCAGCAGTGTCTCGGACACCACATGGATGTCACGTGGCTCCTCTTCTGCGACTCTACTAGGTTCTCCTGTGTTTGACATCCTACAAGCACAACCACAAACAAGCAAACTCTTATTAGTCTTTCAACAAAATATAAGTTCATTGTATGGAATGAAGATATATCTTATATCACTACAAGCTCTCTAAGATAAATCTTTGTCACGTAAAACTCTACAGGAGTTTTGTCTGCTCTTATTCTCTATACACTTCCTAAGGTTATAGCCTAAAGACCTCTCTCTAAAGGTTTATAACCTAAGGCTCTGATACCAACCTGTGACGCCCCCAAATCCGGGTCACCTGAGCCACGGACCTGGTTCGCCACTATCTAAAACAAGAATTATACAATCGATAACTTAAAGCGGAATAAAGGAATATTTACATTGATATAACATAAATAAACCTGTCCCAAGTCTCGAAACCAATACTAATACAAAACATAACATAATACAAAAGGGTAAATATGTCTTAATACAAACGGTAATTCTAGAACAACAAAATACAACTACTCCGTAGCTTTCTCCTTTCCCTTATCTTTTCCTGAGCTCTCGCCACGTGCCGCACTAACTGAAATGTTTTAAGGAAAGCAAGGGTGAGCAACAAATTGCCCCGCAAGTATAATAGCAGTGAATAATCACATGAATAACTTTATAGCTCTCAGGAGTAAAAATTTAGCTAACACAAGGAAATAAACAACTTCTTTCATCACCGTTATAGTGGCCACTAAGGACCGAAGGATTTCTGAAGTATTCAAGGATTTCAAAGTTTCCCAAAGAAGGGAACTATTCAATACTGAGGGTGCACCAAGGCACAGAACTCTATTCTAGAATTACTGGAAATTCATCCGATAATCCACAAAACTGGTACAATAGGTGATCAGCCTAAAATACCTGGCGTTATGCATAAGCCTTACATTTTCCATTTACGCGCGTGTCGGTTTCCCGACGTTTATACAATTTCTCCTGCTGTGAGGGTTGTTCCACTCAGCTTTACATGGGAGTCCAGACCAAAACAATTTGATCGGACAATTTTACTTAACAATAATAATAGTTGGAGGACTTTAACCTCGCTTTAGTAACCAAATCAATAAGTGTCTAGCTGAAACAATTAGCCTTGACATAGCTTTTAAACAGTCTATGGAATAAAGAACTTTAAGGTTCAACAACATGCATGATAGCATTTAAAAATATCTTGAATGAATAAAAATTCATAATCTTTGGAATCACACAATATATAACATTGCATGAAATGGGCTTTCATTGCAATACTTGAATAGAAGTATGAATACTAGCACATTAATTGCTAAATTGATAAGTAATTTGAACGGAGTCAAGAAGCTCAATAAGCTTGCTCAATAAATAATATTTGCTCGATAGATAAATGAATTCGACACTTGCCCAATAAATGAATCGAGTAAGGAAACCTCGCACAATTAAATAGGAGTTGTATGAGTTAGGAAACTTGCCTTGTACGTGCGTTAATACTTGACGTTAATCGTCCGTCAACAAAATATCCTACATAGTTTATTAAAATCGTCATAAATATTTGTCACAAAAGAACTAGGTTCATTACAGTCATCACATCATTAAAATACATTGATTGCCACTACGCTTACCCAGTCGGGGGTCTCGCTCCCCGGTGAGCGGGGGTCGGGGGGCAGCGCCCCCCGGAAATCCAAGCGTAATTTGTAATCCGTTAATTCAATTTACGCCTTAGGACAACATCGTTTAGTTCGACACGGGTATAAATTAAGCACATAAAGCTTTAACAAGATATAAGCGTTTTTAATCATTTTGTACAAAAATATAAGTTTTAGACTCGCGGGAAAAATTTACTGGGTCCGACCCGATCCAGCCCGACCCGACCCGGTCCGGCCCGACCCGACCCGGACCAGTCGCCATGCAGTAGTAGTTGCAGTAGCGAACTGCTGTTCCTGCAAGCAGCGACACAGTCATACCTTGCCTTGCTCCAGCTGCTATATCTCCCCCTACACTCGATCAATTTCATCCCTTACGGACTCTATGGATTCCTAAGACACAAGGCTACAACATATCACAAATTCAAGACGACCCATAATCATTAACATGACCAAATCCTGAGCTAAAACATAAACTGCATGCTCTGTTTTTCGCAACCATGAAATATCTCACACAAATGGCTACTGTGACTTCATTTTAGCATCATTTTGGTTCATTCAAATTGGTATATCTTCACAACTGATAGAAGTACAATATTCCAATAACAAACAATCAAAATAATCACACCATCAAGGCTTTACAGTCCTCTAATAGTCCGAATGTCCAAAAGTCCGAAAATGTCCAAAGTTCATCCTTTAAGCCAAGGTTCGGATCTTTACTTGTTTTTGTTCCACTTTGAGGGTGTTTATGGTTTATATAGCTTCTTAAGAACCTCCATGATAGATTCAACACAACCAATCAACAAAAAATTAGCAAAAAAATCCAACCCTCAAGCATGTAAGCGTAAAAAACTCATGAAAGCTTCAAGTGGAGAAGAAATGGTTGTGGTTCATGGTTACCTTCTTGTTGCTAGCTTCGTGTAGGGTGAAATGGTTGCTAGAGTGCTGCTCTCCTTCCTCTTGGTGCCCTTCTCTCCTTTCTCGTCCTTCCTTGCTTTTCTTCTTCTTCCCGTAGCTTGCTTATTCTTCTTCTATATTTCCCTCTCTCTCTCTCTCTACGTAGCTCTCTGTAACTCTCTCCTTACTTGCAAATGGGAAGTATGCTGATGGTTTGAAGGAGAAAGAAGATGAGCTGATGGGAGGTTTAAGGTGGCTTCGGAAGGAATGTTTTTGATATGCAGAAAATGGGATGCCCGAGCTCTTGAAAATGAATTTGAGGAGCATGCTTTGTGAAGTTAACATTCCCATATATGGTGTACTGTGCATGTTTATTCTTTTCCCCCCAATTGGCTCTCAATATACACGTGGCCTCCCCCAATTGGTTTGAGGCTTAAAATGTCTCACCAATTAATTCGAATTATACAGATAAATATACCCGAATATTCCCACTTTTGTACCAAATTTGGTAAATAACTCTACCCAAAATTATAATGGGTACTCCCATAAATTATTGGAACACGCGAAAATATTTATTATGGGATTTGTCCATTTATTCGGAACACCCATAATATACATTTCGGATACAGATTAAATCACGTATCAACCCCAATAAAATTTCTGACACTTGGAAAAATTATTCCTCAGCATATATGCCTCATCTAAATTAATAAAAATCGAAATAGACGAAAAAGTTTGGGTGTGAATAGTGCTCGTGAATAGTGCCTCGGGAAGCGGGTCCCGCTAATAGTGATTTTATGAATTTTTGCAAAATCGATATATTCACTCTAACGACACAACAACACATAAAATTTAACATATGCACATTTTCTAGGCTGTAACACAATTCTAAACACGTATTATAGATTAATATAAAAAAAATAATAATAATAATAATTCATTTTATTCATACATAACTCGGGTTACAAGGAAATCTAAAATTCCCGATCGTTACAACATCAATATATAATTAGATAATTAATTTTGACTAATTTATTAATTATTTTTGACTTTTTATTTTTTTCTCCCTGTTGCATATGTTATACTTATACACAATTCAAATGCTATTTATAATTATCTTTTTTTAACAAAATAATATTGAATGTCTCAACATCATCATTCGCAAATAATTCAACTATACAAATTAAAACACTAGATATCAATGATAAAATATAAAGATTTCTTTTCATCCAAGTATTACAAGTAGTAAATAGTTAAGACGAATGTATCATGCAAATTCTAATTTAACCACATAGATGTAGATGGAAGCAGTCTTTCGGTAAAGAGATTGAATTTAAAAAGCACAAATAGTTGATTTAAGTAAGACAAGTGAGAAGGTAAAGAGATTGAATTTAAAAAGCACAAATAGTTGATTTAAGTAAGACAAGTGAGAAACGGAAAGAATAAGATCGGAAGTTAGGAAAAACAAAATTAGAAGCCATGTATTTTTTTCTCTTTGTTTACTTAAATTCTTAAAAGAATTAGATTTGATTTTTAACTTTTGAGAAGTGTTACAGTGGATAGGATTAGTGTAATAAATTAGTTTTGGATGGGTATAAAGCGATTGATTGGGATACCCTTGGACTGGGCTCAATTGGTTGGGCCGAAAAGACTCAAATTTTATTGAGCTTGAAAATGTAAGTCCAAGACCTATTTTTATGGATGAGCTGGGTTGATCTATGAGTTTAGATCGATTTTGCCAGGTGTAATGAAAGCATTCTGTTTGTAGTTTTTCTATAGTATTGATGTTTATAAATGAATTTTTTTCATAAAAAATTCCTGTGTTGGAACTAAATATCTCTAATTTTCCGTTGAAAAGATTCTTTTTTCTTAATTATTATTTCAAAGTACAAAGACGTATTATCCCTTTTTAGTAAAAATTCTCTTTCAGGTTTTTCAACATAAATTGTGTGACAAGCTTTAAATTAAAAATATTAAGATGGATGTAAACTATCTTTTTAAGTGTTATTTATTGACTTAGTTTCTACGCTTGCTTTTCTAGTACTTTTATGTTACGTTTGGATTGAAGGAATGGAATGAAGAGTGGAATGATTCATTCCATTCTAGTTGGAATAAGTTATTCCATATGTTCTCCCTCTCTCAAGGAACCAAACACAATTTTTTTCATTCCAATCGCAATCAAACATAATTTTTTTTATTCCATAGGAATGAGTCATTCTATTCTCCCTTCTATTCCACCAATCCAAACGCAGCATTAGTAAAAAAGAAGTACGGAACTTAAAGATTTTGCATAAATAATGTAACTATTAAGCATAAATATCTACCCACTATGGTAAAGGAAATTTTAGAAGAATGTCATGGAAGTGTGTATTTTTCAAAAATTAATTTAAAGTGTACTTACCTACAAGTTAGGATGAAAAGAAGGGATAAACAAATAAAAAAAGATATACAAACAACTAAATTTAAAATTGACAGTATTTAAAATTCACAGCAGTCATTATGACCTTAATCATACATATTTTGAGTAATGCTTCTCGGCTTAACCAATACGCTTTCTCCCTCTCTTTTAAAACTTTGTGGATTACCTTTGTTATCCATCTTGGGGCCAACTATGTTAAGTTGGTATAAATATCCTTTCCATTAATTATAATATTAACGAGTGATTAAAAAATACTTATAAATTTAATAATTTTGGTATAATATTTTTGAATAATAAAGTTGAAACTTCCTTTGATGAGGAGTAAACATATTGTTGGGGTGGACCTTGTTCGAGTATTAGTCGTAATCAACAATTCCATGTGCCTAAGGTCCATTGAACATGATGCTTGGCATCCACAAGCGAACAGTACCAGTCTATTTTTCACGTCCTTGTTTATAAATAAAAACTAAAAAATCAAAAAGACGTAATCTTTTTTGTTGACAATTAAGTGAGTGCCGTATGCCTGTGTGAACAAAAATTCTACCATAATCTTCTATATTATAAAGTTTTCATGGTTAACTTGGTGTAATTGTGTCATACTTTTTTTTTCATTTGTTCTTATAACTTTAGTTATAATATTATTTATTCTAATTCAAACTTTTTATATCTTTTTATTTAATTTTTAAAATTTTTTATTTTACCTCACATAATTTATACACGTAACGTGTAATGACACAGAAAATTTCATATAATATTTAATTATTATAATGACAAATTTTGAGTATAAATTTATTTTTATTTTTTTTATTTATACTTAATTGTTGTGGTATTAGAATCTTTAATACTTAATAATTTATTAAGTATCTCAAGTTATACATGGTAAAGGAAATAGAATGATTATACTTTATTATAATGGTATATAAATATCAAGAATGAAAAGGAAAGCCAACATGGCTTAATTAAGAAATATTCTTGACATGAAGCTACTTATGTGTTCAATGAAATAGTTATCTTATGATATAATTAATTTCATTCAAATGTGTTATTAAGTAAGAAATAAGGAAAATAGTGTGTACTACAATGAGTTACTTAAATGACATGAAACCATCATTTTTAACTGTGTATGTGCTAATTACCTTTTTGCTAGCCTAAATAAATGTGGTAGATAAAAGTTCATGTATATTAATATGTAATGAGAGTCCACATTTAAAGGTCATATTAAATTTTCTATGTATGCTTGCAAGTTTGTTACATTAATATGTAATGAACTCTTGTTATACTAAGAGAAGTGTAATGAACCCAAAAATACAACTAGTCCATGCCTTGCTTCAAGCCCAATTTGGCAGCCACGCAGAAGATAAAGGGAGCCGAGTTTTTTTTAGCAATCCAGTTAGCTATTACAATTAGCCAGTAAGTTAGTTCAACTGGGACATCAGTTAGCAGTCAACAGTTAGTTAGTAATTTAGTTAGTAGCTAAGGTATAGAGTGGTTGCCAGGAGCCAAATAAACTGCAAGAGCCAAGTAGGCTTGCTAGGGGACTGACTAAAGGCCAATGTAGGGGCCAAAAAGACTGTATCAGGGGAGTGTAATAGAGTACATGGTAGGAGCCGGGTAAAGGCTAAAGAGAGCAGTCAGGAAAGCAATGATGACTGATAGAAGCTCAGCCATATATGGCCAAGCTTTATGCCTAAAATCAGTTAGCTACTATACTTAACTGAGTTCCAAAACACAATAGCAGTCATACATAGAGAGAGTAGTAAAGCTTCGGCTGGGAAGGGAGGAAAGGTTGAGCAGCCCAGCACCATTAATCTCTAGAAGCCCAGCAAGGTAAGTCAATTCAGGCCATTTCCATTCCTTTTCCATTTCATTTTTAATAGTTAAACAGCTTGTTAGTATTGAATAGGCTTGTTATTGACAGTAATATGCCCTCAAACCAATCACATTTGATGTGATAAGCATTTACTTTGTAATCTTATTCAATTATTAATAAAAGAATTAAAGGCATATTTTATCCCTGTTAATTGGTTGAATTAATAAATGTGATAAACCCATAATATTAGAGCAATGCTTTTAGAATCATGATGATGATCATGCGAATGAGATCTAAATTCAAGATAGCTCAAATACTAAAATGTTCCTAATCGTTGGATTACTAATATGGGGTTACTGATTCCGGATAGATTAGTACACACTATGCTTGATCTTTTGAAGATGATGATTGATCTCATAATCATTTGCGTGGAAACACTAAAGCAAGTATGTAGGTGCTTATTGAAGAATAAGTTCACTGAACCTGACTCGCTTAAAGAAACCTAATGCAGTTTTATTCACCTGTCAATAGGAGTTCTTAAAGTGATAGTAGTACAAGTGATCCTTGGACTTGAGATCATCATAGTACCTTGTGTATTCTGAGTTATACTTTGTCATGTTCCTTAATACATTAGAGTATGTTATAGGGTATGTATGGGTATAATAAAGTATACATGGAGGTAGGTGAATGATTAACAAAGGATCTACCACTTCTGATAAAGGGAGAGAATGTCCTATGCGATTTGATAAATGACAGCTCAGAAATCCTTGACCAAGGTTGAATGAAAATTAGAAAGTAGTTTCTAATTTACATTAATCAGAGTTGTTCATTTTTAAATCGAAATGCATATGATTAAATAAATAAGACTTGTCAGTAATTCCATGTCTTCTATTTAATTGAGACATTGTATGGTAGAAGGATTGAATTGTACGGTAACTACTGGTGAATAGGTTATATGTAATTAAACGTTGATTTCATATTATACGGATAGTCATGATACATTATCGTAAGGTGTCCCTCATGATGTAGAATAAATATTATTTATTTATATATAAATTAAAGGAGTTTAATTCATTATAAATAATATTAGAATAGTTCTAATTTATTTATTCTACTACCGGCATAATATTGAACCTAAAGGGTCACACCGCAAAAGAAAAATATTATTTTAGAAATGATTGACTTAATAATAATAAATTAAGTATATTTAATTTATTAGTGGAATAAATTAAATAGCTTAATATTTATAATTAAGTATTTAAAGAAATACTAAATTATAAATTAATAAGAGAACTCTTATTATTATTATTATTGTTAAATAATTTAATTACTAATTAGATTGAGAATTGAATTAATTACATTAAATCCTAAAAGGTTTATGAGTAATTATTAGTCTTTTAATAAGAAAAGTCTTATTAATTAAAATGCAAGTGAAATGCAAATGCAAGTGCAAGTGAAATGCAAATTAAAGTGCAAGTGAAATGCAAATGCACATGCAAGTGAAATGCAAATGCACATGCAAGTGAAATGCAAATTAAAGTGCAAATGAAATGCAAATGCAAATGAAATTCAATTTGACGACTAATGATTACTTACTCATTATTGAGATTGGGTAATGATGAACAAGAATGAACTTGCAAGTATTCTTATGAATCTTAAGAGTTTGGAGAATAAGAACACAAAAGGATTAGCCATCCAAGATTTCTAGGAAACCATAATTTGTTTCTTCAATAATCATTTCTTGGTGGAACCTTTAGAGTGCTACATACACTTTGTAGCTAATGTTTGATCCTTGAATTTGGACATTGGAGGAACTTGAAGAAATTAAGGAATTGATCTTGTAGCGGTTCAAGAGTTGAATCTACAAAAGTATGATTTCTTGTTTTTCTTCTTCGATTAATAATTACATATAAGGTGATTCCTGGAAATTGTAGAAAATTTTAATTCTATTTTTCCGTTGCGTTTATTCTTTGATCTTGTTTCTGCAATCTAATAGTTATGACTGTTACATTGAAATTGTTAATATAATGACTGATTATATGATTGTTGTGGCTATGATTGTTGTTATTGTTGTTGCTGATATGGTATCTTAGTATCGTTATTAAATTAAAAGCTATAAGGGTGAAAAATGACTAGAAAAATAGTTGTGATATATGTAAACAAATAGCTTGCTTACCAACTGTTTGATAAAATAACAAGTAAGGACTGTTATAGTGTAAAAACATGTTAGCTGTGAAATGGAGTCCAAGATCATGTTTAATTGCTTATATAGTAAATGAATGCTTCAAGTATGCTTCTATGCTTAAGTGTGGCATGTTTTAAAGTGACGTGCACATCATGATGGTTTTGTTTATGAGCAAAATAAATAAGTTGTGACTGTGTTAGTGAGCTTGTTTATGACTGATATGTCTTGCCTTTAATGTGGTTTTCATGTTATAATATGGTGTCTAAAGTACCAAACATTGAAGTCTAAGAATAATGAAACTTAAATATCATTTTCAGTTGGAAAAGGACTCAAACAAGGCAGTCTGGGCCTGTTTGAAACAGGCCAGACCAGGCCACTGTTTTGAGTAACTTGGATGCGAGCAAAAAGGGCTGTTTATGGACTGTTAAGGTGTAACTGTTTTTAGTGAGCTTGTTTATGACTGATATGTCTTGCCTCTAATGTGGTTTTCATGCTATAATATGGTGTCTAAAGTACCAAACATTGAAGTCTAAGAATAATGAAACTTAAATATCATTTTCAGTTGGAAAAGGACTCAAACAGGGCAGTCTGTGCCTGTTTGAAACAGGCCAGACCAGGCCACTGTTTTGAGTAACTTGGATTGTGAAGCCCCGTAAATCCACCTGCTAACTTCTTTTAGCCAGGTCAGACTTCGTGCTCACGTGTACAACCTTTACATAATGCTATAGAAATTTTAACTTCTAATAATCAGAGTATAATGCGAAAAATTGATAATATTATAATATCATTTGTTCATTGTTACAATATTCCTTGATAACTTGTTATTATTACACATAAGTCATAAATGACTTAAAAACAAAGCTTCATTTACCTATCCGAGACTTGTAGTATAGCAACCAGGCAGTTCCCAAGAAAGAGGGGCTTTCCGTTAAAACGACGCGCAATTAAATGACCTAACCCCTTTCCTCGTCAGAACTTTCTAGACATTGCCAATAATGTTAATCTAGCATAGTTTAAATGACTTCTACATCTTCAACTTTCTTTGTACCGCCAGAATCGTCTGGTAATTCTGCCTTAGTTGTAATTTGTTTTAAGATAATTGCAAGAATGAGCATAAGAATGCCCAACAAGTCTAACAGATATATATATATATATATATGAGAAGAGAATCACATTTTTAAGATATATATACAGAATAAGCTGATACAAGATTTCAACAATTATTAATATAGTGAACTGAGTGGTTCCCCACCCACGAACTAATGAATTAGTTCCCCGTCTCATCAACACTGCTACAATTGTATCAACAGTGTATATCGCTTCTACGATACCTCTACACTGCGACAAATGTTACCTCAGTGAGTTAGATCGGTTTCCTAACACATCTTAAACTCATGCCCATACAAGAGAGTTGTTCAACTCAGATACTAACATAGTTTTCAATTGAAATTCAACAATCACTATCACGTTGCACATAACAAATAACAAGCATGTTAATGCACGGGGTGCAAAAGAAACAATACTTGCATAATAATAAACTTCATAAATAAGACACGTTATTGCACGGAGTGCATTTCAACAAATAAGTAGACTTGCCTTTTATCGCTTCGATCGTTTATGCTAGTTCGCGTTCTTCATACGACCTCTTGAAGTGCAAGCTTTACCTTCATTTGATTATGCTAAGCTAATTAAGCATTTTAACGATTAAATCTTTTAAGTTTTATTTCAGTTATTATAACCACTTATAAATAAGGCTACTTCTAATATACATGAAATAATTTCAGCATTATAACTGCTTATAAAATGAATATTTTTCAACTATATTTAAAATAAATTAAGCAATGAATATTCGGCTATTATATTTGAAATAATTTCAGCATTATAACTGCTTATAAAATGAATATTCTTACTAAATACTTAAAGAAAATCGGACATAGTAAGTGCTTATAAAAGTATATTTTTAACTTTATAAGAGAAATAAATCGGACATTATAACTGCTTGTAAATAGGACTTTTGTACTAGATACATAAAATAATTTGGGCATTATAACTGCTTGTAAAAGTATATTTTTACTAAATATATAAAGAAGAATGAAAATAATAACCACTAAAGTATACCTCTTGTAGTTGCTAGCTTTACTTCCAATCGCATAGCGCTTCGATACTTAGAAAGTAATTCTTATCTAACAATATTTCTCATAATATAAATATAGAGTGTTTTTGCTCTTGTACTGTTCTTGAAATGGTAGGAAATAATGAAGAACTAAGCTTGCTATTTATAGGAAAACCAAGTTTCACTAATTACATGTTAGGGGCTCGACTTATTACACTTTGCACCCTAGCATAGTCTTAGAATATTCTTCTAAGCTCCTCAATGAAAATATCTTCCAAGCTCGACAATGCAGCTTGCAATTTAAGCTTCTCAATGAAAATATCTTCCAAGCTCGACAATGCAGCTTGCAATTGAACCTATCTTCTAAGCTCCTCAATGAAAATATCTTCCAAGCTCGACAATGCAGCTTGCAATTGAACCTATCTTCTAAGCTCCTCAATGAAAATATCTTCCAAGCTCAACAATGCAGCTTGCAATCTAAGCTCCTCAATGAAAATATCTTCCAAGCTCGACAATGCATCTTGTAATTGAACCTATCTTCTAAGCTCCTCAATGAAAATATCTTCCAAGCTCGACAATGCAGCTTGTCACCGTAAGGACGACAAATCACTTTGTCATTCCCAAGCATGACACAACAACTTAACAAAAATAATTTGTCGGGATGCTTGGTGAAATCGTGGAAAGCACGACAAATTATTTTGTCAATGTAAACACAACTAAGCAGCTTGACAAAAATTTTATTTGACCAAATTTATCGTTTACACTATAAAATCACAAAACACCTGGTTCAAAATATCATTTCGATCTTTATTAAGCACATATGTTATAAAATTCGAATCTCATTAGGGCTTAAGGTTTGAAACTTCTCGATACCTAGTTTTAGGTCACTAAATTAACCTCTAACCATATACGATCGTATTTATAAGCCTCATAAATATTTGGGGTATTACATGGATGCTAGCAAAAGGGTTGTTTATGGACTGTTAAGGTGTAAACTATTTTGAGCCATCCGGATTAAAGCTATTCATGATGTATGCTATGTAAAAAGTTAGTCCATGCTCATGTGTTACAAGACCATGCCATCCTTGTTGACTATGTTGCTAAACTATGTTTTCTTGTGGGACTTAAAGCCTATATAGGGCTGTTTTTAACTAAAGTTTGAATGTAACGATCGCGGATCGCGGGTAGCTTTGTAACGCGAGCCTATGAATTTTATTGAATAAATTGAACTTTTATTAATATTATTCCGTGTTATGGGTATGAATATTTTATTACTACATATGATGTGTATGTGATAATTTTTGATTGTTATTATTTTTATTGGAGTTGATTAAATCATTAGAGAAATAGCGCTAAAACGCTATTTATGCAAAGGACGCCTTTTTCGATTTTATGACTTTTCATAATTTCGCCAAAGCGTTAATGAGAGGGGTTAATAATCCAAGTATGGGATTTTTATTTGAGCCCAATTAGAATTAAATTAGAAGCCCAATAGATTATTATTGGAAGCCCAAAACCCATGGACTTAGTCCATGAACCAAACCCACCATCCATGACCCATAACCCATGACCCATGACCCATGTGGGAAATGGGTAATAGAAATCAGCAGCTGGGTTGGAGAAAGAAGAAGAACGCGGATGAAGAGAAGGAAGAGAGGAGGGAGCAGCCAAGAACGTGGGAGAGCATAGGGAGCTGCAAAATCTGCATTTGGTGAAGCAAGAAGGGAATAAAGCGACTTGGGAGAAGGAGGGGGGAGTACCCGAGCCATGGGAAGAGCAAAAGCTCAGTCACCCATACATGGGGAGCTGCCATGCCCGAGCATGCTCAGCTCCTCCACCTCCAGAAACTCAAACTCTTCCTCTATAAATGCTCACCCACTGCTTAGCCTCCATTCCTTTGTTTGTTGCTTAGTAAGATAGCTGAATATTTAGAGAGTGAGAGGAGTGTGTTCGGGTGATTTGAGGAAGAAGAAGGAGTGTGGTAGCAGCTGCTATTTGATCCATTTAGCATCCTTAGAAGTAGCTCAAGAGGTATGCAATATAGAGCTTAGCTAATTTCCACATTCTTTCCAAGTTTATAGTTTTACTGTGATTGTTTTGTTGGAGTTATGTAGCTGAAATTGCTTGGTTGCTCATGAACATGTGTATGAATGTTGTTAGCTCTATTAAACCTTGTTAATGTGTAAAAGTGGAACAATGAATGAGAATCAAACCTTTGCTTAAGGAATCAAGAAATGGACTGAAATGGACATTAGTGGACTGTTATTCATATTTTTGTTAATAATGAAGTTATAACCATCTTGGTTTGGTTATGTGCATTGGTTGTGTATTGTTGGTTTATGCCAAGAAGGTTTGAGTAATGATTTCAGTGGGAAATCTGGACTAGAGTATAATCAAACTCTACTCCAATGTGAGTTTTCAACTCATGCCCACCAACTATTTGGTTTAATGTCTAAGAGGATGATTTCTCTAAGGAACATGAGAATTAGGAATGGTTAATTGATTTAAATGATGTTATGATGCATAGCTTAGTTGTAAAAGTATGTTTTGAGTCATATAGACTTGTTGTATAATGGCTAAGAAACAAATGGGACAGAATCATTGGTTTGGATTTTTGGGTTCTGCAGTAGCAGAACTTGAAAGTCCCTGGATGCAGAGTGGCGCAGCTGCGCCACTCCCAAGCATAGCACCTGCGCAGCTGCGCTGGGTGCCAGACCTGAAAGTCCCTGGATTAGAGTGGCGCAGCTGCGCCACTCCCAAGTGTAAGACCTGCGAGACCCCCGTTTGGGTAAGCGTAGTGGCAATCAATGTTCGTAATGATTATAATGTCTTGATTAATGTAAGCCAATGTTTGGTGTCTATTGTGAGACTAATTGGTATGTGAATATATGTTTAAATGCGTAGGACATATTTGAAGGACGATTAACGTCAACTTGTAGCAAGCGCTTAAGGCAAGTTTCCTAAACCCTTGTCTAACCTTTGTGTTGGGCAAGTTCTCTAACTTCATTCATTTTCAGTATTGAATGCAAGTTTCGTATCTTATACAAGAGACGTATATTGTGCAAGTTTATTTGATTCATTTGATTATATTCTCTTGACTCTCATGCGATGTTTGAAGTTCCGATTTACGCAATACATATATGGTTGTGTGAATTCCTTACTTATGAAAATCTTTTAGTATTTGCACAAGTATTCGAGCTATGTTATGACATAAATTGTTGAAGCTTTCAAGTTCACATATATATGAACTGTTATAGAGAACGTCGATGCCATTTGTTTCGGCTAGACAGATATTGAAGTATTTTATTGATTTGATAATAAATCTTTGAGATGTTATTGATGATTAAGTAGAGCTATCCAACCGAATTGCTTTGGTTAGGATTCCGAGACATGAATGAGATGAACAACCCTAATATTAGGGGCAATTTTTAGTCAGTTATTCTGGCAAGGCATCGAGCGCCTAAAACAAACGCATATAGTCGTTTCCAGCTAGAGTGTTGATCAACATAGAGTACAATAGGCTGATCACCTAGAAGTGCTCGTAAGTAAGACGGTTTGCAGTTATAATGCTGTGTACCTTTTCAAGAAAGCAAAAGAAAGTTCAAGGTCTTATGACCACTCAATGTCGTTTCAAAAATATATTTTTAAAACGAAAGCAAAGTATTATTCTTGTTTATTCAGAATATTTCACAACTATTGTTCAGTTGTCGAAGAGAAATGATATGATTGATGATATTGTTGTTATTCAACTGTTATACTTGCTGGGCAATTGAATGCTCATTCTTGCTTTATATTAAACATTGCAGCTAAGTCCGAGCGGGCCGAAGGTTCCGGTAAGGACAAGGGAAAGGGCAAGATGAACGTCTAGATGGCGTCATAGTTTATTTGTATTAGAGATGTTGTAATACTAAGACTTATTATGTATTTGGATTGATGTTATGGTAATAGAACCTGGGATTGAGAGTAAGACGTGTTGTAATAATATAGTAATTACATTCATGTCTATTATGTTGTATGGAATGGGATGTACCGTGTAGCACCAGATTCGGGTTTGAGGTACCCGGATTTGGGGGCGTCACATTGAAGCCTTACATCTATGGGTTCTAAACCATGAAGATAGGCTATATAGCAATTACATGAAGTAAAAATACATATAACTTGAAGGCTTAGGACTGTTATGATGGTTTAGTGCCAATATATGCTTAAATGCCTTGTATGGACTGTTTTGGATGTTAAGAACTGAGCTAACTGTTGCAAGCATATTAATGTATGTAATGTTATGTTAGAATGAGGTTTTAAGGTTATTTGAGTGCCTAGAGGTTCCTTTAGTCTTAATGTGGGACTGTTTGTGTTTAGCAGCTAAAATTATGCCTAAATGGGGACTGTTATAGCCAATTTTTGCAGCTGATGTTGTTAGGCAGTGGGGAGTCCCTACATTGTCCATAAAAGACATTTAACAGGTGATCCTTAACTTAGTTGGAGTCTAGGTTGTGTGTTGACCAAACTTCATGTCTAAAACCCATGAAACGTAAGATTTAAGTGTCAACTAACACCTAACTAAAGAACTACTATACCTGGACCATGTAGGCAAGTTTTATTAGCTATGACATGACACAATTAAGCTACAAAAGCTAACCAAACCAAGTCTAGACTGTTTTAAATGTTAGACTTATTAAAAATCATGTTGTAGGCCAAAAGTGGACTATTTTGGGCAATTCTGAGTACCTGATGTTAGAGTTTATGCCCTAGAGGCCAATTATTTGATGTAATTGCTTAACATTTCTTTTGATATTTGATTGAATAAATGAATTATTTTATTATGGTTTCATTTACTGTGTTATATAAATGTTAGCATAATAAAAGTCCTTAGAATAATGATACAAATTATATCGCTTCAAGTATGTGACTTGAACATGAGATTATATAATTATAATTAGTATTATTAATCTTAAATGTCCCTAGTCGAGTATTTGTTAATGGGACAACAATGATACATTGAGACTAGTATGTGGATTGACTGATGGCCAAATCTCATTGGTCATTAATATATGAGATATTGAGTCAATGCATAGGTACATGTTAGAGAACAATGTACTGGACAGACCCACCATGAGAATTCTACGTGGAGCATTATGCAAAGTGTCATAAGCAATTCTCATAGTGACAATGATGTAATGGTCCTCCGACCTGAAATCACTATATTACTATACGAGAATTTATGTACTTTGATATCATCAAAGGTCACCTTTAATAGGGTGGACAATAAAGGTGATTATTAGGTACATCATGAATCGTGTGAGGAATATGAGTGATCTAGATGGAATTTAACCCTCCTATATATTAGGGGTGATATCCATAGGCCTCTTGATTGAGTAGGACTATGAAATGCATGGTCATGCTCAAATAGTGATTTGTTTCATATAGTCTACTCATTGATCAAGAAAACTCAGATTAAATTATGAAGAGTGTGACACATTCCATGGCTCGAGTTTAATCTAGGATGTCAAGGTTAAAAGGATTAAATTACATTGAAACATTGGTCACGAAAAGGTTGCATCGAGTCACCGGTCTTATTATTATTTGGATAGCAGTGATGCATTACTAGATGCCACTCACTGTTTATAATTTTATAATATGATTTTAAAATTATTGCCAATATAATAATAACCTATAGGGTCACACACTTAGAACATAATTAAAAGAGAATTAGTTTAAATTGTAAGGTTTTAAATATGTCAATATGATTAATATATTTAAATTACGAATTTAAATTAACAGGATAATTTGTATATATGTATATGAATTAAGTAAGACTTAATTAAAATATAATATATATAAATTCGGATTTTACTTTTCTAATAGGATTAGAGTTTTGTTTAATTACTTTTTGGACGCTATATATATTTGATATATCAGCAGTCTTGTTTACGTGAGACCAAAAGGAAAAACAAAACCCTAGCCGTTTTTAGAAAAGAGAGTTGAGAGAAAAACTTCAGTAAAATTCAGATCTTGGCGGCTAGTACCGAAATCTCTTTGCTGCAGATCGTTTGACGGTTCGCAGGGCGTTCGTGTGGATACTGTAGAGACGCAGTTCTGTTGAATTGCGTTGGAGATTCGAAGCCGTTCAGAATTTCATCGTTCCATTCAAACTTGGATAATCGGTAAAACAAATCTAAACCTATGAATTAATTTGTTTTTCGCATGGATCCTGTTTTGGGTTTCGAAATAGTTTTAAAAATTTTAAATTCCGCTGCCTTTATGTGTCGGAAACCCTACACCTGACCTTAATGGATTGTAATGAGCTTATATAAAGTTACTATTACATACTAGTAATGTTTCCCAAACATGGCCAAGACTCATTACAAGAAATTGGGGCTCTTGCGAAGGAAAATTTGTGAATAAATTGTTTCCTTCTCAAATAAGCCTTTTTTGTGAGGGATTAGTGAAGGAAAAAGATTGTGTGACAAAAAATAATTAGCGAATGAAATTTCCTTCACAAATTAATTTTTTTCTTTCACAAAGTTAAGATAATAAAATAATAGTTGGCGCTTGTTTTTATTGAAAAATTGCGAAGGAAATTTTATTCGCAATATGTAATTAGTGAAAATTATTTTGTGAGAGAAATATTCTTCATTACTTTGCTTGAAGTAAATCTCAAATAATCAACACCGAAGGATATTTCCTTCACAAATTCTAAAAAAAATATTCACTAATTTAAGTGCTAGGATTGCCGTCTCTAAAAAAGTAATACTCCCTCTGTCCCAAATTAATTGTTCAATTTTGACTTTTTAAAGTCAAATTGGCCATTTTTAAAACTAATCTTTTTACTATTTTTGCTAAAATATAGGTGAATAGATTATAACCAAAAGAAAGTATATACAATTTATTACTAACCCCAATTTTTATAATTTTAGAAATATATTATATGTGCTTAATTATTAATTCTAAAAATAGTCAATTTGACTTAAAAAAGTCAAAACTGAGCAATTAATTTGGGACATAGAGAGTATATTTTAACTACTTCGTATTATGTTTCTAGATTATTTTTCATTCGGTCTCCTCTCTTTCTCCTCTCTTTGTTTATCTCCATCCCTCTTTGTTCCCAACGTGCGACAATAAATCTCTTTTTCCTTCTTCTTTTATTTTCTTTCCTCTTCGCCTCCTTCATTTTTTAACCTTAACTCCCAATTTCAGCTCAAACAAAATTCCAGTCATGCATCAAATGGAGAGAGTTCGAACTGAGAGGTACTGCGAAGTAGTTCACTAAATAAAGAGACTTCACTAAGCATATGATAATTTGGAACGAAGAGACCATCTGATTACACACTTGAGAACTTTACAAAGGTACTTGAGAATGAACCCTAACCCCCAATTTCTTATTATTGTCATGCAATAAATTACTTTAACTCCTAATTTCTTATTATTGCTTCCACTTGCAGGTTGCTCTTTTTTCTTTCAATTTGGCTACTAGGAAGGTAATGTGCATATTATCTAAATATCCAATTCTTATCCCCAGTGCCATATTCTCAACTAAATGCTGATTATAACTTTGTTGATTCTGGTCATTTAAATGATCGATTACACTAAATCGTGAATTGCTTTACTTTGAATGAAATACATAGTTTTGCTGGCTATTAAGTGTTTGTGAAATTGCTTTAGAGAGAGAGAGTTTATGCTAGTTGCTAACTGTTTGTGAAATTGCTCGAGTGAGAGTGGGTTTATGCTAGCTACTAACTGTTTGTGAAATTGCTTGAGAGAGAATGAATTTATGCTAACTACTACACGTTCATAAATTGCTTGAGAGAGAGAGAGTGAATTTATGTTAACTATTAACTGTGACATAGGCCACAAGGCCTAATCATTATTTACGCTAGGTAGCAAACAAGTAATCATAGTTTTAACTAATTAACACATTCATATTATTATATCTCTTCTCAATTTCTCTCTTTTCTAAAACAAAGGAATTTTTTTGTTTGTTTATAGTAATAAGTAATTCTAAGTGTACTCTGTAGTCACCACCACTGGTATATATGCTCTTCATTTCTACTTTCAATTTTTTTAATTATTATAAACTCTTACTGTTTTCTAATGAATTCTGTATGTATTTGGATAAAGGGGTTTCTAGAGAATGTTTAATCTGCTTTTGAATTTGGTTTTTAAGTTTATAGCTGATATTTGGTGTTTGTTATTGGGATTTTTAATATTTGAGTGGATAAATTTTAATATCATGATAGGGATCATGCTGGTGGCAATGAAAATATAAACCAACTGGTTCATGGGATTAATGTTTATGGTGGCTTTGTTGATAATGTTAAGGGTGTACTAATAAGGTGGACAATGGTGATAAGTTCTCACTAGATGCTGATATCAGCATGTTGTGTCTTCACACACGTTGGTATGCTCTTTGTTATATTTAATTATAATTATCTTGTTTTTTCCACCCCAGTTATGCTTTTAAATTTTGCTATCTACTATAACACGCATCATATAAATTCTCTACTTATAAATACGACTTCTTCGATTCCTCCCATCACAATTATTACAACACGCAGAATTCATATCTAAGGCGCTAATATATACTAGTCAGTCTTTCTTTTCGTTTCAAGTTCAAGTATATGTTTTAATTAAAAGTCATGGCCATCTCAAAGGTAATTATTGCTTCCTTTCTCATATCTTTTCTCGTTCTGCACTTTGTTCACGTTGTAGACATAATGGTATATATGCTTTTAATTTTCTGTTTAATTTAAAAAAAATATACTCGTCGACATATCTTTCTCTCTCCTGATCTGGCTGATTTCTAAAAAATATGGCATGCATTTTTATTTATGTAGATGAATAACAATGGAAGTACTAGGCGATCTCTTCTCCAGAAAATAGGTTGATATTCTTATATATTAATTCTCTACTTATTATGGTTAATTTGTCTCTTAAATATGGTCATCTTTATTGTTAATAATTACTAAGTATTTTAATTAAGTGGATAGGCCACATATATTTAGTACTCCATATATATAGGGAGTTTGTTCATTACTAATGATGATGAATGAATGTAATTAATTAATGCAGATTGTGGAGCGTGATGTGCAGAAAGATGCAAATTATTGCCAAGGCCAAATTTGTGCAAAAGGGCATGCAGAACTTGATGTGCCCGTTGCTGGTATGGCAACAATTGAAAAGATTTGGAAAATATGCAAGTTTGAGAAAACGGGACACTAAGAGAAGGTTTGTTTCTTCTTTCCCATATGGAAGGCTTTAGGTTTAAAATTTGATACATGTACGTTCAGGCTAGGTCTTAGGATATGCTAGTTATTTGATACTAAAATACTAAATGATGTCCACTACGTTAACATCTGTGGAGTATGATGTGCATGCTTTATACATGTTTTTGATTCTTAGTTTATGGTGTTTTATATATCTACATTTACTTCGTGGTTCTTGTACTTTTTTGACTTCAGCGATATTTTTGCTCTTTTAATTATGCCAAAATTATTTAATCTTTACTATAAAGCCCTCAATACAAATGCCTTTGGTAGAAGTGTGTGGAGGAGTGGAATCTGCATATTGAAGGTCAGGTGAGGTTTTTTTCTTGTACAAATGCCTATGGTGTTTTTTCTAGCTACAGTCAACGACCCTCACTATAGGCCTTTTTTCTAGTAGCGAAATACATATAGCAGAACATTTTCCCCCTTTAATTTACTTTTTTTTCTCTCCAACTTATGATATCAATTGTGTAGGAAAAACTTTAATTAATTTTTGGCATTGGACATGTAATTCATCCAGAGTTAGATGTTGCTCTAGTGCAGCCACCTAATTATGGTTGTTGTCTATATCCTATAAACACTTTCTTATTAATGACCATTGGACTTTATTCTTTCATGAGACAGATAAATCTTCCTTATGTCCTCCTCTTATAATGCCTCCGAGTATAGCTTATTCCTCATTGCAACCGTCTATTGATCCTAAGGTATTGGAAAGTATGGTTGATAAGATTGTACTCTGCCAATTGGGTGTAAAGTATATAGACAATGCTTCTACTGATGATGGTTATCTGTTGTATTCCGTTAATCTGCTCTATTGTGATGATGGTTATCTGTTGTATTCTATCTGTTGGGCATCTCTGCTCTGTTATGTTATTGCTGGTGTTATAGCAGGTCTAGGATGTTGGTATCTTATTGCCCTGCTACTTTTGTTGTGGGTGGTTCTGTCATGCTATTTGGGAGGGTTGCTGTGAATGCATATGCTGCTGGGTTTCTGGGTCCCTGTAAATGCATTTGGTTGCTGGTGCAGTCTGTCATGTTGTTGTTGTGCTGCCAATTCTTTTGTTTCTGTGGTGGATCTCTTGCTGCAGCAAAATGCCTGCTGCTGCAATTTCTACTACTGCATATGCTTGGTGCTAGCCTTTTATTTCACCTACTGCTGCTAATTTGTTATAGTCTGCATATGGTTTGGGTTGCTAGTTCTAGGCTGCTGTGGTGAAAGGATGTTATTGCTGCAGCTGCTAGCCATAAAATTGAGTTCCTGCTACTGCAATGGTCTGATTTCCAGCTTTGAGTGCCTCTGCTACTAAACTACTTAGTGGGTTTAGCTGTTGGAGCCTAGCTAATGTAGTTGTTGCTGCTGCTACTGCTTTCTATCGCTGCTATGATGTTCTTCTGCTGCTGCTGCTGCTATGTATGGGCTATTATGCTATGAATGGATAATTGGGTTGTTGTTGTTTAACTGCTGTCATGCTTGTTGCTGCTAGCTGGGAAAACCTAATTGGGTTGGGCGCTAATGTTGTTGATGCTGCTATTAGTCTGACTAAGTTTATAAATTTGGTTAGGTCTGTCTTTGTGGGTTTGGCTAGGTTTTTAAATTTGGTTTACATTGTATTAGCCAGGTGATCCCTTTTAGGCTTTATGCTTTATTGCAACACATTTACTGTAGCCATTTGATTTTGCTTCTTTGCATTTGGTTTACTGTTGACATCATAGGGCCTGTCCTTTGATGGTCACTGTATGGGGTATGCCCCATGAATTCTGTACATTTCCTTTTATTTAATTTCAGTTTAATTTTAGCAAAAAAAAATGAAATCACTGATTTGAAAATTAATTATAATTTGAAATGAATTTTGATTATTTACCAATTAATTTTTTATTTACAAATTTATAATTTGTGAAGGCTTTTACTTGAGAAATGAACATTAATGAAGGATTATTTCCCTCACTAAAATCTTTTCTAGTTAATTAGTTAGTCATCAATGAAGGAATTTTTCTCTCACTAAATTGAAGAAAGATTCTCAATTTATAATTAGTGAAGGAAAATCTTCTCTCATTAAATAAATTTGTTCTTCACAATATATTATTTGTGAGGGAATAAAGTTATTCACTAATTTCAAATAGTCCTTCTTAAAATATTATTCGCGAAGGAAACCAACATTTCACTAAATAACAATATTCCATTACCAAATATAATTTGTGAATAAAAAGTTATTCACAATATATCTTTCACAAAAAACATTTAGTTACTACTTAGCGAAGGATACCCTATTGCGACGAGGTCTTATGCGAGCAAACGTGTAAAGAAAATATTTATTCGTAATAAATCTCTTGTAAGTGATATATTATGTCTTGTGAAGGATTTGTTCTTCACTAAATGCCTTTTTTGGTGTAGTATACTAAAGTTAACAAGAAGACCAAGTTATTATCTATCTTATAAGCCTAAAGTGAGCTTTAATATGTCAAATTTGGCTAGGCCACTAAATAAAGTGAGGTGATGATAAAAATAGCCTTAAGTAACTAAAATACACATGCCTAGACTATCCAAGTTGCCAAAACTGGAAAAAATGGAAAACTGTCAAAAGCAAAGTGTTGAGCTGGCAAATTTGAGCCCCTATTATAGGAGGCCTAACTAACATGAATGAGGAACCTAAACCTTGATTAAAATACCTTGATGTATGGTCTAGGAATAGGGTTAAATGGTTGAGCCAAGAGCTTAACCGAGAAATTCAAACAAATCACCAAACTTGCTTGTAAATTCACTAAAACTGCAGTTTCTGCAGTTCACCAAGTGTGAAATTTGAGATTTTGTTATTTTGCTTTAAGATCAGTTTTAACTTCTTAAACAAGTGAGTTAGTAGTATGTTAGACTATTCCAAGTGTTAGAATGTTAATACATACAAGAAAATGAGAAATTAGTATGTAAAAACTTAAAAATGCTAGGTTTAGAGGGTCAAAACCATGTATCTGCATAGCAAGGTCAAGGGAATACTAAAACTAGTCCTAACTAGTTATAACTCAGGTGTTGGAATGAGCCCAAGTGGCCAGAAATAAATTTGGCAAAAATTGACCAAAGTTAGGAAAACCAAAAACTGTGGTGAACAACCTAGTTTGGACACCAGTTTCAAGAAACTTAAATGGCTTGCTTGAGAACCTAAACCAGTAGAAAAATACTTTGATATATGGTCTATAAGTATGTCCAGAGTTCAGAACTAAAAGCTTAACATAAAAATTCATAAAAATCTTCAAAGTAGCCTAGAAAATAACTAAAACTACAGTTTTGCAAAGTAAGGAAACAGTGTAAAACAACCCTATTGAGGCCTATTTTTGAAATGCTTAACTTGATAGTTTTAAATACCTAAACCATAACCAAAATACTTTGCTATGGGGTCTATAAGATTGCACAAGTGAGAGACTAAAAAGACTACTATAGAAATTCATAAAAATCCTTGAAAGTACATCAAAAATCATATTTTATACTATGTTGTAAAAGTAAAGTTTTAAAGTTTGTAAATGTCTATGCATGACTAAATGTTATAATAAAAAAGTGTTTAATAATCAAAGGTCTATAACATGTCATGTTTGGACTAAAACAAGTATGCTTTGGGATGTATGTAAGCTATATAGGTGATGTGTGCCTATGTGAGCTAGCTATGTAAAAGTGCTATATATGTACTAAGATGTGAAAATGTGTTGTGATAAGATATGTGCCTATGTGTACTTAACTGTTTGCAAATAAAAGCTATCTATATAATTGTTTAATGTTAATAAGTAACATACATGATAGTTATTATATATGACCTCAATAACCATAGTTGAGCTATGTGTATCAATAATATAGACTTTGTGCTATAATGTAACTAAGTAAGCCAACACTGTATATATGTAGGCTACTCAGTGGCAAGATACTTTCTTAAAAAAGTTCAAACGACGCGAGAGGCAAGTATATCAACCTTTTTCCCTTAAATAAGTTTATGTTGCAAGTACTCAACTTAAAAATTTATCTTTTCAAGTTATTTAACTTATTGAACTGTAATATTTCGAATTCTATTATTCTTATGATATTCAAAGTTTGTCAATGCCATTATTTCGGCTAGACAAATGTTGAGATATATAGAAATCTCATTTAATGTTCTCCAAATAATTTTGTTGTGGTGCAGACTCTTATGTAATGCTGTGAACGAACAACCCTTTTATAAGGGCATATGATACCGGACACTATGATTCCGAAGGACATGTAATGTGTCATTAGACTGTTATGTTGTGCATAATATAGGGTACTTAGGCTGATCCCCTAAAGTACAAGTCTAGGGTATATTCAGTTTTAGCATCTATTTATATCCATGGATTGCAGTTTTAGTACCGTCAATTGGCCATTTGACCCTACAACATACAAAAAAGCCTGATTTTTAAACTCAAAACTCTTACAGAACTGTTTTGCTCAGTGTCTTATGAACTGTACTTCATTTGTTAGAAATGTTCTTGTCTATTATATTCAACTGTTTATTTCCTTGCTGAGCAAGCTTTTGCTCAGTACTCTTGCGTTGAATATAATGTTTTCAGTTAAAACCGAGAAAGTTGGTACATCAGGGAAAGATAAAGGAAAAGGCAAGGTTGCGGAGTAATTTATTATTAAGCGCATGTGCTTAACTAAATTTAAGGATTATTGTAATAAATACATTTAGTATTATATTTGTGCAATATTGTTTGGTATTAAACTATGTAAAGGTTTATAGAACCTGGGATTTTAAGTTAAGATTATTATGTAATCTAAGACAGGTTTAAGTTAGTATATGCAAGGAAGACTGGATATGTGGCGCCCCCAAATTCGGGTACTTAAAACCCGTACTTGGTGCAACACGATACACTTTATACAAACTGCTTATAACAAAAGATAACAATAATTATTACATCAGAGGTATCTATCCCAGGTACGAAGACCTTTAGTATCTTTATTACATGATAGATATTATATTTATAACACAAAAGTCTATCTATTACAACAACCATTTTTACTACTCCTGTAGCTTTCCTTTGCTTTTGTCCTTTCCGGACCCTTCTATGCATTCTGGCTTAGCTGAAAACATTTATATTCAAAGCAAGAATGAGCATTTGATTGCTCAACAAGTAATAATAATTGATAAACACGTATATCAAGAAATAAATGTTCTCTCTGAGATATGCTTTGATAGTAGAATAAATATCGTAAAGCAACGGAACGATTCTTAAACGACAGTATGACTCATTTATATTCTTGAAATGATATACTGAATTCTGATACTGAGTGGTCACAAGACCATGAACGTTTATTTTTCTTTTCTTGAAAATGTTCTATCAGAAATCCATCTGTGAACTGTCTGGTCTTACGGGCACGATGGGTGATCAGCCCGTTATGCCCTGTATTGATCAATACTATCTAATAGAACAACATTTGTTCATCGTCACCGTCCCCAGGACGCAACATAAAATTTTCCCAAGTTAGGGATGTTCTACTCAGTTTGAAGTTCAACCCAAAAACAAAAAGGATGAACAGCTTTATAACTTCTGAAACGATTTCAAGACTTAGTACGAAAGAATTGAAATAGTCAGATCTGAGGTCTAGCCGGAACAAATGGCTGAGACATTCATTAAACTGCAAATGTGTACTGAATTTTATCAAATACACATGATCTTACCCTCATTATTTTTAAAGCTGATTGGAATAAAATTATATAACATGATATTATTCATATATAATTGCGAAACATTTGCTCAAGGTAAGTGAACTTGTTTGAAAGTAAAGGATTTGGAGATACTTGCCTTGTCTGTTGACTATTGTACTAAGTTCAACTAAATTTGCTTTTACGGATCCTACACCATCATAGTCACATGAATGCATTAGCCATATATCCATAATATATAACTTATATAGTTATATATTAAATATCCACATTGGCATATTATTAGCTTATGATCATCAGCTTTCGCTTTAATAGGCTTCGACATGGTTTAAATATGTGAGTACCTTAAAATTTTAGTTTATAACCCACTTATAATACATGAGTATTACATATATCTTATACCTAAGTAAGGTCACCTAAGTAAATTCATAGTGTATCTTATACATTGAGTGCAATTATAACTTGTATAAATAAATTGTAACTTCCGTAATCATTTATAGCTTCATTTTCGTATACTAACGCGTTAAATACTATCGCGTTTCGATAGCTTGTCACAACAGTCCGCTAAAAGCAATTTCATCCTCTTGTTTAGCTTAGAAATCCCAAGCTTAAATGTGTATCTTGTTAGCTTTATTTTGTACTTTATTATTATCATATTATATATATAGATTTTTTTGTAAAGGAGTTTTAAAAACGACCAACTTAGCCAAGCTGCTGCAGCAGTCAGCGTGCTGCTGCTAGTTGGCTACGTGCTGCTGTTGCTGTCAATCAAGGTGGTGCTGCTGCTAGTTGGCTTACTGCTGTGTGCAATGGGCTACTGTGCATGCACGCTGCTGCACCTTGCTGTGCTCGCAGCGGCTGCACACTGCTGCTATGTTGCTGCTAGCATCTGCTTGCTGCTGTTGTGGGCACGCTGCTGCACATTGTTGTGCACGCAGCTGCTGCACAGGCCTGGCATCAGCCTCCCTTGCCACGTAGCTAGTTTACAAAATTATAACTTTTAACACGTACGTCCGATAAAAATCAAGTTCGAATATATTATAGCCACTATTGTAAACTATTTTTAGAAAATTCTAACCATCCATTTCGGACATCCTTGACAGCCCAAATTAAGCCTCAAAAGTGCGTGATCGTAACTGTTTCTAGCATTTTGTTTAGTTCCAATTCGCTTTTAAACGAGTTTTGATTCCGTCAAATGGCTTAACTAACATTATATTACATATATGAATGTTCCCCAATTTCCTGACTTGGGTAATTATCCATTTCAAGCTTCTAAGCTTCTTTGATGCATTTTATCGAATAGCTAGTGTACGTTCTTTGTTTTGATAGATTTCTTAACCATTTGTTTAGTGTTTCACTAGAATTTCATATAGAAATCCTCCACCCTTATTCCTCCGCACATCAACGACTAATCACCCATGTTTTAAGTTTATTATTCACAACTCAATTACATAATCAAGCTATACATTATCTATTTCTATTCATTCTCTACTTAAAAATTCAATTCGTTAGAAGAAAAGGAAGAGATGAATCAGTGGATTAAATTCAATTCTTACCTTGTGTTGATGAATTCTCGTCCAACTTTAGTTCCAATTGCTCTCCACTCTCATTTATTAGTTTCTCCAACTTGGTGCTAGCTTAGGGAATATGGGAATTTGGAATTTAGAAGAAGAGATACACGGATGGATAATGAAAATAGAGATAATGGGACTGAGGAAGAAGACTGTGTAAGGCTAATTGAATCTAGCCTCCTAGCTTGTATTAGTCAGACTCTAAACTCACTGTATAGGCTAGTTCTCCTGTATATACCTCCTGCTTCCTTGTCTTATGACTCAACTAACTACATTAGCAACTCTAACTTCATATTACTAATCCCTCCGTACTTATCGCGTGATAATACATTATGCCTAAATGTATCCCAATATCTCCGAAAATTAATAAATTAAATATTTTTTAAAAATTACGAAACTTATTTTAATAATTATGGAATAGTTTCCATAATTATATTTTATCACTTTCTATGCAATAATTAATTATATTAAAATAATTAATATATAATATGCCTCTTATTTTCTTTTCATAAAATGAATATCATTCACTAAATAAAATAATTATGTAATGAAATCATTTTATCACATTAGAATAATTTAATATACTAAATTATTTTAATTCACTTAATTTAATGAATATTCTAATTTAATATTCCTAAGTTAATTATTTCCTTTTGCATCAAGCATGGAAATAATTCCCTTATTTAATATCCTTAATACACCACCTCTTTATATTTAAATAATTTAATTTTAGAAATTATTTAAATATACTTTATTTAATATATACAATAAAATTTGCATAATTAAATAATTCCTATTTTCCTTTTACCTAGAAATTTATTTCAAACAACTAGATACGTGAAATAAATATATACATATATTTACCACATTGCAATCATATACTTCTCATACTGCACATGTACACATACCACAATTAATAATAATAATAAAAACAAATTATTCACTGAATTCTTATTTTATTATTACCGGAAAAATTCGAGTTATTACAGGATATTCATAGTATTGTGAGCACCAAGTCCGGGTAAAAGTAACCCGGATTTGGACGCATGTATCATCATGTGTTAATATAAATAAATAAAGTACTCCTATGGCAATTGTTCAGCTTTAGTCGGTGGTGTAATGATTTTTGGTAGCAATTGGGGTTGGGGGGTTGGGCTCCTTGACGTATATTTAATGTTGTATATAACTTCCTAGCCGAAATGGTCTCATAACCTGATATCAATGTTATAGTAGTGCTACTAATAATTAATGTCTATAACTCCATTCGGTTCTAAAAATAGGTATATTTTTAAACTTACTTTTAATATATTCTAAAAATAGATATAATCTTTTTTAATATGTTGTAAAAGTAACTCTTTTTTAGTTTTAAAATATAAATAACATAAAAAATTTAATCATTATTTATGATATAAGTAGATTGAGTACTCTCATATTACTAGTACGTACTATATTTATAGCTTATGTTAGTTTAAAAAATAAAATTTTACCTTTAAAAAGATTATCTTAAAAGTATAAATATATCTTATTTTAAAATAGAGAAAGTGTATTATTTTGACGAATATCTCATTTTTTTTAATGTTCTAATCTATTACAATAATTTATCCTAAGTTAGGAGGAGTGGTCTAGGTGGGGGAGTAGATAAATTTACTGTTTTCGATCTTCTTCACGCTGTCTTCTGGACCTATGTTTGTTGAACCTTTTTTCATTGTTGTCAACAATAATCGAACTTGAACTCTCGACCTCTATATCAAAAGAAGTGAGTCATACTACCAAGTGACCATTAGTACGAATATCTTTAATCTTAAAAGATGTAAAGTATATTATTTTGATGAATATCTCTAATCTTAAAAGAGGTAGAATATATTATTTTGACCTTCATTTATTTTTCCATATTTGTAATAAATTGTAATAGAGCAATAACAGCGAGAGGCGTTTTTGTTTGATTATATGATACAGTATATATGAGAACGAAAGCTGGCTATAAGCTTTTGCTTGTTTTGGAATATACTCCATATAACAATAATAACAAATAAAAAATAAAAAGAAGTTGTCCGATCCTCTGGTAAAGAAATTGCACATGCTGAAGGGAGTTTTGCATAGCTGTCTTGTCTGTCCTAACCTTCACAATATTCAATCCAATCTGTTATATTTTCACTAAAAAATTTATACGATTCTAAAACTTTCTGTTAAATGGAACGCTGTGATTATATATTATTTTTAGTACATGAACTCAAATTTATTATAGTATTAAACTTTCAAGAACAATATTTACAATATACAAAACTATAAAATGAAAAATACTTTTGTTAAAATAATAAAATTACATAAAAAATTATTAATTCAAAAATGAAATTATGTTATTTTCTTACATTAAAGTTTGTTTTTCGAAAAGACAAATATCCACGCGCCGCCAAAGGAGCGTGGTTGATGCGTGAGAACTAAAATGGTATCAAAGCTCGTAGCAAAAACTTTCACATTTGACCAAAATCTCAAATCTGATTTAAAAAGTTACAGAATTACCATTAATTTCCCAGACTTTAAGAACCTTCGGAACTCCATCCAACCATAGAGGGCCACGTTTCCGTCAACATTCTCTGCCCATTGACTTTCTTACGTGGCTTTCTGTAACTGGTTAATTCCAAATATTTCGTCATAGTAACTCCAGTATGTAATCACTCTTATTCCCGCCATTTTCTCTCTATACCCCCAAATCTCCATCAAGTCGACTCAAAAACCCACAATTTTCTACAGACAAGAAAAGGGGGAAAATGGGTATCAAGAAATATGCCGGCAAGCGGGTAAATATTTCCACTTTCTTTTCTTTTAATTTTTTTCCATTTATCTTGTCACATTGATTTGGGTTTCTAGTTTTTAATTTTTAATTTTTATCTTGGTACAGGTTTAATCAATTAACTTATAATTCATTTGTTTTTTTTTTTTTTAGTTTTTGATTTTTTTTTATGTGGGTGCAGGTGGGAGTTGATGCTTATTCATGGCTTCATAAAGGAGGTATTTTTTTTGGGGGGGGTTTTGATTTGGTAGCAATTATGTGGCAGTGATTACAGTTTTTTATTGTTTGGTATTGGAATTGATTAATTGTTAAGGAAATTTTCAGCTTTTGATTACAGTTTTTGATTTGTTTTTTATTGTATGTACAGTTGTTCATAAGCTGACATCCATTTTCTTCTCAAGTTTGCAGTAGTAACATATGAACAATTTGCATCCACTGCAGATATGATGCCCTCTCAAAGAGCCTCAAACACATTAAACTTCTTCCAGAAACTATTTTGTAGTCTCTTAATGACGAGCTTGATTTTCTGGGGCCGTATCCTTTCTTTTTGTTTATCTTGTCAATTATAGTTAAATGTTAGTGTCACATTAATTGTGTTAGTGGCTATGTCCCATACTGCCTTTTCCATGTTAGAAATAACTATCATAGGTGTACTCTAAATGTTATATGTGTCTCAAATTTTTGTTTGGGATCCGACTTTAGACCCGACCCCAGTTATTTTTTCGACAGTTCGAAAGAAAAGAAAGATTAGGTTTTGGTGGTGGTACAGTAGGATTGAGGCCAAAGTCCATAGGCCACCATTAATAGGGGTGCAGGGGCAAAGCTCTTGCGGTATGGACCTATTATGTTATTCGGGTCCGTTATGTTTTTAACCCCGCATATATATATGTTATTCAAGTTAGGGTTTCAATGTTCTTTTCTTTCTCAGTTTTTGCAGCTTTTAGATAAAAATTCACAAATTGTACTCTTCACACTTTGATATAGTAATATCTTCTATCTCTCGCCTATGGTTTTTCCCAATTTGTTTTTTATACGTATATCTTGTGTTCTTGTCTTTAGTGTTCTTTGTTGATTTTTGCGTTTGCCATTGTTTGTTCTAACACTAAACAATTTTCTTAAGTTATTCATTTGCCATTTCCTTTTTTATTTGCTAAATGAAAGTATAACTTTTGCCCGAAAGATGGTAAATTTGTACCCTTAACTGTCATTAGAGATATATCTCCATCAATGGCTACTGCAATCATTGAAGGTAAATTGGATCCGTGTACAATGGAGGCCTTCAATTACTTCCCAATTTCCGAAAATCATCTGAATCTTACTACCTCCTTCCAAACTGACGGAGTCTTGAGACAAGAGACATCAACTATGTCTACTCAATAAAGCTGCTTAACTGTAGTTTCCTCCCATAAAACCAGAGGACAAAGAATTACAGGCAAGTTTCTTACCTTGTTTTATTTTCCAAACTACATTTTTGCAAACAAACACTTAAAAATCTACACAGGGATCCATTCAAGTCCGGTAGCACATCATCATCCTCATTTTATTCGTTATAAATATGAAATTTGATTTAAATGTTTTTTTTACTGATTTTAAAGGAAAAACAAATCTATGCTATGACTTTTAGTTGAAGGTCCAACTATGCTCTGAATATGATTATGAATATAATTGCTCAATGTCATATAGGAGGCACATGCAGTAAGGGAGTGCCATTGTCTTGACATTTTAAAAGAGAAAGAATTAACAGTTTTAAGCATACCGTCTTTTTGCAGAAGAAAAATGAGTTGAAGTGTTGTACATTATTTTGCAGCCATTATTTGGCTTTGCCCTCTTTAATAGAGCTTACTTTGTTCCTGGCCTATGGACCTCCTTCCCCTTTAACCCCTACAACTTAACTCACTATCTCTACATTCTTTTCTTTCTTATCTGTCCTCTCAATATCTATTGTCCATTCATTTACATAAGTGAAATAGAGAGAAATTATTCCAATTTCGAAACCACCATTAAGAGATTATGACCTAAAATGAGTTAAGAAATACATGCATATGATAGTTCATTCCGCGTAGTATTCGTGTTTACAAATGAAATATTTTCCACATAGAAAGATGAGGTTTAGTGGTGGTATATGTTTTAGTAACTAGGGTTTCAGGATTCTTTTCTTTCTCAATTTTTGCCGCTTTCAGAGAGAGCTTCACAGTTTGTATTCTTCACACTTTGATATTGTAAATATCTTCATCTATCGCACGTGATTTTTTCCGATTTGAGTTGTAACATAAATCTTGTGCTCTTGTCTTTTAATTTTCTACGTAGATTTCTTTGTTTGCCATAGTTTGTGCTAACATATAGTATTGATGTTTATAAATGAATTGTTTTTGGCTGAATGACACATATCACCCTCCAAGTTGCCACCCACTTTCAATGTCGTCCATAAAGTACATTTTTCGTCAATTGGGTCCTTAAAGTGGCATTTTGTGTCGATTCCGTTTCTTTTACCCGATTTGATCCCAACTCGACCCGTTTTTACCAAATTTTGACCCAACCCGACCGAGTTTGACCCAAACCCAATTTCACCAATTAATTTTTTTTTAAAAAAAACTAATTTTTTTTAAAAAAATATTTTATTTAAAAATATTAAAAATAATTATTATTTTAAATATTTTTAAAAATTATTATTATTTCAGGAAAAAATATTAGAAACTTTTATTTTTTTCATAAAATTAGTAAAGTATATAGATTGAAAAAAATTAAATAAGAAAGTAAAACTTTATTTTTTTAAAAAAATAGATTTTTTTTTATTTTTTATGTAAAACTTTATTTTTAGAAAAAAACGTTTATGTCTTTACCATTATTATATGTATTCTAAATATTAGAAATTTTAAAAATAAAAACTAAAAATAGAAATTAAAATACAAAAAATAGTAAAAGATAAATAAAAAAAAACTGAATTTTTTTTCCCAGAAAATAATAATTATTTTTAAATCTTTTTAATTACTTTTTTTAACAAAAATTGAATCAATTTTTTTTATTTATCTTTTACTATTTTTTGTATTTTAATTTCTATTTTTAGTTTTTATTTTTAAAATTTCTAATATTTAGAATACATATAATAATGGTAAAGACATAAACTTTTTTTTTCTAAAAATAAGGTTTTACATAAAAATGAAAAAAATCTATTTTTTCAAAAAAATAAAGATTTATTTTCTTATTTAAGTTTTTCCAATCTATATACTCTACTCATTTATGAAAAAAATAAAAGTTTCTAATATTTTTTCCTAAAAATAATAATTATTTTTAAAAATATTTAAAATAATAATTATGTTTAATATTTTAAAATAAAATATTTTTTTAAAATACTAATTATTTTAAAAAAATTTAGTTTTTTTTTAAAATTAATTGGTGAAATTGGGTTTGGGTCAAACTGGGTCGTGTTGGGTCAAAATTTGGTAAAAATGGGTCGGATTGGGATCAAATCGAGTAAAGGAACGGAATCGACACAAAATGCCACTTTAAGGAACCAATTGACAAAAAATGTACTTTAGGGACAACATTGAAAGTGAGTGGCAACTTGGAGGGTGATATGTGCCATTCAGCCAATTGTTTTTCCTTGTTATGTCAGTAATGGAATAGGAGCCTGTTTTGGAAGAAAAGAAGCAACAACTATCAGGGTTTAACCAATGGAAGCACTTGAATGAATCTTTAGCACTCGAGAAATTGGTAATACTTCATAATAAAAATGGATCAATGGTTCCTCACAACAACCCCTTCAATAAAAGAAAACTAGATGAACTTGTGCTGGATGATCGCACGGAGAGTTTTATGGAACAAGAATCTGTGGTAGCTGAAGTTGAAAGCTTGGAAATCTTATGTGTTACCCCGGAATCACAAAGATGTGTGGATTCTAAACCTCCCAAGATTACTGAAGGAAAAAAAGGAGAGGTAGAGGTGAAAAAAGTTGATTGCCTTAGTTCAGAAAATAAGAAAAGCAGTATTTTAAATTTCTTTTCTCGAGTGTAACTTCCTATTTTTGTTTTATTGTAAATTATTTCCTTATTACAAGGATTTTGAATTAGGTTGAGATTTTTTTTCAAGGTTTGTTTGAGATTGGCTCATAAGCTCTTGAACCTCCTAAAACTTGAACATTGTATATACTTCCTCCATTTTAAAAGGGTAATGATATTTGCAGTGTTAATTATTCTAATTTAGTGCAAATTGTGCAACACATAGTTATATTATTCTAATTTGCGTTAGAAATATTAGCTCTCCTACTAAATATAAGAGTTTGCTCTTATGCATTGGAAGGAAGGGAGTATACGTTGATCATAAACACACAAAGACGTGGAAAGAATGATTATTGTTACTGACTGAAACTAGATAATACATTGCATAGAGTCATAGCGTAAACCTTTATAGATACCAAAGTACATGGCTTGAAACTAGATAATACATTGCAGCTATTTGAGTGGTATTACCATATTTGAGCATATTTGATTCGTTATATGCCTTTTTCATTTCATTCCATGAAAAAAGGGAAAGAAAGAAGACAAAAACTTCATCTTTAATTCAAATATTGTATTCCTCAAAATTCGATACATTTATGACATACAATAACACCATAACGTGTAGAAAGGTCAATCTGCCATAAAAGACTATCTTAAATATTGATTTAGCTAAAACATATGGTAGACAATGTTGGTGAATAAAACCATGATCATGACAATTTCTTACTTTAAGATCGGATAGTTTGAAGCATAGACGTTACCAATATCACTCCAACCTTTGATAGACCTAAAAACCATTGCAAAAACATGAAATATAAAAATATGTTAAAATTATTGAATAACTATTAGAGTTAATTTAATTAGTAATAAAAAAGATGAGCAAAATGAGTACTTTGATGTTTCAATTCCTTTTGTGATTTGCAAGAAAGTCAAGTTTGATATTCTTGAGTGCAACCATAACATCTTTCATGTTGGACCTCTCTTCAGGTGAATCAGCAATGCAACTCAAACCCAATTGCATAATAGATGAGACACATTGTAGCTTCACAGTTATGTGTCCATCCTCTGGTTTTAGCAAGTTTGCGTCAATAACTTGCATTACTAAGTTAGGAAGTGAATCGTTTACCCAGCGCTTCAAACTCATATCTCCAAGAAATTGTTCATCACTAGGCTTAGTTCTTGTAAATACTTCCATCAACATAATGCCATAACTGTAAACATCGCATTTTGTGGATACTAATCCTTCTGATCCATACTCTAAATCCAACATCACAAATCAACAAGGTAAATAGAAAAACATAGCTTGATAATACAAATGAGCAAAGTTTTACTATTAGGAAAAAAAACAAAAAAGGTTGAGGGTCACCTGGTGCAATATATCCAATTGTGGCTAGAGTCATGGTTTGTGCAATGCTCTCCCCCTCTCCCAATAACTTTGCTATGCCAAAATCACTCACACGTGCAACCATATCTTCATCTAGAAGGACGTTGTTGGGCTTAAGATCACAATGAACCACATGTGTTGAATAACCATCATGGAGATAATCCAAAGCACATGCCACATCTATCATTAAGTCTATTCTTTGCAAAATATCTAAGAAATGGTTGTGGGAGTACAACCACTTCTCAAGGCTCCCATTAGGCATGTATTCAAGTACCAATGCTTTGAAATCAAGGTTAGAGCAGCTACCAATGACTTTGTTGATATTTCGGTGGCGAAGGTTGCGTAATACTTCACATTCTACATCAAAACTCTTGAATCCTCCTTCTAGTTGCAGATTGAATACCTTTATGGCAACTAATGTCCCATTTGCAAGTATCCCTTTGAAAACTGAACCAAAACTACCCATGCCAACTAAATTACTTTCACTAAAGCCATTAGTTGCTCGTTGAAGTTCATAATATGAAATTCTCATTGGGCCTATTATTTCTGACAATTCAGTTCGTGTGGGAAGTCTAATTCTGCGTCCACGTCTTATCAACACAAATGCAAATGCCAAGGTAAGAATTATCGATGCAATCACCAGCGAAATACATATAGCTAGAAGCACTCTCTTTTTCTTTGATGATCCATTAACAGAACTAGTATGGCATATTGGGACTTGAAATCGGGGAGCACCACACAACGCTACATTCCATAAGAAAGATCGACTGTTGAAGCTTTTGAAAGGACCTTTGCTTGGAATTTCTCCTCTTAAACTATTAGCAGATACATTGAAATATCTAAGATACAAGAGTGCCTCTAAGGACTTGGGAATCACACCAGAGAGGTTGTTATGAGACAAATCCAAGTATTCTAAGCTCACTAAATATTTGAATGTATCCGGAATAGGTCCTTGTAACCTATTGTTTGCCAAATAAAGACTAGCCAAGTTTTGGAGCTCCCCAAGGGTGCTAGGGATGTCACCTGAGAATCGATTATATGATAGATCTATTATCACAGTAGCCTTCAGATTTCTAAGTTCAAGGGGTATGTGGCCACTTAAAGAATTTCCGGATATATCGACCTGCAAAACATCATTGAGGTTCCCAAAGTTTCTTGGTAAGCTAGAGGTCAATCTGTTTGAATAAAGATAAAGATATCTTAGAGAAGTAATATTTCCTAAGCATGCTGGCAATGGACCGGAAATTTGGTTTTCTTTTAAGCTTAAGGTACCCAAGTTTTGTAATTGACAAAGATAATCCGGCATGGATCCTCCTATCTCGTTCTCACCAAGGTACAACTCTTGAAGCTTCGACAACCGTTTTATTGCCACAAGATTTTTTCCACTCAATTCATTCCCATGCAGAGCTAATACTATAAGACTGCTTAAATTGCCAATTTCATTAGGAAAGGTTCCCTTGATTCCACAATAACTTGCATACAATTGTTGAAGAGAAGTGGAGAAATTTCCAATGGAAGCTGGAAGGTATCCATGTAGAGAATTAAAACTTAAGGATAAGACTCTTAAGTTTTTGCAATTGGTCAAGCTAGTGAGGAAGCTTAGTTCTGAAGATGAACTTTCGGTTATGAAATTGTTCAGGCCCAAGTTTATTACTTCTAGATGTTTCAAATTTCCAAGTGACTTGGGAATTGTACCTGTGAATTTATTTCTAGAAAGGTCTAAATTCACGAGTTGAGTAGCATTTGAGATAGACTCTGGCAAAATCCCTGTCAGGTTATTCTCTCCAAAGTGAAATATTTTGAGATTGGGTAGCTTGTGGCCAAAATTGGATGGAAGTTTACTTGAAACTTGACTGCTAACTATTCCAATGAATTCTAATCTTGAGATGTTGAAGATTGATTCTGGAACGGTACCATGTAGGTTAAGGAAACTTAACGCTAACTTCTTCAGATTCCAAAGGCTACCAATCTCTTGTGGTATAGTACCTGTCAAAAAAATAAAAAATGAAATGATCAACAAACACTCTATTATTAACTTATTAATTGTATTCAAAGCTAATTTGCAATAGGGAAATGATTTGTATGTAGGCAAATTTTATGACCGAGTTATTAAATTGCGACCAGTGGCGGATCCAGAATAACAAGTGAGGGCAATAAATTAAATATATATTAATGTGAAATAAATAAAATAATATATATGTCAAATTATATAATAAAATATTAATGATTCTTTTGTTCCAAATTATAAGATTATTATTGACTGTTAAAAGTCAATTTGAGATATTTTCAAACTCAAAATTGAGATGATTCATTGAAAATTATGAAAATATAAATCTTGCAATGAGTAGTATTTGTTAGATACTTCATAATATTCATCATTGTATTGACTAAAATTAAAGAAATTCATGTCAATTTTGAATATGAAAATGTCTTAAGCTGACTTGAAGAAGTTAATAATGGTCTTATATTATGGAACGGAGGGAGTAATTTCCCAAAAAAATTTAAAAAAACTATGGGTTTATTTTAGAACAATATGTTTGATGCAATAATACGTAATAAATGTGTATTTATCTTTTATATAAACAATATGCTATTTACATTTGAAGTCATGTATTACAGCAAATGAGATTTTAGCTTAGTGGTTAAAATTGAGACCCTATAATTTTTAAGTCTCAGACTCTAATTTATTCCAAATATGTGCATTAATTAAAGAGTGTTCAATTTTACATTTGAAATCATTTTACGAAATTTTAAATTTAAAAAATGAATTGATTTTAAATTTCTGAAACAACAAATTAAGTAATTAACAATATTTTCTATGTAGTTTATAATATTCATTATTCTATTGACTAAAATCAAACGGATTGATTAATATCGTTATGTCAATTCTTAATTTAAAAATGTCACATATGGATTTTAAAATTAAAATGAAACAATTTTTTGGGACCAAGGTGGTAAACAAATATGAGGAGAACTGTATATTATTTATAGATGGCGTAATAGATAAATTTTTAAATAATAAAAGAGTCTTCTTAAAAATGGATTTTAAAGAGACCGTGTTTATTCTAACTAAAAAGGTTAACACTTATATATATATATATATATATATATATATGGGCTTGAATAATTTATAGGTTTGGCTGAAGCCGAAGTGCGAAAGGGAGTCATAGAATCCCAACAAGTTGCTAGCTGCTACATAGAAATTTTTTCTCTAAAAAGTCAGTGCAGGCAGTTGTGTACAATGACCTCTGATTACGATTAACGTGAAACTCTAAGTAATAAGATAAAATAAATTAATGTGCAACCCATCTTACTTTCTTTCTATCGCATGAATTCACATACATTGATATTTATTATCAAAAGTATCATTGAGACGATATGTTAGAGCAAAATTCTAAATTAACTCTTTTTTCTTTTTTTAAATCAAGAGAAACAATTATATTATAAAATCATCAAATATCCAATCCAAAGCAGAGTACAAAAATAGGCCTTAGTACTGACCTTTACTACTAATACATACTCTGGATCGCCCAGAAAAAAAGGAATTTGGATTGGATTGGATGAAATTGACATTTTTGGGAAGTTTGGAAAGTAATTATAATATCCATACTCGTAAGATCATTATGACATGTGAAAGTTAATTTAAAAAATTTTCAACCTCAAAATTGAGATGATTCACTAAACATTATGAAATAATAATTTTTACGATAAGTAATAATTTTTAGATAGTTTACAATATTTATTATTGTATTGACTAAAACTAAAGGAATTCATGTCAATTTTGAATTTGAAAATGTATTAGATTGAGTTCAGAAAGTAAAAATGATCTTATATTTTGGGTTATTAAATAACACCAAGTTGCAATGCAACTATAACTATATGCATACTTTTTTACTATTGAACTTCCCGATTTTCCAAAATCTCAACTTCACAGAATCTGAATCCTAAAAAAAGATGGGCAAACCAAGATTCAAAAATATTTTTTTAGTATAGTCGAAATATACATGTCCATACCTTTCAAGTGGTTGTCATTGAGATTTAACTGTTGTAGCAGAGTTAAATTTCCAATCTCTCTTGGTATAATTCCACTGAATTTGTTGCCAGCTAATAACATAAATTGAAGTTTTGAGCATTCATGTAGACTTGATGGAATTGGACCAGAGAGTTGGTTGTAAGCCAGATAAATCCCTTGGATTTTCGGAATCCCGTGGCAAATATCCCTTGGAAGATTACCAGATAGGCTATTATTTCTAAGACCAAGAATCTGCAACGTCGAAATGTTGAAGACACTGAGAGGAATAGAGCCTGAAAGCTGATTATATTGCAACTCCAACAGTTTCAAGTTTTTTAAACTACCAATTTCCCCTGGAATATTTCCTTGAAGAGGATTGCTCCCTAACCTCAACCTCTCAAGCTTTGATATGTTGGATAAAGAAGGTGGAATGGTACCAGTGAAACTGTTAAATGAAAGAAACAAGTCTTTAAGATTTGGTAATTTACTCAACCATGAGGGGAGCTCCCCTCCGAAGCTGTTGTGCTGAAAGTAGATTTCTTCTAATCGACCCAAGTTAGACAACTCTTTGGGCATGCCACCATTGAAGGTATTGTTGGTGAGATCAAACGAAATAAGGAATGAGAGGTTTCCAATTTCTGGAGGAATGGTGCCAACTAGGCCCATGTCAGAAAGATTCAAGGCCATGACTCGTCCATGGCGAGTGCTACAAGTGACTCCAACCCAACTGCAACAAGACGCTTGAGTGATGGACCAGTTGGTTTTCAAGGTGTGGTTAGGGTCAGAACTAATGTGGGATTTTAAGGCCAAAAGAGCGGATTGATCGGTGGTGATGTTAAGGGATACATGATGATGATGAGTACTTGTGGCTGAGCAACTCCCAAAAATGGTGGTATGATCATATTTTAGCAACAACACTACCACATAGAAGATGAAGCAATTAGTTGTCCTCATGACTTTTTAATTTTATGGTTAACACTATGAAATTGCAAACAAGGCATGTTGCAAAAAGGAAGTATATATGGTGTTTTAGAAATTGTATTCTTTTCATGTCCAAAAAAAAGAAAAAAAGAAATTGTATTCTTTCCCATATATGCATTGGTCAAAATAAAAATGAGGAAAAAATAAAAACAACCAATGAGAAAGAATAGGAAAATTAGTATTGTTTGGATTGAACCAGCTGTGGCAGTCACATTCATAGTGCAAGTCTCTAGTGGCTTGTATTGAACTAGTTGTGGCAAAATGGCGAAACTGTCCCCCAAAATTTACAAGGATTTCAGTTTACACCTATGTAGTCAATTGTATCTCCAAAGTTTTTCAAAAAAAAAAAAACAATATTGTTCCAGCTTGCTCCAGTCAATTTTTCTCCGTAAATTAGCATGTGCCATTCACATGTATTCCCTCCATCCGATTTTTGATAATATATTCGATATACTTTCTTATGGTAATAATTTTGTATCTATATGTAATAAAGTTAAGAATAAATTTTTTATTCTAAATCAATTTGACTATAAAAAAATCAAAATAAAACTAGACAGAGGGAATAGTATTTATAAGCATTGACTACTTTTACGGTACTTGACTCCATAAAAATGTGTAGACTTTACAATACATATTTCAATTAAAATTAAATTCATTATAAAAATATGGGTTAAATACACACTTACCCTTGTGGTAGAGGTTCCAAACACTTTCACCCCTGTGCTACAAACCCAATCACGAATACCCCTTGTGGTAACCCAAAAATAAACACCCGTGAGTTACACGCAAATATAAAAATTTAAGAAACAGAAAAGCAAAATTAAATCAACGAAACAAAATAAACCCCAATAGATAAACAATGTATATTACCAAATCTTGCTTTTTTTGAAATTCATTTTGATAATTTATATTGACACACCATCAAAACTCATTATAATCTTATAATTTCAAACGGAAATTGAAAAGCACTTGGTTATTTATATTTTCTATGAGAGTAAATATTTAAACCTTTTAAACTTTTTTTTTATATAAAATGTATGTTTAATTTTTGAATTTTAAATGTTGAATGAGAAAAGAACAAAGTGAAGAGTAATATTACTTCAAAAAATATGGGTTAAATACAGATTAAATACGAAATCAAAATGTATGTAGAAGATCAAAATATATAAATAGTAGTCAAAACGTATTTCCAGTCAAAATTGACCGGAACAGGCCAAAGAAAATAATATTGTTGTTTTTTTGAAATTTATACTTTGAAGTGAACGTATGAACTGGAGTTTATGTTATTGAACGGAAGGCATGTTGCAAAAAGGAAGTATATATAGTTTTTTTAAAATTGTACTCTTTCCCTTATATGCATTGATCGAAAATAAAAATGAGGAAAAAATAAAAAATCAACGAGAAAGAATGGGAAATTTGGGTCATGTTTGTTTGCATAAATTATAATTCCGGGACTATATTCTCATGGATTATAATCTCAAGACTATTAATCCTAAAATTAAATAATCCTAGTCACATGTTTATTTTTTATGGGATTAGTCATGGGATAACTTAAAACAATCTCATATTATGTTTGTTTGTCTAGAATTATTTAAAGGATAGGATAAAAATTTACGGTTTGGATTATCATACCCTTACTACTAATAACAAAGATATCATATTTTCATTAGATTATGTATAGATAGATAGGATAAAATACATCGGACTTTTTAAACAAAGTTAAAGGTTAATTTTGTCCCCACTTTCAAGTCATGTTATTATCCCGGGACTAATAGTCTCAAGTTTATTTTTAAAATCAAACAAGAGATTTGAGATTAATTGTATAATACCAAGTATAATTCTTGCAAACAAACATAGCTTTTAACTTGTAAGCATTAAATTAGATGTGACAGTCATAATTTTATAATACAAGTTTCAAGTGATTTTAAGTTCATAATGTGCACATTCGATTTTTAAGTTGTATCCAATTCACTTCAATCACGCTGTGAGACTCTTTCTTTTCTTTTTCTCCCCAACTTTCAACCGATGATCTCGGTGGCCAATCATATTCACAATTTTTGTTGATTCTTCTTGTGGAAATAATTATCCTACAACTACTATTGCGTGTTTTACATCACTTATTAAGTCATAAATATAGAGGATTTGAGTCCAATTCTTGTCGTCAAAGTCAAGCTTGAGTACTTTAATACTAACCAAATAATTCAGAATTTAATGGCAAGTTGTCCAAATTCATCACTTATCTTTGACTAGGCTCAAAAGTCAAAATACTTTAAATTCATTATTTTTTTTTCATTCCTTCATTTCTTCCGGCAAAATAAAAGTCAAAAAACAAATTTGGAGTTGCTCTTGGGCTATTAGATCATCATGAAGATATCTACTATCTTGTGCATATGTGTGTTTTGTTTCTGTCTTCTATATAATTATTATGTTGCAGATGAACACTGATTAAGCACAATTAATTCGAACTCTTAAAATTCACATACAGTTGGTTCAGATTTTCACTGATATTTATCATTAGTTGTGAATTAAGTTAGTATCACCCAAACTTTGCATAACGAAAGTCTGGGTTTCGAATCCCCTACCCCTGATTGTATCACCTTAATAATAACTTAAAAGTTCAAAAAATATCAAAAAATAAACAAAAACAAATCCATTAATATTCAAATACAACTTCCCAAAGCAGCATTATAGCACTCCCCCGTCCCCAAATTAGAATTATATTAATTTTCTTTTCAATTTGTTAAAAAGATATACATTTTCAGTTTAAAATTATAAAATGATATGATATTTTTAATTTTATTATAGTTTAAAACCCTAAACCCTAAACCCCCACAACTAAATTTTTAGATAGCATTCCCTCCGTTCCCGTAAATAAGTCTCATTTGATGTTGGTTCTAATTAATTTTGCAATATTTTAAGACGCAAATTGTGATGTGAATTTATTTTAATGTTCGTTTCTTTTTTGTATTTAGTAATATTTTTAAGAAGTTTACAATATTAATTATTTTATTAATTAAAATCGAACAAACTCATATTTAATTTAATTTTACGAATTGACTATAAAAAAAATTAGAAAAATGATATATCTTACGACATTATGTATCGACTGTTTTTTATTGTCAGTTACATGAATAAGTATTAGTGATAACTTTTTAATCAGATACGTAATATAGTGGACTAATCTTATAATCCTATCTAATCTCATGTATTAATATATGTTTGATAAAAAAATTCATAAAATCTATAACATTACTCAAAAAATTAAATGAGATTTTTTGTGAGACTGGAAGAGTATTATATAAATGACGCATCGCAAGTTCCGTATAGATTACTTCTCTAAAAATTTCTTTGAAATTCATTAAAATTTCATGTAGGTCAAATTCAAATTTGACGTAAGATTTAAACTCGATTTAAGTATAGTCCACGAAAAATTCCACAACAATCTAGACTTTGCTTAGGCGGGTCTTCCACTCTTAGTATGTGCTTAATCAAATTTGACGTAAAATTTCACGTAAGATTTGATGTAATATTATAGTCTACCAAAAATTCCACTAGAATCTAGATGCCTTGCTTTGGCGGGTCTTCCACTCTTAGTATACATGCTTTCCTTTGCTTTGGTTTACTTAGAGGAAATTTAGCTTTGGTTAAGCCTAAATTTCCTCTCCGTTTCACAATAAATATGTGGGCCAATGATCTTGACTTATTCCGGATTACACGTAAAAAAAACACGGAATTACAACACTAAACTCAAAAGTGAAAATTGAAGTTCAAATTTATCCCATATCTAAAATTGAGTATATTTTAAATTTCGAAGGATTTTAAGAAAAACAAAAATAAAGTAAAACTGACTTGATCAAAAGATCAACAATATCGAATTTCCTAATTTTTATTTTTCCTGACATACTTTCTCCATAATGAGAGCCCTAATATTTTTTGGTTGTCTTATTTTTCTCTTTAAATATTCTCTCCGTTCCAAGGAAGACTCTCAGTTATAAAATTGTAAACTTTAAAGGTATATATTTTTTTCACTATCTAAATATAATGAATGTTTAGTTTAATATAGTGTTGTAACATGGTAATAAAATTGCGTTGTTATACCTGAGAATATTATGTTATTTTATATTATCATCAATAAACAATGACTCTTTTTGTTGATTTTTTTTACGAACACTTTTTGTGCAATGAAGGGAGTATTAAGGTTTGTAAACACTCTTAGATAAAATATTTTTTGAACAAATTTTCTTCAGAACTAGAAAATTCAAAGTATTTTTTACAAATCTTTGCTATTTATCGTGGATGAGAAAACATGGATTGCAAATTCGATCACTCGCAGTCACTGTATATACCTCTTTGATTAAATTTCATTAGGCTTTGATGTACTTAGGACTAAGAAGAACATCGTTGATGACTGAGGTTATTGTAAATAGCCATAACTATTCATAAATGTCACATTTTCTAGATACTAACCCTTCCAATCCAAATCCTGTACTCAAAGTCACAAATCAACAACATAAACAAATTATTGTTATCTATTAATTAAAACTTAACAGAAGACTATCACGAGTTATTCAAGTACTAAGGTAAACCAAAAATAACAAAGGTAGTGGCTCACCTGATGCAATATATTCAAATGTGGCTAAAGTCGTGATTTTCACAATGCTCTCCCAATAACTTTAATCAGATATGCAATCCGTTATTGGTGAAGTCTGATACAACTTTAATTCAAATATGATTCCAAAGTTATTTGAAAGGTGATTGGGTCTGTTTCTGAAGTAGAGGGCTGCTATGAATAACTATGCGAGGTCGGGGGCAGCGCCCCGATCCAAAAGTTTGGGGGAAGTTTTATACTTTCATGGTGAGTTCAGGTTCTTGTATTGCAATATATAAGGACAACTGTGTGCATAATAAGTTGTACATTTGTGTTAGAAATATAAGCTCCCCTTCAAAATATAAGAGACACTTAGATATCAGTTTGCTCTTATATATTGGAAAGGAGTATATGTTGATCATATAGCCACAAAGACAAGTAAAGAAAGACTATTCTTACATACTGAAACTAGATAATACATTGCATATTGAATCATAGTTTAAACCTTTATTGATACCAAAGTACATGTCTTGTTAACTACTTTGTTAATTTCTTGAATCAATATGCTGACATATTAGGAGTCGTCTTAAGGGTTTTGAAATCAACAAAAACTATGCCAAACCTTGAAGTGTAGCCTAATCTCCATTCATGGGCGGATCTACTGCAAGGGCAGCATAGCCTATGCTCACTTTTTTTTTATAGGTAAACTCTTGGGGCAGAATTTGTAAGTCAGTAAACTCAAAGGGCAGATTTAAAACAAAAGTTAAAGTGCGTCGGGCAAAAAATAATTTCCATTATAAATTTATAATCTAATTCTTCAAACTTCAAAGTATGCTTACATTTATTTGATGTATTTGTTGTATTGGACTTAAGAGGTAACTAATTAGGGCTTTTTTTGTTTGATAGTTTAAAGTTTATATTTATTTAAATTTGTTGTGGGTTGGGGTTAAAACTTAAATGAATATGCTGATAATGTTGTTAAGTGTTATGCAATTTAATTTTTTTGAATTTGTTGTGTTTGTGAATTGTGAGTTGATTTTGACTGTTGTGGCTTGATTTGTTTGAATATAGAAAGCAAATTTGGTTTGAAGAATTGTGCATACAATTGAAATTGTAAGTGTTTGGGGAATCATTCAAGTTGAACTATGAAAGTAATCGAAGTAAGTTTTTAAATTCTATCTAAATGTTTATTTATTTTGAAATTTCTTTTTATTTTAGGTAATGATTTATGAATATTTATTTATTGTATATTATAGAATTCTATGTCCATTGCATAAAATAATTGGTCTCAAAGGGGTTGTTTACTTATTATATATATTAACAATATTATAACAAAATACATGTTCTACATATGCAACTGGCTGGAAAATACAAAATTATCTTTAAAAAAATTGGCTCGGGGGCTACGCCCCCGAACCCTCACCAAATCCGCTCTAAGACTAAAATCCGCCCCTGCTGGGTTTAATTCTTGGATCCGCCCCTGTCTCCATTCAAAATTATCGAGCAATGATGATGCAAAGTAACCTATCACATTTGTTGTCTTCTTCAGTTGCTTCAAGTAGGCCTTGTAGTAGTTGATCCTTGTGGTGTCGTGCAGAGCTTTAGGTATAGTGAGGTTATTGGGGTCATCCGTGCCTGCAAAACAAGCATAGTTGATGCAAATTTTAAAACTCCTTCACACTGTTGATTTGTCAAGAAAACATAAAGGCAAAAATATGAATATTACTACAAAATTTGATATATTGTTTGAGACACTGGAACAGAAAAGAGGGATTATATGTAAATTGAAAGTTTTGCCTTCCATTTTCACATTTGAACAAACATTCAAAATGAGTTGCTTTGAAATTTTCTCTACTTTTCCTTAATGAATCCATCGCACAAATGGAGACTTGTGTTTGTCTACCAAATCAAAATACTTGTGTACAAGCTCACTATAGATTTAAAGTTAATTGAAAGAGTTATAAAAGTCTTACAATTTTCAGCTAGAATCATAGTAATTGCTTTGTACAGACCCCATGGTATACTGTACAACTAGTTTGAATATGCCTGCAGGTTTACAAAAATAAACAGTATATAGTTATAATTTTCGGTATTAATCATTGTAGGGATTTGGACACATAAACGCAGAGGAATTTAAAAATTTTAAAACAATTTTCCGAAACCCTAAAACAGGATCCATGCGAAAACAAATTAATTCAGAGGTTTAGATTTGCTTTACCGATTATCCGAGCTTGAATGCAACGATGAAATTCTGGAACGGCTTCGAATCTCCAACGCAATCCAACGGAACTGCGTCTCTATACGGTATCCACACGAACGTCCCACAAATCGTCACACGATCTGCAGCAAAAGGAACTCCGGTACTAGCCGCCAAGATCTGGATTTTCTCAAGTGTTGCTCTCAACTCTCTTTTCTAAAACGGCTAGGTTTTTTTTTCTTTTAGTATCACCTCTACAAGACTGCTGATATATCTGATATATATAGAGTCCAAAAAGTAATTAATCAAAATCCTAATCTTATTAGAAAAGTAAAATCCGAATTTATATATATTATATTTTAATTAAGTCTTACTTAATTAATATACATATATATACAAATTATCTTGTTAATTTAAATTCGTAATTTAAATACTATCAATCATATTGATATATTTCAATCCTTACAATTTAAATTAATTCTCTTTTAATTACGTTCTAAGTGTGTGACCCTATAGGTTATTATTATATTGGCAATAATTTTAAAATCATATTATAAAATTATAAACAGTGAGTGGCATCTAGTAATGCATCACTGCTACCCAAATAATAATAAGATCGATGATTCGATGCAACCTTTTCGTGACCAATGTTTCAATATAATTTAATCCTTTTAACCTTGACATCTTAGATTAAACTCGAGCCATGGAATGTGTCATACTCTTCATAATTTAATCTGAGTTTTCTTGATCAATGAGTAGACTATATTTAATCTGAGTTTTCTTGAGCATGGCCATGCATTTCATAGTCATACTCAATCAAAAGGCCTATGGATATCACCCCTAATATATAGGAGGGTTAAATTCCATCTAGATCACTCATATTCCTCACACGATTCATGACGTACCCAATAATCACCTTTATTGTCCACCCTATTAAAGGTGACCTTTGATGATATCAAAGTACATAAATTCTCGTATAGTAATATAGTGATTTCAGGTCGGAGGACCATTACATCATTGTCACTATGAGAATTGCTTATGACACTTTGCATAATGCTCCACGTAGAATTCTCATGATGGGTCTGTCCAGTACATTGTTCTCTAACATGTACCTATGCATTGACTTAATATCTCATATATTAATGACCAATGAGATTTGGCCATCAGTCAATCCACATACTAGTCTCAATGTATCATTGTTGTCTCATTCTCAATGATACTCGACTAGGGACATTTAAGAGTAATGATACTTATTGTAATTATATAATCTCATGTTCAAGTCACATACTTGAAGCTATATAATTTGTATCATTATTCTAAGGACTTTTATTATGTTAACATTTATATAACACAGTAAATGAAACCATAATAAAATAATTCATTTATTCAATCAAATATCAAGAGAAATGTTAAGCAATTACATTAAATAATTGGCCTCTAGGGCATAAACTCTAACAATCTCCCACTTGCACTAGAGCCAATCACTCATGTATCTAATACCCATGGAACTAGTGTGACCTTCATGCTTCTGCTTTGACAAAGCCTTAGTCAGTGGATCTGCAATATTATCATCTGTTGGCACTCTGCATATGTGTACATCTCCTCTACCAATGATTTCACGGATGAGATGGTACCACCTAAGTATATGCTTGGATCGTTGGTGAGATCTAGGTTCCTTAGCCTGTGCAATGGCTCCATCATTATCACAGTATAGCTCAACTGGATCAACAATGGTTGGAACAACACCAAGTTCAGTGACGAACTTTTTAATCCATACAGCCTCCTTGGTCGCATTAGAAGCAGCAATATACTTAGCCTCTGTTGTAGAATCGGCTACTGTCTCTTGCTTTGAACTTTTCCAGCTAACAGCACCACCGTTAAGACAAAACACAAAACCTGATTGAGACTTATAGTCATCTATATCAGTCTGGAAACTAGCATATGTGTAACCTTTTACTGCCAGTTCGTCTTCACCTCCATATACTAAGAATGAATCCTTAGTCCTTTTCAGGTACTTGAGGATATTCTTGACTGCTGTCCAGTGACCTTCACCTAGATTCGACTGGTATCTGCTCGTCATGCTCAAAGCATACGAGACATCCGGACGAGTACATATCATTGCATACATGATAGATCCAATTGCCGAAGCATAAGAGGTCTTTCTCATACGCTCCTCATCATCTTGTGATTTAGGACATTGGGCCTTAGAGATCTTTACACCATGAGACATGGGTAAGTATCCTCTTTTTGCCTCTTGCATGCTGAACCGTTTCAGCACTTTATCAATATATGTACTTTGACTTAGGCCGAGCATTTTTCTCGATCTATCACGATAGATCTTGATACCTAAAATATAGGTTGCATCGCCCAAATCTTTCATGGAGAAACATTTTCCTAGCCATGTTTTTACAGCCTGTAAGGAAGGAATGTCATTCCCAATAATTAATATGTCGTCAACATATAATACCAGGAATACAATGTGACTCCCACTAACCTTCTTATATACACAAGGTTCATCTTCATTTTTTATAAAGCCAAACTTTTTGACTGCTTCATCAAAACGAAGATCCCAACTCCGAGAGGCTTGCTTCAATCCATAAATGGATCGCTACAGCTTACATACCTTTCCAGCATCCTTTGGAGTGACAAAACCCTCAGGTTGTGTCATATACACATCCTCAAGGAGATTTCCGTTAAGGAAAGCAGTTTTGACATCCATCTGCCAGATTTCGTAATCATAAAAGGCTGCAATAGCAAGTAAGATCCTGATGGATTTAACCATTGCCACTGGAGAGAAGGTTTCATCATAGTCAACACCTTGAACTTGTTTGAAACCTTTTGCTACCAGTCGGCCTTTATAGGTTTGTACATTACCATCCATGTCGGTTTTCTTCTTGAAAACCCATTTGCACCCGATTGGTTTTACCCCTTCGGGTGGATCAACCAAAGTCCATACTTGGTTAGTATACATGGAGTCCATCTCAGATTTCATGGCTTCAAGCCATCTCTTAGAATCTGGTCCATTCATAGCTTCTTGGTAGGAAGCAGGCTCATCCTGATCTATGAGCATCACATCGCCATTTTGAGTCACAAGAAATCCATAATATCTCTCGGGCTCTTGGCGTGTCCTACTAGATCTACGAATGCCTTGTGTAATTTGAGCAGGTTCACTTTCCACAACATCTTGTGGTCTCTGCTCATGTTCCAACTCAGGTTCAATGATATTTTGTGGTTCTCGAATTTCTTCGAGTTCTACTTTCCTCCCACTGTTTCCTTTAGAGACAAATTCTCTTTCTAGAAAAATACCAGTTCGAGCAACAACCACTTTGTTCTCAGAAGGTTTGTAGAAATAATACCCTTTTGTTTCCTTAGGGTATCCCACAAAATTACATTTCTCAGATTTGGGTCCGAGCTTGTCAGAAGCCAGACGTTTCACAAACGCCTCGCAACCCCAAATCTTTATGAAAGACAAACTAGGACGTTTTCCAGTCCACATCTCATATGGTGTCTTTTGAACCGTCTTTGTAGGAACACGGTTAAGTGTGAATGCAGCTGTCTCTAGGGCATGACCCCAAAAGCTTATTGGAAGATCTGCATGACTCATCATTGATCGTACCATGTCCAACAAGGTGCGATTTCTCCTCTCAGACAACACCATTCCATTGTGGTGTTCCAGGTGGAGTGAGCTGTGATATAATACCACACTCCTTTAGAAGGTCATCAAAGTCTTGGTTTAAGTATTCACCTCCTCGATCGGATCGAAGGGCTTTTATGCTTTTGCCAAATTGGTTTTGAACTTCATTCTTGAATTCCTTGAACTTTTCAAAGGATTCAGATTTGTGTCTCATAAGATACACATATCCATATCTACTGAAGTCGTCAGTAAATGTAATGAAGTAATAGAACCTACCTCTTGCTAACGAACTCATGGGTCCACATACATCACTATGTATAAGTCCCAATACATCGCTAGCCCGTTCACTATGACCAGTGAAAGGGGCTTTAGTCATCTTGCCTAATAAACAAGACTCGTATTTCTCATATGATTCAAAATCAAATGAATCCAAAAACCCATCTTTATGGAGTTTGGATATGCGTTTCTCATTTATATGGCCTAAACGACAGTGCCAGAGATATGTCGGATTTGAATCATTTGATTTAAATCGTTTTGTATTTATGTTATAGATAGGCATTTCAAAATCAAGAATATAAAGACCATTAAACAATTGTGCAACACCATAACATATTTCATTTAAGTAAAATGAACAACTATTGTTCTTTATTAAAAATGAAAAACCTTTCTTGTCCAAACAAGAAACAGAAATAATGTTTTTGCTCATAGCAGGCACATAATAACAATCCTCTAATTCTAATACTAGCCCAGTGGGCAATGATAAATGATAAGTCCCTACGGCTAGTGCAACAACTTTTGCTCCATTCCCAACTCGTAGGTCAACTTCTCCTTTCGCCAAAGTCCTACTCCTTCGGAGTTCCTGCACATTAACACAAATGTGAGAACCACATCCAGTATCCAATACCCATGATGTAGAAGTAGATAAATTGACTTCTATAACATATATACCTGAATCAGAAGTCACACTTCCTTTCTTTTTCTTCAGCTCTTCCAAATAAGCATGACAATTCCTCTTCCAGTGTCCAGGTTTTCCACAGAAGTGACAATCACCTTCTTTAGCCACCCCACCTGTAGGCTTTAAAGCCCGTTTGTTTTTGAAATTGGGTTTGGCACCAGATTTAGATCTTATCTTTTTCTTGCCTTTCCCTTTTCCCTTAGCATTCCCCTTTTACACCATCATTATGGGATCGGGTCCTGCCTTTTTCATGTTGTTCTCGGCAGTTCTTAACATGCTCAACAACTCAGTAAGTGGTTTCTCAATTTCATTCATGATATAATTCATAACAAATTGAGAGTAGCTATTGTTCAAAGATTGCAAAACAAGATCAGTTTGGGCTTCCTGAGTAATTGGAAAACCCAACCTATCAAGGTACTCAATATACTCAATCGTTTTCAGAACATGTGGACCAACTGGATCACGATCACCCATCTTGCAGTGATACAACGCTTTGCTTGTATCATACCTCTCCTGTCGAGCATGCCCTTCGAACAATTTCTTGAGATGCTCGATCATCTCATAAGCATCCATTAACTCATGTTGCTTCTGAAGCTCAGAGTTCATAGTTGCTAGCATGAGACAACTCACGTCCAGAGCATCATCTTGATGCTTCTTGTAAGCATTATGCTCTGCACGTGGTGCAGTGTTAGCTGGTGCTGCAGGAATGGGCCCATCAAGGACATATAGCTTGCGCTCTTATTTGAGGACAATCCTCAAGTTCCTATACCAGTCTAGGAAATTAATTCCACTCAATTTTTCCTTCTCAAGGACTGATCGTAGTGAAAGACTATTTGTGTTGTTGTTTGCCATTGATATCTACAATTTATAAGTGCAAAAATAATAAGTCAAATTGCAGAGTTTTTGATATTATGAAATTGATAATAGTACATTCAAAATATACCTCCCACTATTTTATTCAAATTAATAGCCCTCACCATTAATTCGGAAAGTATTTTGTTATTTAAATCTTTCTAGTGAGCCAAGATCCATATTTCATTATGCCTTAAGTTAGCTTTGGCTATTCTCTCAAAACATAATTATTTAGGTAGACAACCCTTTTGTCAATTATATTGTATATAACTCTTAGATAGTTTGGTGAACAACATTTGTTCTAAGTCCATCTAATGGCACCTACCAAACTTTATGCCTCTAAGTCCACAATTCTATTGAGATAACTTAGTTAAGTCAGGCCCAATGATTTTAACAATTTGGATATCACAATTATCCTATCGCATCTTACCAAGATAAATAGGGTACTTTGCTTTGGCAAACCTACATCCATCGATTAAGGTCTTGATGAGTGTTATTCATTGGAAGGCATCTGATTTAGACTTAATAATTTTATGAGGGATTTTATTAATTAATTTAGATCTCACCAATTATTAATCTCATTAAGCATGCACATTATTTATCATATCATATCGTATACAAGCATAAATAAAGTGCAAAATTAAATGTGTCACAGTTATGGCCCAACCCTATGTCAATCTTCTCAAGCTAATGAAAAGATTGAAGGTCAGTCTAAGGTGATAAAAAAAAACTTCAAAATAGTAGCTTCCTCGGGCCTTCCTCGTGTATGTGTCTCCTCTCCATCATCATCTTGTCATCTTGATAGGTTACATTTGTACATTACATGTGATAAAGAAACCTCGAGTTACATTCGAGGGGATTTAGATGAGAAAAGCATATTACATTAGACTTTATAGAGAGGCACGACATGCAAGCCGTATTTCAAAAACAAAAACCACTAACCTATGGGTCAAAAGGGCCATAACTGTGCACCATGCATATCACAATAAGCACATAACACAATTTTATATAATAAAAAAATATCAAATATTAGGGTTACGACCATCGTGCGCTACGACGGGGGGTCCAAGGGGGGTTCCCCTCTGGCATTGTAGAATTTTTCCACATGAATTTATGAAACAATTCCAGATTCGTATACAAACCACCAAAACACACATAATAACAATACATTCAGAACATAACATATATGTCTAGATTAGGTTAATCATATTAAACCTAATCATATTTCTAATCCAATTAGAACAGTAGTTGTATTGTTATTCCACCTTCTAGGATACGATTAAGAAAACATCTTATACATGCATATATATATTACTGTTTTTCCAGAATTCGCATACATGCAGAATAGGGTATTTTCAATTTTCAGATCGGTAAACATGCATCAGAAATATCATATATATATCGAATACAATTAAAACACGTAATCTGAACTAATGTTTCACAAGTAGCTCTGATACCACTGTAGGGATTTGGACACATAAACGCAGCGGAATTTAAAAATTTTAAAACAATTTTCCGAAACCCTAAAACAGGATCCATGCGAAAACAAATTCATTCAGAGGTTTAGATTTGCTTTACCGATTATCCGAGCTTGAATGCAACGATGAAATTCTGGAACGGCTTCGAATCTCCAACGCAATCCAACGGAACTGCGTCTCTATACGGTATCCACACGAACGTCCCACAAATCGTCACACGATCTGCAGCAAAAGGAACTCCGGTACTAGCCGCCAAGATCTGGATTTTCTCAAGTGTTGCTCTCAACTCTCTTTTCTAAAATGGCTAGGGTTTTTTTTTTCTTTTAGTATCACCTCTACAAGACTGCTGATATATCTGATATATATAGAGTCCAAAAAGTAATTAATCAAAACCCTAATCTTATTAGAAAAGTAAAATCCGAATTTATATATATTATATTTTAATTAAGTCTTACTTAATTAATATACATATATATACAAATTATCTTGTTAATTTAAATTCGTAATTTAAATACTATCAATCATATTGATATATTTAAATCTTTACAATTTAAATTAATTCTCTTTTAATTACGTTCTAAGTGTGTGACCCTATAGGTTATTATTATATTGGCAATAATTTTGAAATCATATTATAAAATTATAAACAGTGAGTGACATCTAGTAATGCATCACTGCTACCCAAATAATAATAAGATCGATGATTCGATGCAACTTTTTCGTGACCAATGTTTCAATGTAATTTAATCATTTTAACCTTGACATTCTAGATTAAACTCGAGCCATGGAATGTGTCATACTCTTCATAATTTAATCTGAGTTTTCTTGATCAATGAGTAGACTATATGAAACAAATCACTATTTGAGCATGGCCATGCATTTCATAGTCCTACTCAATCAAGAGGCCTATGGATATCACCCCTAATATATAGGAGGGTTAAATTCCATCTAGATCACTCATATTCCTCACACGATTCATGACGTACCCAATAATCACCTTTATTGTCCACTCTATTAAAGGTGACCTTTGATGATATCAAAGTACATAAATTTAGTAATATAGTGATTTCAGGTCGGAGGACCATTACATCATTGTCACTATGAGAATTGCTTATGACACTTTGCATAATGCTCCACGTAGAATTCTCATGATGGGTCTGTCCAGTACATTGTTCTCTAACATGTACCTATGCATTGACTTAATATCTCATATATTAATGACCAATGAGATTTGGCCATCAGTCAATACACATACTAGTCTCAATGTATCATTGTTGTCCCATTCTCAATGATACTGGACTAGGGACATTTAAGAGTAATGATACTTATTGTAATTATATAATCTCATGTTCAAGTCACATACTTGAAGCTATATAATTTGTATCATTATTCTAAGGACTTTTATTATGTTAACATTTATATAACACAGTAAATGAAACCATAATAAAATAATTCATTTATTCAATCAAATATCAAGAGAAATGTTAAGCAATTACATTAAATAATTGGCCTCTAGGGCATAAACTCTAACAATCATTTCACTTCGTTTGTTTTCTTGTTTCTGTATTATTTTCTGATTACATAATCCAACATAATTCTAGGTAAATAGCATTTTAGTTAATAATCAACACTCCGAAGTTGTAGTCCCCTTTGAAGCTATTGTAGATATAGTGTTTGTCAAAATGCTTCACCCAAAAAATGCATATTTCAGTCAATGTTTCATGATTAATTTTTGTTTGCTTTTATTTTAATTGAAAAATAAGGTTATGCTTTGATGGTTTTAATTGAGTGATCTTTTGTTGGAAGTCTCTTCACTTTTATGCATATCTATTGGAGATTTGAATATTATCTTATATGTGTAGTATGTTTTTTGTTACGCATCATGACATGTCTCGCTTCTTGTCTTTGTTGGTGTCACTGAGGGAGATGAAAAGTGTTAAGGAGGGGTTGAATTGTAGATTTCATTTCCTTGTTTGTGCTTTTAGCTAGCGTTCTATAGACGTTATGAGTGATTTTGCGGAAGGACATGCATTACTCGATGTTTTCTTGAGGGTTTTGTATAGGAAGGAGGTTGCATCCTCTACGATCCCTTTTGCTCTCTCCAATCCCTTCTATTCGTGCCAGTAATTCATATGTGGGCATACAGTGTATGCAGGGGCGGATCCAAGAATTATACCGAGTAGGGGCGGATTTTTACTCCCTTACCGACAGTGGCGAAGTCAGAATCTTTATTCGGCGGGGTCAAAAAATTATGATCCTATAAATAATTTGATAGGGGTTTGGGGGCGTAGCCCCCGCGCCAAATTTTTTAGATAATTTTGTGTTTTCCAGCCCGTTGCATATGTAAAATATGTATTTAGTTACAATATTGTTAATATTACAAGTAATAACATTATATATATATATATATGTGTGTGTGTATGTATACCCCTTGTTGACCCCTAATACTCCTTTCTAATCACAAATTTGTTAATAAATATTTAAATTCTTTATGTTATGAAAATAATTTAAATTAGATTATTATTTATTTTAAAAATATTAGAGGAAGATGCATACATAAAGGTATGCATCTTCCTCTAATATTTAGAAAGCATTGATTGATAAGGACCCTTAAGCAAATATCCCTGATCAATACTATCTCTCTTGTTAGCATCATATTCATCACTATTATCAAACAAACTTAATATATTGATTTAGCAAAAAAAAACTTAATATATTGCAATACAACGATTAATTTTTTTTCTATTTTGCCCCGCCAAGTTTAACTTTTTTTAATCTGCCCCTTTGAGTTTACTAACTTATAAATTCTGCCCCTCAAGTTTATCTATAAACAAAAAGTGAGCATAGGCAGCTGCATATGATGCCCTTGCTGTGGATTCGTCCCTGAGTGTATGGAAACATAAATAAATGGTGTAAGATTGAACTGAAAGGAACTGAAGACCAAAAAGGAACTAGAGAGAAAAAGGACTGAACATGATCCTTTCCCAATAGGAATATGTTGATCTCTGTTGCTATCCTAAATTCATATAAAAGAATCAAATTTTGTTTTTTAATAGAATGTTCTCAATTCTTTACTCATATACATAACCAGAAATGATGTTTGGCTGCATTCTCAGATCACTAAGCAGTTTACTTTTCGTACATTAATATCTTCTTTTTAACATGTAGAGGGTAGTGAGTATCACACCAGCAATGACACATCAACTGATTCATATTGCTTATGTATTTTGAATCATGAAGCTAATCAACATGATTAGACCTCTCAATTTTCCGAAGTTCTCTTGCCACATCGATCATATCTGGCCTATTTTCCCCTTGTTCTTGGGTGCACCTCAGGGCAAGTGCTAGAAAAGCTTGCAACTGCTGGTCTTTCTCACTTCCTGCTCCCTCTCCCAAAATTATAGGATCCAAAATTTCTTTGAAACTATCTTTATTAATATAGTTCTTCATGTATGTCACTAAATGAGCACCTTCCTCTCTGTGACCCATATATATCAACAACCATCTGTCCAGTTAATAAAATGAGCAGCATTACACCAAAGCTATAGACATCAGACTTCCAACTAACAAAGTTTCACATAGCGTACTCAGGGTCGATAAATCCAAAAGTCCCGGTCACCAAATCTGAATCTTTTACTCGTGTTTCTATAACGACCCGAAAATTGAGGCTGCCTCAGCTCCCGACTTCGGTCGTTAATAAACATTCACTCTCTAAGCTTACATCATTAATAGATGAAGTAATCAATAAAAATTACAAAAAAATAAACTATTATAAAAATCTTTCATATTCTGAAATCTCATCACAATATTATTTTTATCCCTGCTGTATATAACAGTTTAAATCAATATAAGTATTAAAACTTATTATTACAAACTTTTCTCAATTCTAGGTTCCGTAACCATTAAACTTCTATTCTTATAATCAAGGTTGAATAAATACTATGATCCTTACAAAATTTCATCTATGAACACAAAGTTCAGCTTCTGAATTTAATCCTTCCCTGAATAATCGCAGAGTTATTCAATAATCATACATTTGTTATATAATGTCCTTATACAACATTGTCATCGTACTACTTTACCGTACAAAGTAACTTATATAGTCACTTTTTGATTCGAAATTTGATAATTTCTAATTCTAATTCAAAATTGAATAATCTAATTCACATACATCGTGTACCATCATCACAGCTAAATAGTTTCAATAAAGAAAGTAATTAGTAACCTTCCTGTTTTCATGTGTCTTTAATCCTTATCATCACGATATCAAGATAATCGCATTGTATCATAAATCTGCAAAATTTTATTTTTGCAAGTATGAGCACGACGGCTCAACAAGAACTAACAGTTTTCACCTTTCATGCTTCACGTAACATATAAATTTACATTTCATTCATGCATCATATTCTCATGCTATGTATCTTATTCATGCCTCATAATTCTCATACTATGCATCTTACTCATGTATTATACATCTCATGCAGTGCATCTACACATGCACATACATCTAATAGCATATATCATGTACCTCATATTATATATTCACAATAATTTAAGTTCCACATAGAACAACATACTCACATAACTGCACAACGTGCACACTTAATCATGCTCACAGATAATTCACATAATCATCTGAATATTTAACAATCAACACATGTATTTTAATGCATTTAAACAAATCAACAAGTAACTGATAGAACTTTCCTTAAGCGCTCCTTGCTAAATTAGGATGGTTCGTCCTTCAAATATACTACACAATTCATTAACAATAAAATACCAATTAACCACTATAAAGGCTTCATATAATGGTTTACATTACTCTATTTCTCATTCTATATAGCTCACATTTAATAATGTGGCAAAATCTCAAAAACATTATCTCGGCATCGCTACGTACGAAGATGACATAACCCTCAACATCATCCATCTTTATTGGTTTATATAAACCCTACTCCATATCTTATAATGTTCATTTCATTAATACCGAAACACTTTTTAAGTGCTTTAACACTTTGCACGGCGTTTTGACGTTTATACGTCACATGCCTAATTCGTCTCTTTCGTACATGCTTGGCATGTTCATTCGATTTATCTAATACTCATTGATTAATGCTAAGCATCTTTATAATTCATAATGATCATGTTCTAGGACTTAGAACATCATCTTTCATGGTCGGGAGCATTACACGTGCATGCGTGCATGCCCGACGCCCTCCGATTGCCTCCTAAAACACATTAGTCCTAAAGATGGCCAATTTAGACGCTGCGACCTTAAATCAAAAATCATAAAGAATGAAAGTTGTAGGTCTATCTCGTATCTTTCCAAATCATCTTGAATCATCTAATTTCGAGTTCGTATGAAAAAGTTATGGACGTTTTACTAAGGGATGTCCGAGCAATCCAAAATTTTAACATTCCACATACCCCTGTATTGTTGCGCATGGGCCATGTGCAACAACCCTTAAGGTTGCGGTGCTGCGCAATGTTTCTACAGGATTCTGCAGTTTGTTCTGCAGTTCGCGAATCCCACCTATTCTCACTCCGATCTTCATATCTCCTTCTATACACGTTCAAATGAATCCATTTCAACTCTATGGATTCTTAATTCATGGGCCTACAACATATCAAAAATTTAGAGCTACCCATTAACATTAATATGGCCAAATCTTAGGCCAAAGTACTAAGTTATTACTTTGTTTTCGTGTTCTTGGTGTTTTTCACCAAAATCAACACCAAATGTTCATGTTTACACCTTTTTACTCCATTCCAACTGGGTTATCTTCATAACCCGTGGAACCACAACATTATCACAACCAATAATCATTACAAACACGAAAATTAGCTACAAGGGTCCTCTAAATGAGTCCAAACAGTCCATAGTCCATGTTTGTTCAATGTTCTTCATCCTCTAAGCATGTGTTCGGATTTCTTTGTCCATTGGTTCCATTTTAATGTTATTACGAAGGTATTTAAGGTCTTAAACACTTTCATATCAGTTTACAACCAACCAACAATCACAGAAATCGGTAAAACCAAACCCATCAACAAAAAGCTTGAAAACTCAAGAAAAGCTTTAAAATGGAAGAATGCTTGGGTTCAATGATTTTACCTCTTGGATTCTTGCACAATAAATGCTATGGAGCTTGCTAGGGTTTGCAGCTCCCTTTCCTTCTTCTTCTTGGCTTCTCTTCTCTTCCTTTCTCTTCCACCCATGCACATTTTCTCTCTTCTTCTTTCTACCCGTATACTCTTTCTCCTTTCTTCTACAATTCTCAATTTGCTAGCATCTTGGAAGGGAGAAGATGGAATGGCTAGCTTTTGGAGAAATGGGGTAATGGCTTCGGAGGATGGAGGGGTTAAGCACCCGAGCCTCCTTGGAATTATGCTTGAGAAATAATGTTGCAAAAATGAGAAATTCAATGCATGTGGGTTGGTGCTTTGCAACATCTTGCCGACACTATCTCTTTTCCTCTCCTCTAATTGGTTGCTTGCAAAACTTAGCTTGCTCTCATTGGTCGAGGAGAATTAATGGGTTCCCAAATTGCACTTCATGCAAATATTACACCCGAATACTCCCACTTTTGTACCAAATTTGGTAAATAACTCTACCCAAAAGTAAAATGGGTTATCCCATAAAATATTGGGACGCGTAAAAATAATTATTATGGGATTTGTCTAACTATTCGAAATACCCATATTATACATTTCGGATACGGATTAAATCACGTATCAGCTCAAATAAAATTTTTGACACTTGGAAAAAGTATTCCTTCGCGTACACGTCTTAACAAAATTAATAGAAATCAAAAAAGACGTAAAAATATTCAGGTGTGAATAATGCCCGCGAATAGTGTCTCGGGAAACGTGCCTAGTGAATAGTGATTTAGCGATTTTTCGCGAAATCAATTTATTCACTTCTACGAGACAACAACACGTAAAATTTATATATTCACATAATCCAGGTTATATATAACCTCTACACAAGTCTCATAAGAATAGAATTTAATCAATTTCGTAATATCAATAAACCCTAATTACAAGGGTATTCGCTATTCGCGATCGTTATTCTTCTTAATTAACTTCACATACTCACACGTACATCAACATACATATATATCTCACCCATATTTGGGTTAACCCTTTACACCATATAACTCATTCAATAATAATTTTCTCAAACTATTTATTTAATCCAATAAATGGTATCTTTGGGCGTACATAATGCCCGCGTGAATAACAATTCAACGATATTTCTCGAAATCACCGTATTCACTTAAACAAAAACTTCCATACATACTAACCATTGCATACGCATAATCTAGGTTATAACACAACCTTTAAATGCTTAATAAATAATATTATTAATAAAAAATATATTTTATTCAATAATATTCGTTATCTCGAATCACCAAGCTACCCATTACACCTCATAATAAGAATTTTGTTTATTAAATTTTTATTATGACAATTTTCGAAAATCCGGATTGTCACAGCTTCCCCATCAGGAATCGATATTGATAATGAGAGGTCAAACAATTTGGCAACACCGAGCTGATCTATAATAACCCCTGCAGGTTTTAAGTCCCTATGGATGACAGCCTTTGGTAATGCGGTGTGGAGATCTACAATGGCATTAGCAATCTGGTTTGCTATCTTTAGCCTACTTTTTCAGATCAATACTAGTTTGACATCATTAGTAACAACTCTACTGTCTAAAAACTTTGAAAGTTGCACACTTCCTGCATATTCAGACACCGCGACTGGGATTTCAAATTCTAGGCAGTAGCCTATGAGCTTCAGAACATTCTTATGCTTGCTCATCTGTGAAGTCATTACTATGTCACAAATAGCAACTGACTTCAATGTTGCAGGGGTCCAATTAGGGCCACTGTACTTCTGATTGAAACTAGGTGGCTTCCAAAAGAACCTTGTAGAACTTAAAATGACCTTCATCCCTTACGACATGAGTATCAAAGTTGTTTGTAGCCAGAAGTATCTCTTTAGACGAGAAGTTACGAAGTGGGGGGCATTTTCCATTACAAAAAGAAAGCATCTCTTTTTGCAACATGCTTCCATTTTCTAGGAAAAAGGTTTCTTTCTGTTTCCCTCTGATTGTTAAAGATGATGACTGTTTTCCCCTTCCACCCTCCATTATCTAGGCGTAATTATTTCCTTGCTTCCTTATCTAACAGTGCAGATTTCCAGATTTATGCAGGTCTGAAGCAGATTTCCGGATTTATCCACACAGTTTCAAAAGGACTTTATCTGGTTTAAAATTCTTCCTTCCATTAAACCATTCACTAAATCTAAAAACAACATCAATACTAAACTCTATTCTGTTGAATAATAATGAACTCACACACACTAGAGAAAATGGAGAAGATGTTATCACAAAGGAAATTTTATATTTCTTGCTTGCTTCAAATGAGTTGAGTATATAGGTATTTATAGGAATCTCCTAACATGTATAAACCCAAATACATGAATGAGAACTTAATGAAAACCAACTCCCTAGACACCTTTTCAACTAGTTGTAGACACCCAAATTTTGCGTTTCCTTCTACTAACCGTGACAGGAGGGCGAAATCGTCAATTGAACCAGCTTGCGGGAGCAAAGGAGCGGGCACAAGGGCGAGCGCCCGGTCCCGCCGCAATGATTTGGGCAGCCCAAGTCGACGTGACAGCATGACCGTCCGAGGCAGGCATTTCCGAATGAGGTGGCACGTCTCCCGGAAGTTCCCGGACTGCGGAATACGAGCCTGTCAGCGAAAACCGACGTTGCGGTACGAAAATCGAGGCGTGACACGAAAATCGAGAAAGTCAAGCCCGCCAGCCGCGGTTAGATCTGCGGCCAAGTGAGTGCGCCAGCACGAAAACCGGGAAATCAGCACTCAGCAGCTGAGTGCGATGGGAGGCGTGCCAGCTGGCCAGCCGCAGATCTATCTGCGGCCAGCCGCTGATAGATCTGCGGCTGGCTCTGGCCAGCCTATTTAAGGCAGCTTCGGCAGCATACAGGGGGTTCAGCAGTTTTGAAGAAGAAGAATTTCTGCAGCAGCAGCAAAAAAATACGGAAATAGAGAGAAAATAGCTAGATTTTGCAACAAAATAAGGAGAAAGAAGAAAAAAAAAAAGAGTGGAATTAATTCTTTTGAGTTTGATTGTATCAAATACATCATTTATCCTATTCAAATACACAAGTTCACATCCATTTGAGATCAATTGCAAGGTGAAAATTTCTATTTGTTCTAGCAATTCATGTCCTATTGATTTGGGTAAATTAGATATAATTTTCATGTATCTTATTGAACAATGAATTAGGGATTATTTGCGAGGGTTCCATTGGAACAAAAATTCTTCTTAATAACCCGATGATATTCATGTTTTGATTTCTTGTTTGTTGTATAAGAGATGTATTGGTTGTGGTTCCTTTAATTTGCTATTTAGGATGTCGTGATATTGTTAGAATTTCCGCGTTGGTTATTTATTGTAATGTTTGATTTGTGAGTATGTAATAATCGTGGTTGTGAGCCTAGGAAAACGACCCCGTGGTCCAAATCCGATGATGGACATGTCTTGATGTATATAGCGGGTAGGATGTAGCCTCCTTGTAACGTGTAACCGTCGGGCCTTAAAACGACGCCAAAGCGAGAATCGGATTTAAGGCCCCATATTAGTGGAACTTGTGATTGTAGGCGTTTGGGATTATTTTGATGGCTTACATGCCCATGAATAGCCCCAACGCATTTTAATGCTTGATTTGATTTACGACACGAAATTGATTTCAAAGCTAAATGATAAGATTTTCATAAAATCAATCAAAGTAGGATATTAGAATCACGAGGTTAAAATTTGAGAAACGTTAATGAATGTCGATTCCTATATAACGAGAAAGCTAAAGAAAAAAATCGTTTTCCAAAACAACACACGAAATGATTTTATAAATAATTGACGTTTTATTAAACCTTTGTGCATAGGGTGAAAGAGATCCTAGAAATTGCCCATCATTTTATGAAAGCAATGTATAGATCTCGATTCCTATTTTGACGAAGGTTTAAAACTCTTGTTTTTTTTGTTAAAACGACACTTAATGAAAATCCCATAGTTTTGGACAACTAAAATCAAACCTTTCTCATAAAGAATAAAGCTTTCTCGGGTACATCGAAAAGACATTCCGAAGCGTACTCAAATTAAAACACGATTTTCCCTAAAATCCAAATGACTCTTTCATACAAACTCACCATAACATTCACATAGACACACACCCACACACAAGCGCGCGCACACACACATTTCATGAATTAAAGGATAGGAAAGCATCAAGATTGCGGTAACCGTGTTTCACGGAAGTCGAGGGGTGCCTAACACCTTCCCCTCACTTAAGCAAGCCCCCGAACTCTATGAATCTCGATTCGCAGACCAATTAATTCGGAGTCACACATGAGCCAGCGATTTATAAAAAACGAAAACTCGGATGAGTTGGTACATCCATTTCAAATATACCAACTGGCGACTCTGGTTAATTGGCTCATCATAAAAACGATCTTTCAAAACCCCGTCGACCTCAATGCCGACCTTTTCCAAACGTCATCTAAACCAAAAGGCTAAAATTGGAAGAGACCAAAAAGAGGAGAAGCGAAAACCCGGCGTCGACAGCTGGCGACTCTGCTGGGGACATTAGAGGGCTTAAGCCGCATTAAAATCTTGATGCTATTCTATCCTTTAAAAATTCATGAATATGTGTGTGCATGCGATATTTTGATCTTTTGGTTTTGTTGTGTGAATGTGTGTTGTGTCCAATGAATGAATGATTGAATGAAATGACTTTACTTTAAAGAAATCATTTGCATGCGGTGAGGACGATGAATGTGAATGTATGTTGAGAGAGTACCTCCTCCTGAGGCGAACCTGTCGGTTGCTTATTACTGGACTCGATGGGGCTGCTCCCCGGAGATGGCTCAGGAAACGCACCACTCAAATCCGCTCCAATCGAAAGGGCTCAAACGAGTAGATTGCGAAGATTTGGGAACCTTCATGCCGAAAAGCCCGCGAGAGTAACCCTAGGGTAGGTCAGCCTCAGATTAACCCGACGCAGGATAAGTCTCTTCATGCCCTTTTACGTTTCTGCGTATAAATGCCATAATTCCATTGCAACATATTCATATATACGTCCCCTTTATGTCAAAAGAAAATACTAACCTCTGTGTTTTGCAGGGAACGACACGGGAAGCATAAATCATATCTAGCATGTATTATTTCAATAAAGAACCGCTAACGAGTTGTTTTGCAGAAAAAGATTAAAAAACCCAAAAAACATACAAAAAATTTACAGTTTTAGCATGCATCCATGTTTTCATTTCCCCGGGACTAAACTTCGAACCGTTGTCTCTGTAGGATTGCTCCTCAAACCCGTTCGCAGTCTAAGAAAGCCCAGGTCTCTACATCTGAAATGGCTGATCTTCCTAACCATAATTCCATATCTCGGGAGGAGTTTGATGATTTTAAAAGACAGATGATGGAAATGGCCACAATGTTAAGGGAACAGTTCTTAATCAGACAGGATCCGGTAAACCAGGGATCGCATAATACTCCACCACCAGGGGATGATCAGAGTCCTCCTAAAAATGGTACAAACTTGCTTAAAGAGGACCAACCCCGACTCAAGGACGAGCCAGTCATCCCAAAGGCCGTTCCCATACCTAGCAGGACAGTGATTACTATCCCAGAGGAAGGGGACCATGACGACCTTCGGAGAAAAATGAAATACATGGAGGAAACCATCCAATCTCTAAAGGGCATAGGCTCCCTGGGCAGGGTTAATTACTCAGATTTATGTGTTTTCCCCGGGGCCAGATATCCAGAAAAGTTCAAAGTTCCCGAGTTTGAAAAATACAATGGAAAGGGAGACCCCTATACACACTTGAAAATATACATTGGAGAACTCGGGGCTTATGCCGAAGACGAGGGGTTAAGAATGCAGCTATTTCAGAAAAGCTTAACAGGGGAGGCAAGAATATGGTATGCCCGCCTCGACAACGCCCGAATCCACAACTGGGAGGAATTGGCCCATACCTTCTTAACCCAATACAGCTTTCAGGCCCAGATGGCTCTTGACAGGTACCAAATGACAAAGGTTAAAAAACAGCCTAGGGAATCCTTTAGGGAATATGCGCAAAGATGGAGGGGCATGGCTGCCCAGGTAACTCCCCCGATGAGCGAAATCAGAGATGGTAATGACCTTTGTAGACATTCAGGAGGCACCGTATTATGAGAGGGTCATCTCAGGGATTGGAAGACCTTTTGCGGAAATGATTAAACATGGAGAGATGGTTGACATGGGGTTGAAATCGGGTAAAATCCGGGATCTTACTGCTTTAGAAACTGCTTACTGACCGAGCAAATACAGAATGGAAACTATGGTAGCACTTCCCGGAGAGTCCAAAAGAGGAAGGAAGAGGATGTCTCCCTCATCCTACAAGGGTCGTCCAGTAAAGCAGAAAGCCATCTTCCGGTACAGGCACAGAGGGGAGGGCCACCCCGACAGCCCAATTTCTCAGATCAAAGAGCAGAGGGGCGAAGAAGATATGAGGCCTCGCAAAACCGAGTATTCACCCCGCTCGGGGAGCCGCTTGAACGAGTATTAGCGGTATTAGTAGCCCAAAAGAAGATTGTTGGTTTGGCACCCCCGAGTGACCCAAAGGGTAGAAGGTTTGACCCGAGCAAGCGGTGTGCATACCACTCCAGTTCCCCTGGCCATGATACACAGGATTGCTGGACGTTAAAGCATCGAATCCAAAACCTGATTGACAGTGGAGAAATTGTGGTGGAACAGCCGGATTCCCCGAATGTTAAGGCAAATCCCCTGCCAAGACATGATGGGGGGGGAGTCAATGCGACGGAGGCAAGTGAGGCTGGGGGGCCGCCAAGGTTGAACTATGTGCAGAAAGTTGAGGAGATGATAAATGTGATACATGACCATGGGAGTGCGAGGATAACGCCCATCAAGTTGATAGGGGTAAGTACGAATAACATAGAGGGACCTATCAAGTTGACAGCTCCGAGGCCCATCATTTTTGCTGCAAGGCCACAGCTCCCTATCAGTAGTCTGAAGACTGTACCCTGGAATTACGGGGGAATACCCGAGGAAGCGGCCAGTTGTGCTTCCGTGACGACCAAGGGGAACCCCCTATATCTTCCCGGGCGAGTCCTTGAGAGCCAAAAGAGAAAAAATGAAGAGGTTTCCGAGGAAAGGGCCATAGAGTTTTTGAAAAGGATGGATCACCCAGAAATGAGGGGGATCCAGATTTTAAATGAGGAATCAACCCTAACATCAGTCATGGATTTGGTGTTGTCATCCAGTGAGCATTGCAAAACCCTGATGAAGGTTCTGGAGGAGGCATTTGTGCCCAAAGAAATTAGTGAGGAGGGTTTCGGCCGGCCGGTTGGTAGGCCACTTATTGGAAACCGATGCAATATCCTTTACAGATGAGGACATTCCCGAAGAGGGAAGGGGGCACCGAAAACCGCTACACATTGCAGTAATCTCCTCAGGATATGTCATGAATGGGGTACTGATCGACGGGGGATCGGCATTGAATATATGTCCTCTCAGTACGCTGAAGAAAATGAACATCAGTCCCAAGCGCCTGCGGGCCAGTCATGTGGTGGTTCGGGCTTTTGACGGATCCCGGAGGGACACCATCGGGGAGATAGAATTGCCAGTGGAGATAGGGCCCTGTACTTTTGATATCTCCTTCCAAGTCCTGGATATCACGGCAAGCTACAACCTGCTGTTAGGGAGGCCGTGGATACACATGGCCGGGGCAGTTCCTTCCACGCTCCACCAACAAATCAAGTTGATCATCGATGGGAATCTGGTAACAATCTCGGCCGAGTGTGATGACCCTTTTCCTCCCAAGAGTGGCCTACCAGTGATCAATGTGGATGAGTCAGCGGCGCCTGCCAGCTTTCAAGCACTAGAGATTAGCACTCCCCATTATAGATGCCTGGGAGCTCCAGCTGTGAAACCAAGGGTCTCTCCGGAACTCACCTTTGTGGCAAAGGAAATGATTAAAATGAACTTCCAACCTGGACAGGGACTAGGGAAAAGCAGTCAGGGAATCACCAAGCCCATCCACCTACCACAGCAGATAGGCAAAGCAGGATTGGGATACCAATGTGGGGCGCAGTACGGGGACACCGTCAGGGTGCTACTCCGATTCGACTAATTGGCAGTCCAGCGACCAAAGCCAACAATGAGCAGGGGATCAGCGGACCTATGATTGGGGCAGGGAATGAAGAGTTAACCCCCACACGTAATGAGTCGGCCCGGAGGGAAAGTTTCCTGCAGGAGGTCGCAAAAGAGTTTGAAACCAAATGCTACATCCCCGGACAATCAACAAGCAGTAAGGAGGGGATGAATATTGTCATACCACCGGGAGCCCAACAAGTTGTGCCTGTCATCGACTGGGCAGGACTGATTATTCCTGGAGAGGGTATGGAGGAGAACTCAGGCGACGTATCCGTAATCATCGGGGAGGTGTCCGATGTGAGGAACCTCTTTCATCCAGCGCATTTCAGCTGACTTGACCATCGACAATTGGACCCAGAAACCAGTGATATCCAAACAGGGGTAAAGCTCGACGGCAGGGTGGTTGACCCCAGATGAGGGGGAATGAAGAAGTTTTATTTTGTTGTTGTTTTATTTCTGCATAATTGTGTCGTTTCTTCGTGTTATTTTGAAATTACGATCGTCGTGAAAAAATGATTTATATATGACAAAGTATTTTGTTTCATGTCAGGTGTACCCATTTGAGTAATCCTTGCCTAACAGATGGTCCTTCAAATTTGAATGATGATTATGATTTTGACATTGAGCTGGATTTCGATTTTAATGGGCATTGAACAAGACGAGACAGATTACGACGACGCACCTGACGAGATCAAAGGATGGGTCGAGGATAAACCCAAACCCAACTTGGACCAAACCATCACCGTTGATATTGGAACCCCTGAACAATCCAAAAGAACTCAAGATAGGGACAGACCTTAACCCCAGCCAAAAAGCAGAAATAATTTAGTTACTAAGCAATTATGAGGATGTCTTTGCCTGGACGCACGAGGATATTATCGGATTATAAAACGACATTGTGGTGAACCTGTTGCCAATCAAGTAGGTTTTCAGGCCTGTCAAGCAGAAACTAAGAAAGTTGAAACCTGAGTGGAGCTTAAAAGTGAAGGAGGAGATCATCAAACAGTTCAGGGCGGGAATCATTATGGTGTCCACTTACCCGGAATGGCTATCCAATGTGGTCCCAGTGGCTAAACCTGGAGGAAAGGTGAGGGTATGCGTAGGACTATAGAGATCTAAACAAGGCCAGTCTCAAGGTATAACTTCCCGGTGCCTTTCATACACATCCTGGTAGATAACACAGCCCAGTACGAAATGTATTCTTTTGTGGATTGCTTCGCGGGATATCATCAGATAATGGTGGCGGAGGAAGATCGGGAAAAGACCCGCATTCATCACCCCCTGGGGTACTTTCTGCTATAGACGACTGGCTTTTTGGCCTCACAAACGCGGGGGCTACTTATCAGAGAGCCATGATGGCCTTGTTCCACGATATGATGCACAAGGAGATAGAGGTCTACGTGGATGACATTATTGTGAAGTCAAAGGTAGAGTCCGATCACATAACTCATCTCAAAAAGCTATTCGATCGGCTCAGAAAGTATAATCTGAAACTCAATCCAGCCAAATGTGCTTTCGGAGTACAATCGGGCAAGCTCTTGGGTTTCCTGGTTAGTGATCGGGGCATTGAGTTGGACCCAGCAAAGATTAAGGCCATTGTGGATATGCCGGCACCCCACACAGAGAAGGAGATAAGAGGATTCCTGGGGAGAGTAAACTTTATCAGCCGTTTTATATCCCACTTGACGACTACATGTGAGCCGATTTTTAAACTGTTAAGAAAAGGGGTGTCCCAAGAATGGAATGAGCAATGTCAAAAGGCGTTTCAGACCATTAAAAAGCAATTGACTGAGGCACCAGTGCTGGTACCCCCGAAGGATGGGATCCCTCTGTTTATGTACATATCGGTCAATGCCATTGCGATGGGATGCATGCTGGGACAGAAAAATGAGGCGGGTAAGGAGCAGGCCATCTATTACCTCAGCAAAAGATTTAGCCAATGTGAGCAGAATTACACTCCCATCGAGAAAACTTGTTGTGCTCTGGCCTGGGCGGCAGGGAGATTACAGCACTACCTCCATGGGCATACAACGTACCTGATATCAAGAATGGATCCCCTGAAATATATTTTCGAAAGGCCCATGCTGAATTGTCGACTATCAAGATGGCAGTTAATTTTACAACAGTTTGACATGGTGTACGTGACCCAGAAGGCCATGAAAGGGCAGGGAATTGCAGATCAGTTGGCAGAAGCCCCGGCAGGAGGGACGGGAGCCTTTAGAAACTCCTCTTCCGGGCGAGGATATATTTTGGGTATCGCACGAAAAATGTGATGACGAGGGACAATTCTGGAAGCTGTATTTTGATGGTGCCATGAATGCCGAGGGGGCAGGAGCCGGAGCGGTCCTAGTCTCTATCACCGGAGAACAATATCCCGTGGCCACCAAGCTTCGTTTCAGCAATTCGAACAACACCGCTGAATACGAGGGGTGTATCTTGGGACTCCGATTGGCCCGTGACATGGGAGTAAAAAGACTAGCGGTGTTCGGGGATTCAGAATTGGTAATCAGACAAGCAATTGGGGTATACAACACTAAGGAGCTTCGGTTACTTCCATACCATCGTTGTGTCACCCAGCTTATGCAAGAGTTCGAAGATATCGCCTTCCGCCATATTCCTCGGGGACGAAATGATTTTGCCGATGCATTGGCGACTTTGGCTTCCTTAATCCACGTGATCAAGGGTAGGGACAGTCCACAGATTGAGATCACCGTACAGAATGCCCCGGCATATGAGGAAAATGTTGGCAGTGTTATCAAACGAGGTGGTGTTGACGAGGCGGCCCTGGTATCACGACATAAGGGAATATCTGAGAGACAGATCCCTTCCCGATCAGGCAAATCGGACTGAAAGGATGAGAATTCAAAAGATGGCGATGAAGTTTTACCTGAGTGGCGATTCACTTTACAAAAGGGATGCCGGGTTGGGACTGTTGCAGTGCGTAGATGAAACACAAGCCCGAAAGATTATGAATGAAATACATGGTGGAGTGTGTGGGCCCCATATGAGTGGACCGATGCTTGCCAAAAAGATTTTGAGGACAGGGCATTATTGGTTGACGCTGAGGGCCGATTGCGAAGATCATGTCAAACGGTGTTATCAATGTCAGGCGCACGGTAATGTGATCCATACGCCTCCCCATGAACTGCACTGTATGACCTCCCCCGTGGCCATTTTCGATGTGGGGAATGGATGTAATCGGACCAATAGAGCCCAAAGCAAGCAACGGGCACCGGTTCATTTTCGTCATGATCGATTACTTCACCAAATGGGTAGAGGCAGCGTCTTTCCCTAAAGTAACGCAGGAGGTCATCGTCAGCTTCATCAGGAATAATGTCATTTGCCGATATGGGCAACCTGAGGTTGTGGTCTCTGACAATGCCAAGAATTTAAACAATGCCCTCATGAAGGGACTGTGTGACCAGTTCAAGATTAAGCACCTCAATTCCGTCATTTACCGTCCCAAAATGAATGGGGCAGTGGAGGCGGCCAATAAGAACATCAAGAGGGATCATGGCGAAAATGTCTGCTAATCATCGGGGATGGCCGGATCTGTTACCCCTCACCCTGCTGGCATACCGAACATCCACGCGTACTTCTACGGGAGCAACCCCTTACGCCTTGGTATATGGAATGGAGGCTGTTCTGCCAGTTGAAGTTGAGATGGCGTCCCTCAGAATAGTGATCGACGCTCAAATAGGCGAGGAGGATTGGATGCAAAGTCGATACGACCAATTGGCAACCCCTAATTGATGAAAGGAGGGTGCCTGCTGTTTGGCACGGCCAGCTATATCAACAGAGGATCTCCCGATCATATGACAAAAGGATCAGACCTCTGGAAATTCAAGGAGAATGACCTGGTGCTAAAGAGAATTATGTCTTGTCAGGACGAAGCCAGGGGGAAGTTTGCCCCGAATTGGGAAGGACCATTCGTGATTAAGAAAGTACTATCCGGAGGAGCCCTCATATTGCAAGAAATGGATGGTGAGGTATTTCCACAACCCCTCAATGCTGACTCGGTGAAGCGGTTCTACGCTTAAATTATCAGTTCTTTTTTCCTTTGAGAGCGAACTACGTAGGACCTGATCTCCCAACTTGTGGGGGTACGTAGGCAGCCATCATGGCGCGGTCCGATCCTTTAAAAAATAATCCTTTCCCCAACCAAAACCAATTTTCGATAGCCCGATAAAACCTTCCTACACCCTCAAAACCTTCCCGAAACCAATTGCCTAACCAGTTTCATCCCAGAATACATACCCTGATCCAACCCAAACAGTTATCCAAAATCTGAAATTCAATCGACGAAATCAAAAGGTGTGCGGCAATATCTTGTCAAATCTCCATCAAGTCTTGAGAAAAGAAAGAAGGCGAAATGTCAAAATCATTGGTCAATTGGATAAAATGATGATCCAATGGGGGCAAATGATACGACAAAAAGGGGAAGATGACTAAATTTAAATGCATGTCTATATATATAAGTCGTTTTATTACAAGATTTATCTTTCAATAACTGATGAAAACCCAACATAGTCTATGCAGGAAATAAAATAATCTACAAATCTGAAACTAGCCGAAGCAGGATGGACAGGGTGGTGGATAGATCTGAAGCATCAGCATCTCCTGCAATCTGCTGCCACATCATATCAATACGATCCAGTAAAGCAGTATAGCTCGGCTGACAGTCCCAAAATGAGCATCTACCACTGCCCTGGTCTGAAAATACAATGGCCTCTCTATCAGCAATGGCAGCATCTCTAGCCCGAATGGCCTCATCTCTCTCGGCAAGGGCGGCATCCCTCTCGGCTTCAGTAGTAATCAGGGTCAGGAGGAGTCGGGAATCCTCAGCGACCCGAGTCGGGGCAGAATCGACTGAAGTGGAGTGGTCTGTGGTATCTTCTGTGAAAATCACTCCAGAGTCATCAAAGGCCCCAGTCCGACTCAAACTAGCCGAATCCAGGTCTCCACGCAACCACTGTACGTAGGCAAATGTCTGGATGTGACAGCTCGCACTATATTCGGCAAAGATCCTGCGATTCCAAAGCTCGTATACCTGCAATAGATCCCTCTCTGTACAGGATGATATAAGGAATCGGTATGCGGCTGCACCCGCGAAGGGGTATAAATCCTGTGTCTGATCAAACTGCCCCATAACCGCCAGGGGATGATAGGTCGTCACGCCCCTTAACCCAGCAATGGGAATGAAATCCATTCCGGGCACATGAGTCAAGAAGCTCATGAAGGAGCAATAGCCCGAGTAAACCAATAGATGAAAGGGGTCCTCAATGATAGACAAAAATGATGTCCAGGAGGCCACATCAGTACAACTCGCGGGACGAAGCGAAAACTGCGTGGTTATGTCATGGCTGAAGCAAAACCCTTGGCGACGGAAATGGCCGATGGGGCTGAGATGGCTCATGAACCACATATACAGCAAAGTCGAGCTCCCTCTGAAGGCTCTGCCTCGGAAGGACTGGCAATATGTGGCTGACATATAGGTATCCGCCAGTATCATAGGAAGAATGGTATGATTCTCCTGAAGGGCCCTAACAGCCGCAACAATCCGCATGTCCAAATGACCGGATCCTGCAGGCAAATACAAAACTGAGATGACACAGGCCATCAGAACGCCCACTCTCAAGGTATCCCAGCGCTCCTCGGACACGGAAAAATCACCGAGGAAAAGGCGGAAACTGTCAGGTGAGCCAAATCGGTCAATCAAGAATTGAAGAGGAACCATATGGTCTGATATGATTACCGGTAATAAGACAGCCCTCCGCAAACCGGTGAAAGTCAAGAATTGACGGCGCATGGAACCAACGGTAACCCTAGCACAGGGACCATCCAACGGCAAGCCGGTTGAAGCGAGCATACTCCTCAAGGGTGGGGGTCAGCTCTACTGTCCCAAACCTAAACACCTGACGGGCAGGGATCCAATAGCTCAGAAAGACCATCCACAAAGCCCGCTGGCACCCGGAAGGTTAATAAGGACCAAGAATGTCCCAAAAGACCATCTACGATAACCCTATCTGCTGGCAGTAGACTGTCCAACCAGCGGAAGAGGCTGCCAACCAACCCTGTGGGAGGAGTGGAATCCAAACGAACCACGGCATCTGAGGACGACATCTGTGAAAAAAATAGTATCAAAAAAGACTGTACAGGGGTCATTCTCTACCCATAAATAAAAATCATGCATCATACAGTTAATAATAAAACAAGTGAATCCCATAAAATGAAAAAGAAGACTGTGCATGAATAAATAAATGAGTTCAGTACATAGTGCATAAATGAAAAAGAAATCTAAGCAGGTGCCGATACAAAAGGCCCTATCCTATCCTGGTCTAAATAAAATCAGTATCATCTATGAAAGCAGGATCCTCGAACTGATCCCCTGGAGTCGTCGAGCTCGGAGGACCAAAGTTCATATCAGGGATGTAGGGATGCGCTGTGGCATCAGATGAACTCGGGCCTGCATCATAACCTGCACCGTCAGGATCGTAGGTGTAAGCCTCCTCCGGGGCCCGGCCCAACCCTCGAATAAACAGCGACAACTGATCTACCTGACGGGTCAATGAGGCGATCTGCTCAGCGTGGGTAGGGGTCCGAACACAGGCAGCCCAATCGGTCATCGTCACCGAGCCTGGAACCATGTCTCCAAGGAAGAAAGTGGCCCGAGTCTGAGGACCGATGGTACGGGGCACCCACCATGTACGGAATGCATCACTCGTAGTGGGACCTGTGGAAAGCATCCGACCATCCTCCCCGGCAAGCATGATCTCTGAAGGCTGAGAATCCAGCGGCCAGAAAGTAGTGAAAGAAAGGGAGTGCGGGATGCGGATCTCCCCAGTGACGCATCTGAATGCGCGCTCTCCCAGATACATCACCCAGCCTCCAACACTCTGCAAAGTGAGGCGACGGGTAGAAAGCTCGAACTCCGGGCCGGAAGGATGCCCGTCAGCAAACCCCACAGTCAAATGCTCGGAGAGGTAGGGAATCCAGACGACGTCGGCAGCCGTGATCAACTCCAGCTGAATACGACAATGTGCAAAGCTGCCCGACACGGGGACCTCCTCCAGAGTACTGTGATGCCATCGCCGACCCCGAGGATAAGTGTCCGGGCCCAGAGTAGTGATAGGCCTCAGACATGGCAGCCGCTCGTAAGCCCAGAACTGTGAATAGAAACAAGGCAAGGCATGAGTCACTATCAAATACAGAAAAGAGATGAAAGGAAAAGAAATACAGTAAGAGAGAGGAGGAGGGGACTCACCAACAGAAAATGGTAGAAGCCGAGCCAGGCATCAGTCTGTCCCTCTGAGCGTAGACGCATGCCATGGAGGAAATAGGCAAAGGTGAATGACCCCCAGTCATAATCACCGATGCGGTCCACGTCTCTGACCGCTCCTACGACGCTGAAATGAATGGTGGAGGAGTTGTTCCCCAGAAAACAACCCCTCATGATGGTCAGGAACAGGCGTCGTAGCAGAATGTCCCTGGTGCCCTGATCTGCTGGAATAGGCAGCGCATAGAGACCCCCAACAGCATCGACAGCCAAAGCGCCGGATCGAATGCTACGGGCCTTAAAGACCCGGTCCTCAGCAGCGAAGCCCAGCAAAGCTCGAACCTCCACAGGGGTGATATCAAGATCCAAGGGGACGCGGGACCCGGTAAACTCAATGCCAGTAATGTACCTCCAGTCCCATGGGGTCAACACGACCTCGCAGTCGAGGAGATGAAGAGACTGCGTCTGGTGGAACCATCGCTCGGATAAAGCCCTCATGTAACCCCAGGGGCACTGGCGGGGGATGATAGTGAAGAAATGTCGGAAGCCCCAAGAGTCCACCATCGCCCGATAATCACTGTGCAGGGCCGCGTAAAGGGAATAGATGTTGAACCAGTTACCCCTCGGCTGGGTAAACTCGGGTACCTGGGGCAATCACCAAGGGGTCAATCCGGATAAAAGGAGAATGGAGAAATTGAGAATGAAATCAGAATAGAGCTGAAATATACCTCGTTAGCCACGAGAGATGCCGAGGGGTGACGACTGAGATCCCGACCCAAAAGATCGGGTATCTGCACAGAGGCGCCAGAAGGAGCCTGATGAGTAGATGGAGCCGGTGTGCTGGAGGATGGCCCCTCTGCCGCGACCTCCGGAGGAACAGCCTCCTCAACGTCCGGAGGACCAGGACGAATAACAGCCTCCGTCAAACGACGAGCCTGACGGGTCCGAGGAGGAACAGGAGTGGGTGCAGCCCTACGACGGCGAACACCCGAAGTCCGAGAGGCGGAGGAGCTACTGGGCGCATCACGATCCATAGCTGGAATAGAACGGGCGAGAAAGAAGGTAAGTTTCCTTTTAAAATTATGTAATGAACATTTCTAAATTTCTAGCCTCATCATATGATTAATGCAACATGATGCATGCTTAAAAAAAAAAAAAAAAAAAAAAAAAATAAAAAAAAAAAAAAAAAAAAAAAAAAAAAAAAAAAAAAAAAAAAAAAATCGGCAGAGTTCCGTTTGTAAAATTGAACATCCCAGGCATAAGCCAAGCGTGTTTTCCATCAATCAAAGCCTCAAACAGATTTTAAATTGCATTCATATATGTAATTACAGCATGTAATGCATGATTTTATTGCAGAAAAGGAATAACAATATGTGGGGACCGCCTCATGAACATAAATAGGACTCACATAGTTGATACATAGCATGTATATATGATGGTACATTACATAGCATTGTAAAGCATACATTTTATCTCTAAACATGCAAATAGTCAAATGTATAGCAAAACATTGACGAAATTGAAAAGTGACCGGTCAAAGTGTTACCTGTAGCGTGTAGATCAATCCTACCGGAACAGTTTTTGCAGGAAAGTTGAAAAAATCGACAAAAAGCCCTTGCGAACAAGAAAAATCGAGAGAATCTCTTTGAATCACAAGTTGAAAGTGACAGATCTGGAGGAGCCGCGTTGGATTTAAGGCCCGATCATGGCCGCAGATGTATCTGCGGCTGGCCGCAGATCCATCTGCGGCTGGCCGCAGATCCATCTGCGGCTGGCCGCAGATCCATCTGCGGCTGGCCCTGGTGGGTCCCACCTTGCTCCCTTGCAACCATTTGACGTGTTGAAGTGAAAAGTTTACGAGATGGGTGACCGGCGACGATACCCGGCCCCGACGAGACGATCGACCGGCGACGATAACCGGCGATCATGAGATGGATGTCCGGCGACGATAACCGGCTCCGACAAGATAACCAACCGGCGACGATAACCGGGGGTTACGAGATGGGTGACCGGCGACGATACCCGGCCCCGACATGACGATCGACCGGCGACGATAACCGGCGATCACGAGATGGATGACCGGCGACGATAACCGGCTCCGACAAGATAACCGACCGGCGACGATAACCGGAGGTTACGAGATGGGTGACCGGCGACTATACCCGGCCCCGACATGACGATCGACCGGCGACGATAACCGGCGATCACGAGATGGATGACCGGCGACGATAACCGGCTCCGACAAGATAACCGACCGGCGACGATAACCGGAGGTTACGAGATGGGTGACCGGCGACGATACCCGGCCCCGACATGACGATCGACCGGCGACGATAACCGGCGATCACGAGATGGATGACCGGCGACGATAACCGGCTCCGACAAGATAACCGACCGGCGACGATAACCGGAGGTTACGAGATGGGTGACCGGCGACGATACCCGGCCCCGACATGACGATCGACCGGCGACGATAACCGGCGATCACGAGATGGATGACCGGCGACGATAACCGGCTCCGACAGATAACCGACCGGCGACGATAACCGGGGGTTACGAGATGGGTGACCGGCGACGATACCCGGCCCCGACATGACGATCGACCGGCGACGATAACCGGCGATCACGAGATGGATGTCCGGCGACGATAACCGGCTCCGACAAGATAACCAACCGGCGACGATAACCGGAGGTTACGAGATGGGGTGACCGGCGACGATACCCGGCCCCGACATGACGATCGACCGGCGACGATAACCGGCGATCACGAGATGGATGACCGGCGACGATAACCGGCTCCGACAAGATAACCGACCGGCGACGATAACCGGAGGTTACGAGATGGGTGACCGGCGACGATACCCGGCCCCGACATGACGATCGACCGGCGACGATAACCGGCGATCACGAGATGGATGACCGGCGACGATAACCGGCTCCGACAAGATAACCGACCGGCGACGATAACCGGAGGTTACGAGATGGGTGACCGGCGACGATACCCGGCCCCGACATGACGATCGACCGGCGACGATAACCGGCGATCACGAGATGGATGACCGGCGACGATAACCGGCTCCGACAGATAACCGACCGGCGACGATAACCGGGGGTTACGAGATGGGTGACCGGCGACGATACCCGGCCCCGACATGACGATCGACCGGCGACGATAACCGGCGATCACGAGATGGATGACCGGCGACGATAACCGGCTCCGACAAGATAAACGACCGGCGACGAAACCGGTGGTTTCGAGATGGGTGACCGGCGACGATACCCGGCCCCGACTTGACGATCGACCGGCGACGATAACCGGCGATCACGAGATGGATGACCGGCGACGATAACCGGCTCCGACAAGATAACCGACCGGCGACGATAACCGGAGGTTACGAGATGGGTGACAGCCGACGATACCTCGGCCCCGACATGACGATCGACCCGGCGACGATAACCGGCGATCACGAGATGGATGTCCGGCGACGATAAACCGGCTCCGATAGATAACCGACCGGCGACGATAACCGGGGGTTACGAGATGGGTGACCGGCGACGATACCCGGCCCCGACGAGACGATCGACCGGCGACGATAACCGGCGATCATGAGATGGATGTCCGGCGACGATAACCGGCTCCGACAAGATAAGCAACCGGCGACGATAACCGGGGGTTACGAGATGGGTGACCGGCGACGATACCCGGCCCCGAACGAGACGATAGATTGAGAGAGTGAACCCTACGACTAACAAACACGGTCAAGGGGTTGATACATTGACACTCTTACGAATGTCTTGCATGCATTACATCTTATGTTGCATCATAAGCTATATGTGTGTTGCATCATGTATGTACTGTCATTCTTATGCACTGTCATTCATACATCGAGTGTCTACTCTTTATCCTGTTCATTTCATTTATCATTTCATAAACATGATAAAGAGGGGCAGCTGTAGACACCCAAATTTTGCGTTTCCTTCTACTAACCGTGACAGGAGGGCGAAATCGTCAATTGAACCAGCTTGCGGGAGCAAAGGAGCGGGCACAAGGGCGAGCGCCCGGTCCCGCCGCAATGATTTGGGCAGCCCAAGTCGACGTGACAGCATGACCGTCCGAGGCAGGCATTTCCGAATGAGGTGGCACGTCTCCCGGAAGTTCCCGGACTGCGGAATACGAGCCTGTCAGCGAAAACCGACGTTGCGGTACGAAAATCGAGGCGTGACACGAAAATCGAGAAAGTCAAGCCCGCCAGCCGCGGATAGATCTGCGGCCAAGTGAGTGCGCCAGCACGAAAACCGGGAAATCAGCACTCAGCAGCTGAGTGCGATGGGAGGCGTGCCAGCTGGCCAGCCTATTTAAGGCAGCTTCGGCAGCATACAGGGGGTTGAGCAGTTTTGGGAAGAAGAAGGAAATTCCAGCAGCAAAAGAGCACGGAAATAGAGAGAAAATAGCTAGATTTTGCAACAAAATAGGGAGAAAGAAGAGGAAAAAAAGAGTGGAATTAATTCTTTTGAGTTTGCTTGTATCAAATACATCAGTTATCCTATTCAAATACACACGTTCACATCCATTGGAGATCAATTGCAAGGTGAAAATTTCTATTTGTTCTAGCAATTCATGTCCTATTGATTTGGGTAAATTAGATATAATTTTCATGTATCTTATTGAACAATGAATTAGGGATTATTTGCGAGGGTTCCATTGGAACAAAATTCTTCTTAATAACCCGATGATATTCATGTTTTGATTTCTTGTTTGTTGTATAAGAGATGTATTGGTTGTGGTTCCTTTAATTTGCTATTTAGGATGTCGTGATATTGTTAGAATTTCCGCGTTGGTTATTTATTGTAATGTTTGATTTGTGAGTATGTAATAATCGTGGTTGTGAGCCTAGGAAAACGACCCCGTGGTCCAAATCCGATGATGGACATGTCTTGATGTATATAGCGGGTAGGATGTAGCCTCCTTGTAACGTGTAACCGTCGGGCCTTAAAACGACGCCAAAGCGGAGAATCGGATTTAAGGCCCCATATTAGTGGAACTTGTGATTGTAGGCGTTTGGGATTATTTTGATGGCTTACATGCCCATGAATAGCCCCAACGCATTTTAATGCTTGATTTGATTTACGACACGAAATTGATTTCAAAGCTAAATGATAAGATTTTCATAAAATCAATCAAAGTAGGATATTAGAATCACGAGGTTAAAATTTGAGAAACGTTAATGAATGTCGATTCCTATATAACGAGAAAGCTAAAGAAAAAAAATCGTTTTCCAAAACAACACACGAAATGATTTTATAAATAATTGACGTTTTATTAAACCTTTGTGCATAGGGTGAAAGAGATCCTAGAAATTGCCCATCATTTTATGAAAGCAATGTATAGATCTCGATTCCTATTTTGACGAAGGTTTAAAACTCTTGTTTTTTTTGTTAAAACGACACTTAATGAAAATCCCATAGTTTTGGACAACTAAAATCAAACCTTTCTCATAAAGAATAAAGCTTTCTCGGGTACATCGAAAAGACATTCCGAAGCGTACTCAAATTAAAACACGATTTTCCCTAAAATCCAAATGACTCTTTCATACAAAACTCACCATAACATTCACATAGACACACACCCACACACAAGCGCGCGCACACACACATTTCATGAATTTAAAGGATAGGAAAGCATCAAGATTGCGGTAACCGTGTTTCACGGAAGTCGAGGGGTGCCTAACACCTTCCCCTCACTTAAGCAAGCCCCCGAACTCTATGAATCTCGATTCGCAGACCAATTAATTCGGAGTCACACATGAGCCAGCGATTTATAAAAAACGAAAACTCGGATGAGTTGGTACATCCATTTCAAATATACCAACTGGCGACTCTGGTTAATTGGCTCATCATAAAAACGATCTTTCAAAACCCCGTCGACCTCAATGCCGACCTTTTCCAAACGTCATCTAAACCAAAAGGCTAAAATTGGAAGAGACCAAAAAGAGGAGAAGCGAAAACCCGGCGTCGACACTAGTTACATGAACCATCAAATACATGAACCAACAAGTACATGAATATTAATTAAATAAAAATACTTAATTACTTTTGGAACAAGTTTATTTTTTCAACACCCCCTCTTAAACTTGTCACACCAAGTAAACTCCGCAATTTGCAAAACAATTCAACTTTGAGTAGCTTCGTGAAAATATCAGCAATTTGGTCTTGAGTCTTCACAAATACAAGTTCAACTTCTTTCTTTGCAACATATTCTCTTATAAAATGATACCTCGTATCAATGTGTTTGCTTCGGTCATGAAACACTGGATTCTTCGCCAATGCAATTGCCGACTTGTTGTCGATATAAATCACCGTTGGCTTCTCTTGTTACAAATTAAGATCTCTTAAAAGATTTCGAAGCCAAATAGCTTGGCAAACACAAGATGTAGCAGCAACATATTCTGCTTCACAAGTAGAGAGGGTCACAATAGGTTGTTTCTTTAAGGACCATGTAAATGCCGAATTCCCCATAAAGAAAACAAATCCAGTTGTACTCTTTCTATCATCAACATCACCGGCCCAATCGCTATCACAATATCCCTCAAGCTTGAAAGTATTTGAAATTGAATAAAATAAGCCAAAATCAAGAGTACCTTTGATGTAACGGAGAATTCGTTTAGCAACCTTCAAATGAGTCACGGTGGGATTTTCCATGTAACGACTAACTAGGTTAACTCCATATACAATATCCGGCCTTGTGGATGTTAAGTATCGCAAACTTCCAATAAAACTCTTGAAAAATGTTGGATCCACTGTATCTCCTTCTTCATGCTTTGACAATTTAATTCTATATTCAATGGGTGTGCTCACCGGCTTACAATCAAGCATTTTAAATTTCTTAAGAAGATCTTTAGCATATCCTTCTTGAGAAATAAAAATCCCTTTTTTGCTTTGTTTTACTTCATGACCAAGGTAGTAAGCCATGAGACCCATATCCGTCATCTCGAATTCATGTGCCATAGCCCTCTTAAATTCTTCAAACATGCTTGGATTACTTCCCGTAAAAATCAAATCATCAACATACAAGCACAAAAATAAAATATCGCCATTCTTTCCAACCTTTGAATAAACGACATGTTCATACGAGGATCTTTTGAAATTATTGTCTTGGAAATATTTATCAATTCGACTATTCCAAGCTCTTGGCGCCTGCTTCAATTCGTATAATGCCTTCTTCAATCTTAAAACTTTATCTTCTTCTCCTTTGACAATATAGCCAAGTGATTGTTCCACGTACACCTCTTCTTCAAGAAATCCATTTAAAAATGCGGACTTCACATCCATTTGGTAAATCGACCAATTATTTTGAGCCGCCAATGATACAAGCAATTTTATAGTTTCCAAGCGAGCAACGGGGGCAAATACTTCATCATAGTCAATACCAGGTCTTTGATTGTAGCCTTTGGCTACTAATCTTGCTTTGTATTTCTCCAATTCACCCTTTGCATTCTTTTTTGTCTTGTACACCCATTTCACTCCAATTGGCTTTTGACCTTTTGTAAGTGTAGTAAGCTGCCATGTCTCATTCTTCACAATGGATTTGATTTCTTCATTCATGGCACTCCTCCATTTCTTGTCTTTGGATGCTACTTCAAACCCCATAGGTTCACAATCCGCAAAAAGACAAAATAAATTCAAATTATCAATATTTACCTCCTCGGTACTATCAAGAATTTCTTGCACACTTCTCATCTTTTGAGGTCGCTTACTTGAACTTGATTGAGATGAAGATGGATTAGATTTCCCATTAAATGATGGTGGAGATGGTGGTGGCGAAGGAGGTGGAAAAATAGGGTTCCCCGAGTCTGCTTCTCTTTCTTGTGCTTCCTCGTCAATGAAAGGAAAGAAATTATAATTTTCCTCCGCAATGTTCCAATCCCACGAGCTTTCTTCATCAAATTTCACATCTCTACTTATCACAATTTTGTCATTGCTTGGATTGTACAATTTGTAGCCTTTGGATCTTGCATCATAGCCGATGAAAATATGTTTCTCACTTTTATCATCTAGCTTCGACCTCTTCTCATCCGGTACATACATATAAGCAATACTCCCAAAAACACGCAAATGAGAAACACTTGGCTTTCTCCCATTCCATGCTTCTTGTGGTGTCATGTCTTCAACACTTCTAGTCGGGCAACGGTTTGACAAATAGATGGCACAATCAATAGCTTCAGCCCAAAATTCTCTTGGCATTTGCTTGCTCTTCAACATACTTCGAGCCATGTTAAGGATGCTTCTATTTTTTCTCTCTGCCACCCCATTTTGTTGTGGCGATCTTGGAACCGTTAAAGGATGACGAATTCCATTTTCTTCACAAAATAATTTAAATTCATTTGACGTGAACTCGTCCCCTTTATCGGATCTAATGTCCTTGATATTATACCCGCTATGCTTCTCCACAAGATCCTTGAATTTTTTTAAAAGCTCCAAACACCTCCGATTTTTCTTTGAGAAAATACACCCATGTCTTCCTACTATAAAATCATCGATAAAGAGGAGAAAATAATTATTCTTACCAAATGATGACGGATGAATAGGACCACAAACATCCGAGTGCACAAGTTCCAACGGCATGGTTGCTCTAGTGGTTGACTTTTTTGGAAAACTTTCTCGTGATTGCTTGCCAAAAAGACACCCTTCACAAAGTTGATCGGGATGGCGAATTGAAGGCAACCCATTCACTATCCTCTTCTTCGACAAAGCTTCCAAACCACCAAAATTCAAGTGCCCAAGTCTTAAATGCCAAAGCCAAGACGAATCTTTGAAACAAGCTTTTAAACATTTTGCCACATCATTTTGAATATTCAATAAGAACATTCGATTTCTTGTCATAGGCACCCTCACTAGTAAATTTCTGGACTCATCTCTTATTGAAAGGTTAGAATCTTTCATCAAAATATCATAACCTTTCTCTAAGCGTTGCCCCAAGCTCAAAAGATTGTTCTTCATATTTGGCACATAATAAACATTTGAAATAAATTGGTGCCTTCCATCCTTTAAGCGAATCAAAATTTTACCTTTTCCTTTAACCGGAATTTTTGACGAGTCTCAAAAAGTAACATTGTCGTACATAGATTCATCAAGCTCAATGAACATATTTTTCCTTCCACACATATGATTGCTTGCACCCGTGTCAAGATAACATGTATTATCATCTTCACTCATCTTTCCTTTGCATGTCAAAAGTAAAGTGGGCTCCACTTCTTCAACATTTTTATCAACATAATTTGACTTTCCTTCAACATATTTTGAGCCATTCTTACACTCCGAAGCATAATGTCCATAATCGTGACAATTGTAACATTGAACTCGAGATTTATCATACTTCCTTTGATACGGTCGTGAATAATTTCCTCTTCCACGTCCCCTTATGTGGTGAGACTCTTGACCCCTTTCTTCTTTGTGAGGAGAGTAATGGCCTCCTCTTCCACCTCTTCCATGGCCACGTGCTTGGCCACGGCCCCGTGCTTGGCCACGACCTCGACCTTGTTGACTATTTCCATGCTTTTCTTCTCTCTCCTTGAAAGAAAGCTTCGCTTGGAGCACTTGCTCAATATGCCTCTTATTTTGCTTTTCAAGCCTCTCTTCATGGATTTGCAATGAACCCATAAGTTCGTCAACAATCATGGTTTCCAAGTCTTTCGACTCCTCAATGGCTACAACAATATACTCATACTTGGGACTTAAAGAACGAAGGATTTTTTCATTTACTCGAACATCACTAATTTCCTCACCATTACTTTTCATTTGATTGATAAGTGCCAAAATTCTAGAAAAATAATCTGAAATTGATTCGGACTCCTTCATAAGCAAACCTTCGAAATCACTTCTCAAGGTTTGAAGACGAACCTTCTTTACTTTGGCAACTCCCTTGAACGAATTTTGGAGAATTTCCCACGCTTTCTTGGCGGTGGTGGCAAGAGTAACTTTTTGTAACATTGCATCATCCAAACATTGATGAATGATAGTGATCGCTTTTTGATCTTTCTTTCTTGTAGAACTCAAAGCTTCCTTTTGTGCTTGTGATAACGAATCTTCATTTCCGGGCTCTTCATAGCCTTTGGTCACAATGTCCCATAGATCTTGTGAACCAAAAATCGCCTTCATGCGAATACACCAACTCTCATAGTTATCCTTCTTCAATTGAGGAACTTGGAATTGGACCGATCCATTTGCCATTTTCTAGTGGGTGTTACTAGCAACCTAGCTCTTGATACCAATTTGTTGAATAATAATGAACTCACACACACTAGAGAAAATGGAAAAGATATTATCACAAAGGAAATTTTATATTTCTTGCTTGCTTCAAATGAGTTGAGTACATAGGTATTTATAGGAATCTCCTAACATGTATAAACCCAAATACATGAATGAGCACTTAATGAAAACTAACTCCCTAGACACCTTTTCAACTAGTTAGATGAACCATCAAATACATGAACCATCAAGTACATGAATATTAATTAAATAAAAATACTTAATTACTTTTGGGACAAGTTTATTTTTTCAACATATTCTACATGTAAATGAAAAGACCTTGATTTGATAGTATAATTGTGCTCCCATCAATTAAGCTATGAGGTATGAATTCGATTGTCTTTAAATTCATTTGATTTAAGGTAGAAGTTCATATTGCAGGTATGTGTGTTTTAGCTGGCTGCGACTTCCTTCCATCTATTCCAAGAATAGGGATGTCAAAGTCTTATTCTTTGGTTTCCGAGTATCGGAACTTAGACCGAGTAAGCATAACTTAGTTCTTTTGAAAAATGAACTGTTGTTGTTGATGACATTTCTTTTTTCCTAATTAAGACCATTTGAAAGCAACTGTTGATTGCGCATTCTCATGAAAGCATATAAACTTGAAATTCATGTGCTTATCAGGAGATATTGCAATTTAAGAATTGTCTGTTTCGAAAAGTTAGTAAAGAAAAGAACTATCACATAACTTTTTTTGTAGTTTTGTGAATGGTTTAAGTTTTCAAGTCTAAAGAGAACTCCATTCAGAGGGAGGCATTTTAAATTTTTCAAAGTTTAACTTTTGAAATTTACAATTAGTTATAAGAGGAAATAAGCTACTAGAAATTGTGACAGATATAGTTTTACTAATACAGTCTGCCTGTTTACTATGCAATGAATGATGGAGTTCGAGCTTCGACCTCATGTGATGTTCATATTAATAAAAAACATGACATCTATACCATTCTGCAAGTGAAGGACTTTTTAAGTATTAAAAAACTTACAAAATGATAGCTTAAATTTTGCACTAAATTGGTGTGCTCGAACCACATGCTTATTTTAATTTGGTGTTAATTTTTATTATTTAAATGTTTTTCATTTTGTTGTAAAGTTTCAGAGATATAGCTGATTACACTATCACATCCTCCTAATGAAGATTGCCTTGGATGCCAAATTTATAGGTTCTATCCATCTTAAAATTTGAGAAGGGAAACCAAGTGTCTGAAGATTACTTAAAATCCTTCAAAGAGGCGATGACAGTTTTCCAGCAGGCCCGAATGTATATAAAGTTGTTCATAAGCTGAAACCCATTTTCTTCTTAATTTTGCGGTAGTAATATATGCACAATTTTGCATCCACTGCAGATATGATGCCCTCTCCAAGAGCCTCAAACACATTAAACCTCTTCCAGAAATGATTTTGTAGTCTCTTAACAATGAGCTTGATTTCCTGTTAAATGTTAGTGTCACACTATTGTGTTACTAACTTGGAGGCAAGTCCTATACTAGTTTTTTCCCAGTTAGAAATACAATCATATATGGGCATACTCTAAAGTCTAAACCATTTTATTCCTTAGTTATATTCACGTGCCATTTCTTTATCTTTTTTATTTGCTAAATGAAAGTATAACTTTTGCCCGAAAGATGTAAATTTGTACCCTTAATTGTCATTAGAGATATATCTCCTTCAATGGCTACTGCAATCGTTGAAGGTAAATTGGATTCGTGTACAATGGAGGCCTTCAATTACTTCCCAAATTCTGCAAGTCATTTGAATTCTACTACCACCTTTCAAACTAACAAACTCCTGAGACAAGATACATCAACTATGTCTACTCGATAAAGCTGCTTTACTGTAGTTTCCTCCCATAAAACCAGAGGAAAAAGAATAACATGCAAGTTTCTTACTCTTTATGATTCACAACTATATTTTTCCAAAGATTTCATTTAGAAACCTGCATTGGGATGTATACAAGTCTGGTAGCACATCATTGACTCTATTTAATTCTTTATACAAGTCTGGCAGCACATCACTGATTTTAAAAATCTATGCTACGACTTTTAGTTGGATGTCCAGCTAAGCTTGTTGCTCAATGGCAACAGGAAGTGTTTGTGCTGATGCATTTGAGCACCACCCAATTGTTGAGAATTGGCAGATTGAGGACACTGGTGAAGAAAAAAAGCGGATTATGCAGAGGAGTAATGGATGCTGAAAATGTGCATTTGAAGGAATTGGACATTGGTGCCTCAATTGTTCCAAATAAGTATGTATTTCCAGCGAAAGAAAGTGATTTTAGTGGCATGGATGGGTCTGGCTTTATTGATTTGAAGCTTGATTTATCATCAGATTCAAAAACAGAGTACTCTGTTCTGAATAAGAGTGAGATTCCAATCTCAGTTTCAGATCATTATGAATGTGGAGGAAATTTTGGCAGTCTGAAAGAAGATAGGGTGTTTGGCCATGGGGGATCATGTAGAATTACAAAAAATGAAAAGGGGATCAAAAAAGGAAGCAAAGGGCACAAGGTTTGGAGATGGATTTTTAGCCATCAGCGTCATGGTTAGAGAAGCGCAAGTAAGAAGGATGAAAATAATCTCTTCAAGCTTTGAATTTGATGCACTAACAGTATAATTTAAGTAGTCAGGAAATTTTATTTGCAGTTTAGAGCTTTGAAAAGAATGTTTTGTTGGGTTTCCTCACCCATGTGCATGAATTAGGCAGCCACTTTGTTTTACTTCTTGGAGGTGTGAAATGAGAGATAGGCGTGTTAGGTAAGGAAGAAGAAAAAGGCAGAAAGGTTAGGCCAAGTTAGGCATGCCTAACTTATTATTTTTTGTTCCACCAACCCACCAAGCATGCATTATAAAAAGGGCATCACTACTTCATTTGAGACACACCAATTCGAAGAAGATTCATCCGAGAGAGAAAAGGAGAAAGGGTAGGAAAGCTTAGAAAAATAGAGAGAGAAAGATAGTTCAAATAAAAGGGTGTTTTATTTGGGTTCCATCACATAGTTATTGTGGTGAAGTAATTTGAGTTTGTACTCAAATTAATATATCTTTGTATTCTCTCATATTATTCTAGTGGATTTTTCGGAGTATGTCCCGTGGTTTTTACCTCTTAGTTATAGAGGGTTTTCCACATTAAAAATCTTGGTGTCTTGTGCTTGGTTATTTCTTCTCATTATTTCCTGTAGTGGTTATTATTTCGATGGAACTGCAAATTTAATCTGATTGGCATGTACTGATATTTTTGGCCATTTAATTTATCAAAGACAACAATATTTGGGAGGTGATTTTTTCCCAACAATTGGTATCAAAGCTAAGGTTATTTCCGGAGTTGTTTTTGATAAATTTTATGGAGGAATCAGGTGGAGCCATGATTAAATTGACCTCTTCAAATTTTTCGATCTGGAAGCTTAGAATGGAGGATATCCTTTACTGTTAGGATTTGTATGATCCGTTGGAGCTCGAGGGAAAGAAGCCAGCTGCTAAATCTGAGGCTGATTGGAAAAAGATGAACAAGAAGACTATTGGTCACATCCGACAGTGGATTGATCAAAGTGTGTTCCACCATGTTTCGCAGGAGACGGATGCTCATATTTTATGGACTACACTAAAGTCTATGTACGAGAAGAAGAATGCACAAAATAAAACTTTTGTGATTCGAAAAATTGTGAACTTGAAGTACAAAGACGGGAGCAGTGTGTCGGAGCATATGAGTGAGTTCCAAGGATTGGTGAACCAGTTGTCCACCATGAAGTTGAATCTTGATGATGAGATTCAGGCTCTTTTGCTTCTCAGTTCGTTGCCAAATAGCTGGGAGACTTTGGTGGTGTCTAAGTAATTCAGCTCCAGAAAGAAAGCTGACCATGCAGATGGTCAAGGACAGTCTTCATAATGAGGAGACAAGACGGAAGGAGCAAGGTATGAATTTTGAGACACAAACACAAGTTTTTGTTGCACAGAGTAGCGGCAAAAACAGAGAGACGAACTCTCCTAAAGATGACAAATTTAGGAGAAAGATAAGAGGAAAAGAGATAATTTGTTTTCACTGCCAGAGACCGGGTCATATAAGGCGAGAGTGCAGATTTCTAAAGAAGGAACAGTCTAAGGGAAAAGATGCAGATAAAGACTCAATTGTGTATCTATCCGACATTGATGTAGCCATTGTTAGTGATGGTAAACCCAAGTGCCATGTTAATGAATGGGTTATTGATTCGGGTGCTTCATTCCATGCAACTTCGCGTGGTGAGATCTTCACATCCTACACTAGTGGTGATTTTGGCTATGTACGGATGGGAAATAGTAGTGCATCCAAGGTTATCGGCATTGGAGATATTTGTTTAGAGACTAACAGTGGTTATAAGTTGATGCTTAGAGAAGTCAGACATGTTCCTGGTATCCGCCTTAGTTTGATGTCTACTGGTAAGCTTGATGAGAATGGTTATAGCAGTTCCTTTGGTGAAGGTCAATGGAAGCTCACTAAAGGGTCTCTAGTGGTGACTAGAGGAAAGAAAGTAGGCACACTTTACACAATGCGGGCGCATGTGAAAGGTATTGAAGATGGGGGAGCTAGGTATAAAAGGATGTGGTGCAAAGCCATGCGAGATGGGAGAAAAGCCTTGCATGAGAACCACGAGAAGAAAGCTCTTCGCTTTAAATGGGTACCAAAAGTGAAGAAAGAAAGTGATAGCTCACAGCCAGGGTACAAAACGGTTATGAAAGAATTTGGCAAGCAGAAATCTGTCAAGTTTGAGTTGGATCCTCCCATCGAGATGAACTATGCCGATAAAATAAAGTCGGGCATGAAGAAAGCTGAAAATTCTAAGAAGCTTGAGTTGAGTCAAGGCTTCGTTGGGATTAACTCCAAGTGAAGAGCTGTGGTTTAGTGTGCAAATTCAGTCTTGGAAAGTTATACAGAAGTAGACATGGCAGGTTCCGAAGAGAAGAAGTCTACTTCCGAGTATTTGTTTACTTTTGCAGGGGGAGCTGTGTTATGGCAGTCCAAGTTGCAGAAGTGTGTTGTTTTGTCTACTGCTAAGTTGACAACGAAATGTTGTGGTTTCTCCAAGAATTGGGTTTGACACAAGAGTGGACTCCAAGTGACGGGGTCATGGCGAATACTTCCTCTCATGGGTTCGGAGGGGGAGATTGTTGGGTTTCCTCACCCATGTGCATGAATTAGGCAGCCACTTTGTTTTACTTCTCGGAGGTGTGAAATGAGAGATAGGCGTGTTAGGTAAGGAAGAAGGAAAAGGCAAAAAGGTTAGGCCAAGTTAGGCATGCCTAACTTATTATTTTTTGTTCCACCAACCCACCAATCATGCATTATAAAAAGGGCATCACTACTTCATTTGAGACACACCAATTCGGAGAAGATTCATCCAAGGGAGAAAAGGAGAAAGGGTTGGAAAGCTTAGAAAAATAGAGAGAGAAAGATAGTTCAAATAAAAGGGTATTTTATTTAGGTTCCATCACATAGTTATTGTGGTGAAGTAATTTGATTTTGTACTCAAATTAATATATCTTTGTATTCTCTCATATTATTCTAGCGGATTTTTCGGAGTATGTCCCGTGGTTTTTACCTCTTAGTTATAGAGGGTTTTCCACGTTAAAAATCTTGGTGTCTTGTGTTTGGTTATTTCTTCTCATTATTTCCTGTAGTGGTTATTATTTCGGTGGAACTGCAAATTTAATCTGATTGGCATGTACTGATATTTTTAGCCATTTAATTTATCAAAGACAACAGTATTTGGGAGGTGATTTTTTCCCAACATGTTTACTTTTAACCTGTGTTGTGCACCAGGCCAGTCGATATCAACCATTAAGTTTGCAAGCTTTGGGACTCCTTTGGGAACTTGTGGAAGTTTTCGGAAGGGAGCTTGCCATTCAACTAACTCTCATGCCATCATAGAGTTCTCTTTTCTAACTTAAGTCAGCTTGAGATTTATTCTTTTCAAGGTTTGTTTGAGATTGGCTCGTACGATAAACAAGCTGAACTGAATGAGCTTGAACAACCTTAAACTTGGTTTGGCTTGACTTTGCTCATTTACCACCATTCCTCGATTTAATCTGAGGGTTCAGACACTTGTGATACTAATACAAAGCCATGCTATATACTTTCACTGTTTCAAAAGGGAAATGATATTTCTAATGCTAATTATCCTAATTGAGTACAAATTATACAATACACAGTTGTACTGCATGTGTACACAATAAGTTGTACATTTGCATTGGAAATATCAGCTCTCCTTTAAAATATAAGAGTTTGCATTTTGCATATCATTTTGCTCTCGAACATTGCAATGGAGAGAGTACAGTTGATCATATAGCCACGAAGACATGGAAAGAAATACTATTCTTACTGAATGAGACTAGATAATACATTGCTATTAAGACATAGTGTAAACCTTTATTGATGCCAAAGTACATGCCCTGTTAATTACTTTGCTACATATACATTGCTATCACATTTGCTCCCTTGTTGACTGTCTTCTTTAGTTCCTTCAAATAGACCTTGTTCGTCAGGAATAGTGATATTATCGGGGTCATTCGTGTGCAAGACAAACATAGTTGATACAAGTAGTTAAATGTCTAAAAGTTTTATGTCGCTTACAATTTCTTTAATTAATTTCTTTATCTGTTAGAACATTTTTGTAATCTAACATCTTGATTGAATTAATTTTCAGAAAGAAGTCAAAGATCTCAGCAGCCTTAGTTACATCATGAGTGTAAGTCCTCTTAGACACTTCCTAGTTTTCTTAACAATAAGCTTTCATAACATAATCATATATAAGACCTACATAACACAATCATAATAATGACATAATCATTAGTTTCTTAGGAGCTGTTTGATAAAACTGAATGAAAAGTTGTGAATGTAAAAGAGAATCTGAATGAGCTGAATGAAATAGAAGTTCTGAATATAGAATGAAATGATGTGTTTAATAATTGTCTGTCTAAAACATCTGAATACGTATATTTCTCTATTTTAACCTTCTGGACTATTATGAACAAATTTATTATGAAATTATAAATAAACAATGCTATTTAAGAAAAAATAAATATAAACTTGTGAACAATCTTTGATAGAGTATACTATTAGTAATATAATTTTAGGAATAAACACTATTTTTTTAATAATATTCTATTAGTCCATAAAACCAAAATAAAAGATTACAACAATATCCATTAAATTGATTATTGACCAATTTGTTAAAGAACAAAATTTAAAAAATAATTTGTAAACAACAAAATTTGTTTAAATAGTAAAAAAGATGGATATTAAATATAATTTTTAATTGTCTATGAGGGTAGGTAGGTAAAAATATCATTCAACACTACTTATTACTGATTCAGGCACAATTTTCTAGATGATTCGTTCAGACACGTTTAGACGCATTCAAAGTTTAAAAATTATAAAACAAATAGTCTGAATGACTTAACTGGTCAAATTCAGACTCATTCAGATGTAAACAAATAATCCCTTAACCCTACTGCTAAACAGATGGAACCTACCTTTAACTATGAGGAATACAAGACCTTTCATAACTTAATCATAAAAAGGACTGTTAAACAGAAATATAATAATCATCTTAATTAATCCATGAATAATCCTGAAAGTATTTTAGAGCTACTAAACAAAATCCCAATATATAATTCAATATCAAATCCTCAAACATCACCTTACTAACCGAGAATAACTAGGCATTGTTTGGCAAATGTACTATCACTCCGTCCCAAATTAATTGCACAATTTTGACCATTTTAAGTCAAATTGACTATTTTTAGAATTAATAATTAAGCATATATAAATATATTTTTAAAACTATAAAAATTGGAGCTAGTAATAAATTGTATATACTTTCTTTTGGTTATAATCTCTTCACCTATATTTTAGCAAAAATAGTAAAAAGATTAGTTCTAAAAATAGTCAATTTGACTTAAAATGGTCAAAATTATGCAATTAATTTGGGACGGAGGAAGTATTATCTAATAAGAAAACGACAACTACACACGACTCCTAGCTATTCTGCTCGCTAACTAATACCGGCTTTCAGTTGCCATCTATCTAATGGAGTTGGCTTCTCGCCATTAACTTTCTCTCCAAGTTCCCTCAATTTTATATAATATCATATAGAATTAAGCGAAATTTGTACTGTCTTGATGTTGCTATTAGAGTTGTATTACCATATTTGAGCATATCTGATTGGTTATATGCCTATTTCACTTCATTCCATGAAAAAAGGACAGAAAGAACACCAAAATTTAATCTTTAATTCAATAAGTCAAATTGTATTCCTCTAAATTAAATTGTATTCAACAAACAATCATATTGGAGAGCAAACCTAATTATCACCCTTTGCTCCGTTTGAAGAGGAAGCTTAACACATTTATGACACAATAACACCATAACATATAGAAAGGACAATGCGACTACTACAATCAACCAAAAAACTTTCCTAAATATTGATTTAGCTGAAATATATAGTAGACGAAGTACCAAAACAAAATGTTGATGAGTAAAACCATGATCATGCCAATTTCTTACTTTAAGATCGAATAGTTTGAAGCATAGACGTTCCCAATATCACTCCAACCTTTGATAGACCTAAAACTCATTGCAAAAAATGAAACATAAAAATATGTTAAAATTAATGAATAACTATTAGAATTAATTTAGTAACAAAAACGATAAGCAAAATGAGTACTTTGATGTTTCAATTCCTTTCGTGATTTGCAAGGAAGCCATTAAGTCAAGTTTGATCTCCTTGAGCACTACCATAACATTTTTCATGTTGGACCTCTCTTCAAGTGAATCAGCAGCGCAACTCAAAGCCAATTCCATAATAAATGACACATTGTAGCTTCACAGTTATGTGTCCATCCTCTGATTTTAGCAAGTTTGCGTCAATAATTTGGATTACTGAGTTAGGAAGTGAATCGTTTACCTAACGCTTCAGACTCGTATCTCCAAGAAATTGTTCATCACTGGGCTTAGTTTTTGTAAATACTTCCATCAACATAATACCATAACTGTAAACATAGCATTTTGTGAATAGTAATCCTTCCGATTCATACTCTAAATCCAACATCAGAAATCAACAAGGTAAACGGAAAAACATAGCTTGAGAATACAAATGAACAAAGTTTTACTATTAGGGAAGAATAAACAAAAAGGTTGAGGGTCACCTAGCTGGTGCAAATGCAATATATCCAATTGTGGCTAGAGTCATGTTTTGTGCAATGCTCTCCCCCTCTCCCAAAAACTTTGTTATGCCAAAAGCATTCACGCGTGCAACCATATCTTCATCTAGAAGGACGTCGTTGGGCTTAAGATCGCAATGAACCACATGCGTTGAATAACCATGATGGCGATAGTCCAAAGCACATGCCACATCTATCATTAAGTTTATTCTTTGCAAAATATCTAAAAAATAGTCGTGGGAGTACAACCACTTCTCAAGACTCCCATTAGGCATGTATTCAAGTACTAATGCTTTGAAATCAAGGTTAAAGCAGCTACCAATTACTTTGTTGATATTTCGGTGGAGAAGGTTGCTTAATACTTCGCATTCTACATCGAAACTCTCGAATCCTCCTAGTTGCAGATTGAATACCTTTATGGCCAGTAATGTCCCATTTGCAAGTATCCCTTTTTAAACTGAGCTAAAACTACCAATGCCAACCAAATTACTTTCACTAAATCCATTAGTTGCTCGTTGAAGTTCATAGTATGAAATTCTCATAGGGCCTATTATTTTTGACAATTTAGTTCGCGTGAGGAGTCTAATTCTACGTCCACGTCTTATAAACACAAATATATGCAAAGGCCAAGGTAAGAATTATCGATGCAATCACTAGCGAAATACATATAGCTAGAAGCACTCTCTTTTTCTTTGATGATCCATGAACCGAACTAGTATAGCATATTGGGACATGAAACCGGGGAGCACCATACAACGCTTCATTCCATAATACAGATCGACTGTTGAAGCTTTTGAAAGGACCTTCATTTGGAATTTCTCCTCTTAAACTATTAGAAGATACACTGAAATAACTAAGATGCAAGAATGTCTCTAAGGACTTGGGAATCACATCAGAGAGGTTGTTATGAGACAAATCCAAGTACTCTAAGCTCACTAATATTTGAATGTACTGGGAATAGGTCCTTATTTGTAACCTATTGTTTGCCAAAGAAAGATTAGCCAAGTTTTGGAGCTCTCCAAGGGTGCGAGGGATGTCACCTGACAATCGATTATGTGATAGATCTATTATCACAGCAACCTTCAGACTTCTAAGTTCAAGCGGTATGTGGCCACTTAAAGAATTTCTGGATATATTCGATGCTTGCTTTTCTATTACTTTTAGTAAAAAAGAAGTATGGAACTTAAAGATTTTGCATAAATAATGTAACTATTAAGCATAAATATCTACCCACTATGGTAAAGGAAATTTTAGAAGAATGTCATGGAAGTGTGTATTTTTCAAAAACTAAAACAAATAAAAAAAGATACACAGACAACTGAATTTAAAATTGACGGTATTTAAAATTCACAGCAGTCATTATGACCTTAATCATACCTATTTTGAGTAATGTCTCTCGGCTTAACCAACACTTTCTCCCTCCTCTTTTAAAACTATGTGGATTACCTTTGTTATCCATCTTGGGGTCAACTATGTTAATTTGATATAAATATATATCCTTTCCATTATAATATTAACGAGTGATTAAAAAATACTTATAAATTTAATAATTCTGGTATAATATTTTTGAATAATAAAGTTGAAACTTCCTTTGATGAGGAGTAAACATATTGTTGGGGTGTACCTTGTACGAGTATTAGCCGTAATCAACAATTCCACGTGCCTAAGGTCCATTGAACATGATGCTTGGCATCCACAAGGTACATATTTTTTTTGGGTTTATGATTTTTTAGTATGTAGATTTGTTAGCAATTATGGGGCAGTGATTACAGTTTTTTATTGTTTGGTATTGGAATTGATTAACATTTGGGGAAATTATCAGCTTATTCATGTAGTATGGAGCTTTGTCTCAATATGGATGGTGATAAGAAATTGCAGTATCCACCGGATTAATCTGCTTCGCCACCATAAAATCACATTGGTGGTTGTTTTGATGGAGGGAACCTCCCGAGTAAAGCTGGGACAGAGAAAGATCGCCACAGGCATGTTAGTTTTGATATATTTTAGCATCACATTGTAATATCTGTTATATCACTTTTTGATGATTAAGACCATGAAACTTTGTTTTTTTTTTAATTCTTTCTAAAAAAATATTGGATTTGTTTTGGAAAAGAAAAGCTAATCTCGATTTAGCTATGGAGAAGCTCAAGGATGGGAATACTGGTGCTGCATATAAGCTGTTTCAGGTATTAGTTATTACTGCCTTGAATTCTGTTTGGCTGCTCTGTCTTTTATTGGTTGAGTTACACTATGTTTATAAGTACTTGGGCTAGTTTTATCTGATTTACCTAAATTTTGAAATATTACCTCTATTTGGGAAAAGGAATTCAATTTTCAATAGTACTTGCAAAGAAAGTAGGACTCTTTTGGGGGGCTGGAGGAGTTGTAAGTGTATCATTAGTACTTCTTAGGGGATAAATTAGGCAAGAAACTTTGAATTTGTCACTTTTAATTAGTAGTATATGAGGATGATTATAACCCTTTTCTTTATCAATTCCATTTGTACGGTTGCTGTAATTAAGAGTGACATTTCCCAAATGATTTTTTCTTTACATAATTTAATTTTTATGGATAGTAGACATTCTCTAGTTCTATGAACTTCGGATACTTCCTGAATAGGATAATTTTAGTTGATACACAAAGTTGGACAGCCAACCATGAAAAATTCTTTCTGATTACAACAATTTTCAAGGAGAGCTCCTTGTTTCCAATGTAATACAGTTAAATTCTTCGATAAAAATCTATCTGAATCTAAAATTGCTAACTAGTACTGACTGCTAACTTTGAGAGACGACTAAATCACCAAAACATATTTCATTTGTTGCTATCATAAATTCATGTAAAAGAATATGCTTCAAGTTTTGTTCCTTAATAGTCTGTTCTCAATTATTTATTCATATACATAACCAGAGTTGATATTTGGCTACATTTTCAAATCACTAAGAAATTTAATGTTCATACTTTAATCTCTTCTTTTTGATATGTAGAGGGCAGTGAGTATCACACCAGCAATGGCACATGTTGGAACTTGTGGCTCATAACTGAGAGGTTCTCGAAAAAGGCCAAGTGCGGAGCGAAGCAAAGCGGTACGGTACAGAGTTACTGCAATATCGGCGCGAGCCGCGCCAGTACAGAGCACTAAGTAGCGCGGGGGCGCGTTAGAAATAGTGGGAGTTCTGTATGGGTAGCGCGGGGCGCCAAGGCAAGGCTAGGAACGGCGCGGGGCGCGCCAGGCGAGATGCAGGTTCTGGTGTACTAGCGCGGGGCGTGCCAGAGGAAGCCAGGGAGCGGCGCGGGGCGCGCCGGTCGGCGGACTCAGTTTTAAGGGTTCGTTCTTTGGGAGGACATTATGGGTATTTGAGCCATAATGTGAAGTAGTGTTGGAATATGATTAGTAGCTATAAATACTATCTATTGTAAAGCTCTATGAATCAATATAATAAGGAGTACCCAAGTTGGGGAACCATGTAAATCTCTGTGTTAATTTTATACTGTCGTGTTGCGTGTGTGTGATCCTAATTATAACAGCACATCAACTGATTTAGGTACTCATATATACAGAGTTTCAATATAAGCTTTTCATTGACTACTTATTTTTCACTGGCTGACCACAAAAGCCTTGAATGTTGTTCCAATTGATAGATTTATTGGTCGAATTCCATTTTGTTTTTTTTTTGCTGGAATAAAGTTTATAACATATTTTATATTCTTATTTTGATTACATAAACTGCCACTCTCCAGATTCTAAGATCAGAGAACATTGAATTTGTCGTAGCTCCATATGAGGCTGATGCGCAGTTAGCATACCTGTCCACTCTTGAAGAAGAAAAAGGTGGAATGGCAACAGTAATTTCAGAGGATAGTGATCTGCTGGCCTACGGTTGCCCATCTGTAAGATTTCCACGGAACTTTTGTCTGTCCAAATGGAGGTTTACTTGTCTACTGATGACTTAAAAGTCTTTTCATTGAAGTAATAAAGTTGTCTTGTTTTGATTTGAATGGGCTGTGGGCAGGTTATGTTTAAGATGGACCGATTTGGCAATGGCGAGGAGATAGTGCTGGACAAGGTCTTCGATTCGGTAGCTTGTGTACCTTCCTTCCGAAATTTTGATAGAAACTTGTTCATAGGTAGTCACCTGTGTGACACTTATGCAACTTTTCTTAATATGTATATATTCTTATTTCTTAAGGACTTGATCTGGTTTAAGATTCCTCCTTCCATGAAACCATTCACTAAATCTAAAAATGATATCAAAACTGAATCCAAATCTGTTGTTAACATTATGTTCTACATGTACATAAAAGACCTTCCTTTGTCAGTATAATTGTGCTGTCATCAATTAAGCTATGAAAAATGAATTCTGTTATCTTAAAATTCATTTGATTTAAGGTAGAAGTTCATATTGCAGGTATGTGTGTTCTAGCTGGCTGTGACTTCCTTCCACCTATTCCAGGAATAGGGATGTCGAAGGCTTATTCTTTGGTCTCCAAGTATCGGAACTTAGACCGAGTAAGCATATTTTTAGTTCTTTTGAAAGGTGAATTGTTGTTGATTGTGTTTTATTTTTTCCTAATTAAGAGATGCATGTTGCTTCAGACCATTTGAAAGCTACTGTTGTATATGCATTCACATGAAAGCATATAAACTTGAAATCCATGTGCATTGTCATGAGATATTGCAAAGTTAAGAATTGTCTGTTTTGGGAAATTAGTAAATAAAAGAACTCTCAAGTAACTTTTACTACTTTGCAGTTTTGGGAATGGTTTAATTAAGTTTTTAAATCAGCTGTAAATTTGTATAAAAAGACAATCTACTGAATATAAGGATTAAGGTGTAGATATTACAAATCTAAAGAGAACTCTATTCGGTGGAAGGATTTTTTTTTTTTTTTTAAGTTTAACTTTTGAAATTTCCAATTAGTTATAATAGGAAATAAGCTACTAGAAATTGAAACAGATATAGTTTTACTAATACAATCTGCCTGTTTACTATGCAATTAGGGATGGACTTGAACTTCGAAGTCATGGGATGTTCATATTAATATACTACATGACATCTATATCCTTCTGCAATTGAAGGAAATTTTTTAAGTATAAGAAAACTTACAAAAGGATAGCTCAAGTTTTGCACTTAACTTTTGGTATTTAAATGTTTTCATTTTGTTGTAAAGCTTCAGAGATATAGGCATATAGCTGATTTACACCATCACATCCTCCTTATGAAGGTTGTCTTGGATGCCATATTTACAGGTTCTATCCATCTTAAAATTTGAGAAGGGAAATCAGGTGTCAGAAGATTACTTAAAATCCTTCAAAGAGGCGATGACAGTTTTCCAGCATGTCCGAATGTATGTACAATTGTTCATAAGCTGACATCCATTTTCTTCTCAAGTTTGCACTAGTAACATATGAACAATTTGCATCCACTGCAGATATGATGCCCTCTCAAAGAGCCTAAAACACATTAAAACTCTTCTAGAAACTATTTTGCAGTCTCCTACTGATGAGCTTGATTTTCTGGGGCCATATCCTTTCTTTTTGTTTATCTTGTCAATTATAGTTAAATGTTAGTGTCACACTAATTGTGTTAGTGGCTATGTCATATACTAGTTTTCCATGTTAGAAATAACTATCATAGGTGTATTCTAAATGTTATATGTGTCTCAAATTCTCGTTTGGGATCCGACTTTAGACCCGACCCCAGTTATTTTTTCGGCAGTTCGAAAGAAAAGAAAGATGAGATTTGGTGGTGGTACAGTAGGACTGAGGCCAAAGTCCATAGGCCACCACTAATAGGGGTGCGAGGGCAAAGCTCTTGCGGTATGGACCTATTATGTTATTCGGGTCTGTTATGTTTTTAACCCCGCATATATATATGTTATTCAAGATAGGGTTTCGGTATTCTTTTCTTTCTCAATTTTTGCAGCTTTTAGATAGAAATTCACAGATTGTACTCTCCACACTTTGATATAGTAATATCTTCTATCTCTCGCCTATTGTTTTTCCCAATTTGTTTTTTATACGTATATCTTGTGTTCTTATCTTTAGTTTTCTTTGTTGATTTTTGCGTTTGCCATAGTTTATTCTAACACTAAACAATTTTCTTAAGTTATTCATGTGCCATTTCCTTTTTTATTTGCTAAATGAAAGTATAACTTTTGCCTGAAAGATGGTAAATTGGTACCCTTAACTGTCATTAGAGATATATCTCCATTAATGGCTATTGCAATCGCTGAAGGTAAATTGGATCCGTGTACAATGGAGGCCTTCAATTACTTCCCAAGTTCCGAAAATCATCTGAATCTTACTACCTCCTTCCAAACTGACAGAGTCTTGAGACAAGAGACATCAACTATGTCTACTCAATAAAGTTGCTTTACTGTAGTTTCCTCCCATAAAACAGAAGTCAAAGAATTACAGGCAAGTTTCTTACCTTGTTTTATTTTCCAAACTACATTTTTGCAAATAAGCACTTAAAAATCTACACAGGGATCCATTCAAGTCCGGTAGCACATTATCATCCTCATTTTATTCTTTATAAATATGAAATTTGATATAAATGTTTTTACTGATTTAAAGGAAAAACAAATCTATGCTATGACTTTTAGTTGAAGGTCCAGCTATGCTCTGAATATTATTATGAATATAGTTGCTCAATGGCATATAGGAGGCACATGCAGTAAGGGAGTGCAATTGTCTCATTGACATTTTAAAAGAGAAAGAATTAACAGTTTTAAGTCTTTATTTGGCTTATTTGAGTTGAAGTGTTGTACATTATTTTGCAGCCATTATTTGGCTTTGCCCTCTTTAACAGAGCTTACTTTGTTCCTGGCCTATGGACCTCCTTCCCCTTTAGCCCCTACAACTTACCTCACTATCTCCACATTCTTTTCTTTCTTATCTGTCCTCTCAATATCTATTGTCCATTCATTTACATAAGTGAAATAGAGAGAAATTATTCCAATTTTCAAACCACCATTAAGAGATTATGGCCCAAAATGAGTTACGAAATACATGCGTATGATAGTTCATTCTGTGTAGTATTCATGTTTACAAATGAAATATTTTCCACATAGAAAGATGAGGTTTAGTGGTGGTATATGTTTTAGTAACTAGGGTTTCAGGATTCTTTTCTTTCTCAATTTTTGCCACTGTCGAGGAGAGTTTCACAGTTTGTTTTCTTCACACTTTAATATTGTAAATATCTTCAGCTATCGCCCGTGATTTTTCCCGATTTGAGTTGTCACATAAATCTTGTGTTCTTGTCTTTTAATTTTCTACGTTGATTTCTTTGTTTGCCATAGTTTGTTCTAACATATAGTATTGATGTTTATAAATGAATTTTTTTCCTTGTTATGGCAGTAATGGAACAGTGATAGACTCCACGGCACGCTTGCGTGAGGTGGTCGTCGCCCGGATCGTTTCTAGCAAAGTTGAATGGTGGATAGCTTGCAACACCTTAACCTCTCGCCTATATGTAGACGGTAATCTTGGTACAATTGCTCGCGTTTGGAAATCTGCGTTGAATGAACACCAACGACACCTTGAGCCCTCGCTTATATGTAAGCGGTAATCTCGGTACAATCGATGATTAGTGCGGTAGAAGACGTCACACACAACTATGTATTGTTGTATGATAAGTCAAAATTGAATCTCAAAAAAAAACTATAAATAACCTAGGAATTTTTCAAAGAACCAAAAGTAGAGAATAATCTCACAAGAGAAATTTTTTTAATCTGAATTGTTATCTATTACATAAGCTTTGACCCCTATTTATACTACTCAAAAAAATCCTAATCCTAATAACAAAATAAATAAATTACATAACAATTAAATTTAAAATTGGAATGTAAATCCTAAAAAAAAATCCTAATTAATTTAGTATTAAAACTAAATAGAATTCCTAAAATCCTTGCCGCCTTCGGAATTGCCGCGTGAATCGCCGTGCTTGTCGCGTTCGGAGATCTTCCATTGCCGCGTAACTAAACTGTCGTGTAATCCTTCTTGCCGCGTGAATGAATAAGTACTGAATAAGGAATAAGGAAAGCTTAATTGATTTGCATGATCTATTAACTTGGTGGCATGTAAAATTAATAATGTAATGAACTAGGAACCCGTGCCCACATGAATGTAATATTTATTCTTCTCAGGCATGCTGAATATATTAACTCTCCCCCACATGACATGCTTGTTGACTTAACAAAACCAAACCGTGGCCCACATGCTAAATATATATAATGCTTGCTCCATGACTGTAAAGCTTCTAGATTCCAAGAATTAGATTTCCTAAATTGCTAATTAGATATTAGCAATCAGATTGCCACATGAAACAAGAAATCCTCTAATTGGAATTATAGAATCCGTAGCCCACATGATGGTTGGAGTTGATTTGCATGGTTTGCATGGGCTGAATTAAATTGGTCAATTTGGTCATACTGATTAATTGACGAACAACTCTTTTATTGAATGTTCTTGAATAATTTTCAGCCCAGTTATTTAAAATTATTTGTTGAATTCTTGAAGCTTGAGTTGAGTCATTGTGGTCCGATGCAACAAGAGCCTGTTTTGGAAGAAAAGAAGCAACAACTATCAGGGTTGAACCAATGGAAGCACTTGAATGAATCTTTAGCACTCGAGAAATTGGTAATGCCTTTCAAAAGCGGTACCTTAGAAAAAATTATAATACTTCTTGATAAAAATGGATCAATCGTTCTTGACAACAACCCCTTCAAGAAAAGAAAACTAGATGAACTTGTGCTGGATGATCGCACGGAGAGTTTTATGGAACAAGAATCTGTGGTAGCTGAAGTTGAAAGAATAGAGTATCCCGGAATGTACACATACATGTAGGGTTGATCACTTTATATAAATGTACACATACATTTTGCATAATTCAGTAAAACACTATTCAATAACAATACAACAATACAATATCAATGTGCTCATGCTGTTGTCATGTAAAGTAATATAACAATACAAGAGCATAAGTAATGATGATTCACACTTTATATTGCTCCCGTATGTAAATGTTCATGAAACTGTAGCATACTTTGTGCTAGTATGCTAAAAGAGCAAATAATATCATCAGCATAATTTGTTTGTAGTTTATATCATGTTCAATATTAGATGTTTGCAATCAGATAATGGTGATATGTTTGTTTAAATTATTATCACAAGTTAAAACTATTGCTTATTCATAATCGATTCATCCACTTCAGAAAAAAATAAAAGGATCTGAATGAGATTTACAATGCTTTTATACCTTTTCTTAGGCTTGTTCAATATTTCTAGTTAGAACATAGAGATCTCATTATCAATATGCTCAATGTATACTCTTAAATTGTAGAATAGAATATTAGTTAGTGTGTCTCTAATTACCTGCCCTGTTATTCCTAGGTTTAGCGCTATGAACTGGATTCATCGCAAGATCTATCTTTACAATGTCACTTTTGGACTGTACATGTTGGATAGGTGGGAGCATTATCTATTCAGTATCCTTTTTCCCTATATTCACTTTATATAAATGTACACATACATGTAGAGTTGATCAGACATTTACATGTTACTCAGGTTTATGATTGCAGCATATTATTCAATTTTATGCAAATCCTATCAAGTAAAATTGAAGATAAAATTAAGTACAGAAATTTGAGTTTTCTGAATATATTTGTGATTTTCAATGTGTATTGTTTGTTTTTATGGGTCCTTAGAGAAAGTCTGCTAATAAATTTTGGATTTGATTTCCTTAATGTCATCAGATACTTTGGTAGTTGTATTGATGTGGTTTATTTTCTACAATGGGTCACGATACATAACTGAATTATGCAAAAGGTAGAACAGTACTCTATTCTCGGTTCTTTCTTATGTGTTACCCCGGAATCACAAAGAAGTGTGGATTCTAAACCTCCCAAGATTGCTGAAGGAAAAAGGAGAGGGAGAGGTGAAAAAAAGGTGAAAAAAGTTGATTGCCTTAGTTCAGAAAAAAAGAAAAAGAAAAACAGTATTTTAAATTTATTTTCTCGAGTGTAACTTCTTCCTATTTTTGTTTTATTGTAAATTATTTCCTTATTACAAGGATTTTGAATTAGGTTGAGATTGATTTTTTTCAAGGTTTGTTTGAGATTGGCTCATATGGTAAGCAAGTCGAGTTGAACAAGCTTGAACCTCCTAAAACTTAAATGTTGTATATACTTCCTCCATTTTAAAAGGGAAATGATATTTGCAGTGTTAATTATTCTAATTCAGTGCAAATTATGCAACACATAGTTATAATGTGTACATAATATCTTAGGAGTCCCCTTAAGGGTCTTGAAATCAACAAAAACTATGTCGAACCTTGAAGTTTAGCCTAATCTCCATTCAAAGTTACCGAGCAATACCAGGCAAAGTAGCCTATCACATTTGCTCCGTCATTGACCGTCTTCTTCAATTTCTTGAAGTAGGCCTTGTAGTAGTTGATCCTCAGGAAGAGCAATATTACCAGGGTCATTTGTGTGCAACCACTTACAATTTCTTCAATTAATTTCTTTATCTGTTAGAACATTTTTGTAATCTAACATCTTAATTGAATTAATTTTCTGCTAGTCAAAGATCTCAGCAGCCTTAGTTACATCATGAGTGCAAGTCCTCTTAGATACTTCCTGGTTTTCTTAACAATGAGCTTTCATAACATAATCATATATAAGACCTACTGCGAAACAAGCATAAATTACATATGACCACGAGGAATACAAGACCTTTCATAACTTAATCATAAAAATAATATAATAATCATCTTAATTAATCCATGAATAATCCTGAAAGTATTTCAGAGCTACTAAACAAAATCCTCAAATATAATTTTAATATCCAATCCTCAAACATTACCTTACTAACGGTGAAAATCAACTCTAATCAAGTATAATGAAGTCTTGAAACAACAACTACACACTACTCCCAGCTATTCTGTTTGCTAACTAATAGCGGCTTTCAGCTGCCATCTGTCTAATGGAGTTGGCTTCACTCCATTAACATTCTCTCCAAAGTTCCCTCAATTCTATATAATATCATATACGATTGAGCAAAATTGGTACTGTTAGATGCTGCTATTTGAGTGGTATTACCATATTTTAGCATATTTGATTCGTTATTTGCCTATTTCATTTCATTCCATGAAAAAAAAGGAAAATAAAAAAGACAAAAACTTCATCTTTAAGTCAAATTGTATTCCTCTAAATTCAATACATTTATCTACGCAATAATAGCATAACAAGTAGAAAGGACAATGACCACTACAATCTGCCACAAAAGACTCTTAAATATTGATTTAGCTAAAACATATGGTAGACCGAGTACCAAAACAAACTGTTGATGAATAAAACCATGATCATGACAATTTCTTACTTAAAGATCGGATAGTTTGAAGCATAGACCTTACCAATATCACTCCAACCTTTGATAGACCTAAAAACCATTGCAAAAACATGAAATATAAAAATATGTTAAAATTATTGAATAACTATTAGAGTTAATTTAGTAATAAAAAATATAAGTAAAATGAGTACTTTGATGTTTCAATTCCTTCTGTGATTTGCAAGGAAGTCAAGTTTGATTTTCTTGAGTGCAACCATAACATCTTTCATGTTGGACCTCTCTTCAGGTGAATCAGCAGTGCAACTCAAAGCCAATTCCATAATAAATGAGACACATTGTAGTTTCACGGTTATGTGTCCATCCTCTGGTTTTAGCAAGTTTGCGTCAATAACTTGCATTACTAAGTTAGGAAGTGAATCGTTTACCCAACGCTTCAAACTCATATCTCCAAGAAATTGTTCATCACTGGGCTTAGTTCTTGTAAATACTTCCATCAACATAATGCCATAACTGTAAACATCGCATTTTGTGGATACTAATCCTTCCGATCCGTACTCTAAATCCAACATCACAAATCAACAAGGTAAACAGAAAAGCATAGCTTGAGAATACAAATGAGCAAAGTTTTACTATTAGGAAAAAAGAACAAAAAAGGTTGAGGGTCACCTGGTGCAATATATCCAATTGTGGCTAGAGTCATGGTTTGTGCAATGCTCTCCCCCTCTCCCAATAACTTTGCTATGCCAAAATCACTCACACGTGCAACCATATCTTCATCTAGAAGGACGTTGTTGGGCTTAAGATCACAATGAACCACAGGCGTTGAATAACCATCATGGAGATAATCCAAAGCACATGCCACATCTATCATTAAGTCTATTCTTTGCAAAATATCTAAGAAATGGTTGTGGGAGTACAACCACTTCTCAAGACTCCCATTAGGCATGTATTCAAGTACCAATGCTTTGAAATCAAGGTTAGAGCAGCTACCAATGACTTTGCTGATATTTCGGTGGCGAAGGTTGCGTAATACTTCACATTCTACATCGAAACTCTTGAATCCTCCTTCTAGTTGCAGATTGAATACCTTTATGGCCACTAATGTCCCATTTGCAAGTATCCCTTTGTAAACTGAACCAAAACTACCCATGCCAACCAAATTACTTTCACTAAAGCCATTAGTTGCTCGTTGAAGTTCATAGTATGAAATTCTCATAGGGCCCATTATTTCTGACAATTCAATTCGCGTGGGGAGTCTAATTCTGTGTCCACGTCTTATCAACACAAATGCAAAGGCCAAGGTAAGAATTATCGATGCAATCACTAGCGAAATACATATAGCTAGAAGCACTCGCTTTTTCTTTGATGATCCATGAACAGAACTAGTATGGCATATTGGGACTTGAAACCGGGGAGCACCACACAACGCTTCATTCCATAAGAAAGATCGACTGTTGAAGCTTTTGAAAGGACCTTTACTTGGAATTTCTCCTCTTAAACTATTAGAAGATACATTGAAATATCTAAGATACAAGAGTGCCTCTAAGGACTTGGGAATCACACCAGAGAGGTTGTTATGAGACAAATCCAAATACTCTAAGCTCACTAAATATTTGAATGTATCGGGAATAGGTCCTTGTAACCTATTATTTGCCAAAGAAAGATTAGCCAAGTTTTGGAGCTCCCCAAGGGTGCTAGGGATGTCACCCGACAATCGATTATGTGATAGATCTATTAGCACAACAACCTTCAGATTTCCAAGTTCAAGCGGTATGTGGCCGCTTAAAGAATTTCTGGATATATTGACCTCCAAAACATCCTTGAGGTTCCCAAAGTTTCTTGGTAAGCTAGAGGTCAATCTGTTTGAAGAAAGATAAAGATATCTTAGAGAAGTAATATTTCCTAAGCATGCTGGCAATGGACCGGAAATCTGGTTTGCTGCTAAGCTTAAGGTACCCAAGTTTTGTAATTGACAAAGATAATCTGGCATGGATCCTCCTATCTTGTTCTCACCAAGGTCTAACTGTTGAAGCTTCGACAACCATTTTATGGCCAGAAGATTTTTTCCAGTCAATTCATTCCCAAATAGAGCTAATATTGTAATACTGCTTAAATTGCCAATTTCATTAGGTAAGGTTCCCTTGATTCCACAATTATTTGCATACAAACGTTTAAGAGAAGTGGAGAAATTTCCGATGGAAGCCGGAAGGTATCCATGCAGAGAATTACTATCTAAGGATAAGGATATTAAGTTTCTGCAATTGGTCAAGCCAGTGAGGAAGCTTAGTTCTGAAGATGAACTTTCAGTTATGAAATTGTTCTTGCCTAAACTTAGGAGTTCAAGATGTTTCAAATTTCCAAGTGACTTGGGAATTGTACCTGTGAATTTGTTGATAGAAAGGTCTAAAATCACGAGTTGAGTAGCATTTGAGATAGACTTTGGCAAAATCCCTGTAAGGTTATTCTCTCCAAATGCAATTGCTTTTAGATTGGGTAGCCTGTGGCCAAAATTGGATGGAAGTTTACCTGAAACGTGACTTCTAAATATTTGAATGAGTTCTAATCTTGAGATGTTGAAGATTGATTCTGGAATGGTACCATGTAGGTTAAGGAAACTTAACGCTAAATCCTTCAGATTCCAAAGGCTACCAATCTCTTGTGGTATAGTACCTGTCAAAAAACATGCAAAATTAAATGATCAACAAACACTGTTATTCACTTATTAATTGTATTCAAAATTAATTTGCAATAGGGAAATAGACAAATTTTATGACCAAGTTATTAAATTGCGACTAGAATAACAATTCAATGAGGGCAATAAATTAAATATATATTAATGTGAAATAAATAAAATAATATATATGTCAAATTATATAATAAAATATTAATGATTCTTTTGTTCCAAATTATAAGATCATTATTGACTTTTAAAAGTCAATTTGAGACATTTCAAATTCAAAATTGAGATGATTCATTGAAAATTATGAAACAATAAACCTTGCAATGAGTAGTATTTGTTAGATATTTCACGATATTCATCATTGTATTGACTAAAATTGAAGAAATTCACTGGATGGAGTAATTTACAAAAATAAATAAATTTGGGTGTATTAATTTAGAACAATGTTTGAAGCAATAATACGTAATAAATGTGTATTTATCTTTTATATAAACAATATGCTATTTATATTTAAAGTCATGTATTACAGCAAATGAGGTTTTAGCCTAGTAGTTAGAATTGATACCTTATAATTTTTAAGTCTCGGGTTCTAATTTATTCCAAATATAACGAGTGTTCAATTTTATATTTGAAATCATTTTACAGAATTTTAAACTTAAAAAATATAAATTGATTTTAAGTTTCTGAAATAACAAATTTAGTAATTAATAATATTTTCTATATAGTTTACAAAATTAATTATTCTATTGACTATAATCAAATGGATTAATATCGTTATATCAATTCTTAATTTGAAAATGTCACATATGGATTCTTATATATATGGGCTTGAATTATTTATAGGTTTGGCTGAAGCCAATGTGCGAAAGGGAGTCATACAATCCCAACAAGTTGCTGGCTGCTACATAGAATTTTTTTCTCCAAAAAGTCAGTGCAGGTCGTTGCCTACATTGACCATTAACTAGATCCGCTCCAGATTAGATTACGATTAACGTAAAACTCTAAGCAATACGATAAAATAAATTAGTGTGCAGCCCATCTCACTTCTCTTCTATCGCATAAATCCACATACGTCGATATTTATTATCAAAACAAATTTATAATATTGTTTTAGTATCTTTGGGACCATACGTTAGGGCAGAATTCCAAATTAACTCTTTTTCCTTTTTTTTAAATTAAGAGAAACAATTATATTATAAATCATCAAATATCCGATCCAAAGCAGAGTACAAAAATAGGCCTCGGCGCCTTTACTACTAATACACACTCTAGATCGCCCTGAAAAAAGGCATTTGGTTGGATTGGATCGGATGAAGTTGACATTTTTGGGAAGTTGGGAAAGTTCTATATAGAAATAAATTGTATATATACAACACGAGTTACATTGCAACTTTAATAATATCCATGCTTATAAGATCATTATGACATGTGAAAGTCAATTTAAAATATTTTTAAACTCAAAAATTGAGATAATTCACTATACATTATGAAATAATAAATTTTACGATAAATAATAATTTTTAGATAGTTTACAATATTCATCATTGTATTGACTAAAACTAAAGAAATTCATGTCAAATTTGAATTTGAAAATGTGTTGGGTTGAGTTTAGAAAGTCAATAATGATCATATATTTCGGATTATTAAATAACACCAAGTTGCAATGCAACTATAACTATAACTATATGCAAACTTTTTTACTATTGAACTTCCCGATTTTCCAAAATCTCAACTTCATAGAATTTGAATCTCAAAAAAACAAGGGCAAACCAAGATTCAAAAATATCTTTTAGTATAGTCCAAATATATATGTCAATACCTTTCAAGTGGTTGGAATCAAGATCCAAATCCTGTAGCAGAGTTAAGTTTCCAATCTCTCTTGGTATAATTCCATTGAATTTGTTTTCAGCTAATGACAAAATTTGAAGCTCTGAGCATTCATGTAGACCTGATGGAATTGGACCAGAGAGTTGGTTGTAAACCAGATAAAGCCCTTGTATTTTCGGAATCCCGTGACAAATATCCCTTGGAAGATTACCAGACAGTCTATTATTTCTAAGAACAAGATTGCGCAACGTAGAAATGTTGAAGACAGTGAGAGGAATAGAGCCTGAAAGCTGATTAAATTGCAAGTCCAACACTTGCAAGTTTTTAAAACTACCAAAATCCCTTGGAATATTTCCTTGTAGATGATTTCTCCCTAACCACAACCTCTCAAGCTTTGATAAATTGGATAAAGAAGGTGGAATGGTGCCAGTGAAACTGTTAGAGTAAAGAAACAAGTCTTTAAGATTTGGTAATTTACTCAACCATGAGGGGAGCTCCCCTTCGAAGCTATTGTACAGAAAATATATTTCTTTTAATCGACGCAAGTTAGACAACTCTTTGGGCAGGCTACCATTGAAGCTGTTGTTAGTGAGATCAAACGAAACAAGAAACGAGAGGTTTCCAATTTCTGGAGGAATGGTGCCAATTAGGCCCATGTAAGAAAGATTTAAGGCCATGACGCGTCCATGGCGAGTGCTACAAATGACTCCAACCCAACTGCAGCAAGACGCTTGAGTGATGGACCAGTTGGTTGTCAAGATGTGGTTAGGGTCAGAAATGATGTGGGATTTTAAGGCCAAAAGAGCAGATTGATCGGTGGTGATGTTAAGGGATACATGATGATGAGTACTTGTGGCTGAGCAACTCCTAAAAATGGTGGTATGATCATATTCTAACAACAACACTACCACATAGAAGCTGAAGCAAATAATTGTCCTCATGACTTTTTAATTTTATGGTCAACACTATGAAATTGCAAACAAGGCATGTTGCAAAAAAGAAGTATATATGGTGTTTTAGAAATTGTATTCTTTTCATGTCCAAAAAAAAAAAAATTGTATTTTTTCCCATATATGCATTGGTCAAAATAAAAATGAGGAAAAAATAAAAACAACCAATGAGAAAGAATAGGAAAATTAGTGTTGTTTGGATTGAACCAGCTATTGCAGTCACATTCATAGTGCAAGTCTCTAGTGGCTTGCATTGAAATAGTTGTGGCAAAATGATGAAACTGTCCCCCAAAATTTGCAAGGATTTCAATTTACGCCTATATAGTCAATTGTATCTCCAAAGTTTTTCAAAAAAAAAATAAAAAATATTGTTCCATTCAATTTTTCTTCAAAAATTAGCACGTGCCATTCACATGTACTCCTTCCATTCGACTTTGATAGTATATTCGATATACTTTCTTATAGTAATAATTTTGTGCCTATATGTAATAAACTTAAGAATAAGTTTGAATTCTAAATTAATATAATTAATTTGACCATTAAAAATCAATTAGAACAAATAAAGCTAGACAGAAGGAGTAGTATTTATAAGCATTGACTACTTTTACGGTATTTGACTCCATAAAAATGTGTAGACTTTTACAATACACATTTCAATTAAGATTAAATTCAATATAAAAATATGGGTTAAATATACACTTACCCTTGTGGTAGAGTTAAATTCAATATAAAAATATGGGTTAAATGTACACTTACCCTTATGGTAGAGGTTCCAAACACCGTCACCCATGTGCTACAAACCCGATCACTAATACCCCTTGTGGACCTGTGGTAACCCAAAAATAATCACCCGTGAGTTACACGCAAATATAAAAATTTAGGAAACAGAAAAACAAAATTAAATCAACGAAACAAAATAAACCCCAATAGATAAACAACGTATATTACCAAATCTTGCTTTAGAACGAAATAGAAATCGAAGCTAGGATGTGATAAAGGGGAAAGGATTATCGGCGCCGAGTAATCGGAAGTTACCTTATTTATTTGCCCTTTTAATCGTTGATTTGGCCGACGATTGGACCGTAAGTTCTCTTGGGAAAACCATTGTTAAAAGTTTAATTGATTATTTATGGAAAGGATATTTTTTTATTTGTCAAATTTGTTTTAATCTTTTTTTTACTGTTTTTATTTGTCATATTTATTTTATTTGATTCATTTTGTTTAGTCACTTTTCGTTTTGTGTTTTTAATGGTTTTTTTTTTAATTTTATATTTTCTTTAAATTAGGTATTATTTATGTAAAACATTTGCTCTTTTTAAAATTCATTTTGATTATTTATATTGACACACCATCAAAACTCATTATAATCTTATAATTTCAAATGGAAATTGAAATGCACTTGGTCATTTATATTTTCTATGAGAGTAATAAATATTTAAACCTTTTAAACTTTTTTTATATAAAATAAATGTTTAATTTTTGAATTTTAAATGTTGAATGAGAAAAGAACTAGGTGAAGAGTAATATTACTTTAATAAATACGGGTTAAATACATATTAAATATGAATTCAAAATATATGTAGAAGATCAAAATATTTAAATAGTAGTCAAAATTGCGCTATTTTTATGATCAACACTATGAAACATATGAACTGGAGTTTATGTTATTGAACACAAGGCATGTTGCAAAAGGAAGTATATATAGTTTTTTAAATATTGTACTCTTTCCCTTATATGCATTGATCAAAAATAAAAATGAGGAAAAAAATAAAAAAAATCAATGAGAAAGAATAGGAAATTTAGTGTTGTAATTTGTAAGCATTGAGCTAGTTGTGACAATTATAATTTTATAATACAAGTTTCAAGTGCTTTTAAGTTTGTTTTTTTTTTGATGATGTGGAGTTCCAGGTTGCAACCCGACTAATCTCCCCAGCTCGGTGCCAGTGCTTTTTTGCTTCCCAGCGTGCGCTTAAGGGGGACCGTGGCCAACGTTACCTTTGCAGGCTTAACAATTTTTATTCGATTCACGCCAATTACGCTCTCATACTCTTTCTTTTTTCTAATTTATGTTTTCTCCCCAACTTTCAAGCGTTGATCTCGGTGGCCAATCACATTCACATTTTTTGTTGATTCTCCTTGTGGAAATAATTATCCTACAACTACTATTGCGTGTTTTACATCACTTATTAAGTCATAAATATAGAGGATTTGAGTCCAATTCTTGTCATCAAAGTCAAGCTTGTAGTTTAATACTAACCAAATAATTCAGAATTCTATGGCAAGTTGTCCAAATTCATCACTTATCTTTGATTAGGCTCAAAATACTTTAAATTCATTACTTCTTTTTTTCTCTTCCAGCAAAATAAAAACCAGAAAACAAATTTTGAGTTGCTCTCGGGCTATTAGATCATCATGAAGATATCTACTAACATCACATGTGCACATGTGTGTTTTGTTTCTGTCTTCAATATAACTATTATGCTGCAGATTAACACCGTTTAAAACAATTAATTCGAACACTTAAAATTCACGTATAGTTTGTTCGAATTTTCACTAATATTTATTCTCTGTCGTGGATTGAGTTAGTATCACCCAAACTTTGCATAACAAAGGTCTGGGTTTTGAATCCTCTACCACTAATTGTATCACTTTGTAATAATAATGACTTAAAAGTTCAAAAAATATCAAAAATATAAAAAAAAAAAAAATCCACTAATATTCAAATACAACTTCCCAAAGCAGCATTATAGCACTCCCCCGTCCCCAAATTAGAATTATATTTTTCTTTTCAATCCGTTAAAAAGATATACATTTTTATTTTAGAATTATAAAATGATGTGATATTTTTAATTTTATCATTAATTTTTTACTGTAATGTATAGCATCACTCCCACAACTAAATTTTTAGCTGGCATTACCTCCGTTCTCGTAATTAAGTCCCATTTGATGTTGGTTCTAATTAATTTTGCAATATTTTAAAACTCAAATTGTGATGTGAATTATTTTAATGTTCGAAAAAAGTTTTTTGTATTTAGTAATATTTTTTAAGAATTTTATAGTATTAACTATTTCATTAGTTAAAATCAAATAAACTCATATTCAATTTAATTTTACGAATTGACTATTTTAAAAAAATAGAAAAATGATATATATTACGATATTATGTATCGACTTTTTTTTATTGTCAGTTACATGAATAACTATTAGTGATTACTTTTTAATCAGATATGTAATATAGTGGACTAATCTTATAATCTAATCTAATCTTATGTATTAATATACGACACAATTATAATTTAATAAAAAAAATTCATAGAATCTATAGCATGACTCAAAAAATTAAATGAGATTTTTTTGTGAGATTGGAAGAGTATTATATAAATGATGCATCGCAAGTTCCGTATAAATTACATCTTAAAGAATTTCTTTCAAATTTATTAAAATTTCATATACGTAAAATTTGGCGTAAGATTTAACCTTGACTTGAATATAGTCCACGAAAAATTCCATTACAATCTAGATGCCTTTACTTTGGCGGGTCTTCCATTCTTAGTATGTGGTTAAGCCAAAATTTCCTCTCCTTTAAGGTCAGTTTCACAAGTCGATAGGTCTTAGCTATTGTTTGATAAAATTGAATAAAATTTTTTAAATGTATAATAGATTCTGAATGAGTTGAATGAAGTAAAAATTCTGAATATATAATAAAATGATGTGTTTGATAACTGTCTGTCTAAAACATCTGAATACGTGTATTTCACTATTTTAACCTTCTGAACTATTATGAACAAATTTATTATGTAATTATAAATAAACAATATTATCTAAAAAAATTAAATATAAACTTGTGAATAATCTTTGATGAAGTATACTATTAGTAATATAATTTTAAGAATAAACACTAAATTTTTTTAATAACATTCTAGCAGTTCATAAAACCAAAATAAATGACTACAACAACATTCATTAAGTTGATTATTGACCAATTTGTTAAAGCAAAAAATCAAAAAATAACTTGTACATAACAAAATTTATTACAATAGTAAAAAAAATAAAGATGGTTATTAAATGTAATTTTTAATTGTCTATGAGGGTAAATAGCTAAAAATATCATTCAACATTACTTCTTATTGATTCGGTCACAATTTTCTAGATGAATCTTTCAGACACATTTAGATGCATTCAGAGTTTAAAAATAATAAAACAAATGGTCTGAATGACTTATTCGGTCAGATTCAGAGTCATTCAGATGTAAACAAATAAACCCTTAGTCTAGTGGTTAAGACTGAGATACACAATCTTTAGGTCTCAATTCTCACTCATGTGAGTTTATTTCTTTCATTATAAGAAACTGGTGTCCTCTTTATGTGAGGTTTGTTTGGTTGTTAGTTTATTTCTTCCTCAATAAATGTGAGAGCCAATGATCTTGACTTATTCTAAAATTCCGTGTAAAAAACAAAAATAAAGTAAAATTTGCTGTCTTTAATTAAACTCAAAAGTGAGAATTGAATTTGGCAAATTCATCCCATGATCCAAAATTGAGTCCAATTTTAAATTTCAATTTTATATCAAGACATTTTTTTGGTAGATAAAATTTATTGTATTTGAGAACATCCTTATGAACACGCAGAGAGTAAAACAAAGGAGTCTCCTTTTGTCTCCCCAACTTTCAACCCTTGATCACGGTGGCCAATCGCATTCACATTTGAGAAGGAACTTGAGGAGTTTTCGTTGATGATTCTTTCTTATGGAAATAATTCTCCCGCAACACTTTAAAGTCATAATTTGAGTCCAATTCTTGTCGTCAAAAAGCTGAGCTAGTCTTCTTAATGTAGAAAGCAGAATAAATGAAACAATAAACATGTGGGCAGTGGGCCAATGATCTTGACTTATTGAGATACGTTAAGAATACTTTAAATTCATCACTTTAAAAAGCTGAGCTAGTCTTCTTAAAATCAAGGTTGTTAAACCCGGACCGGACCGCCGGTCCGACCGGTAAAAACTGGAACCGGTTAGTACTCCGGTCCGATTTAAGCAAAAAAACCGTTTTTGGTCAAAACTCGGTGACCCGACGGTTGGACCGGTCGACCCAGTGACCCGGTAACCGGGTCACCGGTTTTACCGGTTCCCTACCTCACTTTTTTTTCTTTTTTTCTTTTTTTTTTGCTTTCTAGTTTAAACCTTGGAATTTGACTGAATGCATCCTATCCTTGATTTGAGTTTTGAGTTACAATCATGATTTAATATCTTTCTTTTCATATAGATTTAGTATTTATTCGAATCGTATAAAGTAAACATTGTACAAATAGATTTAGTTTTTTTATAACGAATTTGATTGAATGTATTCTAGAGATATTTATGTTTATTTGTATTTGATTTTATCACTCTTCAATTTTGAATTATGATCATGATTTAATATCTTTATTTTTATATAGATTTAGTATTTATTTGAATTATATAAAGTAAATATTGTACAAATAGGTTTAATTTTTTATATAGATAAATTGATTAATTTTACATATTTACTAAATATTATATATAATATATAATAATAATTAATATATTTAATTATTTATTAGTTTTTATATATTAATGATGTCACCGGTTCAATAACGGTCTGACCACTGGTTGGACCAGTGACCAATCCACCTGGTACCCTTTCCGGTTCGATGAGCGGTCCGAATTTGAGAACACTGCTTAAAATGAAAGACTAACCAAATAATTCATCACTTTAAATTTTGACAGGACTCAAATACTTCAAATCCATTACTTCTTTTTACATGCCTTTGCTTTGGTGGGTCTTCCACTCTTAATCAAAGCCTAAATTTCCTAAAACAATAAACATGTGGGGCAATGATCTTGACTTATTAACACGTAAAAAACACGGATTAACACGTAAAAACAAAGGAATTACAACACTAAACTCAAAAGTGAAAATTGAAGTTGGCAAATTTATTCCATGATCCAAAATTGAGTCTAATTTTAAATTTCCAAGGATTTGAAGAAAAACATAAATAAATTAAAACTGACTTGATCAAAGATCAACAATATCGAATTTTAATTAGTAGATAGTCTGGTACATTAGTTTTCCTAATTTTTATAATGAACTGTCATTTGACATGTTTTAAAAAAATTATAAATATTTTTTTTCTAACAAAATTATGTGTATGATTGTCGTTGTTAAATACTATTGGACTAATTCAATTCACGTATAATATATACTGATCAACTGACAACAAATATATACTAACAATAATTTTGTATTTTTTTCTTCTTATATATGTAGTAATACTCCTTTATTAGAGTTTCTTCTAAAATTTAGAGCAGAAGTTTTTGGTGGATTACAAGTATATCTAAACTGAACATGATTATATTTTGGTGTTTTGTAGTTCTAGGAAAACAATTTCAATATTACTAGAGACATGAGTTCAATAACACTTTTAAATGAAACAAAAAATTTATGTTTTTGAGTAAAAGTTAAATACCGTGTAGTTTAACGGTACCCACTAGGACACTATCCCTTTCACCAACTAGTAGGTGTGACGAAAAAAATAGAAAAGAAAGAAAAGAAGAAGTTTTTTTTTTTAGAAAATGAGAATCAAATTTGAGACATAAAAATTACAATAGATAAGTCTTATTACTAGGCTAAGAACTTATCAGCAAAAAAGAAAAAAAAAAAAGAAGAAACTTAATTAACCAAATTCCCGTGTTAAAAAAAATAAAAAATTCTGAAGACATGGAAAGCAAATCGAATAGTTATTTATTTATTTATTGATAGAATGTTAGTAGACGTTTTATTGATTTAGTGACTAGGAAGAAAGAAAGAAATAGTGTGTGGGCTCCTATTGTCCTAGTAATAAGTAAGGGAGAAGACTTTGTGAAGACCAAAACGGACGAATCAACTTGTATAATGAATGTGTAATTTAATATATAGTTGTAACATGGTAATAAAATTGTGTTGTTATACTTGAGAATATTATGTTATTTTATCTTATATTATCATCAATAAACAAATGATTATTTTTGTGAATTTTTTTTACAAACACTTTTTGTGTTATGAAGCTATTAAGGTTTGTAAACACTCTTAGATAATATATTTTTTCAACAATTTTTTTTCAGAACTGAAAAAAAATCAAAGTACTTTTTACAAATGTTTTCTATTGATCGTGGATAAGAAAACAAGGGTTGCAAATTCGATCACTCGCATATGTGCCTCGCACGGGGTATCAAGTTATTTTATACTAATGAAATATAAACAAATTTAAACTGTCAAAATGTATACTTATTTACGTAACAATTATATTTTGACTATGGTGCTTCACAACATTGAATAAAGTAAAATTGCATTATCTTATATTTGCTGTAGGCACCCGAAATTTTGCACATGTTCTCTAACCATGGCAGGAGGGCCTCATTTCACCCCAATGTCAAGATATCCAAGCGAAGATTATGAAGCTCAGAACAAGTGTACAAAGCTATCACGATGATCTCCGAGCAACGGACTACGCAAGGCAAGACGATTGACTAGCCGACATCTACAAGAGGATAAAAAATTTTTCTAACAAAATTATGTGTATGATTGTCGTTGTTAAATACTATTGGACTAATTCAATTCACGCATAATATATAATGATCAACTGACAACAAATATATAGTAATAATAATTTTGTATTTTTTTCTTATATATGTAGCAAGAGTTTTTGGTGGATTACAAGTATATCTAAACTGAACATGATAATATTTTGTGTTTTGTATTTCTAAGAAAACACTTTCAATATTACTAGAGACATGAGTCCGATAACATTTTTAAATGAAACAGAAAATTTATGTTTTTGAGTGAAGTATTGTTGACCGAATCACTAGGACTATGAAGAATTCTATAACTAATTATATTTTAAAATATCATTTTATAAAGTAATTTGTGTATGTTCCTTAAATAGCGGACTAAGCACAGATATAATTAATGACAACATTTACTAAAAAGTAAAAGTTAAATACCTTGTAGTTTAAGGTACCCACTAGACCACTATCCCTTTCACCAACTAGTAGGTGTAACGAAAAAAAAAATAGAAAAGAAAGAAAAGAAGATTTTTTTTTTAGAAAATGAGAATCGAATTTGAGATATAAAAATTATAATAGATTAGTCTTATTACTAGGCTAAGAGCTCATCAATAAAAAAAAGAAAAAGAAGAAACTTAATTAACCAAATTCCAGCATTAAAAAAATAAAATATTCTGAAGACATGGAAAGCAAATCGAATAGTTATTTATTTATTTATTTATTAATAGAATGATAGTAGACGTTTTATTGATTTAGTGACTAGGAAGAAGGAAAGAAATAATGTGTGGGCTCCTATTGTCCAAGACTTTGGGAAGACCAAAACGGACGAATCAACTTGTACAATCAATGTGTAATTTAATATATAGTTGTAACATGGTAATGAAATTGTGTCGTTATACTTGAGAATATTATGTTATTTTATCTTATATTATCATCAATAAACAAATGATTCTTTTTGTGGATTTTTAGGGACACTTTTTGTGTTATGAAGGGAGTGTTAGGGTTTGTAAACACTCTAAAATAACATATTTTTTTCAACAATTGTTTTTCAGAACTAAAAAAAAAATCAAAGTACTTTTTACAAATGTTTTCTATTGATCGTGGATGAAAAAAAAACAGGGGTTGCAATTTCGATCACTTGCACTCGTGCCTCGCACGGGGTATCAAGCTTGTTAATACTAATGAAACATAAACAAATTTAAACTGTCAAAATGTATACTTATTTACACAATAATTATATTTTGACTATGGTGCTTCACAACATCGAATAAAGTAAAATTGTATTCTCTTATATTTGTGTGGGCCCAAGTGCATATTAGGGTTCACATGACCTAATTAGATTAAATGTACAAATTAGGGTTTACAGAAAATGTACAAATTAGGGTTCATGTGACCTAATTAAATGTACTAGACCCGGGGAAGTCTCCACTTGTTCCAAGGCAGAAGACTCGTGGATGCGAACCATTTTGGGAATTGATTGAGGGATTGGATTGGTGGCTAGAAGAACAGGGCAATTTGGGCATTACTTTAATGATTAAAGGATATTTCTGGAATTTTCCCTATAAAACATAACTAAAGGGTATTTCTGGAATTCTCCTTAAAACATGTGTCTGGCATGTGACTATTTCCCAGGCAAGCTCTATAAATAGTCCCTCTATTCTAAAAAGAAGGGATCGCTCTCAAGACATTATACTTGGACTCTTGAAAGCTCAATACACTTGGAACTCTCTCACAACTCGAAGACTCAAGAAGGCTCTTGGAATCCCTGCTACCCTAACCCGGTTTCTGGATTCTAAGAGTTCTGCCACGTGTCATTGGAGTAATTGCTCACCTGTTCTTCTCCCCTCTTCAATCAATCAATCAATTCCGTATTCTTCGTGGATTTCTCTCCTCTCCAGCCAATACGAAACCCTAACCCTAGCAAGGTGTAATTTCTGTACCTACATTTATTTGGCGACTCTGCTGGGGAGGTGTAGAATTCGTGAAGGGTATGCCCACAACTCGAAGTGGGAGAATTACAGGAAGAGTTTCACCGACAACAAGCATCACTTCACCAGATCCGATTTCAGGGCAAGTAAATCCAGTGCTCCAAAGCGCGAATCTGGATTTTGATCAACCTATCTTAGAAGACGTTTCGGAAGGAAGCTCAACATCACCTCAAATGGCTGATCAACAACAAACCAGCGCTAGACAGACAAACGCAGGAAGGCAAGGTGAGGAAGTAACTGGAGCGCAGACGACTGCGAATGCTGTGCAGATGGAGATGCTCAAGGCATTACAGGAGGCACGAGAAGGCCAAGGGATGATGATGGCCATGATGTTGGAAATGCAGAGGAAGTAGGAAGAGATGGAGAATTTCCGTCAGCAGTTGATGCAAATCCCCACTTTCAGGGCTATGTTCCCAGGAAGTTCGCAGGGGGAACGAGCAGAAGTGGAGGACAACAGCAACAACAAAGAGAATCCGACTGTGCCTCCAACAACGGAGAGTCAGCCGATTCCAATCATCCACTTGGAGCCCCAAAACAGCGGTGATGTGCCGCAACTCAGATTGGAAGTGAGTCAACCTCAGCCCAACATCATCCCGACCACTCTCCCAGTATTTTCACAAGTGCAGATACCGACCATCCCGAGCCACATCCAACGAACAAGTCGACAAGCACCGCCGATACAAACTGTGCAGGATGCAAGTGTACACCAGCCAGTTTCCTTATCATACGCACCGCCTATGCATCAGTACATCACAGCCCCTCAAAGAGTCCATACCACGAGCCAGTATATGACGAAGGATGATATGATCGATGTGATCAATCAATTTCGTAAGCAGACATCCCGACCTTCAGAGTTGGACTTTACTCCACCCTACCCGGCACATGTACGGAGACAACCGTACCCGGCAGGGTATATTGAGCACCCCCCGCAGTTCCCAAAGTATAACGGGGAGAAAGGGAATGCCAGGGAGCATATTGCCAGGTTCGTGGAGTCGATGTCTCCATGGTTGGGTTATGATGAGGTGAATAACCATAATCTGTTGATGAGGGAATTTAACAAGACTTTGACGGATAGTGCCTTCAGTTGGTACTACAATTTGGAGAAGGGATCAGTCCATGATTGGGATGATCTGAAATTGCAATTTTTTAAGAAATTTTTCTATGTGCAGAAACAGGTAACTATTGTAGAACTGATGCGATTCGAGCAGAACCCGAATGAGGAGCTGTCAGATTATGTGGACAGATTCAGGGCCCAAGCACAGAAGTGTGCCGAGCCAATTGAAGAGAAAAACTTGGTTAGCATATGCAACAATGGTGCTCTAGACTCCTTCAAGCCCCATCTCATTACAAAGGCCTGTGATTCATTTGCAACCCTCTCATCCTTCACACAAGATTTGGGAGGAATCGTGACAGTGCCCATCAACCATGCGATGGTTACATGGAAGGGTAAGAGAACAACAACTGTGGCTTTGGCTGACTCTCAGTCAAACCCACAAGGGGGCAAGAGGGAGAAGAATGAGCGAAATTTTGAACAAAGTAAAGGAAAACTTGGGGGCAAGTATACCAGGATGTCAGTTCCAGAGGCTATCACATGCAGTGAGAAGGCATTCAGGGGCCTGTACGAACAATGGGTTTAGCACGGAGTGGTAAAACCCCCAACGCCTAAATTTGTGGTGACGGAAGAGATGAAAAGAAGACCAGATTTCTGTGTGTACCACCAGTACGCAGGACATTCCACTATGGACTGTTACAGTATGCGGAGGATATACCATGAGAAGCTGGCAGCCGGAGAAATCGAACTGTGAAAAGAAAAACACCGTGTATGAAAAGCCACTTCCAAACCACAAAGGAAAAGAAACATGTAACATTATTACCCATGGTGTAGCCCAAGAGGTCGGAAAAAAAAAATCACCCAAGATGGTGGTCCACTAGAAAATGGTGGTTGAAGTACTCAAGAGTATCCATTGCCAAGAAATTGGATGACCAAGGGAGGAGACACAAGAATTGACGAATTAAAAATCCACCCACGATGGTGGTCAAGTCCTCGTGGATTGCACTTGCCAAGAAATTGGATGACCAAGTGACGAGGCATGCAACTTAAGCCCTTATGAAACCCTATACGCCAAACAATTGGCACGACGTACCAAGGGATAAGGCACAAAGTTATACTTTCAACTTTAAAAGTAATCGAGGCACCTGATTATAAGTCCTCAAAGTTATACTTTCAAACTTTAAAAGTAATCGAGGCACCTGATTATAAGTCCTCAAAGTTATACTTTCAACTTTAAAAGTAATCGAGGCATCTGACTATAAGTCCTCAAAGTTATACTTTCAACTTTAAAAGTAATCGAGGCACCTGACTATAAGTCCTCAAAGTTATACTTTCAACTCTAAAAGTAATCGAGGCACCTGACTATAAGCCCTCAAACCCGAGAAAGTTACACTTTATCTCTAAAAGTGGCGAACGTTATGCTTTATCCGACAAAAGCAAAATCTATTATGATTATCTTTATGAAATCTTTTGAAACATTGTGCTTTTCGTTAAAAGCAATATGATTATTAATAAAAATGTCAAACTTTCACTTATACTTGAATATTCTTTGATTTTAAAAGTATGGATTCAAGTGTTAGTTTGCGAGAAATCGAAAAATTGCATGTTTACTCTCATTATTATGAATATTGTTGTCTTGGAGTATTAATTTGAATAACTTATGATTCAGTACTAAACATTGGGTCTTAAGGAAAAAATTCAAGTTACAGACAATCACTAATGTTAAAGAAACTCTACTATGATAAATGACATATAAATGAGTTCTTTGATACAGGAAATAACAAAAAGCTACAAAAAGCCATACCTAGAAGTAAGGAGATCCAGCCCAGCACGAAAAAATATTCATCGGGAGAGGAGCTGCACAAATCACGGGCTTAGAGAATGCCTGTAGCTCCACGACATCTTTGTTGTTGGGTGGATAGCCGAGGTCACTAAAAGGCGAGGTGACAGAATCAAGATGAAGAAAGCGAGCTCCTCAACGGGCAAAGAAAGTAAAACATCGATGCCCCCACCCAAAGAACTAGCAACTATACCCTCTGTAGACACCCAAATTTTGCACTTCGTATGCTAACCTTGACAGGAGGGCAAAATCGTCAATTGAACCCGCCTGCGGGAGCAAAAGAATCTGCATAAGTGCGAAGACTGGACGCCGCCGCGACAAGTTGCAGTCAAAATCAACGTGACGATAAAGCCATCTGAAATGAGCATTTTCGGATAATGTGTCACGTCCCGCAGTAATTATCGGACTGCAAAATACAGGCATTTCGGATAAAACTGACAGCGCGACGCCAGAATCGAGGTGCGGTGCGGGAACCGAGAAGAATTAAATAATCAAAGTGGCTGGCGTGCTGGGTAGAAGGCAGGCGGCCAGCCAGCCGCAGATTGATCTGCGGCCAGCCGCAGATCAATCTGCGGCTGGCTCTGGCCAGCCTATAACAACTCATTTCAGCATACAGGGAGAAGAGAGAGGAGGAATTCAGCAGATCCGAGAAGAAGAAAAATACAGCAGCAAGAAGTTCGAAAATTGAGGAAGAAATAGCATAGATTTGCAACAAAAATAGGAGTGAAAGAGAGAAAAAAAAAGAGGAATAATATTCTTGTGAATTAATTGTATCACATATATCTTTTCTTCTATCCGAATAGACAAATTTACATCCATTTGGATTTCATTTGCAAGGTAAAAATCTCCTTATTTTTGCAATTTCTATCACATCATTTGGTCAAATTAAATGTAGTTTTCATGTAATTTATGATGGAACAATGAATTAGGGATTATTGGTGAGGGTTCCATCGGAACAAAATTCTTCCTAATAACCCAATGATATTTATTCGTTGATTTTTTTTTGTTTGTTTTACGATGTTATATTTGGCATAGTTTCTTTTAGATCGATATTTTAGGATGTCTTGGTATTGTTAGATTATCCGTGTTGGTTATTTCTTGTAACATCCGATTGTGGGTGTGTGGAAATTTGGTTGTGAGCCTAGGAAAGCGACCCCGTGGTCCAAATCCGATGATGGACGTTTTTTTTATGTAAATAGTAAGAATGATGTAGCTTCCGTAGTAAATCTGTAATCGTCGGGCCTTAAAACGACGCTAAGGCGAGAATCGGGTTTAAGGCCCCGTAATAATGAAACATGTGATTGTTGGCGTTCGGGGATATTTTGATGGCTTACATGCCCGTGAATACCTCCCTACGCGTTTGATATTTAATTCGATTTGTAACACCAAACAAAAGGATTTCAAAGCCAAAACAATAAAGATTTTTCTAAAATCAATCAAAGTAGGATATTAGCATCACGAGGCTAAAAAATTGGAAGTGTTAATAAATGTCGATTTCTATTAAACGAGAAGGCCAAGGGAAATTATTGTCAAACATCCCAAAAAGCGGTTTTATGAATGAACGAAATGTTTTGTTAAACCTTGATACATAGGGCGAAAGAGATCTTAGAAATTGCCCATCATTTATGAAAGCAACGTATAAATCTCGATTCCTATTTGGGCTAAGGTTTAACAAATTCATGTCTTCCCAAAACAACGCTTAATAAAAATCTCATAACTTTTTGCCATTTAAAATCAAACATTTCCCATAAAGAAATAAATCTTTCTCGTATTAAAGGAAAAGACATTCTATAGCACTATCCAAAATAAAACACGTCTCTTTCATAAAACACCCAAAAGAATTTCTTTCATACAAACTCACCACAATATTCGCGTAGGCATACACACACACACACGCACACTTACACATTTCATGAATTAAGGGATAGGAAAAACATCAAGGTTGCGGTAACCGTGTTTCACGGAAGTCGGGGGGTGCCTAACACCTTCCCCTCGCTTAAGCAAGCCCCCGAACTCTATGAATCTCGGTTCGCAGACCAATTAATTCGGAGTCACATATGAGCCAGCGATTTATAAAAAAATAGAAACTCGGATGAGTTGGTACATCCACTTCAAATATACCAACTGGCGACTCTGGTTAATTGGCTCATCATAATCACGATCTTTTAAAAACCCCGTCGACATTAATGCCGGTCTTTTCCAAAAAATCATTAAATCAAGAGGCTAAAATTGGAAAAGACTAAAAAGGACACCCGAAGAAAACCCGGCGTCGACAGCTGGCGACTCTGCTGGGGAACATTAGAGGGCTTAAGCCACGTTTAAATCTTGATGTTATCCTATCCTTTTAAAATTCATAAAATGTGTGGGTGTGCGATATCTTGATTTTTTTACTTTTGTTGTGTGAATGTGTGTTTTGTCGAATAAATGAATGATTTGAATGGAATTGATTTACTTTTAAGTAATCATGTGCATACGGTGAGGACGATGAATGTGAATGTATGTTGAGAGAGTACCTCCTCCTGAGGCGAACCTGTCGGTTGCTTATTACTGGACTCGAAGGGGCTGCTCCCCGGAGATGGCTCAGGAAACGCACCACCCAAATCCGCTCCAATCGAAAGGGCTCAGACGAGTAGATTGCGAAGATTTGGGACCTTCTTGCCGAAAAGCCCGTGAGAGTAACCCTAGGATAGGTCAGCCTCAGATTAACCCAACGCAGGCAAAGTCTCTTCATGCCCTTTTACATTCATGCGTATAAATGTCATGGTCCCATTCATATATACCTCCCTTTCTGTCAAAGGATTACTAACCGCTGCGTTTTGCAGGGAACAACTGGGGAAGCATAATAAGTCATAATGGCATTTATTATTGCAATAAAGGACTACTAACATGCTGTTTTGCAGAAAAAGATTAAAAAACCCAAAACACAAAAGTTACAGCTTTAGCATGTGTCCATATCCTTTCATTTCTCGGGACTAAACTTCGAACCGTTGTTTCGCAGGATTGCTCCTCAAACCCGTTCGCAGTCTAGGAAGGCCCAAAACTCCATATCTGAAATGGCTGATATTCCATCTACCAATTCCGGTGCCATATCTAGGGAGGAATTTGATGACTTTAAGAAGCAGATGTTAGAAATGGCCATAATGCTAAGAGAGCAGTTGATACCCAGGCAGGAACTACCTAAGGAGGATCCACCTAAGGGCGAGCCAGTCGTCCCAAAGGCCATTCCCGTACCAAATAAAACAGTGATTACTATCCCGGAAGAGGGAGATACAGATGACTTGCGGAAGAAAATGAGACAAATGGAGGAAACCATCCAATCTATGAAGGGCATAGGGTCCCTCGGCAGGGTTAACTATTCAGATTTATGTGTCTTCCCCGGAGCCAGATACCCGGAGAAATTCAAAATCCCAGAGTTTGAAAAATACAATGGAAAGGGGGACCCCTACACGCACTTGAAAATATACATTGGAGAACTCAGGTCTTATGCCGAGGACGAGGGGTTGAGAATGCAGCTGTTCCAGAAAAGCTTAACGGGTGAGGCAAGAATTTGGTATGCCCGCCTTGACAACGCCCGAATCCACAACTGGGAGGAATTGGCCCATACATTTTTAACCCAATACAGCTTTCAGGCCCAGATGACCCCTGACAGGTATCAAATGACAAAGGTTAAGAAATAACCTAGGGAATCCTTCAGGGAATATGCGCAACGATGGAGGGGCATGGCCGCACAGGTGAACCCCCCGATGACCGAGTCGGAGATGGTGATGACTTTTGTAGACATTCAAGAGGCACCGTATTATGAACGAGTCATCTCAGGGATTGGAAGACCCTTTGCTGAAATGATTAAACATGGGGAGATGGTAGATATGGGTTTGAAATCTGGCAAAATCCGGGATTTTACGGCCTTGGAAACGGCTGCCGAGCAAATACAGAATGGAAACTATGGCAGCACTTCCCGGAGGGTCCAAAAGAAGAAGGAGGAGGATGTATCCCTCATCCTACAGGGGTCATCCAGAAAAACAGAAAGCCATCTCCCGGTATAGGTGCAAAGGGTGGGGCCATCCCGACAGCCTAACTTCGCGGATCAGAGGGCAGAGGGGCGAAGGAGATTTGAGGCCTCGCAAAATCGAGTATTCACCCCACTCGGGGAGCCTCTCGAGCGGATTTTGGCGGTATTGATGGCCCAAAAGAAGATAATCAATTTGGCTCCCCCAAGTGACCCGAAGGGAAGGAGATTTGACCCAAGCAAACGGTGCGCCTACCACTCGGGTTCCCCGGGTCATGATACACAAGATTGTTGGACATTGAAACATATAATTCAGAACATGATCGACAATGGGGAAATTGTGGTGGAATAACCAGACTCCCCGAATGTTAAGGCAAATCCCCTACCAAGACATGATGGAGGGGGAGTCAATGCGACGGAGGCAAGTGAAGCTGGGGGGCCGCCAAGGTTGAACTATGTGCAGAAAATTGAGGAAATGATCAACGTGATACATGATCATGAGAGTGCAAGGGTAACGCCCATCAGGTTGATAGGGATAGGTACGAATAGCACAGAGGGACCTGTCAAGTTAACGGCTCCGAGGCCCATCATCCTTGCGGCAAGGCCGCAACTCCCTATCAGTAGTCTAAAGACTGTACCCTGGAATTATGGGGGAATACCAGAGGAAGCGGCCAGTTGTGCTTCCGTGACAACAAAGGGGAACCCCTTATATCTTCCCGGGCGAGTCCTTGAGAGCCAAAAGAGAAAAAATGAAGAGGTTTCCGAGGAAAGGGCCATAGAATTTTTGAAACGGATGGATCACCCAGAAACAAGAGGGATCCAGATTTTAAATGAGGAGTCAAACCTAACATCAGTCATGGACTTGGTGTTGTCATCCAGTGAGCATTGCAAAGCCCTGACGAAGGTTCTGGAGGAGGCATACGTGCCCAAAGAAATTAGTGAGGAGGGTTTCGGCCAGCTGGTGGGCCACCTATTGGAAAGCGATGCAATATCCTTTACAGATGAGGACATTCCCAAGGAGGGAAGGGGGCACCGAAAACCGCTACACATTGCGGTAATCTCCTCAGGATATGTCATGAATGGGGTGCTGATCGATGGGGGATCGGCATTGAATATATGTCCTCTCAGTACGCTAAAGAAAATGAACATCAGTTCCAAGCGCCTACGGGCCAGTCATGTGGTGGTCCAGGCTTTTGACGGATCCCGGAGGGATACCATTGGAGAAATAGAGTTGTCGGTGGAGATAGGGCCCTGTACTTTTGACATCTCTTTCCAAGTTCTTGACATCGCGGCCAACTACAACCTGCTGTTAGGGAGCCCATGGATACACATGGCCGGGGCAGTTCCCTCCACGCTCCACCAACAAATCAAGCTAATCATCGATGGGAATCTGGTAACAATCTCGGCCGAATGTGATGACCCTTCTCCTCCTAGGAGTGACCTGCCAATGATCAATGTGGATGAGTCGGGAGCACCTGCCAGCTTTCAAGCACTGGAGATTAGCACTCCCCACTATAAATGCCTGGGAGCTCCAACTGTGAAACCTAGGGTCTCTCCCGAACTTACCTTTGTGGCGAAGGAAATGATAAAAATGAACTTCCAGCCTGGGCAGGGGTTAGGAAGGAGCAGTCAGGGAATCACCGAGCCCATTCACCTACCACAGCAGATAGGCAAAGCAGGGCTGGGATACCATGAGGACGCAGCACGGAGACACCGTCGGGGTGCGGCTCCGATTCGACTAGCTGGCAGTCCAGTGACCAAAGTCGACAATGAGCAGGGGATCAGCGAGCCTGTGATTGGGGCAGGGAATGAAGAGTTAACCCCCGCACGTAATGAGTCGGCCCGGAGGGAAAGTTTCCTGCAGGAGGTCGCAAAGGAGTTTGAAACCAAATGCTACATCCCCGAACAATCAACAAGCAGTGGGGAGGGGACGAATATTATCGCACCACCCGAAGCCCAACAAGGTGTGCCTGTCATCGATTGGGCAGGGCTGATCATTCCTGAAGAGAATAGGAGGGAGGACTCAGGCGACGTAGCCGTAATTATCGGGGAAGTGTCCGATGTAAAGCCCCCTTTCATCCAGCGCATTTCATCTGACCTGACTGTCGACAACTGGACCATGAAGCCAGTAATATCCAAAAAAGGGTAAAACCCGACGTCAGGGTGGTGGACCCTAGAGGATGGGGGAATGAAGAAGTTTTATTTTTGTTGTTGTTTTATTTCTGCATAATTATGTCGTTTCTTCGTGTTATTTTGAAAATGCGATCGTCGTGAAAAATGATTTATATATGACAAGTATTTTGTTTCATGTCAGGTGTACCAAATTGAGTAATCCTTGCCTAACAAATGGTCTTTCAAATTTGAATGATGATTATGATTTTGACATTGAGCTGGATTTCGATTTAATGGGCATTGAACAAGACGAGACAGATTACGATGATGCGCCTGACGAGATCAAAGGATGGGTCGAGGATAAACCCAAACCCAACTTGGACCAAACCGTCACCATTGATATCGGAACCCCTGACAAGCCAAAAGAACTCAAGATAGGGACAGACCTGACCCCCAGCCAAAAAGCCGAAGTGACTGAGTTGCTAAAACAATATGAGGATGTCTTTGCCTGGTCTCATGAGGATATGATCGGATTGTCTACCGACATTGTGGTACACCGATTACCCATCAAGGAGGGTTTCCGGCCTGTCAAACAAAAATTAAGAAAGTTGAAACCGGAGTGGAGCCTAAAAGTAAAGGAAGAGATCATCAAGCAGTTCAGGGCGGGAATCATTATGGTGTCCACTTACCCGGAATGGCTATCCAATGTAGTCCCAGTGGCTAAGCCTGGAGGAAAAGTAAGGGTATGTGTAGACTACAGAGATCTAAACAAGGCCAGTCTCAAGGATAACTTCCCGGTGCCCTTCATACACATCCTGGTAGATAACACAGCCCAGTACGAAATGTACTCTTTTGTGGATTGCTTCGCGGGATATCATCAGATAATGGTGGCAGAAGAAGATCGAGAAAAGACCGCATTCATCACCCCTTAGGGCACTTTCTGCTATAGGCGATTGGCTTTTGGCCTCACAAACGCGGGGGCTACTTATCAGAGAGCCATGATGGCCTTGTTCCACGATATGATGCACCAGGAGATAGAAGTTTACGTGGATGACATTATTGTGAAATCGAAGGTAGAATCCGATCATATAACCCATCTCAAAAAGCTATTCGATCGGCTCAGAAAGTATAATTTGAAACTCAATCCAGCCAAGTGTGCGTTCGAAGTGCAGTCGGGTAAGCTCCTGGGATTCCTGGTGAGTGATCGAGGCATTGAGTTGGACCCAGCAAAGATTAAGGCCATTGTGGATATGCCGGCGCCTCACACAGAGAAGGAGATAAGGGGATTCCTCGGAAGGATAAACTTTATCAGCCGTTTTATATCCCACTTGACGACTACATGCGAGCCCATTTTCAAACTGTTAAGAAAAGGGGTTTCCCAAGAATGGAATGAGCAATGTCAGAAGGCTTTTCAGACCATTAAAAAGCAATTGACTGAAGCACCAGTGCTGGTACCCCCGAGGGATGGGATCCCTCTGTTTATGTATATATCGGTAAATGCCATCGCGATGGGATGTATGTTGGGACAGAAAAATGAGGCGGGTAAAGAGCAGGCCATCTATTACCTCAGCAAAAGATTTAGCCAATGTGAGCAGAATTACACTCCCATCGAGAAGACCTGTTGTGCTCTGGCCTGGGCTGCAGGGAGATTACAGCACTACCTCCATGGGCATACAACGTACTTGATATCAAGAATGGACCCCCTGAAATATATTTTTAAAAGGCCTATGCTGAATTGTCGATTATCAAGATGGCAGTTAATCTTACAACAGTTTGACATGGTGTACGTGACCCAGAAGGCCATGAAAGGGCAGGGAATTGCAGATCAGTTGGTAGAAACCCCGTCAGGAGGGATGGAGCCGTTAGAAACTTCTCTTCCGGGCGAGGATATATTTTGGGTATCGCACGAAAAATGTGATGACGAGTGACAATTCTGGAAGCTGTATTTTGATGGTGCCATGAATGCCGAGGGGGCAAGAGCCGGAGCGGTCCTAGTCTCTATCACCGGAGAACAATACCCCGTGGCCACTAAACTTCGTTTCAGCAATTCGAACAACACCGCAGAATACGAGGGGTGAATCTTGGGACTCCGCTTGGCCCGTGACATGGGAGTGAAGAGACTAGCGGTGTTCGGGGATTCAGAATTGGTAATCAGACAGGCAATCGGGATATACAACACTAAGGAGCTTCGGTTACTTCCATACCATCGTTGTGTCACCCAGCTGATGCAAGAGTTCGAGGATATCGCCTTCCGCCATATTCCTCGGGGACGAAATGACTTTGCTGATGCATTGGCGACTCTGGCCTCCTTAATCCACGTGATCGAGAGTAGGGATAGTCCACAGATTGAGATCACCGTACAGAATGCCCCGGCATATGAGGAACATGTGGCAGTGTTATCAAACGAGGTGGTGTTGACGAGGCAGCCTTGGTATCACGACATAAGGGAATATCTGAGAGATAGGTCCATTCCCGACCAGGCAAATCGGACTGAGAGGATGAGAATTCAAAAGATGGCGATGAAGTTTTACCTGAGTGGGGATTCACTTTACAAAAGGGATGTCGGGTTGGGACTGTTGCAATGCGTAGATGAAACGCAATCCCAAAGGATTATGAATGAAATCCATGGCGGGGTGTGTGGGCCACACATGAGTGGACCGATGTTGGCCAAAAAGATCTTGAGGACAGGGCATTATTGGTTAACGCTGAAAGCCGATTGCGATGATCATGTCAAACGGTGTTATCAATGCCAGGCGCACGGTAATGTGATCCATACACCTCCCAATGAACTGCACTGTATGACCTCCCCGTGGCCATTTTCAATGTGGGGAATGGATGTAATCGGACCAATAGAGCCCAAAGCAAGTAACGGGCACCGATTCATTTTCGTCATGACCGATTATTTCACCAAATGGGTAGAGGCGGCTTCTTTCCCCAAGGTAACTCAGGAAGTCATCGTCAGCTTCATCAGGAATAATGTCATTTGTCGATATGGGCAACCTGAGGTGTTGGTCTCCGACAATGCCAAGAATTTAAACAACGCCCTCATGAGGGGACTGTGTGACCAGTTCAAGATCAAGCACCTCAATTCCGTCATTTACCGTCCTAAGATGAATGGGGCAGTGGAGGCTTGTTGGTCGATTTCGCAACCGAAAAATACGCGCAAGTATACGCGGTCAACAAGTAATAAAGTGATAAGAGAGTTGTCGAACCCACAGGGAATTGTTCTAGTGTATCCCAAGTACCAACTATATATCGTCTCGATTTTATTTAGATAATTGATGATTTGATGTTTTTGTTCTTTGATAATAATTAGGAGATATGAAAAGCATTAAAATAATTAAACTCTAATATTAACAGGTCTAAGATTGCAATTTCCCCCAACACTTCATTTGAATATCCTAACTCTCTCATTTGAACTAATTAACAACATGGAAATGTCAACCGAGAAATCAAAGCTACTTATAAGCCTCTGTCGATGGTCAAATTCGAATCTTCCTAATGCGGCATGTAGGTATATGTCTATCCTACACACTATCAAGAGACTAATTTCAAGAACAATAACAAGACACGTGTCACTAAATCTCATTTACCGTCCCTTCAATTACCAACTTTCACATAGGAAGTCATTAAGAGTAGATTCTCCATTGGTTGCACAAAGTATCTAGGTATATATCTATCCTAAATACTATCAAGTTACCTATCATTGAGGATAATCAACAAGACACACGTCACTTAATCTCAATTAATAACCCACAACAATCTTTAACTTTCGCATGATATCATAACAAGGTCTAAACACTATAATCCGTTCGTCAAGTTCATATACGTTCCCACGGTAATTACTAGCTAGGCAATTAATATATGAAGCATAAATTATGACATACAATTCACAAATGAGTAATTAATAACAAAGAGAGAGAAATCAATTCAAATTATGTGTTGGGTTCCATTGAAATCTTAGAAATTAAGGTCTAGTTCATGGTAGCTAAGCAAAACATCAAACACATGGTGTTCATCATAAATTAGAATTACAAATTCAAAGGAAAGCAAGAGATGATAAAACCCAATTAGAAGATATTCATATGTTGCTTGCTTGGTTGATGACAATCTCTAGCTTTTCCTCTTCCTTTGGCATTCTTTTCTCTTTTTGCTCCTGAGCTTGTTGCTGGAATTTTCTTGATTTGTAGCCCTCAAGCTCTTCTTGATGATGTATGTGCAGCCTCCCAAGGTCTAGATATGCCTTGACAATCCCTTCCTTCTTGGTTCTTTGGCTTGTGCTGAGTTTTTCCTTGTATTGCAGCACTTTTGCTCTCAAATTGGTGTTTTAGTCTAGCCTCCCAATCCCTAGTTTGCATATATGAAGCCCCAATGAGATATTATATAGTGTCTCTACCAAAACCCTAGCCAAACATCAAATCTTGGGTCAAAAATCCGCTCAAATCGCACTAACAAGCCAGCTGGAATCGCACTCAGCAGATTGGCGAGGCCCCGTTGGTTTGTGGCGAGGCCCCGCTGGCCTACTGCAACTCCCTGTATGCTCTGGCAAGGCCTCGCTGGTTTGTGGCGAGGCCCCGCTGGTCTGGTGCAACTCCCTGGATGCCTTGGCAAGGCCTTGCTGGTTTGTGGCGAGGCCCCGCTGGTCTGCTAGAACTCCCTGGATGCCTTGGCAAGGCCTTGCTGGTTTGTGGCGAGGCCCCGCTGGTCTGCTAGAACTCCCTGGATGCCTTGGCAAGGCCTCGCTGGTTTGTGGCGAGGCCCCGCTGGTCTGCACTCTTGTGACTTGGTCGACGCCGTGCACACCTAAAGCGCAAATGTCATCAACTTTCATACCGAGCGCCGCCAAACACAAATTTCCAAAATAAAACACGCCAACCACGGATAACCAAACACGGGCATGATGTCATTATGAACAATGATCTGAGCGGTCTTTATTTTAATTCATACAAACACAATGAAAATGCATAAAAAATAATACTAAACATGTATAAGCAATATAAAACCACAATATCTAAAAATAAGATAAAAACACAATAAAACCACATAAAGTACCCAAAGACTTACAAATTATCAAGGTCAAAAGTACCCAAATTGTGTGTATAAAACACACTCATCAAATACCCCCAAACTTAAATCTTTGCTTGTCCTCAAGCAAAACAAACCTAAACTACACAATTGACACGCTTCTAATACAACCTAACTTGAGCAATGAATTAATAAGCCGACAATGGTCTCAAAGGCATCAACACATGGAACTCAAGAAAATAGCCAAAACGTTGCAAGTCTAAAATATCAATTAGCTAGTCATATCTTGCTTTAGGCCCCTTCCATGTGTGTGTGTGAGTACCCAATAGCACTAAACCAACCAAGCTCGGATGAACTTATGCAACCACATTATCTTATGAAATAATCAAAATAAACTCCAAAACAACATGCTTAACACATCACTCAATACAAAGGTATACAAATCACAATTCCAAAAATTTTGAGAATCAAGGGCTCTAGGTGAGTGCATTTTATGCTCCATCTCAACCTTAAGCACGCTCATATGGGCGAGTGCGTTTTACGCTCAACCTCAACCCCATGCAAAATTTGCAATAAACAATTTTTTTTTCTTTAATCACAATTATAAGAGAGTGCGTTTTACGCTCTATCTCTCCTACGCATGTGTCCATGAGTGAGTGCGTTTTACGCTCCATCTCAACTCACCACATGACCATCAATTCAAACATAACAAAATTGGACACCTTGGTTCGAGTGATGTTTAAACGAGTTCTAGAGTTTATAGATATTTTCCACAAGTATTCGGTTATAAAAGTCTTCTCTAAGCATACAACTAGCTTGATACTCATGGGTAAGTGCATGAAAGTGAAAAGACGCATAAGCAAAATAATAACCAATAAATGATAAGCACAAAGACTAGGCAACAATTGTCTACTTCTCATGAGTTAGAATTTCTTCAAACAAGCTATTATCATTGACCATGGATTATGGTACAAATCAAATTAAAACAATGCTCAAGGGACACATCCTAAAAATAAATGAATTTTTTTTTTTGAATAAAAAGAAAAACATACTTAAATCACGCAAAAACTAAATTAAAAACACACAAATACGAAGTACTACCCCCAAACTTAAACTTGACATTGTCCTCAATGTCTGATATAGGAAAAATTAAAATAGAAGACTTCCCTGAAACCGTGTCAAGCACCATTGATATCATCTTTCAATACCTCAAAGTTGGGAGCGTACCTGAAAGCAAATGACTAAAGAAATTAAAATGCAATTAAACCACTAAAATGCAATCAAACAAAAATAAAAGCAAAACAGTAAACTTGGGTTGCCTCCCAAGAAGCGCTTGGTTTAAAGTCGTTAGCCCGACTCCTTTATTTCCCATCAATCCGGCTCAATCGCAAAATTGACCATTCCATGCCGCCTCGTTGTTCTTTCTTTGATTTGCATGGCATGCATGCCAGATTGGCGACCCTCAAACTTCGTTTCAACCGATGGCAAGAAGAAGCTTTCCTCATCCGCATCATCAATTATTGCACTTGTGTCAAGATCGACATGAAGATCTTCTTCATGAACCAATGGGTGTTCGATGGGTTTGAAAACCTCGAATGTGACTTCTTGGTCTTCAATTTCCTTTTCATGATCCCCATTCATGCTCCTCGTCTCATCAACCTCAGAATCATCATCCACAATAAGATGTACACTCTCAAAATTTTCACTAATAGCTTCGTGCGACACCGCGCCATTTCCTTGATCATCCACCAAGCACCCCTCTTCACCTTCCTCCATAGGGTCAATCTCAGTATCGCTAGGAAAGGTGCAATGCGGGTGAATAATGTAAGAATTGGCAACATAGTTCATGATGCTCTGCACTAAAGCTTGTATATTTGCCAACCTAACCTCATTTTGAGAGATATGAGCCATGAGCTCCTCCCTCCTTCTTTCCGCTTTGTCACAACTATGCGAATTCACCAAACATTGCTCTTCACCTTCCTCTATAGGGTTAATCTGTGTAATACAAGGTAAGGTGCTTTGCGGGTGAATAAGCACTGCCTCGAGAAGTTGTGCCATTTGGTTCTCGAGGCTTCGTAACAATTCTTGTTTCTCAATGAACAAGGGAAGAATCTCCTCCACATTAGATGTATCCTCATGGTGTGGTGGAGGTTGGAATGAAAATTCTGAATGGTATGAGAGACATGGATCAACGCATTGATCTTGACTGTTGTCCCAAGAAAAGCTTGGATGATCTTGCCAACCCGGTTGATAGTAGTTTGGGTGGTAGTCAGCTTGATTCTGACTGTAGGCATTTTGAGTGGACTGGCCTTTAAGAGTGTCAACAGCCCTTGAAAGCGTTGCAAGTTGTTCTTGCAATTGCTCAAGAAGTTTTGACGAACTTGGTTGCGTCGTCCCCTCATAATCCCATTGATAATTATGCTCATCCATTCACTGAAAACAAAATAAGAAAAACAAAATAAATAATAAGCAAATTATTTACAAGTCTAAATTAAGACCAATTCGATTGTCATTAATATTGGAAAAACACTAGAAGAACAATTCCCCGGCAACGGCGCCAAAAACTTGTTGGTCGATTTCGCAACCGAAAAATACGCGCAAGTATACGCGGTCAACAAGTAATAAAATGATAAGAGAGTTGTCGAACCCACAGGGAATTGTTCTAGTGTATCCCAAGTACCAACTATATATCGTCTCGATTTTATTTAGATAATTGATGATTTGATATTTTTGTTCTTTGATAATAATTAGGAGATATGAAAAGCATTAAAATAATTAAACTCTAATATTAACAGGTCTAAGATTGCAATTTCCCCCAACACTTCATTTGAATATCCTAACTCTCTCATTTGAACTAATTAACAACATGGAAATGTCAACCGAGAAATCAAAGCTACTTATAAGCCTCTGTCGATGGTCAAATTCGAATCTTCCTAATGCGGCATGTAGGTATATGTCTATCCTACACACTATCAAGAGACTAATTTCAAGAACAATAACAAGACACGTGTCACTAAATCTCATTTACCGTCCCTTCAATTACCAACTTTCACATAGGAAGTCATTAAGAGTAGATTCTCCATTGGTTGCACACGGTATCTAGGTATATATCTATCCTAAATACTATCAAGTTACCTATCATTGAGGATAATCAACAAGACACACGTCACTTAATCTCAATTAATAACCCACAACAATCTTTAACTTTCGCATGATATCATAACAAGGTCTAAACACTATAATCCGTTCGTCAAGTTCATATACGTTCCCACGGTAATTACTAGCTAGGCAATTAATATATGAAGCATAAATTATGACATACAATTCACAAATGAGTAATTAATAACAAAGAGAGAGAAATCAATTCAAATTATGTGTTGGGTTCCATTGAAATCTTAGAAATTAAGGTCTAGTTCATGGTAGCTAAGCAAAGCATCAAACACATGGTGTTCATCATAAATTAGAATTACAAATTCAAAGGAAAGCAAGAGATGATAAAACCCAATTAGAAGATATTCATATGTTGCTTGCTTGGTTGATGACAATCTCTAGCTTTTCCTCTTCCTTTGGCATTCTTTTCTCTTTTTGCTCCTGAGCTTGTTGCTGGAATTTTCTTGATTTGTAGCCCTCAAGCTCTTCTTGATGATGTATGTGCAGCCTCCCAAGGTCTAGATATGCCTTGACAATCCCTTCCTTCTTGGTTCTTTGGCTTGTGCTGAGTTTTTCCTTGTATTGCAGCACTTTTGCTCTCAAATTGGTGTTTTAGTCTAGCCTCCCAATCCCTAGTTTGCATATATGAAGCCCCAATGAGATATTATATAGTGTCTCTACCAAAACCCTAGCCAAACATCAAATCTTGGGTCAAAAATCCGCTCAAATCGCACTAACAAGCCAGCTGGAATCGCACTCAGCAGATTGGCGAGGCCCCGCTGGTTTGTGGTGAGGCCCCGCTGGCCTACTGCAACTCCCTGTATGCTCTGGCAAGGCCTCGCTGGTTTGTGGCGAGGCCCCGCTGGTCTGGTGCAACTCCCTGGATGCCTTGGCAAGGCCTCGCTGGTTTGTGGCGAGGCCCCGCTGGTCTGCTAGAACTCCCTGGATGCCTTGGCAAGGCCTCGCTGGTTTGTGGCGAGGCCCCGCTGGTCTGCACTCTTGTGACTTGGTCGACGCTGTGCACACCTAAAGCGCAAATGTCATCAACTTTCATACCGAGCGCCGCCAAACACAAATTTCCAAAATAAAACACGCCAACCACGGATAACCAAACACGGGCATGATGTCATTATGAACAATGATCTGAGCGGTCTTTATTTTAATTCCTACAAACACAATGAAAATGCATAAAAAACAATACTAAACATGTATAAGCAATATAAAACCACAATATCTAAAAATAAGATAAAAACACAATAAAACCACATAAAGTACCCAAAGACTTACAAATTATCAAGGTCAAAAGTACCCAAATTGTGTGTATAAAACACACTCATCAAGGCTGCAAATAAGAACATCAAGAAGATCATGGCAAAAATGTCTGCTAATCATCGGGGATGGCTGGATCTCTTACCCCTCACCCTGCTGGCATACCGAACATCAACGCGTACTTCTACAGGGGCAACCCCTTACGCTTTGGTGTATGGAATGGAGGCTGTTCTACCAGTTGAGGTTGAGATGGCGTCCCTCAGAATAGTGATCGACGCTCAGATAGGCGAGGAGGATTGGATGCAAAGTCGATACGACCAATTGGCCCTAATTGATGAAAGGAGAGTGGCTGCCGTTTGGCATGGTCAACTATATCAACAGAGGATCTCTCGATCATACGATAAAAAGATAAGACTTCGAAAGTTCAAGGAAAATGATTTGGTGCTGAAAAGAGTCATGCCTTGTCAAGACGAAGCCAAGGGGAAGTTCGCCCCGAACTGGGAAGGGCCGTTTGTGATTAAGAAAGTGTTATCCGGAGGTGCCCTCATGTTGCAAGAAATGGATGGTGAGGTATTTCCACAACCCCTCAATTCTGACTCAGTGAAGCGGTTCTACGCTTGAATCATCAATTCTTCCTTTTCTTTGAAGGGAGCGAACTACGTAGGACCTGATCTCCCAACTTGTGGGGGTACGTAGGCAGCCATCAGGGCGCGGTCCGATCCATAAAAAATAATAATCCTTTCTCTAACCAAAACCAATTTTCGATAACCAGATAAAACCTTCCTACACCCTCAAAACCTTCCCGAACCCAGCTGCCCAACCAGCTTCATCCCAAGGACATAGCCCTGATCCAACCAAACAGTTATCCAAAATCTGAGATTCAATCCGATGAAATCAAAAGGTGTGCGACAATATCTGTCAAATCTCCATCAAGACTTGAGAAAAGAAAGAAGGCGAAATGTCAAAATCGTGGTCAACTGGATAAAATGAGGATCTAATGAAAGGCAATGATACGACAAAAGGGAAAATGACTAAATTTAAATGCATGTCTATATATATGAGTCATTTTATTACAAGATTTCTCTTTCAATAACTGATGAAACTAACATAGTCTATGCAGGAAATAAAATAATCTACAAATCTGAAACTAGCTGAAGCAGGATGGACAAGGTGGTGGATAGATCTAAAGCGTCAGCATCTCCTGCAATCTGCTGCCCCATCATATCAATACGATCTAGTAAAGCAATAGCTCGGCTGACAGTCCCAAAATGAGCATCTACCACTGCCCTGGTCTGAAATACAATGGCCTCTCTGTCAGCAATGGCAGCATCTCTAGCCCGAATGGCATCATCTCTCTCGACAAGGGCGGCATCCCTCTCGGCTTCAGTAGTAATCAAGGCCAGGCGGAGTCGGGAATCCTCAGTAACCCGACTCGGGGCAAAATCGGCTGAGACGGGGTGGTCTGTGGTATCCTTTGGGGAAATCACTCCAGAGTCATCAAAGGCCCCAGTCCGACTCAAACTAGCCGAATCCAAGTCTCCGCGTAACCACTGTACGTAAGCAAATGTCTGGATGTGACAGCTCTCACTATATTCGGCAAGGGTCCTGCAATCCCAAAGCTCGTATACCTGCAATAGATCCCTCTCTGTACAGGATGATATAAGGAATCGGTATGCGGCTGCACCCGCGAAGGGGTGTAAATCCTGTGTTTGATCAAACTGCCCCATAACCGCCAGGGGATGATAGGTCGTCACGCCCCTCAAACCAGCGATGGGGATGAAATCCAGGTTAGACACATGAGTCAAGAAGCTCATGAAGGAGCAATAGCCCGAATAGACCAATAGGTGAAAGGGATCCTCAATGACAGACAAAAATGATGTCCAGGAGGCCACATCAGTACAACTCACGGGACGAAACGAAAACTGCATGGTTATGTCATGGCTAAAGCAAAACCCTCGGCGACGGAAGTGGCCGATGGGACTAAGATGACTCATGAACCACATATACAACAAAGTCGAGCTCCCTCTGAATACCCTGCCTCGGAAAGACTAGCAATATGAGGCTGACATGTAAGTATCCGCCAATATCATGGGAAGGATGGTGTGATCCTCCTGAAGGGATCTAACGGCCGCGATAACCCGCATGTCCAACTGATCGGATCCTGCGGGCAAGTACAAAACTGAGACGACACAGGCCATCAGAACGTCTACTCTCAAGGAACCCCAGCGCTCCTCGGACACGGAAAAATCACCGAAGAAAAGACGAAAGCTGTCGGGTGAACCAAATCGGTCGATCAAGAACTGAAGGGGAACCATATGGTCTGATGTGATCACCGGTAACAAGACAGCCCTCCGCAAACCGGTGAAAGTCAAGAAATGATGGCGCATGGAACCAACTGTAACCCTAGCACAGGGGCCATCCAACAGCAAGCCGGTGAAGCGAGCATACTCCTCAAGGGTGGGGGTCAGCTCTACTGTCCCTAACCTAAACACCTGACGGGCAGGGGCCCAATAGCTCAGAAGGCCATCCACAAAGCCCGCTGGCACCCGAAAGGTTAATAAAGACCATGAGTGTCCCAAAAGACCATCTGCAATAATCCTGTCTGCCGGCAATAAACTGTCAAACCAGCGGAGGAGACTGCCAACCAACCCCGTGGGAGGAATGGAATCCAAACGTACCACGACATCTGAGGACGACATCTGTGAAAAAAATAGTATCAAAAAGACTGTACATGGGTCATTCTCTATCCATGAATAAAAAAGCATGCATCATACAGTTAAAAATAAAACAAGTGAACTCCGTAAAGATAAAAAGGGAACTGTGCATAATAGATAAATGAGTTCAGTACATAGTGCATAAATGAAAAAGAAATCTAAACAGATGCAGGTACAAAAAGCCCTATCCTATCCTGATCTAAATAAAATCAGTATCATCTATGAAAGCAGGATCCTCGAACTGATCCCCTGGTGTCGTCGAGCTCGGAGGACCAAAGTTCATATCAGGAATGTATGGATGCGCTATGGCATCAGATGAACTCAGGCCTGCATCATAACCTGCACCGTCTGGATCGTAGGCGTAAGCCTCCTCCGGGGTCCGGCCCAACACCCGAAGAAACAGCGACAACTGATCTACCTGACGGGTCAATGTGGCAATCTGCTCAGCGTGGGTGGGGGTCCGAACACAGGCAGCCCAATCAGTCATCGTCACCGAGCCTGGAACCATGTCTCCAAGAAAGAAAGTGGCCCGAGTCTGAGGACCGATGGTACGGGGCACCCACCAGGTACGGAATGCATCACTCGTACTGGGACCCGTAGAAAGCATCCGACCGTCCTCCCCGGCGAGCATGATCTCCGAGGGCTGAGAATCCAGCGGCCAGGAAGTAGTGAAAGGAAGGGAATGCGGGATGCGAATCTCTCCGGTCACACATCTGAAGGCGCGCTCCTCTAGGTACATCACCCAGCCTCCAACACTCTGCAGGGTGAGACGACGGGTGGAAAGTGCAAACTCCGGGCCGGAAGGATGTCCATCGGTGAACCCCATAGCCAGATGCTCCGAAAGATAGGGAGTCCAGACGACCTCCGCAGCAGTGATCAGCTCCAGCTGAATGCGGCAATGGGCAAAGCTGCCCGACACTGGGACCTCCTCTAAAGTGCTGTGATGCCATCGCCGACCCCGGGGATAAGTGTCCGGGCCAAGGGTGGTGACAGGCCTCAAGCATGGAAAACGCTCGTAAGCCCAGAACTGTGAACGGAAACAAGGCAGGGCGTGAGTAACTATTAAAATGCGAAAAAGAGAAATGAAATAAAGATAAGTGCAATAAATCAAAAGGAGGAGAAGACTCACCAACAGAAAGTGGTAGAAACCGAGCCAGGCATCGGTCTGTCCCTCTGAGCGTAGACGCAGACCGTGGAGGAAATAAACGAAGGTGAACGACCCCCAGTCGTAGTCACCAATCCGGTCTACATCTCGAACAGCCCCTACGACGCTGAAGTGGATGGTAGATGAGTTGTTCCCTAGGAAACAACCCCTCATGATAGTCAGGAACAAGCGCCGTAGCAGGATGTCACGAATGCCCTGATCCGCTGGGATAGGCTGTGCGTATAGACCTCCGACAGCATCGACAGCTAATGCTCCGGACCGGATACTACGGGCCTTGAAGACCCGGTCATCGGCAGCAAAGCCCAAAAGAGCGCGGACCTCTGCTGGAGTAATATCGAGGTCCAGGGGGACACGGGACCCGGTGAACTCGATCCCCGTGATATACCGCCAATCCCAAGGGGTCAGCACGACCTCACAGTCCAGAAGATGAAGGGACTGGGTCTGATGAAACCACCTCTCGGACAAAGCCCGCATATAACCCCAGGGGCACTGGCGGGGAATGATGGTGAAGAAGTGGCGAAAGCCCCAGGAGTCCACCACCGCGCGGTAATCATTGTGCAAGGCCGCGTAAAGGGAGTAAATGTTGAACCAGTTACCCCTCGGCTGGGTAAACTCAGGCACCTGTGAAAATCACCAATGGTTCAGTCCAGATAGAACATAAATTGAGGAATTGAGAGCAAATTCAAAGCAGAATTGAATATACCTCATTAGCAACAAGGGATGCCGAGGGATGACGGCTGAGATCCCGACCCAATAGGTCGGGTATCTGAACAGAAGCGCCAGATAAAGCGCGATGAGAAGGGGGAGCCGGTGTGCTGGAAGACGGCTCCTCCACCGCAACCTCCGGAGGAACAACCTCCTCAATGTCCGGATGATTAGGACGGATGACAGCCTCCGTCAAGCGACGAGCCTGACGGGTCCGAGGAGGAACAGGGGCAGGTGCAGCCCTACGACGGCGAACACCCGAAGTCCGAGAGGCAGAAGAGCTAGTGGGCGCATCAGAATCCATAGCTGGGATAGAACAGGCGAAAAGGAAGGTAAGTTCCCTTTTAAAAATTATGCAATGAATATTCTAAATTCCTATCCTCATCATATAATTAATGCAACATGATACATGTAAAAAAAAAAAAAAAAAAATCGGCAGAGTTCCGTCTATAAAATGGACATCCCATGCATATCCAAGCATGTTTTTCATATGTGTAAATAAAGCATGTAAAGTGCCATAAATGCATGATTTTCTTTCAAAAAGGAGCAAACATATACGTGGGATCGCCTCATGAACATAAAATAGGACTCACACAGTTAATACATAGCATGTATATATGATAGTACATTGCATAGCATTGTAAAGCATAAATTTTATCTCTAAACATGCAAATAGTCCAATGTATAGCAAAACATTGACGAAATTGAAAAGTGACCGGTCAAAGTGTTACCTGTAGCGCGTAGATCGATCCTACCGGAGCAGTTTTTGCAGGAAAGTTGAAAAAATCGACAAAAGGCCCGTGCGAACAAGCAAAAATTGAGAGAATCTATGTGAGTTGGAAGTTGAAAGTGACAGATCTGAAGGAGGCGCGCAGGTTATAAAACCCGATCATGGCCGCAGATGTATCTGCGGCTGGCCGCAGATCAATCTGCGGCTGGCCGCAGATCCATCTGCGGCTGGCCCTGGTGGGTCCCACCTTGCTCCCTTGCAGCCATTTGACGTATTGAGTGAAAAGATCACGAGATGGGTGACCGGCGACGATACCCGGCCCCGACGAGACGATCGACGGCGATGATAACCGGCGATCACGCGATGGGTGACCGGCGACGATACCCGGCCCCGACAAGACGATCGACGGCGACGATAACCGGCGATCACGAGATGGATGTCCGGCGACGAAAACCGGCTCCGACAAGATAACCAACCGGCGACGATAACCGGGGGTTACGCGATGGGTGACCGGCGACGATACCCGGCCCCGACAAGATGATCGACGGCGACGATAACCGGCGATCACGAGATGGATGTCCGGCGACGAAAACCAGGTCCGACAAGATAACCAATCGGCGACGATAACCGGGGGTTACGAGATGGGTGACCGGCGACGATACCCGGCCCCGACAAGACAATCGACCGGCGACGATAACCGGCGATTACGAGATGGATGTCCGGCGACGAAAACCGGCTCCGACAAGATAACCATCCGGCGACGATAACCGGGGGTTACGAGATGGGTGACCGGCGACGATAACCGGCCCCGACGAGACAATCGACCGGCGACGATAACCGACGATTACGAGATGGATGTCCGGCGACGAAAACCGGCTCCGACAAGATAACCAACCGGCGACGATAACCGGGAGTTACGAGATGGGTGACCGGCGACGATAACCGGCCCCGACAAGACAATCGACCGGCGACGATAACCGGCGATTACGAGATGGATGTCCGGCGACGAAAACCGGCTCCGACAAGATAACCAACCGGCGACGATAACCGGGGGTTACGAGATGGGTGACCGGCGACGATACCCGGCCCCGACGAGACAATCGACCGGCGACGATAACCGGCGATTATGAGATGGATGTCCGGCGACGAAAACCGGCTCCGACAAGATAACCAACCGGCGACGATAACCGGGGGTTACGAGATGGGTGACCGGCGACGATACCCGGCCCCGACGAGACAATTGACCGGCGACGATAACCGGCGATTACGAGATGGATGTCCGGCGACGAAAACCGGCTCCGACAAACGGTGACACCTATAGAATCGTATCAAAAGACTGTACAGGGGTCATTTTTCATTTTAAATGTTGTGTCACATGCATTGAATAAGTGATAATTCTGTACGTGATCCGTGCAGGTTAGGTGTCAAGGTCCTAAGCCTATCAAAGTCAAAAACAATGGTTGCCAAGAACGATGTGCGAGGACGAACTCCAAGGATGCCCTTCAAAGCTAGTCAGGAGAATAACTTCCTTTGATGGCAATGGGATGGAATAAGGTGATTACGAGAGGGGTGACCGGATACGAGACCCGGCACTCACAGGACAATCGACCGGATACGAGACCCGGCGATTACGAGACGAGCGACAGATCAGGGATTGATGCATTGACACCCTCGCAAATGTGTTGCATGCCTTACATCTTGCGTCACATCATAAGTTGTATGTGTTGCATCATGTATGCACTGTCATTCTTATGCACTGTCATTCATGCATCGGGTGTCTGTTTCTTTATCCTGTTCATTGCATTTAACATTTCATAAACATGATAAAGAGGGGCAGCTGTAGACACCCAAATTTTGCACTTCGTATGCTAACCTTGACAGGAGGGCAAAATCGTCAATTGAACCCGCCTGCGGGAGCAAAAGAATCGGCATAAGTGCGAAAACTGGACGCCGCCGCGACAAGTTGCAGTCAAAATCAACGTGACGATAAAGCCATCTGAAATGAGCATTTTCGGATAATGTGTCACGTCCCGCAGTAATTATCGGACTGCAAAATACAGGCATTTCGGATAAAACTGACAGCGCGACGCCAGAATCGAGGTGCGGTGCGGGAACCGAGAAGAATTAAATAATCAAAGTGGTTGGCGTGCTGGGTGGAAGGCAGGCGGCCAGCCAGCCTATAACAACTCATTTCAGCATACAAGGAGAAGAGAGAGGAGGAATTCAGCAGATCCGAGAAGAAGAAAAATACAGCAGCAAGAAGTTCGAAAATTAAGGAAGAAATAGCATAGATTTGCAACAAAAATAGGAGTGAAAGAGAGAAAAAAAGAGAGGAATAATATTCTTGTGAATTAATTGTATCACATATATCTTTTCTTCTATCCGAATAGACAAATTTACATCCATTTGGATTTCATTTGCAAGGTAAAAATCTCCTTATTTTTGCAATTTCTATCACATCATTTGGTCAAATTAAATGTAGTTTTCATGTAATTTATGATGGAACAATGAATTAGGGATTATTGGTGAGGGTTCCATCGGAACAAAATTCTTCCTAATAACCCAATGATATTTATTCGTTGATTTTTTTTTGTTTGTTTTACGATGTTATATTTGGCATAGTTTCTTTTAGATCGATATTTTAGGATGTCTTGGTATTGTTAGATTATCCGTGTTGGTTATTTCTTGTAACATCCGATTGTGGGTGTGTGGAAATTTGGTTGTGAGCCTAGGAAAGCGACCCCGTGGTCCAAATCGATGATGGACGTTTTTTTTATGTAAATAGTAAGAATGATGTAGCTTCTGTAGTAAATCTGTAATCGTCGGGCCTTAAAACGACGCTAAGGCGAGAATCGGGTTTAAGGCCCCGTAATAATGAAACATGTGATTGTTGGCGTTCGGGGATATTTTGATGGCTTACATGCCCGTGAATACCTCCCTACGCGTTTGATATTTAATTCGATTTGTAACACCAAACAAAAGGATTTCAAAGCCAAAACAATAAAGATTTTTCTAAAATCAATCAAAGTAGGATATTAGCATCACGAGGCTAAAAAATTGGAAGTGTTAATAAATGTCGATTTCTATTAAACGAGAAGGCCAAGGGAAATTATTGTCAAACATCCCAAAAAGCGGTTTTATGAATGAACGAAATGTTTTGTTAAACCTTGATACATAGGGCGAAAGAGATCTTAGAAATTGCCCATCATTTATGAAAGTAACGTATAAATCTCGATTCCTATTTGGGCTAAGGTTTAACAAATTCATGTCTTCCCAAAACAACGCTTAATAAAAATCTCATAACTTTTTGCCATTTAAAATTAAACCTTTCCCATAAAGAAATAAATCTTTCTCGTATTAAAGGAAAAGACATTCTATAGCACTATCCAAAATAAAACACGTCTCTTTCATAAAACACCCAAAAGAATTTCTTTCATACAAACTCACCACAATATTCGCGTAGGCATACACACACACACGCACACTTACACATTTCATGAATTAAGGGATAGGAAAAACATCAAGGTTGCGGTAACCGTGTTTCACGGAAGTCGGGGGGTGCCTAACACCTTCCCCTCGCTTAAGCAAGCCCCCGAACTCTATGAATCTCGGTTCGCAGACCAATTAATTCGGAGTCACATATGAGCCAGCGATTTATAAAAAAATAGAAACTCGGATGAGTTGGTACATCCACTTCAAATATACCAACTGGCGACTCTGGTTAATTGGCTCATCATAATCACGATCTTTTAAAAACCCCGTCGACATTAATGCCGGTCTTTTCCAAAAAATCATTAAATCAAGAGGCTAAAATTGGAAAAGACTAAAAAGGACACCCGAAGAAAACCCGGCGTCGACACCCTCCCTTTTAGGTGAAGCCTCGGGAGAATCCTTCTGGGGAGGATGGAAATCAACAATAGTTTTCGCAAGATTCCCCCTCGGGGGAGGAGGATTAACTGCCATAATAGCATCAGCATCAACATGGGTGTCACCGGTACCCTCCAAGCTGTCCTGAGAAGACGTTATATGTGGGCGTGAAGATGGAACTGTACTAACCACAGCAGGACCTAAGCCTACATCAGACATGAAATCGTCAACATTAAGGCTGATACGATCATCATGAGGTGAGGAGGACTCGACAACAATCATGTTATGTCAACAAGGCTCACAAGTAGTGGAGGTCGCCACCTCACTTGTCGTATCCATGAGAAATCCAATGGGAATATCATCATCATCATCATCATCATCATTATCATCATTCTCGACAATCTAAGAACAAGGATCCTCGACTTTCCTCTAGAGCAAGTAAATCTCATCTCCCCGACAGCAGAGGATCCTGGGGGAGGAACTCGAGGAGGTACCCGAGACGAAGTCTGAAAGGATTGTGTCATCATGAAATCATGAAGTATAATTGTCAGTCCGCCTGAAAGCTTCTATCAAGTATGCAACGCACTTAGTATCCTTATGCACATGCGGGGAATGCGACCGGAATGGGGGAAGTCGTCCCAACCTCCGCAAGCCGCGACATAAAGAAACAAGCCTTCTTGCCTTTCCACAATCATTGACGAAGGGAGTTACTCGGGAAGTCTTCAAGTCTTCAGAGCATCCGGTGGACAAGGCCTGCAAGAAAGAAAGACTCCACATAAGGGTACTAAGGATGTCAAGCAAAGCATATGAACTTGAGTAGGCTTACCATGGCAAGGGGAGAATCTGAGGTTTTTCACGAGAGAATACCTGAGAATAAAAAGAAATGAAGTCAGGGAAGGATCAAAATCACAATTATGAAAGAAAAACAAGATTTGAAATTTTTTCAAAAAACTTCGGACAGCCAAAATACATCCTTCGGAGCCATTTTTTGGATTATTTTGATATATATCATGGCCGTTGGCGATGACTTTTGAAGTGCTCGTCGATACGATCGTTTTGATATATTATGGGCCCCGAGACTCCAAACGGAACAAAAGTTATGGGCAAAACAGTGATCACGCTTCCCAATGTTAAAATTTTGATACATTTTTTCCTAGGGTTCGCCCCCTAGGGTTCGGCCCCCTAGGGTTCGGCTCCCTTAGGGTTCGCCCCCCCTAAGGATCGGTCTCCTGCAAAAAAAAAAAAAAAAAAAAAAAAGAAGCTCAATTCCCTAGGGTTCGGCCACCCTAGGGCAAAAAAAAAAAAACTATATTTTGTGTACCTTGAAAAATCTGGTGCCCCACAGATTAATTTTTTCGAAGCGGATGCTTCTTTGTCCATAAATATTGTGTTTTTCTTTACTATCCGAGGGAACCCTACCGAGATATAATCCAAGTAACGGGGCTCGGAAAACAAAAGAAAAGCTACAATAAAGAAACGTAGGTGAAGCAAAGTCAAGAAGAGGTTTGGCAGAAAGTACTCAAGAAAACTGAAAAAATTGAAAGAAAGAGAAAAGAAATTGTTTTTTTTTTACCTCGTTCCCAAGCTGAAGACTGTTGGCTTGACGACTTCTTGGTGATCTTCAGACTTGACTGCGAAGAGAAAAATTTGCACGATGAAAAGAAAAGCCTAAGTGACTTGGGAGATACATATATTTACGCCGCAATTTGCATATTCTTTGATCCGTTCATTATATTTGCATTCACCCTGTTTTATTTGATACTATTTTAAGTGATTGCGTGAAACTTAGTAGATGTTTACTTGGTGTTTAGTTTGATACTAGGGCCATGATAATAGAGTTATGATTGTAATGTGAGGATATTGTGATATTTTATATTATTATTAATATTAAAAATATCTTTTTTTTTAAATTATAAATAAATTTTTTTACTAACAAAATTATGTGTATGATTGTCATTCTTAAATACTATGGGACCAATTCAATTCATGTATATAACTCATCAACTGACAACAAATATATACTCATAATAATTTTGTATCTTTTTGTTCATATATATATATATATATATATAGTAATACTCTTTATTAGAGTTGCTTCTAAAATTTAGAAAACAATTTCAAAATTAATAGACATGAGTTCAATAACACTTGAATGAAACAGAAATTTTATGTTTTTGAGTGAAGTATTGTTGACCAAATCAGTAGGACTATTAAGAATTCTATAATTAATTATATTTTAAAATATCATTTTATAAAGTAATTTGTGTATGTTCCTTAGATAGCGGACTAAGCAGAGACATAATTAATGACCACATTTACTGAAAAAAATAAAATTAACTTAATGGTACCCACTAGGCCACTCTCCCTTTCACCTGCTAGTAGGTGTGACGAAAAAAAAACAGAAAAAAAAGAAAAGAAGTTATTATGGAAAATGATAATCGAATTTAAGACCTGAAAATTACAATAAATAAGTCTTATTACTAGGTTAAGAGCTCATGAGCAAAATAAAGGCTTAATTAACCAAATTCTCGCTTTAAAAAAATAAAAAAATTCTGAAGTCATAGAAAGCAAATTGAATAGTTTTGTTTTTATTTTTTTTATTGATATATTGATATTAAAAGCTTTATTGATTTAGCAACTAGGAAGAAGGAAAAAAATAGTGTGTGGGCTCCCATTGTCCAAGTATTAGAAAGACCAAAACGGACGAATTAACTTGTATAATTAATGTTTAATTTCATATGAGTATATAGTTGTAACATGGTAATAAATTTTTATTGTTATCCTATTATGTTATTTTATATTATCATCAATAAACAAGTGACTCTTTTTGTGGATATTTTTTAGGGACACTTTTTGTGTTATGAAGGGAATATTAAGGTTTGTAAACACTCACTACAAGAAAGAAGGTTATTTCGGACAGAATTATTTTCGAGAGAACAATTTCCGTCGAGTAGAACTTAATGCCGATGGAATATTCGCTCGAAATTAATTCCGTCGATAATAATGTAATTTCGACGGAAGTCCGTCGAAAATAGGTATCACTAATAATGGGAACTTTTGGCGCCAGCGCAATATATTCTCGACGGAAAGGCCAATATTTCTGACAGAATTTCCATCAGAATTATATTAATTTCAAGCGAATTATGTCCGATTAAATTCCGTCGAAAATATGAAATGTTTTAAACCTAAATTGCTTTCCTCTTCTCTACCGCTGCATACCATTTAATTCATTCTCTCTCCTTTCCCCGCCTTTGTTTCCTCTCACTGCATTGCTCCCGCTCCATTTTCAATGCCTTCCCTCCGTTTCCCACCTCCCCACATTTCTCTCTCTCTCTTTCTTGCTCAGCTAGATCAGCGTCGACGGTAGATCAATTTCCGTAGTAGACAAAGGAGGCGACAGCGGCTGTGAAAGTAACCCTAGCTTGGCGGCGGCGGATTCTTAATTTCCTAGGTACAATTTGTTATTTAAGGTTTACTCGGTTTGGAGTTTTTAATTAGGGCTTGTTTTCAACTCATTTGAGAATTTATTTTGATGATATTCCCACACAAATTAAACAATGTTGGTGTTATTTGAAACCTAATTTAATCGGTTGTGAACTAGTAATTTTAGTAATAGTGATGGTTATGAGATTTTGGATTTGGTGACTTAAACTGGATTTGGTTATGTATCGATTGTTCTGAAATTGGTTTGAAATTTTTTTATTTGGCATGGTAATGAATATTAGAGCATATGCATTTGGTTATGTATTTGGTTTTGGCATTTAAAATTCAGGCATCGGTCATTGCCATATGTATGTTATGTATTTGGTTTTTGACAGTTAAATTTTTTTATTTGGCATACTAGCAACTGTTCTGAAATTGCCATACTAGCGACTATTCTGAAATTGAATTTGGTTATGTATACTTTCAGTCACTGTCATATATATGCTTCTAACCATTGCTCTGAAAATTTGTTTTATATTGGGGTGAATTCGGCAGCTTGTGGGTTGGTTATTGGGGTGAATTTATTTCTAACGAAATTTCCGACGGAACTTATAAAAAAGAATAAACAAATCAATATTTAACTATTAAAAGTGAATTAGGACTTAGTTTAGTTTGTCACCCTAAAAAACAACTAAGTAGCATTTACTTAGTTTGATACTATTACAATATATATTAAATATAATAAATATAATATGGTATGGCTATTCTATAATATAATATAACACAATAAAATAAACTAAGTATAATTTACTTAGTTTGGTACTACTAAAAGATATAATACAAATAATATAGTATAATATAATATTTATAATAAGCTAAGTAACATTTACTTAGTTTGCTATTACTTAAATCAAATGAACTAAAATAAAATAGAGTAAAAGTATAAATAATATATTATAAAAAATATTCTATAAAATAAATAAATATAATATAATATATTAATATAATATAACAAAATAAATAATCAAATAAAATCATTTAATCTAAATTAAGTAGCATTTACTTAGTTTCCACTACAACATAAGAATAAATATAAAAATAATCAAATAAAATAAATAAAATGAAATAATTATAATATAATATAATATAATAATATATTATATTAATATAATATAACAAATTAAATAACAAAATAAATAATAAAATTAAATGAATTAAATCAAATAACATTAAATAAAATTAAATAATCTAAAGTAAATAGTATTTACTTAGTTTTCACTACAACATAAAATTAAGAATAAAAATAATATAAAATTAAAAAAAAAAATTAAAATAACAAACTAAGTAGCATTTGCTTAGTTTTTCACTGCTAAAATAAGTCGAATACATCTGCATGTAGTTTACTTAGGAGCTTAAAAACCCGTTCGACATTCACTCATTAGGAATAAATGCCGAATAGTCCCCAGTTTTGGATTGTTCTTGGATGTTATATCTCTCACTTAGGTCGGTGCTAATGGCTTGAGTACATTTTTTCATTTTTAAGAATTTTTTGGTTGGTATCTCTACATGTTATCCGAGTGTATAATTAGACTAAGTTGCCTTAGTCTAATTCGTGTACTTGGAGACCATGGGGAGATGCTGCCGAAATTTATTGAAGCAGAAGAAATGTACTCAAGGTGTTGAAACTACCGAGGAGACGCATCCAGGAACGGAATGGAAACCTGACTCCTTTAGACCGGAGATGAAGATATGTAGGATTCATGCGTGGAGTGCATACGCTAACCCTGATCTGATTGTGCCTTTTGTTTAATTAAAAATATTAGATGACCGAGGTTAGATGTACCGTAGGATACTGATGGGAGGGGATTAGGTGTTGAGTATCGTGGTGGGGTGTGCAAATTTTTGAAGTTTCCAAATGAACATGCTGATGATCCGAACGGAAAGATGAGATGCCCGTGTGTCAAGTGTAAAAAAACCTGATTTGAAAGAAAGTCGATGACATCAAATTTGACTTGTTTTCATGTGGGTTTGTGGATGGATATTCCGCATGGATTCATCACGGGGAATCAACTAAGTTGAGGAAATTGACCGACAGTGTAGACCAACCAGTTTACGAAGAATCAGATGACGATAACTATGATGCAGTGGAGATGTTGGTTAATGTTCATGGCCTTAAAAATGTTGATTGGGGTACAAACGAGTATTCGTCAAGTAGTGCTCAGCAAGAGCCAAATGACACGACATCTGCTTTTTACAAGATGTTATTTGAATCTAGGGTCCCATTGTATGATGGAAATGATAAGCATACCAGACTATCTGTAGTGACGAAACTCTTACACGAGGTCTTGGGCTGGCTGAACGATCTGAAATTTTTACCAGCGGGAAAGGAGTACAGTAAGCTGAGATCATTAGGTTATGAGAATACTCATAACTGGACACACTCGTGCATGTTGTTTGAGTTGCCATATTGGGTCATGTTGATAGTCCGTCGTTGTATAGATGTTATGTATACAAAGAAGAATGTATTTGATAACTTGTTTTACACCGTGCTAGATGCAAGTGGTAAAACAAAAGACAATGACAATGCATGATTAGATTTGAAGGCACTGAACATAAGGCGGGAATTGTGGTTCCAACCTGACAAGTGAAAACCTAAAGCTCTATTTTCTCTTATTAAACAACTGGTTAAAGACATTTATAATTGGGTAAGTGCGTTGAAGCTCCCGGATGGATATGCTTTTAACATATCTCGTTGCAGTAAAGTTGAGCAGTTGAACATTAATAGATTGAAGAGTCACGATGGTCATGTATTCATACAAAAGTTGATGTCAATTGCATTACGTGAGATGTTATCAGGAAAGTTGTAAATGCCTTGATCGAACTTTTGAATTTTTTTCGGGATCTATGTTCAATGGTTATAAGGTACACTGATGTAGAGCAGATGGAGAAAAACATAGTGCTGACAATGCACAGGCTCGAAATGATTTTTCCTCCAGGGTTCTTTGACTCGATGGAGTATTTGCAAGTTCATATATAGGTTGGTACATTAGTTTTCCTAATTTTTGGAGTGAATTGTTATTTGACATGTTTTAAAAAAGAGAAAGTAGACTTTTTTTTCAATATACTTTCTCCATATATAAATGAGAGCCACAATATTTTTTGGTTATCATATTTATCCCTTCAAATATTCTCTCCACTCCAAATAAGTCTCAATTATAAAATTGTAAACTTTAAAAATATTTTTTTTTCACTTTCTAAATCCATACCTTATAAAAGTATAAAACAATCCATGAGGAGATAAACTAATTTGGTTGGTCATCCCAAGGATAATTTAGTCATTAGCTTAAAATTTTTAAATTACATAATAATATATGTTTATATACAATGAATATATTATTCTTAGTTCTCTTGAAATGAGAGCAACTTTAAAATGAAATGAAGACCAATAGTTTTTATGTGAAACTTAATTAAGTCATTCATTTACTTGGAGGAAATATAATATACAACACTTTCACTTTTCAAAACAACTAATTCTCGTAGGCTAATATGTATATGACTTCTCTCCATCTTCCTTAGAGTTCTTATTTATTCTCTTTATTAATTTGAATCAATCAATCAATCAATCAACACAAGTATATAACAACCCAAGAAGAGATCTATATCTAAATTAATTTAGTTGGTCATTATCTTAAGGGTAATTTGATCATTAACTTATATTCATTGTATTTAAAAAGGTCCTTTATCCAAAACATGTAATATGCCCAAAATACCTAACACATATAATACACAAAAAATATTAAAACTTTGATACATTATGCACCTAAAACCAACAAGAGATCCACATCTAAATTAATTTGGTTGGTCATTATCTTAAGGATAATTTGGTTATTAACTTATATTCATTGTATTTAAAAAAGTCCTTTATCCAAAACATGTAATCTAACCAAAACAACTCACACATATAATACACAAAAAAAATATTAAAATTTTGATACATTATGCACCTAAAACCAACAATCACAAATTAATTTTCTAAACATTTTTAGATACATTCACAAATTAATTTCAATTTATGTATTAAATGATAATAGATTATTATTACTCTTCACCCATTCAACACTATTTAAACAACACTCTAAATCTCAGGAAAAAAATAAAAAACCAACAAAGCTCTTTTGAAGCGAGTATTTACCAGCAAGGAAGTAACAAGAAGAAGGGAAAAAAGGTTAGTAAAATTTATAACGAACAAAGATACAAATATCTAATAATATGTCTTCATTTTCATATTACAGATCTGAAGAAGAGCTTGTTCCGGTCCAACCTAAAGTGAAATTTATTGTTGTTAACGCCAAGATTCGTCCACGCGTCCAATCACCAAAATGCGAGTCCAATCCTGCACAGAAACAAAACCACACTCAGAGAGCTGACGACTTTCACCGCCGAGGGATAGCTTCGGTGTGAGAATAAGTACAGGCTGAATAAGGTTTAACAATAAAGGCTTAGTGCTGAAAAAGATGATTACCTGTGAATTAAAGTTTAGCCTTGTATTTATAGTGATCACACCATGAACTTCATGCCCGTCCCCGTATGGAAATAGAACTCTTCATTAGGTTAGATACCATAATGGGATTAAAGTCAATCTTCTTAAAGGAAGAAAGTCGAATTATATACTGACACTTTCCTTAGGAGTTGGAAATTAAATACAGTTCGGATTCCTTAATATTCTCCCACCGCCCAAACAGACTCCTACATGGGAACATTTCTCCACATGGACTATGGCCCACTGCATCCATCGGGCCCAAATAAACACACCTCAACACTACCCCCTAGTCTTTCATTACAAAGGGACATTTAATGGAATAGTTCATCACAAAAGCCCAATAATTAAATGAAAACATGGGGCCCAAGATCCGATCTTGCGGTAACGTATTCACCACACATTGTCAGGCCCCACCATTATTAAGTAACCTACTAATACGCCGTTTTTGGGAAAGCCGCGCGAAACCCCAAAAGTCAAACAATTCAAAACCCCTTCTCCTCCAAAATCAACCACCATATTCTAGATCTGATCTCAATCTCACTCGAACTTCATCTGCAACCTCCTCCCAACTACAACCTTCATTTTCTCCAGCAAAATCAACCTCCATTCGACTCATCCATCAATGGCTGCCACAAACAACCCACCATCCACCATTTCATTCTCACCCGAAATCTCCACTTTTTCCATCCCAACACCCACTGCAGTTAACCCCACCATCACCACCGCCATCACTACAGAAGCCACCACTGTCACCACCATAATTTCATCAAACCCTCGACCATCAAGCCTATCCAAGGCTGAAATTGATAATATGAAGATGCTAAAGGAGTACTCGAATGAGGAGTCCTTTGCCCATATCAACACTACCTCCACCATCGCCCCCCAAGACCTCGTCAAAATACGCGAATAATACCGTATTCCGGCCACTTACGAAATCTGTGATCCCCTTCACATCGGACGGATGTATCATCGCCTAGATGGGTGGACCGCCATCTCCCTGAGTTCCCTCAGATATGGGGTTCGCTTCCCGCTTCATGCTTTCATCATCGGTCTAATAAGGTTTATTAGAGTCGGCTTCGCCCAACTGGTGCTGAACTCCTACATCCGTATCATTGCCTTCATCGCCTTCTGCCATGAGCTGAACATCACCCCCACTATCGACCTTTTCTTCTCCATGTTTACCATGAGCCGATCCAGAGAATTCGGGTTCCGAAAAATAAATAAGCAGCAGAGCAAACAAATCGAAAAGCGCCCACTGATGAAGACTCCTTCTAGCAACAAAGGATGACACTCTCAGTGGTTCTTCATCAAAGGCCCCAGCACCCATGAACTTCCAGACTGGGCTGAAGCCTCCCGTCCCAACGTAACCTTTGGAGAACTTCCCCGATCCCGTCTCGAAGAACTGGTAAAAATCATTGCAAAGCTACCAGCGAAGGAATGGGATCTCGAACTTTTGAGTGACTAACTTGGTTATACAATCATAAATGTTAGTTCTGAAACCTTCCCTTTATTAATCCAGAGCTAATTTAGCAATCTATTATACTGACCCGAACTTCCTATCCTTACAGTGTCTCTTATCAAGTCGACCCCTACTACCAACATTAGCCAATCAACTCCTACTGAACACACCGAAGAAATAAACCTTCCACTAAGACCAACCGAAACCCCCCTTAATCTAGCCTATCTCTGCATCCCGATGTCACAACCTCCCACATCCTCCATAATCCCCACTCATGGCTTTACCCCGAAAAGCTTCCTAGATATGCCCGCTTCTGAAAGAGGCAAAGTCGCCCGAATAAAGAGAAAACGTCTTGTGAAGGCTGTCGACAAAAACCTCCCCCCTAAAGCACTTGAAAACATTACAACCGACCTCCCACCTTCCGATTCGATCCCTACCAACAATCCAATACCAAGCAATGATCCGACCGCAACTTCTGAAGCCCTTCCGACAGAAAACATTGAAGTGAACCCAATACAAACAGAAAAACAGAAAGAACTTGAAAACCCCTCAACAGAACCCCCAACCAAGAAACATCATACTGGACCCTCCTCCGACCATCAGTCGCCACCACCCCTTTCTCAACACTCTCCCAACCGCATCCAAGAGGCACCCACTTCGTCAATGCTATGGCCCGAGAAGGCTAAAGACTTCCCAATCAACCTCATCGAACACTTCGTCCTTCCCAAAGATGATGAAAAGTTTGAAGAAACAAGTCTTCTAGACCTCATAAGATATAATGCCGTATATCAAAGCTGGGTAAATATTTCTAACTTAACCCTAACTCCGAACTTACATAGTAACTTCATTATTTAATTTTCCTCTCGTCTGATACCAGGCCACTGCCGTTACTGGCTGAATGCTGCGCCAACTCTCCCGAGCTAATGAAAGAGAAAAAGAACTGGAAGCCGAAAACGAACGCCTCCGGCTTACGGTCCAGGCCGCCATGGCCGAGGCCGAGAAGGAAAAGAGCATACATGCCAATACCGCCTTCCATTGCACAGAACTCCAGAACGAGCTGGAGAAGGTCAAGAAAAAAGCTTCCAAAGGCGAATAATGCCGAAAAGCTCTTCTGGACAACCATGAAAACTTGAAGAAAGAATACAATGAGCTGCGGAATGACAATACAGCTATGGGCAGAAAACTCGAGACCATGGAGAAGCTCAAAATAACCATAGAAACCCACAACACTTTGGAGAAGGAGTTCAATGACTACAAGGCTTTGGGCTCCTCGTTGACCGAAGCGATCAAGCAACAAGTATGTCAAGAGTATAGAAAGTCCCCCAAGTTGACACAAGAAGTGATTCAGCAGTTCAATGAAGGTTACCAGAGTGCTCGGGACAAGGACAAAGAAAAGATGCGGTAAGTCCATCTCAATGCAGACCTTTTGGACACTTCGGATGACGAAGCCGAAGCCTGAAGCAAATCTCCTTCGCCAAAACAAAATTTTTTGTAATAGATTATTATGTAATCCACTTACCCATGTACATATATTCAATCATTAATGAAAATATTATTTTATGAGCAAAATTGAAATGTTATTAAATTAAGCACCAATATAAAATTACAGAGTCATAAGAAACTACTTAACATGCACTATTGCTAATACTTTCTAAGTCTCCCAGCATGCCAAGTGTTTTTGACCTCTGTCTCATCCATTGTTCGAAGCCGATAAGTACCCAGCTTCGACACTTTAATAACCTCATAGGGTCCTTCCTAGTTGGGCATTAGCTTTCCAAGGCATTGGGGCATCGACGCCTCCACCTCTCAAAGGACTAGATCTCCAACTTCAAATCTCCTTAACCTAACTCCTTTATTATAATGCCTGGTCGTTCTCCTCTGGTAGACTGCTAGCCTTACCAAGGCCGACTCTCGAACCTCCTCTAGCAAATTAAGATTGAGGCGAAGACCCTCATCGTTATACAACTCCTTGTATTGACTGACCCGTAGCGAAGGAGACCCGATCTCGACCGGAATAAGGGCATCAGTCCCGTAGGCTAATCTGTATGGCGACTCACCCGTCGTAGTCCGATACGCCCATAGAACACTAAGTAACTCCTTGGGCCACCTCCCTTTCACTTCGTCTAACCTCCTTTTAATGCCATTGAGTAAAGTCCGATTAGTGACTTCTACTTGACCATTAGACCGAGGATGAGCAGCCGAAGTCTTTCGATGCTGAATGTCCAAATCCTTTAGAAATTCTTCGAACTTCGATCCCACAAATTGTCTACCGTTGTCCGATACTACAACCATAGGAATTCCGAAGCGAAATACCACGAACTCCTTGAGAAAGTTGAGACATTCTTGCTCCATGATCGTCCGAAGTGGCTTAGCTTCTACCCACTTAGTCATATAATCAATAACCACTACCACAAAACTAACCCGCCCTTTCGCCTTCGGCAGTGGTCCCAAAATATCAATTCTTGAAATAGCAAAGGGGATCGGAGACAAGACCGAGAACAATTCTTCGGGCGGCTAATGAAGAATTGGACTATTCAACTGACATTTAGGGCACTTCTGAACATACTTCTTAGCTTCCTTAAAGATAGTAGGCCAGTAGTAACCTTGTCGCAGCACCTTATACGCCAAAGCCTTGCTCCCATATGATCTCCACAAATCCATTCGTGAACTTCCCCAAGTACGTACTCCGCTTCGGATTGAACCAAACACTTCAGCAAAGGCGAGGAGTATGCATGCCTATACAAATTACCATCGATCAATACAAAATTTGAGCTCTTGTACTTTATCTTCTTTACTAGTATCCGATCCGAAGGCAACTCGCCATCGACAAGATATCTTTTGTATGGCGTCATCCAACAGTTTGAGCGTTCCACCACCAACACCTCTGACCCATGAACACTTGGGAACTCCAAAACCTCGAAATACACTGACCCGCTGAAAGAACCTATATCCGAAGCAACTAACTTAGACAAAACATTGACAATGGTATTATTAGATCGATCAACCCCTTGAAAGACATATGAACTAAAATAATGGAGTCGATCCTTTACTTCGGCTAGATATTTGGTCATCCTTGCCCCCAAGCTTCATACTCCCCTGATATCTGCTTAACCACTAGTTGAGAGTCGCTGAAGATTACTAGCCTATGCACTTCTAAACTCTTTGCCAACCGAAGCCCGGCCAAAATTATTTCATACTCAGCCTCGTTGTTGGTTGCCCTGAATCCGAAGCGGATAGCCTGCTGCAATTTGAATCCTTCTGGGCTCGTCAGAATCACCCTTGCACCGCTAGTATCCGCAGTCGAAGACCCATCTACATATAAAGTCCATGAAGTTTGAACCTGCCAAAGCTCCGAGATCAACCCAACCATCGCTTCTGCCTGATCGACGGAGTCGGGCTCAGAGAAAGAGCATTCCACCACAAAGTCGGCCAATGCCTGACCCTTAATCGCTATTCAAGGATGGTATTCCAGCATAAACTATGTCAACTCTATAGCCCATGCTGCAAGTCGTCCTAAGATTTCAGGTTTATTCAATATATTCTTCAGAGGCTGATCCGTATACACGACTATTAATCTACCCTGAAAATAATGTCGAAGCTTTCGACTGGCTATAACCAAGGCATAGACAAATTTCTCCAAGTTCGGGTACTGAGTTTCTACATCCCGAAGAGCATGATTGGCATAATAAATCGAGAATTGCTTTCCTCCCGCCTTCCGAACCAGTACCGTTCCAACCGCCAACGAGCCTGGTGCCAAATACAAATATAGGGGTTTCGAAGGGACTAACTTCATTAAAACAGGTGCCAAAGATAAATATTTCTTTATTGCCTGAAAGGCGTCCTCACATTCTGAAGTCCACTGAAAAGTCTTTTCATTCCTCGGCCCTTTCAAAGTATCGAAGAACGACAAACATCTTTCCGTCGATTTAGATATAAACCTCCTCAAGGCTGCTATCCGACCCGTCAACCGTTGTACATCCTTGAACGTCTGAGGAGACTTCATGTCTAGAATGACCTTGATCTTCTCCAAATTTGCCTTAATACCCCTTTTGCTCACTAAATACCCAAGGAATTTACCCGATCCGAGGCCAAACGTGCACTTCATTGGGTTCAGTCGGATGTTGTAGTCCCTAATCGTTTAGAGAAAATCCTCCAGATCATCTAAATGTTGTCGAACGGATAGGCTCTTGACAATCATATCATCCACATACACCTTCATGCTTCAGCCTAGCTGTTTCCTGAACATGTAGTTCATCATCCTCTGATAAGTGACATCGACGTTCAACAATCCGAAAGTCATTTTCTTATAAGCATAAATCGCCTGATGCTTTATAAAGGCCGTCTTTAGGATATCTTCCTTGTGCACTGATATATTTGATTATACCCCGAAAAGGTATCCATAAAACTCAACAATGCGTACCCCGGAATTGGGAAGTGGGTAGAATCCTTCGGACAAGCTTTGTTTAGGTCGGTGTAATCAATGCAGATTATCCACTTCCCGTTCTGCTTCCGAACCAATACCACGTTCGCCAACCACTCGGGTTATTTGATCTCAAAAATAAAATTGGCCGCTAACAACTTGTCCACCTCATCATCAATAATCTTCTGCCGCTCTGGGGCAAAGATCCTCATTTTCTGTCGAACTGGCTTCTTGGTAGGGTCAACATTCAGTTTGTGCACATCAACTTTCACATCAATCCCTAGCATGTCGCTGGGCTCCCATGCAAAGATATCTGCGTATACCCAAAGCAGCTCGATCAATCCCGTTCTAAAGGGCTCCTGCAGACCCAAACCAATTTTTATTGTCTCATCCTTCTTCCCCGGGATCAGCTCGATGTCCTCGGTCTCTTCGACTGGCAAGACGAGTGGTTTTGTGCTTCTTTCGGTAAATGGTTCAACCTCAATCGCCATCTGTCTGCCTCTGTTTACACCTCCCAACTGCTAAAAAGATCAGTGAGTTTCTGTAGCACCTCCAAGCCATATCCAAATCACCCTTAACTTCGCCAACTCCGTTCGACGTAGGGAACTTCAACTTAAAGTGTGGGATGGAGGTCACCGCCTGCAATGCCATCAATGTCGGTCGTCCTAGAATAACATTGTAAGCAAAATCCACATGCACGACAAATAACTTGACATTAACCTCCACCTGCTGAGGAGTCATCCCAAAAATGATTGGCAACTCGATGGTTCCTGCTACTCGAACCGGATCATTACCGAATTCGTACAACGGAGGCTCCTGCCCGAACTTCATCTTCTTTCCTCCCAGGTCTAGCCTCTGGTAAGCATGGGCGTACAATATATCGACAAAAGAGCCATTATCGATCATGATTCGCCTCATATCCATGGATCCGACTTGGGCAGTAATGGTCAGGGCTCCCTCATGCGGCTCGATAGGTTCCGATGGGTAATCCTCATCGGTAAATGATATCACAGTGCCGGGATTTGGCCGCTCCCTCCTTACAGGCTGTTCGGACACTGTCATAACTGAATCCAACATCCCTCGCCGCTTCTTTCCAGCTACCTTCCCAATCGAACTGCCCGTTATCACATCTACCACTCCTCGAATTAACGGGGCCGATTCGGATTAAGACTTTGGGTTCTGCTGTGTATTGCTATTGGTCGTCGTCCTTCCTGAAACCCCTCGACCCGCAACAAACTAAACTAACTCCCCGCTCTGCACATTCTTCTCAATTAATGCTTTCAGATTTCTGCAATCCTCAGTGGAGTGTCCGGTAACTTGATGATAATTGCAAAACATGTTCTGATTTCCCCGATCTCGATGAGTATTGTCCGAGCATGGTTTGAAATATGGCTTGTCTTTCATATGGTCCAACACTGTTACCCGATCCGTATTGAGACGAGGTATACCTTGCCAACTTTCTTATTCGGGAAAGGTGGGCATCCTGCACCCGAACCCCCATTAAAATTCCTCTTCGGCGGGTCGTCCGTTCTATTATTGTTATCAGATTTGGGATAGTTGTTCCTATCCCGATCCTTCGGCCTATCCATCAAGTTCGGTTTCAGACTACCCATGGCTTCTTCAATTGCAATGAGTTTCTCTGCTCTGTCATAAGCTTCAGCCAAATCCTTCGGGGCATCGAACATTATATCCTTTACCAGCTTCTTCGATTTCACCACATCCAGCCACGTGATAAAGTATTCGAGGGCCTGAGTACCATTCAAATCCGTCACTGCTCCAACCGCCTCTCGGAACCGCTTCACATATTGGCCCAACGTCTCATTCGAGTACTGTCAAATCTGCATTAATGAGGCCGTTGACTTTCCTCTCCTTTTGTTACTCCCGAACCGACCGTGAAACCTATCACAGAGCTCCTTCCATGATGAAATAGAGTTCAGGGCCAAAGATGTCATCCACTGTCGAGCTTTCTTCCTCAAGGTTATAATTAACATCTGACACTTGGCAACATCAGAGTAGTCATAGTAGTTAATCAGTCGGTCATATGCCTGGCTATGATCAAACGGGTCTCCCGTGCCATCGTAATCCTCCATGTGCGGAACCTTTTTATTAGGGTTGGCCCGAACCCGATCAATTTTTGGGGAGAATGGTGAGGTTGAACTTATCGATGCCTCCTTCCCCTGATTAACTGTTGCGATTACCCTTTCCAACTCTGCAACCCTTTAGGCTAAAGCCTCAGGATCTCCTGTTTGAGGGGATGACTCACGCCTATCCCCATCCCTCCGGGCATGTGCCTCAGGATCTCCTATTCGAGGGGATGACTCTCGCCTATCCCCGTCCTTCCAGGCTGGTGCCTCGGGAATTTCCCTTCGAGGGGAAAGCTCTCGCCCATCCCTATTATGATCCGAAGATACCCTCCGCCTTCTCCTTTCGAATATTCCCCTGCTTCCACTGATTGCTTCCTAAGAGTGGCTCCGACGCCTGCTCCTATCCCGGGATCGTCTTCGTCGCCTGATCCTCTCCTGTGAGTGACTTCTGAGCCTGCTCCTTTCATGTCGAGAATCGTCCGAACGTATGTTCTTGATCGGTCCCATGGCGAAACCTCCCGACGCCGATGATGACTGAAGGAAACTTCCTCTCCATCTAACAGAGACGCCAATTGCTTATCCAACTCTATCTGCTGAAGGCGTATGGCCTCTACGGCATCTTCTCGCCGTTGTATCATTTTGGCCAGTATTGTCTCCCTTTCGTCTCGACTCTGACCCAGTCTAGAATTTTAGTCTTCGGCATGGCTGTCATATCGTGGCGTCTTTTGAGTGGTCGGAAATAACTTTTTCCTGATCAAAAAATACTGAGTGATTGAAAGTTATCAAACACTAAAGAGGCCCTCCTTCTAGCGCCAATGTTAACGCCAAGATTCGTCCACGCGCCCAATCACCAAACTGCGCGTCCAATCCTGTACAGAAACGAAACCACACTCAGAGAGCTGACGGCTTTCGCCGCCGGGAGATAGTTCCGGTGTGAGAATAAGTACAGGCTGAATAAGGTTTAACAATGGAGGCTTAATGCTTTAGTGTTGAAAAAGATGATTACCTGTGAATTAAGGTTTAGCCTTATATTTATAGTGATCACACCATCAACTTCATGTCCGTCCTCGTATGAAAATAGAACGCCTCATTAGGTTAAGTACCATAATGGGATTAAACTCAATATCCTTAAAGGAAGAAAGTCGAATTATATCCTGACACTTTCCTTAGGAGTTGAAAATTAAATACAGTTAGGATTCTTTAATATTCTCTCACCGCCCAAACAGACTCCTACATGGGAACATTTCTCCACCTGGACTATGACCCACCGCATCCATCGAGCCCAAATAAACACACCCCAACAATTATCATTAGTTATGATAGCAACATTGATATCAATAAAGAAGAAGGTTGACGAGGTTCATTCCTTTAATTCACTGCATTAACAACATTACTATTGATGAAAGTCAATTTTAAATAATATGTTATCAGCTTATAATAGACATGCTAAATAGAAAATTATAATTATAGTGGATTCAAGTTTTTCATTACAATTAATCATTCTTATATTAAAATTATATCTTATCATAAAAATACGATTTTGAAAGCTAGCTCGTGCCTTGCACGGGTTACAAGCTTGTTATTATATTATATATAAAAACATAATCAATAACATCTGAGTTAACTCATCAATTAAAATGAGTTAACTCAGGTGGTCATGAGTTAACTCGAACAGTCAATATTACATTTAATACAGTAATTAATAATTGTAATTAATTTTTCTTGAATTATGGGGTATGGAAAGGTTCTTATTGAAATACTAAAAATTATATGCTGATTCAAATTATCTTCAATACTATATATGTATTATGTCAATGAAAAATGAAAAAATATATCAATAAAAATTATGAAATATATGTGAAAAGAATGATATAAACTAACTCGTGCCTCGCATGGGGTATCAAACTAGTTTATACTAATGAAACATAAACAAATTTAAACTATCAAAAAGTATACCTATTTCCGCAACAATTATATTATGACTATGGTGCTTCACAACATTGAATAAAGTAAAATTGCATTCTCTTATATTTGCATATTCTTTGATTCGTTCATTATATTTTTATTAAAAAGTATAGATAAAACGTATTATATAAAACTATGGTATATATCTTGGGTACCGTTTAGCTACATCCCACAAATCCGTCGCATTCACACTATTTTATTTGGTACTAGTTTAGGTGATTGCGTGAAACTTAGTAGAGTTTTACTTGGTGTTTAGTTTTAAACTAGGGCATGATAATAGAGTTATGATTCTAATGTGAGGGTATTGTGATATTTTATATTATTATAATTAAAAATATTTTTTTTAAAAAGTATACATAAATTTTTTTTCTAACAAAATTACGTGTATGATTGTCGTCGTTAAATACTATTGGGCCAACTCAATTCATCTATGTATAATGCGGGAGAGGCTTGGTCTCTCTTGGTCTGACAAAACCTTCACGTGGTCTCTTAGTCTCAACAAAGTTTTCTCCAAAATTCAACCCCTAAGAATACAAGTATTCATATTTTCTCTTATAAATTTAATAATAATTTTATCTTGTCCTCTAAACTAAAATTTTAATTTTTAATACGAATGATACATGCAACGCGTGAATGCCGGCCTCCTAGTGTATAATAACTCATCAACTGACAACAAATATATACTAATAATAATTTTGTATTTTTTTTCTTCTTATTTAAGGAGTAGTAATACTCCTTTATTAGACTTGCGTTGTACGCTTCTAAATTTTAGAGCGGGAGTTGTTGGTGAATTTGTAGTATATCAAAATTGAACATGATAATTGTTGGAACTTGTAGCTCATAACTAGGAAGCTTAGAAAATAGCCAGTGTCAATCGAAGCGGAGCGGAGCTGAGCGAGTTGGGCCGAAGGCCCAAAGGTTTTGGGGGGTGCGGTATGGTACGGTGTTATAAGAGTATTATGTGTATTCAGACTATAATGCGGATTAGGATTGAAATAGAGGTAACAATTATAAATACTCTTTATTGTATAATCCTAAGTAATATAACGAACGTAATCAATAAAACAGTCTCCGCTCACTGCTCCCATAAACGTATCCAATTTTGAGGAACCACATATATCTTTATGTTGATTCTTTATAATCGTATATCGTGTGTGTGATCCGATCCTAACAATAATATTTTTGGTGTTTTGTAGTTCTTGGAAAACACTTTCAATATTAATAGGGACATAAGTTCAAAAACACTTTTAAATAAAATAGAAAATTTATGTTTTTGAGTGAAGTATTGTTGACCAAATCACTAGGACTATGAAGAATTCTATAACTAATTATATTTTAAAATATCATTTTATAAGTAATTTTTGTAGGTTCCTTAGACGGCGGACTAAGTGGAGACATAGTTAACGACCACATTTACTAAAAAATAAAAGTTAACTACCATGAGTTTAACGGTACCCTTTAGGCCACTATCCTTTTCACTCACTAGTAGGTGTGACGGAAAAAAACAGAAAATAAAGAAAAGAAGAAGTTTTTTTTTTTTAAAATGAAAATCGAATTTGAGACCAAAAATTATACTACTTCCGTTCCATATTATTTTATCATTATTGACTTTTAAAGTCAACTTAAGAGACTTTTAAACTCAAAATTGATATAGATTTTTTTAATTTTATTCAATACAATGATGAATAATATAAACTATCTAAAATGTATTACTCATTGTAATTTCTATTGTTTCATAATTTTTAATGATTTATACTAATTTTGAGTTTGAAAATGTCTCAAATTGACTTTTAAAAGTCAATAATGATCAAATAATTTGGAACATAACGAGTAATAGATAAGTCTTATTACTAGGCTAGGAGCTCATCAACAAAAAAAGGTTTAATTAACCAACTTCCCGCGTTAAAAAAAATATGAAGACATGAAAAGCAAATCCAATAGTTTTGCTTTTATTTAGTTATTGATTGATTGATTGTAGACGCTTTATTAATTTAATGACCAGGAAGGAGGAAAGAAATAGTGTGTGAGCTTCCATTGTCCAACTAAAAAGTAAGGGAGAAGAATTTGGGAAGACCTTCAACTTGTATAATGAAGTTTAATTTAATATATAGTTGTAACATGAATATTATAAACTATTTTAAAAAGTATTACTCTATTGTTTCATAATTTTTAATGTGTCATACTAATTTTGAGTTTGAAAATGTCTCAAATTAATTCTCAAAAGTCAATAATTTAGAACATAAGGAGTAATAGATAAGTCTTATTACTAAGCTAAGAGCTCATCAGCAAAAAAAAACCTTAATTAACCAACTTTTCGAGTTAAAAAAAACAAAAAATTCTGAAGACATGGCAAGCAAATCGAATAGTTTTGTTTTTATTTATTGATTGATTGATAGTAGACGCTTTATTAATTTAGTGACTAGGAAGGAGGAAAGAAATAGTGTGTGGGCTCCCATTGTCCAACTAAAAAGTAAGAGAGAAGACTTTGGGAAGACCGAAACGGACAAATCAACTTGTATAATGAATGTTTAATTTAATATATAGTTGTAACATGATAATAAAATTGTATTGTTATACTTGAAAATATTATGTTATTTTATATTATCATCAATTAATAAATGACTCTTTTTGTAAAAAACATTTATGGACACTTTTTGGGTTATGAAAGGAGTTGAGGTTTGTAAACAATCTTAGATAATATATTTTTTTAACAAATTTTTTTTAGAACTAAAAAAAAATTCAAAGTACTTTTCACAAATGTTTTCTATCGACCGTGGATGAGAAAATAGGGGTTGCAAATTCGATCACTCGCACTCACTGTATATATATCTATTTGATTAAATTTCATTCGGCTTTGTTACTTATGTACTTAGCACTAAGAAGAACATTGTTGATCACTTAAAGTCAGGGCCGGCCCTAGGCCAGGGCAACCAGGGCGACCGCCCAGGGCCCAAAGTTGAAGGGGGCCCAAAATTTATTTTAAGCTTGTGTATATATATGTATATGTGTGAACATATATCTAAAGTTCTAGTGCTCCAGCGGTAAAATAATTCCTTGCAATAGAATAGACTTGGGTTCAATTCTTGGCAGTGAAACTCCAACATTGCTCTACTATGATAAATGATCAACCATAGGGTTAATTTCACACAATGACCTTAAATGTTGCATAATATTGACTACAAAGGCAATCTTACTATTTTTTTAATCTATTTTTTTAAAAAACACTTTTACAATTGTTGATATAAAAACACTGTTTTAATTATGTTGTGAAATTTTTTTTTGTCAAACCTTTATATTAAAAAAAATGTTTCATCTCGACACACTACGAACTCCCGTCAAATTAAAAAAAATACAAAAGTATTAAAAAAAATTGGCTCGGGGCAGCGCATCCGAACCCCCGCTACTGGGCACGCTCGAAAAATTTCACCCCGGGCCTTAAAAAACCCAGGACCGGCTCTGCTTAACGTTACTGTAAATAGCCATAACTATTCATAAATGTCACATTTTCTAGATTCTAATCCTTCCAATCCAAACCTTATACTCAAAATCATAAATCAACAACTTAAACAAATTGTTATCCATTAAACTTAGCAGAAGAATATAATTAGTTATTCAAGTACTAAGGTAAACCAAAAATAAACAAAGGTAGAAGATCACCTGATGCAATATATCCAAATGTGGCTAAAAGTCATGATTTTCACAATGCTCTCCCAATAACATTAATTAGAAGTGCAATCTGTTATTGGTGAAGTCTATATCCGAAAGGTGATTGAGTTTGTTTCTGAAGTAGGGGGCAACTAGGAGTAACTATGCGAGGTTGGGTGCAGCGCCTAAAGTTTGTGGTAAGTTTTATACTTTCAAGGTGAATTCAGGCTCTTGTATTGCAATATATAAGAACAACTGTGTGCATAATAAGTTGTAAATTTGCACTGGAAATATAAGCTCCCCTCCAAATATAAGAGTCACATGCATATCAGTTTGCTCTTATATATTGGAAGGAAGGGAATATATGTTGATCATATAACCACAAAAACATGGAATGAAAGAATAATCTTACCGACTGAAACTAGATAATACATTACATATTGAGTCATAATGTAAACCTTTATTGATACCAAAGTACATGGCTGTTTTGCTACATATCCTAAGCAAGCAAACATTAGACAAATGGGACTACTACAGCTTAATGCTTCTTTCGACCAAGTAATTTCTTGAACCAATATGCTGACATCTTAGGAGTCATGAAATCGACAAAAACTATGCCAAACCTTGAAGTGTAGCCTAATCTCCATTCAAAGTTATCGAGCAATGAAATGCAAAGTAGCCTATCACATTTGCTCCCCCGTCGACTGTCTTCGTCAGTTGCTTCAAGTAGGCCTTGTAGTAGTTGATCCTTGTGGTGTCGTGAAAAGCTTTTGGAATAGTGAGATTATCGAGGTCATCCATGCCTTCAAAACAAGTATAGTTGATGCAAAATTTAGACCACCTTCACAATTTTGATTCGTAGAGAAAACATAAAGGAAAAAAAATTGAATGTTATTATTGAGATTCAAAGTCCCACATCAAACAACTCAAAAAAAGGGTCCCATATTGGACAAATTAGACCCGAATCCTCTATAGAAAACTAGAAGGGGCTTCTCAACTTACTGTCAAATGATTTTAAGTTAAACGCTTCAACAATTACAAACTTCCTTTATCTCAACTTTTTTCTTTTAGCTTAGATAAATATATGACTACAAAATTTGAAATATTGATCCAGGTATTGGAACAAAAATAGGGATTATATGTAAATTTAAAGTTTTGCCTTCCATTTTCTACAATTTTTGAAATATTGCTCGAGACACTGGAACACAAATAAGGGATTATATGTGTTAACGCTTGAATTTTTCTGCACGTTCAATCACCGGTTTGGACATGGACCTGCACAGAAAGAACCACCAGAAAGTAATTGAAGGCTTGGGTCGCTAGGGGATACCTCTGATGTTTGAGTAAGAACATGTCTCAAGATAGATTAACAATGAAGGAGCTAGTATTTAGTAGGATAAAATGTATGTTTATACATCTATTGTTAACCTGTATTTATAGTTTTACTACACCACCTCAATAGGGTTACAATTCCTAATAGGAATTGTATAAAGAGATCCTTTTGGAAAAAGGTAAGTACCATACAAGAGTTAATATTGGATATAGTAAGTGCATGGTGCCTTAGTTTGCAAGATAGTAACACAAGCTTATTGGACTTAGGAGTTTATCATGGGCATTTGGGATATAATATAGCCTGGAATCGGGCCCAATCCGGATAGCCTATTATATGAAAATGCACAGCCCAACATTACCCTTCACTCTTTACGAGAATGGAATGAAGTGGAGGAGTAAAATAAATAAGAGGCTTCCGGGCCCCGAAGGGCAATCTAGACCGAAGGCAGAGCTTAAGTAGAAGCGAAATTCAACTTATTATTGAATGGGTCACCCTCATTATGGACGTGATGCTATTATTCCCTTTAAGGAGCGATCTACTCCAATGTGGGCTACTAAAAAGTAAACACATAGGGTTTAACATTGGGTCCAACCCAAAAAACGTTAATGAGAGAAAAAGACCCCTATTTATTTTGGGCACGTGTGAGTGTCATAAAGCCATGATAGCATAATGGGGGGATAACGAGGTCACACACGCGTACGTTTCGGGATAGGAGCCCCATTACTACCCCAGTCGTTAGATCATTATTGAAGGAGTGCTAATTCTTAGTATAAATAGAGGGAAAGTGAGAGCTAATACACTTTTCTGGCATTTGTGAGATCAAAGATATTGAATAGAGAGAATAAAGCCTTAGTTTCCTTCCGGTAGCAGATTCGGCGTCGATTTATCTTCAATCTTCAAATCTCCTCTTATTCTCAATAAGATCCTTCTCACATTCTTGTTTTCACTTTTCATTATCTACAAATGGCTATTTCATCCCATAATTTAGGCCCGTCATCTTCCTCCCGTGTTGAGGAAGAAGTTACAATGGTTGTGGAAGGGATTCAAGAGGGGTAACGTATAAACTCCCTGTTGTGGAGCATTTTAGGACCCCTATGGAAGTAGAGGCACACAATAGGGCTAAATATGCTAGGGATATTTATAGGACATCGAATACTCCCTTAGAAATCTCTGAAGCAGATATAGAAACTGCTAAAGACTGAGTTTAACATCCCTGAGTACTATGAAATTAAGAAACCCAGTGTGGCAGATATGATGTAGTAACAACCTGAGGGTGGGTGGATCGTTATGTCAAGGAACTTCCTTTTATTCAGTTTGTGTTTTTCTCTTTAGGAGTTTGTTCTTGAACTCTTTTATACCACTAGTCTCAATTTTAACCAACTGGTGCCAAACTCTTACATTCATCTTCATAGTTTCATGGCATTTTGTCATGATCAAGGTATTAAACCATCTTTAGATTTTCTGTACCAATTTTTCTCCATTGGGGCTTGCAAGGAAAAGGTGTTCTACTAATTTAACAAATAAATAGGTAGAGATGTTCTGACAGGAACCCATTCGAGTAACAAGGGATGACATAAGGATTAATTCTATATAAAGGGACCAGATACTGAGCTAATTGGGCCATGGACAGAGCTAAATCAGTCCCAATTGAACCCTATCAAAATTAATAGGGTCAGATTAGGAGAATTTGAAGCTCTATACTCCAAGATGCCCTCAACTAGGGAATATAAAGAGGTTCAGAATGATCAGGACTGGCTCTTCAACCATAATTGTGAGTGACAATATAATTCATATTTGTTCATATAAATACTCTGATCTTTTCTTCTTTTCTCAACTAATGTTGACCTAACTGTATTGCAGTGGCCAATCAACCAAACACTACAAAAAAATGAGTTTTTATGATGGCTCAAATCCATCACATAAATTTAGTAAATCATCACCAAAGGTTTTGTGATGAGTTTAGTCGTCACTGAGACCATCTTGCGTACGCCCATCATGAAAGCCTTTTGTGATGGTTTTGACAATCATGCAAACGTGGAATGTTTTTGTGATAATTAATACAATCACATTAACATGTGAGTCTTTTGTGATGATTAATATAATCATATTAGCACATAATCTCTTGTGACTGTCAAAGTCATCACAAAAAATACAAAATTTTTGGGATCAAAGATAAGAGCGTGAATATCTTTTTACAGACAATTTATTCCACTATATTAACTATATTAAATGATACTTGTAGGATTCGAACTCTCCCCCCATTTGCAAACTAAATAAGTAGTAATACCACTATATCAAAGGTCAAATCATGGTTATAATTTTAAACAAAAATATAAAAGGAAACATATGTGAGTTGACTTACTAAACAAAATTAATCCTGCGTAAAGATTTGGTGATTACAATAGAGGTCACAAATACTCTATAATGATGGTGAAATTAGTCATTAATGGGAGTCATCATATATGTTATTGTTTTGTGATGGCTTGAAAATTCCATCACAAAGTACTTTTTTGTGATTGCAAATAAAAGTCATCACAAAAATTTGTCTTTTTAATGATTATCATGGTTGTCACAAAATAGCGTTTTGATTATTTTTATTATTAGAATATTGGTGATAGCTTAAATGCAATCACAAAAAGGGTATATCTATAAGTAGTGGCCTAGTCCGCCATCAAAACAAAATTTATTTTGCATAAAAAATTTGGTGATTGATATAGTCATCACAATTATATTACATTGATGGCAAACTTAGCAATCACTAAGAGTCATCATATATACCATTATTTTGTGATTGCTTAAAAAGTCCATCACAAGTTATTATCTTTTGTGATTGTTTTTAAAAGTCGCCATAAAATTCGGTCACGTATTCTTATTTTTCTAGTAGTGAAAGAATGCTTTAAATGAAGCTATTCTAGAAGCGACAAGGGTGCCGAGGAAACCCATGACCCATGCCGAGAAACTTAAGCTCTGCAACACAAAGGAAAAGCAGCGACTTCAACTGCTGGAAACATTGCTTCTATTACCGAGGTGACTATTCCACCTCCCCATCTTTCCCCTCCCCATGCAGCAGAGGAGACACGTCCAAGTCCCCGTCGCTCTCCTCTAATTGTAATTATGGACGAGCCTCTCAACGTTCAACCAATTAATGAGGTTGCGACGAACCCAGAAGCCGAGGTGGCAAGGAGAGAGAATAGGAAGGCTCCCATGGAGGATGAATGAGTTTCAGGCGTTAGTCAGGTTAGTTAAATTTTTGTATTATGCTTTATTTTTGTTTTGCCCGAGGACTAGCAAAATATAAGTGTGAGGGAATTTGATGAGTATGAAATATGTTATGTTTTTATTCCTTAGTTCTTAATCTTTTGTCTTTATTTTGTGCCTAAATACCCTCATTGTTCTTATCTTTTGATTTAAGGTGCAATTAAAGGAGTCCATGACTTTGGAAGTGATTTGGAGGACAAATTGAGAATTATTTGGACTTAAAGTAAAAAAATGGTTATCAAAAGGCAGCGCAGGCAAAAGCTGAGAATGATCTCAAAGCTGCCAAGGCTTCTGCCGAAGGGGAGAAGGCGAGAGTAGCTGAGCTGGAAAAAAAGCTGAAGACTATCGAAGTTGCTCTACATGAGAAAAATGCTCATGTCCAACAGCAAACTGAGCAGATTCAAAACATGACAAACAATATTCAAAGGGTTGTTGAGGATTGGTCTGCGAAGGAGGCTGAATGGAAAAAGCATCAGAGCAGTTTAACTCCTGATCCTTCAAGCCTCATTATCCTAGACGTGCATCAACAAATCATTAAGAAGTACAAAGAGTCTTCCGAGTACACCGAAGAGGTCAACCTGAAGGTGGCCAGTGAATTTGACGAAGGCTTTGAGTACGCCAAGAAACCAGTCCAGGAGAAAGGGTTGAACCCTGAAGAAGTGGGGATTGTAGACCCCTAATTTATGTAATCATTTTACAGTTTTGTAATAAAGTACAGTTTACTGTCTAAATGTCAACTTTTTATATTTGATTCTGTAATAATTGTTATGTTTGATGTTGGTCGATTTCGCAATCAATAAAACACACACAAGTATACGCGGTCCACAAGTAATATATAGTAAGTAGAGTGTCGAACCCACGAGAAAATAATGCTAATAAATATCAACTACCAATTTTATGTCAAATTAATCTTAATTAAAACAAATGATTATGATGTGTGATTTGGTGAACAATTAATCTAACAAGTGAATATACAAAGAGAAGTTGATTTTTTTTTATGTTTATAATGTAAAACAAGCTGAGGTCACAATTTCCCCAAATGCAAGGTTTAATCTCCTAACTTCCCCTTTAAAACAGTAAATCATACAAATAGATAACCGAGAACTTAAAGCAATTATACACCTCTTCCGATAGTAGTATAAAAATCTCATGTTTAATAGAACACTATATTCCTATGTGAATTAATTAAAATACGAGTCATTAAGGATAGATTCTCAATTGGCTACACATGACAGTTAGGTATATTCCTATCCTACCTGCAATTTATAAATTCACTCATATAAAGAAAAGTCCATAACATGTGCTTTCATATTGGTGATCTGAGTTTTATAATCCATTTTCCAATTTAGTATAAAACATCACATGAATTACTTTCCAGTTAATTCATACATTAAGCAAACAATATGAAAGTCCATTCAAACCTGATTCATAAGAATTAAAAGGAAAGAAATTTAATTAACACTATACATTTAGTTCCATTGTAACCTTAGAATAAAGAATTAGTTCATCATTGCGAAAATAAATATTACTGACAGAGAACTAATCATCATTGGATTATACAATAATCGGAGGAAAGCAAAGAAACTAAATTATATAAGAACAAATTAAATCTCAAAAACTCCCTTTGATAATGAATAATCCTCCTTCCATGTAGATAAACTGGCTTTCACTTACTTGCAATGTTTCCACAATTTCTACAAGGTTCAGCCTTTTTCTTCTTTGTTCCGAAGGAAATGATGCTCCGTGCTCTGTTTTCTCTTCCCCTTCTTTTGAATGGTAGAGATAATTTACTTTCCAATCCAATTGATAACTTCAGGCTGCTCACTCGTGTGTGTGGTCTTCCCTTCTTGGCCAATTCAAATTCAGTCCCGCTACACTTGGTTGATTCACAGACCAAAGAACCAACTCAAGGCAGCTCCTTCCTCTCTCCTCTATATTCCTTTTCCTTAACGGTATCCATTTGTGAACCCAAGAAGAGATAACGAGATAAATGGCTTTTAATTCAATTCTCATATATCAAGAGAGCAGCAGACATGGAGAATGAGAAAGCAAAGCAAGAGGAATAAAGGGAGGAGTTAACCATATTGGGACAACAAAACAGAACAATCAAAAGCATCAGAATGGCGCAGCTGCACCGACACAAAGAGTAAATGGAGCGCAGCTACACTGGAGCGGGGCTACGCGGATCCGGGGCCCACCGCTGCTGCGCCAGGTCCTAGTTCAAATGCGGCGCAGCTGCGCCGGTGCATAGGAAATGATCGTTTTGCCCTTTTTATGACTTGAAATGCCAGCAAAGCCCCAACAGAGCTATCTTCTCTAAGATACAACAAAACATAATAAAAGCAACGTTACACACGCACATGCATACAATTTCTCAGGGCTAAAACATCCGATTTGTAGGTATAAAACTCACTCATTAAATACCCCCAAACTTGAGTCTTTGCTTGCCCTCAAGCAAAATATATAAGAATAAAAATACTACAACCACTAACAATCAACAAAACAAGCAACGATTCAACATTTATTCGAAATATGGCCTCAAAGATCAGAACAAAAATTCTAAAGGGGACTCAACACAATGCCATGAAGAAGGGTTCAATATAATCGTTAGTTTAAACCAGCCTTTGACCCTGCAAGTGTGTGTGTGAATACCAACTACTCCAACTAGCCACAGCTCAGATAAAATCATATAGACAACTGCTTAACGAAAAAGCCAACTCTACAAACCCACCCGCTACATCAAAGTTGGTCGAAAAAGGCATAAATGCAGGAAAGGGAGCCCGAGAGGAATAACATGCAGCTTATCCTAAGCAAGAATTAATACACACTATAAATATGGTGAGTGCGTTTTACACTCCTTCTCGCCTCAAATTTCATAACTGACTAGTGCAATGTCTAATTACCTTAGGCTTTTCAGAGCAACTCACGTAACGAGCATTAGATCAATGACTCCCAAGCCAGTTGATTTTAGGGCATTAGGCATAAAGACACCCCTAAGGATCTATTAACTCGAGCAACAGAGGCCACATAATTAGACGAGCTAGAATAAAATTTCTAAATAATAATAATTATTAATAATAACAATAAACATTTTTTTAAGAAAGAGATATAATCCCAGACTTTCCCGAATTTGCATAAGAGCCTAAACCATACAACCAATGCCAAATCTAAGTTTAAAAGAGTAAAAAGGAAAATTTTCAAAAAGCAATTAGCATATAAACTTCTCTAACTCGGAACTAGCCACAACAGTTGGTGTAAGACCCCGAATTTATGAAATAAAAGTTTATTATTTTCTTTATGATTATTTTTCTAAATAGTGAAGTGCTTAATTCTTATAAATGATAGTTAAGGGTGTTATATGCAAATTATCTGATAAATAGTATGTCGGGAAATATTCCTTTTGTCGGGGAATATTCTTTCTGTCGGGGAATATTATATTCGGTACCGTACAACGGCGCCGAAATGGCAATATTATCAACGATAGTGGGCCCCATAACGGGTTAACTGTCGGATATAGAAAGTGATAGAAATTGGCGGCAAAACTTTAACTGATAACTGTTGAAATACCCGGTGATAAAAAGAACAGTAAAACGCGTTATTCCACAGTAGCACACGGTATTCCACAGTAGCTCACGATATTGCACAGTGTTTTATATTATTGATTCAATAATTGATAAAGTAGCAATTGCACAGTATCTTGATTCAATAATTGTTAAATAGCATATGCATAATATATTTTACTATTTGTCACGACACTGTAACTCATATCATTTGATAGAATATTTTAGCATTATTGACAATGTCTAGAAATTCTGTCAAGGAAAGGAGTTATTTAGTTGCGCGCCATTTTTATGGAAGGCCCCCTCTTTCCTGGGAATAATCTGGTTATCAGTATTGCGAGTATATGCTATCTATGATATTAATACATTTAACACAATAATACAGAAAAAGGGATTTATTGTGATAATGGAGTTATTTTTATAATGGTTTTATCTTTTTGATAATGGAATTATCTTTTGATAATGGAAGAAAAAATAGATTGATGATATAAATGGAAGAAAAAATGGATGGATGATATAAATGGAAGAAAAAATGGATGGATGATATAAATGGAAGAAAAAATGGATGGATGATATTAAAAGAATATGCCAAGGGTATAAGAGTAATAAACTAAGAAAATTTAGGAAAAAGACTAAAATGCCCTCACCTTGATTTTCCTATAAATAGGGAGGGTTTGCTTAAGAAATTTTCATACCTTCATTGCTTATACTTTCTCTCTCTCTCTAAATTTCTCAAGTTCTCTTAGTGTGATAGGCTATTGTGAGTATTTGTGAGAATACTAATATTATCCGAAGTTAGTAAACTTCATAGAAAGTAACATCCAGTCTTTTGTTAACGAAGGTAGGGAATATCATTTCTTTCATACTCATATATAATATCATTTGCTTTATGTTGGTAAGTGATATTATAATCATAAAGGTTGTTATTCATTCTGTATTAATTTGTGGGGATAACCTGTCCGTACGGTATGACGCATGCCTGGTGAATATCCTTTTACATTCATTCCTTATTACTCTGTGGGAATAACCTGTATGTACGAGTGTCGTACCTGGTGAATACCCTTCTGTATTCATTCCTTATTACTCTGTGGGAATAACCTGTATTTACGGGTGTCGTACCTGGTGAATAACCCTTAGTATTTATTACTTATTAATCTATTGTGGAAATAATTTGTCTACGCGAAATATCGCATGACGGGTGAAAATCCATTTGCAGTTTCATATATTCTGTTATACTCGTATCACGTATCATTTCTTTTGTACTCTTTAAGGGATATCTTTTTCTTTCACATTTCTCCATTTATGATAAGAAATCTTTGTTTGTTTCCAAAACCTTATTTTTAAATGGAGAAAATCTCTGAAAATTAGTATAATATCTTTAATAGTTTGTGTTTCATCTAATATCCTTTCACTTGAATCTTTCTATTTCATTTTATACGTTATAGTTGAAGCATGAAATAATTTCTTGAATATCATTCTTGAATTTGACTCCATAATTTGGTCATCGTGTTGGCAATTTGGTCAATATTTGATACTGATTAAATTATAGAGTTTTTCTTATCCTTAATCTCACTATATCATTGTCATCATCCTCATCCTCATACTTAAATTGTGGTATTAGTTCTCTTTGACCCGTAGTGCAAAGATGAACTGGCGTGACATGATTTTGACCAAACTGTGTATTGGTATAATCATGACTTTTGGTGTTACAAACAAAGGCGTATGGTGAAAGTTCTCTTTGGCCCGCAGTGCAAAGATGAACTGGTGTTTGGCATGATCATGACCGGTGATGCTACAAATAAATATCTTTGGCACGTAGTGCAAAGAGAGGCTGTTAAAATTGTTGATTGCTGTTACAAATAAATATCTTTGGCACGTAGTGCAAAGAGAGGCTGTTGAAATTGTTGATTGGTGTTACAAATAAATATCTTTGGCACGTAGTGCAAAGAGAGGTTGTTGAACATGAATTATTGATTGGTGTTACAGGGACATAATATTGGTGGTGATCCTTTAACTTATAGAAGATGGTAGATATTATAATCTACTTGACTCTTCTAATGGATTGTTCGTTTCGCTGCAGTTGTTGTTGTTGAACAAATATAAAATCTTTATATCTCTGATTTATTATTGTTGAAGACTAAAGATAATTTTTATTCTTCATTATCTTAGTCATGATATTTCTTATTGGGCTATTTGAGCTCACCCTTTTCAGTTTTGTCCCATTGTTCTTCTTAGGAAAGGAAAATGTAGCTGGGACTAGCCGGGGAGTGGAGTGATGGTCCGAGTTAGTGGTTGTCCTCATCAAGTTATGGCATAGTTTAATAATAATTATACTGGAGACTTAATACATGTGTTGTCGTCTTTTTACGGCATTGTAATAATTTGGGTTTGGATACTGTGGTACCATACGGTACGATATTTGTATGGAAAGTCACAGTATGTGTGTGGTCGTATTTTGCACGATAAATATTAGTTGTAAATGGGAAAATTCGTATTTGTATTTGTATTTTTGTAGAATGTTATTGGCGACTCAAAATGGGTTGTGTGGACCTATTTTGGGGGCGTCACAGTTGGTATCAGAGCTTAGGGATATGATCTTTGGTAGAGATGTGGGATTAGAACTAGGAGGGGAGAGACGAGTAAAATCCTTCGCTAGTGTGTCCTACCTAAGCTATTTTGTTTTTTTAGTAATTGGTTTAGTTATAGGGATAAGATGTTGCATGTCTATTTCTTTACCTATATTTGTTTTGTGATCACATTTCAGAATGGCTTCTGAAAACCAAGAGATTCACTATGAGACAAGTGTGGCTGAAAATTAGGAAGCTACAAATAACACGGGTGCAAACTCATAACATCATGATGCTAATCATGATGCTAACAACAGAATGAATGATGAAATTTTTAGGAACTTCATGCAATTCATGCAGAACCAGGCGAGAAGAGCTTATTGGCAGAAATGCTGATAATGTACGAATGGTCACTGCCAAGCAGTTCAAAGAGTTAGAACCACCTGAATTTTTTTGGCAAGCCAGATCCATTCAAGGCAGAGGTGTGGCTCAAATAATTAACAAAGATATTTGATGTACTGCGTTGCACAGACGAACAAAAGGTTCCTTTCGCTACCTTTATGTTACGAGGAGACGCGGATCATTGGTGGGAATCTGTGAAACGTACACATCATTCGGCACTCGAGATGTCTTGGGTCGAGTTCCAGGAATTATTTAACGATAAATATTTCCCGGAAAGTATTCGTCATATGAAGGAGGTAGAATTCATCAAACTGGAACAGAACAACATGACGGTGTCACAGTACGAAGCCAAGTTCGCCGAGCTATCGCGTTTTGAATCCCATTTGGTGGACACTGAGAAACGAATGACACGAATGTTCCTACGAGGTTTGAAACCAGAGATTCGCCAATATCTCGTTTCTCATAAAATTTGTATATACACAGATGGCTAGGAGATGGCGGTGGGTATGGCTGCAACACCGATGGCGGGTAGTTCCACCCGCTGCGTAAATCTGAGAATGGTGCTGAAGTATGATATCCTGCCACTGAGCTACTGCATCGACCCTCCTGGTCAATCTGCTCAAAAATGCCAATATGTCGGCCATGGGCCCCACTGAAGAAGGACACCCCTTGGTGCTCAGAAGATGGCCTGACTCACGTAGAAGCTGCAGCCTGTGGAACTACCAGAAATCCCTTACCTCGAGGGTGTGACTCAGCTCCCTCCCATACTTTGAAGCGGGCAATTGTGGTATGATCAATAATGGTCATTAGCGGCTGAAGTATCTCATCTGCCTCCCATTGTACATTAGCTGCCCGACAAAGCTCAGTGATTAGGGAAGGGTGAGGAAGCCCTCCGGATGTGCTGCCTTTCAAGCACCTCACAATTGATTCCTGAATGACTAAACTGATAAATACTGGTAGGCCCGTGACAATTGCGTTGAGCATAATTACCCTCTCTTTGGTGACATCGCCCATGTGTTGGGTTGGCATCAAGTTGGCACATATATAGCTGTACCAAGCCTTCCCATAGTGGCTTAAATCAATCTGGGCAAAGCTAACCTTCTCCGAGGTTCCTTCTCCCTTAGTTTTTATTCAGCTCATGGCATGCACAGCGCCCGAATCACAGTGTCTAAATTATAGCTATCCATCACGTTGTCCATGTAGTCGCCATCCTCAATATCAGTCAAATTGAAATGGGCGTTGACGGCACTACGATCAAAAGCCACTGATCTGCGCCGGACGTGGGCTACAAAGCCACCCAATATCGATGCATTGGCATAGAATTCTTTGACCAGAGATATGACTGCGGCCTCTGGCTGTCGGGTGAAAGTAACCCATTTCCGCTCTCGAATCATTTCAGCCATTTCTCCGTCATGCCTCAAGTCTGGCCTAAGACCTCTCTCAGGCACAAGGCTTTTCCCCCACAATAATCTTTTGAAACCGTAAGGCCGCCTGGGCACTAACGAACCGTGTGTTATCAAACAGCTGGGATGATTGGCCTACGCCAATGCGTTGCCTCTTGGATGCCATTCTTATCAAACTTTCAACAACAAAGCACAACTGCCAAAACCTAAACCAATTAACTGCACGAACAAACCTCAACTGATCCACACCCAAGATAACCTCAATGAAGGCTTCCTAAATTTGCCAACACCCCACAGAGTTCAACCTACTAAAACAAAGCACAACCATGCCCAATACTCAATTCTCAAGTAAAGTAATGAATTCTTAACATGAACGACCAGTTCAAATGACCATTAACATTACCAAGTACCTATGAGCCAAATTAATAAGTGAAAACAGAGCCCACAATATGAAACACAAGCCTCTAATAACCCAAAATGCTCAGCCAAACAAATTTCACGCCCAAAACCAACCACAAAGAACAATTAGTTCACCTTGGAAATTTAACAAACACATGGCGTGCAACTAAAATTTTGAAAGAGAAATAACTTTGTGGCTTTGGTTCAAAACCAAAAATTTTACTTCAACCTGTTAAAACAAAGATAACCACACCCAACAATCTAAAGGCAGGCACAACAATCTAATCACAACAAAGGGATGCAACAAAAATACTCTTAATGCCATAAACCCAAATTTAGAAAGCTACATGAAAGCACAAACCATTAATCAGCATCTATGACCGCATGACTCAATAATTGGTCTCAATACCCCTCCTCTTCAATCAAAAAGAAGCAATCAATAAGCAAACTAGGGCTTACCTGATTTTGAAGAGAACAATTTAGGCTTAACTTTCAATTGTACCACCGTAGAGGAAAATTGAAGAATCGCGATGAACAATTGAGAGAATCCTTGTAGAATCGGCAATGGCTTGATGGGTGAGCGATTTGGAAAGATAATATGTTATGGGCTAGGGTTGGGAGAGGTCGGCGGTCATAACTGGTATAGGGGAGGAGAGAAAATTTGGCTTTGGGAGGGCGTAGACTGTCGATAAAAGGTTTTTAAAAACTGAGATTTCTGACTGGCGCAGCTGCGCCGCTGCAAGCCTAAAATCGGGAGCAGCTACGCTGTTAATGCAGTAGGTGGGACAAATTTCCGGAGCAGCTGCGCCGTCCGTGGGCCATTTATTGGCGCAGCTGCGCCGTCCCCTGAGCCTGTCAATTGTTTTTATGCCATTAACAATAAAACAACTATCACTAAATGCATGCAAGCAAGAAGAAGCTAATTAGAAATGAAAGAAATAAAAATAAAAACAAACTGAACATCAAAGAAAAATTAGACTAATGCAACCATGTCAATCATTTGAACATTAGATAAGACCCTAAGCAAAATGCATGTCAACAAATAGACCTTAATCCACTACATGTAAACCATCATAAGGAATACTAAGGCATAATGCCTAACTTGGATCAGCATAGAAACATGACAAAAGCAACTACAACTAGCAAGCAAATAAAATGAAGATAAGAAAGAGCTCACAAACATAACAATTATCTTAAAAGGATACGGGAATGGGGTTGCCTCCCCATTGAGCGATTGAGTTTAAAGTCGTCTGCTCGACTATTCCTTGCCTCATTCAGGATCTGCGAGACTGATTGAAGTCTTGTTACGCTCAACGTCACCACCCCAATAATGTTTGAGCCTTTGCCCATTAACCTTGAATGCCCGCCTAGAATTGGGCTCCTCGACCTCAATGGCACCGTGAAGAAAGACGTTGACAATGGTGAACAGACCCGACCACCTTGATTTCAGCTTTCCTGGGAAGAGCTTCAGCCTTGAGTTAAACAGAAGGACAACTTGGCCAACCTCAAATTCCCGTTTGATGATTTTCTTATCATGCTTCCTCTTAGTATTTTCTTTGTACAGTTTGGCATTTTCATAAGACTGGAGTCGGAATTCGTCCATCTCATTCATTTGGAAGAGTCGTTTCTCGCCTGCTGCGTGCAATTCAAAGTTGAGCTTTTTAATAGCCCAATATGCTTTATGCTCGAGCTCCACCGGCAGGTGACAAGCCTTTCCATAGACTAGGAGGTATGGCGACATTCTAATTGGCGTTTTATATGTCGTTCGGTATGCCCACAGTGCATCGTCTAGCCTAGTGGACCAATCCTTTCTACTAGGATTCACAGTTTTTTCCAATATGCTCTTAACCTCCCTGTTGGATATCTCTACTTGGCCGCTCGTCTGAGGATGATATGTTGTTGCAACCTTATAATTGACGCCATACTTAGCCAAAAGGGATACAAATGGTTTATTGCAGAAATGAGACCCTTCGTCACTGATGATTGCCTGCGGCGTTCCTAAGCGAGTGAAAATGCTTTTTCGCAAGAAACAAAACACTACTTTGGCATCATTGGTCGGCGATGCTATTGCCTCAACCCATTTGGACACATAGTCTACTGCCATCAATATGTACAGATTGCTAAAAGAAGATGGGAATGGTCCCATGAAGTTAATGCCCCACACATCAAAGATCTCAACTTCTAGAATACTGTTGAGGGGCATTTCGTTTCTTTTTGAGATATTGCCAACTCGTTGGCATCTGTCACATCTTTGCATGAAGGCATAAACATCCTTGAATAGAGATGGCCAATAGAACCCCGATTAGAGAACCTTAGCTACAGTTCTCTCTCCACCAAAATGACCACCATAATCAGATGAGTGGCAATGATAGAGCACATCTTCCATTTCCTCACTAGGTAAATACCTTCTTAGAATTTGATCAGCCCACTATCTAAACAGATAAGGCTCATCCCAAAAGTAAAATCTCACATCTCTTAGGAATTTCTTCCTCTGTTGATAGCTTAGGCCCGGAGGGAGCACACCACTTGCAATGTAGTTGGTAAAATCAGCATACTAAGGCACTGTGCTCTGAATAGCAAACAACTGCTCATCGGGAAAGAACTCATTAATCACCATGCTGGTACATTCCCGTTGCTCATTATGCTCAAGCCTAGATAAATGATCTGCCACCTGATTTTCAGTACCTTTCTTGTCCCGAATTTCCAAGTCAAACTCTTAGAGGAGCAGGACCCATCTGATCAAACGTGGCTTAGCATCCTTCTTAGAAATTAAATACTTGATTGCAGAGTGATCTGTGTAAACAATCACCTTCGTCCCTATAAGATAGGACCAGAACTTGTCAAAGGCATAAACCACAACAAGAAACTCCTTCTCAGTAGTGGTGTAGTTTAACTGAGCTTCCGTCAACGTTTTGCTGGCAGAGTAGATGGTAAGGAAAACTTTATCTTTACGTTGTCCCAAAACAGCACCAATAACAAAATCACTAGCATCACACATAAGCTCAAAGGGGAGATCCCAATCAGGAGCAACTACGATGGGCATTGTAATGAGCCTCTGTTTTAGCACCTCAAAAGCTTCAATGCACTCCTTGCTAACCTTGAATGGCATATCCTTTTCTAATAGACTGTATAGGGGCTTTGTGATTTTTGAAAAATCCTTCATGAAATGCCGATAGAATCCTGTATGGCCCAAGAAGCTTCTAACTCCTCTCACAGATATTGGAGTCATCCATGAAAACTTCAAGTGTCTGCTCTACTATATCAGAAAAAATAGACATCATGCACCTCTAAAACGTAGCAGGTTTATTGCACAACCCGAATGACATTCGCCGAAAGGCAAAGGTTCCGTAGGGACATGTGAAGGTTGTCTTCTCCTGATCCTCGGGGGCGATTGCAATTTGATTATACCCCGAATATCCATCCAAGAGATAGTAAAATTCATGCCTAGCCAGTCTATCCAACATTTGATCGATGAATGACAATGGAAAATGGTCTTTCCGAATGGATTTGTTAAGTCTTCGATAATCCATGCACACTCGCCATCCTATAAATGTCTGTGTGGGTATCAACTCGTTGTTCTCATTAGTCACAACAGTCATGCCCCCTTTCTTCGGGACACGCTGAACTGTGCTTACCCAAGGACTGTCAGAGATTGGATAAATGATTCCAGCATCAAGCCATTTAATGATCTCCACCTTCACCACATCTTTCATTATGGGATTCAAACGCCGCTGATGTTCAATGGTAGGCTTGGCATCATCCTCCATGAGGATCTTGTGCATACATATGGACAGACTTATCCCTTTAATATCAGCAAATGTCCACCCCAAAGCTGTCTTGTTATCTTTCAACACCTATAACAGCTTACTCTCCTGAACCTCATACAAAAATGCAAAAATAATGGCAGGTACAGTAGATGATTCTCCCAGATAAGCATACCGTAAATGACTTGGTAGAGGCTTTAGCTCCAACTCGGGTGCTTGCTCCATTACTGCGGTAACTTGGGAAGTAGAAGATTCCGGTTGATCCAATGATTCAAATGGTTGCTTAGAGTTAGTGAACCGTGGATATTCATTCAACAAATCCACATACTCTAAATGAGTAGGATCTTCCACATCAATTACTCCAATCAAGGTTGCCTCAAGCTAGTCAAAGTTATAGTTATTTAAAAATACCTCATTTACTGCCTCATCAACCAAGTCGACCCGAAAACAATCCTCAGATTCACTAGGAAACTTCATAGCCCTAAAGACATTGAAAGTTACCTCCTGATCCTAGACTCTCATTGCGAGCTCTCCTTTCTGCACATCAATGATAGTTCTTCCCGTAGCTAAGAATGGTCGCCCAAGAATAATGGACACCTCTCTATCTTCCTCGAAGTCCAGAGCAATAAAATCTGCGGGAAATATGAACTTGTCCACCTTGACTAATACATCCTCCACAATCCCTTTAGGATAAGCCAATGATCTGTCCGCCAGCTGCAAAGTGACACTAGTAGGTTTTGCTTCATTCAATCCCAGCTTCCTATAGATTAACAATGGCATTAAATTAATGCTAGCCCCCAAATCATATAAAGTTTTACTGATGGACTGTTTCCCAATGGTGCATGGTATAGTAAACTTCCCGGATCTTTAAGCTTAGGTGGAAGCTTATTCTGTAGTATAGCACTACACTCCTCTATCATTGTTATAGTCTCATAATCTCCCATTTTTCTCTTTTTGGACAGAATCTCCTTCGTAAATTTGGTATAACTGGGCATTTACTCCAATGCCTCAGCAAATGGAATATTGATGTGAAGCTTTTTAAACACCTCCAAGAACTTGGAAAACTGTTTGTCTAGCTTCTATTTTTGCACTCTCTGTGAAAATGGCATAGGCTGAATAATAGGAACTGGCTTGCATTGCTCAACACTAGCTTTAGGAGGCAAGACTATACTTTCTCTTGCTTCCTTTTCCCTGTCCCCATTAACTTGGCTTTGTATAGATGGTTCGAGATCTTCATTATTCATAATGGAAGGATTTTTCGTAGTCACCTCAACAACTCTAGGCAATTCAGTCCCACTACGCAGTGTAATAGCCTTGCACTGCTCTTTTCCCTCCCTTCTTGGATTGACTTCAGTGTCACTCGGCAAAGTACCCTGAGGACAATTGCTGACAGCATTTGCCAGCTGCCCCACTTGGGTCTCTAGATTCTGTAAGGACACCTCTTGACTACTCATTCTGCTATCACTGTGAGAAATAAATTTAGCCAGAATATCTTCCAGATTAGACTTCTTTTCCTGATATTGAGGAGCCTGCTGCTGAAATCCTGGAGGGTGCAATGGTCTCTATGCAGAAGGTTGAGAAGTTGAGCCTGATTGTTATTTTTCCAAGAGAAACCCGGATGATCCCTCCAACCTAGATTATAAGCATTGTTGCTCTGTTGGTTGTAATTGCTGGGATTGTTAACATTTTGTGGCCTCTAGTAATTATCAACATACTGCACAGACTCAGTATTGATGGCACATTGCTCACTAGCATGGTTCCCCTCACACAATTCACACACCACAGACACATTACAAACAGGCTTCGCTGCCAAAGTATCAAACTTCTTAGAGAGAGTAGCTACCTGAGCAGCTAATGTCGTGATTGCATCAAGTTCGATAATGCCTGCTACTTTGGGTTGATTCATCCTTGAAAAAGGCCATTGGTAGTTGTTAGCAGCCATGGTTCCCAATAATGCATAATCATCGTCAAAAAAATTTCCCATTAGAGCACCACTTGCAGTTGCATCCACACTCTGCCGAGTTGAACTAAACAACCCATTGTAAAATGTCTGCACTTGCAGCCATTGAGGAAGACCATGATGAGGACACCCCTCTTAGCATTTCCTTAAACCGCTCCCAAGCTTCATATAAAGACTCTGAATCACACTGCGAGAATGAGGTAATGACATTCCTCATTCTTGCAGTCTTAGCAGGCGGGAAGAACTTTGCTAGGAATTTTTGGGCCAAGTCAGCCCATGTAGTAATTGAACCTGATGGCAAAGAGTGGAGCCAACTTTTTGCCTTGTCACGAAGTGTGAAAGGAAAAAGTTGCAGTTTAATAGCATCATCTGTGACTCTATTGTATTTGAATGGGTCACAGATTTCTATGAAGCTCACCAAATGCTCATTTGGATCATCCTTCGACAAGCCCCCAAACTGCATATGATTCTGGATCATCTGTATTGTGCCCGATTTTATTTCAAAGCTATTTGCTAGAATAGCAGGCCTCTGTATACTGGAATGAATCTCTGTGACAAGAGGCATTGCATAATCCCTTAAGGATTTGTTGTTCTCTTCTCCTACCATGGTATTTGGTTCTGGTATGCCTTGGGCTCTTTCCCGAAGTAGACGTCAAAAATTTCTTTCAATTTCAGGATCGTAAGGAGTTATCTCAGATCCTTGAGAACGTGGCATACGAAATCAAAAGTACCTGCACAAGAATGTAAACCAATAAATAACTGAAACAAAATAAATATATACTAATTTTAATTTAAAACTAATTTGATTGTTACTGTTATTGAAAAATTTAGAATTTATTTTCCCCGACAATGGCGCCAAAAACTTGTAGGCCGATTTTCCAATCAATAAAACACGCACAAGTATACACGGTCCACAAGTAATATATAGTAAGTAGAGTGTCGAACCCACGAGAAAATAATGCTAATAAATATCAACTACCAATTTTATGTCAAATTAATCTTAATTAAAACAAATGATTATGATGTGTGATTTGGTGAACAATTAATCTAACAAGTGAAAATACAAAGAGAAGTTGATTTATTTTTCTGTTTATAATGTAAAACAAGCTGAGGTCACAATTTTACACCTCTTCCGATAGTAGTATAAAAATCTCATGTTTAATGCAACACTATATTCCTATGTGAATTAATTAAAACATGAGTCATTAAGGATACATTCTCAATTGGCTACACATGACAGTTAGGTATATTCCTATCCTACCTACAATTTATGAAGTCACTCCTATAAAGAAAAGTCCATAACATGTGCAAACATAAGAAAAGTTCATATTGGTGATCTAAGTTTTATAATCTATTTCGAAATTTAGTATAAAACATCACATGAATTACTTTCCAGTTAATTCATACATTAAGCAAACAATATGAAAGTCCATTCAAACCTGATTTATAAGAATTAAAGGGAAAGAAATTTAATTATTATTATACATTCAGTTCCATTGTAACCTCAGAATAAGGAATTAGTTCATCATTGTGAAAATAAATATTACTAACAGAGAACTAATCATCATTGGATTATACAATAATCGGAGGAAAGCAGAGAAACTAAATTATATAAGAACAAATTAAATCTCAAAAACTCCCTTTGATAATGAATAATCCTCCTTCCGTGTAGATAAACTGGCTTCCACTTAGTTGCAATATTTCCACAATTGCTACAAGGTTCAACCTTTTTCTTCTTTGTTCTGAAGGAAATGATGCTTCGTGCTCTGTTTTCGCTTCCCCTTCTTCTGAATGGTAGAGATAATTTACTTTCCAATCCAATTGATAACTTCAGGTTGTTCATTCGTGTGTGTGGTCTTCCCTTCTTGGCCCATTCAATTTCAGTCCCGCTGCCCTTGGTTGATTCACAGACCAAAGAACCAACTCAAGGCAGCTGCTTCCTCTCTCCTCTATATTCCTTTTCCTTGTCGGCATCCATTTGTTAACCCAAGAAGAGATAATGAGATAAATGGCTTTTAATTTAATTCTCATCTATCAAGAGAGCAGCGGACATGGAGAATGAGAAAGCACGACAAGAGGAATAAAGGGAGGAGTCAACCATATCGGGACAACAAAACAGAACAATCAAAAGCATCAGAATGGCGCAGCTGCGCCGACACAAAGAGTAAATGGAGCGCAGCTGCACTGGAGCGAGGCTACGCGGATCCGGGGCCCAGCACTGCTGCGCCAGGTCCTACTTCAAATGCGGCGCAGCTGCGCCGGTGCATAGGAAATGACCGTTTTGCCCTTTTTATGACTTAAAATGCCAACAAAGCCCCAACAGAGCTATCTTCTCTAAAATACAACAAAACATAATAAAAGCAACGTTAAACACGCACAGACATACAATTTCTCAGGGCTAAAACATCCGATTTGTAGGTATAAAACCCACTCATCATTTGATAGCATATTAGCACTTATGTTTCCCTGCCCCCCAACCTTACCCGATAAAGGCAGAGGTAAGGCTGAAGAGTAGAGTAAGTGATGCATTAGATTAAAACGTAAAGTAAAAGATAATAATCTAAGGAACATAATCATCACTTTATTAAATAAGTATCGGTTGAAACAACCTCAAAAAGACGAAGTACAAAAACTTATGAAGTAAAACTGATTACTGATAGTATCGCGGAAGCCGGATAGCATGCCATGTATTAGGAATATGTGTTCTATCCATAGTCTGAAGCTTATAAGTTTCAGGCTTCAGGACTTCAGTAATCATATAAGGGACATCCCAAGTAGGCATCAGTTTGTCTGTATTCTGAGGAGTAAAGGCTTCAGCCTACCGAAGGACTAGATCTCCTATTTAGAAAGTTCTGGTCTTGACATTTCTTTTGAAGTGTCGAGCCGTTCACTGTTGGTAAGTTGTAAGTCTGAGAACTGCCTTATCACGACTCTCTTCAAGTAAGTCGAGATTCAACCGAAGCCCGTCATCATTAAGGAGTTCATCAAAGTTTTGAACCCTAGCCGAAGGGATTCCAATTTCAATAAGAATAAGGGCTTTTGTGCCATAGGCCCGTTTAAAAGAAGTCTCCCCCGTAGTGGTCCGAGGTGTAGTCCGATATGCTCATAAAATATGTAGAAGCTCTTTGGGCCACTTACCTTTAGCGTGCTCTAGTCATCATTTAATTCCATTGAGAATGGTCCTATTAGTAACCTCAACTTGACTGTTATCCTGGGGATGCCCGACAAAGGTTCGACGATGCTAGATATGTAAACTCTACAGGAATCCTTCAAACTTGCGTCCTACGAACTATAACCCATTATTAGAGACCATAACCATGGGTATACCGAAGCGGTAAACTACATGCTCTTTAAAGAACTAAAGGTAAATCTTTTCGGTAATGTGAGCTAAGGGTTTAGCTTCAACCCACTTAGTTAAATAATTTATCGCGATAACCATAAATTTTAACTCCCCTTTTCGGTGCGAGAGTTGTCCTAACAAGTCAATTCTCTAAATAGCAAAGGGGGTCGAAGATAAGACTGGGGTGAACTCTTCGGGAGGCTGATGTGGAACGGAGGCGAAGAGCTGACACTTATGATATTTTTGACAAAATCTTTGGCATCCTAAATCATAGTGGGCCAATTGTACCCCTGCCGAAGGATCTTGTGCGCTAATGTCTTCGCTTTAACATGGTCCCCACATATGTTTTCATCCACTTCCCAAAGAGCATAATCAACATCTCTTGGACCCACACACAGAAGAAGGGGTGAAGAGTAAGACCTTCTATAAAGTTGGTCATTGACAATGCAATATCTTCCCGATTTATGTCTGATCTTCCGAGCTTAAACTTTATCTTCGAGAATGACATCATTTTTCAGAAAGTTGATGATTGGCGTCATCCATGAAACTTCCTTACCAATATTAATGGCTTCCTGAATCATTGTGATTGGTTCTTGTAGAGTTTCCAAGTAAACTGAAACATCTAGGGATCCTGATCAGTAGTTGCTAAATTGGATATGGCATCTGCCATTGTGTTATCAGCTCTGACTACACTACTAAGTTGGTATTTAGAAAAGCCGATAAGGAGAGAATGAACGAGCTGAAGATAAGCCTCCATGCAGATACGTCTCTCAGTCTTCGTACTCTCCCAACACTTGTTTGACAACTAACTGAGAATCACTATATATTAAATAATTCTTCACCTCAAGTCTTCGAGCCAACTTCAATCCGACCAGAAGAGCTTCGTACTCAGAAATATTATTGGTAGACATGAAGCCGAAGTGTATGGCCTACTGTACCTTAAACCCATCTGGTGAGGTAAGAAAGACACCAGCTCCGCTCCTTAGACCTGTAGAGGATTCGTCAATAAAGAGAGTCCAAGCAGGTTCTTCGGAGGATTGTCCTTCATCTGGAATAGGTGTTCTGGGAAGTTGTCGTCAAGAAATCCAAAATTAACCTCACTTTCACATTACGAATTCAAATAATAAGTACATAGCAAGTAAAGATCGATCCCACAGAAAATGATATTGTTTTGAATCTATTCTAATGGTCCTAACTATACACAATAAGTAAAAGATTGGGGGGTTATGAATCAATTATAATAAATTAAAGAAAACAGAATTTAATTAATAAAGATAATCAAACAAATTAAAACTCCAGTTCTTCAGTTTAGTTTCACCAATTTATAGCAACAGTGTAATCAAGTCAACAATATTTCTTTCTTCAATGAAATTAATAACCCTAGATAACCGCAATCGCTAATTATCCGGAATCCTCCTTTGATTTTAAATCTAATGTGGTAATCGCCCCCACTAGACCCTAAATGTTATATAACCCAAAAATATCAGACTAAATTTAATATAACAAAAACATTAAGAGATAGAGAATTAGGTTATTCCAAGTAACAATCACACTATCAGGGATTATTTAACTTGCCTTATGATAATCATAGTAATACCCAAAAGCTTGTCCATAATCATGTATTACTAAGTACTACTTGTGATCAGATATAACATCGTTTGCTTAACATCGTATCTTAATCTAGCAGATGATATTAGTTAACCAATTCAATCCTACAGAGACCAAATTAGTTAAACCAACTAACATATAAGCAGTTAAAACAGATTATCAGAATAAATCTGATATACGAAGGAATAAATAATAAAACTTAATTAACCATTAACTATAAATATAGTTCCACATCCCCTTAGAACTAAAAAGAAATAAACTAGCCTACCATGCTAATAACAAGATACAAAATAATAAAAATAATTTGATCTAGGATGTCAGGGATATGTCGAACTGATTACAAGTGACAGGTATTTATATAACATCAAAACCCTAAAAGAATTCTAATTTTACTCTACTTTGGAAGTCTTCATTCAGCAGATATTGATACAATCCTGATCAGGCTCGCATCAAGTGACAACGACTCAACTCAAGTCCAAGGGGTTCAACAAATGATTTCAAGTAATTGGGCTAAAATATGTTCAGGGATGCTTACATTAGAGCTCAATTCAAGCGGACCACGAGGAGAGGATCAATTATGTGATTTGGGATTGCTAGATACAATTTATGTAGTAAGACCAAATCAACGCGAGGCAAATCATCAAGGTCATGTTCATTTGTGTCGTCTAATCTGTGATAAAATTATGTTTTGACTCATGGAAGGATTAGCGTTCACACGACATTGTGGAAGTCCAAACATGGCAAAGAGTGTTCAATTTATTCTGCGACAACACAAGGTTGGATTACACGGATCAAGGGATAAGGATTCAAGCTTCGTAGTGAAACGTTCAACATGGGATTTGATTCTAAGTTCATTAATTGTGTCCAATCAAAGGTTCATGTTTGGTGGAAGAAGTGAAGAGGAGCAAAGAATCAAACTCGTGACATCGAAAGGACAAATCGATCGGATTTTCCAGTATAGCATCGGGGCGCTAGAATTGGCCTTTCTTGTAGTGTTGGGGCTCTGGGATCCAGGGAATTTATATCATTGCAGCGCCGGGGCGCTGGAATCAGTTCAAATTAGAGCGTCGGGGTGCTAGGGGCACGTGGCACAGAAATCGAGGTGATGCGTTTTTATCAGATTCTTTCCATAATTTTAGGGATTTATTATATCTTTTTCAATTCTAATGTAACTAGGATGTTTGTTAGATAGGATTTGATTTCCATATGATTTGTTAGCTAGGATTTGGATTTCCATTCAAATTATTATTCCTTTTTAGAGTTAGGGTTTTATTCTATATAAATAGAATACTTGGGTTATGTAATAGTAGTACACTTTTGATTAATAAAATTCTTGTGAGATTATTCTCCTTTTAGTTATTTGAGAACTCTCGAATTATTCATGGTTTGTCTATGAATGTTCAATTGACTTATCATATAACAATTCATAGTTGTGTGTGGCATCTTCTACCGCATCAATCATTGATAGTACCAAGATTACCGCTTACATATAAGCGAGGGGTCAAGGTGTCGTTGGTGTCCATTCAACACAAACTTCCTAGCGTAGAGCAATTGTACCAAGATTACCGTCTGCATATAGGCGAGGGGTTGAGGTGTTGTGAGCGTTCCACCTTATAACTTGCTGGAAACGATTCGGGCGACGACCACCTCACGCAAGCGTGCCGTGGAGTCCATCATTTGGTATCAAAGCTAAGTTCCTAGCAGGTTACTTATCCTTTATTTTCTTATTGAAGAGCAAAAAAAAAGGTATAAAAAAAAATTATTATTTGTCGCAAATTGCTTGGTATCCGTAAGTTTCGAGATTGTTGAGAATTCATTTAAGAAGGGTATAATTAGCAATCGTGAATTCTTATTGGTTATCATAGTCATACGTTCTATGTTTGTTCTTGATAAGTTATTTTTGAATTGAATAGTAAGCTGTGATATTTGTTTGGTGAATTCAAAAAGAACTTATAAGAGGGAATAGTAGAGAGGTAAAAGGCAACAATGTGAGCTTAATTGAGGTTAAAAGCCAATTGAGCGATACACGAGTGATTTCATAATTGTGTGATACATTATTTGAGCGAAATACGTAAGGGAGTGTGTGAGGAAAATTTTTATCTACTAACCTTTATTTTGCAGCAAATATGTATGGTTATAATTGGGAAAGTGATTATGGGTCTCGAAGGAATCCTTTCCAAGGCTGGAATGATCCAGATGTTTATTTGAGATGGGAGGAAAACATGGAGCAAGAGTTTGACTATCATGGCTATTCCGAGTGGAGGAAGTTCAAACTTGTAGTTTATGATTTTTCTGGTCATGCAACTATATGGTGGGATCAATTTGTGCTTAGCAAGAGAAGATGTGGAGAGCATCCGATCGAGACGTGAGAATAATTGAAAACCGTGATGAGGAAGCAGTTTGTTCTAATACATCTTAATTAAATGAATGAGTATGCATCTCCAAGACATGTAGAGCAACCTTCAAGGCGATCAACGTGGGATGATGACAAGGAGGTTCATAGACGGATAGATAGGCATAGAGATTTGCATCGGACACAATCACGAGAAACTCCTAGGGCGTATATTGAACCGGTGTCATTTGAGGACATCATGAGAACATATAATGAGATAAGGGACGATCATTTGAAGCGGCGACAAAATATCTCTAAGGCGCAAAAGGGGTAAGAGTAGCCGAGGGAGGTGGATGATGGAATAGAATATGCAATCCAAGGAGAATTATTAGGTTCCAATGTACATGATGAAGTCCATGAAGATTTAATGATTGTACAAAAAGATTGTGATCAAGAGAAAGAAAGTGAACGACAAAGAGACATTGATCAAGAGGGAGAAAAAGAAAAGATTGAAAAGAGTAATCAAGAAAACAAAAGAGAGATTGAGAAAAATGAGAATGAAAAGAATAGAGAGATTGAGGAAAGAGAGATTGAAAAGAAACGAGAGAAAGAAAAAGTTGAGAGAAAAAGTGACCAAAAAGAAAAGAGAGAAATGAGTGACTATGAAAAAAAGAGTGAGAGTAAAGGAGAGTTGTATTTTGAAAAACCAATGATTGTACATTCGTACGAGACGACGCTTTTGAATACTAACCAGATTAACTCTGTTTTATCTAGTTCTGTTGTTTCTCTTATACAGGTGAGAGACTATATACCCAGTGCTATCATTCCATACCCGTCAACTTGTGGTGTTCTTGAGAAGACGAAGGAGTCACTAAGGCAGGTTGGAGAGTTAAACAAAGTGGGTATAGTGGATGAAGACATGAGTTCGTGTGCTATTAATGAAATCATAGTACCTAAGTGGGATAAGACGTTGAGCTTGTGCATTGATTTTTGATTGGTAAACAAGTATCATTGTTATTTTATTTGCTTAGATAATATGTTCGGTAAGTTGCATAGTACTTATGTTTTATCTACATTTATTGATGACCATGTGATGATATTGCCTAATCAATTTAGCATGATAGAATGTGATGGGTGAAAAATTGTGTTGACATGTGATTTGTATAGGTGGATAGTTATTTCTATTAGATTAACTAATACATCTAGTGTTTTTATGAGTTTATTAAAACATGTTTTGCATGCTTCCATTAGTAAATTTGTTTTTAGCTATTTTGATGGTAGAATTGTTTTTATCATAAACTATGGAGGATATTTGATTTTTATTGAGTTAGTTTATGATTATGATATTTATTCTCATTTTTATTGTTCTTATTTGCATGAAATTCATTTTAGATTTTCTTATCCATATGTTGAGTTAGGTTTTCATGCTGATCAATCTTTACATAACATGTCGTTGATGGATAATGGTAGTGATCATGATTCTTCAGTAGAGAAATCTTCATTGCATGATTTGCTATCAGTTGGTAATGTATTTCCATTAGAGTTGTTATCATTGCATGATTTTGAGAAAACTGTAGTGAATGGAAAGGAATTTAGTATTGATTTAAAAAGTGATTATCGTCAAGATGGAGTGAGATGTGATTTATGTGCATGTCTAGTTAAATCATTCGAGTTAGCTAGTGCAATAAATGTTTTTATATTAAATCATAGTTTGCATTCATTCATGGGAAAAGTTGTTATTATATTTTTTGATGATATTCTAAATTTTGTCAACACTTGGGGAAATTTTTTAGCATGTATTGAGTTTGCTTGTGATCATCGTAGTGTGGATTGTGCAATTGAATTTTCGTCTTGTGGTGTTGATTATGGCCTTTTTATTCCGTTGAGGATATTATGTGATTCTAAATTTAGTAATGTCAATGGAAAGGGAAAGGTTAATTTTGTTTTGCAGATTTGGGATGAGTTCTTAGTTATCGAGGAGAAATGCCAGATTCATTGTGCAAAACAATTCCAACAATGCATTGAGAGTTTACATGGAAGTGTTTTAAATATTGTTTTAGTAGATTATGCATATGATTTTGAGTTTCGTGAATTTTTGGCGATTAGACAAAAGGTACATGTTGATTTATTTTGTGTTGTGTTTAATCCATGAATTCAAGATTCTTTGCATCTGCGATGTGAGAAGTTTCAAATATTGTTATTCGATCCAGATGCAACGTAATGGGAGTTAGTGCGAATGATCGAGATCATAAGAATCACTTTTGATCTAAGAATTCGTCATTGGGAGTATTTACGAATGCACGAGATCATCACATTGGTTTTTGATCCGGGAATTCGTGAATGGAAATATATACTACATGGAAAGTTCTACATAATGATCTTTCATTCAGGAGGAGATAGAGATTTTCATAGTTTTATTTGCATTTATTTTATTACCTTTAGCGTTTAGAAGTATCTGATTTACGTGTGGACGAGAATCGTATTGGTGTGGGCAGGTTCTTCATTAAGGAAGATCGAAAGTTTAAGTTTCTAGGTGGTGTTACGAAGAAATTGCAGTGTGTTCACCTATGTCGAGCATCATTTGAAAGGAAACATTTAAGAGTTGTTCATGTCATTACGAGGATCATGCCAAACATTGTTATGTTCCTTGCAAGAGTTGAAGTTTTTGATGATTCTTATCATTTTCTTACTTGCATTGTTGATATTGCTTTTATATTTTCATTTGCAAGTTGAATGTTAGGTTTATGAATTGTTTGATGCTACTAACTTAATTTATTTTTATGTAGGATCAGATTTGTGGGTAAATCCTTTTCAAGGGGAGGGGATGTCAGATTTAAGAAAAAATCCTTTTCAAGAGGAGGGGAATGATATAATCCTGACCAGACCCGCATCAAGCGACAACGACTCAACTCAAGTCCAATGGGTTCAACGAATGATTTCAAGTAATTGAGCAAAAATTTGTTCAGGGATGCTTATATTAGAGCTCAATTCAAGCGAACCACGAGGAGAGGATCAATTATGTGATTTGGGATTGCTAGATATAATTTATGTAGTAAGACTAAATCAACACGAGGCGAATCATCAAGGCCGTGGTCATTTGTGTCTTCTAATCTGTGATAAAATTATGTTTCGATTCATGGAAGGATTAGGGCTCACACGACATTGTGGAAGTCCAAGCATGGCAAAGAATGTTCAATTTATTCCGCGACAACACAAGGTTGGATTACACGGATCGAGGGATAAGGATTCAAGCTTCGTAGTGAAACGTTCAACATGGGATTTGATTCTAACTTCATTAATTGCGTCCAATCAAAGGTTCATGTTTGGTGGAAGAAGTGAAGAGGAGCAAAGAATCAAACTCGTGACATCGAAAGGACAAATCTGTCGGATTTTCTAGTATAGCGTCGGGGCGCTTGTGACAACCCGAAAATTTATAAGATTTATTAATAAAATCTTATATGATAAATAAAGGTTAAAGAATAAAACCTAGATTGAAAATAGAGGAATAATTAAAATTTTCGAGAAGAACCTATATGGTTTAATATTTGATAGAATGTGACGTTTCAAATTTTTTTGAAATATACTAAATTAAGAATTTAAATAAATAAAATTCTTATGAAATGATATGTTATGTGATGGTGTGTTGCATACGTGAATACGAACTATGCAATATGTGACTTTTATGCTTAATAAATATATTATTACTATATATTTATTATATGTAAATAAGTTGTAGGGGAAATTTATTTAAAGGAAAGGAGATGGGTAAAATTAATCCCTCGGTGTAAGTTAAATAATATATAAATTATTTTAAATTGGTGGCATTAAATATACTTAAGGTATAACCGCCATTTTATTAAAGAAATCATGTATTACGTTATTGGATGTAATGTATGTACGTTTTTAATGTAGTAAGTATATTATTATATTTATTACAATTAAATTATTGGGAACAATTTATGGAAGGGAGAAAGAAATAGTTAGTTTAAGTATACATGAATATTGTATACTTTAAATAAAGGATATTAGAATAAATTCTATCATTGAATTATTTTAATAAAGAGGGGATATTACTTTATTTGTAATATTTTATTTATTGAATAAATTTTTATTTGTATGGGAATATGAGTGAATATGTGTTATGTGCAATAAATAAGTTAGTGAAATTATTTAATTTAAGTAAGCAAAGAAATGAAAATGAAAGCTAGGTAACATATTTATAAATATTATAAATATGAGGAGTTAATAAACTTAAGTGTTATATTAATAGTCCAACTAATAAATAAATATTAGTGAACTAGTCCAATTGGTTAAGTAACCAAGTCCACTTATTTAATTGATTATGGACTTGGGTAATTAATATGTAGACTTACTAACTTAGCCCAATTGAAATGTTTAGCAAAAGATTTAATAAACTAGTGACCCAAACAATTTTAAATGAAAGTCCAATTAATGGCACATTTGGTGTAAACTTTTTAGTAAGTTAATTATTCTAATAATGAAAGAGAATTAAAGAAAGTTTGGTAGCCTAATATTATAAATTAGGCATGAGAATTAAATAACCTAAATGGTTATTTTTATTTAGTGGTCTTAGTATTTTAATTATATACTAGTGACCTAATTTAAGAGATTTATTTTATTATCTCAATGTATTAAATTATTTTGTAAGAATATGTAAGTAAATGCATATGAATATTATGTGATTGTTTATATTTGTTTATTATATAATAAACAAATAAAAGAAAGTCTTGTAACCTAATCATTATATATTAGGTATGAAAATTTAATAACTTAAGGATTATTGCATGGGAGAATAATAGTATTCAAAATAAATACTAACCCTAAGAGATTTATTTTATATATCTCAACTAATTAATTTTATAACCTAATTAAAGTAAGACTAATTGGGTTAAGAAATTAAATGTACATGAGTACGGATTTAAATTGCAAAAGAGGGGAATGAAAACCCTAATTAAGTAATTAGGGTAGAATAAAAATTAATGTATTAGACCTATGTTAATTTCATGGCCCAAATATTAAAATTGAAAGCCCAAAACGTTTAAATGGGAGTCCAATCTTTAGCCCAATTGAAGAGGGGCATTATAGTCACTTGATTAAGCATATATTGCTATTAAATATAAAGCAAAATTTGGACATTTGGGAAGGGAGTATCCGACAAGCAAGGAAGGGAGAAAGAGGAAGTGTATGTAATGATGGCTCCACTTTATTTTTTGTACCAATTAGCCAAGTGTCAACAAATTATAGGGCCACCTTATTTTGGCAAGATTTGCAATTAATGCAAGAGATGTATGAGAGAGAAGATGGGAGATTTGTGGGAGATATGTATAGATATACAAATGGTATATCTATACATATTTGCTAAACCAAGGAAATAATAATAATAAACTTACTTCATTTCTCTCTCATCCAATACTTCACATTTTCATTTGCTTTCAAGTTTCCTAAAAAGCTAGAAAAAGAAATAGAAAGGAGAGAGAGAGGTAATCCGTGAGTATAGGATAGGGAAAAGAGAGAGGAATCTACCACATGGAAAGGAAAAAGAAAGAAAAGGAAGAAGAAGGTAAAAGATCTAAACTAGTTTTCTTAAACCAAACTTGGTATGCTATATAAATTTTTATGTTAGACCCATAGAAGATCAAGTTTAAATGTCTAAATCCATGCTATAAATGTTAGATCTAGAGATTTAATGGTTTAATTTGAGGATCTATATGAGTTTATGTGGAAAAGTTTGGAAAAGAAAGAAATAGAAATTTTCCGGAAAACTTTTTATATGTAGTGTGATCTAGCTTTGATTTTTAAAATCTATAAATGATCTTGTGATTTAAAACCCTTAATCTATATGCTAGATGATGTTTTATACTTGGTTATGCTCAACTTGGGTATTGATGTGTTTAGATGGTTAAGAAAAGAAAAGAAACAAAACTATGTTTGGAAAAATAATTAGAAAACCCTAATTGTTTTGTACTTTGTAAGTTTATAACTTGAAATTTATAAACTCTTTTTGCGATCCGTCAAAGAGAGGTACTAGATATATAAGTTAAGTATTAAACCCAAGTGGTAGAAGTCAAAAATAAGGTGTACAAAATTCGTGGGGACTGTTTTTACCAAAACAGTCCAGGTTTTATATAAGGGAAAAGGGGCTGCTATAGGGCAGTCCCATCCAGGGGCATTTTCGTCCAATAATTATACTCTAAAAATTATGGAAATAGTTGGAGTGATAATATGATAAGTTATATGAGTCGTGTAAAAATTTGAAAATTTTTGGCCTTATAGAATGAAAGTTATGGATTTTATGGCGAAGGACTTCAAATCGGGAAAACGGACCAAGCCCGTTGACCCCTTGCTTGTGTGCACTGTTTTGACCACTTAACAAGAGCAATAAATTCCGGGCTTTTTACCACTGAAAATATAGGAAGTTATGTAGCTCCTGGCCAAAAATCGCCGCATTCTGACTTGTAACGAAGAATCTACGGCTAAAATAAAAACATAGAATTTTTCGACGAAAACGGCTAAAATTGGAGTTTTATAACTCCGATGGCCATGAAATTTTAACTGGGAGTACTTGTTAATATGTATAAGATGTTATAAAAAATTTGATATCATCGGAGTTGTGCAAGATAGCGATCATTTTTCTTAGTTTTGAAAGTTAAAACGGACGTTTGAAAAATGTTAAAGGAAATTGAAAACTTTCCTAAGGAAAGTATTTTTGTGTATGAATATTTGTACATATGTGTGGCAAGATTTGAAGAAAATAAAAATCGATTATTAAAAGAGGTTAAGTCATTTTGAGAATGCAGCTTCCAATTCGGTTTGCTGTATTCATATTTGGTTTAATGTTTTAGCATTCGGTTTGTTGTATTAGCATTCGATTTGCTGTATTGTATTATTTGGTTTGATGAATTGGAAATTTGATATGTTAAAAAGGGATTTTAGTTTGAATTCAGCCTGCTGGATTGTGGTATTCGGCTTGCTGAATTGACGAATATAGTTTGCTGAATTAATGAATATGGTTTGCTGAATTAATGAATATGGTTTGCTGAATTAGTGAATCTAGCTTACTGAATTGTAGGTTAGTTTGAATCCAATGTGCTGGATTAGAAAACAGTTTGTTGAATTAATGAATCCAGGTTGCTGGATGGTAGGATAGTTTGAATCCAGGGTGCTAGATTGTATGCTAGTTTGAATCCAGGTTACTGGATTAGTATGTGTAGATAATCCAACTTACTGGTCTAGGTATTCAGGCTTAATGGATTATAAAGAAGAACTTATAAAATGAATGACTTAGTGTTAAGTCATAAGGTTTACGATAAAGTAGTAGTACAGTCGTGTTCTTTAATAGTTGATATATAGTAGCCGGGCTAAACAATTCCTTCATGGAGCGGAGGTATATACGAACTGGCAACCGATCTAACTCACTGTGAAAACAGTGTAGACGAGACGGAAACTAGTTTGTTGGTTGTTTGTGGGAAACCACTCAGCATACTATATTGAACACTGTTAAAGACTCGATGTGTGCTAGCTTTAGAATTATGAATGCGTATGGCGCTAAGATAATATCTAATATTTAGTTATGTGGTTAAATGTTAGATAATCTATTGATAAAGAAGTGATATTATAAGGTGATATATGATATGCTAATTGAAAGATCAATCTTATAACTGATAGGTCTTTCATAAGAGGTTAAATTAGATTGTGTAGCAGTAATCGACGGTGCAGGCAAGTTCCATCTTACTCAACTTTTATATTGAGCAAGTTTCTTATCCTTGTGCAAGTATCTTAAATTCATTTTCATATCGAAATGCAAGTTCCTTACCTCAAACTCGAGTTATTATGTTTCAAGCATGCTAGTGGATTAATTATTGATAATTATTCCACATCTATGTTTATTGATTCGCACTTAGTGCATGTAGTATATGTTCATTAGGTATGAAAGGCTGATCACCTTCATTACCTTAAGGTTCAATTAAATTGGTTCATGGTCATTATTGACACCCTGTATTATTGAATTTAGTCATTCAATTATTGAAATTCTGAGTCGTGCTCTTTCACAATTATTATATTGTTGAAAATTCAAAAGCTTATTCATTCTTTCAATCATGATATATCTTTATTGTATTTAAACTTGCTGAGCAAAGTAGTTGCTTACCCTTGCTATATCATGATAACAAATTTCAGATTAAGGCGAATGTTCGAAGAAAGACAAAGACAGAAGCAAAGGACAAGATTAGATTGTTATGATTGATAACTAAATTAGTTATTTGATGTAAGTTAATTGTGTAAACCTTTTGGGAATCTAAAGGTAAATATGTATTAAGTTAAGGTTATAGACCTTGGGATAAGTAGCAAAGTTTAATGTATAAACAATTTATGTTTATATCTTCCGCAATAGTTGTAAATATGATATATCGTGACGCACCAGGTCTGAGGTTCAAGGGACCCGGGTTTGGGGGTGCTACAGCGCTAGAATTGGCCTTTATTGCAGCGTCGGGGCTCTGGGATCTAGGGAATTTATATCATTGCAACGCCAGGGCGCTGAAATCAGTTCAAATTGGAGCGTCGGGGCGCTAGGGGCACGCGGCACAGAAATCTAGGTGACGTATTTTTATCAGATTCTTTCCATAATTTTAGGGATTTTTTATATCTTTTCCAATTCTAATGTAACTAGGATGATTGTTAGATAGGATTTGATTTCCATATGATTTGTTAGCTAGGATTTGGATTTCCATTCAAATTATTATTCCTTTTTAGAGTTAGGGTTTTATTCTATTAGTATAAATAAAATACTTGGGTTTGTTGGTTCCCTGGGACACAATGTGGATCTAGAATGGGGGGGTTGAATAGATCCTTTAAAACTTTTTCTTTTTTTTCAACGAAACTAACAGTTATAAAGAAAAGAATCAATTCATGCACAGCGGAATAATCATTAATAACCCCTTCATAGATTCAAGCTTATTCACTGAGTAGTTTACAAGTCTATAATATGATTGATAACAGATATAGCAATTCATTGATCATAAAGTAAATGACAGAAGATAAATGACACAGGAGATTTTAAGTGGTTCGGAGACGTAATAACTCCTACTCCACTCTTCTACTATAACAAGTAGGAATCCACTAAATGTTTTAGTCACAAAGACAAGGACTCTACGCCCTCCTCAAGTCCAGCAGACAAGAGTTGTTTTTAGCCACAAAGGCAAGGATCCTATGACCCTCCTCAACCCCTGCAGACACGGATCCTCTGACCCATCTTGTGTCTCGCAGACTTGAGTTGTTTTTAGTCCATCGGACAAGGATCCAATGACCCTCTTCAAGTCCAGCAGACTTGGAAACCAGGTTCACAAAGAACCCTTCAAGGCCAGCAGCCTTGGAACTTGTAGACTAAAGCCAGCAGCCTTAGAATCTCTTGTACCCTTTGGTACTCAGCAAGTCCAGCAGACTTGACTTTGTTTAGTCACTTAAGACAAGGACGCCCCGCCCTCTTTAGTGTGTTGAATGCTTGTTGGGTTATGCTGCCAAGATGAACTTTGATCTCCTTTATCTTCAGGTACTTGGCAGCTGTTGATGATCTTCTTCTGGACGCTGCTTATGATGATCGTTGAAGCCCTTCTTTTTTCTGGTACATAGCAGATGCAGATGATCACTTCCATTGAACACTGGTTGACTTGTCCAAGTCACTTCTTCATCTATTCAGCATATAGTGTTCCTTGCTTGATCATAGAGTTGTCCATTCTGGATTTAGTTACTCTAGATCTTGGCTTCTTGGTCATTCGACTCTTAGCTCGTATGTCAGTCCTTTGGCATACCTCTCTTTTGCAGTGAAGCTTCTAGCTGATTGTATATTGGGTGTTCTTGCTCTCTTGCTTACTGCTTTCCCAACACACACTTATCTGAGTGTTGTTTCTTTCTTTTTGTAGTTCTCCATTTTCTTCCTGTTGGGAACCCGTTGCACTTCTTTCTGTTGGAGACTAACTTTCTGCAGACTTGTTTATTTTATCACTGAGCATTTTACTTCCCTAAGTCTGCTAGTGATGGCTGAGTCAACATCCATTAGTTGGTACCAAGATAGTGGAGTCACATGTGTTGTTTGTTTGACTGCTGCAGATGTGACTGTTTGAGCTCCACTCAAATATTATACTCCTTTATATATTCAGCTGCTCATCTTGGAATAGCAACCCTTAGTGCCTTAATATTTGTAATCCAGCTGACACTTTCTTACTTGCTCTACGATCCTCTTAGGTGTAGACTGAGTCTTTGATCGTAGAGTGACCTGCTTGCTTCTAACTGAAGACTGTCTTTGATCGTAGAGTTTACTGTTAACTTCAGTTATGGCCTTGTGCTCTCTTGTAGTTCGTAGAGTGGCTGACTGTACTGACATTTCCCTTTGATGTGCTTCTCACTATACTACAGTCTGTCACATGTGTTGTTTGTTTGACTGCTGCAGATGTGACTGTTTGAGCTCCACTCAAATATTATACTCCTTTATATATTCAGCTGCTCATCTTGGAATAGCAACCCTTAGTGCCTTAATATTTGTAATCCAGCTGACACTTTCTTACTTGCTCTACGATCCTCTTAGTTGTAGACTGAGTCTTTGATCGTAGAGTGACCTGCTTGCTTCTAACTGAAGACTGTCTTTGATCGTAGAGTTTACTGTTAACTTCAGTTATGGCCTTGTGCTCTCTTGTAGTTCGTAGAGTGGTTGACTGTACTGACATTTCCCTTTGATGTGCTTCTCACTATACTACAGTCTGTCCTTCCTTATGCTCTTTGATTTCCAATTAGCTTTTTGTTCCAGAGCATAGCATTTTATGATCTTCATTGAGCCATTGTTATCATGTGATTATCATAGAGGACTGCTCTATGTTCTTTAGGTGTTGGCTCTGCTGCTGTGTTATAGAGGACTGCTCTATAATCTTCTTGTTTGCTGTGGTATCTTTGATGTAGAGGACTGCCCTACTTATTCTTCAGACATTCTTCCTTTAGTCACAGAGTGTTGTTCTATGATCTTTTTGCTTTGTTTCGCTGAGACTGCATGAGTGCTTCTAATTGTCTTTAGACTCATCTCTACGATCACTTGATCCTGCTGAACTTTTCATGCTCTACGACCTTTGTCTTTGATGCAGGTCCAGAGCCTTGATGGATCGTAGAGTGATTACTTAACCTTGTCCTTTGATCTTTGTCATGGCTTGATGCTTTGGTTGTGTTCAGAGATCCTGCTATGCCTGATGACTCATGCTCAGCTTGCTTGGTAGTCTTGAAGATTGCCACCTTATCTTTGAGTGCTTCAGCAGCGACTGCTCTACGTTGTTGCTTTGATTGCATACTGTTCCTGGGAGTCGTAGAGTGGCTTGCTTGAACTAACTCTACGAACCCATGTTAGCACAGCGACTTTCTCTTTGCAGTGTATGCTCTATGATTCTGAGTACGCCCTTATTCTGCCGAGTCATACTCTACGATTGCCTTGCACTCTCTCCGTTGATATGCACAGCTCTACGATGTCTGGTAAATGCTGCAGAGTGATCTCTACGATCTGCTGAACCTGTTGTTGTGCATGCCTGACAGACTCTACGATCTTGGAATTTGACACTTCAAATGCCGAGGCAACTCTACGTCCTGCCGAGAGTGTTCTTCATTCTGCCGAGAGAGCTCTACGTACTGCCGAGAGTGCTCTACGTTCGGCCGGGGCAACTTTACATTCTGCCGAGAGAGCTCTACGTTTTCCTGGCAGGGCCTGTGATGGCATACTTGGCTCTGCGATGTTGACCGACTACTCTACGATCCTTCATTTAGTCAGTGCAGTGCTCTACGTTCAGTTTGACCCTTGTCTGTCATTACAGTGCATAAGATCAACCTAACAAGTTTGATCTTCTTCTATTCTATTCTAAGTCCTCTTTCATCACATTCAATTTAAGGACTTTTACAAGGCCTATTTCTACAACCATGCTCTGATCAGACAGATATACATTTAGCTAAGATCAACCTAATATATTTGATCTTCTAAGTCCTTGTACATAGATTTCATTAAGGACTTTACAGGGCTTTAATAGCATGAATGTTCTTCTTATCATTTTGTCATCAATCGAATCATATATATCAGTTAGTGGTAATCACATGCAGATTTCTCCCCTTATGTTAATGAGTGTAATACTCGCATGCTGATTTCCAACAGGGTTATGTAATAGTAGTACACTTTTGATTAATAAAATTCTTGTGAGATTATTCTCCTTTTGGTTCTTTGAGAACTCCCGAATTATTCATGGTTTGTCTATGAATGTTCAATTGACTTATCATACAACAATTCATAGTTGTGTGTGGCGTCTTCTACCGCATCAATCGTTGATTGTACCAAGATTACCGCTTACATATAAGCGAGGGGTCAAAGTGTCGTTGGTGTCCATTCAACGCAAACTTCCTAGCGCAGAGCAATTGTACCAAGATTACCGTCTATATATAGGCGAGGGATTGAGGTGTTATGAGCGTTCCACCTTATAACTTGCTGGAAACAATCGGGGCGACGACCACCTCACGCAAGCGTGCCATAGAGTCCATCAGATATGGTAGCTTCTTAATCCTTATCGACCTCTGAAGTCTAGCTTTAAGTAGCTTCCTTATCGAATTATAATTTAGTTTCCAAAGCCAAGTCTTCTTCAGTTTTCATATCTGACTTAGATTCCATATCAGATCCTACTTCCTTAAATAAGCTCCATCTTCCTTTTTAATATGTAACTCCATCTCCAAATCACGTTAGGAATCGAATCCATAAGCTTCAACTTCTCAAATCCTTCTTTGACTTGGAATTCTATAAGTTGACCAAAATCGTAGAGTGACACCCTCTCAGCAAACGTAGAGTAAAGAAACGTAGAGTGAAACTCTGCACCAGCACTTCGTAGAGTAAACATGACATCGTAGAGTGAACTGGAACGATCGTCAAGTAAACATCACCATTGTAGAATGTTCTTCTTCAGTCAGGTAACTCGTAGAGTGACTTCGTAGAGTAATCGTTGAACAGTTGGACAAATCGTAGAATAAAATCGCAATCGTAGAACACTGTATCGCAGAGCAGCAAATCGTAGAGTCACATCTAGCCAGTCGTAGAGCTACCACACTACGAACATAGAGTGTCAACTAAACGATCGTAGAACATCCCGAATAACCCGTAGAGTATCTCTGACTGCATACTTCGTAGAGTATTCACCCAACGATCGTAGAGCATTTCTACAAAACAGATAAAAACTGAGCATTAAACTCCATATTCACAGAATCATACTTTTATAAATCAATAAATACCTAAAATCAGTTCATATAACATATAACATGTAACTAAACTAAGCATAAAAGAATGAAAATAATCAAATATTATGCACCTATCAAATTCCCCCACACTTAGCTTTTACATGTCCTCATGTAAACCAAACACTCATCACACTTAAATTTTTCAAAATCTCTAACCACTAAACTGTCAAAGGTGTTAAATTCAAATCATCCATGAATATTAATATTAACTAACAGATATCTGATTAACACCTCATCAATCAATTTATAACAATAACTTTGTCATTCACCACTAAATTTCTTTAAACAACCCAGATTCACACAAGTAACTCTCCTATGATCAACATGAATATTTAACTCAATTAACATGGAACAACAATCGTGCACACTAACTCAAAATTCAGAACCAGTTTCTCTGCTTTTTATGTTTTTTCCACCATCAGAACCTTCAATTTCCATATTTTTCTTATGTGAATGCATTTTATGCTCCATTTTACCCTTCACACATTTTTTTTCCTTTTAAGTGAGTGCATTTTATCCTTCTCGCTGCATGTGTTCATGAGTGAGTGCGTTTTACGCTCCTTCTAAACCCACCACATGTTTTTTACTTTCAATTTCATTTTCTTTCCTGGTGTTTCAACTTTCATTCAACTTTTCCCGTTTTCCTTCATTTCTTTCCTTCGACAAGGTTCTGCAAACAAAATAAGCAGTTTAAATAGTTCTAAATCATGAAATTAGTGCACATAGTCAACTCCACAGATAACTCAGGAAAATAAGCATATATCTTATACTCAAGTACTCATGCAACACAAATTCAATTCAGATCAGTTACTGTGGATCATGACTTAGCTATCATCATTCATCAATCAATTAAGCATCAATCAGATTCTAAAAATAAGCATTAATTTTCAATTCACGATTCAACCTTCAAAAATTTAGCAGAACACTACGATCGTAGAGTAACAGATACAATCGTAGAGTTAAAATTTTGAAAAAAAAATTCCAATTAAACACACATCGCCCATATATCAGCATAATCTAAGCATATCCTAAACCTAAACCCCTCCCCCACACTCAAACCTTACATTATCCCCAATGTAAGACAATCATGCAAAGAAGAAAGTAACTAACTAACATGCAACTACAAAAATAAAAAGCAAAGGGATAGGAAATCAAATCTGTGATCATGGGTTGCCTCTCAAGCAACTGCCCTTGTTTTAATGTCATTGGCCCGACATCCTCCGTCTCTTAATCTCCATAAACTAGATCCACCAAATCCAACAACTCAAACTGTTCCTGATAGCCTTCATAGAAAGGTTTTAACCTGTGACCATTAACTTTAAAAGTCTTCCCTGTTCTTGGATTTTGGATATCAACTACACCATAAGGAAAAACATTAGTAATCACAAAAGGACCTTCCCATCTAAAACGTAGCTTACCTGGAAACAGCTTCAGCCTTGAATTAAAAAGAAGAACTTTTTGTCCAATAGTGAAAGTCTTCCTTAAAATTTGATTATCATGAAAGGCTTTAGTCTTTTCCTTATAAATTTTGGAGCTTTCATATGATTCATTCCTTAACTCTTCAAGCTCTTGTAATTGCAGCTTCCTGTGATCTCCAGCTTCATCTATCTTCATGTTACATTGTTTAATTGCCCAAAAAGCCTTGTGTTCTAGCTCTACAGGTACGTGACAGGGTTTACCAAACACCAACCTATAAGGTGACATACCTATAGGTGTTTTATATGCAGTTCTATAGGCCCAGAGTGCATCTTCTAATCTCAGACTCCAATCTTTCCTATTTGGGTTGACTACTTTTTCCAGAATGGACTTGACCTCCCTATTTGAAACCTCAGCTTAACCATTACTTTGTGGATGATAGGATGTAGAGACTCTGTGTATAAAATTATACCTCCTAAACAATGTTTCTAACATCCTATTGCAGAAGTGAGTTCCTCTATCACTGATAATGGCTCTTGGGATTCCAAACCTGTTAAAGATGTTAGATTTGACAAAATCTGCAACAACTTTAGAGTCATCAGTCCTGGTGGCTTTAGCTTCCACCCATTTTGAAACATAATCAACAGCCAAAAGAATATAAACATTTCCAAAAGATGAAGGAAATGGTCCCATAAAATCAATAACCCAAACATCAAAAATTTCAACAATTAAAATAGGAGTTTGTGGCATTTGATTCCTATGTGAGATATTACATGTCTTTTGACAATTTTCACATGATTTACAAAATAGATAAGAATCTTTAAAAATTATTGGCCAATAAAAACCACATTCTAACACCTTGTGGGCAGTTCTTTTTGGTCCAAAATGTTCTCCACAAGCGTAAGAGTGATAAAAGGTTAGAATAGACAAAATTTCATGATTAGGCACACATCTTCTCACTACCTGATCAGTACAGAATTTTCATAGATATGGATTATCCTATACATAATATTTAGCATCACTCTTAAGCTTATCTTTCTGGATTCTAGAGAATTCACTAAGAACATGTGCACTTGCTCAGTAATTTATAATATCAGCATACCAGGGTAATTTTTCACTAATAGAAAGTAAATGCTCATATGAAAAGGAATCATGCAATGGTAGAGCCTCCTCATCCCTCAACAATCTACTTAAGTGATCTGCCACCAAGTTATTTGTTCCTTTCTTGACTTTGATCTCCAAATCAAATTCTTATAGCAGCAAAATCCATCTTATAATTCTTGGCTTTGAGTCCTTCTTGGTCAACAAATACCTAAGAGCAGCATGGTCAAAATAAACTACTACTTTAGCTCCAAGTAAATAAAATCTAAACTTGTCTAAAGCAAAAATAACAGATAAAAGTTCTTTTTCAGTCGTAGAGTAGTTAATTTGATCAGGGTTTAGAGTTCTTGATGCATAATAAATGGCATGCACAATTTTGTCGATCCTTTGGCCTAAAATAGCTCCCACTGCATACTTGCTTGCATCACACGTGATTTCAAAGGGCAAATTCCAATTTGGTGGTTGAATCACAGGTGCAGAGGTCAATAGGCTCTTTAACTTGTCAAATGCCTCCTTGCACTCATCATTAAACTGGAACTCCACATCTTTTTACAGCAACTTACACAATGGCAAAGCTATTTTTGAGAAGTCTTTGATAAACTTTCGATAGAAACCTGCATGTCCAAGAAAAGAACGAATCTCCCGCACACTTGCAGGGTAAGGCAAAGTAGCAATAATCTCTATTTTAGATCTATCTACTTCTAATCCTTTAGCTGAAACAACATGGCCAAGTACTATACCTTGTTTTATGACAAAATGACATTTTTCCCAGTTAAGAACAAGATTAGTTTCTAAGCATCTATCAAGCACTTTAGTTAAATTATCAAGACAGACATCCAAAGACTCACCATAAATTGTGAAGTCATCCATAAACACTTCAATACAACTTTCTAGAATATCAAAAAAAAAGTTTACCATGCATTGTTGGAAGGTACTTGGGGCATTGCAAAGTCCAAAGGACATTCTTCTATAGGCAAATGTACCAAAGGGGCATGTGAAGGTGGTTTTGTCTTGATCTTTTGGGGCTATCACAATTTGGTCGTAACCTGAAAATCCTTCTAGAAAACAATAGTAAATATGGCTTGCCAATCTTTCTAACATATGATCAATAAAGGGGAGAGGGAAATGATCTTTTCTAGTAACTGAATTTACCTTCCTATAATCAATACGCACTCTCCAGCCCGTTTGCATCCTTGTTGACACCAACTCATTATTGTCATTCTGAACAACTATGATTTCAGATTTCTTTGGAACTACTTGGACTGCACTTACCCATTGGCTGTCTGAAATTGGATAGATAATACCAGCATCAAGCAATTTTAGAACTTCTTTATTTACTACCTCCATCGTAGGTGGGTTTAGTCTTCTTTGAGCTTCTCTGGTAGGCTTAGCTCCTTCTTCTAACAAAATTCTATGCATACACAAAGCAAGACTTATGCCTTTTATACAATGGTCCAACCAAAGACTGTTGCATAATCCCTAAGGATTTTCATCAATTTGTCTTCTTAAACTTTGGTCAAATTGTTGGCAATAATCACTGGAAGTGTGTCATCTTTTCCTAAGTAAGCGTACTTCAGATGGGTTGGCAATAGTTTAAGTTCTACTGTAGGGGCCTGCATAACAGAAGGTAACAATATTTGGTGAGAAACGGGTAATTAAATGGAATGGGTTGCATACTTATCTAAAATTTATGGTAAGGAATGTAGTGCATATATAGTCTCTTTCAATTCCTGGTTCAGCTCCACTTCTTCTTCCTTATCTATCTCCAAACTGTTAGTGATTGTAAACTCCAAGCTTTCTTTATGCATTTGTTCAACAGAGTCCTGCACTAAAAAGTCATCAATAGCAAAAACTGGATTGACATCACTAGGGTACCTCATGGCCTCATAGATACTAAACTGGATCTTTTTTCCATCAAACTCCATAGTCAATGTCCCATTATGCACATCAATCATGGTCCTAGCAATCTTTAAGAATGGCCTCCTTAAAAAGATGTGAGCAGGGTTTGGAGATGAATCATCCTCCATGTTCACAATGTAGAAATCTACAGGAAAGATTAGTTCATTTACCTGCACTAAAACATCTTCAATTACCCCTTCAGGGTAAGTGTTAGTCGTGTCAGCAAGTTGAATAATAACACCAATTTGTTTTAAAAACCGTAGATTTGAAGAAGCAAAAATAGATAATGGCATGACATTAATAGATGCTCCTAAATCTAACATAGCTTTCTCAAATATGGTATTACCTATCCTACAGGGAATGGTAAATATGCCTAGATCTTTACATTTAGGTGGCATTTTCCTTTCTAAAATTGCTGATACACTTTCTCCTATTGTGACTTTTTCATCATTTTTTAACTTTCTCTTATTAGTGCATAGTTCTCTTAAAAACTTAACATATCTGAGCACGTGTTTTATTGCATCTAATATAGGGATGTTTACCTCTACCTTTCTAAAAGTCTCCAGAATCTTTTTCTCTTGTTCATCTTTCTTTGAAGCTTTGTGTTTTCTAGGTGGAAAAGGTAAAGCATTAGTCTTAACTGAAATAGTAGGGTTAGGAGTTACCTTAGGTGATTCAGCCTCTTTCTTAGATTGCTCTTCTTCAAATTCAGCAATGATTTTAGGCACTTCCAACTCTTTCCCACTCCTTAGTGTGATGGCACTTGCATTCTACCTTGGATTAATAACTGTTTGAGAGGGCAGCTTTCTTGAACCTTGAGAGTCCAATCTCCCAACTGTGGTAGCCAGTTGACCTACTTGGTTCCTTAGATCATTAATGGAAGTTCTTGTCTCTTGTTGGAACTGCTGTGTTTGAGTCATAAAGGCTTTGAACATGTCTTCTAGTGATGTTCCAGGGTTGGCATGTGTTGTTTGTCTAGGTTGGTACTGTTGTGGAGCTGGTTGGAAGCCTTGTTGTCTATTTGGAAAAATAGGTTGTATAGGTGGATTGTTTCCTCCATAACTAAAATTAGGATGATCCCTCCATCCTGGATTGTATGTGTTAGAATAAGGATCATACTTTCTCTGAGGTTGTGTCTGAAAGTTCCCTACTGCATTAGCTTGTTGCATATTATCCTCATCTTGCAGTGTTGGGCATGAATCAGCGGTATGGCGAGACAACAAACAGATCCCATAAGCTTTTGTTACTGGTATATTCCCTGCAGCCAATTGTCTAACAATAGCAGTTAAATCAAAAATTTGTTGCTCATGATTACATGTGCTCACCTCATTTACTCTTATTGGTGCATGATTCATCCTAGTACCATATTGTTGTGAGTTTGCAGCCATGTTTGCAATTAAGTTCTTTGTAGCCTCTAGGGTCTTGTCCACTAAAGCTCCTCAACTTGTTACATCTATCATGCTTCTATCCATGGGCAACAATCCCTCATAAAAGTATTAGATTAGATGTTGATCATCAATCTGGTGAGGTGGACAGCTGGAATACAACTTCTTAAACCTTTCCTAGTACTCATACAGGGTCTCTCCATTAAACTGCATGATGCCACATATCTCCTTTCTGATGTTGGCCACTCTTGAAGCAGGAAAATACTTCTCCAAGAATATCTTCTTCATGTCATTCCACGTTTGGATTGATCCTGAAGGTAGGTAGTACAACCAGTCCTTTGCTAAGTCTGCTAGTGAAATGGAAAAGCTATAAGCTTTATCTGTTCTTCAGTCACTCCTTGTGGTTTCATGGTGGAACACACCACATGAAACTCCTTCAAATGCTTGTATGGATCTTCACCTATAAGACCACGAAAAGTAGGCAAAAGGTGAATTAGTCTAGATTTAAGTTCAAAAGAAGCATTTAAAGTAGGATACTCAATGCATAATGATTGTTGATTGAGATTAGGAGTAGCTAGTTCTTTTAAAGTTCTGTTATTATTAAGAACAACCATCTTTTCTTCTTCTTCTGAATCAGTAGACGAATTGTTTGACAACAATTCAATTGATATGTTAAGACCAGGTGATGGAACAAGAGTCTCTTCTAGATCTGCAGTTGAATTCTTCACTCTACGATTCTCCTTTCTTAGCCTCCTTGCTATTTTTTCTATCTCAAGATCAAAATTTAGTACAATAGATTGAGAGGATCGAGTCATAAACTAAAAAGAAACACAGAATAAATTAAAACAAATAATCATTCCACAGTAATGACGCCAAAATTTGGGAAGCTGTCGTTAAGCAATCCAAAATTAATCTCACTTTCACTCTACAAATTCAAATAATAAGCACAGTCGCAAGTAAGGATCGATCCCACAGAGAATGATATTGTTTTGAATCTATTTTAATGTTCCTAACTATAAATAATAAGTAAAAGATTGGGGGGTTGTGAATCAATTACAATAAACTAAGAAAAAGAGAATTAAATTAATAAAGATAATCAAATAAATTAAAACTCCAGTTCTTCAGTTCAGTTTCACCAATTTATAGCAACAGTGTAATCAAGTTAACATTATTTCTTCCTTCAATGAAATTAATAACCCTAGATAACCGCAATCGCTAATTATCTGAAATCCTCCTTAGATTTTAAATCTAATGTGACAGTCGCCCCCATTAGACCATAACTATTATATAACCCAGAACTATCAGTCTAAATTTAATATAACAAAAGCATTAAGAGATAGAGAATTAGGTTATTCCAAGCAATAATCACACTATCATGGATTATTTAACTTGTCTTCTGATAATCATAGTAATACCCGAAAGCTTGTCCATAATAATGTATTACTAAGTACTACTTGTGATCAGATATAACATCATTTGCTTAACATCATATCTTAATCTAGCAGATGATATTAGTTAACCAATTCAATCGTGAAGAAACCAAATTAGTTAAACCAAATAACATCTAAGCAGTTAAAACAGATTATCAGAATAAATCTTATATACAAAGGAATAAATAATAAGACATAATTAACCATTAACTGTACGTATATATGGTTCCACATCCCCTTAGAACTGAAAAGAAATAAACGGGTCTAGCATGTTGATAACAAGACACAAAATAATAAGAATAATTGATCTAGGATGTTAGGGATGTGTCGAACTGATTACAATTGACAGGTATTTATATAACATCAAAACCCTAGAGGAATTCTAATTCTACTCTACTTTGGAAGTCTTCATTATGCAGATATGGTAGCTTCTTAATCCTTATCGACCTCTGAAGTCCAGCTTTAAGTAGCTTCCTTATCGAATTAGAATTTAGTTTCCAAAGCCAAGTCTTCTTAAGTTTCAATATCTGAATTAGATTTCATATCAGATCCTACTTCCTTAAATCAGCTCCAGCTTCCTTTTTAATGTATAACTCCATCTCCAAATCATGTTAGGAATCGAATCCATAAGCTTCAACATCTCAAATCCTTCATTGACTCGGAATTTTGTAAGTCGACCAAAATCGTAGAGTGACACCCTCTCAGCAAACGTAGAGTAAAGAAACGTAGAGTGAAACTCTGCACCAGCACTTCGTAGAGTAAACATGACATCGTAGAGTGAACTGGAACGATCGTCGAGTAAACAACACCATCGTAGAGTGTTCTGCCTCAGTCAGGTAACTAGTAGAGTGACTTCATAGAGTAATCGTGGAACGGCTGGACAGATCATAAAATAAAATCGCAATCCTAGAACAGTGTATCGCAGAGCAGCAAATCGTAGAGTAACTCATCAAAACGTAGAGCCACAGCTAGCCAGTCGTAGATCTACCACACTACGAACATAGACTGCCAACAAAACGTTCGTAGAACATCCCGAACAACCGTAGAGTGTCTCTGACTGCATACTTCGTAGAGTATTCACCCAACAATCATAGAGCATTTCTTCAAAACAGATAAAAACTGAGCATTAAACTCCATATTCATATAATCATGTCAAATTCTTTTATAAATCAATAAATACCTAAAATCAGTTCATATAACAGATAACATGTGACTAAACTAAGCATAAAGGAATGAAAATAATCAAATATTATGCACCTATTATGTTCTCGTTATGGGTTGATCAATCTCCATCTCTTTGGGAAAAGAACAATTAGTGATGAAGTCAATTAAAGCATGTGCTTTAATAGCGGTCCAAAGACGAAACTCAAAGTTAAACTGGTTGAGTTCTATCACCTAATCTGTTAATCTCTAGAGAGATCGGGTCTGTAGAAGACCCGTCTGAGGGGCTGATTGATGAGTGTGTTTTATACACACAATTTGGGTACTTTTGACCTTGATAATTTGTAATTCTTTGGGTACTTTATGTGGTTTTATTATGTTTTTATCTTATTTTTAGATATTGTGATTTTATATTGCTTTTATATGTTTTGTATTATTTTTATGTGTTTTTACTTAGTTTTGTAGGAAATGGAGCAAGTGCTAGTTGATCACCAATGCTCGTGGATGCCTAGTTTGCCATTTTGAGCCTAACATGGACATAACAGCTGCTTGCGGCCCAATTTCAACCATGATCCAGTCCGAATCTCTCAAAACTCAAAGAACGAAAGTTGTAGATATTAATCTCAGCTTTCGGAAACATCCGGAATCATCCATTTTGAAGTTCGTATGAGAGAGTTATGGTCGTTTTACCAGCGGATTTAGCATGAAGTTTACACAGCGGCCACTTCGAGCTCAATTTCACCCTTTCTCAAGCCATTATCTTTGCGAACTCCAGTTATGGAAGTTATAGAGCTACTTCTTAGCTTTCCATAGCCTCTTGAATCGCCTTAATCCGAGTTCAGACGAAGAAGTTTATGGTCATTTTACCAACAGACGTCAAACCAGAGTCGGGCAGCAGAAACCAGCGCGGGAGGGGCCAGCGCGCAGGCGCGGGCGCGCCCAGGTGCGTGCGGGACGCGCCAATGGCTGCTGGGCAGCGTGCTTGGGTCGGTTTTTTAGCAATTTCAGCCCCCTTTTGGTCATTTTTGGTGGGCTAAGCTAGGGTTTTGCATAAGGCACTATAAATACAACATGTAGCCTCCATTTTAACATATCCTAGAGTTCCAAAATCAGATTTAGAGAGAGAGAGAGAGAGGAGGCTTGGAGCTAAAAGAGGGAGGCCATGGCCATTGGCCATGGTTCTTCTAAAGCTTGGAGGAGCTTCAATGGAGGTGCTTCAATGGAGTTTCATCCAACAACAATGGGGAAGCCATCCTTTATCTTTCTTTTTCTTTTTCCTCTATGTAACTAGTTTGTAATCTAAGATTGTAATTGAACCCATTGCTTATTTTGAATTGATTTTCTCTTCCAATTGATTATTGTTGCTCATATGAATTGGTTATCTTAACCTATGCTTATAGATTAATTGCTTGGCTAGTAATTACCTTGGGAACCTATATGAACTTGACAAACGGATTATAGTGTTGAGACCTAGTTAAGATATCATGTGAAAGTTAAATATTATTGTGGGTGATTAATTGAGATTTAGTGACGTGTGTCTTGTTGATTATCCTCAATGATAGGTAACTTGATTGTATTTAGGATAGACATATACCTAGATACCATGTGCAACCAATTGAGAATCTAATCTTAATGACTTCCTTTGTGAAAGTTGGTAATTGAAAGGGTGGTTGATGAGATTTAGTGACACGTGTCTTGTTAGTTATTCTTGAAATTGGTCTCTTGATAGTGTGTAGGATAGACATATACCTACATGCCGCATTAGGAAGATTCGTAATTGACCATCGACAGAGGCTCTTACGTAATTGTGATTTCTCGGATGTCAATTCTATGTGGTTAATTGATCTAAAAGGAGAGTTAAGGTATTTGAACAAAGCATTGCACGCCAAGTGTTTGACAAAATGCTTGAATGGGGAAAATTGTAATCTTAGACCTTTATCTATCTATTCTTGTTATTTATATGTCATGCAATTTAGATATAACTTCCATCTATCTCTTGAATCAAAGAGTTTGATTTAGATCGAGTCGATATTGAGTTAGTACTTGGGGATACATTAGAGTTAATTCCTCGTGGGATCGACAACTCTCTTATCATTATATTACTTGTTGACCGCGTATATTTGCGCGTATTTTTCGGTTGCGAAATCGACCAACAAGTTTTTGGCGCCGTTGTCGGGGAATTATTCTTCTAATGTTTTTCCAATATTAATTTCAATTGATTTTATCTTAATTTGAACTTGTATTTATGTTTTAAATAAAGTCGGGTCGAGGACTATAAACCAAACGCTTCTTGGGAGGCAACCCAAGTCTATTGTTTTGCTTTTGCTTGATTGCATTTTAATTTCTTTAGTCAATTGTTTTTAGGTGCCAATTATCGTGCAAAATAAAATACGCTCCCAACTTTGAGGCCTTGAAAGATGATATCAATGATGCTTGACACGTTCTCAGGGAAGTTCTTTGTTTTACTTTTTCCTATCTTAGACATTGAGGACAATGTCAATTTTAAGTTTGGGGGTAGTACTTAGTGTTTGTGTGTTTTTAATTTAGTATTTGTGTGTTTTAAGTGTGTTTTTGTTGAAAAAAAAAGTAGAATTTTTTTTTATTTATTTTTAAGACGTATCCCTTGAGCATTGATTTAATTTGATTTATCCATGGTCAATGATAGCTACTTGTTTGAATTGATTCTAACTCATGAAAAATGGATAAATGTTGCTTAGTCTTTGTGCTTAATCGTTATTGTTGGTTATTGTTTTGCTTATGCGTCCTTTCACTCTTTTGCACTTACCCATGAGTATTGAGCTAGTCGTATGCTTAGAGAAGGCTTTTATAACCGAATGCTTGTGGGAAATATCTATAAACTCAAATACTCGTTTAACATCACTTGAAGTAAGGTATTCAAATTTGTTGTGTTTGATTTGTTGGTCATGTGGTGAGTTGAGATGGAGCGTAAAACGCACTCACTCATGGACACATGCTTAGGGGAGATAGAACGTAAAACGCACTCTCTTATTTTTATGACAAAAGAAAGAAAATGTTGTATTGCAAATCTTACAGGGGGTTGAGATAGAGCGTAAAACGCACTCACCCATATGAGCGTGCTTAAGGTTGAGATGGAGCATAAAATGCACTCACCTAGAGCCCTTGCGTCTCAAAATTTTTGGAATTGTGATTTGTATACCTTTGTATTGAGTGATGTGTTAAGCATGTTGTTTTGGGGTTTATTTTGATTATTTCATAAGGTAATGTGGTTGCCAAAGTTCATCCGAGCTTGGTTGGTTTAGTGCTATTGGGTACTCACACACACACACGGAAGGGGCCTAAAGCAAGATATGACTAGCTAATTGATATTTTAGACTTGCAACGTTTTGGCTATTTTCTTGAGTTCCATGTGTTGATGCCTTTGAGACCATTGTCGGCTTATTAATTCATTGCTCAAGTTAGGTTGTATTAGAAGCGTGTCAATTGTGTAGTTTAGGTTTGTTTTGCTTGAGGACAAGCAAAGATTTAAGTTTGGGGGTATTTGATGAGTGTGTTTTATACACACAATTTGGGTACTTTTGACCTTGATAATTTGTAATTCTTTGGGTACTTTATGTGGTTTTATTATGTTTTTATCTTATTTTTAGATATTGTGATTTTATATTGCTTTTATATGTTTTGTATTATTTTTATGTGTTTTTACTTAGTTTTGTAGGAAATGGAGCAAGTGCTAGTTGATCACCAATGCTCGTGGATGCCTAGTTTGCCATTTTGAGCCTAACATGGACATAACAGCTGCTTGCGGCCCAATTTCAACCATGATCCAGTCCGAATCTCTCAAAACTCAAAGAACGAAAGTTGTAGATATTAATCTCAGCTTTCGGAAACATCCGGAATCATCCATTTTGAAGTTCGTATGAGAGAGTTATGGTCGTTTTACCAGCGGATTTAGCATGAAGTTTACACAGCGGCCACTTCGAGCTCAATTTCACCCTTTCTCAAGCCATTATCTTTGCGAACTCCAGTTATGGAAGTTATAGAGCTACTTCTTTAGCTTTCCATAGCCTCTTGAATCGCCTTAATCCGAGTTCAGACGAAGAAGTTATGGCCATTTTACAACAGACGTCAAACCAGAGTCGGGCAGCAGAAACCAGCGCGGGAGGGGCCAGCGCGCAGGCGCGGGCGCGCCCAGGTGCGTGCGGACGCGCCAATGGCTGCTGGGCAGCGTGCTTGGGTCGGTTTTTTAGCAATTTCAGCCCCCTTTTGGTCATTTTTGGTGGGCTAAGCTAGGGTTTTGCATAAGGCACTATAAATACAACATGTAGCCTCCATTTTAACATATCCTAGAGTTCCAAAATCAGATTTAGAGAGAGAGAGAGAGAGGAGGCTTGGAGCAAAAAAGAGGGAGGCCATGGCCATTGGCCATGGTTCTTCTAAAGCTTGGAGGAGCTTCAATGGAGGTGCTTCAATGGAGTTTCATCCAACAACAATGGGGAAGCCATCCTTTATCTTTCTTTTTCTTTTTCCTCTATGTAACTAGTTTGTAATCTAAGATTGTAATTGAACCCATTGCTTATTTTGAATTGATTTTCTCTTCCAATTGATTATTGTTGCTCATATGAATTGGTTATCTTAACCTATGCTTATAGATTAATTGCTTGGCTAGTAATTACCTTGGGAAACCTATATGAACTTGACAAACGGATTATAGTGTTGAGACCTAGTTAAGATATCATGTGAAAGTTAAATATTATTGTGGGTGATTAATTGAGATTTAGTGACGTGTGTCTTGTTGATTATCCTCAATGATAGGTAACTTGATTGTATTTAGGATAGACATATACCTAGATACCATGTGCAACCAATTGAGAATCTAATCTTAATGACTTCCTTTGTGAAAGTTGGTAATTGAAAGGGTGGTTGATGAGATTTAGTGACACGTGTCTTGTTAGTTATTCTTGAAATTGGTCTCTTGATAGTGTGTAGGATAGACATATACCTACATGCCGCAATTAGGAAGATTCGTAATTGACCATCGACAGAGGCTCTTACGTAATTGTGATTTCTCGGATGTCAATTCTATGTGGTTAATTGATCTAAAAGGAGAGTTAAGGTATTTGAACAAAGCATTGCACGCCAAGTGTTTGACAAAATGCTTGAATGGGGAAAATTGTAATCTTAGACCTTTATCTATCTATTCTTGTTATTTATATGTCATGCAATTTAGATATAACTTCCATCTATCTCTTGAATCAAAGAGTTTGATTTAGATCGAGTCGATATTGAGTTAGTACTTGGGGATACATTAGAGTTAATTCCTCGTGGGATCGACAACTCTCTTATCATTATATTACTTGTTGACCGCGTATACTTGCGCGTATTTTTCGGTTGCGAAATCGACCAACACTGATCGGTCAAGATGACTATGGTCCTTCCCTAAAAGTACTGTCAAAACTTCCTGTTAGCGATCACCAACGCATATGCTAACTTCTCAAGATTTGGGTACCTAGTTTTGGCATCCTAAAGATAATGGTTGACGTAGTAAACTAACTTATGCCCTTCGAAATCCTCACGAACTAAAGTTGCACCCATGGCGAAAGGGCTTGCTGATCGGTAAAGATACAAGTCTTCTTCGAGCAAAGCTTTAGTAAGTACAAGAGGAGACGATAAATATCTTTCAATCCCCTCGAATGCTTATTGGCACTCTTCAGTCCATTAGAAAGTCTTCTGATTATGCGCTCCCTTCAAAGTATTAAAGAAAGGGAGGTATTTTTCCATTGACCTTACCATGAAGCGCCGAAGAGCTGCGAACCTACCTGTGAGCCTCTGCACCTCTTTGAAATTCTTGGGAAGCTGCATATTAAGCATAACCGCTATTTTCTCAGGATTTGCCTCAATCCCTCTTCGACTAACCATATATCCTAAGAATTTTCCTGATCCGAGGCCAAAAGTACACTTTTTCGAATTTAGCCTCATGTTACGGCGTCACAGGTTCTGAAAGCATTCTTTAAGGTCGGCTAAATGATTATTAATTTCCATGCTCTTAATGATTATGTCATCCACATAAACTTCCATGTTCTTGCCAATTTGATCTCTGAACACCTTATTCATCATACGCCGGTAAGTAGCTCTAGCATTGATGAGTTCGAAGGGCATGTCTCTGTAAGCGTAGTTGGCTCTATAAGTGATGAAGGCCATTTTAGGGATATCATCTGTCGACATCCTAATATGATTATAACTAGAGAAAGCATTAAGGAAGTTGATCATAACATGACTGGATGTAGAATCTATCAACTGATTGATGCCTGGAAGGGGATAACAATCCTTCGGGTAAGGAACAAATCAGTATAATCAACACACATCCTCCACTTCCCATTGTTCATTTTGACAAGCACCACGTTGGCTAGCCATGTGGGATAATCAATCTCAAAGATAAACCCCTGCATATAAGAGTTTAGAGATCTCTTCATCGATCACCTTCTGCCTTTCAGGCGCTATAGTTCATCGCTTATATTTTGTAGGCTTGACTTGGGGATTGACACTAAGCTTGTAAACTGCTATACTTTTGTTAATCCCAGACATATCAAACGGGGTCCAAGTGAAGATGTTTGAGTATTCTCTTAAAAGGGCGATCAGACAGTTGCAGAAACCAGACTGTAATCTGAGCCCTATCTGAACCATCTTTTCAATATTATCGGGGAACATCTCTATTTCTTATGTCTCTTCAGTTGGAGTGGCCAACGATTCGATACCACCTTCTGTGAAAGGCTCTAACTCAATTGTCATTGTTTGCTTTTGTTTACTTACCCCCACGGAAGTAGCTAAAGAGTTTGAAGATAACACCTTCTAGATGTCTTGATCACAAATGACTTCACCAACTCCAAATTCAGTTGGAAATTTCATCATCAGGTGAGGAATGGAAGTGATTGCCCTAAGCGCTGATAGAGTTGTTCTACCAAAAAATAGCGTTGTAATTGTTATCCGCATATATAACATAAAATTTGATTATGCAAGAGGACTGCTGAGGAGTTGTACCGAAGACCACCGGTAGTTTTATTATTCCTACAATTGGGACATGAGCGTTGTTAAAGCTATATAGAGATGGCTCATTGCAAAGCTCTAGCTTCCTGCCCAAAATTCCAGTCGATTATACGAATGCCCGTAGAGTATATCGACTGAACTTCCATTATCGACTAACATGCGCCGAAGATCCATAGAACTCACCTGCGCAGTTATAACCACTATATCATCATGAGGTGTGACCATACTTATAGGGTAATCGTCGTCCGTAAAGGTAATGGCAGTGGTCATAGCACTCTTCGGCTTTCTGGATACATGGTGTACAACTCTAACAAAGGCTTTCTTCTGCCTGTTAGACATAGCGGCTGTCGAACCACCAGAGATAACATCCACTACTCCTCAAGGTGTGTCGGAAGAAGGAGGTGGTGCGATTCGATCAAAGGATGATTGTTTGCCACGTAACAATCCAGATTTCCTCTCTATATTTGGTTTTCAAGGAAGCGCTTTAGGTGGTAACAATCTTTGGTCTCGTGGCCCTTCTCCTCATAGTAAGAACAATATTTACCATTTTTCTTCTTCCTAGCGAAGACTTTGATCTTCAGAGGCCCTTCGAAGAAAGGTTCACTCTTGATTTCATTAAAGATATTAGTTTGGCTGGTGTTCAAGGGGGTTGTAGTCTTTATCCGATGAGTCCCTATATTTGCTTTTGCCCTTTTATCCCTGGAGCTACTATCTTTACCTTGCCGATCATCCTTGGAACCTCTTTGATCCTTGTCTCTTTGGTCATCATCTCTGCGGGCGTCGCCTCTTATGTCAGATCCATCAACTTTGGAGTCCCTTCTCTGATGATAATTATCATTGTGTTTCGATGGGCCCTGAGACTAGCGATGGCCTCTTCCATCCCTATAAAGTTTTCGACCATGTCATAGGCCTCAGTGAGATTTTGAGGGGCTTTAGAGATGATCTCCTCGATCAGACGACAGTATTTATCAACATTCAAACCTAGTGTAAGAAATTGGATCGCCTGAACCGGATCTAGGGTAGGGATCTCGACGACCGCCTCACAAAATCTCTTGAGAAATTGCTAAAGAGATTCGTTTGACATTTGCCTCACTTGGATCAGAGAAGTTATATGTTTCCCACATTTTATGTTACTATCGAAATAGATATGGAATTGTTCCTTAAGTTCCTCCTTCCTAGGAGCCGATGGAACGGGAAGGAAGTGTGACCATCCACTCTCTAACGATTTTCTTTAGGGTAGAAATAAAAAAAGGCACTTTCCTGCAACGTTATGACCATAGAAGCGCATTAAACATTCATAAGAGTAAGTATGGTCATAAGTATCACATGTTCCATCGTACATTTCTAAGTTCGGGACTTTGAGGGATCTGTTGATCCGAGCCTCATCAAGATCCTTATTGAAAGGAGATGAGTAGGATATGTTCTTTGTGACCTCAACAGGTCCTTCAAAAATCTTTGGGGAGACATCTCTCCGGTGGAATTACTACGACTTCGACGCCATCTTCAGTCGTGATCTCTGCTTCTTTGACACGAAAGAGATCTGGTTCTTCTTCGGTGTCTGGCTGAATTAGGAGAACTCGTGCTTCTATGAGAAGAAGAAGATCTACGAGTGCGATGAGAACCGCGGCGTTCAGATCGGGAGATCATTCCCCGTTTTCTAATTAAGTCGTCTTCAGCCCGCGTCAAATCAGCTAGCTGTTTGTCAAGCTCTTCTTACTAGAGTTGAAGAGCGTTCTTTTTATCCTGGACTTCCTGGAGATGACGCTGCTTGTCAGCGTTTGTTGGCTGATATGACTGCAACGAATGTGCCTCGCCATGGGAATTACTTTGGTGACTGGGTGGCGGTGGTAGTGTCGCCATGGAATCTGTATGTTAAAGAGAGGTTGAAAAAGAACTCCACTAAATACTAGAAGGTCCTCATTCTAGCGCCAATTTGAACACTTGAATTTGTTCGCACGTTCAACCACTGGCTTAGATATGGACCTACACAGAAAGAACCACCAGAAAGTACTTGACGGCTTGGGCCGCCGGGGGATACCTCCAGCGTGTGAGTAAGAACAGGTCTCAAGATAGGTTAACAATGGTCATCTAGTATTTAGTAGGATAGAATGTATGTCTGTACTTCTATTGTTAAACTGTATTTTTAGTTTTGCTACACCACCTTAATAGGATTCCTAATAGGAATTGTATAAAGAGATCCTGTTGGAAAAGGTAAGTATCATACAAGAGTTAGTATTGGATATGGTAACTGTACCGATCGCGAATCGTGTGTACCCTTATAATTTGGGTTTATTAATATTATGGAATATATTAATTTTTATTTTTATATGATGTGTTTAAAGGTTATATTACAACCTAGATTATGTGAATGCATGAATTTATATATGTTATAGTTTCGCATGAGCGAATAAATTGATTTCGCGTAATATCGCAAAATCACTATTCACGGAGCACGTTTCCCGAGGCACTATTCACGCCCAAATATTTTACGTCTTTTTCGATTTCTATTAATTTCGTTAAGACGTGTATGCGGAGGAATAATTTTTCCCAGCGTCGAAAATTCTATTCGAGTCCGAACGTGATTTATCTCGTATCTAAAATGTATTATATAGGTGTTCTGAATAAATGGACAAATTCCATAATAATTATTTTTACGCGTCCTAATATTTTATGGGAGTACCCATTTTAATTTTGGGTAGAGTTATTTACCAAATTTGGTACAAAAGTGGGAGTATTCGGGTATGGAAGAGACCAAATAGGTGTGTTAATTGGGTGCGTTACTTCAGTAGGACACACCGTTTCAATTTTAACCAATCAGAGAAGGGGATATGGGAGTGCCCAACAGCATGTTGTCCATTAGCAACAACCTATGCATGGAAGTTCTAAAAGTGACAACATTCCTTCTCAATAGTATTTCCAAGAGAGCTCGGGCAGTGTAACTCCCTCTCCCGATTCATTCCATCAGTTTCCATTCCATTTCCATTCCTCCACGCTAAGTTTAGTTCAGTTCACTTGCAAAGAATAGAGAGAGAGTTGAAGAGAAGAGAAAGAGAGGAAGAAGAGTTCGGGTAGCAAACCATTTCATCCCTCTCACGCCATTTCGTCCCTCTTCTTCTCTTCATTGTTCTAAGTTCGGTTTATTTACCACCTAGCTGAGAGAAATCAACTTGCAGAGAAGAGAGAGAAAGTTTCAGAAGTTGCAGAAGAAGAAGAAGTAGAAAGAGAAAGAAGAAAGTAGAGAGAGAAAGCAAATGGGTTTAGTGAGGAAGATTGTGTAAGGCTGCGGGAGAACTCGTGGAGCTAGAGGAGAAGTTCTGAGCAAGCTCTAGCAAGTCCTAGTAACCTTTAAGCATCCAAGAACGAGAATCAAAGAGGTAAATAACAAACTCAAAGCCCATTCCTACTTAGTTTCAAGATTACTCTATTTTTAAAGCTTATATGCTTGGTTTGATTTTTGTTGAGTATTGTTGTTGTTGGTTGTGTTTAATCGGTTAAGAATGGTTGTTAAGACCTGAAGAACCCTCTTGATACTTCTGAAAGTGGAACAAAGTGATAAGAATCCATACCTATGCGTAAAGGATGAAGAACATGAACGAACTTGGACAATAGATTGTAAATGGACTGATTTAGAGGATTTAAACGGTTGAAAATCGTGTTTAATAACTTTTTTGGTTGTCATAATGTTGTATTTCCATGGGTTATGAGAATATCCCAGTTGGAATTGAGCAAAAAGGAGTTAATATGAGTTTGTGGTGAAGAAATTGGTAGAACATGTTCTGAAGAAGTAAAACAGAGTAATAACCTTATACTTTGGCTTATGATTTGGACTTGTTAATGATAATGGGTAGCTCTGCATTTTTAATATGGTGTAACCCCATGTCTTACGAGTCCATAGAGTCCAGAATGGACCAATTTGAACGTGTATAGAAGGAGATATGAAGATCTGAATGAAAGGAGGTTGAAATCGCGAAGCTGGGGAAAATGCTCACCTGGGCTGCTGCCAGTTGGGCACGGGGCACGCCACTGGAAAGGTATTTTGGGCGCGGGGTGCGCCGGACCTGCAGTTGGCTGGACAGCTTTGACGTCCTTTAGTAAAATAGGCATAACTTTCTCATACGAACTCGGATTAAAGAGATTCAAGATGATCCGGAACGAGAAAGAGTAGACCTACAACTTTCATTTAATAAGTTTTGAGATTTGAGATCGGGAACAATTCCTAATTGGCCATCTTTAGGACTGTAGTACATTTGGAGGCAATCGGAGGGTGTCGCGCATGCACGTATATAACGTGTAATGCTTCCAAAGCTAAAAGATGTTGTTCTAAGTTCTAATTCATGAACATTGAGAATTATAATGATGCTTAACATTAACCTATAAGTATTAAGTAAATCGAATGAGCGTGCTAGGCGTACGTAAGTGCGTGTCACTTGGGCGTTCGAGTAGGCAAGTTTGGCGTACGGACGTGCAAGCGTCGTAACGCCGTAACTAGTGTATGTAACCACGTTTAATATTTTGTTTCTAATAATAATGGAACATTATGGAGTATTGTAACCCAATTAGAACATTACCGTCTGTACCAGAAGTGAGAGAGGAAATTTTGCAAGAGGCTCACAATTCGAGATTTTTGATTCACCCAGGAAGCACAAAAATGTATCAAGATCTTCGACAACATTTTTGGTGGCCAAATATGAAACGAGAAGTCGCAGAGTGCGTTGCGAAGTGCCTAACTTGTCAAAAGATTAAGGCGGAGCATCAAAGACCCAATGGTCTGTTACAACTGATGAGTGGGTTTTACATCTATGAATTGAGTATGTTTGGCTTGATAATTTGTGAGTTCTTAAGTATTTTAAGTTAGTATTAGATATTTATAGTGTTTTTATGTTATTTTGTAGGAATGAGCAAGGAAACGCAATTCGAACATCTTTTGGAGTATAATAAGCAAGCAGACACAAGAAGGGAAGATTGCAGGGCTTTTAACACTAGGTTAGATGCATGTTCTTGGTTTGGAATTGGATTGTATTGTAGAGCTACTCCTTAGCTTTCCAGAACATCTTGAATCGTCACAATCGGAGTTCGGATGAGAAAGTAATGATCGTTTTACCAATGGACGTTGAACCTCAAAGTTTGGAGTTGTCATTTGCATAGCACTCACTTCAAGCCCAATTTCGACTTTGATCTAATCTTAATCTCTTAATTCTCAAAGAATGAAAGTTGTAGATCTCGTCGAGAGCTTCAATTTGATAGGTAGCAGGCCCCTTAACTCCTCCCGGATCAAATGTTATGACCATTTTACCAATAGATGTCCGAGTAGAATTTGGTCGCGCGCGGCCGCGCCGGTTCCAAGTGTATTTTGGGCGCGGACGCGCTGGTCTGCAGAGTGAAAAATATGATTTCTGGCACTTGGGCGTGGTCGCGCTGCTTCCTAGGCCAAATATGGGCGCGGCCGCGCTAGGTCGGGTTATTGCAAAGCTTATTTTTGACCCAACTTGAATGAAACAAGGATTGTAACTTCTAATTGGTTTAGGACTTTAACTAGAACTTATAAATACATGATGTGAGGCATAGAATAGAAGAGATTTTGCTACTTTTTGCTAACCCTAGTTTGGGAGAAAGAGATGGAGGCTTGAAGCAATTGTAAGAGCACAAATGATTCAATTAAGGAGCTGAAGGAGAGACTCAAGGATTGCGTCTACAGATTCTATTCTCTTCTCTACCTCTTATTTTGTATTCTTGAATGTTTTATCAATTGTGGATTATGGATTTTGATTCAATTATGAACTAATTTCTTTTTAGGATTACAATAGAACTTATTGCGTAGCTTTTATTGATATGCTTCCTTGTTAATTATTGTTGATTATTATCGGATTGTCTATTATGATTTGTGATTAATTGCTTAATTGTCTGATCAATAATTACCGTGGTAATCTATATGAACTCGAGAAATGGATTATAGATTTATACCTAATCATAATAGCATGTGATTGTGTTTTCTGCATGTCGTTGGAATTCATGATTTGTGTCTAGGATAGAGATATACCTATACGCCACATATAATCTGAAAGAGAACCTGAGCTTTAAATCCTTTTTAATTGTAATTCACACAGAGATATAGTGAATTAGTTAACTAGGGTGTTCATCTTAATTCTATCATCTGTGGATTTAAGTTGATTCGTTTATAATACATCGAGAGATGGTTATAAATATTAATGAGTTCTTGATTAACAATCCAGAATAATTAATATAACTTAACAGGAAGTGTATTAATTCAAGTGAAACATTAAGAGAAATTGTAATCTTAAGCCTTTTTATCTGAATTCAATTCTTGGTAGTTAGTAATTAGTTAGTTTAGTACTTATTTTCAAAATTCAAGATCTTTTATCGAATTGTTTAAATAAAATTAATTTGATTATGAGTTAGTATTTGGTAATTATTATTAAATAATTCTCTGTGGGTTCGACACTCTCTTATCACTTTATTACTTGTTGATCGTGTACACTTGCACGTATGTATTGATTGCTAAATCGACAAACAACAACCCTTGGAGATACCAGAATGGAAGTGGGAGCATATTACTATCAATTTCGTGGTAGGTCTTCCAACTACTCAGAAAGGTTATGACGTGATATGGGTCATCGTGGATTGACTGTCAAAATCAGCACATTTTCTACCGATCAAGATTAGGTTTAATCTAGATCAATTGGCGAAGCTGTACGTCAAAGAGATTGTATCAAGGTATGGAGTACCGGTATCGATCGTGTCAGATCGAGAGCCGCGTTTCACATCAAATTTCTGGAAGAGTTTACAAGAGTGTATGGGAACGTAGTTGAGGTTGAGCGCGGCGTATCATCCTTAAACTAACGGGAAGAGTGAAAGAACGATTCAAACGTTAGAAGACATGTTGAGAGCTTGTGTCATGGACTTCAAAGGAAATTGGGATGATCATTTACCATTGGTAGAGTTTGCATACAACAATAGTTACCACGCAAGTATAGGCATGCCGCCTTACGAAGCGTTGTACGGACGAAAGTGCAGGACGCCACTGTGTTGGGACGAAGTAAGAGAATGTCAACTGTTGGGACCAGAATTGGTACAACAGACAGCGGAAATTGTTAAAGTTATAAGAGCAAGATTAGTTGCAGCCCAAGACTGACAAAAGAAGTATGTTGATCAGCATCGCTAGACGAGAGATTTCGACATCGACAGTTACGTGTTTTTGAAAGTGTCTCCCTGGAAAGGGAAGATACGATTTGGGAAGAAGGGAAAGCTGAGTCCGAGGTTTATTGGACCTTTTGAAGTGTTAAGACGTTTGGGAGAAGTGGCTTACGAGGTAGCCTTACCTCCTGAGATGGAACACATTCATAACGTGTTTCATGTGTCAGTATTACGACTTTACAAACCAAACTATAAACATGTGATAGAGTACGAACCCTTACAAGTTAAAAGCGACTTATCGTATGAAGAAGTTCCAGTCCAAATAGCTGACAGAAAAGAGCAAGTTTTAAGAAACAAAGTTATACCTTCAGTAAAGGTAATATGGAGGAACCACAATCCCGAAGAAGCTACGTGGGAACTCGAATATAGAATGAAAGAGAATTACCCTCAACTTGTTGTTTAAACTTGTACTGTGATTCTAGGGATAGAATCCTTATAAGGAGGGGGAGGAAGTAACGATCGCGAATCATGTGTACCCTTATAATTTGGGTTTATTAATATTATAGAATATATTAATTTTTATTTTTATATGATGTGTTTAAAGGTTATATTAAAATCTAGATAAATTTGTGAATGCATGAACTTATATATGTTGTAGTTTCACATAAGCGAATAAATTGATTTCGCGTAATATCGCAAAATCACTATTCACGGAGCACGTTTCCTGAGGCACTATTCACGCCCAGATATTTTACGTCTTTTTCGATTTCTATTAATTTCGTTAAGACGTGTATGCGGAGGAATAATTTTCCCCAGCGTCGAAAATTCTATTCGAGTCCGAACGTGATTTATCTAGTATCTAAAATGTATTATATAGGTATTCCGAATAAATGGACAAATTCTATAATAATTATTTTTACGCATCCCAATATTTTATGGGAGTACCCATTTTAATTTTGGGTAGAGTTATTTACCAAATTTGATATAAAAGTGAGAGTATTCGGGTATGGAAGAGACCAAATAGGTGTATTAATTGGGTGTTTTACTTCAGTAGGAGACACCGTTTCAATTTTAACCAATCAGAGAAGGGGATATGGGAGTGCCCAACAGCATGTTGTCCATTAGCAACAACCTATGCATGGAAGTTCTAAAAGTGACAACATTCCTTCTCAATAGTATTTCCAAGAGAGCTCGGGCAGTGTAACTCCCTCTCCCGATTCATTCCATCAGTTTTCCATTCCATTTCCATTCTTCCACGCTTAGTTTAGTTCAGTTCACTTGCAAAGAATAGAGAGAGTTGCAGAGAAGAGAAAGAGAAGAAGAAGAGTTCGGGTAGCAAATCATTTCATCCCTCTCATGCCATTTCGTCCCTCTTCTTCTCTTCATTGTTCTAAGTTCAGTTTATTTACCACCTAGCTAAGAGAAATCAACTTGTAGAGAAGAGAGTGAGAAAGTTTCAGAAGTTGCAGAAGAAGAAGAAGTAGAAAGAGAAAGAAGAAAGTAGAGAGAGAAAGCAAATTGGTTTAGCGAGGAAGATTGTGTAAGGCTGCGGGAGAACTCGTGGAGCAAGAAGAGAAGTTCTGAGCAAGCTCTAGAAAGTCCTAGTAACCTTTAAGCATCCAAGAACGAGAATCAAAGAGGTAAACAACGAACTCAAAGCCCATTCCTTCTAAGTTTCATGATCGCTCTATTTTTAAAGCTTATGTGCTTGGTTTGATTTTTGTTGAGTATTGTTGTTGTTGGTTGTGTTTAATCGGTTAAGAATGGTTGTTAAGACCTTAAGAACCCTCTTAATACTTCTGAAAGTGGAACAAAGTGATAAGAATCCATACCTATGCGTAAAGGATGAAGAACATGAACGAACTTGGACAATGGACTGTAAACGGACTGATTTAGAGGACTTAAACGGTTAGAAATCGTGTTTAATAATTTTGTTGGTTGTCATAATGTTGTAGTTCCATGAGTTATGAGAATATTTCAGTTGGCATGGAGCAAAAAGGAGTTAATATGAGTTTGTGGTGAAGAAATTTGTAGAACATGTTCTAAAGAAGTAAACAGAGTAATAACCTTATACTTTGGCTTATGATTTGGACTTGTTAATGATAATGGATAGCTCTACATTTTTGATATGTTGTAGCTCCATGTCTTACGAGTCCATAGAGTCCGGAATGGACCAATTTGAACGTGTATAGAAGGAGATATGAAGATCTGAATGAAAGGAGGTCGAAATCGCGAAGCTGGGGAAAATGCTCACTTGGGCTGCTGCCAGTTGGGCGTGGGGTGTGCCACTGGCAAGGTCTTTTGGGCGTGGGGCGTGCCGGACTTGCAGTTGATTGGATAGCTTTGACGTCCTTTAGTAAAATAGGCATAATGTTCTTATACGAACTCGGATTGAGGAGATTCAAGATGATCCGGAACGAGAAAGAGTAGACCTACAACTTTCATTTAATAAGTTTTGAGATTTGAGGTCGGGAACAATTCTAAAATTAGCCATCTTTAGGACTATAGTACATTTGGAGGCAATCAGAGGGCGTCGGGCATGCACGTATGCAACGTGTAATGCTTCCAACGCTAAAAAATGTTGTTCTAAGTTCTAATTCATGAACATTATGAATTATAATGATGCTTAGCATTAACCTATAAGTATTAGGTAAATCGAATGAGCGTGCTGGGCGTACGCAAGTTCGTGTCGCTTGGGCGTTCGAGTAGGCAAATTTAGCGTACGGACGTGCATGCGTCGTAACGCCGTAACTAGTGTGTGTAACCACGCTTAATATTTTGTTTCTAATAAGAATGGAACATTATGGAGTATTATAACCCAATGTTTGGCGTTGATTATGTGACTAATTGTAGTATCTATGTGCACTTAAATGTGTAGGATATTTGAAGAGCGTGTTTTATAACCCTGTAGCTGACGCTCGAGGCAAGTACCCTAACCTTACTCAATTTATATTTGAGCAAGTTTCTTAAACCGTACAACTCTTATATGATTTGCGAGTTTCCAATGTTATATAAATTCTAAGCTTTCACAATTTATTGTGCAAGTATTCTTACTTTTATTCAAGATATCCAGTTATGCTATAATACATGTTATTGAAGCTTTAAAGTTCTATATTCCATGAACTGTTGAGAAGGTTGTCTAAGCCAATCGTTTCGGCTAGACTTATACTGAATTGCTTTGTTGATTTAAGAATGATTCATCAACATATTGTTGATATTTATTGTAGCTATTCAATCAAATTGTTTGACTTGGATTTTCGGAGGTAAAGTTGAGAAGAACAACCCTATTATTGGGGAACTATTTCTGGTCGGTAATACCGATTGACCCTATATGGGTGATAACCAAACGCTTAGACGTTTAAATAGATGTTGTACAACATAGGGTACGATAGGTTGATCCCCTAAAGTGCCCAGAGGAAAAATGTTCGGTTTGTAGTTATAAAACTATTAAACCCTTTGATGAAAGAAGAAAGTTCAAGTTCATTCGACCACTCAGTATGTTGTTCAGGAATGTTAATAATGTACAGGAATACCTTATCATTGTTCCTATTTATTCGAAATGTGTTCTCAACTATTGTTCAGTTGTAGAACTGGAAGCATGATTCCTGATGTTGTTGTTATTTATATGTTATATTTGCTGATCAATTGAATGTTCATTCTTGCTTTAAATTACATGCTTTTAGTTAAGGTAGAACAGGCAGAGAGTTCCCGCAAGGACAAAGGCAAGGGAAAAGTTACTGAGTAAAGAATATTATATTATATCCACTTTTGTAATAGTTTATGCTAGGAATATGTGATCATTCTGGATTGTATTAATTATCTTAAGATGTTATGTACTTATGTCAAGGTCTTAGAACCTAGGATATGTAGAGTAAGACGTTGTGTAATATATAGTAATTACATTTTTGTCCTTATGTTGATGATGAATGGGTAGAATAGACGTTGGATGTATAGTACCGTGAGCACCGAGTCTGTGGGTAAAGAGACTCCGGATTTGGAGGCGTCACAGTAACTGCATGGTGCTTTAGTTGGCAAGATAGTGACCCAAGCCTATTAGACTTAGAAGTTTATCATAGGCGCTTAGGATATAATGGCATGGAATCCGCCCAATTCAAACATCCCATTATATGAAAATGCGCAGCCCAACAATATGTAGATTAAAAGTTTTGCCTTCCATTTTCTCCAATTTCACATTTTAGCAAAACTTGCAAAATTACTTTCTTTGAAAAATTCCACTTCTTTTCCTTCATGAATACATGAAACAAATGGAGCATTATGCTTGTCTACCAAATCAAACACTAGTTCACCAGTAGAGATTTAAGTTAAGTGAAAGAGTTATACAAGTCTTACCATTTTCGGCTAGAATCATAGTAGGATTTCCATAACGTTCTTTAACATAAGTTATTGCTTTGTACAGACCCCAGGGTACATTGTAGAGCCAGTTTGAATATGTCTGCAGGTTTACAAAAGTAAACAGCTTATAGTTATAATTCCATTTGTAGTAAAACATATACAATATATGTGTTTGTTCGTCTACTAGCTTATGAAGCGTTTAGTGTGTTTAAAATTTCAAACGCACTTGAGAATTTCAAACCCACTTATTTAACTTATAAACACTGCGTTTGGAGCTTAACGCACTGCACCATTTTGGTGTGGTGGGCAAACGCAGTAAACGCTACCCCTACAAACATGATAAACGCTAATAACCTAACATACATAGTAGTATTTATTACAAAGGATTTTGATTAGCTAATCGGTACTCCATTGCGTGCATCTGCAGAATATATCATAAAAACACATTAATATATGATTTAGTATGGATATATATATATATATATATATATATATATATATATATATATATCATTTTTCCCTGTGCCTGAAAAAAAGAGAGTAGCATTTTTGATGAAAAATTACAAAGAAAGTAGGACTCTTTTTTTGGGAGAGTATTAGAATGTTTCTCAAGTGAAAAAGTGAAGGAAGAAAAAATCTTCCAATCAAATCCAGCATTCCAGTCCTGCTGGTAACCAAGTTCTTTTGGTTTGCTGGCTGGATGGGGATCATACATGTAGTAAGCAATGTATTGGTTTATACCCACAATATCAATAGAACCCTTTACCATCTTAACCTCATCTTTTGGGAACTTGGGTAGCCTATTTCCAACTATATTTTGCATGGTTTTCGGATACTTTCCATATACAATGGGATGAAGAAACCTGTTAGAACAGCAAAAGCATCATTTTAGTTCTCATAATGTATTCTAAGCCATGAATTCCCTAAGTTTGTATACCAATGCGTAAATTAGCAACCTTGCTACTGTTTTGTTTTTGCTTTTTTGTTTTTGTTTCTGCATATATGATGATCTTTTTAAGAGGGGTAAAAAGTAAAGGAAAAACTATCAAAATCTATGTACTATTGTGCAGGGGTTCTTACCATCCAAGATGAAAGTCTCTTGCTCTTCGAGCTGCAAGATTATCAGCTTTTGATCTTGTAAGAGGTTCATACCAAACAAAATCCAAGAGAATTCCTATCCTTCCCTTCTGTATTTTCTGCAATACGTTGATAAAAATGTGTCTTTTCTCGCGACATAAGTATAGCATAAAGTCTTCGAAACAATAAATACTCTGTCCGTACCAAATGTTAGAGATTAACAAAGCAACGAAAAAACAATAGCAAAGAGAAAACGAGAAAAAAAATGACACAAAATTTACGTGGTTCACCCAAAAACGTTTGGGCTAGTCTACGGTCGACAACTACAATTTCACTATCTTTTAAAAAATTCGTACATCATATAATTGTAGGATCTCCTCTTTATATAATGAATATAAGTAACCCTAATTCACCCAACACTACAAAACTACCCCTCCAGATTTTGGGCCGGGGGCGCTGCCCCCGGAACCCTACTAAATTATTCGTACCAACAATCAAACGATGATTACGCCTATGGGAGTCCGTTCCTTCCGCTACACAAACAGACCCAGTTATCTTTTGGATAGTTTTACAATCACCTATGAATTAAAGTTTGTATCAGACTTCATCAATAACACCAAAATTAGAGATACATCTGTAAAATGACGACTATTGAAGAAAACTTTGTTTTCCAAACTTATGCAAGTAGTGATGGCATACTAGAAAATTCATGTAATTTTATATTCTAAAAATAGAAATATATATCTAAATTTAGAGTTTAGAACAAATAAAAAAGGAAAATATATTTGACGCGGATCTTACTTGATACTTAGAACGATATCTTTGAACTGCAGACGCATGACACAAAATCAGATTATGGGCTACAATGTAAGGCTCTGTGGCAGAATTCCCAGTTGTACAGTTTCCATATGATTTAGAGCACCTTCCAGGTGCAAAAAAACCAGTGTCATAACCAAGAGTAGCTACAACTCTAGGTTCATTTAATGTCATCCAGTTCTTCACTCTGTTTCCAAGCAAAAGTTCGTGTGATCAGCAAAATCTTTCCTACATAGTTAAAAACATTCATCAAATTTCAAGATTAGAACGAAAATCATATAAAACAAAGAACATGAGCACGTAACTAGTAAGTACTCCATTTGTTCCGAAATATAAGATCAATATTAGCTTTTTGAAGTCAATGTTATTCGCTTCACTTACACTACTTCACGGCCTAACCATCCGTTGTACTTTTCCTGAAGCGCTAGCTTGAGGAAGATCATAGTGATTGAGATTTGCAAAAGGGGTAATGCCTGCAAAATTTGTAACAAGTAGGTACTTTTATTTTTGATAATTTTCATGGCAAAACTGGAAAATCCTTAGTTTTTTAAAGTTAACAATGCTTGAAATATTAATGAAGTAAAGAGAAGTTGTTTTGCCACTTAATACTGCAAATAAGTGTAGCGGTGTATTCCAAGGAAACTGAATCTAACAATTATTATTACAATATTTTATCCGCTTAAAATTATAGAGTAGTAAGTCAGTTTAATTTCTCTAATCTCTAGTATTCAAAATGCATGTCCCTAAATAATTAAACCATTATATATCTCTTATTTAAATTACTGATGAGAAACAAGTTCAACCACGTCCCATTTGACTCATGATTACATTATAAACATCCGAACATGCGCAGTCGCACTTTTTCATAGGTACCGACCAATATATATTACAGTCAAAATGGACTGGGGATGGCCGCATTAAGATCATTGCTTTTGATTGGTGTTTAGAAACTTTAAAGAGGAACTACTACATTATTTTAGCTAACTCGAGAGTTTGCGAAATAGAGTTTTCCTTGTGATTAAAACAAGAGATAGAGAATCGGTAGGCATCGAAGTTCAGCTTCACCATGAGAATTAATACAAGAGAATTAATACTTGATTTCATAATTTTATATGTTTCCTCAAGGGAAGTTGGCTTAATTGCTTGGTTTACAATTAATTAATAATTAATATAAATAAATAGATGAATAGAAACACTATATAAACACTTCTTTAACAGAATCTTTGTATTGTTACTATATATTAAGGGAATAACTTGGTACATCAAGTTGAGCACAAGTTTTGGCACTTGATATGAGCAAAAATAATATTGTCAGAGTACATATATATTTAACGACATTTTTATAGTTGTTCCAGCGACACATAATATCTTAAATAACATTTATTATTTTGAAAATAAATTTTTTGTTCTGACAATATCAATCACCCAAGCTTTAAGCAATGTTTGGAACTTAAAAATCATAAGGAAAACTCTATTTCGCAAAAAGTATTCCACTTCTAATATTTTTGAGCAACGAAGGGAGTAAAATTGTAGTTCTCAAAAAAAAAATCCAGTAATTGTAATTTAGTTTGTAAGAAGAATTTAGTAATTTATCACCATAACTTACTTTGGATCTATGATACTCATCCACAGAGATCTCTCCAGTAGCATTGTTGGGTTCACGTCCTGTTTCCAATATACAAAACCAATAACAAAAAAAGGTAACTTTGTAGGTAGGTCTTAAAATTCGTATTCAAATAATAATTAATTTTAAACAGAAATTATAGAGAAAACTAACAAAATTATTTACCATTACAATAAATATATTTTTTTAAAACTAAAATGACATCCATCCAACTAATATCTGTCGGTAAAAAATTGAAACACCAACAAAAAAAGGCTAATACTTGTGGGCCCAAGTGCATATTAGGGTTCACATGACCTAATTGAAATAAATATACAAATTAGGGTTTATAAAAACCTAATTAAATGTACAAATTAGGGTTTATGTGACCTAATTAAATGTACAGATTAGACGAAAATAAATGTGCTAGACCCGAGAAAGTCTCCACGTGTTCTAAGGCAGAAGACTCGTGGATGCGACCCATTTTGGGAATTGATTGAGGGATTGGATTTGTGGCTAGAAGAACAGGGCAGGTTGGGCATTACTTTGATGATTAAAGGGCATTTCTGGAATTTTTCCTTTAAAACATGACTAAAGGGTATTTCGGAAATTTCCCTTAAAACATGTGTCTGGCATGTGACTATTTTCTAGGAAAACTCTATAAATAGCCCCTCTATTCTAAGAAAAGGGGATCACTTTCAGGACATTACACTTAGACTCTTGGAAGCTCATTACACTCGAAACTCTCTCCCAACTCGAAGACTCAAGAAGGCTCTTGGAATCCTTGCTACCCTAACCCGATTTTCGGATTCTGAGAGTTCTGTCACGTGTCATTGGAGTAATCGTCCACCTGTTCTTCTCCCCTCTTCAATCAATCAATCAATTTCGTGCTCTTCGTGGATTTCTCTCCTCTCCAGCTAACACGAAACTCTAACCCTAGCAAGGCACAATTTCCTCGCCCACAGTACTATCAGTAATAATTTGGAAGTTTTTTTTTAAGGACATTAATAATGTCAGAGTAATAATTGACTACTAGGGCAATATATATCCCCCAAAGTTCAAATTATTATAATAACAAATATAAAAATGTCAATAAATGTTTATTTATTCCAGCAACATAATATTAGTTTGGTATTATCAAACACTTTTTTAAGCCCTATTTTAAGAAATAAAATATTCTCTCATAATTAAATACATAATTATTATTGTAATATGAACTAAACCTAAAATCTAGTGGTCGCATGACTTTAGTTGACAGTAATTTCAAAGATTACATTGAATTGAAATGAATTAAAATTACCAGGAGTTTTAATGAAGACGTCCCAAATACTAGGGCCGCGTCCCTCCTTGCTGGCCATTCCTTCAACTGAGAAAGCTCTCTGCTCAACCCAGCGGTGTCCAATTAAAGTGACACCCTCCGGCGCCACCACTTGTTCCTCCTCCCGCGGTGAGGCATTGGTGGCAGTGCATTGAACCACCGCCACCAAAGTAAGCAGACAATGACCTAATTGTCATTTTCATCCGCAGTGTGTTACAAGAGTATATATAGTACGTACGTACGTACAAGTATAGTAATCCATTTATAGACAGGGAATTAGGATAATGTGACTAGAAAGTTTTTTTTTTTTTAATTTTTTTTTTTTAAAAAAAAAAGATTAGTGAAATTTGTAGGACTCTGACGGACCACCCCTCATTATTGATGGGATTTTTTGTGCTTTTTTAAACTGACAAAGTAATTTGCATGTCAATTCAGATTTATTGTCCCAATTTATAATTTATCTTTGTAGATATTTTTGGCTATTTGTGTTTGTGGTGTTAGAATTGATATGATACGGTTAAACTTATTTTTAATTTATTGTCCCTACATACGCACCATATTATTATTGATATGATATGTTTAAACTTTTAACGTTGTATTTGTGTTAAATAAATTATATTTAAAATAAATTAATTATAGACAAATAAGATATTAAAATATATTTAAATTTTTAAACGTATCAATAACCAAACAAACACTCTGTCTCTCTCATGTATTACTACTACCAAGTACCAAGTAATCTTTTTCTTTTTATAAAGTTTACTTTATAAACATATATAACATGTATTACTGATGTGATAAAAATATGTAACTGCAAGTGCACAATGTCAAATTGAAGAACTGGCAAATATATGTCGAACTCACAGAGACTAGATTAATTTTCATATATCCTTAATATCTATTTTAGGCGAATTAAAAATAAAGATTTGAGAATTAAATAACTAACTAAATAATGCAAACTAAAATTAATAATGAAAATTGGTACTGAGAAAAGCTACTTAGGAATTCGAATCCACTAAATATTAACACAAATAATAATTTCTTATTTTTCAAATTAATTCCCAAATTATTTTCCCTTCCCTTTAAAAATAATGACTCATATAATTAATATGGGTAAGCATAAGTTATGAAAAATTCACAGATTAACTATAACTTATCAAAATCTTGCAATCAATATAAGAATCATATGCAATTTGTGCGAAGGTAAATATGAAGGCAAAAATAATTAGGCACTAATTTCAAAACGGAAAGAAACTATTAATTATGAAATACCTAGTTTCATCATCATCCTAAGTATTTAAAAGCTTAGCCAGCCATGGAAATTAAAATAAAAACAAATAAAATTATTAATACTGCTAATTGCATGAAACAAAATAAAACTAAAGAAAAATGATTAACCAAACAAGTAGAGAACTTATAGTATTTAACCAGAAAAACTAATGTATGTATTGTTAATGTAAAGTGACGTAAATAATAAAACAAACTAACGCTATGGAAATTAAAAACAAACAATAATACTTCAATGGAAAAACCGAATGGAAAGCAAAGGCATATGTATTGATACTTCAATGGGAAATAAAATTGTTGTCTTCTGTTCAAACAAAGAAAATAAGAAAATCTCTCTGCTCTTGTGGAAAACAAAGAAAAAGAAAATAACAAGTGGCCTCCCCTCTCTCTAAAACAAGAGACCTATTTATATGGAAAATAAAGTTTAACCTAATACTAATATATTGAACTTGGTCTTCTTTTGCTCTCTTATCTCTCTTTATCTTCAACTTGATTTCAACTTCTTCATGATAATCCTCCAAGAGTCCCATGTTATCTTTAAAATTGGATAGTAATCCTTTATTTGGTCCTCAAGATAAATAAGATAAATCCTACAAAACCAAATAAAATGTATTAGTTAAATAAAATAAACATATAAAATAATAACTATGGGATTATTAAAATGTATAAAAATTGTGTATATCAAATACCCCCATACCTATCTTTTGCTCGTCGTCCTCGAGTAAAACAAAAGAAAATAAAATAAAAACTATACTACCCCATTTTCGTAGGAAACACGATTGCACTTAGCATGTGCAACAAGACTTTAAACCCTAAGGCTACCCTAAGTGGACGAGTTGTGTCTCGTGAGGGTTTGTAGTGAATATACCCACAAAATTCAAAATAAAAAAATTAAATAGTTTTGAGTTTAACCAATTATGAAATCGAAAGAAAACTTCTAAGTATACATGGGCATTATACATAAGCAAGATTAAATACAAAATTATACTTTCACCTTATCAAAAATACCGTATCTTCATTCTAGACAGCATCCTTCATAAAATTTATTTCATATGATGCATGCATGTGTATGTGATGTAACTCTTAGCAGTGACTTTTACCATGAAAATCAAACAAACTCATTTTTTTCCTTTTTTCTTTTTTTTCAATTTTTTTCCTTAACTTGTGCAATGTCTATTTCTTAGGCTTTTCAGAGTTACCCATGTAGCGAGCGTTGGACCAATGACTCCCAAACCAGTTGACTTTAGGGCACTAGGTGTAGAAACACCCTTAAGGGCTTACTAACTTGAGTAACAAATGCCACAAAATTAGATTAGTCAAGCTGCTTATATCCATCACACTTTTCAGCGTGAATATCGATGCTTCCTGAGGCTTGGATACCCAGTTATATCGTTCAATGGACATTGAGACGGTTATTTATTTTTTCCTTTCAACTTTTTTTCATTTTTTTTCTTTTTTTTCTGAAATTGCTCAAATCATAGTTTATGTCCCACAACTAAGAATTAGTGCAAACGTGAAGTGCAAAAATGCTTATGAAGTCAATCTTATTTCAGATGGTGTTTCAAACTAAGATTTTGTATCTAATTAAAGGTTCAAGAGTTCTAAATCTTTTAATCTTATTCACGAGTTTTACTCCACAAATACTTATTAGAATTAATTCAACTCATAAAAAGTCAAACAAAATTTTTTATTTTTTCAATTTTTTGTTTTTTTTAAAGGATTAATTTCCTAAAAAAAGAAGAAAAAAAATACATAAAAAATCTAATAATGCAAAACTTGTTAGGTTTGTATATAGCGCGAACATGCAATCAAATTACATAAATAATGCGGAAGCGCGATAAAACAGTTTTTAAAATTTTTCATACAAACCATCACCATGATCTTTTCTTGTGTTCAATTATCAATTAACGAAAGAGATAGAGATTAAGAAATTATACCCTCGTTTTTATCTCTATAGAAATTGCAAGTACCCTCTCTCTCCAATTCTCATGGAAGAGTGTGTAAATTGTCTAACAGTCTAACTGTCTCACCCTAAATCATGATAAGACTTCTCTTATTTATAGATATAGGGAACCCTCCTAAACTATTTAGGATTAGGGTTTTTATTTTAATTAAACTCCTTTAATTAATTAAACTCCTAATCCAATTAGGAATTTATGAGAGAGTACTTCTATTAATTAATTCTCAATCCCTATTAGGAATTAAATAATAGTAATAGTAATAATAATAATAAGACTCCTCTTATTAATTTATATTTAATATTTCTAAAATATTAAATAATAAATATTAAGCTATTTAATTTATTCTATCTCCATAGATTAAATTAAATACACTTAACTTATTATTACAATTATGTCATTTACTTCTTAAATAAATATTTTCCTTTTGCGGTGTGACCCTTTAGGTTCTCCATATTAAACCGGTTGTGAATAAATCAATTAGAACAATTCTAATCTTATTTAAATAAATAAATTAAACTATTTAATTCATTTAAATAAATAATATTTATTCTACAATAAGGTTAAGCCCCCTTAGCGATTAACGACTTTCCAGATAATATAGATTTCAACATTAATCACAAAAGAACCTTTTAGTGAATAGTTACCGTACAATTCAATCCTTCTACCATACAATGTCCCAATTAAATATAAGACATGGAATTACTGTCAAGTCTTATTTTATTTAATTATATGTATTTCGATTCTGAAATGCACAACTCTGATTAATGCAAATTAGAAACTCCTTTCTAATTTCATTCTGCTTTGGCCAAAGACTTCTGAGTCGTCATTTATCGAATCACATAGGACATTCTCTTGTTTTACTAGAAGTGGTAGATTCTTTGTTGATCATTCACCTATCTCCATGTATAGCTTATTATACCCAATCATACCCTTTGATATACCCTAAGGGTCTTAAGGGACATGTCAAAGTATAACTCATCATACATAAGATACTATGATGATCTCAAGTCCACGGATCACTTGTACTACTATCACTAGAGGAATTCCTATTGACAGGCGAGTAAAACTCCATTAGGTATTCCTTAGCGAGCCACGTTCAGTGAACTTATTCTCTAATAAGCACCTACATATTTGCTTTAGTGTCTCCACACAAATGATTATGAGATCAATCATCCTCTTCATAAGAGCAAGCAACGTATGTACTAATCTATCCGATTCACTAATCCCCTTTTTAGTAATCCATCGATTAGGAACGATTTTAGTTTGTGAGCTATCTAGAATTTAGATCTCATTAGCATGATCACCATCATGATTCTAAAAGCATTGCTCAAAACTATGGGTTTATCACATTTAATATATAACAGCACCATGTAGATAATATAAGATGCCTTTAATAACCGAATAAGATTACAAAGTATATGCTACATCATATCAAATATAATTGGCTTGTGTGCATACTACTTTCAATCTCCCACTTGCACTAAAGCCAATCGTCATGGTATCTAATACCTTTCTTCTCTAAGTGACGATCATCTTGCTGTTTGGATAAAGCTTCAGTAGATGGATATGCAATGTTGTTCTCGAGAGTCCACTATCTCTATAGTGACTTATCCTCTTTCAATGATTCCACTAATCAAATGAAAGTACCGCAATACATGTTTGAATCTAAGATGAGACTTAGGAACTATTCCTAGTTCTGTAATGAACTATTCATTCAAACAATCAACTTGCAGCTTCATTTACAGCTATATACTTTGTCTTTGTCACTAAACCAGCAACTCCTTGCTGTTTAGAACCTTTCCAATTCCCTGTACCACCTTTCAAGGTAACGCTTTACTTTAAAGTGGATTTGTTATTGTCTTGGTCAGTCTGAAAAACTTGAGTCTGTTTAGCCCTCTAGTTTTAATTCAGACCTACCATGAGTTATGATCACATCTTCAGTACCGGTTAAGTGCTAAAAGATGTTTATCACTGTCTTACAGTGATCATCTCCAGAATATGACTGATCAACATCAAGCCTAGTATATTCATTGCATACATGATAGTAACTCATGCGATCTCTCTTTTAATTGGAGACAATTTTAGAGAGATACACTCCATGGCTCATCATCATGAGACCTCTCTTTGGAGTTTGCCATGCTAAATGCCTTTAGCATCAAATGAATATACGTTCCTTGGGTCAAGCCGAACATCCTTTTAAATCTATCTATATAGATTTATATCTCCAATTTATAGGATGCTCCTCCCAAGTCATTCATGGAGGAATGTTTAGACAATTTTATCTTTACTGATTGTAGTATTGGTGTGTTATTCCTTGTCGGTAGTATATCAACATATAATACCAAGAATGTCACAGCGCTCCCACTGACCCTTTTGTACACACTAGGTTCATTCCCGTTTTTTATAAAATCAAACTCTTTTGATTGTCTCATCAAAATGAATGTTCCATCTTTGAGAAGCTTGCTTCAATCCATCTTTGGATCATTGTAGCTTAAAACACGATTTGCTTCAACCTTTGAAACAAATTCCTTTGGCTGTCTCATACATACATTCTCCTCAAGTCTTCATTGAGGAAGGATGTCTTCACATTCATTTTGTCAGATTTCGTAATAAGCTACAATCGCAAGTAAAATCCAAATGGACTTGAGCATTACCCGGTAATAAGGTTTTATCACAGTCAACTCCTTGACTTGAAAAACCTTTTAAACAGGTCTGGTCTTATAGGTCTGTACCTTGCCATTTTCCCCAGTCTTTCTCTTAAAAGACCCATATTCACACTCTGGGCATTATGCCCTTTTGTGGAGTAACCAGAGTCTATACGTGGTTCTCTTACATGGAGTCCATTTCGGATTTCATGGCTTCTAGCCATTTCTCTGAGTGTCTACTACTCATGGCCTCATCATATATAACTGGATCATCATCATCTATGATGTGTACCTCATCATCATCCCTATGATGAATCCATACCTTCTAGGTATCTTCGGTATTCTTCTAGATTTATGATTCGGTTGTGATACAATAGGTCTATCTATAGGTTCCTCGGTTTGACTTAAAGTGTTTTGTGGTTCTTAAACTCCTTTAAGATCTATTAGCCTCGCACTAGCTCCTTCAATGATAAACACCTTTATCCAAGAAGGCAGCATATAAGATTATAGTACCCTAAACTTTCTTTAGGATATCCCACAAATCTGCACTTGTCATATTTTTGTCCCAAACTTATCTTTGAAACCTTTTTCACATAAGCTGGACAACCCCTTATCTTAACATACTTAAGACTAGGAATCCTCCCTATCCATAACTTGTATGGAGTCTTTGGGCCGGATTTTGAGGTTACCTTATTTTGTAGATATGCAGCCGTTTCTAGGGCATAGCCCCAGATGGATACTGGAATGTCGGTAAAATTCATTATGGACTGCACCATGTCCAACAAGGTACAATTTCTCCTTTTAGATACACCAATTAATTATTGCGTATCAGGAGGTTTCCATTATGAGAAAATACCATTTTGAGATGATCTAGAAACTTATTGCACAAGTATTCTTTCTTCGATCTGATCAAAGAATCTTAATACTTTTGTCAATTTGTTTCACTTCTGAATTCTTTGAACATTTCAAATAATTCAGACTTGTATTTCATCAAATACACACATTCAACTCTTTGAATGACCATCTCCTTTTCTTTTATTAGTTTGTTCAATTTGCAAAATAATTTTCATGTAAGTCAAGTATACAAAGTCTATCAAGTAATCTTCCAGTTTCAAACAAAACATTATCATTATAAATAGAACAACAATTGTTCTTAAATATAATACCAGAACCTTCCTTGTCCAACAACGAAAGTTCTAATGTTTCTAATGAGAACTGGAATATAATAACAACTTATTAACTTAATAGACTTGCCTGTAGGCAATGATAAACTATAAGTTCTTATGGTTAATGCAGCAACCTTTGCTCCATTCCTACACATAAGATTACTTATTCTTTGTTTAGCTTTCTACTTCTGCTTAGTCTCTGCATTGTATTGCATACGTGAGAACTACAGCCGGTATCCAATACCTAAGTAGTACCTTGACTTACAGAAAGATTTATTTCAATCATGAACAAACCTATATCTGTAACCGAAGCTTCACTAAGCTTCTTCTGGTTAGCCTCTGTAAGATTCTCCTTACAGTTTCCTTTCCAGTATCCAGGCTTATTGCAGTGGAAGCAAACTTCTTTGCTATCTGCATCAATTTTTGTTCTTAGTGTCCTTAATTATTGCCTTTTCTTATACCTTCTTTGAATTGTTCTTCTTTCAGAAGATTCCGCTACCTGGAATAATCATCTACCAGTAAGACTTGGTCTTTCTTGGTTAGAAAGTGACTCTTTACTATTTTCAACATGTTTAAGCAACTCAGGCAGGCTGACATATAGCTTGTTCATGTGAAATTCACAACAATTTGTGAGAAAGAGTCCGGAAGTGATTGCAAGATCAAATCTTGGATCAACTCTCCATCCATTAAAATCGGTGGTCCTAATTGTTCAATCAGATTGATCATTTTAGGACATTTATCTGTATTGTAGTGCCATCGGTCATTCTAGATCGGAAGAGCTCCCTAGATATCTTATATCTAATAGTCCTACTTTCCTCACCCTTCAACTCCTTGAAGGTGCATGAGTATAGTAGGAGCATCCATAGTTTCATGCTGACGTTGAAGCTCGTTACTCATGGATGCGAGCATGATGCATTGAGCGAACTGTGCATCATCTTGCCACTTTCTAAAAGTAGCAATCTCTTCCTCAGAGGTATTGTCTGCAACCATTGCAGGGATAGGCGTATCAAGGACATAAGATAGCTTTTAAGCCTTGAGAACTATTCTCAAATTCTTTAACCAGTCCTTTTAATTGGTCCGGTTAATTAGCATCTAATATGCTCCGCAGTGATAGTAAATTAGACATTGTAAAATTCTGTAAATGAAATAGACAACATTTTAGCATACATTCATTTCTTAATTAATTACCAAAATAAATTAGGTCTTTATTTTAAATTAGTATCTCTCACTTTTCATCAAATATATTACCCTCAATATATAGTTCGGTATATCTAATTAAAGATTGCTAGTGAGAATAAGGATCTCATTTCAAATGTATATAGCCTTGTGTGTGCACAACAAACTATATATAAATAAATAGGTAGACAACTATTGTCAATTACATCACTATGTAACTCCTTATATTTTGCCTCTTAGATTATAATGGTCAAGTGTGTGCACATCCGAACTAAAATAATCTAAGTTAAGTCCAACCTAGCACTTCCATATATGTGAAGAGAAAAAGACCGCCCTTATGTGTGCACAACAAAGCAGTAATGTTCAATTCCTTAATAAGCACCAAATGTGATAAAACAACATCTTAAATATTTAATACTCGCCTTGTGTGTGCACAACAAACTCATATTAAATATTTAATACTCTATTGCTTTACCATGCTAGAAGGCGACGTTCGATATTCCAAATATCTTTGAACGCTTAAGACTTAATATAATTTTTTTGAGGGGTTTGTTATTATTAGTCTCATCTTGTTTAGCACGCATGCACATATATATATAAAATACGCGTCATATTATTTAACATGCGAAGCATGTTGTATAATATATAATATATACATAGTAAGCATGCACATATAGAATACTATATTCTACCCGGATTGATTATGGACTTTTATTCTAGTTTGGTTCACTAGAGCCACCAAGTGAACCAAAAGGTCAAACCTAGGGTGCAAAAATAAAATTTAAATATAATTATTACATTTAAACCCGAGTTCCATTACAAACGGGTCTTCATGCGCTCCTTGCTCCTTTGTCTCCAATTCTTCAAGTAATTCTAAGTAAACCTATTACATAAACTATTTACAATAAATAGAAACCTTGATCAGCAGTCAAGGGGAAGTACATAGGAGTGAGATAGAATTTACATTAACAAAAATTAGAGAAGACGAGGTACGCAGACCCCATTTATAAAAACTCATTCATTCAAGCATCCACTAAAATAAATCCAATCACACATTGGTAAGTAGTCCATAATCAATCCCTATTTATTATCATACATATCTCCATATGTATCAATAAATAACATTCATCTCATGAATAATAAAACCATTCCATATATGCATTGATATCAATTAATGGGCAATTAAAAGTTTACTAGAAATTTAATTTTGAAATAAAAATAAACTCCTTTATTTTAATCAAAATTTAAATCATAATAAACTTATTTATTTTATTTTATCCAATTTTTGAATAAAAATAAACTTCTTTATTTTTAATCAAATTCCAAATCAAAATAAACTCCTTTATTTTAATTAACATGGAAACCAATTTCAAGTTCAAAATAAACCCTTTTATTTTAACTTAAAATTGTTGAAAAATAAAATATGTTGAATCATGTTCCTTATCAAAATAAACATCTTTATTGTTAAGGAAACATAGAAACATATTCCATATGTGAATAAACTCCATTATTCTAGGAAACATAGAATCATATTCCATATGTGAATAAACTCCTTTATTCTAGTTAATATGGAATCCAATTCCAAGTTCAAATAAAACTTTTAATTTTAATTATATTCCAATTCCAAATAAACCTTTTATCTTAATTGAAAATAAATAAAATCAAAATAAAAAAATTTCAAAATCTGCAGACCGGCGCGGTCGCGCTCCAAAATGAACTAGAAGCGGCGCGGCCGCGCACCACCCCAGAAACAATTTCTGGGTTCGGGCGCGGCCGCGCTCCAGAATGAACTGGAAGCGACGCGGCCGCGCTGCGTAGCAGAGTTCGAATTTTTTTTTCTTTGCCCAGAAAATCGATCCAATCGCATACCCATACATACATGGAATCATAATAATCGATAATTAGCACAAGGTTAGGCTCTGATACCACTGTTAGGTTTGTATATAGCGCGAACATGCAATCAAATTACATAAATAGTGCGGAAGCGCGATAAAACAGTTTTTAAAATTTTTCATACAAACCATCACCATGATCTTTCCTTGTGTTCAATTATCAATTAACGAAAGAGATAGAGATTAAGAAATTATACCCTCGTTTCTATCTATATAGAAATTGCAAGTACCCTCTCTCTCCAATTCTCATGGAAGAGTAAGTAAATTGTCTAACAGTCTAACTATCTCACCCTAAATCATGATAAGACTTCTCTTATTTATAGATATAGGGAACCCTCCTAAACTATTTAGGATTAGGGTTTTTATTTTAATTAAACTCCTTTAATTAATTAAACTCCTAATCCAATTAGGAATTTATGAGAGAGTACTTCTATTAATTAATTCCCAATCCCTATTAGGAATTAAATAATAGTAATAGTAGTAATAATAATAAGACTCCTCTTATTAATTTATATTTAATATTTCCAAAATATTAAATAATAAATATTAAGCTATTTAATTTATTCTATCTCCATAGATTAAATTAAATACACTTAACTTATTATTACAATTATGCCATTTACTTCTTAAATAAATATTTTTCTTTTGCGGTGTGACCCTTTAGGTTCTCCATATTAAACCGGTTGTGAATAAATCAATTAGAACAATTCTAATATTATTTAAATAAATAAATTAAACTATTTAATTCATTTAAATAAATAATATTTATTCTACAATACGGATAAGCCCCCTTAGCGATCAACGACTTTCCAGATAATATAGATTTCAACATTAATCACAAAAGAACCTTTTAGTGAATAGTTACCGTACAATTCAATCATTCTACCATACAATGTCCCAATTAAATATAAGACATGGAATTACTGTCAAGTCTTATTTTATTTAATTATATGTATTTCGATTCTGAAATGCACAACTCTGATTAATGCAAATTAGAAACTCCTTTCTAATTTCATTCTGCTTTGGCCAAAGACTTCTGAGTCGTCATTTATCGAATCACATAGGACATTCTCTCGTTTTACTAGAAGTGGTAGATTCTTTGTTGATCATTCACCTATCTCCATGTATAACTTATTATACCCAATCATACCCTTTGATATACCCTAAGGGTCTTAAGGGACATGTCAAAGTATAACTCATCATACACAAGATACTATGATGATCTCAAGTCCAAGGATCACTTGTACTACTATCACTAGAGGAATTCCTATTGACAGGCGAGTAAAACTCCATTAGGTATTCCTTAGCGAGCCACGTTCAGTGAACTTATTATCTAATAAGCACCTACATACTTGCTTTAGTGTCTCCACACAAATGATTATGAGATCAATCATCCTCTTCATAAGAGCAAGCAACGTATGTACTAATCTATCCAGATTCACTAATCCCCTTTTTAGTAATCCATCGATTAGGAACGATTTTAGTTTGTGAGCTATCTAGAATTTAGATCTCATTAGCATGATCACCATCATGATTCTAAAAGCATTGCTCAAAACTATGGGTTTATCACATTTAATATATAACAGCACCATGTAGATAATATAAGATGTCTTTAATAACCGAATAAGATTACAAAGTATATGCTACATCATATCAAATATGATTGGTTTGTGTGCATACTACTTTCAAAACTCCCCCATATCTAAATCATATATTGTCCTCAATGTATGCAATTGAAGAAAGAGAACAAAGAATTAAAGGAATTGTACCTCGTATGGTGGGGCAGGAACCAGATGATAATACTGTACAAAAGAAAAATATATGTACAAACTTACAAATACAAGTGCAATGCCAGTCATTTGGAATAATGTGGATCAACAAGGTACACCACCTCCTCTGGCTCGTTCGGCATTTCTAAAAAGGGTTTGAGTCGTTGACCATTCACTTTGAAAATTTTCCCACTCTTTGGATTTTCAATATCGACTGTCCCATGAGAGTAAACTACCTTTACTACAAAAGGTCCATCCCATCTAAAATGCAATTTGCCAGGAAATAGATGTAGCCTAGAATTATACAAGAGAACTTTTTGACCAGGTGAAAATGATTTTCTCAAAATTGATTTATCATGAAACACTTTTGTTTTTTCCTTGTAAATTTTAGCATTTTCATAAGTATCATTCTTAATCTCATCTAACTCAGCTAATTGCAATTGTCTATGACTCCCACTAGTGGACAAATCAAAATTCAACTGTTTTATGGCCCATAAAGTGTGATATTCAAGTTCAACAGGTAAGTGACAAGCTTTTCCAAACACAAGCATATATGGTGACATTCCTAAATTAGTCTTAAAGGTAGTACGGTAAGCCCACAATGCATCAGACAATTTAAGAAACCAGTCTTTTTATTGGAACTCACTGTTTTTTCCAGAATTTGTTTTATTGCTTATTCGAGACTTCTACTTAACCACTTGTTTGAGGGTGATATGGTGTTGCAAGCTTGTGGGTGATAGAATATTTTTTCAACAAGGATTCAAAAGGCTGATTGCGGAAATGTTTTCCTTGATCACTGATTATGGCCCTAGGGGTACCAAAGCGAGAGAAAATGTTATCTTTCAGAAATTTGACAACAACCTTGTTGTCATTGGTCTTGGTTAAACTAGCTTCTACCCACTTAGACACGTAATCCACCGCAAGTAAAATGTATAAATTTCTAAAAGAATTTGGAAATGGGCCCATGAAATCTATTCCCCACACATCAAATAATTCAATTACTAGAATGGGTTGCATTGGCATCATATTTCTCCTAGTGATCCTCCCTAATTGGTGACACCTATTGCAAATGGCACAAAATTTGGTGGCATCCTTGAATAGATTAGGCCAATAGAAACCATAGCGGAGGACCTTGGTTGCCGTCTTTTTGCCTCCAAAATGTCCTCCACAAGCTTGGTCGTGACAAAATGATAAAACACTCCTAAACTCATGGTCGAGTACACACCTCTTAATGATTTGATTATCGCAATATTTAAACAAATAGGGGTCATCCTAATAAAAGTGTTTGACTTGTGAAAGAAATTTGGACCGGTCTTGTTTGGACCAATGGGAAGGAATCTCACTGGTAACTAGGTAGTTCACAATATCAGCAAACCAAGGTATAGAAGATATGGAGAAAAGTTGCTCATCTGGGAAAGATTCATTTAAGGGCAGGTCAGAGGTGGACTCCACAACTAAACGGGACAAATGATCAGCTACCACATTTTCGGACCTTTTTTGTCCCTTATCTCTAGGTCAAATTCTTGGAGCAATAAGACCCAACGAATTAAACAGGCTTTTGAATCTTTCTTAGAGAGAATATGTCTGAGGGCAGCGTGGTCAATGTAAACAATGATTTTAGACCCAATAAGATAAGATCGAAACTTTTTAGGGCAAAAACTACAGCTAGAAGTTCTTTTTCAGTAGTAGAATAATTCAATTGTGCATCATTCAAAGTCCTACTAGCATATTATATGACATGGGGAATTTTGTTGATTATTTGCCCTAGAACAGTACCAACTGCATAGTCAGATACATCACACATTAACTCAAATGGTTGACTCCAATCGAGTGATTTGATGATAGGAGCTGAAGTCAACTCCTTTTTGAGTTATGCAAAGGATTGGAGACATTTTTCATTAAATTCGAATTTTGCATCTTTACCTAGAAGATTGGTCAATGGTCTTGCTTTCTTACTGAAATCTTTAATGAATCGCCTATAAAAGCCCGCATGTCCTAGGAATGAACGAATTTCTTTGACTATCCTAGGTGGTGAAAGATTGGCAATGAGGTCGATTTTGGCTTTGTCTACTTCAATTACCTTTTCAGATATGACATGACCAAGAACAATTCCCTTTTTTATCATGAAATGATATTTTTCCCAATTTAGAATTAAGTTTGTTTCCTTACATCTCCTTAAAACTAAGTCAAAGTGGTGAAGGCACTCATGAAACGTAGACCCAAATATGGGAAAATTATCTATGAAAATTTCTAGGAATTTCTCTACCGTGTCAGAAAAAATGCTAAACATACATCTTTGAAATGTGGTCTTTTATTGGTCTTTTGGGGCTATGGAAATTTGAAAGTAGCCCGAATATCCATCAAGGAAACAATAGTAACAATGACCGCTAACCTTTCTAGAATTTGGTCTATGAAGGGTAAAGGAAAATAATCATTTCTTGTGGCAACATTGAATTTTTTATAGTCTATGCAGACCCTCCAACCAGATTGGACACGAGTGGGAACTAACTCATTAGCTTCATTTTGAGCCATAGTTAAGCCAGACTTTTTAGGTACCACCTGAATAGGACTTACCCAAGAGCTATCAGAAATGGGATAGATGATCCCATTATCTAGACACTTAAGAATTTTCTTCCTGACAACCTCTTTTAGAACTGGGTTCAACCGCCTTTGTGGGTCTCTCACTGGTTTAGCATCATCTATTAAGTGGATCCTATATTAGGCAATGGTTAGACTGATCCCCTTAATATCTAATATGCTCCATCCTATGGCTTCCTTATTTTCTCTAAGGATGGTCAATAACTCTTCCTCCTGTGTTTGTATCGGAAGAAATGATCACAGGAAGAGTTTTGGAAGGACCTAGATAGGTATATTTAAGATTATCAGGAAGAGGTTTGAGTTCTAACTCTGATGGACTCTTTTCAAGAGGTTCTGAAGATTGCAAGATTGGCTCAGTCACGGGTTCCCATTTAGAGTAAGATATTGATGTGGATGACTCTAACATTTCATTCACCTCATTTACATATTATGTCTCATCCCAATTTTGACTAAAATAATTTAGACAAAAATTAAGAATTTCATCTTCTCCGTAAGTTCATTTTCAAACATTTCCTGAATCATATTCACTTCAACGGGTTGGTCAGAAAAATCACTAGGTTGTTTTCCCACATTAAACACATTTAAATCAATTGTCATGTTCCCAATGTTAATTTCATTAGTCCATTTCTATAATTGATTAATGCATTAGAGGTTGCTAGAAATGGTCTACCTAATATGACAGGAATTTGACCCTTGGGATTGGCCACAAGTTGGGTTTCAAGGACAACAAAGTTAACAGGGAAGACAAAGTCACCAACCTTAATGAGTACATCCTCAACTATTCCCTTTGGCAGTTTAACAAAACAGTCGGCTAGTTGGAGTGTGACACTTGTCTTTTTCAACTCCCCTAAGCCCAAGGTTTGGTACACAGAAAATGGTAGAAGATTCGCACTAGCTCCTAAATTAAGCAAAGCTTTTCTAATTAAAGTGTCACCTGTAATGCATGAAATAATAGGACAACCAGGGTCCTTATACTTCACAAGAACTTGACATGCCAAGATAGAACTAACATGAGCTGTTAAAAAAGCTTTCTTAGGAACATGAGTGGTTCGTTTGTGTGTGCACAAATCTTTTAGACATTTAGCATATGATGGAACTTGTTGAATGGCATCTAGAAGAGGAATATTAATTTTCACTTGTTTAAACACTTCTAAAATTTTATCTAACTGGGTTGACTGCTTGTTTGAAATAAGTCTTTGAGGGAATGGAGCTTTTGGTTTAAAGACTTTTTCATTTGACTCAGAAGATGTGGTTTGATCATTTTTTGACACATGTTTAGTGGATGGGCCTACTGACTCAGAGTCTGTGGGCTCTTCAGGCTGGTCTGACTTTGAAGATGGATTGTTAGATTCAACATTTAAATTTTTCTCTTCTTCATTATCAATGTTAGCATGATTGTTAAAATAATTTCCAGACCTTAAAGAGATTACAGAATTCACATGATTGACTTAGTTGTTTTCAAGTGAATTAGCATGATAAGGTTTTTCATTAGGGACTGAAAATTTTGGATTGGTTTCGGGTTGACTAGGAAACTTACCCTTCTCTCTTTCACTAACTGAAGTGCCCAATTGACTCATTTGGAGCTCTAAACGAGATAAGGCTTGGTTACTGTTTTGCTGAGATTTTATTAAAGTTTCCATGCTCTTCTCTAAAGTGCTAAGTCTCTTCTCACTTTCATTAGAAAAACCTGATAGATATTGAGTTACTAAATTTGAATTTTGGTACAGACCAGGATTCGACTTTTGGTAAGGTTGAAAAGATTGATTTAGAGACTGATTAACCTGATTTGAAGGGTTATTTGGGTAGGGTCCTTGGTTTCATGCAAAATTAGGATGATTTCTCCAACCTGAATTATAAGTGGGTGCAAATGGGTCATTCCTAGGTCTTTGAAACATTGCATTGACTTATTCATATTCTTTAGGTTGGGCCATGACTCTAGGACATTCTTCTATCAAATGACTTGGTGAATTACACCTTAGACACAAAGGTGTGGGTGTTGAGACTTGGTTCACATGTGATGATCCCCTAGTTTCTAAAGCTTCAAGTCTTTTAAGTACACCAGCCAACTTAGCTTCAGTGGCAATTGAATTGTCAATTGTATGAACACCCCTAGATGAGCTAGGTTTATCAGTTTCTCGGGTAGTTTCCCATTGCATGGTTTTTTCTGCTAAGTCTTCTAAAAACTCCCAAGCTTTTTTCTCATCATTATTCAGAAAATCCCCTTAACACATTGACTCTAACATTGTTTTAGTGGGATAGTCTAAACCTTCGTAGGCAATTTGGCATAATCGTCATTTCTCAATTCCATGGTGTGGGCACTGGGATAACAAATGTTTAAATCTATCAAAATATTTCCAAAAGGACTCTTTTTCAAGTTACCAAAATTGATGAATTGCAGTCCTAATTTTAGCAGTTTTATGATTTGGAAAATATTTTTTTAGAAATGTAACAACAAATCCCTCCCAGGTTGATATGGAATTATTTGGCAGGCTATATAACCACTTTTAGCATTATCTTTTAAAGCAAATTTGATAAATCTTATCCTAATTAAGTAATTATATAATTGTTGAATTTTCATTAAAGCACAAACTTCCTCAAATTCCTGAATGAATAAGTATGGATATTCTATACCAGTGAACCTTGGTAACATATTTATAAAATGCGGTTTAAGTTCAAAATTATTATCAGTTACCGGTGGTAGACTTATGCATGAAGGTTGGGCAGAGCGGGAAGGATAACATCGATCCCTTAAAGAAACGGTTTGTGCGACCTCTTTTTTTTTAAAAGTGAGATCTTTTAAAGTGAATTCCGAAAAATCAAGTTTTCTCACTAATCGGGATGTTTCGTCCCTAATCCACACTTTTTATATACACTACTCAACAAATAAACAAATAAGCACACAAAAACAAATAAGAGAAAATAGTAATAAATAAGAAAAAAAAACTACTTCTAAGGTCAACCTAAATAAAATCTAAACAGCTCCTAACTGTTACATGTTACACCTCAAGGTCCACCAAATTCAAAATTAATCACGCCAATAGCCAGGTAAGTGTAAGAACGGTGGGAGTCTCTCCATGGATACGGTGACTAATTGAATAACCACACGTTCTTTAGACGTTTGCCTTTTGAACCACTTGCCTAGACACTAGTAGTTTGATTAATTAAAAATTCAGCCTCCTCTTGGAGTCGCTTGTCCTAATTGAGCTCGAGATTCCTAGGGGCTAACGTCTACTTGATTTTATTAGGTCTAGGTTATGCAACACTACAAAAAAATGGCGATTTTGCAACAAACGGTATTCGTTGCTAAAGCTGCGGAATTTCGTTGCCAAATGCCATTTGTAACGATTTTTCGATCGTTGGACCATCCGTTGCGCAATGAGCGTTGCTAATTGTCTAGCAACGAAATTATTTTGTTCGTTACAAAAAGTGAGATATTTCGCAACGAAAGTTTATTTTCGTGTAAAAACATATAACATTTAGCAACGAAATGTATTGTAGCAAATTTATTAAGAAATTGTTACTGAAAAACAACTTTCGTTGCAAAATCCATCTAATTGGCAACGAAAGAAACTTTTTTTTTTTGTCAACGAAGTTAAAATTCGTTGCATTTGATACACATTTGCCAACGATGTTTGTCGTTGCTGAACAATATGAAAATTGTTGCCTTAACTGATTTTCGTTGTTGATTGTATACCTTTTGGTAACGATGTTCGTTACTAAATGTGCAAAATAAACCAGTCATATATTAATTTGCAACGAAATTATTCGTTGTCGTTAGTTTTATTATGAATAATTATGATCAATTAGCAACGATATTGTTCGATGCTGATTGTTTTTCCAGAGTAACGAAAGTTTTTGTCGAGTTCGACACTGTATCGTTGCCAAATCCATTAGTCTCTGTTTTGTAACGAATGTCAAAATTATTTTACAAACAAAATAAATCGTGCCTCAATGACCCCGTAACAAATTATGGCATAAATACAAAAACTCAAATATTATTAATTAAATCATCTGGTACATAATCACTTATCATCTTTACAATCAACTATTTATTATAAAAGAACAGTCTACGCCCATTACACGCAGACCATTTATATATATATATATATAGTAAAAGAGAAGCCAATATAGAATTGACTTTTAAGGAACCCATCTGAAGAGAAAAAAATACAAAAAAATCATGCAATAACAATATTTTTTGTCACCTAATAATCAAACTTCATGAACATTATAAGCATTGAAAGAGTGCTTCTTCACAGGAAGACCAGCAATGTCCAAGACTCTCCTTCCTAAAATGAAGAGACAAAAAATAAGAACCAACAAATTTGTGATGACAATATATAAGCCAGGCAATCATAAGTGAACTCAATTCCCCTCTCATTTTCCCATGCACTGGTTTTCAAAGCTAATGTCTCCACCATTCCTGTCCCAAATGATGCCAAAAATATTTGATAAATTATTAATGACAGGAAACAGTCTCCAAGTCAATACCGGATCCCACATTTTTGTTGAAAGCAACAAAAAATCTAATCTGATCAAAATAATTTTTGACACATTCAGCTATATAATTTGGACACTTGATATACATCAGCTTGCTTATTTTGTTTTCAAATCCCCAATTGACACAAAAATAAAAGGGCCGTTTATCCGCCTAGTGCAAATCTTACCTGGAAGTTTATTAACCAGAGCACGAGCTTTCTCAGCACACTTCAGAGTAAGATGAGCACCTCTCCCTGCATTGTATCGATTTTCATCCTGAAAAAACATGGCAAATGACATTTAAACAAGAGAATCTATGTAAAATAACATCTTATTAACCACCAAGACAGAAAATCGATACAATGCACTATCTGAGTCGGGAATCATACGTGTCTTCCTGCAAATCTCCTCTAGCTCAGACCTCTTCTTGAAAACAAGCTCTTTCATTTTGCTTCCTTTCAACTCTTCCAGTAGGGACACTTCTGCCTCAACCTGCATGATAGTTTGAGTTCATGATAATTAGACTTTGGAAACAAATTTGAAGCCAATTCAATGTCCATTTGAGTTCATGATAATTAGACTTTGGAAACAAATTTGAAGCCAATTTAATGTCCAGTACCAAATCTAGCCGTTGTATATCTACGAACCAAATCGGGACCCCAGGGGCCTAAACCTTAGAAGTCCAACAAAGGCAGAGAAGATGTGAGACCCATTTTTGAGATAACTTAATATCATGAATATTTTAAAATCACATGTTTTAAAATTAAACATTGCCACAAATTAGAGATATATCTTTATTTTCGACTATAAAATTAAAAAAAAAAATAACATGTCCTTATTTATATAGGTAAATTATATGTTTTCGTGCCTATTTGTGCATATTTAATATTTAAATATATAAATGTTTTGCAAGTTATGAAATAAAGTTACTGTCAAAAAGGAATACAAAACACTTATACGTATTATATGAGCAAACTATGTGTAAATATTATTATTTCTTGTATAATAACTAGAGAATTTTGGGAAATAAATTAAAAGCTATTTAAATACAATAGAAATAGAGAAAACGGAAAATTTAAAGCAAATTTCTTTCCACGTTGAAAAGATTTTGGAGAAAATTGGTATTTGTATATTATCTTAAAATACAGACAATATCTTTATATTAATTTATCAAAAGTAATCTCTCAGCGAAAGAAATAATAATGTATTACTTCGAGTTAAATACACGTTACTCTCATTTCTTATTTTGTTTGTTGTCTAGTAAATTTTAAATTATTTTATTTTCTTATCAAACTCACAAACACAATATAAATAAGTGTTAAGAGTCTTCTATTGTCCCTTTATATATTGCAGAATATTGATCGGGAAAATCATTGTCAATTTATATATGCTCTTATCTATGTCAATTTTTAATCGGCATATCACATGTTAACTATTTGATTCGGGAATCATACTTGTCTTCCTGCAAATCTCCTCTAGCTCAGACCTCTTCTTGAAAACAAGCTCTTTCATTTTGCTTCCTTTCAACTCTTCCAGCCGGGACACTTCTGCCTCAACCTACATGATAATACATATCATCTGAAATCGGCATAGTTAGCCCGAAGAAAGAGCAGTACAATCAAGATCAGCAAGACATTGGAACAAATTGTTAAGAATGATAATCCTGCCCGCTTGAAGAGTAGCCACACAACAGTAGCAACAAGAATGATGGCACACGAAACATATAGCCTTTTCCACAATATAACATCTGCGGCTATAAACAAATGGAAACATACAAGTAGAAAAATCCATGAAAAGCAAGCTCAAAATTAGAAGCCAAAAGATTGACACAAGGTTTATAGGTTCAAAAGCAAGCTCGAAATTATAAGCCAAAAGACTGACTCTAGGTTTATGGGTTCACTAATGTGTGTGCGCCTGAAGAAATTAGACATGTAGTAGTAGAAGTAATTATACCTTTACCACCGCCCATCATCTGGTGAATAGAAGTGTGCCCACTGAATAAACGGTAGGTAGATGAAGAAGGAGAAGGAGGAGAAATGGCACCTGCATCGTTCCTTCTTTCTCCATCTCCCTCCCCCCTTCCTTGCTGTCCTCCGTTATCCATCAATCCTCCCACTCCCTCAAAATAACTAGACACCTAACCAAATTGAAATTAACCAACCCACCCAAAAAACAAACAAAAAAAAAACAGAATATGAATTTCATAACATCAGGAATTCCCCGTTCGAATTAGCAAGCAAGCAATCAAGCATTAATACAAATTAATTAGTTGCGAAAACTCATGAAATTTGTGCAATTGTATTGCATGTAATTCTTAAAATTCAATGCGATTATAATTGTCTCGTGTATGTAAAAATACACGAATACATAGATATCAATAAAACTATCGTTATATACCATTTCAAGTTTAATGTGATTTAAATTATTTGATAGTATATGTTAAATTTGACACTTATACATGTATAAAATTTATGTTATAGTCATGAGTTGTTGAGAAAGAAGAAAAAGAATAGCAAAGAAAAGAAAAGAAAGATATAAAAGAAATTGAGAGAGAAAGAGAGTTGGTTTTCTAAGGAGGGTAGGAACACATATGTCCCAAACCAATAATAGTAGAAGAATAATATGTTAATGGCTTATTGTCTAGGGGATACTTTAGCTTAATGATCATTCTTACAAAAGAACTTGCCTACTTTTTGCCCTCCTCTCAAATCATTTCATTTTCATTTTCATTTCCATTTCTTATTATTATTGTTTCATTAGTGAAGCACACGAGTCATGACATATAAAATCAATTAACTCTTCTGGTCCCACTGTTTCTGCCCTCTGGACTAGAAAGGTGAAAACAAAACCCTCCATCTAATTTTCCTCTAGCTGCTGCAAATCTTTTGCTCACAACTGTAAAGCTGAAATGACAGCAAAACGGAGGACCCCATAATACATATCATAATACATAAGATGAGGCATTCCGCATTGCCCTTAGACAAAATAACTACATTATGCTCTTTCTTCAAAAGACAAACTGCTACAGTGTGATCCATCAAAAGGAAAATACACAGCTCACAAGATTTTACTCAACACCCGTGCAACTCAGTAGCACCAACCAAGTCAAGACTAGCTTGTATTAGGCTGGGCAAGTTGACAAGCTCCAAATCAAATTTTAAATTAGCTGAAGAGGGACCTTGAATGGGCTCTGGTCAAGGTTTTACTCATTAAGATATGATATTTGTTTCTTAGACAAACTTTGCTGATTAAGCCAAGGTTAAAATTTACAGGGTAAGTTTCTAACCAGGCCAACCACGAGTCAATAACAACGTTCTTCCTAAAATCTATTTGTAAAAATAATCTTCATAGAGAGTACTTTTTAAATACAAAATGAGGATAAGGAAAGAAATCAGGAAATTCATCACTAAAGCCAATTACTTGAATACAAGACCATATAATATTATCTTATCCATCTTAATACTGACAGTACACAGGAAATTCTTTTTCAATTTCACATATAAAGTTCATGTAAATTTTTCCCAATTGCTTGCATTGGCCAGCTTAGGGGACTCACTCTAGAATTAAAAGTTCAATCCTATATAATCAATTAGCCTCTAAAAATTGGATCTTTCAATCAGAAAACACAGTAAGTCAACCTAATTTTGTATTTAAGTTCATTTACTAAATAAATTTGATATTTGTAAATGGGAAATTAAGTCAACAAGGGAGCAAAAACAGAACTTGAGTAATAAAATTGAACAATTCAGGAATGAATACAAAGATGAAAGAAGGAACCTTAGATTTGGAAATTATTTTTACAGCAACAGGATGATCCTTGAGCTCGCCTTTTCTACCCTTAGCATGGCAGATATGACCACAATGTCCTCGCCCAATCTCCTTCCCCAATTCATACTTAGCTCCGAAATTCTTATTGTAGCCTAAGTTTTTATCGAGTAACTGATCAGGCTCCGTGGCTCCATCTTCGGGAATCGGGCCTTCCCGGGGCTTCGCATGCCCGAATCGCTTGGCTAGCTAAGCTTTGATGTGCTTGGCGGGAGACGCGGAGGGAATGGGCGCTTGAATAACCTCCGAGGAGTCGACCTCGCCGGAGACGGCGACACTCCGACCAGAAGCATGGCTCTAACAGCCTTTTTGCTTTATCGGTAAGTGAAAAGCCCTAAATTTAGGAGAAGGGGGTGAAAGGTCAAGAAGGTGAGATGAAAGGTCAAGGAGGTGAGACCAGGGTAAAGGAGATAGTGGAGATTGAGTTTCAGTGTACACAGCGGGAGTGAAATAAAGAGATCGAGGGAAAAATTTTGGGAAAATATTAAAGCCAGCTTAGCGTTAAATTAGAATTTCAATTTTCATGTTTATTTTTTAATTGCTAGTATTTTATTTATTTTTGTATTGGATTTTATTTTTTTATTAGATAATTAATTAATTCTTTTTTTATCAGATAATTGATTAATAATGTAATTGATATTTCTAAACATTTAAAAAAATTAAAAATAAAATTATTATTTATATAAATATATAAATTTGCATTTATAATTTAAATTTTAGGATGTCATAAATTAACAAAGAATAAACTCAATAAAACTCTTTTTGCAGAACGGATGAGTAATATTTTAATATTTTTAAATGAAATATTTTTCACAATTAATTCTAATAAATTTATTTTATGCAAAATAGTGACAAATTTATCTCTTGCAAAAAAACTAAATAGCGAATAATAATTCTTTCGTAGATAAATTGGGGCTTTTTTCTAAACTAGGACAATGATGAGCGGGAGGAAAGAGAGGGGAAAGAGAGTAGTGAGACGAGGAGATTGAGAGAGGGGGAGGAGGCTGTAGATTGAGTGTTCTGAAGGCTATATAGTCCGTGGATAGTTGTCATCAACAAACTTCTCATCCATTTGATCAATCAATTTGTGTTTTTACCGGCCCATATTTATTTTAAGCATAAGTAATATAGAATTTTAATTCCGAAAATTAAGACAATATTTTAAAACTAATTTTTTGTTTATTTATATAATTAATTATTTTACCAAATATTATCTTTGTACTACACTATTTAAATAGTATAACACATACGTATACTTATAGAATTTATTATAGCATACAATATATTATTTTATAAAGAAAATTATATACTTTTGCTATTTCAAAAATATTTCTAGTAAACTAATGTGTATATCAATATATTAACTATGATTATATAAAAAAATTAATATTTTTTTAAAAAAATATTTCAATTCATAATATATATTATTATAAAAATGGTATATCTAAAAATTATTTCGAAAATGATGAAAACTTATTTGAATTGTAATTTAGAGTATTTGATTATTGTATTTATTAAAAATAAATAAATTAACATTCATTTATTAATAAATTATACTTTAAAACTCATTATTTATTTATTTTTTCTTATTCTAGTTATAGTTGTAGTTAGAGTATTCATTTTAAATTTAAAATTTTAAAAATGATGAAAACTTATTTAAATTGTTAAACCTCCTTTTTTATTTGCATCGAACAAATTCAAAAAGTAAATCTAATAATATAATTTACATATATCGGGTTCAAGCCCAATCCTCTCTTTCTCTCTCATCTCTCTTCCTCCTCTCTTCGACGAAACCCCTAGATCTCGCCTATTTGCAAAGAGATTGAAAATCGTTTATTGAGCTTCTGCTATACACATCAGACCGTTTCTGCTTTCGTGTTCTCTCTCAGAATCAATTATTTGTACAGATTAATGAATCTTATCCCTAGTTTTTTCTGATAAGAATCTAGTCTTTGAGCCCGTTCGACAACGACTTATTTTAAAATGACTTAAAGTTAAATTTAAGTTGATTTATAAGTCATTTTAAACTATAACTTATAAGTAAAAGTGTTTGATACTAGTTTGACTTATAAGTCAAAAATTAAGTTAAAATAAGTTGTGAACGTGCTCAGCTGATAATGACTTATAAGTTAAAATAAAATATAAAGATTACTAAAAAGGATATTATTATATCATAAGAATCACTATTTTTCCGTTACGTAAAACACTAAACAAATATGAGACTTCATCAATGTGCTCAAAATGTTCTTAAGCATTTTTCAAATATCAACTAATTTTGATCTTCACTTAATAATCTAACTTTTCAGATATAAAAAATTTGTAAACATGTTAATTTTCATATAATTTAGGAATATGAATAGAAAATTTTATAATAATAAATAATCAAGTATGATCAATATTTAATATTTTTATTTTACACTATTATAATATTAGTATTTTACAATCTTAAATCAAATAAAATTAAATATTTTTTAAATCCATATGATTAAATTGTTAAGTGAAAATTAAAACTATTTCTTTAATCAAAGTAAATAAATTTACAATAATTTAAACTTTAAATTTCATACATTGACCATGGAAAAAAATGAAAAAAAGATAAGGCTTTTTTGTGGAATAGACCACAAATGCTAAAAAATTACTCATCTATTATGTAGAAAGAGTTAAGTTTGAGTTTTATTTTTAGTTAATTTATGGTATCTTACAACTCAAATTGTAATGTAATTAATTTTTTAAAATAGTTAATAATACTTTTTAAATAATTTATAATATTAAATATTTTATTAATTAAAATATTAAGTCACAATAATTCAAATTTTAAAATATTGTAAATTGATAATAAAAAAATTATAATAATTAAGACTCTTTTTGTGGAACATATAAATTATTACTTATTTGTTCTACAAAAAAATTATATTTCAATTTGTTATTAACTAATGTATGACATCCTAAAATTTAAATTTATTTAAGTTTTTGAAATAATAATTTTATTTATAATATTATTTTTTAAAGAGTTTACAATATTAGTTGTTTTTATAAGTTAAAATCAAACTTTTTTTTTTTTGAAACAGCGTCCCTAATACAATTAGGAGTTGTGTAGTAGTCTAGTAGACGTGAAACAGAGACCAATTTAGTTTTCTCCCCCCACCCTTGAGCCAAAACTCTTGAGCCAAAATTCATATACGGATGTTTCAATCAGAGTGGTGCATGCACAGATGTTTAAAAGTTATTAAAACAGTACAGAGGCAAACCAAATCGCGTCTCACTCTCTGCCTGCCCTAACCCAAAACCCCAAATCGCGTCTCCGCTTCCGCTCTACTTACTGGTACGTCAATTGTTTTGGTTTTTTGTTCTTCATTCCACGAGTTAAGGCTAGGGCTTGAACATGTCTATGGAAAATTTTAAAATAGGCATGAATTGTACTGAAATAAGAACCTATGGCTCATGAATTGCCCAATTGGACTAAGACGAAAACCTCAATTGAGAATATCTAATAGACTGTAATTAACTTTTTTAGTTTTCTTATATCATAATAATCATCAGTTTGTGGCGGATTTCATGTTTATAGAGGTCAATTCATGTTTATGGTTTTGAGTATTTTGAAATGAAGTGTTGTGTGTAATGCACATGAAGTGTTTGATAAAATGTCCCACTCTGTAGTCTGTACTAAGAACAGAATGCATAAATTTATTTCGACGATTTTGTTAGTATTAGTGGTTGAATCAAATCCAGTAGTGGTAGTACCCTTGCTTGCTAATAGCATCACCTCCTTAGCTTTGGCAGCTGAAAAATTATCAAACACCAAAACTTGTCCTGTGTAAAATATAGTCATTTGGGCAGTTTTAGGCTCCATTGCTGCCTGCTCACTGACACTAGTATCATCAAAACAAAACAAAATGTCTATTACTATTATATATAGACATAGTAATATGTGTGACTATATAACTAATTAATGAGACAATAAATATATAAAACATTATAGATTTTAATTAGAAAGGTCACATGCAAACCTTGAACTACTGATATTATTTAAGGCATCTTGTCCTTTGTTGCGTATTGCTATGGCTTTGGGATTTAAAATTTCCACTATGATATGTTTGGATTGATAACTATGGTTAACTAATTATAAGTGTGCACAATTATTTGAACCATCGAAGTTCATGACGAGATAGATTAGCAATCTATAGCTTATTTCCAAAATGAAAGTTGAAATGATTGCAATTAAGAGATTTCCAAAAGTAATGGTTTTTGCCTTGTATTCGTGCATTTGTATTGGAAACTAATATTTCCCCATGGTTCTCCTTAGATGAATACTGATTGGGACCCACATTCATGTGAGAAACTCGTGTGGAAATATCAATTCCCTTAATATTTGTGTTTGGATCATATTTGGGTGATGGCAGGGATTTTAATGTAATGATTTTAGTTTTATATATTTATGTTACTTATTATGCAGGTAGGAAATGAGCTGGGGGCTGGTAAGCCATACAAGGCCAAGCTAGCTGCAATGGTTGCATTGGGCTGCGCTTTCCTAATTGGGATCATTAACATCTACTGGACATCGATATTCAGGGACAAATGGGGTGGTCTACTTACAAAAGATGAGATGTTAAAAGCTCTAGTTGCATCAGTTATGCCAATAATGGGGCTCTGCGAGCTTGGAAACTGTCCAATTGGATCACTTTCCAGTGGTTGGTTAACATCCTTAGAGCATTTGTACTCTTGATTTATGTACTCTTTCATCTTTTTCCGTCTTTGATGTTGTCCAACAACAGGTAGTTTGTGCAAAGGTTCGTGAAGGCAATAAGCGTATAGTTCGGCTGAAAGAGGGTAATCCTGCTAGTTGTCATGTGGTTATTGTTGACGATCTGGTGCAATCAGGAGGTACTTTAATTGAGTGCCAGGTATTTCTTTTCTATTTTTCTTACAAGTCATGTTTATAGTAGCACTGATTATTTTTCTATAAAGCATTTGTACTACAGCAAAAGCAGAAGATGAAAGTGGACATCCTCCCCCCCCCACCCCACCCCACCCCACCCACCCCAAACAAAATAAATAAATAAATCTTGTGGCTAGTTGCAAACAGGGTGCTTATGTTGTGGTACTTCTCTATTCCCTTTACTTTTGCCTCATGTTTTATTTTGAATTAGGTGAAAATATATGGATAAATGTTATATCATAAAAATATATTTCCGAAGCATTGTATCCATTTCATTTATCTCCATAAAATCAAAATTGTAAACAATTTTTAATTTTAGAAGACCATAGTTCATGAAGCATGCTCAAAAGTCTTGCTCCTAGGAACAAGTGAAGCAACATGCGTTAAATCTGTTACATGAATCATACATATCGTTATGTTGGCTGGATCATGGATAATGAAGCATTCCATTTGAGGTTATGGACTGCAGGTGTAATATGGGGATAATACTTAGTTTTGCACCTATCACTTCCATATGTTGTTCCCCAAATACTTGCAGATATGGATTATATATGTTTTGAGATTTCTTTGTATTTTCCACACTAATTTTAGTGTATAATATTCTTTTGGAAATAATATTATTAATTTTTGCAATGGGTTGACTGAAATATGTATGTTTTTTTGCTCTTTATATTTAAATGAGATTTTGGATTTAATTGTGCTTATAGATTAATACCATACATTAGTGAATATAAAACTAAATAAATTGAAAATAAATTATAATTTGTGATAAAATTATAATTCGCGAACGAATTTTTCTCTCAATAAATTAAAGAAACATTCACAACATGTAATTATTGAAGGACACTCTCCCCTCGTTAAAATGAATTTATTCATTACAAAATATTTATTGTGAGGGAAGTTATCTTTCACTAAATAAAATAAATTCCTTACAAAATATAATTTTACGAATATATCCTTCACAAAAGATATGTAGTCACTAATTTAGTGAATGATGTCTATTGCGAGGAGCTTTAATGCAAGCGATTAACTAATAACTTGTGAGTGATACACCATATATTGTGAATGATTTGTCCTTCATTATAAGCCATTTTTCTTGTAGTGAGCCTATTATTTTGTTATATTCTTATTCTTCTTGTCGTTTTGAATAGAATTTTGGTGATTTTCTTGCAGTATGAAGTTTACGAGCCATACCTTGATTTTTCTGAAGAAAATGATGATGAGGACCAAACATGATGCAATTATGATTCATTCGAGCTCGTTGTTTTTTCAGTTTTCTAATGAGGACCAAACATGATGCAATTATGATTCATTCGAGCTCGTTATTTTTTCAGTTTTCTTAGGTTAGTTATAAATAAATATCTTTTGAGATGCCCTTGTATTGATTATATTAGCTCTTTATGCATTTTATTTTTTGGTAATAATATAATTTGTTTATCCTTTAGTTGTGAAATATGTATTTCGTGTTTATTTATATTCAACTGAAATGTTAAATCTAATATTTGGCTATAGAGGTTAATAAATAATTTAATACATATAAAATAATTAATTTGAAAATCAATTATAATTTTCAATGAATTTGATTATTTAACAATAAAATTATCCATGAAGGATTCCCTCTCTCACTAAATTGAAGAAAAAATATCGATATATAATTAGTGATGAAAAATCTTTTCTTACTAAATACATTTGTTTGTTACAAAATATTACTCCCTCCGTCCTAGGATAAAAGTCCTTATTCCTATTTTAGGTAGTCCCAAGTTAAATGTCTATTTACCTTAAATAATCTATTTTTTATAATAATTTGTCCATAATACCCTTATTATTAATTGTCATATTTTTATTCTCTATGCATATTTATGGAGTATCACTAGTCATGTCCAAAAAACTATACAATTAAATGAGAATTTAAATATGAACAATTTTATCATTTTATCCTCTTTCTTAATATGCGCAAAAAGTCAACCAGGACTTTTATCCTGGGACGGAGGGAGTATTTGTGAAGGCAAACATCTATTCACTAATTAAAATTAGTCCTTCACAATATATTACTGATGAAGAAAATTATCCTTTCACTAAATAGCATTGTTTCATTACAATATATAATTTGTGAAGAAAAAATTATTCACAATATATCTTTAACAAAATATATATAGTTACTAACTTAGCGAAATATATCTAATGCGAGAAAACTGTGTGAAGAAAAAATTCCTTTAAAATAAATCTCTTGCGAGTAATATATTATGATTTGTGAAAAAATTGTCTCTCATTGCATGCCCTTTTATTAGAAAATATGTATATGTGCTCAATTTTAATTTCAAAAATTATAATTCTGTCAAAAAATAAATTAAAATCGGGCATTTATTTTCAGACGAACGGAGTGAAACATTTGATTGTAAAAATTTGTGTCCAAATAAATAATAATTTTAAAATATAAAATGATGCGTTTTGAAAAAAAAAAGAGGCCGAAACGTGCTTATTGAGTTTATCTTAATTTTGGACAACAATTTACTAGTCGTTGTAAAAAATTGTACAAAATACGCAACAACAAAAATTTGTTGACAATGAATGTGGCCCATATTAGGCAACGAAATATAGCAACAAAAAATCTTTCGTTGACCACGATGAAGAAAAATCACATCGGCAACAAAAAAGTAAATAGGCAGAGGGTTTTTTTTTTCTCGCCAATGAATTGGCAACGAATTTTTGCAACGCCCTATGAATCTTGTTACGAAAAATGAAAGCCTTTCACAAACTGCAACGAATGACAAATTTCGTTGCTAAACATGTATTTTTGGCAACGACTTTATAAGTCGTTGCCCAAAAAATCGTTGCCAAATGTTCATTTTTTTGTAGTGCAAGATGCAAGTTGGGTTGTTTGTGGGGCAAGGAAGGGTGATGAAATCCCCACCTTATCTTGTTACAGGTTTTTGCCCTTAATGTTTGATTAAAGATGAAAATACACAAATAAAATTAAAAAAAACGGTAAACAAATAAAATGTCCTAAAACTATGTGAATTACGAAGTAAAGAGAAATTTGACGTACCTCAATCCTTCAGCAATCATCACAGTTTATATTTGACAAAAAATAATAAAAATAAAATCTAAACAAAATGTGCTCTGTGTGAGTGAATGCATAAATGCGGCAATTAGTTTTATAACTAACAATAAAAACTAAAAAAAATAAAACTAAGCTATTATATTTAGTTTTATTTTTTTTAGTTAAGATACAAAATACCAGGAATAGCGCAACAATAAAATCTTTATCTTTTCACTCCTTCGATCCGTTTCGAATAATCCTGGAAAGAAAAAAATATATTAGCATTAAAAACTAATTAGAAGAAATATAAATTAAGTAATAAAAAATTAATTCTAGTCCTCGGCAACAGCGCCAAAAACTTGATATGATAAAAATATATAACTGCAAGTGCACAATATCAAATTGAAGAACTGACAAGTATAGGTCGAACCCACCGAGACTAGATTAATTTCAATCTATCCTTAATATCTATTTTAGACGAATTAGAAATAAAGATTTGAGAATTAATTAACTAACTAAATAATGCAAACTAAAAATTAATAATGAAAATTGGTAATGAGAAAAGCTACCTAGGAATCCGAATCCACTAAATATTAACACAAACAATAATTTCTTATTTTTCAAATTAATTCCCAAATTATTCCCCCTTCCCTTTAAAAATAATGATTCATATAATTAATATGGGTAAGCATAAATTATGAAATATTCACAGATTAACTATAACTTATCAAAACCTCGCAATCAATATAAGAATTATATGCAATTTGTGCAAAGGTATATGAGGGCAAAAATAATTAGACACTAATTTCGAAACGGAAAGAAACTATTAATTATGAAATACCTAGTTTCATCATCATCCTAAGTATTTAAAAACTTAGCCAACCATGAAAATTAAAATAAAAATAAATAAAATTAATATTACTAATTGCATGAAATAAAATAAAACTAAAGAAAAATGATTAACCAAACAAGTAGAGAACTTATAGTATTTAACTAGAAAAACTAATGTATGTACTGTTAATGTAAAGTGACGTAAATAATAAAACAAACTAAAGCTATGGAAATTAAAAACAAACAATAATACTTCAATGGAAAAACCGAATGGAAAGCAAAGGCATATGTATTGATACTTCAATGGGAAATAAAATTGTTGTCTTCCGTCCAAACAAAGAAAATAAGAAAATCTCTCTGCTCTTGTGGAAAACAAAGAAAAAGAAAATAAAAAGTGGTCCCCTCCTTTCTCTAAAACAAGAGACCTATTTATAAGAAACATAAATTTTAACCTAATAGTAATACATTGAACTTGGTCTTCTTTTGTCCTCTTATCTCTTTATCATCAACTTGATTTCAATTTCTTCATGATAATCCTCCAAGAGTCCCCTGTTATCTTTAAAATTGGATAGTAATTCTTTATTTGCTCCTCAAGATAAATAAGATAAATTCTACAAATCCAAATAAAATGTATTGGTTAAATAAAATAAACATATAAAATAATAACTATAGGAATATTAAAATGTATAAAAATTATATATATCAATTACTACTACCAAGTACCAAGTACGTAATCTTTTTCTTTTTATAAAGTTTACTTTATAAACATAAATAAACTCAATACATGATAGGACATAGATGAGCTAATAGATTTGAACTCCCTCCCATGATACCCTCTAGAGTTTTTACCTTAAGATTAAATTAATTTGAGATTAATTTTGTTATGTAAAGATATATATTGCAAGTTTAAAAAAAAGAGTAAAATACAGTGACACTCCCTATAGATAACCATAATAACACTCACATCCCCTCTAGTTTTTTAAGTAATAGTTAGTACCCCTGCAAGTTTTTAGAGTTTACTAAATAGATAAAATTACATATTTACCCTTGAATGTTATCAAATTTTAATTTCTGAATAATATATATATATATATATATATATATATGTTTAGTTATCCTATTTTAATATAATACATTTTAATTATAGTTTTATTTGTAATTAAGACTATCTCGTTCAAATTGTTGGTAACTTATACAAAATTAATTTAGTTTAATTAACACATATTTTGGATAAGTGATACAAATATTAAGAATTTTAAATTAAACTATTAATAGAGCGGTTCTAATTAGAGTGATTGAGTATGTTGATAGTTTGGTTTAATTTATGGTGGTTAACAACAAAAATTATTATTTTAATTCTTAGTTTCATAGTATGATTGTTATATGTTAAATTTTCTTAAGTATATTTCAAAATTTGGGATGTTTATGATTTTGATTATATTTTTTAATATACAGTTGGTGTTGTTTATGTACAATGTTGAATAAAAGAGAAAATAATAATATTTATTACTGTCTCTATCTTATAAAAAGATTTTTCTTAAAATATATTTTTTCTTTTTTTGAGTAACAACATTTGTCATTTTACTGTAAATAATTATGTCTAAGTGTGACTTATTTTTAGTTTAATATTTGAGAAAAATAATTAAAATAATTTTGATACTTTTTTATATGAATAATAAGATTTGTTCTGTAATAATAAGTTTGTTTTACGTAAATTTTAATATTTGAGAAAAATAATTAGAATTTTTTTTGCGTTAATTTGTACTTTTAAGGGTATTAAAATTTTACTTTTTAATTACAAAAAATATATATATTTGAATGTATATCACGTAAATTTTAATCTTTGAGAAATTTAATTAGCAAAAAGTGTATGACTTTATTTTTCTGATAAAATGAATATTTATTATTTTTTGACATTTATGTTATTTATTGCACAAGTGCATAATTTAATTAATTAGATCAAGTTAAGTAAAAATTATAATATACAAATTTATATTTAGTGGATATATTAAACATTATAACTTGAATGGTGTATTGGACATTATATTAAAAATATTTTTGAATATTAATTGGTCAACTACACGAGGGGTAGTGAATGTTACATATTATAGACTAAATGGGTATTCACTGTTACTTGCAAAACTAGAGGGGTGGTGAGTATTATTATGATTATCTGCGGTGGATGTCAATGTATTTTACTCTTAAAAAAATTAAAGTATATAGTAAAAAGATAATAATAAATCACCCTAAATTTACTAGATTGGTTACATTGTAAAATAAAATTTGTTTCATACATCATAGTGGAACACAAATAGTGAAAACTAAATTGCATTTATCATTTCATTTAAAATTGTCTTATCAACTTTCACATCATCGATCTAATTAAGTTTAAATTTCCTAAATTAAAGAAAAAATGAACATTTTTATTGCTCGAAATTTGGGTCTTAGATACGCAAGTACTTGTTATTTGGTTATGTATGAACTATATGGAGCTGGTTCATGGGAATTACTGTCAGTAATTTTTTAGTTTTCAGCATTTAGGTCTTCAAATAAATAAAGCTCCATTGCTAATACTAGGATGCCGGCCTTTCCACCATCAAGCGGCAAGCGGTCACTTTATTAGCAAATTAAGAAGTTTTGTCACATTTTTCTGCCAAACTAAAAAAATAATAATAATAATAAAGGAATGAAGTTTACATTGCAGTTATAAATTTACAGGTGAAAAAGGTATATATAGATGTATGTTTCATGCACTATCTAGCCCTTAAGATCAGGGATAAAGTGGCCTCGCAGTATATTTTGGACCATATTTTTCTACTTTCGTCATCACAAATGGAAGAGCATGCGTGTACGTAAATTACATATTGCGATATATATTGCGACTTTATGTGTCGATGTTTTTATTGTGAGTTACGTGAATAACTGTAATTAGTAATACTTTTACGTTGTACTTGATATAGTGGGTAAATTTTATAATCTCACTCAATCTCATATATTGATATACTTCGCAATCATAATTCGGCAGAAATCTTTTACAATATATAAATGACTCAATAAAAAATGAATCCAAATACATATGAAAAATGTTGTAGATCACAAGTTAAAAATTAGTCATGTCTTCTCGGCTTCTCCTCGGTCCTCAGTCTTTAACTCGAGTACTATTAGTACTTGAGTCAAGGCTTAGAAAAATGGGATCCATACTCTAACTTACTTCTTGAATGACACATGTCGACTTTTAATATTGTCTCGTTGTTAAATACATGTATCAAGTGAAAATAAAATAAAATAAAATAAAAATTAGAGATAGTGAGTGATTTCAAATTGTATTTGACAATATTTTATCCTTCGAATATACGTCTTTAATGTGGGCCCTTGCTTCCTTGCTCTTTCGGACCTGCAAGAACGTACTCATGGTGTGTAACGGCGTTGAACCGCTATGGTATGCCTCTGATATGATTGTTAGTAAGTGAGGAGAAATATGGAATATCAATTTTTAGATTTCAAGTGTAAAATGTGGCTAACTTCTTAATTACTGACCGTGGAGACTCCCTTTGTAAAGCCAATCTTTGGCTCCGTCCCTTCGAACTATCACATCCCACTCGTTGTTTAAGGACAAGCTCATGTGGGTTGGTTGGTCATGTCCTATCAACTGATATCCACACACTGCTTAAGGAACGACAAGGTGGGTGGGGCCCTCGGTCAGGAGGTTGGCACTCTGATGTTCCCAACATGCTATCGACCAAGCGGGCATGTGCACTTTTGGCCCTTGGACATGGATTTAGTTGGGCTTGTTGGGCCTGAAATCTCAACTATGATTTTTTTGTCCGTAAATTTTCACATAAATTCCTGATGTTCAATTTATTTGTATACTTACTTTTTCTTCTTTTAAAAAAATATATACTTACTTGGTCAGCATATTCAATAGTTTATTCTGTGCATATTCGAAAAATAATAATATACGAACAAATTTATTTACTCAAAATTATCAAGTAGATGATGTATGTAATATAGACACCTTTGGTCCCTATTTATTTTTTTTGGTTTTTTTAAAAAATTTGTTATTTTCGATTTATTGGGGGCAATGGTAGTGAAAAGTATGGTCCATGACATGATTTATAGGGGTGATAAAACAGATAGTCCAAAAGATACCAAAAGGAGAGCCAAAAAATTGTAATAGAATACTTTAACAGTACCCTAAAAAAATAAACAAACAAACAAACAAAAAAGTCTTCAGGATATTGTAATAAAATACTTTAATAGTATCCAAAAAAAATCATATTACTATTTTGTCTTTTTTATATTATTTTTTTTATCTTTTTATTTAGTCTTATTAATTTTATAAAATTTTTATTTTACTCCACATAATTTATACACATAATGTGTGTGACACTAGGCACGTATGCGACTGAATGTTAATAGAAATAGAAGGGGAACAATGTCCTACATCCCACTAAATGAAAGCTTCACTGTAAAATAATTATTAATTTTTTTAACAATGTCTAAACTCAATACTAATAATGAACGAAAGCCAAATTTTGCCAACATATTTAGGATGGATAAATTTTAAACATTGTGTTACTTTCTACTCTCTTGTTCCAAAAGTATTATATATATATATATATATATATATATATATATTTAATACATTCTAAAATTAGAGATAATTTATATTTTTAGGTTGTGCAGTTACATAATTTTCTTAATATACCATTACTTATAGATTAGGTTGATCAACCCTACACTTTTCTAATTTTGGAAACGAATGAGTAATTTTTACAAGACTTGGAAACTAATTTTGAGAAGAATATTTCTCATTTTTAATTTTTTTTTTTTTGAGAAGAAAGGGGTGTTATTTGTTGTCTGATAATAGACAAGGGGTTTTATTTGTTGGTTGATAATAGGCTATATACGTGTGATTATCGTATAATATATTCCACCAAATTTGTGGTGTTAGTTTTTTTATGCTTTTAATCTATCCTTGCCTTTTATTTTAGAGTCTTGTTATATATTATAAAAGATTTCTGTCGAATTACGATTGTGACGTGTATTAATACATGAGATTGAATATAATTATAAAATTAGCTCAATGTATCAAATGCATCGTAAAAGTATTACCGATTAAATTTATCCATATAACTCGCAATAAAAAAATTAACATGTAAAATCGTAATATATATTATTTTCCTTTATTTTATCTTTTACTTTCTTTGTTTCCATGCACAAGTTTTGGTCGCTTTACATCTTTAAAGCTATATAAAAGAGTTTGGTCCCAAAGACGAAAGCTATTCCTAGGAACCACAAGTCCTTTATTGTTTTTGGTAAAAAAAATAAATCAATAAAATTCTACAAAACTAAAACAAGGATAATATTGGAGTAAATGAAACTGCATTTTTCTATTTTCCTCCACTTTGTATTTTGCATCCCACAATTTAAAAACAGAACACTTTACATTCCATACTTTTAGGCCTTGACAAATACACTCTAAACAAAAAGACATTTTTGCCCCTTAAAAAGAGCATGTAGTGGACATGTCTAAAGTTGTTAGTGCACTAAAAGTATCGGATGCAAAGTGTGAAATGTAATAAAATATAGGGATGCAAGGTGTCATTTACTCATAATATTATTTCACAAATTATTTTGCTAGATCCACCGTGTCTTTTACTGAAGGGTTTTCATGGTCCCCTGAGCTGGAGAATGGAGTTTGGAATACAAGCTATTCTTTGATCTGGGCTGGCTTGAAGTTCAGTTTTGTACACATTTTTAACCTTAGGATATTCATGGCCCTTCTCCACAATTTTATTGGGCCTATCCATCCATCACAAGCCTTTATTTCTCCATTTGGCCTATAGGTAGTATTTGATCGATTGTTCTGAGATTCAGACCCCTAAAAGACTTCATAATAGTGTTAAATGGATGGAAAAGGAGAGATTTTCTTTCATCATTCGTCTATGATACGATATGTTCGCGTGTAAATGCATTATTATTCCAAACGCAGATTACTTAACTCACAAACGCGGCTTATAAGCCTTAAACTAAACCACTCCAGACACGAGAAAACAAACACGAACCACTCTCCAAACGCAGGAAAACAAACAAGCTTAACTCTCCTGAAAGCCAGCATTTTCAAAACTCGTAAACATGAGGCGGCCAAAAAAAGAAATGAAATAAGGAAACAAGGAAGCGGATTTATTACAAAAATGAAGTAACAAAACACAACCACATCAACAGTCCCAGTAGCACACTTGCAATGAAAAAGAAAATTACAGGTAAAAGAACCAAGATGAAACCTCAAATACTATACCTATACCAGTTGCAAAAGTAACTGTATTACACAACCATGAAGGGCAAGAGCCATAAGCAAATGCAATAGTCAGTTTAATCTTCCAGCTATTCCAACATCCACATCTCTCAAACGGTTCGATTTCCATGATGATATATATGAGCCAATTTCATCCACAAAGCTCAATATAATAAATTAGGCTTTTAGCCGCTCACGATAATTTAGAGCACAACTATTACCTGGAGCAAGACATTGAAATTGTTTAAAATTGCTTAAGCTTCACTCTCATCAATCATACGTTGGCTTCTCTGAGCTGCAAGGCATTACCCAGATGAGTACAGAAATTCCAAAAGCTACCATAATCATGAAGTGCCTTTTCTTCCTCCCACTTCATTGCAAGTAAATATCACAAAAAGCAAACTCATAAATAAACATTGCGAGTCTTTTAAGACCATCAATCATCTTGATTATTGTGGGGTTACCGTCCACACACGAACACAAGCATCCTCACCAGAACTCACTACACTGTTTTCATCAGTGAACGCCAATCCATATACCCCACCCAAGTGAGCTCCCTTGATGGTTATACGGCTTGATGCCAGTTTGCCTATTTCATATATAATAACACATGTATCAAGTGATCCAGTAGCAACCATACTGTTATCGGTGGACCAAGCCAAACAGTTAATGCGTGCAGTATGATATAACATATTTTTCAGCTTCACCTGCATGGAAAAAATTGAATAATGTGATAGTTTACAAATGGAAAATAATTTATCGGAAAAAAAAAAGTGAGACATAGTAAATGTACTGACTACAACAAGAAACCGTGAAGACGCCAAAGCTGCAGTTTTGATATATAAAGCACAAGAACCTCTCCCATGATATCATTCCATTAAAACCCAGTGAAAGTATTTCATCATGCCTCCCACAAATCATGTGATTGACTATATAATGAGAACACTAGTAATGCCATTTCATTTTGTTTTCATACCAGGAAAGTGATTGGTGGAAAAAAGCAATGCCAACATAAGTATGATGCTATCTTTCTAAACTCACAACTTCAGCCAGTTATTAAGAATGATGTAGTGAAACAGTACATCTCTCTTGATTATCATTCCAAAAAGAATAAAAGCTTGCTACAGAAATTCATAATGCAGAGACTAAAACTTCCATTATACTGAGGGGGCTAATGCCCAGTTTGGAATTTTCTTACAAGAGTGCAGTCTCCTCTATTGATATCTCTTCATCATCTTCCTTTTCAACTGTTTTACATAATGCATTCTAGTTCAATTTACTTTTTTTTTGTAAAAAAGGCGGTTCACGGTTTACCTACTTCTGCTGATAAGCCGGAGGATTTTTGACATAGAAGGATGAAGCTCAATGTTCCAATGGCCATTATCCTCTAAAACCTCTTTGGTCAAATTTTGTCATCTATTATATCTCTCAATTTGTTCATTTGGGATATGGGTTCTTCTATGTTTACTTGGTTTACTTATTTTCTGTTTACTAAATATTTTTCCATCTCTTATTTTATATCATTCCTTAAGTCCCATAGGTTTGATCCTTTAGTATTTGACCCAATTAAAGGATACAAAATAAATCAGATTGATTTTTCGATCAAAAATACTACGTGAAATCTTCAGATTTTTCCTCTTCCTATATCCCATATGTCTTAACTTTTTCTCCATATTATCTCATAACATTTTTTTTTTTTTTGGTGTGTGTGTGTGAGGAATGATCCATAGTTAACAACTTGTAAAACAATGCAGTTTATGTTCAAACAGGAACTAAGTTTTCTTAAAAGGTAGGTCATCAAAATACCTCTCTGGAAGCACGATCCCAAACAACAGCTTCTCGATTGGCATCTCCTGAAGCAATCATAGAAACATCTGGAGAATAACGAATAACAGTAATAGCACCCCGATGTTTTTCAAGGACTGCCTCTTCATTAAAAGTATCACCCATGATAGAATATATGTGCAATTTGCCATCCTCAGCACCCACAATGGCTTCACTTCCATCAGGCGCAATCGCACATGCAGCCACAGGAAACCCAAGGTTAACAGTTGACACCACTTTTGTACCCTGAAGGAGGACAACTCCTGAATCAATTGAAACCAAGGCAAGTTCACGAGAGAGAAGAGCAAGGCTCAAGTCCTTCGGTTGACTGCCAATGTCTACACAATCAGCTTCCCCACATTGATCTCCCAGTAGAGAAACTCTCCAAACCTGGAATAAGTTCAGGATCAAAAGAAACATATGAAATATAAAATGGGCATAAAATCAAGCAACATAAAAGACAGAATGCAATTTTGGAAAATCAGTCACCTTATTGTCGAATCCAGATGAAACAATCTCCTCGTCAACTGCAGCAAAACATTTAATTTGACCAGTCACCTTCCTTTCCAATCTACCATTAAATCCAATACCTTGGATCCATTTAACTATTAAACCATCATAGCTGGTAGACAATATAACTTTTGGGCTGCTTTTAAGCACTGCTAAAGAATTTATATTCTTCATGTGTCCTGACATAGTTACTGGAGCTTTATCAGGATCACTTGCTGAAAATAAAAATATTGTGCCACCAAGAGAAACAGTGACAAGATAATCATTCTGCCAAAGGCACCCAACGAGCATGTCTTCAACGCCACCGGAGCTTGGACAAGTCAATGTTTTTGTCACCTCTCCATGACCATTCTCAGAAATCGTCCACATTTTTGCAGACTTGTCAGCAGAAACCGTTAGCACCTAAAACATGATGAAGAACAACAAACTTAGGTAGATAAGAGGAGAAATAACACAATATAGAGTGTAATTTGATATAACAGAAATTTCATTTCTACTGATGCAACCTTTATAGTTTGCAGTGAACCTTGGAACTCAGCATTTGGTGCTTTGTGCAATTTTGTAGAAAGGAAAAAATAGAAGAAGAAGAAGAGGAAGAAATACATATGAAAAATGACGAGCCACAATTTACACCTCATCTTGCTTAGTTTATTTCGAAAGAAACATAAGAGAAATCAACTGCACAAAACCAAGAGATATATTTTATTAATGATGGACGCCTCACGATACACACAAAACTTGAGGAACTTCACCGGAATCGGACGTACCTTGTTTATATGGAGATGGCAATATAATATCTATTAGTTGTCTAAGTAATGTGTTTACATTCCTTAATTAAAATTTTTCTTTAATGAGTTCACTGTAACATGGTTACATGAGCATTGAACAAGTTAATTCTTCATTTTTGCTTCATTTTAAAAAGAACAAGTCACGAAGAGAAGTAAACATAGAAACTGAGAGATAAAGGTTTGGTCACTGGTTAAATGACCACCCTTCCCTAGCATTGGCTAGATTTCAAGTCTCACAATCACTCTCTCCTTGAAATGTAATAGAATGTTCTTGAGATATAAAAAAACAGAGAAGTTGGAGCAATGAAAAGTGTTGCATTCTTCATGGGATAGTGACCAATATTTTGAGAGTTGGAAACGATGCCATTACCATCACTATCCCTCTTCAATGATTCCGAGATTGGGAGTAGGGAACATAGTTTCTGTTTCTGTTTAATTCAGAGGGAATTCTTCACCGGAAACTGTTGTTTAGGACTTGTCTATCAATGTGCCTGAAACACAGGTGAGAGCTGGTAACGACTATCACAAGTTTATATATACCATTTTCCATTTAGCCCTTTCTCATTCTTCTGATGTAAGTTTGGGGATTAGGCCAATGATTGTTCACTTACTCCTGCAGGCCCATTTCTATATGGCCCACTCAATGACAATTATCTCTGACCAAGATAATAGGAAGAACCACAAAAAGCGGAAGACCTTCTTTCTTGGTAGGTCATTTTCCCTACTAAAGCATGAACAAGCCAGGATTACACTCCCTAGATAAATGATACAGGAATTACAACATTGCTCGGTTCAATGGTTGGGAAGCTAAGCTCCTTATAAAGGCACCAATTATGTTGCTTTTCCAGTTTGCTACCTAATAAGCAATTGACTCTTTGTTGGTGATTTTTTCAAGGAACGATCCATATGATTATGACCATATTGGCTATAGCAGAGAATGATCGATCTTTCATGGACTGGATCCCAGAGCAATTTTCTACTGAGAAACCAACATTTATCGAATTTGATGGTAACAGAAGACACATTCTAACACCCTAAAGAGTCCAAAAGACTAATCCCGAAGTTTGGGATCATATCAGATTCGGAATCAGAGAATAAGAACAAGAATAGGCCAGGAAAATTGCAAGTCGAGTTGGGTTTGGGTTACGTAATATAGGTTACAGGGTTATCTGGTTGAGTAAAATCTAAAAATACATAACCTACGTTTAATATAGGTTAACTAGGCTGAAGTCAAACAGCTGTGGATCAAAACTAAGTCAACTTATATTCAGATTTCTTAGCATCCAAATAGTTGATATAAGGAGTTTATATCAATTCAATCCCACCGATCGAGAACTCCACGTTCAGTACCTCTAAAACAAAGATTATTCCTCCCATTGCCCGTCTCAGCTCACCATATTCATGTTTCCAATCTCATCCCTCGTCACTTGCCAGTTGTCGGGCTATGTTACTCGGACTCGGATGGAGTGTCTGGTTGGACACTGTATCCGACACGGGTACTTCTCAATTTTGCCAATTTTTTACACTAAAGTGAAGTATCTTGTCCAAGTGTCGGGTTTCGGACACGGGTGTCGGACACGGGTACTTTAGGGCAAAGTGAAGAGTCCGAGTAACACAGTTGCCGGGTACACATGGACAAATTATTTCTTTTTTATATATAAATTTCTACTTCTGATATCTTCATCTCCTTCAACTCACTCTTACCCTCTCTAAAACTAACTATATGTATGTCTAGTGCTACTGTAAATAAACTATAGCTAGAGTTTCAAATTTGGTTCTAAAATGGTGAAGAGAACAAAGCTGTTAATTCTGTATTCAACCAAAGCTACCGCTTCAGTTCTTAATTCATCAAAATCAAAAGAAAGTGAAAATGGATATGCCTGTAAATGAATTTGGAATGAGTTAATAAATTTGGGATGAAAAGTAGTTAACTAGTTTGTGCCTATTTTTATTTCTCATAATATAGGTTCAAACTTTGTCTGACCTAAATCAACTTTTTTTTTTATAAAAGAAGAATATTTTATTGATTAGAAGAGAAAATTACAATGCATGACGAGAACAAGAAGTCCTCCCAACAGAAAATAAAGAAAACAAAAATAAGAAAAACTTAATATTAATGAAGCACCGCCCGCCAATCTCTTTGAAGATTGGATAAAGAAATTCCTCCAAAAGCTCCCATTGCATGAGCCCAAAGAGAAGCAAAGAAATATATTTTATCCCAAAGTAACTCAATATTTGTACTCCAATCGCAAAAAATTCTAGCATTCCTCTCAATCCAAATCCCCCACAAAATAGCAAAACAAGCACATCTCCAAAGGATCCTCCTATCGCTTGTATGACCAAAACCCTTGAATTTGCATAGTAAAAGATCTTCCACTGAAGAGGGCATATCCAACTTTCCCCCATCACACTAAATAAACAGTACCACAACCGTCAAGCCATCGAACAATGAAGAAACAAATGAGAATGAGACGCACTTTCCTTCAAACACATTACACACATCTGGGGATAAAGATTTGTAAGGCCTACGCCTTTGACGCATATCATTAGTATTAAGCCGACCAAGAGTTAAGGACCACATAAAAGCCTTAATTTTTGAGGGAGCCTTTGTTTTCCAAATATAAGGGGCTATAGGAAAACGATGAACTGAACGATAACCCAATAAGTAAGTGAAGAAAGAACGACATGAGAAGATTCCTGAAGAAACAAAACACCAAACACGCCTATCCAAGGACCGAGAAAAGGAAGTTGAATTAAGAAGTTCAATAAATAAAGAGAATTCCTCTGTCTCCCTGTCATTTAAATTACGGAAAAAATGAAAATCCCAAGAAATTAATTCTCCCTCCCAAGTATAGAAGTTAGAAATAGGAGAGTTATGCTCAGACGAAAGATAAAAAAGACGAGGAAAAGCTATTGAAAGAGGAACATCTCCTATCCAAATATCGTCCCAAAACCGAATTTTCATGCCATTAACAACTTGAAACGAACAAGAAAATGAAAGGATGTGTAACCTTGGGAGATAAATTTCCAAGGACTAGAGTAAGTAACACAAGAAGGACAAGGCTTTGCATCCCACCCATTCTGCTAAAATCCATACTTGCTTCTAATCACCTGATGCCAAAGAGAGTCAGGTTCCAAAGGAAAGCGCCATAGCCATTTACCCACTAGAGATCGGTTCTTAGACATCAAGTTCCCAATACCTAAACCCCCTTCCTCTATAGGACGGCACACAGAATCCCAATCAACCAAATGGCTATCCTCGCTATCCCCAGCCCATAAAAACTTGCACATAATACATTTAAGAGATTTGGCTACTCCTACCGGGACCTTAAATAACGAGAGATAATAAAGAGGAATACTCACTAAACAAGCCTGAATAAGAGTAATCCTCCCACCCAAAGAGAAGTAAGCACCTTTCCAACAATCAAGCCTCTTACCCATTCGCTCTATTACAGGATCCCAAAAAGACTGAGATCTCGGGTTACCACCTAAAGAGACCCCTAAATAAGTCATCGGTAAGGACTCGACTTCACACCCAACTAGTGAAGCATAAGAAACAAGAACATCATCCTCCATATTAATACCAGTGAGACTACACTTTGAAAGATTAATCGTCATACCCGATATAGACTCAAAATTTTGAAGGAGCGACAAGACATTATTAAAACCTTCAACACCTTCAGCAAGAAAAAAAAATGGTATCATCCGCAAATTGAAGATGAGAAACTCTAACTTCATCTCTATCAACTACGCAGCCATTAACAAGAACCTCCATCTCGCTTTTCCGAATCATCCTACTCAAAACATCCACCACAATAGTAAAGAGAAACGGAGAAAAGGGATCCCCTTGTCTAAGACCTCTAGATGTCTTGAACCCAGATTTAGGCTCACCATTAACAATCACAGAAAGATGGGAAGAAGAAAAGCAACCCTTAATCCACACTCTCCATTTCGACCCAAAACCTTTCCTAGTTAAGACCTTATCTAGAAAACTCCAATTAACCCTATCATAGGCTTTCTCAAAATCCAACTTTAAAATCTTCGTTTCACATCTTCCACCACCTCATTAGCAACTAAAGCCAAATCTAGAATTTGTCCCCACAAAAGCACTCTGGTTAGAAGAAATAGTACCATCTAAGACATCACCAATGTGCTTAGAAAAGACCTTAGTGGATTCCTAAATGAAGGTAACATCAAGGGTTGCCTTACAAATCACTTCCCGAACAGTCTTTCTCTTACGTCAATCCCCTAAACCCCTAACATTCCAAGTTAAGACCTTCATTTAAATTTTTTAGAGGAAACCCTCCTCTGCCCCCCTTACCCCCCTTCACAGTTATCCCCCTCATAGCTAACCGATGTTTGGAGCCGCCTCATCTCCAAAAGAGCCTTCTTTTGTCCTTTCTTACTTAAAGAAGGAGATACCTTAACCCTCATCTCCTCACCCCTAAAATTGACCAGCCTGGCAGCCTAAAACCTAATTTTTCAAACAAATCCTGAGGATCCCAATCGTCCTCCACCTCTCCTAGGCATAGTTGTCACGGCGCCACGGCGAGTCATGGCGGTAGCCGACTGCCAGGACGCCATGGCGACCGCCATGGCGACAAGTCGTTTACAATGTGCAATTTATATATTATTTATTTTACTTAACAAATATATTGGCAATAAAATTTCATATACATTAAAACCCAAAACATAACACTATGGAATAACATTAAAAGCACAATTATGTAAATACTTAACAATAACAATCCAAAAATAAAACACTTGATATTAAAAATTAGTAAAAGAAATGAAGAATTCAACAAACACCACATAGAAAATAAAGTTACAACCAACCATCACAAATAAGGCTTAGGTGCATGAGGAGGTCTTGGGATCCATTATTTTCAAAGACAAGAATGTTAAATTATGTTCAAAAGTAAAAAAAAAAAAAAAAAAAAAAAATTGGGCCAGAGCTGCCAAGGCGCTCGCCTTAGCAGCTCTGCCCAAGTCGAGCTCTCGACGTGCCATTTCTTCATCGCCTGGACGCCAAGGCGTCGCCTAGGCGACGCCGTGACAACTATGCTCCTAGGGGCTTTAGGAACAACACTTCCTTATGGAAACCTGACTGACTTTGGCAAACAGCTGAAGAGACACAATGTCCAATCCTTCTCAGCTTCCTTATCCAATCATGGCAAAATATCGACCAAAGCGTCGGAATTCTTAAATAGAGAAGACTTATTAATATCATTTACAGGAGAAGTTTGTAAAGATTGAGAAAGATCAAAAGGGACCAAAGAAGGAGGAGCAAGGTCATCCTCTGAATTATGGCAATTTGAAGAGTTATCCACAGTCTTGATCATCTCTCCTTGTGATTGGTCTGGACTAATAGGCCTCATCAGATCTTTGACCCCATGTAGTGGTGAAAAATGCTCAATATCCTCCCTCCTATTCGCGTCCATCATAAGATTAACATCATTATGCTCAAATAAATTAGTTTCAAATTGAGCAATATATGTATCGATAGACTGACCTGCATTCTCCCTAATTTGTTCAATTAACAACTCGGTGTCCCCTTCCTCATCACTAAGCCAAGAAGATACCTCGTCAGAACTTTTAGCCCACTCCTCCAACGGCCTATCATCTATTCCTTCCAGAGCATTTCCAATAGTAGACAAGGCTTCTTTGACTAAGTCATAAACTTTGGATAAAGAATTAACGGACTTAGAATCGAAGGGAGCTGTCATGAATGGTAGATTTAGATTACTTTCAACACCCGGCTGGTTTGTAATTTTCGCGGCACCGATATTATTAGTAACACTCGGCCCATTCAACACATTGTTTTCCTAACCTACCATGTCCCTCTTCCTCCCAGCTGGCTCATCCACAATCCTTGTCCCATTCAAGTCCCCAAAATCGCTCTTACACATATTGCTAGGCTCCCCCACTTCGAACTTACTTCCCAACAGAATATATCCAGTTAAGTTGGGTTGACCTGTTGGATATCAACTTATATTGTCAGGCCTAAACAAGAGGAACAAAGTAGCTCGTCTATAAGAGAGGAACAACTTCAACAAGAGGAACCAAGGAGTAATGAATTTTTACATTCATTCCGAGGAACTGTCGTGGATTAGCTTTCCTTAAGTCGTGTGAACGATACCCTCCCGAAGTGCTTTCGGTTACCTCTTTTTCCAAATCAATTCATACACCAGTTGTTGGAAATATAGGGAGTTTTTGCTCTTCCAGTGTAGGATTTTGTACATTATATATAGGCATCCTTATTAGTTGAGTCAACTAAACTGAAAAAGGTCTGTATGGAGATCATATCTCTGTCACAAGGAAATGCTTTCTTGTGAGCCTATATGGGTCTTACAACCCTCAAGAAAGGCCTCTCTAATGGGCATATAAACAGAAATAAAAATAATCAAATGAAAGTTAGATCTCAAACACGAGGCTTACTTGTTTACTATCAGGACTCCAGCTAACAGCATATATGCTACCTTTGTGTCCATCTTCTGAAGAGAGCTCTCCAATTTTCTCTGCAGTTTTTGCATCATATACTAAGCCCTTTTTGTCTGAGCTTACGGTGATGAATTTGCTGCCATCTGGAGAAAATCTTACACAATTGACAAAATTTGCGTGATCCCTGCAGAAGAATAAAGCCATAATAGTTACGAATGGAGTTCACTGGAAGGCATGCTTAGTTGGTATACTCATACAGAAGTCATTTTATAGTCACTCTTGCAATAAAAAAGCAATACTGTAAATCAAGTTCATTGAATCTCTTGGAAATCATAAATAAAGTGTGTATCTAACATAAGATAGCAGTACTCTGTAGATTAATAATGTGAATCTGTACAATATGGAGTAGCATCCGTAAGTACTAAACATGAAGATGCCTGAGAGAGTTCAAGAAGAGAAATTCTAAAATATCAACATATGGAAATAAATATTGAAAAGATAAAGACTGGAAAAAACCTCTAACTAGACCATACTGCAATAACAAACCTATGAGAAAGCTTGAATTTAAAAGGTGGTCCTTCATAAAAATTCACCAAGAAGTCCTCCCCACATGTTACGATTCGAAATGGTCTTGTTGGCTTAAATGCACAGCTAAGAACTCTCCTCGAATGACCATCAAATTCTCCGACATTAGTCCCCGAGTCCCACCTGCTCAAGACATAAGAGAATACTATGATGGATTAAACCAAAACAAATCAATAAAAATGTCTACTGCAAAGAACACGCATGCACTTACAAGATTCAGTTGGAAGACATTATTAAATATTTTACGTACAAATAAAGTGACCAATTCATTCTCTCAAATGAAGATGCTAAATCATACCAAGATGCAAAATTATTCGGAAATTTGGAATGTATAGCTTAAGCAATACTAAAGATAATCCCTTAGCATGTTCTACTTATTGGAATGTCTATTGATAGGCTCATAGCAATTTTCCTTATCGAAGTGTCCATGCACACAATTCATGAAATAGATGCTTCCAACTGGTAATTAGCAAATATAGAGATGAAATTTTAGGGTGGGATGGAAAGGATGAGGAGGGGAGTTCAACTATTAAAAACTTTTAACTAATGTAATTACTTTGAACACTTGTACAAGTTCAATAATCTAGTCAAGTTGTGTGATCATAAGTTAGAGAGAACTCTTCAATTTGAACAAAAAGCTCATCCTTAAAAGTTGCAACATTTATTCAAAAGACAAACATGTATAGAATCTTTCCGATCCTTTGCGACCTAACTTTTTCCAAATAAAAGCAGGAAGATACTAAAAAACCTACAATCAGAAATACCCCAACACTATGTTTGTGAGTTTACAAAGAAAAGAAAGAAAGAGAACTTTAAATTAATGACAGCGAAGAAAAAAGAAAAAAAGATAGTAAATTTCTTTCCTGGTATTTGTAAGATTTGAAAGGAAAATTTAACTTAAAATACTACATTATTATTTTACCCTCATAAAATTACTTTTGATAAATCCTTATAAGGACATATTTGGTACTTTGAAATGTCATCAAGACTTTGACCAATTTCCTTCCAAATCTACCCAACTTTGCGAAGAAACTTTTTGGGATGAAATCTGCTTCAAATTTCCATCCTCTTCACTTTTCTGTCCTTAAAAAACTCACAAAACAAGGAGTATTAGTTTTCCCCCAAATTTCTTTCCTCATTTTCTCTCTCCTTTATAAAACTCACAACAGTGTTACGTACAATGAGTAATACAAGGATGACAAATCAATAAACTAGCGTCTAAGGAAAATTACCAAAAAAATTATCTACAATAATTCTTTTCTTCGTAACAAAGGCCCAGTTAGTGCGTCAGATTTAAAATTGCCATTGGGAGTTAAGGAACAACCACAATGCATAAACTTGGTGACTCATCACTCATGCAGTCATGCCAACAATACTAGATTATTTAGCAATTAATGTATGTCCAATTGCTGGCACTTACAACATCATTCCTACTTTAATCAATTTCACTATTATACAGCAATACCGCAAGTGAAACTTTGAAAATGCCACCCAAATTATAACTTTGAACATTTTACTTGTGTCCAGTTACTTGTCAAAAAAAACTATTTAAATCTCATTGTAGTTCTTTTGTTTTGAATTCGATTTGGCTTGTTCTGTTCTGTTGTATCAAGAGTTAATCAAATTATAGGAGTGTACAATATTAGAATTCATGTTGTGAGTGAGAACTACTAGATATAGGTTAAAAAAACAAACCCACATGAAAGCGCGAACGAAGGACTTGCCCTTGCCATCACCGGAAGCAACAATCCGCATCCCATCCGGGGACCACTGAAGATCATCGATCCGACCAGTCAAAACCCGAAACTCAACCTTCAAAACATGGTCATTGTGGGTCCCCCAGATCCTCACGGTCCCCGATACATCCGCCGATGCGATCCATTCGCCGTTGGGCGAGAAACGGGCCACGGTGGTCTGATAAGCGTGATCGGCATACACCGACACATCGAGCGGCCGGTCAAGGTACCGAATGATCACCGATCGGCCGTTACAGTACAGAATGGCGTTCGATTTGGCGTCGCCAGAGATTAGAATCCCTCGGCCTCGTTCCGTAGAGGGTATGCAGGCGTAAGTCTCTGCAAGCTTAGCCATTTTTCACTGGTTTTCTCTCTCTCTAAAAATTGGGTTTGTGCATTATTTTGGGAAATGGAGGTTTGTTTATTGGAGGAGGATTTGATAATGGTGAAAAGTGAGATTCTGAAGAGAGAAGTTTGGAATGTGGAGAATGTTGAGAGTTCAGAGCGTCTTCTTTCTCTCTCTCTCTTCGTGCGTGCACCGAGGGCGCTCAGACACATGTTTACTTGTCAAAATTTCGGATAAATGACACTATGATCCTCCAACTTTGCAATTGTTTCCGCTAGTATTATTTTGAAAAGGGATATTTTTTAAACGAGTGAGCCGTATTATGTATTGTGACAAATTTGTGTCAAATTACAATTACAAAATATATCAAAACATGAATTGAATAAAATTATAAGAGTCTCGCTTATTACGCATCTCTCCAAAAAGGAAGTTATCACTAATACTTATTCACGTAAGTAAATTCGCAGTATATATTATTTTTCTTTTCAAACCACTAATATTATTTTAAAAACTGATATTTTCATGTAGGAATATTATATATTCATGTAGTTCTCCTCATATACACGGTGAATGAATATCTTTATCTAGAAAGAATCATGTAAGAGTATAATTTCATGTGAAAATATTAAGTTTCATGTTATTTTCACATGTTTTTGAGTATCATAACATAACAAAATGTAGGTCATTACTTTTACTTCTACTTCCTTCGATCCAAAATTAGATGTGAATTTTTCTATCATGTCAATTCAAAATAAGAAATATAATTTTATCTTTTAAGCTATAAAGAGAGATGAAATTATTCATATTTTCTTTACTTTTATCATTGAGTTTTATAATGTCACTACTACAAAATAATACTCTCTCGGTTCCATATTAAGTGTCGTTTTAGCTTCATGCACATGAATTAAGAAAGTCATTTAATACTATCATTTATTAATTAAAATTTGCATGAAATTCCATTACTACCCCTTTATGGGAAGTTGAAAACTATTAATACAAGGGAGAAAATTTCTTGGGACAATGAGAGAAGTTAGGGGTGATATTGGAAAGTAAATAATTTATTCTCCTAGAAAGTTGTAAACGACAGATAAATTGGAACAAATTTTTTCTTCTAAAAAGTCACTTATTATGGAATGGAGGTAGTATTAAGAATATATTTAAAAATAAAATTTTCATAAAAAGTTACCGTATGAATACACACATATATTCCATCAAATTTCATCCTACCTTAATAATTATTTTTCTTATTTAAATATAGCATTAATTGTTCAAGATAAGGTCAGAAAGACAATTTGGTCTTTGTGTCTTTGGATCATTAATCTAATTTTCCCTGTATAAATTTGAATGATTAAAAAAAAAATTACCGGTTCGAGGAGAGATTCTATTAAAGTAGTCATTCATAAATCTTCATGAATTTGGAGGGAATGTGATTGAAAGAATCTCCCTCTTCCCTCATGAAATTAGTTTTATTTATTTAAAGAGTATTTTGAATAATGTTCCATGACAAGTGAGCAAATAAACTAGTGTTACCACAAAATTCACCCCTTCATGGTTTGCCAAAAAAACACAAGACAAGGCATATCCTAACAAGAACCCAATTCAGAGATCAGAAAATGTGCCTCATCTAAGACTAAATAATATAGTACATGAGGATACTCTAAATATTTACATGGCAGCTTTAATAGGTGGTGGTACCCAAAAAAAAAATGCTTTAATAGAAGGAGATGCTGTAAAAGAGTTTCCGACGATGCTGCCTCTCGAAAGTGGTGATAATGTCATCGATTGTATCCTCCCAATTTTCAGTTGCTTCAAGCTGGCAAGATTGTGCATTATGGTAAATCAGTTACATGACAAATTGAAAATTTAAAAAGTTTTAGGGCACGGGGAGACGTACCTCTTGGCACAAAAGTAGAGTAAGCCGGGCTCCTGTTGCTGCCTCCTCGTGATTATCTTTGACCTCTAAGTTGATCACTAGCACAGGTTTCATGAGCACGTGATCCCGGTTGTGGAGATCTGCACATTGTTATGCAATAATTGGAAACATAGTGCGAAAAAATCAAACTCAATAAAAAGGAACAAAATGAATCATCTGCAAGAAGTAAAGTTGCAAAAACCAGTGCACCTACTCACAGTTCATGATATCTGTAAATGGTGTTAGAAATCAGGCCTGAAACTTAAGGTCAAACCCCAAGTTAAACGTTCAAACCAGTACAATGTGGGATTATAATCATATTATATCACGACTTTTAGGATTGAAATTGTTAGACCCAGACTCAAGTGTGATTTTGCCCCAAGTGTTACAGAAGAAATTTATAGGTGTTGTGGATATTCAATGTTCAGCCCAAAACAAAATCTAGAAGAGCACATATTCAATGTTCAGCCCAATCTCATCAAGAGTTCCAATAGTTTTCGCCATGCAAGGCTTCATAATTGGCATAAATCACATAGACCTGCCATACCTATCAACCTCAATGGCTCAAAGGAAGTTACCTAAGCTATCTAACAAGAAAATTACTCAAATTATACATATAAATTAATGTTATCTAGATCATGGTTCGATGCAATACGTGGAACGTAATTGGGAATGAAAATTGTCATTTTTCATGGTACGGAGTACAGTAGTAGTAGGTTTTTCCGATTGCTTAATTGGTACAAAATACGTTTATTCAGAACGTGGTACACTAAGAATATATAGTTTAAATAGTTGAGTTATTTCTAAGCGTAGTATCACAACAAGAGCTTTTTCAACGAGATTACACCATTTCGTCACTTACTTGACACCCACAAGACGTTTATTTGACTACATTAGTTGGTATTCCCTAGAGTCTTCTTTTATATATATGAGAGTTTTTAATAGTGTGTTCTAAATTACTCATGTGATTATTATATTTTGTAAATATTTTTGATATTTTAGAAGATGATTCTAAATAGACGATCCTAGCCTTCCATTGGATGATTCTAATAGTGTGTTCTAGATTTGATCTTAGCCATTGGTTGTATGGTCGTAGGGCTATATAAAGGATTTTTCTCATTTATAAATCATCAAGCAAAAGTTGTAATTATGTTAGTGCACTAAAATTTTAAGTAAATAGGGAGAAATTTTTTTGAATCGCCACATTTAATGTTTCGAAATGAAAGTGTAACATGTTTTGGAACGTTCATATTAAAACGCAATTTGCTACCATGTTATCATTTTCTTTAACCATGATCTAAATAACAATGTACGAAAATATATAGTATATATAGTACAATGTTGCAGAATATTAAGAAAGTGCACGACACATGTTTGAACAAGTCCACAAAGTATCAATGTCCAAGCATGGTCGATTATTAGTGCTTCTTAGAGTTTGAACGCTTCTAATTATTTTTCATAAGCAAGTTTGAATGATCATAATTTAGACAGACATAGTTCCAAGTTATCCTCAACTGCTCAAATAAATTTTAAGAATACTAAAAAGCAAACATGATGTAGTAGCATTAGAGAATAGGATCTTATAGCCAAACAGCTAATCAAAATCACTCACAATTAGATTTTGATATGAGCTCACAAAACCTTATATGGGCTACTAACTAATCTATTGTGAGGATCAGTCATGATCCTGGACTTTATGTTGAACCAAAACAGTAAGCTCAACAAACAATTGATATTAGTTGATAGTTTTAGAGAATATACGGTACAAATGGTGGAAGAATAAATAGACAAAACTTTGGGGAAAGATAAAAAGAGTTTGAGAAAGATATATAGAAAGAATTGAAAGAAAAAAAAAAGGATAAAGAGAATGGCCAAGCCAATTCACATTCAAGTTGAGGAGGAGGGTCTACAGGTGAGGAAAAACAATTAAGAAGGGATGAGCTGTTTGATTATTGACGAGGAATGTTGAGACAAAAGTTGAGCGCTTCGTGGTTGAAGTGGAGGGGATGCTAATACAAGATTTTTTATAGAATGGTGAATGCGAATTTTATTGGTGACAAGTGGTGGGGGAGGGTGTTGTTTGTGATGGTATTGTGCAATTTTATTAGAGGTTGTTTGAGGAGGAAGAGGACTTTCGGCCAGCTCTGGATGGTGTGCAGTTTAATACAGTCTCATCGGAGGTTAGGGATTGAATTTGAGACCTTCACAAAGGAGTAGGTTCAAGAGGTGGTCGCAGATTGTGATGGTTACAAAGATCTTTGAGGCCCGGTTCCCCTATTTATTTTCATTAGCAGTGGATCCAAAGCGAGGATTTTATTATTATGTTTCATTTGATGATGATTAGATGTCTTGGCAACAGACTTTCAGGAGACATACAATGACACAGGTGTTGATAATAAGATTTAACAGAAAATTGTCTAGTAGTATAAGCTTCCGAACACACCGAGTCTACAAAAGTACTAATCTGTCCAAAACCCTCCAGCATCAATAAAAAGTATTTGGAAAGTGGGTGTTTCGTAGGAAGTTGCATCCTTTACATGGACAACAGTGCTTAGGACCACAAGATTTTAATTTAGGATTCATTGTGGAAGGGAAGTTAGGGAAATGCTAGAGGTCTAAAAATTTTAGGTCTCAAATGTGTCACAAATTCATATTTCATAGTCATCATTATATTGGTTGGTCAAGATCATGGTGGGTCCTTAACAATAATTGCATACCAATGTGATGATTACATGTGGATTTGAGACATATGAGACTCCAAATTTAGCATTATCCATAAGTTTATGGTAAATCGATTTTCTTTGTGGTGCCGAGAATGGGAGTCAGCTGATCACCTACTTTTTCATTGTGCTTCTCTCGGGCAATTATGGACAACAATTTTTTCTTTTTGGAGGATAGTGTGGGTGCTCCTTGAATCGGTGATCCAACTTTCGAGTGCTTGAAGGGGGTTCAAATGCCAAGTATGATCATGCTTAGTGGGATATGAAGCCTCTTTGTCTGTGGTGGGCGCTTTGAACAGAACAAAATGGTAGATGTTTTGAGGAGAAGGAGCGGACACTTGCACATATTAAATACTTGTTCTTGAGTCCTCTGCTTTCTTTTTTTGTAGAATGCGGTTTATCCAGGGTCAAATTTTGTTTTTGCTGATATTTTGTCAAAATTTAATATTGGCATAATATTTGATTGTATGAATTAGTTTGAAAGGGTCGTTCTACAATTTTATATATTTGCTTGTAATCTTGTAAATGGTGGCACAACCCTTTGGTGCCTATATGAATAAATTTATTACTTATCCAAAAAAAAGTTATATCATTCATCTCAAACATGCCTTCTATTTATAGAATTCTTATCCGAAGATACTTTGCAATCTTGCACCATGTGGTGACTACTACCCATGTGCTAGTTAATCCTAAAAAGCTCAAACTACTTCCTAAGTCCCTAAATTATACTCCCTTCATTCCACAAAAAGAGTTTCATTTACAAAATTTACAAATATTAAGGATGTTATTATTTCATTTTTACCCCTAAACTTATAAGTTGTTAATTTACTAGTGGTTGCATGATAATGAAATTATAATTACAAATTTTAGAACACTGCATCATTTTTTATATTTATTTTTCTAAATGAACGTTGTGTCATTTTATACCACTTTTTAAAAATTGAAAATTTTGTAGAACAATTTTTTTTGGCAAATGGGACTCTTTTTGTGACAAAGGGAGTATTTATTTCTATAGTTGGCCCTTGGCCTTACAATTAATTACCTACATCAGACTAGAAGTTCAATCAGACCTGCATGAGAAGAAGCGGGTGGTAAACAAACTTCAGCAAGAGTGAAGTAAACAGAAGGATAAAATCTAAAGGTTAGAATTCACACAAATGACATACATTTCTCCAGAACAGATTTGAGACTATTAGAGCCAAGATACTATGTAGCTCTAAGCTACTTTAACTTTCTCTATCTCATAATTACTCATAGCACTAGTCTAATTTTAAATTATGTCAGAGCATATTCATCGCTCAAGCTCTTCCATACCATGTCTTAGTTTATAATCCATGCTAGTTACATTACACATCCTTTCTCCTATGGATTAAATACGCATCTTGTCCTTTAGGGTTTGATGGCTAATTGGTCACTAAATTTGAATTCAAAATAGGCAAATAGTATAAAATAAAAACAAAAATAACAATAACAACAACAACAACAACAATAATAATAATAATAATAAACAATATGCTTTAAAGACCTTACTAGCAGCATCCAAATAAAAGGTAGACTAATAAATCATACCAACATATGATTGTGATAGAAAAGACATATTATGAGTATACCAACCTTCCATAACCATATCGAAAACCTTTTCTTCAAATGTAAACACAACATCAAACACACCATCAGATGCATTGTCTTGCCAGCGTTGAGGTGCAGATTTGACAGCCAAATTCCTCTTAAGCATTGGCAATATGCCATTACGCTTGTACCTTTGCTTTTGTTAAGACTAACATATTATTAAAAATCATTATCAATACACACACAACATATACCTCCTCAACAACACAGAGATAGTAACTTAAAAGCATCAAATTTGCATTCCATACAGTTCTGTAAAACTGGAATTGAAACACAAAAAAGGAATTCCAATAATTTACTATGGACTCCTCACTTTGCCAGAACTATCTGTATGTGACACTTGACACTGGGACAATGGGCGTTGGACAGTTCATTTTAGATTAAAATTTTGACAAAATTAAGCAGTACCTGTGTCGTACTTTCCAAAGTACCTGTACTCCATCCAAGTCCATGTAACTCAGCAAACTAGTTACAACTCACAAATTCTAACCAGTTTATCCATAATATAAATTAACTAAACCAGGTAGCATTAGGTTGTCCCTATAAATACAATCATATCAACTATAAAATCTCAACAATCCACCTGAGATTACCTATTAGACAATTATTTTGACTTTACATAGAGGTAGATGAATTATGTGATCAAAAGAATCCATAAATCTTCAAAAAAATTAAGAAAAAAAGACTTTCTAATTGATAAAATACTAAAGTTCTACATTAGAGTATATCAAATTCACAAAAAAAAAATGAAGATAACAGAAAACCATCAAATTAACTTCGTAATCAATTGTTTGCCAAATGCCCAAATTTAGCATTAGTCAACTGAAAAAAGAGGATACAATTCAGGATCTTTACGCCTCAAATCCTCAAACATGTGCTTGTAAGGAGTACCAAACTCGTAGACATTGGGTTCTCTAAGAGAAGGACCAGGAAGCTTAACGTGTTGTCCCGTTCCATACGATGACACGTCGAAGCCCTCTCTCTTGAGGATGCAGTGAGCCTCCATGCTCCGGTTCTGATTGGATGAGCAAACCATCGCGTATCGGAATTTCATCGCCTTGTGTATGTGATTGTCCTTTAAGGATTTTTAGGGTTAGGGTTTCACTTCCGGCAGCAGGTTCTTTTTCTGCCGTTGCAGAGCCGGAGCAAGAACGCAACGGGCAAGAGAATAAAATTTTAAAATTATCTTGCGAGGACTGAGGGGCCTGTTGGGGCAGTAAAAATAACTAAAACCGACTTTTACTACTACTGGCATTATTTGAATTAATTAGTAAAGTTAGTTATTTTATTTAAGTTAATTTATAAAATTAATTATTTTATGTGTAGTGTGATAATGTACAGTGATTTAATTATATTATTTTATACAAAAAATATAATTAAACTGTTTTAAATATAGTTAAATACATAAAAAATATTAAAATTTTATAAATACACGTCAATATTTCGGACAAAGTTATAGCTGAAAAGTCACTTTTGTTGACTAAAATGTATATGAGATTTCTTATAAATTTTGAAATTTAAAATTAATTTTGTAAATTGAGTTATACTTCGAAGTATAAAAGTAAATGTATTTGACTAATTGATCCTTTGATTTTATTTGTGAGTTTCTAATATACGCACAAGAAAACAGAATGATTAGTCAACTTGGTATTTTTTGTCATTTTTTTTGTTTGGATTAATTTGAATTAAATACTAAATAACATAAATTAATCTTATATAATTTCTTTTTCCTATTAACCATTTAAGAGAGTGTTATTTTTTTAAAGAAATTATTGGTGTCTAAATTTTTTAGAGCATTCAATTTGCATAAACTTGTTCCCCCACAAGAGCTGTTTATTGGGTAAATTCAACATAAACTTGTAGGACAAAGGGGCAAAAATACCCTTGTGGTTTACCCCGAAGTCCCACTTCCACCCTAAACCTTTTTTTTTTTTTCAAAAGTGCCTCTAACGTTACAAATTTTAGGTCAACTCTGCCCCTCCCGTTAACAGACTTGCCAGCTAGACAAACGTGTCTGACACGTGGACATATTTTGCTGACGAGACTGACACCTTGGGCAAATTTTTGTTACCCAAAAAATTCAGATCTATTTTCTCTCTCTAAACCCAGATTCTTTTTCTTCTCCTTCTTTTCTCTCTCTCCCATCTCCTTCCTCTGTTCTCTCTCTCCTCCGTCTTCATCATTTCTTGATTCCACCAAGTAGTTTCTGCTGTTTGAAGAAAAACCTGAAACCACACAATTCGATTACGAAACCGAATTCGCCTTTGATTTCAGTGGACATTTGTACAATGACCAAATTTCTCTCTCTGACGACGAGCTGTTCGACTGTGGCAAAATCAACCCATTAAAGCCACAGCCAAGCTTGCAAATACCAAAATTAGAGGTCGTGAATCTCCAAAATCAACACACGGTGAAGGAGAACGGGTTTATATTAAAAAAAATTTTGAATTTTGTGTTTTACCTGTTCTCCTTAATCGAATATTCCCCTGGAAGGTTATCAGTTTGCTTGATATTCATACATAAAATTCATCAATTTCATCTGGGTATTGCTAATTTGTCTTGAATTAATCTGGGTATTGTTTATTTTTGGGTGAAGCTTGATTGTTCGATCTGTTTCTTCGGGTTTTGATTAAAATATTGCATAATTAGTTATAAACTTCAATTGGGTATTAGTTATTTGGTGTTATATTTGTTTGTGATTCGTTTATTTGGATTATTGGACATTTATAGCTGGTTTATGGTTGAAGAATCTCAGGAGGGATTGATGAATTTGGTGGGGATTGATGGAAAATTTGTTTGATTTAAAGGGTTTTTGATTATTTGAGTGGTTAACTCTTTTGTGCATCTATTTATGTATATGGTTATTACCAAAGAGGAGGCTTGGCTTGTGAACATATCCTGCTTATTTCTGGATGTTCTCAGGCCATTGTTGTATTTCCTTTTTGAGCAGAAAGATTTGTCATTTTGTATTCCAAGAGAGAGATGGGATAAAGAGTTCTTCAAATTACAGAGTGGGCATCTAGGATCGGAGGAGAGAGAGAATAGTTTCCTAGTTCCTTTATTATCATCATTTTATTCAATGGTTTTAAAAATCAAACATTTAAGTGATGTAGTGGTCTGGTGTAATGTTGGTGGTGTAATCTAAGATCGGAGGAGAGAGAAAAAAGAGGAAGGAGATGGGAGAGAGAAAAGAGGGAGAAGAATGAGAAAAGAATAAGTTTTTTTTATTAAATATTATTTTTGCCACATGTCAGTCGCCATTAAGCCTCATTTGTCTAGCTGGCAAGTCTGTTAACGGGAGGGGCAGAGTTGACTTAAAATTTGTAACGTTAGAGGCACTTTTGAAAAAAAAAAAATTTAGGGTGGAAGTGGGACTTCGGGGTAAACCACAGGGGTTTTTTTGCACCTTTGCCCTAAACTTGTATGAATAAAGTTGACAAGATTTGATTATGCGATATTTTCCTTATGATGGAAGAGCACTTATTATTGAGGTAACTTTGAATTAATAGAATAAAAATCTTGATTATTCAATTAATTTTATTTTTATTCTTTAATTTTGTGACAAAATTAAAATTACTAAATTAGTTAAAATTCATTAATTACTGGCATCATGAAAACTCAATATTCAGCCAAAAATATGGACACAAAAGAACAAACGAAAAAAACAAGCAAGAAAAAGAAGGTAAATAGAGCAGCACTTTCCTAGATGACCAAGAAAGTATGGGCTAGTAGTTTCCTACTAGGCACTAGCCCCATGCTTATCACATATTATCTATTTTTAAGAAAAAAAGATAATTAGATCAATTTTAAACGGATCATCTTTTAGATAAATCTAAATTTTAATATATATTTTTCTTAGACTAACTAGAAATATAATGGTGTCAATCAATTTAAAATATTTTTTTTTAAAAAAAGTTCCAATTTGAAAAGTACAATATTTATATCTATATTATTAAAAGAGAGATTTTTGGTTTCTCATATTTTTTTTATAAAAAATTACCTTGATTTTTGTATTCCTGTTTTTTTGAATTCCATTCTTATTATTAAGACACTTCTCAATTTCTCTCATCCACTAAATTATGTATTTCTATATTTTAAATTTACACTGCCATGTAGTTAGTAATGAAAAATGAACATGAGACCTTAAAGGCACAGGATTTTCTCAATTTTAATTAGAGTTGATCAAATAATCAAAATCAGCTCCAAAATCGCATCAAAAATCGATCAAGCGGTTTGATTAAGCCGCAACAATGGTTTTGACATTTATGATGGCGTTAGAATAATTGAAAAACCGCATATACGATTTGCATACAATTTTTAGAAGCTCCCACACACTCAAGTCGCACCATACTGCTTTTAATATATATATATATATAAAAGTTATATAGACCAAAACGATTTTACAATTTTTTTTTCAAATACTAAACCATTTTACAAATATTTTTCCTATTATTTGTAAAATGGTTTTATATTTGAATTGTTTTTGCTATCCTATCCTCATGAAATTACATGGTAATATTCAATTTTTTTTTTCATTCAATATGCACCAATTTCATTCTTTTATGTAGTTATAATGGCAACTAATAATATTTGTTATTCTGATTGTGCATAAATACATACATTTAAATTTCATCGTGTCTATACTTTTGTTTATATCCTTTTTAGACCTTGTTGTAGACCTACTTCTTTGTCAATTAATTTTGGAATTGATACCGAATTAAATGAAATCTCACTACAAACATCAAGATCGCACTAATCACAAGCGGTGTTACGTACAGTTCTATAAGTGTACCGCATTCAAGGAGCTTTATGTACGATTTTGGCTTTCAACCGTACCAAATAGCACCATACCCCAGATTAATTTTAATCAATAGACTAAAATCTCGCTAATTAAAGTTAAAATTAAAATTAATAAAAAATAGAATATATATATATATATATTTAATTATAAAATAAATAAATTATATAAATAAAAATTGGTGTGTCCATTGGAAGTCCTCTGTATTTCGCCAAGCACACAGACGAATACCAAATCAACCAATTCAACCTCAATCCCTATTCTCTCTTCCTCCACGGTACCATCTTTCATATCTAATCAGACCTAATTCTTACTCTAATTTATTTCCTCTTACTTTGTTCTGCTCCATATAAGAAGGTAATTGAATAGATTAAATTAGTTAAATTGTTTTTTCAATTCCGTGTTGTTACAGTTTTAAGGTTTCTGACTTCTTTGCTGCGATTTTAGTGCTGCAAATGGAAACAGTCACTGCTCTTCGATCTTCTGTCGGAGCTGCTCCGTATGCATTTGCCAGATCCGGTATTTCGATATCAAGCAGACCTGATTTCGTTCGGCTCTGCACCAAATCTTGGATTAAGGTAATACTTTGCTTGATAATATGTAGTATTTGATTATTGTAGAGTTTATGGGGGTGAACTGTAAGTGCAGTGAAGATAAAACTTGGGTCTTTCCAATTTTTTTTGGATTTAAAGTAAAGAAATTGCGAGCCTAAATTATTTTTAAAAATTGGTTTTGAATTTGAATACTATTCATGTTTAAATTTGAATAATTTAGTATGCAAATGATTAAGCTAATTTGAACTTTAGGTATTTAACCTTGTTGGGTAAAAGTTGGATTAAGCTGGTTTGTATTTAACCTTGTTGGGTAAAGGTTGGATTAAGCTGGTTTTGAGCTTGAAGGGAGCATAATATGCTAGTTCTGGTTCAAAAGGTTGACTTGGTTCTTAGATTTTTCTATCCAGTTCAAAATTTATGTTTCTATTGTAAGGCTGATTGGGTGAAATATATCCACTAGTTCACCCAATGTACCCCCTTTTCTTGCATAAGACATATATACTTCCAGTTGACATGTTAAAACTATAGTCTTCAGGTTTTGTTGACCCAATACTTTAGTATTTTTTGAAACATTAAATGACAATCAAAACAAATCAGGGATAATGTTAAAACTATCCCTGATTTCTTCATGTTAAAACTATAGTCGTTGGGTTTTCTTTATGGTATTAACCCCCCCACCCCACCCAAAAAAAAAAAAAAAAAAAAAAAGGTTTAATAGAGGCTAAGTTTAGAAAAGTAAATTCTTAAACAGGGTGTCTTTCAAATGGGTACTCTCCATTGGATGAAGTTAAAAAAATGATGGTAGCTTAGAACGTGGGATACTTGGAATGACTTGTTCTAGTTGTTAGACGTGTCTGTCTTTCTGCTGTCGTTAATTTGTTATGCTAATTGTTTTGGAAGTCATGAGCTGAAATTGTTTAATATTTTCTGATTTGACTTGCAGCAGTACCCATTACAGTCTAGCTCAAAGTCGCTCCATCGGAGATTCTCTTTACGGAGCAGGAAATGCACTGCAATTAGAGCATCATCGTCTTCTGATTCATTGGGACCATCTGGTCCAATTGCTCCACTTCAGCTGGAGTCTCCAACTGGACAGTTTCTAACACAGATCATGATTAGTCATCCACATCTGGTCGCTGCAGCGGTTGAGCAGCAGCTTGAACAGCTTCAGACTGACCGTGATGCTCAAAAACAGAAAGAAGATTCTTCTGCTTCTGACACTGACCTAGTATTGTACAGGTGACTTCTTTATTACTTATCTAATAATCCCTCCGTTCATAATTATCTGTCATTTTAAGATAATGCATAGGAATTAAGAAATCTAATTAACGCTCTAACTAATGAGTTACAATTGGCCCAAAATACCAATAACACCCTTGTATATATTCTAGTCTATCAAGTCTTGAAAATAGGAGAGAGAATGAATGTGGACTATTTTATAATACTTGGAGTACTTTGAAAGAATAAGAAATTGTATTGAAGTTAGTCTTGAAAATAGGAAAGAAAAGTGGACTATTTTATTGGGGTAATTTGGAAAAGCAGTCATTAATTTCTCCTAGAAATCTACAAGTGTCAAATAAAAGGGAACAAAAAAATAGTGCTATAACGATTGATAATTAGGAATGGAGGGAGTACCGATTACACTTTGATATTGTTTCTACTCTATTTTTCTTACTGTCTTTTTATTTTTCTGATTCTGATCTGATTTGTGTTTAATTTAATGGTGAAGTTTAGGTTGCAAAACGATCAAGAAATCTGCATGTTTACTCCTACTTAAGCAAAAACCTTTCATGATTATCCCATCCGTTGCCATGATGAGAAATATGCATATAACATGTGTCATATTTATATATTTTTGCGGTTGTTGTTAAAGCAAGGACTCATATTAATAATTTTGATTTAGGCTGTAAATGTAATGGTGATCCATTGTTTTGTTCCTTGAAATCAACTTGTAATCCCAAGTCTCAACCAAAATAGTAATTTATTTATAGGCAATTTAAGGTGGTGTTTGTTTGTGTCTGAATGCCTCTTAATTCACCTGCCTCTGATTCGGTCAGAGGCAAATCTTGTTTGGTAATTTTTTTTTTGCCTCTTAATCGTTAAGACAGAAACTCAAATCTTAACTATTAAGAGCTGCCTCTTAATAGTTTATTTAAAATTTATGGACAAAAATAGCCTCAATAAATATTGTACTCCTTCAATTTCAAATTTTAAGATCATTCAAATAAATTTTTTAAATAACTCAGATGTTAAAATGGTAAAATAGTGTCATTAAGATGTTTTACACTTTTTAGTTATCAAATAGTTTTTGTAGATTCAGATGCTATTTCATTCAGATGATCTAATTTATTAAGATGTATTAACTATTCAGATCTTAATTACTCAGTTTTATCAAACACCACCTAAGTGCATTATTTTTTCCTTCCATTCATTCAATTTTTTTTATAGATGAAAAGAGTATTTGATATCAAATGTCTGGTGAAAATTGATTATTTGATGGGGTTCTGACTTTATCAGGAGAATTGCTGAGGTGAAGGCTAATGAAAGGAAAAAGGTTCTGGAAGAGATATTATATGCTTTGGTAGTGCAGAAGTTCATGGATGCCAATGTTTCTTTGATACCCACTATAGCTTCATCGTCTTCTGACTCGTCTGGAAAAGTTGACACATGGCCCCGCCAAGATGAGAAACTTGAGCGACTTCACTCTCCTGAAGCCTATGAGATGATCCAGAATCACTTGGCTTTCATTTTAGGAAACCGGTTGGGTGATTCTTCCTCTGTAGCTCAGATAAGCAAACTAAAGGTTGGCCAGGTTTATGCAGCATCGGTGATGTATGGATATTTCCTTAAGCGTGTTGACCAGAGGTTTCAGCTAGAAAAGGCAATGAAAATCCTGCCACATGGCAACCCTGATGAAGAGAGTAACATTGAGCAAGTTGTTGGCGAGGAGACAAGACCCAATGCCAATAATGTTAACAATTCTTTCATGAATGCACAACAGCAGCCTGAAGTCTCGTGGTCTTCTGGCATGGGCCCTGGGGGTTTTGGTCAGGGATTAAAATCGTCACGATTGAAGACCTATGTGATGTCCTTTGATGCTGAGACACTTCAAAGATATGCAACCATGAGATCCAAAGAGGCTATTAGCATTATTGAGAAACATGCTGAAGCTTTGTTTGGTAGACCTGAGATTGTTATCACTCCTCATGGAACCGTTGATTCCTCCAAAGACGAAAATATTAAGATTAGCTTTGCTGGTCTGAGACGACTTGTTCTGGAGGCTGTAACTTTTGGTTCTTTTCTTTGGGACGTTGAGAGCCATGTCGATTCAAGGTACCATTTTGTTACAAGCTAAGAGCTTTGTCATCCTCCATAAATTGGTAGCTGAGACACAATTGACAATCCAAAGATGGAGCATAGTTTTGACGTTAGAGGTACCAAGCCATCTCACAGTAATTGACCTGTATATAATTTCTGGTTTGTTGTAGATGTAATACTTTAACACAGTTGAATTTGGTATTTGCCTATTTAGATAAATGGTTTGTCTGCATTAAGATTAACTACGGAAAGACATCTTGGTACTGACAATTAAGCATTGTAATTGTAGAAAGTTGGTGCTTGCTTTCTTTGTAAGACAAGAATTTGATGGGAGTTTCTTTCCCTTTCTTTTTCTTCTTTTTAATCGTTCTTTGATTCTTCTTCCGACAAATGGGTGATTTTTTTCCCCTTGGGGTAGAATTATAGTATATAGTCTATATCAAAGCAAACAATGAGTCTACTTTTACAAGCCCTTTTTTGGCAAGTCTACGTGCTTTCTTAACATAAGTCCTAGTAACCTTGCGCATCAAAATAGAGGTACACAGAAAAACTATATCAATGAGATGTTTAATAGGAAATTTGCAGCTTGGTATTGTAGAAGCAAGACCAACTGGTGTGAATCAGTGAGCTGTTGGATTATTTATCTATCACTTAGCTACAACCCATTTGAGAGCTTGATACAGCCATAGCTTCCCTATGGAGAGAGGAGAGAAATAGAATCCAACTGTTGGAAATCCTAACCCAAAATGTGTGGCACCTACTATATGCATACCATACCAAGCAAAATCTGCATAAAAATTAGAAGGATGCCAGCTCCCATCTACTTGTGAAGTAGGCAAAGAGGTCACCAGCTTCAGTACAAGGATGAGAACCAACATCACTTGACTTACTAATGTTAATTTAAGCTTCAAGTTTAATTTGATTAATAAGAAATAATATTTGGTTGAATATATTTTAAATGAGTAGTTTCAAGCTATAAATTTCATATATATGATTAAGAATCAATATTTTTTTTTTAGTTTTGTTATATCTTTTACAGACTTGATTGAAAATAAGTATGAACTGGTGAGCTTATTTGAGCCGAGTTTGAACTTTGAAAATGTTTATTATAAACTCAAACAGATCAAGTTCAAATTATAACCCGATAATTTCAAATTGGGTCGAGTTTGAACAATCTTAATCGACTTTTGACAGGCCTCTTGTAAACCTAGTTGGTCACTTGTGCCAATTTCTCTTGTAAACCTAGTCGGTCACTTGTGTCAATTTGCTCATTTGTCAAATAAGTTGACTATCTTATCTCTCATCTTGAGGAAGTTGGATTTGAAATGATCACACCATTTTATCAAGTAGAGAGATATAGTCAACCACAAATTGCAGTGAACCGCGTTTAAGTACCTAGCTTGACCTAATCAATCCCACAAAGTCAACTTCCCTTCTCTACCTAACTACTTTATATAGGGATATTAATTTAATGCAATTCATTTTGTAACAAATTATAAAAATAAATTTCATTTTATACAAAAGAGAGTTACATTTTAAATAACTTTTTGTTTTTATTATATAAATTGCAATTTATTTTTATATACCGTTTAGATAGATTGCCTATTTTAAAATGTCTACGATCAAAATCCTTTATATAATCCTTTCCTTCCTCCAAGTCCTCATCTCTTTCTTCCAAAATCTAGAGAGAGTAACAAAGAGATGGGGAAACTAGATCATGATCCAAACATCCAACATTTCAGCCACCCTCATCCACTAGAACTAAACGACTACAACAATAACCAAATCACCCCACTATTATGTTCAGCATGTAAATATCCTCCATATGAATACATGTACTCATGCAGCCCATGCAACTTCACCCTCCACTTATCATGCACAAAATTCCCACAAATAATCACCCACCCTTCCCACCCCCCTCACCCCCTCTCTCTCCTCCCCATCTCAGCCTACCCCGGCGGCATATTCAACTGCGACGCCTGCAACCGCCGTGGCAACGGCTTCAGCTATCATTGCCACCTCTGTGATTTTGACCTTCACGTTGGTTGTGCTTCTAAGCCGCTGTTGGTCACCCATCAAGCTCACCCTCACCCTATTAGCCTCGCCTTTACTAATCCGTACCATAGAAAGGGATTCTCTTGCGATATTTGTCGTAAAATCGGGTCTAAACAGTGGTTATACCGGTGTGGTGCGTGTGAGTTTGACGCTCATTTGGAATGTGCCACTGGTATGCCGCTGCCACCTAAACCGGTGGCTCAACCGCCACCGCCACTACAGCACCATCATTCATTTCCTGGTGCAGCCGATGGTGGGAATGCACCGGTGGGCGGTGGTTTGATGAATGTGGTACTTCAGGGATTTGTGGAAGGGGCTGCGCAGCAGGTTGGGCAGAATTTGGTGCAAAGTTTCATCGGCGGTGGCAGCGTTGGTGGCGGTGGAAATGGGGATGCGTCTTCGGCATCTTTTAATGTGGACGATGTTGGAACATCATTTACTGGGACTGAAGATTTATCTGAGAATCAAGATTATTGAATTTAAGGTTTTGTTGCATTTATTATAGCTAGATAATATTGGAATATTATATGAAAGTATAGATAATATTAAATTGAGGTTGAAAATGGCTTATGGCCTTGGTGAGCCTTTAATTATGTACCCTACCAATGGGAGGGACTAAAGTGTTTTGAGCATGTTTCCTAAAATTGAAAATTAAGGTAAAAGAAAATTAAAGTATTTGTTGAGATATTTCAGACGAATCTCACATAAGAAAATTAGAGTGTAAATGAATTAATAAGTATGTTAAAGTCTCAATTTAAAAAAATTAATTTTTTGGATAAGTATGTGATTCAACATGTTTGTTAGGTTAGTATACACTGGTGTGCACTGCATTGATGATAAATTGATATGGGATATATGGATCGTGTAATTTTGCTACAATATTAAAATAGTAGAGGCGAGAATTTAAAGAAATTGATATTTTTATATATTTTTTTTGATATTTTCACATGTTTCTCTCTAACAGACTATATATATATATATATATATATATATATTTGTCAGAACCCGTACTTCGTTTCTTGATTGTGGTTCTATCCCCTATATCAGTTATGTAATATTTCGTCATTTGAAAAACTGTGTTTTTGAGACTTTATTCATTTGCATCTTTTTCGTATATTTTCATTCACATTCGCAAGTATTTAGATCGTTGGTATCTTGTGACAGTTAAGTATGTTCGTATTTGAAATAATTCGACGATATATGGAGATGGTCATGTAAACTTTGTGATTTGACCCCCTTTTGGCTTACATTTTGTAGTTTGATCCTTAGGGTATACTTGAGATAATCACCTGTGTGGGAGTACCACAAGCATGTCCTCTTGACATCGGGGCATGACACATTCCGTGACAGTGTAATCAGTCCACGACGTATCCTTTAAAATTTTTTAATATTTTGTAGATGGATGTTTTGAGCCTATTTTGACATTCATTCTTATAAATAAAGATTATGTTAATATGTAGTTCTTTATATTTAAATTGACGTTTATGACAATTGATATTTAATCTATTTAAAAATATTTTAAAGTTTATTATAAGATTATATTTATTATACTTTGCGCGTGACATTCATTTTCATTTGAGAAAAGGGGTGTCAGAGAGTTGGTAATAAACCAAATTTACAGGAAGAATTTAAGGCTACATAGATAGCATCTTTTCCTAGTGGAAAGAGTAGCTTTAGAAATTAGGCTTGTTAAAAAAAAATAAAAAATAAAAAGCTTTAGAAATTTGGACAATTGCTTGCTGTTAGGCACTTTGGGAGAGTTCTGACCTTTGTATCATGTTCATCTGAATTTCCTTGGAGCTGCAAAACTGTGCTTATCCCATTAATTTCTACCGAGAAATTAAAGGTCTTTATCAACTTTTTCCATAATCTCTCGACTCCACTAAGACCAGAAATTGCATGTTACAGTTTTTCAAGACGGAATTTATGACTATGTTCGGAACTCTGGAAAATTTAGATAATAAAAAGAAAAAGGAAAAAAGAAATGAAATTTAAATTTTATTGATTTTTGTAACCATATATAACATTATAGGTTAACATCGTTATTGATCTTGTTATTTTTAGTAGTATAAATTAATAGATATTCTTTTATTTAAGATATTTTTTTTTATATTTTTATATTTTTTCCTTAGTTTTTCTCCGCGTTTCCTAGTTCGAAAGATAACCCCTTATTAGGTGCCAATATTTCAAACCATACTTTCAGAGTGCAATTTCATATTCAATAATATTTTGGTGACAAAATAATTGGATAAAAAAAAGAATACAAAATGATGTGTATAATAGTGATTGATTATAACCATTAGACCCACCCATGTATACTGAAACCTTCACTATTTATAATCTGATATATCATTTTGTATTCATTTTTTTGTAGATATCTATTGTTACCTTAGCATTATTTTTTCATATTAGTCGAAAATTAATTTTACTTCATTTAAACCACTCAAGATCTATACATTATATTTTCTTGACTTATTCCCCACCAAAGTAATCAAGATAATAATACTCCAGTATCATTAAAAAAAAAGTACCGAGTCCTGTTATGTATTGCAATAAATTTGCGCCGAATTACAATCGCAAAATTTATCAATACATGAAATTGGTAGGAATTATAGAAGAACCCTACTTATTACACATCTCTCTAAAAAAAATTACCACTAAGATTTAAATGACAATCGAAAAATCGACATCAACAGTTGCAATATATATTATTTTCCAAAAGTACCCCAAAGCTTTTTATTGTAGAAAAGAAAATGTTGTGAAGTGTTCTACACTTCTGCGCATGTCAAACATAGTTAAATATTTAATTGTTAATTTATTCGAAATACTATCTTTATTAATTATTTTGAATTTCACAATCTTTTCTACTTTTGTGCACATATATATTATATGGCTATTGCATAATGCTTGTGGGATCGGGCTGAGTTGTTCCACTTAGCAACTAATTAACTAAACAACATGTGATGGCGTGAAATAGTCCAATTCAGACTTGAAATATTTTTTCGGCTGGATACGTTTTAAAAGTGGCATAATTCTTAGGGACAATTACATTTATTAGTACATTTTTATTAAAAATTACAATAAAAGTGCATACATAAAATATTTACAAAATATGTGGATATACAATATTTTATTTACAAAATTAGTGCATTCTTATCCCTTTAATTTAGTTAAGTGTTTGAATATATTGCAATTCAGCACTTTCTCTCTCCTTCCTTCTATCCCCCTCCGCCCCTTTACAACCATCCATAACTGGCAGCAAAATCTCTCTCCAGATTTCGTGGCACCACATCAATTTTCTCTCTCTTCCATCACAACAACTTTCTCTCTCCTCCATTGATTGTATGTATGTATATCTCCGAAAACATGTAAACATCATCAACATTACATACAATGCAAGATACATCAACAGTATTCTTCTGCGGTACATACAAGATGAAGACATCTACAGTAGTAAACATGTTAAATTGGTGTGAGTTTTGGAAGGATGTGGCTGATCAATGTCCACGGCAAAAATTAAAAGGGATATTTGATATTTTTACTGGGTAAAATAAATTTCTTCTGATCACAATGATAAGTTTACGATTCTTGTTAGTTACCCTTTCTTCTTCTTTTCTTTCTATTCTTACTATTGTCGAAACAAAGAATGAAAGCTACTGCACCACTGTTACTACCAATGGATTTTCTTTATCTTGTTTAATTTGAAGGGGGACACAAGATAAAGAAACAGAATTAAGTGACATTTTATTTTGTTAAACAATTCTTTTCTACTTTTTTTTTCCTTTATTATTGGTTACTAATTAATTATAAAAAATCTACTATAGATTTCATAATGCAGTTGGTAGCCAAATATTAACACAAAGGTAATCAACTCAATTTTATTGGGTTACCAATTAATTATAAAAAATATATTATAGAATTTTTCTTTAATAATGCAGTTGATAGCCAAACTTTAACACAAAGGTAACCAATTCAGTTTTATTGGGTTACCAATTAATTATAAAAAATATATTATATATTTTTTTTTCATAGTGTAGTTGGTAGCCAAATTTTTATACAAAGATAACCAATTCAATTTTTGTGGGTTACCAATTAATTATTAAAAAATCTTTTATAGTTTTTTTTCATAGTGCAGTAGGTAGCCAAATCTTCATACAAATGTAACCAATTCAGTTTTATAGGGTTACCAATTAATTATAAAAAATCTATTATAGAATTTATTTTTTCATATTGTAGTTAGTAGCCAAACTTTCATACAAAGGTAACCAATTAAGTTTTATTGGGTTACCAATTAATTTAAAAAAAATCTATTATAGATTTTTTTTTCACAATGCAGTTGATAGCCAAACCTTAACACAAAGGTAACCAATTCGGTTTTATTAGGTTACCAATTAATTATAAAAAAATCTATTATAGAATTTTTTTTAATAATGTAGTTGGTAGCCAAACCTTAACACAAGGTAACCAATTCAGTTTTATTGAGTTACCAATTAATTATAAAAAATCTATTATACAATTTTTTTTTCATAGTGCAGTTGGTAGTTAAACATTTATACAAAGTTAACCAATTGAGTTTTTGTGGGTTACCAATTAATTATTAAAAAATCTATTATAATTTTTTTTCATAATGCAGTAGATAGCCAAACCTTTATATAAAAGTAACCTATTCAGTTTTATTGTGTTACCAATTAAAAGCCAAATTTTAGTTCCTAGAGTTTAAGTCAGTGGAGTTCTTATTCTCATATGATCCAAATACTTTGCGATTTTAAATTTTTTTCTTTAGAACCAAACAAGAAAACAAAACTAGGTACCTTTGCGTGTGCGCTTGAGAAGCTCACTACCTCTGGCTAGTAATTCTCGACTGCAAATACCAAGGAAATTCTCTTCAGGAACAAGCTCACCACTGTAACTACCATTACTCCCACCATTTCCGCCAACATTCATTCCCTTCTCCACAGGAATTACTGCCGCTATATTCCAGACATCCTTCAATGCTCTTGCCTTCAATGTGGCCACACCATGCAGAGCTACATGTCCACAAAAACACAAAGCATTCTATCAGGCATAAAATTGAACCAACCCCAGGGGATTTTTGTCAATTCAACATAAACAACTGATACCAATCACACTGACACTAGTCTTACGGTCCACAGTAATATAATTACATTATAAATATATAATGACTCATTTTTCTCCAACAAAGTAAAACTTCTAAAGTAGAAAAAAAAACAAGTAAAACTTCTAAAAACACAGCAACAACAACAATAGCTAGCAATATCACCATATATAGCATTATAGCAGCATAAGAAATTACATAATTGTCACAAAACTTCATTAATTTACATACCAGTAGCAGCAGCTGCTGTTAATGTCATAATATCGCCAGCTGACCGAACATTAACTGCTGAACTAACAACTGAGGCCAGATGATCCCGCTCTGCACCCATTAACTCAGCTGCTTCAACGCATTGGGCTGCAACCTCAAACTCTCAGCCTTCCGCGACGGGGCCACCGCCACCACGTGGGTCCTCTCTGCATGATTTTACTAGACTCGTCTATTTTGTTTTTCCTTCTTTCGATTTGAATTTTGAATTATGGATTTGTTTTTGTTGTTAGATCCCAAAGATTTGAATTTCTCCTTGTTACACTCTTTTTGTAATTAATTTCTCCTTGTTGCACTCTTTTTGTAATTATTTTGTTTGTGCACTAATATTGTAATTTTTTACTAATTGTTGTATATTACTGTAAAGAACCCTAATTCTTAATACAGGAAGAGTTATTATGAGACTTATGATATATCAAATTAAAGCTAGCAACAAGTCTACAAGACTCATCGTCTTTGACCATGACTCATATCATTATAAGCTCGAAAAATCTGTTTAAAATAGTCTTATCGTCGGTCAAAATTTGGTTAAATTTGGATAATTTTTTTAGTTTTTGTTATTTTAATTTTTCTTATCTTAATTAATGTTAGGAAGTAGTTTAGGACTATAAATATGCTTATTAGGGTTTGTGAACAATTACGTTTAGATTATTTGAGATTATTACCGTTTGTTCTCTTTGTGAGTTTAATTAATTATTATCTTCTTTATGGATTCAAGTGTTTTAATTTAGTTATATTTGTGTTGGTACGTTAATCTTTATCTCACGTTTGTGTTAGAGCGTTACAATCTAATCATATTCCGTTACGTGAACATGCATAGTTAATTTCCTGTTTCCACAAAAAGAAATAAGCTTTGGTCAATCCTCATTGAGTAATTTCCGTGATGTTTCAGTAGTAGTCATATTGAAACTTCTACATTGAGGATAGTAAATTAATTTGTTACCTAGCTCCTTAATTTATTTTAGGGAGCTAATATTTCTATATTGTCTCTCTCACATTATTTTATACTCTCTCCATCAAGTTTAATTTTTTAAAGTTCATTGGAGATGTATTTAATTTTAAAATTGACGTCATTCATATACTTTTATAAAAATAACAAATCTTGTATTCAGTAGTATTCGGCATATATGTATTGTGTATAGTTTATATTATATATAAGGATAGGCTTTAAAGCCCAAGAGTCGAAAAAAAGCAAAATTTTCTATCAGCAATCTTGTTTCTTAAGCTTTGAACAGGCCTTGAAAGCAAGCAAATCTTAACTTGCCATGACTAGGCTGTAAAGATCCTATCTTCTGAACACACAACATATATGAACAATTGAACTGCATGCATATATATATATATAGAGAGAGAGAGAGAGAGAATTGGCACCTTAATTTGTTTGGAGAAAACAACTGAGAGAGAAGGTTGTGAGGGGAATGAAGCCTGGTCCGAGAAATTAAACTGCATGTATGTGTTGATCATTCGAGTACTTAATTATCTCGAGCCAAGTAACATTCCCCGCACATCCACCGCATGAAGTAGATCACAAAAATAGTGTAAGCAATTTTTGTCACGGTAAATGCAACAAAAAATTATAAACTTAGAAACGTATGTATGGTCCGAGAAAATAAGTTGTTTCTTTCCCTTTTTTTTTCTGCAAAAGAAGTGTTGCATGTATAGTGTTGTTTGATTTCGTTTTGCAGTATGATGAGAAGGATCTAACTCCACTAGGGTTTATAATGCCAAAAAAAATGTATTGATTGATTCTTGACTTTGAGACTCGGCCGTGGGCAGTTGGTGCTCTCTTTATCGTCAAGGCTTGCCAACATTGAGAATTGAGAGTCATTGCTTGCAAATGCAGCTACTTATTTGAATATGCATATATACATATGTGCTAAAATGCCAAACATATTTTTGACCTTTATCCTGCTTTAGCCTTTAGATTATATTTGTTTGTAAAAATTAAAAATAATGAACGAGATATGATTATTGTTGTACTATTTAATACTATCAAAGAGTATTCGTAGGGAAGGCAATTGTTTAGCCCTTGTTTTAGCAAAATTAGCTTTTTCTAATGACGGATTTCAATCTTAAATAGAAGAGATTACCTCTCAACTCTATCAAATTTGTAATTCGTATTTGATTGATGAATGAATTCCCCGGACTCTTCCCCAAAGTTAGTCGAAAAAAAGAGTATTTTATCTCATGAGTGGTTCGTTATTTAATCTTATAGATTATTGTTATAATTTTTAAGGTCATTTGTTACATCAAATGATTAAAGAGATTTTATATTACCCTGCATCTTTTCACTTGAGATTATAATAGATCGTCAAATGACCTTAAAAATGATAAATATAATTTATAAGATTAAATAACAGACTAATCTTAAGATAAAATATTTTTAGTAATAATAAATTAATATAATTTATCTTTATGCCGTTGTGTATGTTTTACAATTGAAAAGTTAGTTTTACCAGTTAATTTAACGGTGCACGTCTTTCTATAGTCGGTGTTCATTTCGTAATATGACTAGTTTTGTATTTGATATCAACCAATCCCAATGGGAAACAAATTAATCAATTCCAGTAAGAATTTTGATAGGGGGTGAGTGATAGGAAGATGAGTCGTATTCTGAAGAGTATCTGTACAACATTGTTTTGTATATGTATCCAAATCACACATAAATCACTGTTTTTTTTTTCAAAATTTTTGTTCCAATAAATCATATAAATTATTTGGAAGTCATAACAAAAAATAACCAAAAAAAAAAAAAAAATGTCGCCAGAAATGTCAGCTGGGCAATGTCGCTGTAGAAGGGCTCTAAGTAATTATATGTATCGTAAATGTTTTAAGTTGATTTTTTTGATTACCAGTTACATAGAGTATTAGCGATAATATTTTTAGAGAGATGTGCAATAACTGAGTTCCTCTTATAATTTCTATCAATCACATATATTAATAAGTTTCGCAATTGTAATTCAACTTAATTTTATTGCAATACAAAGCAGGATTCGTTTTAAATTATAAGATTATTATAAAATTTTAAAAATCAATTTAAAATATTTTAAACTTACAATTGAGATGATTCATTAAAATTTATAAAATAATAAATATTACATTGAGTCGTATTTTTTTACATATTTTATAATATTCATCATTGTATCAACTAAAATTGAAAAAATTCATGTCAATTTTAAATTTAAAAATCTCTTGAATTAACTTTAAAAAATCATAAATAATCATATATTTTGGACATGCAAGTTATAATTTATGCATATAAATTTTTTATTAATAACATATCTTCTTATTTTTAGATTATCAAAATAATAGATATGATTTCTAAATCACGTGTTGGAGGAAGTTTCTCAAGCTACATGTGAATTGTATATTGAGTACTGTAATAGATCTATGTTTCCCAAAAGCATAAACTATTTTTAGCATTACTTATGGAGTTAAAACTAAATGCCATAGTTTAGTATCAAGATATCTCATTTTATTAGTTGATGAAATCTTAGCGTAGTGATTAAGACTAAGATACTGTGATCTTTAGGTTTGTTCGATTCTCATTTAGTTAAGTTTATTTCTTCTATAATGAGAAACTTATTTTCTCTTTATATGAGTCTTGTTTGTGTATTCGATTATGAAAGTTTATTATATTCTTCAAAATGTGATACTTTCAAAAAAATAAAACGAAAATCTCATTTTATTATGTATGATTACACGTTTAAATTTTTACAAAATTTGTTCCTCAAAACAAATAATGGTAGTTACGAATGTTAAGAAAATTAGGATCAATTTTCCTTAGATATTTTTTTGACCAAAATGGTAGAAAAGCAAAGAAAAATAAAATGGGTTTAGTAAAATTTATTTTAATTCCGTAACTGCTATTACTTGTAACATATAAAATAAATTTTGGACATTTATGTCCTGATTTTCTTACTAAACTCAGAAACCGAACTAAAAAAAAAAAAATTATTTTTCTATTATTTTTTCTCCTATCATTTTTTAAATTAAAATTTTTCAAAAATCCTAGTCACAAAAGGGGTTGGGGGAAGCATTACTAGTGAATTGGTTGACTACTTGAGTGGTTGGGTCATGTACTGGTGTTGCGGTCATAGTGTTAATTAATTGTCATTTAATAATTATTCCTAGACTAGCTAGCTACAGTATGTCGCTTGTTCCATGGTACTACTATTTGCATTGTGGTAGACTGATAGGTGTTCGTTTCCCGAGGGGAATTTACGGTGATTTTTATTATAATAATTAAATTTTTTTTTTTTGAATTTTACAAATTATTTTTGTGGATATTTATAGCACACAATTAAATACTCATAGTAGTAGAAATTCTAAATATTTTTTAAAAACATTTTGGGAATCACACTCAAGTAATAGAGAGATTTTAAAACAACAATAATATTATTTTTAAATTTAAAAAGAGGTACGTAGCATGAAAAAGTTAAATTAATGTTATATAAAATTAAAGATAAGTAATACAGTTAAATAGTATTCAATCATGCATTGCCAATGAAGGGTAAAATTGGTAACATTTGCCATTAAGTGACTACACTGAACGGGAAAGCAAGAGACATTACACTTGCCGAATAAGCGGATTCCGGCTTCATTCAGCTTGTTTGATAACCTTTGTTTGTACACACCATGCTACTGATCGAATAATTTTAATCTCATTAAGCGACTATTAAGTATTATCAAACATCATCTAAAGGTGTTTGAAATCGCTTATAAACAGTCAAATATGTTTATAATCAGTTTTAAGAAATAAAAAATATTTGATAAACTTATTTTAAAACTGTTTTATAATCACTTTTTATGAAAATAATCAGAAACTCTAAATTGAAACTTCTGATTATTTGCTAAATCTAATAATTAAATTTGACCAAGTATATTACTAATCTATCCCTCTTTATTTTTGTAGTAATTTCATCTATTACCCATCTTTACTTCTCAAAATAATCATTTTTAGTAATTTACACTTGAAATAAGTGATTAACAAATTTTTTTTATATCAAATATTTTTCAATTTTTACTAATTTAAATATTTTTTTAATTTACTAAACACAAACTACTTTTTCAAAATTAATTACAAACAAAAATAATAATCAAAATCATTAATTATATGTTTTAAATCCCAAACATACTCTAACACTCGTAATAGAGAGATTTATTATTGGTGTTACGTGGGACTCTTTACTAGTCTCACATTTAAAAAACTAGTCTCAAAAATTAGTATAAGAAAAACTTGTAGATTTAATATTGGTGTTATGTCTAATTAATGTGTAGATATCTTACGCATTATATTTTTATTATTTACATTATAAAATAATTAGCTACAAGGTTTTTTTTCCCCACGGATACATTTAAATATATAATAATATAATATTAATATAGAAAATAAAACTTGTCATTCATTGATTGCGGGACTTGTCTTTCTATATTGGTAGCAAAACAAATTGGGTTCCTATTTCCTAATCAAAACTCATGAGTTGTCACATTTCTATTTATTGGAATATTGGTTAAAATTAAATAATAAAATGGTGGAGAGTAATGAGGGAGGTAGGTGTGGACACATGGAATGGGTGTTCTCTCATTAGTTGCATGTGATGGGTTTATTCCAAGTGTGTGTGCTAGCAAATGAAACTTTCTAAGTTGGTGTGCTAACACACCAAATTTTCTATGTTGGTGTGCTAATGGAGAGGAAAATATTGTCTATAAATACTTGCCTTATTATAAACCAAAAAGATTATCCTAGGGGAGTAGGATCCCATCCGGGAGAGGGTGAAGAGAGTTATCCAAATGTAGAGAGATAAGAGGTATCCAAGTGTTAGAGAATTTTGTGTGGATAAATTCTTTTGAGAAGAATTATCTTTCTTGGGTGGATGTGAGGAAATTTCTGAGAGTGTGAGTGATTGTAATATTATTCACATATTAAATTTTCTCTAGTTGTCTTTGACAACGAAAGTGATTTTTTCTCCGGTTTTGGAATTTCCACTATAATTCTTGTGTTGTGTGATTGTGTTCTAAAGTCTCGATTTCTTATTTCTCTATATCGTGAGACGTTGTAATTCCCAACAATTGGTATCAAAGCTTTTGGTTCACGTCGTTGGTGTCTCCAACGGGTACGATCCGTTTAAAGAAAAATATCTGGCATGAAAATCGATATAGAGAAATTCGATGGGAGAATTATTTTTTGGCTTGTGGCAAAGTCAAGTCAAAGATGTGATAATTCAATCTAAGTTACACAAGGTGTTTTTTGAACATCTTCATGGCATGCCGTTAGTATCCAAAGTTGCCATGAAAGAGGATGTGTTACCATTAACGGGTTTTTTGCACACGGGCATTGGTTGACATTGATGCAAGGTGTGTGGTGATGTCAATGACTAATGTACTTCCGAGGAAGCCAACGTGGAAGTAGCACCATAATTTTTCAGCAAGTTTATTCGACATGAAATCTTAGAATGGTTGATTCTGAGTGTATGTATACTCTTTATGGTGGAGTATGATAATTTTCTATATCGAGAATTATGACTGTTGGTGAAGACACTGATAGCGAAAGCTATGAAAAATCTTAGAATGATTAATTCTGAGTGGATATGTACTCTTTATGGTGGAGTATGATAATTCTTTGTACCGAGAATTATGACTGTTGGTGAAGACAGTGATAGTAGAAGCTATGATGATTATTTTATTTTAACCAAGGTGGAGTTTGTTGGAATATTGGTTAAAATTAAATAATAAAATGGTGGAGAGTAATGAGGGAGGTAGGTGTGGACACATGGAATGGGTGTTCTCTCATTAGTTGCATGTGATGGGTTTATTCCAAGTGTGTGTGCTAGCAAATGAAACTTTCTAAGTTGGTGTGCTAACACACCAAATTTTCTATGTTGGTGTGCTAATGGAGAGGAAAATATTGTCTATAAATACTTGCCTTATTATAAACCAAAAAGATTATCCTAGGGGAGTAGGATCCCATCCGGGAGAGGGTGAAGAGAGTTATCCAAATGTAGAGAGATAAGAGGTATCCAAGTGTTAGAGAATTTTGTGTGGATAAATTCTTTTGAGAAGAATTATCTTTCTTGGGTGGATGTGAGGAAATTTCTGAGAGTGTGAGTGATTGTAATATTATTCACATATTAAATTTTCTCTAGTTGTCTTTGACAACGAAAGTGATTTTTTCTCCGGTTTTGGAATTTCCACTATAATTCTTGTGTTGTGTGATTGTGTTCTAAAGTCTCGATTTCTTATTTCTCTATATCGTGAGACGTTGTAATTCCCAACAATTGGTATCAAAGCTTTTGGTTCACGTCGTTGGTGTCTCCAACGGGTACGATCCGTTTAAAGAAAAATATCTGGCATGAAAATCGATATAGAGAAATTCGATGGGAGAATTATTTTTTGGCTTGTGGCAAAGTCAAGTCAAAGATGTGATAATTCAATCTAAGTTACACAAGGTGTTTGAACATCTTCATGGCATGCCGTTAGTATCCAAAGTTGCCATGAAAGAGGATGTGTTACCATTAACGGGTTTTTTGCACACGGGCATTGGTTGACATTGATGCAAGGTGTGTGGTGATGTCAATGACTAATGTACTTCCGAGGAAGCCAACGTGGAAGTAGCACCATAATTTTTCAGCAAGTTTATTCGACATGAAATCTTAGAATGGTTGATTCTGAGTGTATGTATACTCTTTATGGTGGAGTATGATAATTTTCTATATCGAGAATTATGACTGTTGGTGAAGACACTGATAGCGAAAGCTATGAAAAATCTTAGAATGATTAATTCTGAGTGGATATGTACTCTTTATGGTGGAGTATGATAATTCTTTGTACCGAGAATTATGACTGTTGGTGAAGACAGTGATAGTAGAAGCTATGATGATTATTTTATTTTAACCAAGGTGGAGTTTGTTGGAATATTGGTTAAAATTAAATAATAAAATGGTGGAGAGTAATGAGGGAGGTATGTGTGGACACATGGAATGAGTGTTCTCTCATTAGTTGCATGTGATGGGTTTATTCCAAGTGTGTGTGCTAGCACATGAAACTTTCTAAGTTTGTGTGCTAACACACCAAACTTTCTATGTTGGTGTGCTAATGGAGAGGAAAGTATTGCCTATAAATACTTGCCTTATTGTAAACCAAAAAGATCATCCTAGGGGAGTAGGATCCCATCCGGGAGAGGGTGGAGAGAGTTATCCAAATGTAGAGAGATAAGAGGTATCCAAGTGTTAGAGAATTTTGTGTGGAAAAATTCTCTTGAGAATAATTATCTTTCTTGAGTGGATGTGAGAAATTTCTGAGAGTGTGAGTGATTGTAATATTATTTACATAGTAAATTTTCTCTGGTTGTCTTTGACAACGAAAGTGGTTTTTTATCCGGTTTTAGAGTTTCCACTATAATTCTTGTGTTGTGTGATTGTGTTCTAAAGTCTCGATTTCTTATTTTTCTATATCGTGAGATGTTATAATTCCCAACACTATTTCAATTGTCATTTTCTAATTTTGCCCTAGCTAGTTAATTTTTGGTGTACCCCCTTTACAAAAATAGTACAAATTCTGGAAAAATGAAAGAGAAGCCACATAGCCTAAAAGGTTAATTACTTAATTGTTCATTGGTCTACTGTTTGGCCAATATTGTGACTAAATGTAACTGGCATTATTGTCCTTTATTCCATTAGTTCATACTATTAATATGTTGCCTAATTTTGACCCAAGTGTCGTCTCTCTGTCCCAAAATGGTATCTTATTTGATCCCATAAGTTTTCTTTAACATGCATAAAAGTTTATTATGAATATTATTTTGATATATTTTGCGAAAGTAAATTTTAATTGTAAATATAATACTTCTTTTGTATCACAAAAAGTTTTCGTTTATAAAATTTATGAAAATTAAGAATGTAAGTATTATTTTTCATATTTATTTTTAAAAATAATAAGTTGTTTTTAGTAGTGGTGATATTATAATTAATGAAATTACAAACATAATCTTAATAATGTTGCGTTGCTTTATATTATTATTTGCTAAAGAAAAAAGAAACTCTTGTTTTTAAACAAAATAAATTGATAAATACAATTATTTTTATAAAATATACGGGGGTGTAAAACAATTTAATTAGAATACATTATGTTAATTGTAATATGGATGAACAAAGTAAAAAATTGAAAATAAGACTATTATCTTGATATCTCTATATATACAGTGGTTTCAGGGAGTCGATGACGTGTTTTGTGATTTTGTATCACGTTTGTTTGTTTTTTCTTTTTTTCGTTTGTCTTTACAACGTTAGATATATTATTATTTTGTTCTTTTTAATTTAATTTAATTTATTTTTATTTAATTTTTAAAATTTTTTAAATATTTTATTTTATCTCACATAATTTAAAAGGTGTTATCAGGTGCTACTAGATTATAGGGGGGAGGAACAGTGACAAAGGTCAAAAGGGTAACCAAAGGTCGGGTTATATATCATAGGGGGAAGGAATAGTGAGAAAGGCCAAAAGGGTAACCAAAGGTCGGCTCATATTTAATGCTTCCCACCAGCACCTGCCAGAACTTAATAGATGAACACCCAAAACAAATGAGTACAAGAGTAATATTACTCCTCCAATCCTTTTAATTTCTACAGAGCACAGTAATAGTAGTGATATTTATGAGAGTAGATAGAAGTTAATTAAGAATATGGAAGAGAGAGAGGGAGAGAGAGATGAGAAAGAAAGAAAGACAGCTAGAGAAAATTAATCGAGTAGTGTGTTTGAAATTTGAATATTTACGCTATTAACACTATCTTACCAAACAACAGGGAGTAATACTAAGTAATTTGTTTTTATTAACTAAATAAAAATCTATTTTATTTAAGTAAAATATCGGTGAATTGTGTTGTATAATTCACGAATGCTTTGTCTTGATAAATTAAATAACTTTTTATAAATCTTGATTTCAGTCTTTTAGACCGTCTAAAATAGACAATTTATTTAGATAGTTCACAAAAAAAAAAAATTACATATATAATTCGTATAGCGGAGACTCGATCGAATGATCTTTGTTATAAAATTATTTTACAATTACAACTCTCAACTTTTTACTGTATAAATACAACAAGAAGTTTATATAAACTGTGAAAATGGATTATCTATTTTAAATTGTTTGAAATAAAAAAAAAATTAATTTAGTTAATTACCTGCCATTATTCAACATGAAATCCCTAAAGTTCAGGCTATAGGCTGTTTTTGCATGGGATCAGTATTCCTTCTACTCTTCTAACTCCCCCATCCAGTCAAACTCACAAAGCTCCCATTTCTCATACAAATCTCATTTCTCACCATTTTCTTTCCTTCTTGTAAACCCATTTTTTTCCATTTTTGTTTCTTTCCTAGCTTCTTGAAATCCCACTTCTCCATTTCTTTCCTTCTAAAACCCCTATTCCTCCATTTTCACATACCCACCTGATCTTCCTTCTTCCTCCCCCCTCTACAAAACCTTTCTTTCCCAATATTTTCCATTCACTTAACTTAAGATTTCACAAGCCCAAAACTTCAACATTTCTCTCAAACGCATAACATTATCTTCTACAAAAATCAAGAAACCAAAAACAAACAAGGGCCATGTCAAATTCCACAAATGAGGTAACAATGGAAATAGAACCACAAAAACCTCAAGAAAACATTGAAATGCTAGTAAGTAGAGGATTGAGTCCTTTAAGTGAGACCCTTTGGAAAGACAAAACAAAAAATGAATTCATAGGCGATGTTTCAGCCCGTTTAGCTTGGAAGGACCTGACAGTGATGGTCACTCTTAGCAATGGCGACACTCAGACTGTTTTAGAAGGGCTAACCGGGTACGCCGACCCCGGAACCTTTACGGCCCTCATGGGCCCCTCTGGTTCCGGGAAATCTACTTTGCTGGATTCATTGGCGAGCCGCCTTGCCTCCAATGCGTTTCTTTCCGGGAGTATTTATCTGAATGGGCGTAGAACAAAGCTCTCTTTTGGGACTGCTGTGAGTCTTTCTATTTCTTCATATTTTTTTCTAACCACTGTTATGTTATATATGTGTCATAAAATAAAATGAAAGTTTCGTTTGACTTTTGATTTTTTTATATTTCCGATGTTAAGATTCTCTTAGACTGTGTTTGTGAGTTTTGACGGAGGATAAAAGAAGGCGAAGTTCTTTTACTGAGAAAAAATAAATAAAAAGTAACACTTGTTTTTTGAAAAAATCATTGGCAATTAAGTGTGTTATATAATCAGTGTCTCTACTAGTTTTCCTATAGTTCATAACATGAAATCAAGCCATTATATTGTCCCTTAAGAACATGTAATTAACATATATGTATATATGTGAATTATTTTAATTAGTTGGATTGCTGTTGAAATGTATTTGCTGAATTCATATATGTTAGTTTGTAGAGTTGTGCTTCTTTCAGATTTGGATAGATTAATATTACATCGATCTCTTCATTATAACTGACTTGAAATTATTAATTGCTGTAAACTCATATATATCGAAGTTGTAATTAAGTTACTTACATTTTTCTTTTTTAAACTGATCATTCAGGCATACGTAACTCAAGATGATACCTTGATTGGTACTCTTACAGTCCGTGAAACAATTTCATATTCAGCTCGCCTTCGTCTCCCTGATAAAATGGCTTGGTCAGAAAAGCGCTCATTGGTTGAATGTACAATCACAGAAATGGGGCTTCAAGATTGTGCAGATACAGTCATTGGGAATTGGCACTTGCGAGGGATTAGTGGAGGTGAGAAGAGGAGAGTTAGCATTGCCCTTGAAATCCTGATGAGGCCTAGATTGCTCTTTCTTGATGAGCCAACAAGTGGTCTTGATAGGTAAAAAATTAATCTCAGATCCTCCCCTTTTGCACTATCTTTTACACACTAGCTCAGACTGAACGTCAGTGATCTATACGTAAATGAGAGTTCTGTTTGACTTGTTAACTATTTTACTTGTATGTGTTAAGCTTTGCCTACCATGTGCTTATTTTTATTTTGATTCCAAGGCAAAAGGATATTTCATTTAGGGCTGCATGTGAATAAGTTGAACTGAACTTTGGCTTGCTAAGAACAAATTCGACTAAAAGTTAAACTAGCTTGAGTTGAGCTAAGCTTTTAAATGAGTGTGAATATGTTGTTCGAATTCGACTATAAACGAGTCGAACTTGAGCTCGAGCCTAGTCGAGCTTTAATAATTATTAAATTAATTAAATGCTAAAGCCGAGTTTAATTAAGCAAGCTCGAATTGAATATAGTATAACTCAAGACTCATTTAATTAAATAAAGACAATCCCTTGTTCGAGCTTGACTCGATAAATAAACTGAACTGTGTCGACTTAAACTAGCTGAACTAAGCTTTGTTCGTTAACAACTTGGTTCATTTACAGCTCTAATTTAATTAAAAGGAGAGGACAAAAATTAAAAATTATATTTCTACGTGATGTCTTTTTTTGTTCAAATTTTAATGATATGTCTCTAATTATTGTGGATGGAGTACTTTTCCTTTTATAATTATATTGAATGTTAAATGATTTTTGATTGCAGTGCTTCGGCATTCTTTGTAACTCAGACGTTACGAGCTCTTTCTCGAGATGGAAGGACTGTCATAGCCTCTATTCATCAACCAAGCAGTGAAGTTTTCCAACTTTTTGATCGTTTGTACTTGCTTTCCGGAGGAAAAACAGTTTACTTTGGTCAGGCTGCAGAAGCTTACGAGGTAAAAAATTTATCAACTTTCTTATACTTTTTTTGTGGATATTAAATTTTCATACGAGGAAACATACCACCAAAAGAGTCTCATTTTTTTACCCTAAAATTTATGAGTGTTTAGTTTAGTAGTAACGACACTTACCACATAATTCTGATGTTCAACTTGAGAACATTGCGTCATTTTATACTACCATCAATAAGAATGAACCTCATTTTTTTGAACCAAAAAATGTGGAACGGAGGGAGTATTTTTATTTTATTTTATTCCGAACTTTAATATGTATATATGTTTTTGTGTGTGTGTAGTTCTTTGCACAAGCTGGATTTCCATGCCCTGCCCTAAGGAACCCGTCTGATCACTTTTTGCGGTGCATTAATTCTGATTTCGACAAAGTTAAGGCAACTCTTAAAGGATCCATGAAACTACGGGTATCAAATTCTACTTTTCCCCCATCTAATCTCTTTTTGCTAATCAGTTGTATTGCATAATTGCATAGAAATTTTAGTCATTTATATGGTTTGGTATTTCCATGTGACTCTGTTCTTATGACTAATTGCCTCACACTGCTATAAATAGTACTCTCTCCCTCCCAAATTAATTGTTCAGTTTTGACTTTTTAAAGTCAAATTGACCATTTTTAAAACTAAACTTTTTACTATTTTTGCTAAAATATAGGCGAAGAGATTATAACCAAAAGAAAGTATATACAATTTATTACTAACCCCAATTTTTATAATTTTAGAAATATATTTATATATGTTTAATTATTAATTCTAAAAATAATCAATTTGACTTAAAAAAGTTAAAACTGAGCAATTAATTTGGGACGGAGGGAGTACTAATAATTCTGGTAACAAAAGTGACTTTGAAACTGGCCGGGACACTAATTTTTCAACTGCATTTTGTTAAATTTTCCCATGATAAGTTTGAGGCAGATGGCGATCCTCTGGAGAAGACGACGACAGCTGAAGCTGTCCGAACTCTTACTAGTTTCTATCGTTCATCTCAGTACAATTACTCAGCAAGAGAAAGGGTTGAAGAGATGATCAAACTTGTAAGTGCCCATTTTTCCTTTATCTAGTCATTAGAAAAATGTTGTAAATTTCTTGATTCCTCCTGATATATTTAACCAATTTGATCCTTTATATTCATAATTGTTGTGCAGAATGGAACTGTGCTAGATTCAGGAGGCAGCCAAGCTAGTTTCTTGATGCAGGCCTTTATCTTAACTAAACGTTCATTTGTTAACATGTCAAGGGACTTTGGCTATTACTGGCTGAGGCTTGTGATCTACATTTTGGTCACTATCTGCATAGGAACCATATATTTGGATGTCGGAACGAGTTACAATGCCATTCTGGTATTTATCTTTACTATTACTCACTCTAATGTTGCATTTGGATTGTAGGAATCAAAGTGGGAATAGAATGACTTAATATTGTACAATGAAAAAAAAAAGTGTTTTAGTTGAATCGATGATTTTCATTTCTTTAGGGGGCCGAGGAATGACTCATTCTATTTCATTTTTCATTTTTTCCTCCTCTGTTCTATTTTTATCTTAGTTTCATTTTTTCAATCCAAACATAACATTAACACGTTTATTTGGTCACTATACCTATCTAGAAAATGCGATATCACAGTGAACACTTTACATATAAATGGACTGTTTTTTCATCTTTAATTTTCTCTATTAATTCCTATTTGCAATGGTACTTACAGGCAAGAGGATGTTGTGCCTCTTTTGTGTTCGGATTTGTCACATTCATGTCCATTGGTGGATTTCCTTCCTTCGTTGAAGATATGAAAGTGCGTATTACCCATCCATATATCCAGAAATGAGAGTCACAGTTGATTTTTTTTTACTTTCTGACACATAAAAATGTTTGCGTACGACATACCAAAACAAAATTTGCTCAATAATATTTCCCAAACAAATTTTGGCACTTCAATATTGAAAAGTGTCTTAGGCAAGCAAAAAAGTCGATATAAACTCTCATTTCAGGACAGAGTTTGTACTATATACTGATATTTTAGGTCCAAGATGACTTTGTTATGCTGTTAAACACTAAATTTAAACAGGTTTTTCAAAGAGAGAGGCTGAATGGGCACTATGGGGTGGCTGCATTTGTGCTCAGCAACACAATATCTGCAATGCCATTTCTAATGATGATTACTTTTATTTCTGGAACAATTTGCTATTTCATGGTCCATCTTCATCCGGGCTTCATTCATTATCTCTTCTTCGTCTTGTGCCTCTACGCGAGTGTAACTGTCGTAGAGAGCCTGATGATGGTCATTGCCAGCATTGTTCCCAACTTCCTCATGGGAATTATCATAGGTGCCGGAATTCAGGTAAATTTTTTTTTTACATAATTAAATAAATGCTCGATTTATTTGTATTCCTATTTTAAACTTTGGGTTATAATTATTTTAACATATGATTTTTTTTAATCCACATTTTAGGGGATATTCATGCTAGTATCTGGCTTTTTTCGACTCCCTCATGATATTCCAAAACCGGTCTGGCGATACCCGATGTCTTATATCAGTTTTCACTTCTGGGCTCTTCAGGTATATTATTACTTATACTCCCTTCTCTGTCCCAATATTAGTGCCCCCATTTGTTGTTTTTAGAAAAACTATTTTTAGTTATATTAATGTTATTATTGAATAAATTTACGTGCAAGTGCGTCCATGACAAACCTTAATACGCATAAGAAAGAGAAACAATCAAAGAGTCGAATGGGTTCTGATTTAGGGACAAAAGTAGTAGGGTAACTGTTAAAAGGAAAATGCTAAATAGATAATGATGAGTTTTATGGTACAACCCCGCAATAATTTGTCTAGACAAAATAAATAATTTTTGTATACCAAGCAACTCTTGTTAGAAAACGGTGATGGTCCCAATGTTACTAATACTCGTATTCTTGTCTCATATTTAGAGTTCTATACGTTTGAGTTTGTTCATTACAAACACGCCAAGAAATAAAATGTCAAAAATCATATGAGACTCTCATTTTGAGATGAACGTTGTATTATTTTGTTTGTACTAGTTGCAAATGGTGCAATGATGAACCTACTCGTATTCTTGTCCCATATTTAGAGTTCTATATGTCTGAGTTTGTTCATTACAAACACGCCAAGAAATAAAATGTCAAAAATCATATGAGACTCTCAGTTTGAGACGGACGTTGTATTATTTTATTTGTACTAGTTGCAAATGGTGCAATGATGAACCTAATGCATATAAATGCTGCTGTTGATGATTCTATAGGGACAATACCAAAATGACCTGGATGGATTGGAATTCGACAACCAGACGGCCGACGGTCCGAAAATCAGTGGCAGATACATATTGGAATATGTGTTCCAAATCGACGTGCATCGATCAAAATGGGTGGATCTTGGAGTTATTTTCAGCATGGTTGTGATATACCGGATAATATTCTTCATAGTGATCAAGATCAATGAGGACTTGACCCCTTGGCTAAGAGGTTACATGGCAAGGAGGAGAATGCAACAGAAGAATGGAAACCTGAATACCACAGTGGCTCCATATGGGCTTACTCAATCCCCTTCATTGAGGAATTATGTGGTTAATAAAGCTACTAGGAGCAAGCAAGGGAGTGGACTTGTTTAATACCTTCTACCAACTTACATTAGTCCATTTCTCTGCATAGTTTATTCTACTTTATTTTTAAGTAAAATTCGTATGAGTCACCTTTGATTCACAGAAAAAAAAGGGTGTTATATGCTTATCACATTTTCAGTATTTTGGTTAATAAATTTTAAAAATATATAATTAACTAACTGAACTTTTTAAAATTTTAAAATTAGACAATTTATATCATTAATTAGACGGCAATCTAGTTTTTATTTACGCGTCTCTGTAAACAAAATGAATGTGGAAAAAAAAGAAAAGTTTAAAAATGCTTGGAAGAAATAAAAATAAAAACAAAATTTAAAAATATGTAATCAATCAATTAAATTTTTAAAATTTTTAAAAATATGTAATTAGTCACCTAAAATTTCAATTTTTTAAAAAATATGTAATTAGCTAATTGAATTTTTTTAAAATTAGACATTCTATGAAATTAATTAAATGAGATTCTATTTTTATTACGTGTCTCTGTAAATAAAATGAATGTGGGAAAAAATAAAAGTTTCAAAATGCTTGGAAGAAATAAAAATAAAAATAAAATAAATATATTACTTATATGGTAAAAAAGGTTAACTAAATAAAAAAACAAAAACAATAAAAGAAAATGACAAATATTTGAATTCTCTTTTCTCTTACCTTTCTTCTTCTTCTTCTTCATCTGGTTGGTTTCTTCTTCCTCAAATCATCATCGATCATCTCCTTTGCTCAATATCATCCAAAGAAGACCCAAATTGATATTCTCAAATAGGCGGATTGCAAAAATTTATTCATCTTGGGTTTTTACTTTTACTTCATCTTGGATTTCTTCTTTTTCTCTTAATTAACTTGTCTTCTTATTCTTCTCATCTCTTTCCGTATATGTAGACGCAATATGCGTGTATGTATGTGTATATATATGGATCTGTAAGTGGATTTTTAGTAGAAGCCCTAATTTAATTTCATCGGAGATGGAGGAATCCGGTGGCTGCAGAATTGGGATTTGCGAGTAATTTTCAGGATTTTTAATTTCATATTTGATTCATAATAATTACAAAATTCGCAATTAATTTAAGGTGTTGGTTGTTCGATGGAAGCCATCGCGAGTGCTTGGGACTGGGGCTGCTTGATTGGATTATAGCAGTTGGGTGTTGGCGTCGGTGGAGTCAGATGGAAGTTTCGTGGTGCTTGCGACTTTAGCAGATCTGGGTAAATAAGGTGACGAAGATGATTGATTTTTGAAATTTTTATTTTTAGGATCTAATATCTAATTAGGATTTGCCACTTCATTTTATTTTGTTTTTGACTTTTCTTTTGCTGCCGACAATAAAATTACAAACATACGGTCATCCAATTCTTTTAATAAAATGATTTAATTTTAAAATTTTAATTAATTCAATCGAGTGATTGCATGTTTTTAAAATTTAGTAATCAAATATTAAAAAGATGATTATATAATTTATTATTACAATTCAAATTTCTTAATTATTATTGTTTTTAAATTTATTTATATGACATGTTACTATTACATGATGTAAAACATTAATTTTATAAATTATTTATATATAATTTATTCTCATTAAAAAATGGTCAACTCAAAAATTAACAGAACAATCTATATATCATCATTTATTTTTCAAATTTTGTTATAAAAGTATTTTATATTATCATTGACTTTTCCATGCCATAGACCATAGTAGTTTGTTCGGTTTCATATCACTAAGTCGTGTACTTTGGTATATGTTAATATCACGGACCTAAAAAACGGGTCTAAAAAACGGATTGACTATAGCGACGGACAAAACCATCGCTATAGTTTAAACCGTCGTTATATTATGACGACAGAACCGTCGCTATAGGCGGTCCGTTTTTTGGACCCCTTTTTTTGGGTCCGGTGGAGAACCGGACTCATATTAATATAATATAAGATGATTCTAAAAGTAATACATATAGTTATGTAAAACATTAATTTTACAGATTATTTATATATAATTTATTTCATTAAAAATGGTCAACACAAAAATTAACAGAACAATCTATATCTCATCATTTATTTTTTAAATTTTGTTATAAAAGTATTTTATATTATCATCGACTTTTCCATGCCATAGTACTTTGTTCGGTTTCATATCACTAAGTCATGTACTTTGGTATATGTTAATATAATATTGGGTGATTCTAAAAGTAATACATATAGTTATGTACTTCCATACAAAAGAAGATTTGGTTCATATCTTTTACATATTCTTATAATTTCTTGAATAATCACGCAATGCCTTTAGTATAAATTATATAAGCTAAGATTATAATACCAAAAACATTTATAATTTTAAATAACTTATTATGACTTCCTTTCATTTTTTGTTAATATTTTAGTATTCCTTATATAATCAAACACTCCTTTTATCCCATAAAAAATGATTTGAGTATAATAGAATGTATGAATTAAAAAAAAATTAAATTGATGATCACTTAGTCTACTCGTATGACTCACTTCTATTAATAGTCGAAGGTTCAATTATTATTGACAACAGACAGGTTTAGAAGGCAACGATGAAGATTGAAGATAATAACTTATCCCTCCCTCACCTATTCAAAAAATTAAAATAGAGGAAGAGAATAAAAAAAGTTCTAATTTTATTTTTAAGGTTAAAATAATATTTATATAATATTTTAAGTTTTAGTCGTGTAGTTTATTCATCTTTTGAATTATTATTTTTATATCTTGAACATCTTTTGTGGAATATAATATATACCGCCAAGTACTTAACTTCTATAGTCAATTATCATAAAATTTGCGTCCCTTTAAATATTAGCACTACAATATATAATATATAAATGTCTATTATATGAGTATGTAAAAAAAAATTTGTACTTAATATTATAGGGGAAATTTTTATTTTTATTTAAATTAAAATATTAAATACATTGATTGGAACAAGTTAATATTTTAAAACTATTAAATTCTAAAAAGTTATTAAATATAAAAATATTACTACCTCAATTCCAAAAATGAGCCGACTTTTTAAGTCAATTTACAAAAAATTAACTATCAAATTGGTATGAATTCATTTAATTATAAATAATATTTTCTTAGTCATTATAGATTATCTAAAATATACTACTAATTAACAAAATAAAACAATTTTTAGAACTTAAATTAATCGAATTGATATTAACAAGTTTAAAATGTTAGAAGCAAAATAATTTATTTTACTTAAAAAAATCTACCTTTTAGTGGTCAATACAATTTTAATCTTAACCAAAAAGATACAATTGCCCTGTTCCAATATTTTTTGATTTTTTACTTCTACATATTATAGAGAGTCTATTTTAAGAGTATTGTTACAAATACAAATTAAATTATAAAATAATGTGTCAAAATATAATAAATTAATAATCACCAAACATAAGGAGGCCCAATAATTATGACTGACCAATACTTATTTGCTTTTAATATTTTTTTTAAAGAAAATTTTATTTTCACAAATAAAAATTAATATTTTCACAAAGTTCTCTCTCACATAAGTGTAACATCTATTTAACATGGGTTCTGGTATGTATTGCGATAAATTTATGTCGACTTACAATTGCAAAACTTATCAATACATAAAATTAGTAGAAATTATAGAAGAGTTCCACTACTTATTACACATTTTTTTCAAAAAAAAAATTCACTAATACCTATCCAGGCAATTAAATTATAGACATAAATATTTTTAATATATATTATTTTTTATTTACTATTCACGTGAGTACTACTATTTGTTTTGTAAAAAAATTTTTATTTATTTGTGACAAATGAATTAGGACACTCCTCCCACCTACGGTATAACAACCAAACCCCCTCCCCCCCAACAAACTTCACAATCTTACAAAACCCCCAACACGCGGCAATTCGACTCGTCACGAAAAACTCCAAAAATAAACCAACTTTCTTCCTCTTTTAGTCTTCACCTTTTGTTGCTTTTGTCAGATTATTATTATCCATAACCCCACCCACATTTACTCTTCCCTTTTGCCGTTTTTTTGTCCTTCTCTCTTCAAGCGTTTCAATTCAATCTCATCTTCAGAAATTTTTCATTTAATTTGTTTTGTTGTTTTATGTATAATAATTATCTCTAATACCCAACTAATAAATCCCATTAATTAATTTATAGATAGAGTTTTTGAGATGGGTTTTCAATTGTTTCCTTTAATGCTTCATTCATTTTCAATCTTTCTTTTTCTCTGTTTATTTACTTATTTACTTTTATTTTGGATTCTTGTTAACAGTCTCATTAATTTCCTTTCTTTTTCTTATTTTCTCCTACCCGTCAACATTAATTGACTTCCCATTTCTTTTTCTTCTGTAATATGGAAAGTCAAGATTATATTTGATTATATATTTATACACACACATATATTTAGATAAGAAGAAAAATCTCCATGTAATCTTATTTTCTATCTTTTTGTAGAATAGAGACGAGAATTGTTTTATAAAAACCCAGTTGGGGTTTAAATGGTGGAATCAAAAGTTATTGCAGAAAATTGGCAACAGTGTTATAAATAGCAGAGCAGACTCAGCAGAGTAAACTGAGAGAGAACATAACAGAGCAAATTGAGAAAAAGAAGAACTAACTGTGTTTTTGTTTATTGATTAAAAATGGCAGCTTTTTCATCAACAAATGTGCAGTCAAATCTGGAGCGCTTGCTTCATTCTCTCACTCCAATTGTACCTTCAAAACCAATTCCGCAGGTAAATATAAATATAAATATATATATATATATATATATATATATATATATATATATATATAATGATTCATGTCTAAAATTGGATAGAAAAAATTGGACCTGACCTCGTCTGCACAATAGTTGTGCAGATGGGATATGTCATTCCATCTACACAACTATTATGGAGACGAGAACCCATAAATTATATCTCATCTGCACAATTATATGCGGATTGGGTTCACCATCCGCATAACAGTTATGCATATGAGAATAATTACAACTTTTGAATCTCAAAAATGAATGGTGGGATTTGTGTTGGATTGATGGGGCTCCCATCATATATTTGGGTTGAATAGTTGTGATTTAATGATGAATTTGTGTGTCTGATTGTGTTTTTTTTAATTAATGAAAAATAAAAATTTTGTGTTCTTGTTGTGTATACAGTGGATGACTGGATTCTGATATGTTTTTTTTAAACTTGATTTCATTTTTGTATTTTCATAAATTGGTAGTTTATCTTCCCTCTTTTTATTTTTTTTTTATAATTCTGCACACAAAAAATTGTTATGTTATTTCCACGTATGTTTTTGATATTTTTACGTTGTCCCCTCTCATATAGAAGTGGGAGTTGGGACCCATCTTACTCTTGTGTGATTGAAAACTACGGGAAAATGGATAAGTTTATGTACACTACTACAAACATTACATTTTATACTACATTGCACATCCAATCATTAAAAAGTGGGACCTGACACGGAAATCCACGTCAGGTCCCACTTTTTAATGGTTGGATGTGAGTAGTGTATGTAAACTTATCCCGTGAAAATATCAAAAACATGTGCAAAAATATCAATCTCCTTTTATATATGCTTGCATTTTTTTCTTTTGGTATGCCATTTACATTCTTATTTCTACCTTTAAATTGTTAAGGAAATAAAGTCTGGATTTTTATTTTTGTCGGAAAATTTTTATGATTTTGTTCTAGGTGATGGTAATCCTTTATGGGTTATTGTAACCTTTTAATGGTATATAATTTTTACAATCAATCATTTGATCTATCTTTATATGGGGATTTCATGCATTTTAAACTTCAAAAAAAGAAAAGAATAAAAGAATCAGAATTTATGAACTTTTACTGGAATGCTTCTTGCAAAATGTGAAGGTCTATGGCTTCTTTTGAACTCTCTCCATTGGGAATATTTTTTGTCTATTCTTAGTATTTAAGTAAAAATGTTTTTTTCTAATGGATGGATGTAAAATTACCGAATTTTTCCTGGCTTTCCATAAGAAGGATAAAAAAATTGAACTGAGATGAATCTGTCATTTAGCATGTAATTAATGATAGAAGTTTTTTATTAAAAAAATAATAATAAATAAAGGATAAACAAAAGTGATATATGTGTAAGCATTTTTGATCTAATTGCTCTTATTCTACTACAGACTACAATTATCCATTTTTAATATTTGTTTGGAATGTGGGCAGAGTTGCATTTACGAGTTAAACAGAATGTGGAACCCTATTGGTAAGCCAATTTCTGAATACTTCACCCTGGGGGATCTCTGGGATTGTTTTGAGAAATATAGTGCTTGTGGTTGCGGAACAAAAGTAGTACTAAATAATGGGGAGGATGTGGTGCAATATTTTGTACCGTATCTATCTGCGATCCAAATATTCACTAGCAAATCTCCCGAAAGTATAAGGTATATAGGCTCGCCTCAATTGTTCCATTAGTACTTAACTGATAATTCCACATGAAAACATTATATATCCACGTGGTTCTCTCCGAAGAATACTGAGTGGGATCCACGTACATGTGAAACTGGCTCATGCACAAATACCAAATTTCCATCGAAAATATCATTGTTCCATGTGGAAATATCAGTTCCCTTCTTATATTACGCATGAATTGCTATTGAAATTTATGTGTAAATGCTCTTTCTCTTGTAGGTGTTTAAGAGAGGATTTTGATGGAGATGAACTCGACAATGAGTTTTGCAGTGACGAAAACGAGAGTGATAAATTCTCGAGGTCAGTGAGTAACAACTCTAGTAAGGGTTGGGATGCCTCTTCGGGAGATACTAACATTGACCATGAGGATATATTGCCAATGAGGGATTCCTTAACTAACCTTTATTTTAAGTTCCATGACTCATGCCCACCATACTGGAGGATTCCGCTCTTTGACAAGGTAAATATTCTTATCACTTTTACTCTAATTCTTCTTCTGGTTGATCTTGAAAAACTTATTGTTTAGTTGGGAATGCCCTTGTTATTGTTTACACGATGTAGATAAGTGAGCTTGCTGAAGAACATCCTGGGCTTATGACATTAAAGAGCACTGATCTGTCCCCAGCCAGTTGGATGGCAATTTCCTGGTGCGTAATTCCTTATTGTATAAAAATATGTTCTCTTGGTTGATTCATTTTTTAATTTTATTCCCATTGTTGACAAAACCTTAACACTACACAATTACTGATGTAATATCCCCTTTGTTTTACTTTACTGCTTATGAAATAGTCTTTTCTTTTTTGGGACATGAAATATATTCTTTTCAGTATTATCGTTGATGATCACTATCACATGTTATTTAGTTTTAGAATATGTTTAACAAGGATCACATTATTTTGACCATAAAATCATCTTCGAATGCTAAATTATTGAAAAAAGTAAAATGAAACAGTGAATAGACGTGGTTGTTATGTTGCAAATGAAATTAGTACTATGAAAGTCCTGTAATATATCTTGATACAGTGAATATATTTTTTCTTTTTGAGAAATTAATATGAATTAGTAGTAATATGAATTAATATTGTTTCTTCTCTTTCGTTTTTCCTTTTCAGCCTCTTCAAACAGTATGTATAATAGGCTTTCTTAATATAAATGAAAACTTATTTACTAGATTCTTGTTTCTTGTTCATTAGGTATCCTATATATCACATTCCTGCGAAGGGAACTGTGGAGGACTTGTCAGCAGCCTTCCTCACTTTCCATACACTGTCGTCATTTTTCCAAGGTTAATCACTATCTATATCTGCTCTGCATTTCTTTTTTAAAATGTGTCCATCTTTGCTAGATGATAATTTGATTGGACTTAGGTAAGAAATAGTTATTTACAAAAAACGAGTGATATTATATAAATAATTTGATTATTTAATGTTTTAACATTTTGGTCGCATATTGTATTGTTCCGTAGAAGTGTTGCAGGGTTATCTGAGTTTATGCATGCATTTTATGTCTGTCAAAATTATAAACAAAATCAACTAGCTTTTTCGTGATTTCATTTCATGGTGGACTCATCACATCATTGTTTTTCTAAGGGTCTATTTATTTAATAAATGATAATGACATGCTTTATTTCTTGTAGAAAACTACTAAGCCCTCGTGTGAATAATAAATTATCCTTTGATTTGGATGGTCCATCCTTCTTTTTTATTGTATAACTATATTAGACATTTTTCTTCAATGACAATGATTGGGCATATTGGTATGAGATTAATCTCGTTAGGCCCTTTTTGTTACTTCTTTCTGGTGGGAGATCAACTTTAAATATTATGCATCGAATCGGCATACTTGGTAGCTGTTGTAGGAATAACAATACATCATGGTGGACATTACTTAACTACAATGACATTCCCTTTTAGGCCTTGGCATCGTCTGACAATCTATTATTTGAAATCTACTCATTTTCTCGACTCTGGCATGATCATGTCAAATATGTTCTGCGCCCATAAAAAAAAAAGAGAGTCAAATATGTTTCTGATGGGCTGATCGAGTCTATTTTGGTAAATGTAAAACAATAATATTAGCCTTGTTGTTTATTTTAGATGATGTTGTGGATGTTGCTGATGAAGACAATGGCATATCTAATGTTCAAAGCCGCGAGACGGGCAGTCCAACAATATCTCTCCCTCCATTTGGACTGGCCTCATATAAGCTCATAGGAGACATCTGGTTCAACCATGGGGAGCTCGACTATGCGAGGTGGTTTGACCTCCAATGCGCTGCCGATTCCTGGTTGAAGCAGCTTGATTTCGAGCACCATGATTTTAAATTTTTTACGATGAAAATTGACCATGTATATTTTGATTGATTTTGTTTCCTTGGGGCTTATGGCAGTTGCCTGCACAGAGCAGGCTAATCTGCAGGCTTTAGTTTACTAAGTTTAGGAGTTTTTTTTTTACTTCAAAGGTAGTAAGGTAGTGAAGATGATGTTGTAATGTTGGTGTAATGGTCCAATCTTCTTCAACTGTAAGAAAATTAGAAATTTTGGTGATATTTTGGTGAAATTTCTGATTAATCCTAGCTGCTAGTAGGTGGCTGCAAAATTATATCATACTCATATAATACTTTTTTTTTTTTTTGATATTATCTAAATATTATATCTTGGATATAGTTGGATATATTTACAGAAAAGATGTGTTATATACTTTGAAGTCCGTTGGATTGAACCGGGTCGGTTAAATAAAAGCTTGAAAAGACTGGTTTTATTTAGGCTCGGGCCATGACCTGGAGGCCTTAAACAGGTCTGTTTTATTCTTCGAAATATCGGGTTGGCCCGGCTTGAAACAGTATCTGAGTTGACCTAAAATTTTAAAAAAAAATATCCGATTTGAAGCCTGGACTGGACATGAACAGACAAAATCTTGAAGTCTAGCCTGGAAAGTCTGAAAAATAGGCCCAAAAGCCTGAAAAATCAAACCTTTTGTATTGTTCTTTACCATTTTATAATTTTATCCCTCCTCAGGTATATAAATGCTAGTTTAGAGGGTATTCTGGTCCACCAAATTTCAATACTATATTTATTTGTATTTATATTTTTATCATTTTTTGTTTTACATATTTATTTTTGTTTTTATCAGTTTATGTAATATATATCTTTAAATTTAAAAATAATAAATAGTTAATCTATTTGAACTTTATTTTTAGGTTGCTTTTGTATATTTTTATGTGAAATAGGAGTATAAATTTATTAAAAGTAATAAAAATAAATAGAAAAAAGAAAAAAAAGGCAGGCCAGAAAAACCCGAAGCCCGACATGAAACACGCAGGCTAAATTTGAGAGCTTGGTTTGGTCTTACATTTTCAGCACAAAGATCGGATCGGACTGAACTTGTTTGGCCAAACTCCAAACCTAGGCCTAACTTGATCAAGCCAGGCCTATTCAATACCGGCTTAAAGATCGGCCTAATCCGATCTTTGTGCATGCCTATATACTTTATAAGAAAAAAGAAATTATTGAAAAGTGTCTACTAGTACTTTTATTAAAATAGATACTTAAGGAATCATATTTCATTTTTTAGAATTATTGGATTTTTATAGGGAACTTATACATTAATAAATAGAAGTAGTAATTTAAATTACAATTATAATTGTACACACGTGAGCTACATATGACCATTTTTGATAGTAAATCCGGCTGGACTTTTAAAAAGGAAAAAAATTACAAAAATTAGGATTTGACTCCCTTCCATTACACATTTCTTCTGATTCTATCTAATACAATAATTATTTGGTCTTAATAATTTTGTTAGTAATGACCAAAACATGTTAATAGATAGTTGATGATATTAAGATCAATCTTAAAAAAAAAATTAGAATCATAAAAAATATTTTCATCGTTAAAAGTCTAAAAAAGTTCATCAAATAGTGAAAAAGTGCCGGATTACTTTCATTTTTGAAATAATTATGTTATTCAATATAATAAATTAGCTGACCAGTATCATTCCAATTTTACTATTCATAACTACAAAAATATAGTGTATTTGATAAAATTAGAGAAAAAGTGTGATGAAGGGGATTCAAATCCAAAAAATTAAATGCTAATTAAGAGGAATACAACTGAAAAAGAATTGATAAGGCTAAAATTAGAATCTTGTGAAACTTTTACAGTCACCTTTGTAATTAACCCTATATTTTAGTACACTATGAACACCGTATGTTGATAATTTCACATATTACATGTATTATAATATTATACTTCATACTATATATAAAAGTAGAATACACTGAAGGTAATTTTTTCCCTCCAAAACAGAATTTCCCACCCAAAACTTCCCTCCCCCCCCCCCCCAAAACTTACACTATCATCTGATATACTTTTTCTCCTATTTTAAATTTTACACATTTACTAAAAAAATAACTCTTCATTTTTTTTACATCATTGTCCATTTAACAACAAATCAGACTCCCCTTCTTTAATGCTATTTATCCCAATTTTAAATTTTACACATTTAACCAAATAAAACCCTTTTCACCTCTTTTATATCATTGCCTATTTAAAAACAAATATGACTCCCCTTCTTTAATGTTATTTATTACTATTTTCTCTTTTCACAATGGATTTAACTCAAATTGGACATTTGATGATTTGGCTTACACGTTATTAACTCGTCATCGCCCTAACCCAACAAAATTCCTTCCACATTCGGCTTTGAAACTTAATTTTTTGAAAATACCCTAACCCAATCAGCCTCATTCACAAATCTTTTCATCTTCTCTTCTTCTAGAGTATTTATTTTCGAGAATACAAATAGGGCAGATGATTGGATCCTATTCTATTCGTCCTTTATCTTTAATTCGGAGGACTTTTCGAAAATCACTCGGTATTTGTTTATGAGCTATGTATATATATGATGATTTGATCCAGTCATTTCATAAGTTTGCTGCTACACTACCATCTTATATTTTCTTCTTCTTCTTTTATTTTCATTTTTAAAAATTTTGCAGTGTCTTTTACTGTCAATGGCTCGAAGAGTGGACTTCATTTCTTCTATAACTCCAGACAGACATGATTGGAGGTTGAGAGTCCGAATAATTCGCCTGTGGACCATCCCAAATTTTGTGAATCCTGAACATATTAATACGATTGAGATGCTATTACTTGATGAAAAGGTATCATCGAGTATAATCTTTCATATACAAATTGTAAATTAATATTTATTTCCCTTTATTTGTTAAAATTGTTAATATAATCATATTTAGTTAATCATTTTTGTTCCTCTCTTCATAACAGTGTGGTAGAATCCATGCATCAGTCAAGAGTTCTTTACTAAGAAGGTTCAAAGAAATTCTGGTAGAGGGTATTGGATATTGTATGACCAATTTTATTGTTGGTTACAACAGTGCCAAATTTAAATCTACCCGTCATAAGTTTAGTTAAATTTTATGGCAACAACTGATGTATCTCCTCCAATAGTGTTGAATATCCCCAAGGAAGGTTTTTTATTTGTTTCTTTTGCGGATTTAAGCTCGAATATGGATGAGTCGTATCTTATTGGTATGATCATGATATTATAGTATGATTATATTTTCTTTGATTTTATTTTTAACTCAAGTTGTTATTTGCAACTGTCTAATCTTTTTATTATTTTAGATGTTATTGGGGAGATTGTAGAAACTGGTGATCTTATTCACAGTACAAAGGATGGAAAAATCACTAAAAGAGTTGATGTCGTGTTGGAAGATGCAGAGTGAGCATGTTATATTTGCATAAAAAAAATTTTATTGCATATAATATTTTGCTATTATTTAATTCTGCCTGATTATTTTTTATTTTCAGAAAGGATCAGTTGGTTTGTACATCGTGGGGTAATTTTGCTGAAGAACTATGTTCTTATTTAACCGAAACTATTCAGGGACCTAACATACTAGTACTTCAATCATGTAGAATTAAGGAGCACCAAGGTATATAACCAGTTTCTTTTTGTTAAAGTATTACATTTGAGATTCTTATATGTATCAGAAATATATTGGCACGTTTACCCTGTTATCTTCTCTGTTAATTTTGATCCATAATTCATGTTGTAGGCCTAATTGATGTTTCTGAATTGCTGATGTTATAATGATCATATGTTATATGCCACTTGGTTGGCAGATACTAGACCATATTGCCATATCTTATTGTCAAAAAGTTGAACACTATAGCAATCCTATGATTGGTTTTAAATATTTTTGGAAGCTATAAAAGTTGAATACCATGTTACCTTGTGTTATTAGATGTGTCATTCATTCATGCCATATCTAAGTTTCTTTGAACTATGTATTATTATATTAACTTCTTGACCTTGAACTAATCATATTATGTGAAAAATATCAGGCAAAGTGAGAGTGTCAAATGCTTACTTTAGTTCAAGAATGCTGAACAACCCGATAACCGAGGAAGCCATCGATTTCAAAAATAAGTAAAACTTTTTAAGTTGTCGATTAATTAATGTTTATAATGATTATTTATTTAATCTAACAATTAAATATCATAGACTTGTGAGTACTGAAGAATCTCAATCCCAAAGGGTTAGCCAATTGTCTGGACCATATGCCTATTCCTTTGCTGATGATTTTCTGGTCCTCACAGAGAAGAGGACAATTGATGAGATTCTAGAAAGCAAAAAGGTAGTTATAATCGATTTTTTCTAATCGACAAATAAATGGTGCCTAAATTATTATTTTTTTTATCAACAGGTTGGGACATTTGTAACATGTGCAACAATTATTGCAATTGATAGTACATATGGATGGTTTTATAATTCTTGCAAGAAATGTCCAAGAAAAGTAGAACCGGCTGGTCGTACCTGGTATTGTGACAAGTGTGAAGAATTTGTACGCTACCCATTGCAGAGGTTTGTATTAAATTCGTTTCTTATATGATTTTTTTAATTCAAATATGAATCTATGATTTATATTTGTAATTTTACAGGTTTAAAATTCAAGTCAAAGTTATTGATGAAACTGGATCTACTTTCTTTTTGTTGTTTGATCGGGAGGCTGCCCAACTTTTAGGAAAGACTACAACAGATGTCATGTGTGCTGCTTCGAAAAATGTATATATATATTATATTGTTTAGTTTGTTAGTCAGTATTACTTATTAAGAATATTAAAGTTCGTCTTTTTTATATTGTAGGATCCTGAACGGAATGAACATGATTATCCTGTTCAATTGGATTGTTTGCTTGACAAGAAAATGTTATTCAAAGTTAAAATTAAAGAAGCAAATTTAAGTGATAGTTAGAATATATATGTTATTCAAAGGGTGACAGATGATGATACCCTTATTGAAAAATTTGTTTCTTCCTTAATTACTAAGCAGGTTAGATTATTTGAAAATTTTGGTGTTGTTTATATATAGTATGATAGTATGCTATTGTGAAAATCAGTGCTTATAATATGTCTATATTTGTTTCAGGAGCCAACAGATTGTGTTGAACGTAATCAGGAAGTTAATGTCATAAACAAAGTTGAGTGTTGAATGAATATAACTATTATTTTTTCATTGCTTTTATGCTACATAGCTTTTATTCTTAGTATAAAAAGCTTTTATTCTTATTATAAAAAGTTTTTATTCTTATATGATCATTCATTTTTTTTTAAATGTATCATAATTCTTTTTGTGATGAGAGAGATGGTAACATGATTGGATATTGGATCAGTATTAGTCCTTTTGGAGGTAAAGTTGTGGTTTTTTGAGGTGACTTCAAACAAATTTTGTCTGTTGTTCCAAAGGGGACAAGACAAGACATCGTGTTTGCCACAATAAACTCTTCATAATTGTGGAAGTTTTGCAAGGTTTTAGAATTGACAAAAAATATGAGGCTTCTATCAAATGTTGTTGATTCTAATCTAAAGCATATAAAGGAGTTCTCAGAATGGATCTTAAAGATAGGAGATGGTGAGATTAGAGATCATAAGGATGGTGAGAGAATCATAGAAATACCTAATGATCTCTTTATAAAGGACTCGGATAATTCATTACCAGCAATTGTTGAAAGCACTTATCCATCATTGATTTAGAAAATGGGTGATGCTAATTATCTAGAAGAGAGGGCAATCCTTGCGCCTACACTTGAAATTGTACAGACAGTGAATGACTTTATACTTTCAATACTTCGAGGCGAGGAAGAAACTTATTTGAGTTCTGATAGTGCTTGCAAAGAAAATGTCAATGTCGATAGTCATGAAGATTTATACACATCTGAATTTTTAAATTCTATTTCATCATCTGGTCTTCCAAACCATGAACTAAAATTGAAGATTGGAGTTCCAGTTATGTTGTTGAGGAATATTAATCAATCTTCTGGATTATGTAATGGAACAAGATTGATAGTAACTCAATTGGGAAAACATGTTATAGAAGCTAAGGTCATTTCTGGAAACAACGTGGGAGACAAGGTATTTATTGCTAGGATGGTCCTATCTCCATCAGATTCTCGGTTCCCATTTAAATTTCAACGAAGACAATATCCTTTAGCTATTTGTTTTGCAATGACAATAAACAAAAGTCAAGGGCAATCACTTTCTCATGTTGGTTTATATTTGTCGAGGCCTGTTTTTAGTTATGGACAACTATATGTTGCGATCTCTCGGGTAAAAAGTAGAAATGGGCTGAAGTTATTGATTGTTAACAACGATGGACAATTGAGTAATACTACAACCAATGTAGTATTTAAAGAAGTGTTTCAGAATTTGAAGTAGGTATGTAATAATATTATTAATTTTTCATAAAATATTTCAATATATTCAACAAGAAATTTTCATTTTTTAAGTATTGATGTTTATGTTATGTGTCAGGCTTATTCTGTGGTCCTTATGCACCTTATAACATTCAGGTATATCTTTCCCTTCATTAGTTGTTTTTGCTAGCAAAGCATTTTTCCAGGTGATATTATTTCAAATAAACATAAAACAAATGTATTACTGAGTACTATTAAGGAAATGAAAGTTTGCTCTCCTTGTGGCTTGTTATGTTTAAAATAGATGGTATTTTCTGAATAGATTATTAGATGCAAAGAAACTATTTGTTTTAAGATTTTATTTTTTTATGGGTTAAAAGATTGTACTTTTTATCTTTGATGAGGAGGAGTCTTCTCATATTAGATGTTAAGTTGTTATATGTTGTATATTTTTGTTTATTCATATTCTATTTCAAGAATCATATTATGATTTAGATGATAAGCTTAATTTATGCATCATATGTCATAAAATTCAAATTCTTATGAATTGTATTTTAGTGATGCTACAGATCACGAAATTTAATGAGAGTAAAGTGACGATTAACCATGTTTTGAAAATGTCCAATGGAATGGATGAGATATGGTTTGTATTATAATCTCTTAATTAACAATATCAGTACTTTGATAGGTATTAGAATGGATAAGATGTGGGTTGTGTTAGAATCTCTTATTCTTTCAATATCTTTCTACACACCAGATCAATTCCAAAGTCCAATTCTTTTATTGAGTTATTTGTTTGATAAAGTTGTTATATATTTAAGAATGAATTTTTTTATTTCGAAATATTCACTAAACATATATCCTTTTATTGTCCCTTTTTCAGGTACACTGAACTCTGTTGTGCTCCCTTTAAAGTCCATTACACAAGCTCGCAACATATCTTCCAACGTTTGAATTGTTCTTTCGTTCTAGCCATCGGTTTGAGGATGGTATGCTGTACTCATTCTCAACTGCGTCCCCATACAAGCTTGCAGACTCCTCCAAAATTTTAATGTGAAACGTGGATCTCTGTTCGACACAATTGATACTGGAACACCGTGTCTCGAGATAATTTTCTTGACGTATAATTTCGGCAACTGATCCAGGGTGAATCTGATTTTGATCGGCAAGAAATGCGCTGATTTCGTCAGTCGGTCCACGATAACCCATATTGCGTCATAGCCTTTTTGAGTAGTTGGAAGCCCTACCACGAAGTCCATCGTGATATGTTCCCACTTTCATTCTGGTATCTCCAAGGGCTGTAACAAACCACTTGGCCTCTGATGCTCTGCTTTGACTTTCTGACAAGTTAAGTACTTCGCAACACACTAAGCAACTTCTCTCTTCATATTTGGCCACCAGAAATGTTGTCGAAGATCCTGATATATTTTTGTACTTCCCGGGTGAACCAAAAATCTTGAACTATGAGCTTCGCTCAAAATCTCTTCTCTGATCTTCAGCACTGACGGAACCCATATTCTACCTTCAAATCTCAGCAACCTTTCGGCATCAATTTTGAATTTAAGCTCCTCACCCTCAAGCACCCTTTTTCGTATTTTATCACACTCCTCATCCTGGAGTTGTGCTTCCTTTACCTTGTCCACTAAAGTTTGTCGTGTTTCCATCTGGAATAATTTTTCATTCGGCTCTGCCAGACACTTCACCTCTAACTCTAATTTAGCCATTTCCGCTATGAGCTTCTCCTGAGCAGTTAACAAGAATAGTTTCTCCTGACCCTTCATGCTCAAAGCATCAGTAACCACATTTGCCTTCCCTGGATGGTATAGAATTTTACAATCGTAGTCTTTGATCAATTCTATCCATCGCCTCTGACGTATATTTAAATCCTTTTGTGTGAAAATATACTTCAGACTTTTATGGTCTGTATATATCTCACACTTTTTTCCATAGAGATAGTGCCTCCAAATTTTCAAAGTAAACACCACGGCTGCTAACTTTAAATCATGGGTCGGATACCCTTTTTCATATTTTTTTAATTGACGCGATGCATGCGTAACCTTACCGTTCTGCATAAGGATGTAGCCTAGCCATTTGTGCGATGCGTCACTATACACTACAAAATTCTCTGTATTATCTGGTAAAGACAACACAGGTGCTGAACTCAGTCTCTTCTTTAATTCTTGGAAACTCTCTTCGCATTTCTCCGTCCAAACAAACTTCACTGATTTCCTTGTCAAATTCGTCAACGGGGTGGCGATTCTTGAGAAATCTTGAATAAAACGCCTATAATAACCTGCCAATCCCGACGGTATTTTCAGCTGATCCCAGTTCATCACAGCTTTCACTTTCGCCGGATCCACCAAAATCCCGTTTTTATCAATAACATGCCCAAGGAATTGAACACGCTCCAACCAAAATTCGTATTTGGAGAATTTCGCATACAGTTTCTCTCTCCTTAACGTTTTCAATGTCACCTTCAAGTGTTCCACATGCTCTTCCTGGGTTTTGAAATATACCAGAATGTCGTCTATGAACACTACTACGAATTTATCCAAAAATGGTTTAAACACTTTATTCATTAAATCCATAAATGCTGCAAGTACATTTGTTAAACCAAATGACATAACCAAAAACTCATAATGGCCATATCTAGTTCAGAAGGCTGTCTTTGGTATGTCTTCCTTTCTCACCTTCAACTGATGGTACCCACTTCGCATATCTATCTTTGAAAAATATCTCGCTCCCTTCAGCTGATCAAACAGGTCATCGATCCTTGGTAACGGATACTTATTTTTAATCGTGACCTTGTTCAACTCTCTATAATCAATGCAAAGATGCATTGATCCATCTTTCTTCTTGACAAATAACACTGACGCTCCCCACGGCGAAACGCTCAGTTGAATATACTTCTTATCTAGCAACTCCTACAATTGCACCATCAACTCCTTCATCTCTACCGGAGCCATTCGATACGGGGCTTTTGATATAGGGGTTGTACCCGATGCTAGATCAATTCAATTTCCCTATCTGGTGGTAGACTTGGCAAATCATCAGGAAACACGTCCGCAAAATCCCTAACTACAGGTATCTCCTCCAGCTTTGCACCCACCTTTCGTGTATCGACTATGTAGGCTAAATATCCTACACATCCTTGTCTCAACAACTTCCTGGCCTGCATCATCGTCAGACAACTCGTTTGTCTGGACGATTTGCTGCCATAAAACACTACCTTTGACGGAGTCATAAGGTTCACACACTTCTTTTGACAATCAATAACTGCCCCATGATTGAACAACCAATCCATTCCCAAAATAACGTCAAACTCCCCAAGTCGAATTGGGATTAAGTTTACCGTCATCACATGACCCTTAATATCTACCCGACAGTTCTTGTGTACAAACTTAACAGGAATCACTTCCCTATTCGCAATTTCTATGTTCATAGAGTAATCTAACTCTTCCTAAGGTAACTCTAATTTCCTAGCAAATTCATCCGATATAAATGAACAAGTAGCACCCGAGTCGAATAATACATAAGCATTTACACTATTGACCGGAATGATACCTGACACCACATCCTTTGACTGCACAGCATCTTGCACTGTCATGTTGAATGTTCGGGCAGTAAGTCAATTGAACGGTGTCGGTCCAGTGATAGTTAAATTGCCACCACTGCTGTTTCCCTTTCCTCCACTTACTACTCCTGTAGCTTTCTTAGGACAATCTCGAGCAAGGTGATCCTTCGATCCGCAAGTGAAACATGCACCCTTCTTCGGACTAGGGCAATTTGGTGCAATGTGACCCTCTTGACCACAATTAAAGCACACTCTTTTGCCCTTCAAGCAAACACCCACGTGATTCTTTCCACAGTTGCTGCATGCTTCCACCTTCTTCTTCTGATTTCCCTGTTGACTGCCACCAGAGTTACTGTCATTCCACTTTCTCTTTTGATTGCTGCTACCATGGCTACCGCTTGCTTTATTTTCATTTTCACTCTTCTTCTTCTGTTCTTGGTTGTATTTAGACAGTGCATCACTACCTCATTTAGCGATAATCGGCTTCTCAAACACTGCCGCAAACGAATTCAGTTGAAACATCGAAACTCGACTATACAGCCAGGGCTTTAGTCCTTGCTCAAACCTTCTGGCCTTTCTTTCATCAGTATTAACTTGATATGGCACAAACCTCGCCAATTCGTTAAATCTTGCAGCATATTCAAGCACCGCCATTGTACCTTGCTTTAACTCCAGAAATTGTACCTCCATCTGATTCTGTGCACTCGTCGAAAAATAAGTTTCGAAAAACATTTCCTTGAATCGTTCCCATGGAATTACCCCTTGACCGCCTCGCATTTTGTTAGCTTGCCACCAATAGCCAGCTTCTAATTTGAGCATAAATGTCACGAATGCAGTCTTCTGGTCCTCGCTGACCCTAGCAACGTCAAAAACCTTTTCCATCTCCATGACCCATGTTTGAGCTTCAATTGGGTTCATAGATCCTTGAAATTCTGGGGGTCCAACAGCCTTGAAATCTTTGAAAGTTGTGGCCTGAACTCGAGGTTGATTCGCAAATGCTCCTGTTAACAAATCCACCAACTGTTGCATTGGATTAGCATTAGTTTCATTGTTGTTATTTGTGGATCCTTCAGGGGTCTGTTGACATGTTGGTCTTCTTCTTGGCGGCATCTTACTGTTAAGAATTTGCGCTATTAGATTATTGCTCAATTACTTAAACATTTAAGTTATAGCTTAAACATTTTATAAACAACATTTAGCACATAGCACATCTGATAAACTCTCGTGTTTTATTCATTTACTGCTTCAAAACATAACATAAATAGCATCATAGTTATTTACATCATCTTCCTTGAAATCATAAAGTTTCAAGACCACATCATAATTAACCCACTATTTATCTCATTTGAGATTTACATCATATTACCTCTCTTAGACAACAACTTATTATTACTGCTATTCGTGACCTATAACGACATTCCACGTCGCACGGCTTCTTCGCGCTCTTGCTTCATGATACGAATCATCGTCCTGCGATCCATCACGTACCACGGTAAATCCTCGAACTGAGTTGGGTAATTAAAAACTCGATTATGTGCCCTATCCATCGCTGTGTGGAAAACATGCTCCATCTCATCCATCTTGGCTTTCTTTGACTGCATCTCATCCTCAACATGGTCTGCATGATCAGCAGCTTTCATCCACGCGTCCTCGGCTCTAGCACGCTTTGCAGACTCTTCTCTCAGCTCACTCTTTAGTTTCTCCACCTCAGCTGATAATTCCTCCTTTTGGCTCTCTACCTGAACCAACTTCCACTCCACGTCCCCAAGACGTATATCAAGCTCCTCAATTTCACCATTCTTCTGCTCCAGAGCAGCCTGACGGCCAGTCACCTGCTCCTCTAACGCCTTTACCCTATCTTGCAACTCTATGTTGCGATCATATACCTGCTCATACATTTGCACACCTAAGGAAGATAATGGTATCTCCTCAGGGTTTTCCTCCTCCTCCTCAACCTCTTCAGGATCCTCCTCAGGATCTGACTCAGGTTCATACTCAGGTTCTACAACAGTGGTCAGTGGGGTTGGTTCTCTCTACACTAGCTGCTCCCGGATTATATGAATATCTCGGGACTTCTCTTCCCTAGCCTGGCTGGATCCTCCTATATCAGTCATCCTGCCATCAAAATTTTAAGTTTAATTACTACTCGATACTACACGCGAGCACATAAGTTATAACACATAAGTTATAGTACATAAAGTTTTTTTTATTATCTTTAATGAATTCCTTAATTCATTTCTTAGAACTCGATCAGAGTTTTAACACCACTATGTTTTCGATTCTTTACAAGGCTAACTCCTAAGGTTCCCCACCTAAGGTTCTTAACCTACAAGTCTGATACCAACCTGTGACACCCCCAAATCCGGATACTTCAATCCTGCAGATTTGGTGTTCACTATTTCATACATTCATGACTAACTATCCATGATAAAAGACAATATAATTAAACTGAATAAATCATCTCCCCACAATAGGGGTTACAACTTAAATCTCTCAAGTAAACAAATCTCAGGTCATCTAACCTTTATTATAGCGTTGCAGAATTAAAACATAATATTAAATAAGTCTTATTACATAAATTCATCAAACAGATAACAGTTCGCCAGCTACTTCTGCATCTTGCCTTTGCCCTTACTAGTGGACGGCTCATCTAATTTCTCAGTCTTAGCTGCAATGCTTAATACAAGGGTGAGCAAACAATTGCCCACAAGTATGATAACGATAACATTTAAATAATCAATGGAGTAGATTTTAACTGAGGTATAATAGCTTATCTGAAATTAATCAATAACAATTCAAAGGACTGAAAGCTCAATAGAAAACTTGGCTAAATATAGATTTCAAGATTAAAAGTGTACCTGAGGGTCATAAGACCCCGAACTATGTCCTAGGTTAACAAGTAATTCTACCGTAACCTTTAACGGTCTTATAGACTATGGACTATTCATCTCGTACTCAGGGGGATCAGCCTTTTGTACAATGTATTGTGCACAAACATTTTAAGGCTGTTGCGTAGTTAATCCCCTATAATAGGGTTATTCATCTCAGTTTAATGTCAGAATTCATACTAAAAGAAACTTGGTATGGAATAACTTCAAGAAATTCTAAGTCTTTAGAATGCTCATCAACTACGGACTAGCTGAATCAATAAGGATTCGCTAGTCGCCAAAGCATTTGATTCAACAATAAAGTTATATAATGATATTTATGTCTGAAGCTTGAATAACAATTCATAATCGAACAACAAATGATTTAAATAGAACATAAGCATTTGACATTATAACAACCTTGCTTGAACAATAATAAGCTAAGGTTAATAAGCTTGCTCAATGAAAGAAAAGTAAGGAACTTGCTTTCAACGAAATAAAGAGATTAAGGGTAGAAAACTTGCCTCATGCATAGATTACAAGTTAATATTCACGTTCCTTAATCAACCTATACATTCTGTTTATAAAGCGGTAACAATAATTAGTTACAGTATTATAAGCACTTTAAAATTCGTTCTTATCCATTTTCATTTTAATATATCAATTGTCATTTGATATTCAATAGGTATTCACTTATCATCCATTGTAGTATCTCATTTATCAATTAATACCTTAGTCTAAGTTTTAAACATACACATAGCAATATAGCATAATTACAAAACAAAAAAAAAAAATTCTCATTTCTTGTTCCACCGCCGGGGTGGTGGATTCCTTCTCAAACTAGCGCTGGGGTGAGGCTACCGCCGGGGCGATAAAACTAGTTCATTCCTACCGCCGGGGCGACAACACTAGTACATTTCCACCGTCGGGGCGGTGGACCCGACTGACAGCTTCTGCAGTTCGCGAACCAGTGAAATTTCAGACTAAAATTTCCCAAATTCTACCATCCGACTCACAAATTAAACATACTCAGACATCAAATATGTTGTAAAACAAATACCCAACATGTTTCTAACAATTCTAATCATTATAATACACATAATCAACTAATTAAAGACCAAAAACTCACTCTTAATACAAAATATTCATGTTTGGCCCTTTTTAATGAAATCAAACACTGTGAATTCATCTCCAAACCATTTTAATCCATTCCAATTGTATTCTTTTCATTTTTCATTATATTATCATAATCAAGAGTCAATTTACTAATTAATAAACAAATTGAACATCAATTTTCATACATATAATCTATATATAAAAGTGAAACTTTGTAAAACCAAAAACTCTATTTTTAAAGCATGCTTTCATGGACTAATTCAATTAAAACTGATTATAAACAACATATAATGATTTATACATGCTAACCAACATACATAAACAACTTCTCAACAAATAATCCATCAAAATCCATGTAAAGAGAAATAAAATAAATTCTCAATGAAGAACTCTAGGAACTATAAACAAGAAAATTTAGAATCAATTTATACCTCTTGATTCCTTCTTAGACTTAGCTAGATGATGAGAATAACTTAACAATTCACTTTCTTCCTTTTTGATTCTCCAGAATTTCTCTAAGCTCTCAATCCCTCTCTGAGCTCTCAACTCCCAGTCTTTTCAAACTCTGTTTTTTTTCTTCTTTTCTCTTAGGCTTAGCAATATTAAGCGTAAAGAAATTAAACTGCAAACTTAAGTTGTCAGTTGCAAAAACAAAGGGTTAGCCCATGTTTGGCAAACCCAAATAAGAAAAATAGAATTCTAAAAGCCACAAGGTCTTGTTTGATTGAACCAAAGCAAAATAAACCATTTTTACCAACTAAGGGTCACAAGGCCTTATTTGGTTTAGCTAAAATTAAACCATTTTTCATTTATTTTAATAACTCATTATACTATATTGTTTAATTGTCACACTTACAATTTAATTAAACTTATTATTAAGTAAATTCAATTAAACCTTACTAATTTAATTTATAATTTCTATTTGACCAATTATAAATTAATTCAATAAATTATTTTATTAAATTAAATCACTAATCATCTAATTTAATTATTAAATTAAATTAAATTAGACCAGCATCGAATTACTATTCATTTAACATAATTACACTTAAAATAAATTACTCCACAATAACTTTATCAATTATTTATTTTACTAAATAAATAAATTAACAAAAATATTTATTTAACTCAATAAATATTTTATTTACTCACAAAAATTACATTCGTTACAACTTATTAAGAATATTAAAGTTCATTTTTTTATATTGTAGGATCCTGAACAGAATGAACATGATTATCCTATTCAATTGGATTGTTTGCTTGACAAGAAAATATTATTCAAAGTTAAAATTAAAGAAGCAAATTTAAGTGACAGTTGGGATATATATGCTATTCAAAGGGTGACAGATGATGATACCCACATTGAAAAATTTGTTTTTTCCTTAATTACTGAGCAAGTTAGATTATTTGAAAATTTTGGTGTTGTTTATATATAGTATGATAGTATGCTATTGTGAAAACCAGTGCTTATAATATGTCTATATTTGTTTTAGGAGCCAACAGATTGTATTGAACGTAATCAGGAAGTTGATGTCATAAACAAGGTTGAGTGTTGAATGAATATAACTATTATTTTTTTCATTACTTTTATGCTACATAGCTTTTATTCCCTCCATAAAAAGCTTTTATTCTTATATGATCATTCATCTTTTTTTTAAATGTATCAGGATTCTTTTTGTGATGAGACAGATGATAACAGGATTGGATATTGGATCAGTATTAGTCCTTTTTGGTTCTGAAACACTATTACCCAACATTTGTTTTGTTAAATACAAACTAAAATAGTAATATGTTTCCTTTAATGATATTGGAGAATATTTATATTACTTGATCCATGTATGGATGGTTGGAACGAATTCTAAAATCTTAGAACATGAAATAAAATGACTAATGTATTTTTATTTGATACTCTAAAAGATTTTTATATTCAATTATTTTGCCTATCTTATTAGTCAAGTAAAATTGTTTAATGTTAATTCCCGTGCATCGCACGGGTTCAATTACTAGTTATACAAATAAGTTTATCATGCATAAGTGTGCAACTATTAATATTAATAATACTATTTCGTTTTTTATTTTTGTCAACTTTAAAAGAATAATGTTAAGAGTCAAATTGTCTAATCTCATAGTGTATCAAATCCAAACCCCATTATTAAATTAGTTATTTAATATAGTTATAATCATTAGCATTTATTATAAGAAATTAATATTTTCACAAGTAATATTTGAAATTTTCAAAATACCTCTCTTAGATGAGTGAGGGACATATTTGCTATTAACATGAGAGGGACCATGTGTAATTATTAATTTTATTTGTGGAAATATCAATACACATATTATATATTTATATAATTCTCACTTTCTTTTTAACTGACGTTTTACAGGAAAATACAAAAATTAATAAATGCAAATATTACTTTGTCTCATCAATCAAATTAGATGCACAATCTCAACATTACACTTCTAAAAATGATTGAAAAGATGAGAGCAAAATAAATTAATATTTTATATAGAAATAATATGAAAAATTAAGTCAATAATACCTTTTTTGAAATCTATAAAAACAAACAAATAAATAAATTTCACTCTAAAATAACAAATAAAAAAGGAATCCAAGGAGTAGTAACATGTAAATTTGAGACAAATATAAAATTCTAACTTTAAGACAAGTTATCAAGCAATTATCTATCGATCTTAGTAATATATGGGTCGTTTATTTCGCTCAAAATTTAAATTTCATTCCCACATTTTACACACGACTCGTTGGTTGTAACTGTGCGCCATCTACGAGTAGTAGCCCGCTGTAAATATGGTAAAGTTCTTTCAGATATGATTATTGCCGGGTGTTTGATATACATTACTTGCTTCCCAATTTTTTTTTTTTTGCACCAAAATAAATAAAGTCCAGTGTCATCCGTTCTAAAACTCACACATACTAACATGACATATTGCTATATGTTTACATGAATTTAGATACAAAATCTCAGTATTACCCTTTTAAAAAAATGAAAGAAAAATAAATTATTATTTAGTATAAAAATAATATGAAAAATTAAATCATTAATATTTTTTTGAAATCTATAAACGCCAAATAAAATATAAATAGATTTCACTCCAAAACAGAAACCGAAAGAGTAGTAGAATGTAAATTTAAGATAGATATAAAACTTCAACTCTGAGACACATTATCTACTATTAGTTTAAATAGCACACAAAACATGTGTTAAAAGAGGAAAATAGAATACTAAAAAATATGATATGAAAAATAATGGGAGTGAGAAATGGAAAAAAAGTGAATAAATAAATGATAAAATAGAAAAATCCAAAAAACTTAACAAAATTGTCAATATCAAAAAACTGCTAATCCTTCCTCCCGTTTTATAATATAGATAAACAAATAGATAAATAGATCATCCAACAATCATCTCTTGGTTTAATAATAGCTGGGTCGTTTATTTTGTTCAAAATTTAAATTCGTTCGTTAAATTTTAAATTTGACTATTACATTTCACTCTTTATTCATTAGTGGTAACTCTTTATCTACTACGAGTAGACACCGCCATAAGTGCGGTGAAATTCCTTCAAATATAATTGTTATTGAGAGTTTGATATATCTTCCTTAGTTTCCAAATTTTACCCCAAAATAAAATAAAATAATATCCAGCATCATCCGTTCTAGTTTCTACAACTCACATGACATAATGTTATGTGTTTACATCAATTTATTCTCCACATAATGGTCACCATTTCACTTCCACATCTTCCCCTTTCCCCAACACGCGGCGACTCGAGCGCTCAGACACCGAACACCTCTCTTTCTCTCTCTACTTTCCCCGCAACAAACCCAACTCCGTTTGTTTTTTTAGTTTCATCATCATCTCCTACTAGTTCCTTTCGTCGTCTTCTTCTTCTTCTTTATCACGTTCCACCTCATTTACTCTTCTTTTTTTGCTTTTTTCTTTCGACCGTTTCTTTTCAATTTCAGCTTAATACCCATATGATTTTTTTTTTGGGTCGCTTTTTTAATGAGATTTTGTTGTGGAGCTACTAATTCAACTATCTTCATCCCAACTAAATTAGAGATGGGTTTTCAAGTGTTTGATTTAATGCCCCACTCAGATTCACTCTTTCTGTTTCTCAGTTTCTACACTTATTTACTTCTGTTTTGGATTCTTTTGTTTAGTAAGCTCATTAAAATCTCTTACCCATTAATTTTAATGGGTTTAGTTCCCATTTTTAGTTGCTGTTGAGTAATATGAAATGCCAAGATTATATGGATATGTATGTATATAATAGAGAAAGAGAGAGAGAGAGAGAGAGAGAGAGGAGGGAGAAAGAACAAAAAACTACCCATGTCATCTAATTGTCTTCTTGTAGATTATAGGTGGGAATACAGAAGTGTAATTGATAGGGGCAAACCCTGTGGGTTGAAAAGGTGGTATCAGAATTTAATTCATGAGATTGCTACTGTACAAATACCAGAGCAAGCTAGAAGAGAAGAGGCAGCAAGCTTAACTTCTCATAGAGATATAACTCAGACTTTTGTGATTGTGTTCTTTTGTTTGTGATTAAAATGGCAGGTTCTTCATCAAATGTGGAATCAAATCTTGATAAGTTGCTTCAATCTGTAACACCCATTGTTCCTTTGAAACCAATTCCTGAGGTAATTTACTCTGATTTACTGAATTTATGTTATTTGAGGTTTAATTTTAAGTCTGCTTGTTGTTGTATACATATTCTAATCTTTTTTTTTCCACCTGCTCTAGGTTCTGTTTTTTTTTTTTCATGAATTGTGTGTTTCCGCTTTTCACTTTCTATGTATTTGGCTATTGTAGGGGTCTATATTAAATGGCTTTCTTTTCATTTTTAAGTGCACTATATCTTAAAATGGTAAGGGAATGAAATCTAGAATTTTATTTTACTTCTATGAAAGTTTCTTTCTTAACTATTTGACTTTCATGATTTTGTACTTTTGAAGACTGTTAACATTTAAAAGAGTTAAAAAAATCAATAAATTATTTGATTTTTCTTTCTATATGGAATTATTGCCTTCTAATTTGAAATGCAAAGAATAGAAAGAATTCAACATCACTTTTATCATAAAAGCATTGATTAGGCTACTTGTAAAATGTATATTCTACATCTTCTTTTGTAATATTTAAAGTTACGAGACTTGAGAAGAAACCATTATTTGAGCAAATAAGTATAATTCGAAGTTATTTAAAAATGCAAAGGGATTTCAATGTCAGTAGTTTTAATCCAATCTTTCTTATAGTGGTCCAAAATATGAATATCAATTTTTTAACGTTTTGGTTTTGTTTGGTGATGGCAGAGTTGCATCCATGCTCTAAATAGGGTATGGAACCCTGTTGGGAACCCCATAACTGAGTACTTCACGCTGGGGGACTTGTGGAAACGCTACAAGAAGTGGAGTGTGTATGGTGTTGAAACACCTGTAGCACTAAAGAATAGAAAGGACGTTGTGCAATATTTTACTCCTTATCTATCTGCTATTGAAATCTTTACCAACAAATCTCTGGCAAATATAAGGTATACCAACTCACCTCTTTTGCAGAAATGCTTAGTCCCACCGGTAAATTTCTTATGTTACACGTAAATTGCAAATGAAATTAATGATTACGCGCAGTCTCTCTTGTAGGAGTCTAAGTGATGATAGTGATGAAGATGAATCTGAAAGTGAGTACTCGAGTGATGAGGATGAGAGTGAGAGTGATAAGCTCACTAGATCAGCTAGTAACACCTCCAGTAATAACTCTAGTAACAACTTTAGCAAGGCTTGGGATGTCGATTCTGAAGATTCAAGCATCAACCATGATGATTCATTGCCCATGAGGGACTGTCGCAGTAACCTTTACATTAAGTTTCATGATTCATGCTCTCCATACTGGAGGATACCGTTGAGGAACAAAGTAAACATTCTTATACCATTTTTTCTTTAGATCTTAGTGCATGTGATCTTTAAGGGTTATCTTTTGGCGGGGAATACACGTGGAAAATTGAAATCCTGTTTTTTTCCGTTAATAATGAATGCCCTAATGATTGGCTTGTCTGATTCAGATAGAGGAACTCTCTAAAGATTATCCAGGCCTTATGACATTAAGGAGCACTGATCTGTCTCCAGCCAGTTGGATGGCTGTCGCCTGGTGCGTAATTCTTTATTGTAAAAATATGTTCCCGTTCTAGACACGTTTTTAAATATCTTGGTATTGTTAAAAAAATCCAAGCACTGGTATCAATGATATTCCCTTCTTTGTTTGGCTCAATGTCTATGAAGTTTATATTTTTCTTGCTGTCAGTCGTTGATACTCTCATATAATAGTTATCATTGGAATCTGTTTAAGCTCGATGACTATATTTCAACCATAAATCATTGTTGGTCAATATTAAGTTCTTGTCGCCTCTTCTTTTAAACTTAAGATATTCTCATGTAAAGTTCACTTGTCGTATAGCGGTAATGAAGTAAGTTGTCGATCAAAACTTTTATTTGTCGTTTTTAATCATTGATTGTTATGATGCTAGAATATTTTAAAAACAGATTTTTTTTTTGTTTTCTTGCTTTGATTATGTAAATGGGCATGTATTGACTCCCAAAGAGTATATTTGCTTTGGTGTAAAAGAAGGCGGTTTTATCAAAAACTCGGTTATGAGGCTTGATATAGTGAGTTTTGTTTTTGTCGTATATTCTGTATATGAAATTACTTCGGGCAGAGTAAAGTGTGAGGTTCATATTGTTTCTTTATACTTTACATACAACATTTAGTGTCAATTTCTCTTCCTTTTTCTTGTTACCCTTTTCCTTCTGAGCTCTAAAAACAGTATATCTTTATAACAGTTTTTTTGGTATAACAAAAACTTGATTTATTTATTAGATCTTTTTGTTGTTCGTTAGGTATCCTATATATCACATTCCATCTAAGGAACCTGTGAAGGACTTATCTGCAGCCTTCCTGACTTTTCATACTTTGTCCTCATATTTCCAAGGTAAATGTCTTATATTTTCCAACTGTTGGGAGTATAAATAAATTTCAGTATGTACAGAAGCCACAACTCTCTTGTTATGGTAATTCTGTGTTTACAAGTTTTAACTTATAATTTGTAGCTTATCAATCTTAGTAGTTAATAACTACCGTATCAACTACACAACAGCATGGTTAGGAAGTCACATTTATGTATACGGAAGTGTGTAAATGCACGCGGGTATGTAGCCACGTAGTTTTGATCACTGCTTGTCGTATCTGTCCAGTCTCTTGGTAAACTATTATGTCTCATGTCCTTTAATTAATCAAGGATTTGTACAAACTCGTACATTGTTTGAGGCTTGCACAAACCATATACTCATTTTCGTATCAAAGGAATGGTACTAAAGATTCAAGCATGTTTCTAATAGGTTTATGAAATTGTGAATTTAAGTTTCTACTTATTAGACACGACACAAACACCACCTACTTTGATGGTTTCATTCATTTGAGGTCATAATGGATCAATATTGTTCTTTGGGTCATCCGACAGTAATGGGGCATTGTTTGAAAATCTTCCATCGACATTCAAACACGGTAAGTTTACAAATTACCATATTAAGATAGGGATGTCCAAATTAGCATTTGAAATCTTTCAACATGTATCTTTTTTTTTATATATACAAACGTTAAGCATTTAGATATCACCACTTAGAGCGAGACTATATGATGCTTATGCGGAAAACTCCAATTAATAGGCTTTGTCTTTGTGGGAGTAGTCATTTCTCTTCTAATTCTGATGGTCCATAACCACACTTGGAACTCGCAACCTGATATATATATATATATAAGGGTATTTTTAGACACTTTTATATAGTGACTATTAGTAAGTGTTTCATTATGAGATAATCTAGTCAAGAGCTTTGGTTACTTCTTCCTGGTGTGAACCGAATGTTTAAGTACTATACAGCAGTCATCTTTGTGCTGCATACTTGCTAGCTGTTTTACCAATAACAATGTGTCAGGTGTGCAATAGGCAACTACCATGACATTCCTTTTTTTTAATATTTCATGTCCTCGACTCTGAAATCACCATGTCAAAATCAGGTTCGACTTTATTTTGGAAATGGTTTCAGCAATTTTTTTGGTTTTTATAGAATTATTAATCTAATTATGATCTGCAAGTGCATTGTTCAATAATTTGATTTGTTCTGAAATCATATATCTTGAAGCCTGTTGATCTATTCAAAACTATCATTAACCTCGTGCTTTTTCAGAGAGTGCTGTGGATGCTCCTAACGAAAACAATGGAAGATCAAAGGAGGTATGCAAGCGAACAATGTCTCTTCCACCATTTGGCTTGGCCTCATACATGTTGATTGGGGATGTGTGGTTGAACCGCGGAGAGTCTGATTATGTAAGATTGTTTGATCTTCATAGAGCTGCGGATTCCTGGCTAAAGCAGCTTGATTTCACTCACCATGATTTCACTTTTTTTACTATGAAATCGAGTATGCAAGTTGAACAATCTTAATTTTGTCAGGTCTTCCAGAAACTGCTAGGGGAGAAGGTAATGAATCTGTTACATTGGAGTGTTTTTGTTTTCATTTTCTTCTTTTTGGAAAAACAAACCCTTCTTGAAGACTAGTGAAGATGAGTTTGTAGTGTTGCTGTAATGGTTAAGCCTGATTCTCTGAATAAGATTCATGTAAAAGAAATAATTTTGGTTTATATTTTTATATTTCTTTTGTCTCAGTTTAGTTTGTCCTGTGCTGGTACAGTTGATGTCTTAATACATATACATATACTTGAAAAAGGTGTGGATGAACAAATACTGATTTTTAAACATGTAGATCATACACTTCCAATGAATTTTATTTTTTTAATGAATATAAATTTAATGTATGAAATATTAGAATATAATGTAACAAATGATTTAAAGTCTCAACAAATTTTTGGATGATTTAAAGTCTCAACAAATTTTTGGATTTCAATTCCCTTTCCTGTTCCTTTGTTTTCGCTCATATTTTCAAAATTGCCTTAAAGTGTAATATACTTTCTAATGTGATGATAAATTATAATGTAATGGAGATGACCAGTTTTAAGTATTTGGATAATCTTCAAATGAGGAACTTATAAAGATGAAGTTTGTGGGAAACCAGTAACCTTTTCCATATTGTTTTTAGTACTTGTAAAGAATAATGGGATATGAAAATTGGGGATATTTTAAGTTTTAAAAGAATTTATTCAGTTGTAATGTACAATTCTTACTATTTTTAAATTCCTTGAAAAATACTCCTTAAAAGGACGACCTAAAGACAAATTTTACACAAATTATGGTAATGAAATAAGAAGAGAAAATATAAATTTACTTTTCATTTTATCCTTATATTGATGTGTGTGTTAATTATTTCAATTGGCTCTTGAGCTTATGGAGATAGAGTAAATTAATTTGAATCATTCATTTGTGACGTGATTGATTTACTGTTTAGCTAAAATATAATATGGTCAAGGGTAAATTTGTTAATATAAAATTTTATCTAGTTGACTTGTGTACTTTAGACATGTTTTAGAGAACAATATTTTTTTTTGGCACTTAAGTCATCCATTTGGACTTTTATGTGGTCACAATGTATTATATTCTTTCCGACGTTATTTGTTTTAATTGGCTTTTTATGGTTAAATTAACCAATTTAAGATTAATAGTTAAACAAATGTATTAGAAAATTTTAAAATCAAATAAGTTTGACTTTGATAGTATATTCAATATATTTTCTTATGATAATAATTTTATGCCTATATCTAATAAATTTATTAATAAATTTTGATTATAAATATAATCAATTTAATTATAAATAATTAATCAGGACAAATAAAACTGAACAGACCGAGTAACAGATAGTGGATTTAGGTGGCAGCTCAAAAATAAAGTGAGAAAAACCAAGAGCAAAGTCAAACATCATTAAATTATTTTTTTCAGTAAGCTCAACACCTTATTTTCAAACATTTTTTTTGTATTTTCTATTCAAATCTTAATCTGTGAAGCTTCCTCTTGTAGAATGTAGATCGATGTCTTGAATGCACACACCAAAATGAACATTTGGTAGTCATTGTGGAGTAAGTACATACATTTTACAATCGTGGGAATTCACCTTAGCATATACCTTACTCTTCACTGACCTATAACTCCGGTGCTGCAGTAAAATTACAATAAACACAAGCATTAGTATCAAAACTAACAAAATCATGAAGTCGAGTTCAGTGAAATTGCAATATCATGCTCAATGTATGTACTTTACGCGTTATCATAAGATAATGATATTATAAGATCGTGTTTAGTGAAATTAAAGTTTCACAATCATAAGATAGCATAAGTCGAGTTCAGTGAAATTGTTGCATCTTCACTATCAATGAATGCAGTTAGTGGTTTACCGCGTTATCTCATGCACTATCGAGAAAATAAGTGGTCAAACTCTTTCATCTCGAATTTTGATTCCAGATAGTTCGTTTAGGCAGTTCATTTGGATAGTCTTATAAAAACTAGTTATATTTGTATAATTAATATTAGAGAGTTGCATTTCGATGACCTTTATTATATAAGTATTATTAGGGGATAACTGATTTCGCAACCGAAACCGCACGTAAAATCGCAAAAACTGCACCAAATGTCACGCACTATCAAGAAAATAAGTAATTCAAACTCGGATTTCGATTCCAGACAGTTCATTTAGACAGTCTTATAAAAATAAGTTGTCTTTATTATACAATTGCAACTTTTTAGCTATACAAATCTAACTCATTCATATAGCCCTGCCAAATAAACTGTCCAAAACGAATTGTTTGGTCAGAATCATTTCGCCTCAACCTTACCTATTTTTTATTTTTTTTAAAAAAATATTCTCTTGACTCAAATAAGGTCCATTTTCCTTTTCTGTGCCAAAACTGTGACTAGATATTAAAGTGACAAGATGGACGGAATTAATTTATTTCCCAAAATAATTAATGTTATTATTTATTTAAAATCAAAATTTCTATTTAATCAGATTAATTTATTTAACAAATCTTACCGCCCATAAGTCACGTGCATTAACTACTGTTGATGGATGGAGGCCTATATCCGACCAATAAGCAATTATATAAGCTGCTGAAGGTCCTCTGTTCCATAGGACTACTGCTACTCTATTGTTACTTAGTCTGCCTGCCCAAATCTGCATTTATTTATTCTTATAATATAAATATAAATATAAATATAAATATAAATATAAATATAAATATAAATATAAATATAAATATAAATAATACTCCAATATAATAAAATGTCAAATGGTACCTCCAAATTTCCTTTTGTTTTAACCTTTTTCCCTTGAACTCCAAGTTTATCTGTACTCAAGTGTAAATAATGAGTCAGTCAATCAGAAGAATAAAAGAAGTATATTCAAATTGAGAATATATTTATAATAAGAAGTAATTTAAAAAAAAATGTAGCTTTTTATTTATTTACCTTGATTAACTGCAATAACTTCTTTATTGCTAAGTAATCCAAAGGTTACATTGTCCATTGCTCGAATATCGCATCCAATTAGCAGGGGTGCCTATAAAATAAATAATTTTCAAGATTTTGAAGTTCATACATTTTGTAATCACTTAAAAAAAATATATAATAATTGTTCCGACAAGTCTTGTAATTTATATACATATATAATCACAGCGGTTCTTCAATGGACCGGCTATAGCGACGGTTTTTTCCGTCGCTATAGGTCTATGACGACAGCCTACATATGTGAACCGTCGCCATAGACCTATAGAGACTGAAAAAACCGTCGCTATAGCCGGTCCGTTGGAGAACCGCTGTGCATATATAATTATACAAAAGTTATTGATACTGTCAGGAAAAAAAACATACTGCTAAAAAAAATGCATTTGACGACATTTTCATAATTATTTTAGTGATACTTAACATTATAAGTGACACTTGTTGCTCTAACAATATTCTGTTACAATATCAACCCTCTCATACATAACACAAAAAGATTATATATATATATATATATATATATATATATATATATATGTATGTATGTGTGTGCGTGTGTGTGGAATGATCCATAATAAGTACTTACTATGATCCATAACAAGTATTTATTATAATAGTAGTAGACGACAGTACTATTTTCAATAGTACTATTTTCAATAGTAGTTATGAATCATTCTTTTATATATATATATTATAATATAATGTTCGCAAAAAAGACAATTGAACGGTCGTTTCAAAGAACTTCTGAGCTCTCAAAAAAAAAAAACTGAACAAGCAAGTACATCAGTTTGGTTAAATTATTGAAATTTGGTCACGGACTTGCAGATACCTTAGCTAATGCCCATATGCTGAAATGTGAACGATATTCTGCAGCTGTCATTCCTCCATTTCCAACCTCCAACATGTCAGGATCTACAGCACAAATTACAACAATGTCCACCTCATCAGGCTACATTCGATTTCAATTTTTGAATTTTTTAAAAGATTTTAATACTCCTTAGAATAATTGTAAATATATTTTAAATCTACTAGTGAAAATACTGTAACTTGATTGATTCTCGAGGACTATATTTTTGTGGGGGAAAAAAGGCCAAATCACATATTATTCTAAAAGTCATATCGATTTTTTGAGTAAGATAGGAATTCAAACCCATGACATTTTGCAATGTCTACGGTTAAGATTAGGATTCTCTATTATATTTATTATTTAATTTCTTTCAATACAAGATTATATATACAAATATTACATTTAGCGACATAATTGTTTACGACGAATTTTATTGTGTCGTTAATTATTTACGATGAATTCTATTTTGCCACTAAATATAATATTTGTGTCGTTAATTGTGTATTGAAAAAATTTGAAGAATAAATATAATGGAAGAGATCGTAGGGATTAGAGTTGTATGTTGAGTTTCCTGCTCTTATTTGTTTGATACTAAATTTTATTTGTTTTAGTTGTTAAAAGAACATATCAATGGAATTTGAAATATTTAACTCAAAATCAATTGATAATTAATTAAAATAATCGGGTTATATAAAATGTCTCCGAATTTATTTTTCCGATATAAAACTTTGTAACTCAACTTGCAAATGGTTAAAATTTATTTACCATTCCATCCACCGGGGCCAGCATAAGACGCCCATTTATCATTTTGATCTGCTAGAGAAGTCATGCTGTTGGAAAGAAAATAAAATAAAATAATCATTTAGAAATTTCCAAAAAAAATAAATAATATTAATATGTATGCATTTTAAATTTTTTGTTTTACCTATTCCAATTATCAGATATATCTCCAGTTGTTCTCCAGCTGTTTCCAATGGTCGGGGCCCAAGTAGCAGGGTCTTCCTGGCCCCATTCACATAGTGAAAAAAAGATAGGTCTTCCACAGTTTTGTAAAGCTTTGGCCATTATGGGATACCTTACAAAATAATATTTGAACCAAAATGAAACATATAGTTAGTTAATATAAACACCAATCTTTTTTCCTTCTAAAGTTTGAACATAATATATAAGCTATATTAACATGACAAAAGGGTAGAGTAATTATTTTTATTTGGACAAATTCATCCCAAACAATAAACTTTAAAAATGATGATTTTCATGGCCTATACTATTTTAATAATAAGGGAGAGAATCAAGGTGGTAGCGTTGACGAATATTTTCTCTCTCTGTGTGTCAGCGAGAGTTCGATTCTCACCTCCCCTTCCAATGTGTATAAGTCGTGTACTATGTTCTGAAGGATATGTATATATATATGAAAAATCTCTCCAACGAACCGGCTATAGCGACGGTTCGTATCGTCGCTATAGAACAGAAAGCCATCACCGTATGTTATGACGACGACTTTTTGTTCTATGACGATAGTTCAGAGCGTCGCCATAGCCTGCTCGTTAACTGTGTGTGTGTGTGTGTATATATATATATATATATATATATATATATATATATATATATATATAGAACACTCTCAAGTGCCACATAAATAATTTCATTTGCAAAATTTTCAAACTCTAAAAAAATATTTTATTTAATGATTTTCTCCAAGTATAATTAATTTTTAGTTTAATAAAGGCAGCGTGATAATGAAATTGTGATGTTAAGCTTGAAGGCTTTGTATGTATTAATAATATTATATTATATACTAAGTACCAACACAAAATAGCATGGACTCTAATTATAAAACACAAAAAAATTGACTAATGAAACTTTGATCGCAGAACCAGTGGGAGTAATTAACTACTTAAACCATATACCTTTCTTTAGCACTTGTGTTTTTGTTGTTGCAGTTGTCATATTTCAAGTAATCAATTCCCTGTCAAGAATAATGGATTTAATTTAGCCCCAAAATATTTAAGTTAGCAAATAGCAAGTAAATTTTATAACACATATCAATATTATAACAAGTCCAAATTCGATACTTTATTCATATGGTAATTTTATAAATCAATAAAAAAAATTGAACTTACCCATGAAGCAAATGTCCTCGCATCTTGTTCTTCATGTCCCAATGATCCAGGCATTTTATTACTACATGTTTGAATTCTGCAAAGAGAAGCATACCAGAAAGAAATATAAATATTGTCATAAGAGTCTCATTATGTATTGCGAATTTTTTTACCGAATTACGACTGTGACATATATTAATATATAAAATTGGGTATGATTATAAAATTGACCCACTATATCAAGTACATCGTTAAAATATTACCAACTATAATTATATACGTAACTCGCAACTAAAAAGTCGATAAATAAAGTCGCAAGATATATTATTATCCTTGTCATAATTAATGAACTATATATAAAGAATTAAAGGTTTTTTTATTTATTTATATTTATTTGTCAATAGCAAAGTTATAGCAAAAAGTAAGTATAAAAAAATTATAAAATAGTTTCTTGTTCAAAAATATAGTATCTTTTTATTTATACAAACATTTTTTTTAATTTGATAGAAATTAGCTTTACCCAGCATCGGAGTAAATTCCAATCTTCAATCCTTTGCTATGAACATAATCTGCTAGTGCTTTAATTCCAGAAGGAAATGTTGAGCGTTTAGGCACCATATTTCCCTGTCAAAATCAAAATTTCAACAAATTTACAAATTTAATAATAAACGAGTCGAGCTCGACTATAACCAGTTTAATTTAATAAGAATCGTGAATACATAATTTATTTTTGCGAGTATAACTAACTTTTATTTTTAGTATGAATATATTGGTATTTATGTATCTATATATATTAAATCAGTAATTTTTTAGATATAACCCTTTTTAACTTAACGGGTAAAAAACCTCAGCTCGTTTCCCTTTAACTTGAAGGCTTTAATTAAATGGAGTAAAAAAATTTCACTTTGATAAATAAAATAAAAAAATTCATTCAAAATATTGGAGTACCTGGGAATCTCTATTAAGTTCTGCCCAACAATCATCTGAAATATATTAAAAAAGAAAACAAAAAAATTATAATATTACGAGGAGATTAACTGTCATTTTATATCTATGTATTAAATGTAAAAGTAGTGCCATATCTTACCTAAATTTATATATTTGTACCCTGCTGCAGCTAGCCCCGTTGATACCATTGCATCCGCTGTTATTATTAAATAAAAGAATAACAATTAATGGGATTTCTAGAATTTAATTATGACATCATTATCAACCATATTGAATAACTTGTATTTCTATTTTATTATTAATTCTTTTCAAGGGATGAGATTACTTGGATATCTCAGTTACAACTTCCTTAACTGCACCAGCAGTCTCTTTCTTAAGAACCCGATCAGAGACATAAAAATTACTTTTAACGACAAAAAAAAATAAAAAAAAATCAGTTTTTAAAACGTGTAATATAAATATTACTCCCTTCGTCCCAAATTAATTGCTCAGTTTTAACTTTTTAAAGTCAAATTGACCATTTTTAAAACTAATCTTTTTACTATTTTTGCTAAAATATAGGTGAAGAGATTATAACCAAAAGAAAGTATATACAATTTATTACTAACCCCAATTTTTATAATTTTAAAAATATATTTATATATGCTTAATTATTAATTCTAAAAATAGTCAATTTGACTTAAAAAAGTCAAAACTGAGCAATTAATTCAGGACGGAGGGAGTATTTTTAGTGACGATATCAACGATAAAATTATTTATAATAATATAATATTTTTTTTGTTATAATATTTTTGTTATTAAATATATATTGAGAGAATTCAAGTGAAATGCGAAATAAAATGAACCTGGTCCAAGTAATTTTTGTTCATAATTTCAAATGTTAGAATTCAAAAGAGAATTAAAAATAAGAAGAAGAATATCACCTGTTTGCCGGATCATTTGCTCATCAATGTTACATTGAAAATGGTTCCAGCTATTCCATCTGATCAATTCCCACAAATAAAATAAGTGACCATTTTGCACAATTTTGTTTAAAAAAAATTTATTTTCTATATTGATTATGACAATTCTCAACTTGGACAGACTCTTGCTATTCTATCGCGAAAGTTTTTACTGATTTATGATTGTGAGTTATATTATAAATAAAATTATAAAATTAGTCTACAACATTACATATTTAATTAAAAAATTTATAAGTAATAATTATATAATAAAAAAAGTAATATATAATCATAAAATATATTATTTTTTTAAAAATATTATGGATCTCTCGTACTCTCCGTCTGCATATCTCACACTCCTAAAATATCTTTTTCTTTTTTTATTTTATTTTCTTTTCCTGCATCTTTCTTTCTATCCATATGTCGGCTTAATTTGTATAGATGTGATCTTCTCGTTTATTTTTGTTTATTAATTTATTTAATTAATTAATAAACTAAAAAACCCAATTTGTTTGACACTGAGTGACCCATCCAGGTTGTTGGTGGGGTTTACCACCGACAGAAAGGTGGCGTAATGCAGTGATATTATCTCTAGTGGATCCAATAATGGAGATACACCATATCTCTACCTCTAAATTGCATGTTTGGATCTAAATTTTGCAGAATAATATCGTTTGATATATGTCATTTTACTTGAATTAATATAATTAATGTGACAAGGAATCGAGACTTATTATGAATCACTAGCTGATCTATTCAGTGGTCCATTTCACAAAAAAATAAAAAAAATAAAATTGCTGATATTATCAAAATAAAAATAAGATTATTGATAATGTCAGAGTAATATTTGTTCTGCCAAAGTATATATATATATTTAGCGAGATTTTTACATTTATTTTAATAACATTTTGAATTTTCAACAATATTTATTGTTTTGACAGTATAATTCTTAATTTGATATTTCTAATGACTAAAAATATTGTTGATTATTTAGTGACACTTGTATTATTTTTCTAATGGCCCTTATTATTCTGACGCAATTACTTTTACCTTGCAATACCAATGGCTTAAAATAAATAAAGGTCATTGATAATACATATGAATATAATTATACTAATATAATTAAACATATGAATATAATTGAAAATTAAATGTTACTAAAATAAGTATAAAAATATTATTAAATATATATTTAGTTTGATAACATAAATATTAAAATAAGATGCATTATCAACCTCCTCAATGAATAACAATGGCGGTCACATTGGATTCAAAGAAGTTAGGACCTAGGAAGATGTGCATATCTTAAAATTTGAATTAATCTCTTATAATAAGAGAATTTCACATGACTAGCTAACCGATAACATAATTTTGCCAAAAATAAAATAAAAAAATCATTGTCTTGTTAATTATAATTACCCAAAGGAAAGAAAGGGTTACCCCATTTGAGGTGATCGGCCGAGTCCGTTAGCCAAAAGGTTCCTGCGGATCTGCTCTCTTAGATTAACGGATGCACCCATCTCATTTGTTAATGTCACCTTCGTCTCCATCTCCCTAGCTGCAGCTTCAATGCCATTGCTTGAAAACAAGAAGAAGAAGCAGCAGCAGCAGCATAATATTATAATAAGTGAATTAGCTAAAGATGAAATATTATAGCCCATTTAATTGGGACAGCTTCACCCTCTCCAACTAAAACCTTGAAGAGCACTAGTCCTTTACTTGAGCCCAGATATATGAAGGACTTAATTGAGACTTTATAGAGGGTTTATATACGAGAGTTGATTCCTAGTAAATATTGGTTATAGATTTGACTACGGCATTTATTTATCGTGATTTAAAAATATAACTCTTTTAATGCAACACTGTTGTCGTAGAAGAGTTACTTACCCTAACACAGTATTGCGGTAGGAGACTTGTCTATTGTAACACTGATTTATCGTAAGTGTGTTGTATTTTTAAATCGTGACCGTCAAATTTTATAATAGATGGTGTAAGATGTGATAATCATATAAAGTCTTTCTGCGCTTAGTATACATCAACTTCATATATATATATATATATATATGTGTGTGTGTGTGTGTATTATTTATTATTTTTATTTTTTCAGAAAAAGGAATGAGAATGAGAATGGTGATCAGAGTATGAGCTGGAGAGTGCCTATCTTGACTAAATATAGCCATTTCAATAAATGAGTCTGTCATCATCATACCACCTTTTCTAGCGGTGTATATTTTTGAAATTTTGTTTAGATGGGCAATGCTTAACTATTAAGATATTAGAATGAATAATAATAATAGCTATTAAGATATTACCATGAATAATAATAAAAAGTTAAGTATAGGATAAAAATATGATGCAGCGTACGTTGGTGAATAAGAATTGCAAATTAAAAATTCGTTGATTTTAAATAAAGAATATCGAGAAATTGAATTAGAAAAATAGATTTTATTGAATTCAAAACTGTTCAACCATAATAGGCTTTACAACTATATATAACGAAACCTTACATGCAGCAAAACTTATTAAAATTACGAAAACACCCCTAACTTATTGAAAGAGTGTAAAAAGCTACTGAAAAATGACAAAAATGCCGCTTTGACCCTCAAGACGATGGAATTTAGCTAAATTCACGCCGGGCGCAAAGTTTTGCGTTTTGCTTAGAAGACCGTTTCCACCCAAAAAAATGTATTTTTTTGTTAAAAATGGACATAGATGACTTTTTTGATTAAACTTGACCTTTTTAGGCCTTAGGATGCTCTTTTCGGGTTCAAAAATTCCACCCGGTTGCATTGCATCAAAATATTTATTTGAAATTATAAAAAAAATATTGATTGTCATCGATATTATATTGTCACCAACTTTATTTATAGCTACACTTTTTAAAATTATTTTATAATTGTCCTCGTTATTCAACAGATTAAACACAAGTCTAAAAGGACCACAACAAAACAATAATTCTAATTAAATGAATAAATATATCATGATCTAAAATGTGATGTTATATGTTATATGAGAGACAGATCACGCATGGTTAGTATGAAATATCGGTATGATATAGGTTTAAGTTCTCTTTTAGATAACTTTTAAAGATAGACTCATAATTATAAGTGACCGATCAATAAACGTGACTCTATCTAGAGTGAAAGTTATTTACCAAATATATATTTTATAAAATAGTGAAAGTTATCTATTGAACATATATTTTATAAAATACGTGGAATCGATATAACCAAAAGTATTATTGATATAAATAATTAAAAACTTCGACACTCAAATAATCTCAAAATACAATCTATCTTATCTATATTTGGACCATTTACTTATCTTACTTATCTTATTATATCTTTCTCTTGTATAGTGACGGACTTGCGACGGTTCAGTCCGTTGCTATAAGTTAGATAGTCGACACACCACCTATTGCGACGGTTCGATCCGTCATAATAGATAAAAAAATTATTGTCATTGACTATAACGATGGACAAAATTATCTCTATAACCGATTTACTTTTGATTTCTTTTTTTGGGTTTGTTTTAAAGATTTTTCATATATCGTAAATATATAAATGAGAGGAGGTGCATTGTCTGTTTTAAGAGATTTATGTGTTTGGAAGTCTTGAGTGTATCTTACAATCAATATTTAATTGTGTTAGTTTGCATGGGAGGGAGTGGAACATCACACGTGAGCTTAATTGTCATTGGCAGCTGTCCCCTTTACAAATCCATCTCATTATTCTAAAGCTTCCTCCTTTTCCTCCTCCTTTTGCTCAACCAACCCATAGCTAGTGTTATTTTTTATATTTTACTTATTTTTTAATTAGACTTTTTTTTAACAATTTCTACACCCAGTCAACCACTCTAAAGTAAATACTCTACTTCTTTGTACACGTAATAAAAACATGTCTGTACAAATAGACAAAGTATCATAATTTATAAATTAATATAAATATAATATTAATAGGAGTTTGTCTCGAAAATTTTATCTCTTATTATTTCAACATTAACAAATCAATTTTCCAACCACATATTTTAGGTCAAGATGAATCGATTCGAAAAGAAGGCGAGTCTCTGCCAAATACTCTAGTCGTCGTTCCGCTTGAATAAAAACGTTCTATTCGAGTTAGTGGTTAAGGGCTACTTCTCATTAAAATTCAACCTTCATTTGTTAGCTAGAGAAAAACACAAAACTAACAATTCATTGTGATTATGAATATTTTGCAATTTGAAAACTAACTTATTAGGATTATACTTCTTTTGTTCTGCATTATAAGATTATTATTGATTTTTGAAAGTTAATTGAAACTCAAAATTGAGATAATTAATTATATATTATGAAACAACAAATTTTATAATGATTAATAAATAAATAAAAAAGATAATGCCTCTCAGTTCCACATCTTTAATTCATGAGAAAATTATTTCATTTTGAGCCACAAAGACCAAGAAGACTCAATAAAGTGAGTCTCCCCGCCAAAATTTCCACAAAGACTAAGAAGACTTTAATTATTGGTCTGCTGTACAGTTACCTCCTTTACATTACAAATCCAGCCACCATTTGTTAGGCTTAGGCAGTACTCGGTGAGAAATTAATTAAAAACAAACAAACAAAATAATGGCATCCTCCTCGTCCATCACTACTACTTGTTCTTCTTTTTCTTCTTCGCAAATATAATATTTTACAGTTTTATGTATTGATTTTATTTTACTAATTACGTGAATTATTATTATAATATTTTAATATTATATTTGACATAGAAAATAGTGAATTAACCTCGTAATCTTATTCCGGGGTGGATCTAGGATAGAGTCAGTCAGGGCCGGTCCAAACTTTTTGGAGGCCTCAAGCCAAATTTTAAATTGGGGCCTTTTTTTAACCATTCAAATTGGTAGGCCAAACTTAATACAATAATGTGGCTTGTTAAAGCCTTCAGACCGAAGTCAACAAAGACTAGACCCAAGCCAATATACTTACTTACAAAAATTAATCTTGATCTCTCTTCTACTTATAAAACAAAGATAAAACAAGAGATATATATTAGACGATGTGGGACTTTGAAACAAAAATACATTTGAACCAAAATGTCTCTCATTCTTATAGCTTATTGTTAAACTTATGTTTCTTGTGGTATCGATGTGGGACATTTGAAACAAAAAATACATGTGTAAAATGTCTTTGTTATTGTTTTAAGTCCCACATTGGTTAGATGATAAAAGTTAAAGAAAATTTTTTTTATAAAAGGAATATCAAATGAAGGTCTAGTTGTTTGTAAGTCTCACATTGGTTATATTAATCTTGAATTCTCTTCTATTTATAAAACCAATGTATGACAATAGATGTATATTAGATGAAATGAGACTTTGAAATAAAAATACATTTGAACTAAAAGGTCTCTCATTCTTATAGCCACAAGACCTCTTAACTTAAAGACCTCTTAACTTATAGCTTATTGTTAAACTTACGTTTCTTGTGGGACTTTGAACCAAAAGGCCTCTCATTCTTATAACTTATTGTTAAACTTAAGTTTCTTGTGGAACTTTAAAACAAAAATACATTTGAACCAAAAGGCCTCTCATTCTTATAGTCAAAATATCTCTCATTCTTATAGTTTATTAATACATTTGAACTAAAATGTCTTTCATTTTAGTAGCCAAAAGGCCTCATATTCTTATAGCTTATAGCTTATTGTTAAACTTAAGTTTCTTATGGGACTTTGAAACAAAATTACATTTGAACTAAAATGCCTCTCATTCTTATAGTCAAAAGGCTTCTCATTCTTATAACTTATCGTTAAATTTAAGTTTCTTGTGATGTCGATGTGGGACATTTGAACCAAAAAATACATTAAAATGCCTTTGTTATTGTCTCTAAATCCCACATTGGTTAGATGATAAAAGTTGAAATAAGTTTCTTTATAAAAAGTCTTTAAGTCCCACATTGGTTAGTTGATAAAAATTCAAGAAATTTTTTCTTATAAAATGACTACTTAGTAGATAAACATATGGATTATTAAAAATTTGGGGGCCTTTTTAATTTGGGGGCCTTAAGCCTTAACTTGCTTAATGCATGGACCGGCCATGGAGTCAGTATTGATAATTGCCTACAGTGACTTTTTTTGATGAAGTTTCTTTTAGTAGGCAGCACGAAAGTTATGGTTTACCCCACTGATTAGCAATTAGGCAATAGACTTGTGTTCATAGTTTTATACATCAGTTTAGTTAGTTTATATACTGTGCCTTCTAAAAATACGTATATAGTAGTAATTTAAGAAAACACCATCACGACAATTAATTTTTTTTATAGAACATTATTTACAAATATTATCCGTTAGGTTTTAAACATAATGTGAACTTATTTATTTTTAGTCAACACAATAATAAATATGTGAATTAGTTTTTTTTTTGATTATATCTTTTTCAATATTTTTTACCTATGCATTCTACAACATTTCAAATATATATATACACACACACACACACACTTTTTCGGTTCCAAATTATAAGAGATTGATCATTACTGACTTCTGAAAGTCAATTTGAGTAATTTTTAAACTTAAGATTACTCATCACAAATTATGAAACAGTAAATTTACAATGAATGATATTTTTTAGATAGTTTATAATATTTATCATTGTATTAACAAAAATTAAATAAATTTGTCTCAATTTTGAGTTTGAAAATACCTTAAGTTGATTTCAAAAAATCTATAATAATCTTATATTTTAGAATAGAGATAGTATTTTTTATTTATTTCAAAAAATTATCTACTCTGACTTAGAATCCTAAATCTACCACTGATCTTACTCAATCTAATATATTAATATACGACTCAATTATATGTCAATAGAAAATTTTCACAACACAACAAGACTTTAACAAAAATTAAAATATTTTTGTCTCAATAAAAATCTTTGTTTAGATAAATATTGACCTATATATGAGCTCAAGGTGGTAGTCCAATTGGATAAGCTAAAGGTAGTAGTCCAATTGGTTATAGACCCACTCAAGTCCCAACAATGAAGGTGCGGGTTCAATCTCATACTTGTCCCAAAAAGGCAAGGCAACTACAATAATGTACTCCTTTCTTTCGAAAATTATAGAAATATTTTTACTTTAAATCCGTGCAAATATTAGAGATGTTTTTTTAATTTTAATTATAAATAGTAATAATTTTTAATATGTTATTACTTATATTTTAGATGGATTAACTACTTATAAATCTAATTTATGTGGAGGGTATGTCTAAGAAATAAATTTTCTTTAAAACCTCCCCTTTGCTTCTCTTTTTAACTTTTTTTAATTGCCTTTTTTGTTTTTATAGTGGCTTAACTATACTTTTAATTCTTTTTATTTATTATTTTAAATTTTACAACTTAAATCTTAATATTCTTAAATTTTATAAATAAAATTTTATGGTCTAACAAATGATCCAAATGAAAGTATTTTGAATAATTTTACTCTTAAATATATTTAAAAATACAAAAAATTATTGACACGTAAGTATTGTTTGAAAATACAAAAAATTATTGACACTTAAGCAGTGTGGATGAAAAAAAAAAGAGAAGAAAAATTAGAGTAAATATAGACGCTATAAAACTTTAAAAAGCTTAATTGTCAATTTACTTTGAGTCATTAATTTATCTAGACAAAAATGCTAAATTCGAGGGCTAAAAGATTTTATTACAAAAGATTAAGAGAAATTAAGGTTTAAATTTTTACTTATTTTTGGTACCACTCTAAGGTTTAAATTGTAAAATGAAAAATTTAAAAGTTTAAAGTGTAAGCCCTTTATAATTTCAATTGGACTAATAAACCACATCAAGAGGATCTATATCTTCTTCCTCACAAAATCCCCATATTCAAAACCCTTGCAAGAAAAAAAAATAATGTCCCAATCCCTTTTCAAATCACTCTTTAAACTCCCAAGAATCATTATCAGTACAAATTCTTTTGTTCTTTTATTCCCTTGTTATTCTTCTAATTTTTCAAAGAATCTTCATCTTCCCAATTCAACAAGAACAACATGTATACTAAGAACAATCAAGTGCTACAGCAATAATAGCACTAATAATAGTAATAGTCATGAAATTGGGTCTGGAATTGGGTTTGGGCGAGAATTGTTGGGTCTGACGGACGAGCAGCTGTTAAGCCAATGTGACATGAGCACCTTCAAGTCTTCGGGTCCCGGTGGTCAGCACCGGAACAAGCGTGAGACCGCCGTTCGTCTCAAGCATCTTCCCACCGGAATCATTGCCCAGGTTTGTTTATTGAATTTTTTTTTTATAAGTTCTTATTGCTATTATTATTGTTGTTCCAGTTTTATTTTGATATACAGTTACTGGGTTTTTAGTATTTCAGCATTTTGTTTAATCCATGTTTTTTTTGGACTTTTTATTAATTTATACAATTATTCGTCGAGAAAAGAGAATGAATTATGTGATCGAAACTGAATTTTTGAATGCTGAAACTGATTGCAGTTTTGGCACAACTAAAAGGCCTCAGTTGTTTGGCCTTAGAAGTGTTGTCTGTAATGCAGCAGTGGTTGGTAAGGAACAAACCTGATGCACAAATAAATAAATTCAACATAGAATGTAGGAAGACTGAGGCTTTGTTTGGAACTCCAAGGATAAGACAAAAATGGAAACGAAAAAAATGAACGCAAAATTTATGTTGTTCATAGCACATAATTTTAACATTAGACTCTCTCTCACAAATTAAGTGAACGGGTTTCTATTTCAGGATCCAAATAAGTGATGATTCTATCTAAACTCTTTTTCTCTTTCTATCAAAGGGTTATTATTGAAAGTAAGCCAGTCATACCTAATCACTTAATTTAGACTGAGGGACTGATGGAATTCTTGATATTGATATATTTGAAAGTATATATTGTTTGACCTGTATTCATTAGAAGGGATGTTACTAGTTTTTAACGTATCTTTTCAAGAATGGGATAGCTCGTAGGCTCTTTTAGTTCTAAAACAGTGTGTCCATCACAAAACATTCCCCAAAGAAAATGGTGAATTTTGACTTCAAAAATGATCTCAGGCTGGTAAACCTGGTTTAATATGGTAGAGGGCTTTAAATCAGAGTTTGATATAGTAATAGATAAGCCCCCAAAATCTCGACCTTATCAATAGTTATGATGGTTGCATATGTTTTTTCGTTGTTATTTTTGATAATATTCTTGTGCATAGTATAAACATATTATCTTCCATGTCTTACCTATTGTACTTGGCTGAAATTAACTTGGCAAATCTGCAAATGTCTTTTGCTTTATTATTTGTTCACTCCCATTTGCACGACCGTATTAATATGGATTTTTGCTTTATAGGCAGTGGAAGATAGATCACAGCACATGAATCGTGCATCAGCATTAACTCGCTTGCGTACTCTATTAGCTCTTAAAGGTATGATTTTCCTTGTATACTTGTATTATCTCTAACTCCTGAAAGAGACAACATTACTTTAGTATGTTACTAGGAAAACCAACTTTAAACAAGACAACTAGGGTTACCCCATTACCAAATAATGTTCTATAGTTTACGTTTAGAAAAAAAAAAAAATTAGAGATGAAGAATGGATTTTATGGTTGAATTTGTTCAGGCCTGTCCTAACTTCTGTTGGGAATGTACGGTGCTGAAATTTTGTCAGCCTGTGGAACTCAAGTATTTTAGGACTACAATAAAATATCGGGCTAGGTTTTGGTTTAAGGATCAAGTGTAGAGTTAGAGGCTTTAACTGCAGTAAGAAAGAAATGTAATAATGTATAGTTGCTTTGATGGCATTGTGAAAAATAACTTTGTAATTTCTTTTTGGTTCCTGATCATTTAGATTTGGGCTATTTAAGGAAGATATTGGCTCACAACAATACATGAAGTATAGTGTTAAGGAGTCCTTCTGAAATCGGCAGAGATCTTTATTCATCAAATTGTTTTATTGTTTATATCTGATGAGATGTGTGCCCATACAGAAGTAAGGAAACCTTTTCTACGAGGAAAAGTATTTCCTAATCCTATAAGATAAGAATCTCCTAAATTATTAAGTTTTCAACAATTCAAAATAAGAAAGTGACTTAAAAAAAAAGCGATTACTAAATATTTTAATAACTTCAGTAAATTAGGGGAACCAAAATACCCTTCTTTTAGAGAACTATCGTAGTTGTAATGAGTTTCTTTGACCTTAGTGGTCCAGCTTTTCTGATGTCTACGCTGCTAGTTTTCTCTTATGCATATACATAGTTGTTCAAACAAATACTGAAGAAAATACAGTTGTACTCAGTGTCAGTCACACATGGACACACACAAGCATATGCCTCGTAGAACGACAGTAATCAAATAAAATGTTGCTCTAGCTTCTATTTACTGATACCTTCTTATTCTTTTGAGCTAGTCAGAAACACCGTAGATCTTGACACGTATACACCTCCACAAGAGCTTCTTCAAATTCTTCCAGCAAAGTCTACCGTCAGAGGATCTGATTGTGGCTCACAGATTGGCCCGAAAAATCCTAAGTTTGTTTTGGTCTGCCTTATCCTTCTTATCTTCTGCATATTCGTATCACAATTTGAAGCCTTTAATGCTACGTTTGGATTGAAAGAATGAAATGAAGAGTGGAATGATTCATTCCATTCTAGTTGGAATGAGTTATTCCATATGTTCTCCTTCCCTCAAAGAACCAAACACAATTTTTTTCATTCCATTCATAACCAAACATAATTTTTTTCATTTCATAGGAATGAGTCATTCCATTCTCCCTCTTATTCCATCAATCCAAACGCAGCATAAGTTTCTTACTTGAGATCAGTTCAATAAAGATCTGAGCAGTAGTGATTAATCATTTTCTCAATCTACAGGGAATGCAAGCTTTGCTAGATTTAATTTGTGCAGTAGAGGGTTCCGTAGCTGATGCAGCAAAGAAGTTGGGGTACAGAATAATAACTTCGAAACCCTTCATTATTTTCATTAATTAGGTTATTCAGATTATTATTAGCAGAAATTCATAAAAATTACATTTATTATCCACTCCCCCCCCTTCCCCGCAGGAATAAAAGGGGTCTTATTTGAACTGTCACGTATCAGAGTCTTATAAGGATCCACTCTAAATCTTTTTGAGTGTTCTGTTGTTATGTTGGGTTTTAATATTTAATGACATAGAGATATAGTGGCTGAGTTTGGGGTCATATTTTGACATCTCAGCCACTCAACTTTCTAATATAGCAGTTAATTTCTATTGCAGGCTAAGTACTGGGGCTCTATCACGGTTGATATTATCAGATGATTCTCTTCGAATGGCAGTAAATGAATTCAGGACATCTAAGGTTAAAATGCTTATTTATAGGAGCTTTATTCTGAACTCTTTTCATTTGTTCCGATATTGAATTTCCCTGTATGAAGATTTGTATAGGTGTTTGTGTGAAGTAATCAGTGCTCTCTGTTTTTATCTGAATTTTATCAGCTAACTGTCATCTGCTGTACATTGTACTATTTGGCCTGAAAGATCATGTTTAGTTGACATCTTGATAGTAGTGAAGACATTAAAGCAGATAGTAATCATAGAACTAGGAGATTCAGAAATCAAAGTCTCCTTACCAACTTGATTAATATATGTTGATACTCATATTGACCTAACGAACTACGTATTTGTACTTACATTTCCAAACATGGTACTCTTATCTACTTATACTCTTTGGCTACCGAAATATTCCTTTGTTGTTTTACCTGTGTTGCACAAATATCAATACTCTAACTTAGTATTGAATGTTCAAACATCTCATTTAAGTAAGTTATCTATAGAACAATTAACTTGTTGATTAAACTAAAAACTTTTAACAAATTTAGTTTTGCATTTAGATTCTAAGAGAATTTTTAATTATAAGCACTCATATAAAGCTACCCTAGTATACCGTGTTTTAGTATATGTATGTAGCGTATCAGCCTATCAGGTACCCATATTGGTTTCACGAACCAAACGAACTACATTCCAGGTAACCCAACGTCCGCATAAATTCAATATTTTTCTGGTTAAGTAAAGAAGATTACTTATCAAAAAAAGAAAAGAAAAAGAAGTTAAAAGTACAGAAGATCTCATTTACTACGTTATCTGGATTAGGCTGAAATATTGACGTAGCTGTTACGTTGTTTTCAGTAACCTAATATTTTGGCATCAACTGTTACAAATGGCCATGAAATTCATGTTATGGTGATTAAGAATCAGATGGGACTAACTGAATGGTGTGGTAGTATGATCAAACTATTCTCTTTTGGGTAACCTAGATGAGTTTCCCGACTTCAGTTAACAATGTTTTTTCTTTAATAAGTAACTTGAGTTTACTGTCTTGAAGAACGCCCCTATTTTTTTTGCCCCTTTGATTTTTTCATGGACTTCTTTCTCAGGGTACCCCTAGGACTCCTTAGGATCTTAAGAATGTTTGCTGAAGGTAGGCTCCCAGCATGGCTTGTTTAAAGTTAACTTAATATTGACGTAGTTGTTCTGTATGCTCGTCTCGATATTTTTGTTCTTTGTTATTATTGGAAATTATTTTGAGAACATCAACCAAACACTGGAATAATGAGGAATAAACATTGTTTATTGTAGTCAATAATTTATGCTATCAAGTGTTTTTTAAAACTTGGTTTTTGTTCTTAGTGCTTTGTCATTGCTGCCCAAGTAATCCTGGGTGGTGGGGGGTGTGGGGGTGGAGAAATGGTTATCATATAAACTCTATTCTTAGTGCTCTATATAAAATGATAAAGATTTATAACTATGCAGGGAATGAAGCCTCTCAAATAGCTCTTTTCAGAAGGCAGTTTTATGTTTCAGGTACAGTTTGATCTTCTTGCTTTCTCATTTTCCTTTTCCATTCAAGTTATTTAGTTCCTGCAGTTGGAACTTACGTACTTTTAATTGATATTAATACGATAGACGCTGCATCTGAGAGTATAGCTGTGTCCATGCTTAGAAACACAAAACAATACAGAAGGAAAAAGAGAAAGAAGGAACCCTCAATTGCTTTGGCAGCTGCATTATGTTGCAGGTCTACCATGCAACATTTCAATAGAACTTAAAATAGCAATCGGTTTCTTATATCAGGTGGTTTTCCATCTGATAAGCTATATTTGGAGCTGCAGGATTACGCCGGTCAAAGTGCCCATTTGGAGGAGGAGATTAGATATTTTAATTTACATGAGTACTTTTCACTAACTAGTCGATTTTTGTGCTTAATGATATGAAAAGTGTTTCGAGGAAGACTTGATGTTAATATTTCTTGTGGTGACAAACTTCAGAACACCAAATGTCATGATATTTTTTATTTTTAAGTATGAAATTTCATGAGGTTTTGATAATGATGTCTAATTTAAGTACAAAGGTGAAGCTCAAACGCTTTTATATATGGTGTTATAGACAATCTGCACCAATATGGTTGCAATCGCAAGGGCTATGAACTATGAGATATGATTTGTGTTATTGCTCTTAAATTTGATAATGTGAAATAAAGAGTATATTTGTATAAACCCAAAACAGTATTTTGAACTGGGTAGCTAAGAAATCTATGTCAAATTTATTTCATTTTATTACCCATGAAATGAATATAAAATGCAAAAAAAGTGTGAAAATAAGAACAGCTAATTTTTTACAGCTGAGTTATAATATTACTCTAAGAACACACATTTTAATTGAATGATACAAACTATATACCAATTAAAACTTCACCAGATCCACTATAATTTTTTTTTAGTATTTCATTCAACCAGGTAACCTATAACAACATAAACACAGTAAAAAATTCATTTTTAAAAATTATTATTCATGTTGATATATTTTTGAAATATAAAGTCACGAGGCCCTTGAAACTTGCAGGTATTATGATTTTCTGCTGGATCAGGGGTGGTCAGACAGGACAAAAATATTTCAACTTTCAGTTATGCCATGTGTAATTACTGTATTAAACAAACAGGTTACTATATTTTAAAAGGATAAAGCAATGCCTAAACTTAATATAGACAACTTCAAAGTTATAAAATCATTTTGTTAAATTCCCTCGTGCCTGCTCTAATATTCCCTCAAGAATACAACCATATCTTTCGATGTTCTTGAAGCAAAAAAAAAAAAACTAGCCGATAGAAAATGGTTAGGAACAAAGAGCAGAATACAAAGTGAAAATCACGAGGACCTAAACTGCAATATAACTAGGAAGACGTTTCAAATACCCCGTAAGGGTTATTGTGCATGTGTGAATTTAGACGAGAAATCAAACATAAATATGATAAAAGGGTTTTCAAGGCTTCCACAATTTCAAAGTGCAGTCTTCACCATATGTGGCTACCAGGTTCCTGTGCGGGTGGTGAGTTATCCCGATTACATCCTTCTCATGCACCTGCCAGAATGAAGAGATACACATACTTCAATGCACGGATATTGACTTTACACATAATAAAATTTGCCAAAATGGGGGGAAAAACAATTTAATATATACCAAGAAAATCGATGCAACTCCTTTTTGTCTCACAAATTTACTTTACTTTCTCTTTTTATTAGTTTTTTCCTTTTATCTTAATCCTTTCCTACAACTGACATCCATAGTTATTACACATTTAGAAGCCCAAATACATACGCTTTACCTTGCCCAAAGGACTAAGAAATATGATCACCAAAAGAAAGAAAATGATGAACAAACATTTAAAGGATACAAAAATTAACATAAAAATCAGAAGGAAAAATGGAATGATGTAAATTAATCCTATATGCGAAGTAAAATGATGAGGAAAAAATATATGAAATTTAACTTGATTAAACATCTTTGAGAAAGACCAAAATTTGTTTGCAGCTGAAATCACAATCAAACATGTTTGTAGAAGAGAATTTGCTTCCAAACTAAGTACTGATTCTGGTAATAAATAGTATATTCAACTGATGAAGGGCAATCTCAATAGGGCAATTTCAAAAACCACTAGGGCTCCAAAAAGAAAAGCTTACCTTCATTAAATGTTCCAATTTGCCAGAATGGTGACTAAAGCAGTACATATTTCTGCACATAGATCACAAGCCAATCATTATGCAACACAACTAATATAATCAAATGCTTAAGATGAAGTACATAATAACAATAACGAGCACTGTTTCCACCATTCTTAACATACAGAACTTTCCCTCCCCTGGTATTAGGTCATGAGAAACTCAATACATAGCTTAGAGCCATCACTCTAGACATCATGCACAATAAGTTTCTTAGGATGAGGTGCCATTTAACAAAACCTTGCGGGATAGTGATTACCTAGCAACTAAGACATTAAAACTTATAACTGGGGGCCACCAGCTTAGATTTATTCATACGAGATCTACACTGGAAGTTATCTATTTGTTAACAAGAAAAAGACGCCTCCACATATCTTTATGTGTGTATGTGTGTGTAACTCTGTGTGTGTGTGTGTGTAGAGAGAGAGAGAGATGATAGAGTTCCTTTCAAAGTAACAAGGCGGGTTGTAAATTGGAAATAACTAATAACTATACGTGCTCACAAGATGATTTTGAAAAAGAAAAGAAAAACCTGAATATTCAACAACCACGTGAGAAACTAGTTAATTTCCCATCACTATAGGCTTCAAGAAATCACCTACTTCAGATTGGTGCGTGGAAAAACATGAATTGATAAATATTAGATATTGCACATTTGTAAGATAGCGGAAGAAATTGGACAGTAGGTTCTCCTAGAAGGCTTGAACCCATAGTCGGAGAATAATTGAAATTTCATTATTTATCGCCTTTCGAGCAATTGGACAGTAGGTTATAACCCTCAATTTCAAGATTCAATCTGGAAAAGGTTTCGAAACCATAACCATCCTAATCCAAACCAAATCAGCAAATCTAGTTCTTTTACCACAATTACAGAACAATATAGGAAACTCATAATGCAAATCCATCACTCATCAAGCCATAATTGGTCTTCTGCCATCCCCCACCTTACGCCAAACACGATTAAGAATCAAAAGCCGGAAAACAACTGTGTATACTTAATACTTTTACTTGAGCACAGTCAAACTTAAACTATAGAGACTCTGCATCGAAGCGACCCTCCCTGACTTACTTTAATTGGGCGCAGGCAAAAAATTTCAATAATTCTATATCCTTCATCTTCTATTTCATTAGAGCAATAATTCTATAACCTTCAATTGGGAACTTAAAAGATTGTACTATTTATCCAAAAAGTAACTTTATCAAACATATAGTTCATATATTTTGTGTAGAACATGCTCTAAGAAATCTTCAGTCTTCTGAACTGTCACCATAAGACTTCAACTAAGAAAAGTTAGATGACAGACAGTAAAGGGCATACAAACAAATTTATAAAATGACAAGCAATATCCTTCAGAATAGAAGAAGGAAATAATTTAAAAGAAAAAAGAAAACTAATTTACATAAGGACAAAATTCCATCTAAACAGGAGCACGAGGAGCTTTGCTTAAGCAGTACCTGTCTTCACCAACACAATAAATCCATTCCCCTTTAGGTGATACACAAGCTGCCACAAAATCACCACCTTCTCTTTTACCGGAGGAGAAGCTCTTAACAACCTGGATAAACATCATAAAGAAGCAAATTACAGCATAACAAGTTCAGTTGCAGTCCATTCACCGCAAAATAAAAACTGTGTGAGCGAGTGAGAGAGAGAATCAAATTTCTGAAGTGATGAATTTAACTACGAAGCATCATCAAAATGTGTAATTTTTAATATTTCTTCTACATGCTAAAATAGTCCGACGTTTTCAAACCATTTTTTCAAAATTTTTTGTTTTAATATTCAAGAACAGCACTAGGGAAGGTCTCATAAAGGTGTTGACCAATCCATATCATTCAAAAGATGACACCTTTTTCCATAACTACTTAACCCATTGTGATATATAATTTTAACCCTATACCATGCCAGATGTAGTTAGGCAGGGTGATCCAACCACCCAACATTTTGTATGATTCAAGATAAACTTTAGGGGAGGGTGCAAGTTGTTATTGTTAATAATATTTTTGAAAAAAAAAAACAGGCATTTATTGTAAGCCAAGTTGAAAACCTGTTATGCATGACTGTTGCTAAGCAACTCGCATATATAGAAGCCAGAAAAAACAAGCTGACAGCCCTGCTTCTAATTATTTTCTTTCATTTTTTCAGTGTGTGATATATATCCCTAGTCTTCCTATTTTGCAGGTGTTTTTATTTTGTGACAAATAAACAAACCAGAATAACAAACGAAAAATGAAAATTTGTTGCTATTTGTCCTCAGAATCCTCAGAAAAGTGAAATATGCCATTCCCCCCCCCCCCCAACCCCAAGCTTTGACAATACTCTTATTGCCTACATCTCCTTGCTCCCTGTTTGAATTTCCCTTTCTCCTCACTTTTTTCCCCATCTTTGAAAACAGTCTCTTTTTGCTCACACCTTCTACTCTTGTTCGAACTTCCCTTAGAATCTTTAGCTAAACCAATAGTCTTTGACACATTCTTTCTCAATCTCTATTCGACTATCTTCTGTCTCTCCTTTATAATTAACCTTCTGTCTTCTTAATTTCTCTATTGCTCCTCTCCTCTCTTCCTTTCTCTTTTATGTATAGCTTCCGGGTTTTTTTCAAAATGATGCCATAGGAACATACTCCAACTCTAGTTTGTATAGGGAATAAGAATAATTACCTGTCCCTGAAGTGTCATGAGGTAAATTGACGATGTCTTGTTACACACAATAATGTGGTCTGTGTTTTTTGAGAAAAGATGAACAGAATTTACAGATGCATCACCCCCCTATCCAAAAAAAGAAAAAGAAAAAGAGAGAGAAGTATGGCGTTAAATACAGGGGGGGAAAACAAGCAATATAATTTTATAGAATCCATGAAAGATGCCTTTCTCATGGAAAGACAAAATTACCCTTAGCGGAGGTGGTGGCTTAAATGTATGCAGGCAGTCTGTAGTCTTCCCGTCCCAAACCTAAATTGAGTATAAAACATATATCACGCACACTGATTAAAGAAAGAACCTTCACAATTGGGTCCTTACGTTACAAAAGATACAGAGAACTAACCTTGACTGTGCAGTCACTGGATGCAGTGATAACACGAACTCCATCATGTGTAAAGATGGCATCATTTACATAAGATGTATGGCCACGGAATTCTTTTAGCAATTTTCCTGACTTTAGTCCATGTATTCTACATCAGCAGTGGCAGAAAACTTCATTAAGTTTAGTGAAGAAGAGAAACTTAGGGCCTAGGTCCGATTAATCCCCGTCTACGTGCTAGAGTACCGCCTCGATTTGGCTGGGCGCCAAGGTCCCCACCTAGGCAGAACTAGACCTCTACTTTGAAGCTCTACAACGAACTGATTTTTTTAAGTCTTCAAAAATTGTTTTTTTTTGGGGTAATTTTTCATGTAAAATTTTAAAAAATTACATTTATTATATGTATTGTATTGTAAAACAAGTACGTATAATAGAAAAATAAATAAATGAGACCGCCTAGGCAAAGACCAACGTGCTAGGCGCCCCTTCCACGCCTAGGTTCGCCTAGCGACTTTTAAAACACTGATATATATGTATATATATATATATCAGTACGCAAATGAATAATACTGTTAATTGAGGCAATGATAATTAATGTGGTAAAAAAAGGATAGACCATTAACATAATATATATACTACCACCATTCCAAAATATAATATCACAGTGATCTTATATTTTGGAAGAGAGGGAGTACTATTTACGAGTACTAAAAGGTTGCATTCAGAGACGTCAATTTCAATTTACTTATTAATTAAAGTATATATTTAGCTTTTTTTAAAAATCTACTATTGACTTTCATAATGTATGCACACAAATGTTATGTCCTTATTGATATGAATTGAAAACAACATAGGTTTACAAAGGTAATTGAAAATTTGAAATACTTGCAATTAAGGGTTCCAATAGTTGTAGGAGTCTAGTCCAAGAGTGTCTCATCCATGATTTGAAAAAGAAAAAAAAATGAGCCTAAAAGTTACACAAAAACACAGGATTTGAAGTTCATGCTCCGAATGGAACATAAAAGATGTATTGGCAATGTTTCTAGGTAAACATACCGCTAAACTAAGCATATCTTTCCACAGTTCAGATTTGTTTAATTTTCATTAGTATCAAGTCATTGATACACATCACCAAATAATATGAAATTTTACATGGTCTCGTATATTTTTATATTCTCCGTACGACTGGATTTATCTAAAACCCTGGAAAGACAACTTTGACCCTATGACACAACTTATATATACCCACTAAGATACCCCCTTTTTCACATAAATTTTAATTTTTAAATTTTGATGTGGAAGGAAATTATGTCATATGCAAACATTATTATTCAATAAATAAAGAAGAGGTTGAATTCCAAACAAAGTGTTCAACAATACCTTGCAGTTCCATCAAATGATGTGCTTAGCAGCTGAGTTCCATCTCGAGAGAAGACGAGACTTGTGACACCCTGAGAATGTGCACGTTCAAGTCGACGCAAGCATTGACCAGTTCTTATGCGCCAAACCTATAACCATAATACGAAGTAAATAATTACACTAATGTTTTAATTACTACACTTCAAAAATTCCATTTATTTCACATATATTAAAGAACACCGCCTAAAGGGGGTGATGTCATTCTGTCAACAAGTACTCTTTCCTTGTCCATCTCCTTTTCCTTTACCTTTTTCCTTTTTCCTTTGGCTGTAGGAAAGAAATTGCTAACCAGAGAAGCTGAGGAAAAGAGATTTAACTACAATTTTAACTTACTTTAATTTTTCCATCTTGAGACCCAGATGCAAGCATCTCCGAATCTCTACTAAAATCAACACAAAGGACAGCATCCTCATGCATCATGAATGTTTCCTGCAGAAGTCAATTACACAAGTTCAGAAAATATGCAAAAGTGTATTTAAAGTGAAGATACAAATCTAAAGTAGTTGTAAATTTATATTACACATAAGAAGTATGGGAACATAACATTATTTTGTTTATTTCATTTATTTATTTTGGTGTACCAAATATATAAGTACACCGTTAGGCACTAGATTATCCTACAATTAGTCCTAGGATTACAATCCAATGGACTATATTTTTACTCTTAAGGCTAATTGATACCTCAAAAAGGGGGTACATTTAATACCACATCCCCCTTTGAAATTATATAATCCCTCATCCGTGGCTTTTAGAAAAGAAAACACGGTCCATGAGATTGTAGTCTTAAGATAAAATAGTGTCTAGAGGTATAGTATTAATAGTCAAATCACATCCATCATTACTCCAAACAAACATGGCCTTATGGTTTTTACTTGTCCTCCAAGTTGTAACTTTACTATATATACGGATGTAAACTCATTTATTTGAGAAAGAGTTTGAATACTATTGATTTGAGATGAAAACTATTGCTTTTATTGTGTATTTTGTTTTTGTACCAATTCTACGTGGGGATAGGTACTCCTAACCTATTCTTTCTTCATCCCAAAAAATCTATTATTCTAAACTTGTCCTACACCACACTTTAGTTCCAAAGAATAATCTTGAGAAAATCTTGAGAAACCTATATTAAAATATACAGTTTCTAAATGTGTTGTTCGAATATTATAAAATTTGCACCCAAAGAAAAAGACGACACTCCATTTGGGACCACGGGAATACTAATTAAGAAGCATCTGCAAACAAATTATTTGTAAGAACCTTTTTATTGACTTCATGGGGATTTAAAACCATTACTATATTAGAGCGACAATGAGATATTATTATAATGGCATAAGTTTCTGTCAAATATTTTCTCGTATGGAGATGGTGCCAAACTGTAAATTGTAAACTCTAATCACAGAAAGCAACAGTGTATGATAATAAAAAATGAGAGAAGAAAGCTACAGTAGACAACAGAGAATTAGGCAGACGAGCAAGCAACAAATAAAACTCACTTCAGCCTGATACTGGAGATCCTTCTTAAGTTTTCCACTAATATGATCCCAAACCTGGTATGCAGCAGATTATAGGAAGCAAATCAATAAAATGGACCATTCAATCTTACAATAGAGAGTACATTGAAGCGCATATACCTCAATAAATCCATCAACAGAGCAAGAAACAAGAAACTGTCCATCTGGTGAGAACCGAGCACATTCTGGGTGACTTTTTTTCCCAAACTGCAGAACACCACCAGAAATCAATATAAAAGTTTTCTATAATGGTTATAAAGCATGAAAAATTCAACACAACATGAAGAACAAATACAACTAATAGGAAGATGACCAGACAAAAACAATTTTATTTTCCCTTCTGATAGTTTGCGTATATCCAGCACTGTATTATCAACAAATTGTCCATTGAAATTATGATTCTTACAAGAGAAGTTCTACGATGATACCCAAACTATATGTCCGCACAAGAACTCAGCTCAACTGAACAACGCAACAAAGTCTTTTAACCCAAACTAGGTGGGGATATATATGCAGAAGAACTATCCACTAATAATTTCAATTGCAAAAAGTTCATTACGGCTATCAATCTTCCTGGCACCAAAAAATAATTATCTTGGTGATTGTATTCTTGGAGTGGATAATACTCAACCCGGTCAACCTCAAGAACATAAATTGTCTATCCTTTTTTCTCACATTGGAGTGTCCTCAAATGGGAATTTTTTTAGCCATTCCCAACTAGTTTGGGATCAAAGGCATTGTTGAGATGAGTTGTGGAGTATGTTCTCATTCTAATTGGATCTTGTGAAGCGAACTGCCTCTGTGGAATGAATTTTTCCAAAGGAATAGAATAACTTATTATAAATTTTTAAGTATGAAAGAAATATGCATGTTGATCCACACCTACAGGTCCAATTAATCGGATATTACTCTTATAAAAAATATTACCAAATATTAATGTCTAACACAATCCCTGATCTTCTTTCTTCCCAAAACTTGAATCACATGTCACAAAAGTATAGATATAAGAAAATAAGTGAAAATCACAAGCAGGAAAGTACTTGGTCATAATCATATGGATATTTGATTAATAGACTCTTAAACTACACAGTGTATACATCAGCGAGGACTAATTATGCATGGACTAAGAAAAAAAATCGAAACAAAGTGAGAGAGGTGAACGATTGATTCTGTACATGTATATTAAACAATTTGGTTGTGTATCATTAGTACTATATACAAAATTAGTTCAGTTTTTTTATGACTGTCTTAGGTACTACTGCCACTCTAGTCCACTAGAAAAATAAAAGATATTTATTACTTCTTTTTCGGTGTATTAAATTTTACATAATGGTATTTCCAACATTACATTGGCACAAAGCATTCTGTTTTTAGATAGAAGAAAGATTTATTAAAAGAGAAAATATTTGAAGGAAAATGAGGATGGGAATTCTCCTAGAAACAAAAGTTGAAAAATATTATATAGTTAATGCAGTACTTCCCTCCAAATCCTATGGTCTGAAATTTTGAACTATATGAAGCATAGTTTCTCACTTTGTAAAACAAGTAGCCATTTTAAAACCTTATACCACAAGCTATCTAACTGAGAATAGCTCACACACTCATCAATGAAACTACTGATTAGCAGGAGGAATAAAGTTACCAAAACAAAAGATAATAATACAAAATTGCAAAAGCACATTTAGCACAACAGATTCAGCAAGTATAGACAGCCAAAAGAAACAGATTCAGCAAGTATAAAGTCCTCATTTATATGATGTGACGATGTCGCAAGCATTATTGCTGCTCCAAGCTGATCAACAAATAATGATCATACTAATAGAATGGAGATATATTTATGACTTACCTTGATAGTATGCCCGAGACTGGTTGGATACATATCATCTACATCTTGCTTCATAGCAGCTGTTCCTCGAAACAAGTCAAACTGTGTTCCAGGTGGAAGCAACCCTGAAAGCGCCAACAATAGACTCTTCATTAAAGATATAACAGTGCTATTAAATTTTCATAGCTGTAGCTAAGCACTAGGTTTTATCCTAAAAAAATACTAAACAAGTAGCCTCAAAAGACAAAGCCGGCATCTAGGAAGATTGGCATTTAAGAATTAGTACTTCCTTCATTCCAAAATGTAAAATCACTTGCCTTAGTATTTTTCTTTTGCAAGGATAAAGAGGTGCTATTAGAAAGAGGAGAGGGTACAGTAAAAGAGGGCAAGAAGTCCACAGAAGCCACAAAAAATATAAAAGAGATAAATTCCCAGTTAAGGACAGCCCCCAATCTTTATGTATGTCCAAACTAGAGATGCAAACGCAACCATGGCCAAAACCTAGAGGGAAGCAAGAAAAGCTACCTCTCTCACAGCAAAGGATGAGGAAGATAAGCTAGAGACAAACAATGTTTTATATTCACAAAAAGACAATGTGTATGATATATACAACGTTGGCAAGTTCAAACATATAAAGACTCAGATGAGCCATAACTTTTTTAGGTGATGAGACTTTAAACATCATTGCTAATGAGACCTGTCACTTATCAAAATAAGCAAGAAAATTATCATATTTAACTCTAACACACTCCAGCATTGACCACTTGAAGCAGAGATAATGAAAATCTTAGCAATCCCTAGTGGTATACAAAACAAGAGAGATGATAAAAACAAATCTGGTTATATAAAACAAACAGAATATAAGGGCCTCATGAAATTAATATAACGGCAGTGAGAAGTTGATAGCACAATGATCCAACAAAGTGGCAATAGCAGCACCTATTAAAAGTTCACAGGCATCCCTATTCCCTGCATTGAGCACTTTGTTTTTCCATGTAAATACACGCTCGCGGCATATAACCACTTGAAGCGCTGGCCTGAGTCACAATCTATGTGCATGCTACTCACAGTAGATGATCTTTTTGCTCAAGTTATCTCAGTTACAAAACTTGGTTGCAAGAATGGGAAGCTAGATATCAATTGATAAGTAGAGTCAAGAGTGTTGATCAATTCAAATCCAGGGCTTAGTTTTATCCCTAATTTAATTCAACTAAGAAGAGTAGCACAGTTGTACTTGCTCATACTTATTATTATGTAAGGATATGAAGATGTGAAGGTTTTTTTGACTTCTAACCTTGGTGTTGCTGCCACTTCAGAGCCTGACCAATCAAAGCCATTAGCCGTGATGGAGGAACCACAGACACTTCTGCTGCAAGAGCTGTAATTGCAACATAAAAAATATAAAATATTAGCAAGGGGAATGATGCACTCCATCTGTAGATAAATTACATGTAAAAAAGTTCCATATTATTAAGCATATTTTAAGTGCAAAGCAATGTAGATAACTTAGCAATGTCAAATCCCCAGAAACTCCATCTCTTCATTTAAAATTTGAAATTCATTACTGGCCAAATACAGATATATCATGTGTCATAGATTTCTAGTATTAAGGGAATCTCTCCCATATTAATTGTAGCACTCCAATTACCTTAGCTGTCTTGTACAGCGTATTTCCTAATTATATCTTCATTAAATATCAGAAAATAAAATGAAATAGAACATAAAACGCATTACATCTTTGTTGGGATTTCAACTCGTTCGCAAAGCTCATGCATCAACATACTGTAGAGCTAAAGAATAATGGGGAGAAAAGGGTACAACCTTGGGCAATTTGTGCACGTCGTTTCTCCTTCGTTGAGTCTTGATAAGCCTGTACATGATGCATGTAGTATTAGTTTGTGAAACAATCAATCATCGAACACAAACTACAGAACTAATGTTGAAATTCCATCAATATAATGGACATCTGAGTTTCAATTTTGATGTGAAACTATTGTTAAAATCCCCTATGTTTTATAAAGATAAATAGGATTGGGATGTGGTAGCTTCTTTAATGGTTGAAACTGTACTTTAAATATAGCTTATAAACAAAGGAGAACATAGACATGAAAAAGACTTTTAAAAAGACAAAAGAAAATACAATGAATGAATAGAAAAGAAAAGAGAGATGGAGAGAGAGAGAGAGAGAGAGAACAAATGAATGAATGGAAAAAAAAAAGGAGAAATCAGAATCCTTCAATGAGAGCAGTAACAGTAAAACTTCTAAAGTTGAACAAACTCACAAAGAGAAAGAATACAACCCTTTAAACCTAATAAAAAACATGAAAAACCTTTAACATTACCCAAGAGAATGTGGGAAATCTCAAGAAGTAACCAAACTAGTTCACTGCTAATGTATATGAGCAACTTCACTTAAATGATGTCACACACAAAAATACTGCGAAGTAATTCAACCATGCTCTAGGACCTAAACCAACGAATATATTTTCTAAATAAGAAAACATATAGCTAACAAATTGAGTTTTGTTCCAACAATTCATTAAGGATCTCCTATACTTTTTGTGATAAAATGGGACAGCAACAAGAAAGCATTAACAAGCAGGAAAGCATTCCACTTAAAACTTCTAGTCTGACACTGAGTAATCCAGTTATGGTTGTGATTCAGACAGATATATAATGGGAGACATACAGGGGCAGAGAGAGAATTGTTTTAAATTATAAATTAATTAATTTAAACAATAAAAGACAGGTAACATATAGCAAAGGAGAAAAGTTGGAAACCATAATAATGAAACAAAAATTGTTAGTAATTTGAGTAAGCATGCTAACCTCATGGGGATCAAAATAAGTTCGAACAAGAAGATGCTCAAGCCGCAAGTATCTTTCAGGTTGCTCCTGTTTCATGACACCCATTGCCTGGGTTTGCCTTAATATAGCACGTGCAGTGTCCATTTCTCGAAGTTCAATCATTTCTAGAACAATCTACAATAAGTAGCGAGCACAGAGCAGCATAAAATTGGTGCCAAAAGCGGAAAAAGGAAAAGAAAGAAAGAAATGACAAATTGTTTGTCTTCTTGTTTCATTCATATACAACTAGACAACTAGGGAATCCCAAGGACCCTGCTGCAGCAAGTCTGGGTTGAACATAAAGCAAACTAAGAAAATTTGATGCTTGTAGTGGATTCATTTAGTTTTTAAAATATAAAAAAATTTCTGCCCCACATTTAAACCAACATATCGACTTAAAATTCCATGGGACTGAATACTTGTACTACAGAAATATCTCAAGTAGATGGGTAAAGTTAAGTGAGATGATGATATGGCGATATGCAACCACATGAATTGTGAAAATTTAGATGGGGGAAATGAAAGTAAGAGTATGGTAGCCTCGCTTGGTGGTATAGTCTGTCAACTGTAACACAACACTCACACCAGGTTAGACTTGAAAACCATATTGACCACCCGACCTAAATATCTAGACAGTCAAGTGGTGGTTGATGGCCTATACATATATGTATAGGCCATCAACCACCACTTGACTGTCTATATAACAGAGAGATTGACACACTTTTCCTGAGAAGTCACATGCTAGTTTGCTACGTACCTGCTCATACAAATCCTCTAGTTTCTTTCGTGGAAGCTTGAGTTGTGACACTTGAGGCAAAACTGCATCCCACCTTCCACTGTTAATATCAGCAACAAATGTTTCAAGGCTGTCTACTGTATTCAAAGAAACCTGACACTCATTTTGCAATGTTTGGAAAGCTTGGTGTAAAGAGTTTTCCTTGCAAAACTGAAGAACTATCTTAATCACACTGCATGAAATAATGTAAATGCTACGTCAGATTTCTTCACACTTAAGCAGTTAAACTATGTAGGTATTGCACATACGAAAAGGGGACCTCAGCATTAACAACACAAGTTATGCGCCAGAACTATGGAGATGAAATAGGACAAAACCCATGAGGTCACAGCCAATAACCTGGAAAACAGACTGCATGGCGAATTTAAATATGCGGAAGTCGACAACCACCATCTTAAATGAAAAACTTAAACTAGGGATTAAAGCTTGCTTCACGCGTTCAAATATGTGGAAGTTGACAAGCACCAGCTTGAATAAAAATGTAAACAAGTAATTGCATAAGCTTTAGTACACACAACCTCACCTACCCCGTGCGAAGCACAGACTGCATGTGTGGAGGTTTTCTACGGTTATTATTAAAATAATCAATTGAATGTAGTAGAGATATATTTAGTTAGGTAATTAGTTGACTTATATAGTGTAAGTTTCTTCAGTTAAATATCAAGGTTAACAATTGAATTAGTGTAAACAGTTAGGACTAAAACGACAATTACTATATTATATTTTTATTAGGTATTAATATAATTATATGTGTTAGAAGCTAAGTGTATGTGTGTGCTGTGTATGTTACTTGAGTGTTGTTAGCACTGAGGAAAACATGATCCATGTTTTCCTCCTCCACTAGCTCAACTTCTGTATATAAATGTAGCTACCATCAATGAATAAATTACAATGAATGAGAGTAATATTAGATAATGGAATTATTCCTATTCCTTATATTTATTTGTTCTATTACATGAACAACCCTTCATGCAACCTAGACCATATCATATCTCATACCTCATATCTCATATCTCATATATTGTTGTGTATGTTACTTGAGTGTTGTTAGCACTGAGGAAAACATGATCCATGTTTTCCTCAGTGCTAACAACACTCAAGTAACATACACAGCACACACATACACTTAGCTTCTAACAATATATGAGATATGAGGTATAAGATATGATATGGTCTAGGTTGCATGAGGGGTTGTTCATGCTAAGTCATGCTCATTTGTAGCCCTTATGCAACCTAGACCATATCATATCTCATACCTCATATCTCATATATATGAACAACCCCTCATGCAACCTAGACCATATCATATCTCATATCTCATATATTTCCCATATGGTGCCCATTGTTGATGTGTACTCCAACAAGGTATGTCTTTTTCAACATGGTCCTGGGTCTGAATTGGTTAGAATCTGCAACTATGTTGTTTGCATCTTTCTGATTTTTTTTCTTTTTTTTGTCCTCCTTTTTTGTCAAATGCACTTTATTTTGTCCTTTTTATATAAAGCTGCATTTGAGGGGGAGATATATGAGATATGAGATATGATATGGTCTAGGTTGCATGAGGGGTTGTTCATGCTAAGTCATGCTCATTTGTAGCCCTTATGGTTTTTCGCTTCGGTTTGTCCTTTGTTGGCTTGTGCAACTTGGGTCTCACATGGGTGCAACATTGGTTCTCAGTGTTGGCTGCTTCTTGGTGATTCCAGCTCACTTTCCATGGCGCTTTCCTCATGTTCTTCAGCTGCTTGCTAGTCATGATGGCTCCTTTATGTTGTTGTAATTTTTTCTTCATATTTTTTGTCAAATGCACTTTAGTTTGTCCCTTCTATGTAAAGTTGCATTTGAGGGGGAGTGTTAGAAGCTAAGTGTATGTGTGTGCTGTGTATGTTACTTGAGTGTTGTTAGCACTGAGGAAAAAATGCAACTTTACACACATACACTTAGCTTCTAACACTCCCCCTCAAATGCAACTTTACATAGAAGGGACAAACTAAAGTGCATTTGACAAAAAATATGAAGAAAAAATTACAACAACATAAAGGAGTCATCATGACTAGCAAGCAGCTGAAGAACATGAGGAAAGCGCCATGGAAAGTGAGCTGGAATCACCAATATATGAGATATGAGATATGATGTATGAGATACGATATGGTCTAGGTTATATATGAGATATGAGATATGAGGTATGAGATATGATATGGTCTAGGTTGCATAAGGGCTACAAATGAGCATGACTTAGCATGAACAACCCCTCATGCAACCTAGACCATATCATATCTCATACCTCATATCTCATATCTCATATCTCATATATTGCACTGAGGAAAACATGATCCATGTTTTCCTCCTCCACTAGCTCAACTTCTGTATATAAATGTAGCTACCATCAATGAATAAATTACAATGAATGAGAGTAATATTAGATAATGGAATTATTCCTATTCCTTATATTTATTTGTTCTATTACATGAACACTCTTAGATTCTCACTTTCTACAATATGTTATGGTTAATATTGTATTGACAATCTAAATATAATTTTTTTTGAAATACTAATTTGAATAGAACTCTGAGGTTCAAGTTTTAATAAATTTTAGTTTAGTTATGGCACTAATTTAATAAGGAATCCACTTTATTATTATTCCACTAAATCCGTGGCTAATATTAATACAATTAAACTGTGTGTCTGCGTGAGATGATAATATTTCAAGTTTTAATGAATTCTAATTTAGTTTTGACACTAATTTAGGTAAAAATTCCACTGCTAATATTAATAAAATTAAACCGCATAATATATAAATATTTCAAGTTTTAATGAATTTTAATTTACAGTACGCTATTGAGTACAACCCTACAGCCATCCTGCATCTCTGTAGTTATGACCAAATTTATTATCCAAGGTTTTCGAAAACCCAAGTTTACTTGGTTAAAAAACTGCAAGTTTTAAATGATTTTCAAAGGGAGTTGGAAGGTTTCTTCTTACAAGTTTCAGGGCTTTGGTAGAAAGCATGATGTAAGGTGCTACGGAGCATTTGGATGTAGAGGAACAGGTTCATCATGACCAGCACATGCCATTTCATCTCCTCCAATTCTTCAGCTACTGGTGCATTTAGTGGGAATCTAATATTCTGATGTATAAAAGGGCTGGAGGTCACTCTTCTAAGAGTTCTGTAATTTTTCACTTTCTAGTTTCACAATATTTTCATCCTCTTACGTTTTTGTGGTCTCTCCCTATTATATTTAAATATTCTTTTCCCTATTACCTAAACTAGCTCTGCCTCAAACCTTATAGGGGTGGTTGTATAGTAAAACATCTTCTTCATCCCGTGTGTTTAGACAAATGCAGATGCAATTAGGCCAATGCTTATGCTACTGCACAGATAATGTTAGGAGTTCAGATAAGAAACAGGATAATGAGGAGCCCGATAATGTGGCTTTAGAAGATGACATCATTTTCAATCCATAAAAAAGATATTAACTTTGATCTTCCAGTGTAACTTCTATCAAGTCATCAACTCTGCTCTGATGCAGAGCTAGAAGCTCTAGCATCCGATATATATCTTTTGAAAACGGCTTTGAATCATCACTTGATACAAATTCTTGAACCACATTATTGACCTCAATCAGGCTGCATCCCGGATTTTTCTTCATGCTCTTACTTCTTATGAATTTCCTCATTCTTGAAACACCATCCCACTTTCCAAGGTCTGCATAAATGTTTGAAAGTAGGACATAGTTCCCTGTATCATCTGGTTCAAGCTCTAGGAGGTGCTCCATTGCAATAACAGCAATGTCAAGATTTCCATGAGTTCTGCAAGAACTTAATAAAGAACCCCAAATCGCTGAATCTGGCTTCATTGGCATACTCTTTACAAGTCCAAGAGCGCGATCAAGGCAACCAGTACGTCCAAGAAGATCAATAAAACAACCATAATGCTCAATACCTGGCTCTATGTTATACTCGTTTCTCATGGAATCAAAGTACCTTAACCCTTCATCCAAGAAACCAGCATGTGCACAAGCTGATAAAAGACCGACAAAAGTGATTTCATTTGGTTCAACCTTTGCCCTCTGCATTTCATGAAACAATTGAATTGCTTCGCAAGCTTTCCCATGATTTGATAATCCTACAATCATAGTACTCCAAGAAATCACATCCCTTTCATGCATATGATCAAACAGCCGCCAAGCTTGGTTTATGCTCCCACATTTCGCATACATTTCAATCAAAGCATTACATATACAAGTCTTCTGTAAAAAGCCATTTTTATCTGCATAGAAGTGAATCCATTTACCTAACTCAAGAGCTCCCAACTGCGAACATGCTGGCAAAATTGCAATCAAGCTAATCCAGTCAGGTTTAACACCAACCATTTGCATTCTCCGGAAAACATCCAAGGCATCTGCATAGCACCCAATTCGGGTGTACCCAGAAATCATTGTTGTCCAAGAGACAATAGACTTTATTGGCATCTCTTCAAACACTGTTCTTGCCTTTTTCATCTGTCCCAATTTAACATGCCCACGAATGAGACCGTTCCACGAAATCACATCTCTTTCAGTCATTTCCTCAAACAATTTATGTGCATCAGTCACATTATCACACTTTATATACATATTCAACAGTGAATTCTCAATCATAGTATTACACATTAGCCCAAATTTAAACACATGCCCATGAACCTGCTTACCCAGATCATGGATCAGAAGTCCTCCACATGACTTAATAACAAATGGGTAAGTGAATTTATTAGGAAAAACTGGGTCTCCACCTTGTGGGTGTCTTAGCATTTGCTTGTATACATTGATTGTAAACACATCTCTGTGGTTATGTGCATAGGCTCTAATCATGGCATTGTATAAGTGGTTGTTAGGGTCCATCACCTCCTTGAAGAGTAGACTTGCATAATTTATTTCCCCATTGTGATCACATATATCCACCATTTTTGTCACCAAGAAGTTGCTTTGTGATAATGAGAACTTGACTATTTGGGCATGTATTTTCTTCAATTTCACCACGCTTGCACAGTTTCGCAACATGGGTACAAACATATCTTCCAAAATTCTGATAGTCAAGATACTTGTGTTAACCGCCATAAACACTGAAAGTGATCGAAATCTTCTATTTGTGTTAATCTTCCAAAAGGGTGCTGCTTTTGACCAGTCCTAAGGCTTTTGGCGTACTGATTAAGTGTATATTTTGGATGCAGGGTCAGTATAGATTTCTGATTGTATGGGGGGAAAATGCACCAAACTTTAAGGTCTATCTATGAATAAGCTGCAAAGATTTGCTAATTAAAAAGTACTACTAATTGTCATATTCGTTGATTTCAAAACTTAAACCCAACCATATCAATTTTTAATTTTTGGATTTCGCAAATTGATTTCAAAAAGGGAAAATGTATCTCTAATTTTGGAATTGAGATAGTATTAGAATGTGTAAATATCAAGAATAATGCTAAAGTTAAGTGTAATAAATTGTCAACAAATAGATTTTTAACACTTTTGTTGTCTTTCAATTGAGGTTTCTTAACAGCCATACAGAAATCCAAATAATTTAAAAAGAGAGAAATTAAAACAATTGAGTAGTAGAATAGAGCTTACTCTCGAGCTTCAATTTCTAGGGTAGACATTGATTAGCTGCCGGGGCAAAAACGGATCTTTTTCAACTCCAATTCGGACCTTATCAGTGAAGCATTCGAACAGAAGAACTATAAGGATTTTAAGATATCAAATTTCAACAAAGCTAATTCCTTCCAGTTCGACGTTTTCGTCTTGCCTAAACTCGAGGGGTTTATGATGTCAAAAGAAAAGCAACGCTAGGGTTTATCAATGAATACCATTACCTGGACTGGAGTACACAGAAAGTAATTAATTTTAAAATTCAAAAAAAAAATTTACTCCAATCGTGCTACTTTATATACCTCCCGGAATAAAATAAAAATTTTATAAAATTTAAAAATAATTAAAAAAAATTAATATTGAAAATAATAAAATAATAATATATTTAAAGTTATAAAAAAACTCATTTCAACCGGGTGCGTGAAATCACAAGTGACATCACCCTCCGTTTATAATATAGAAATTCGTATAAAATTAACTCACTTAATAATATTTATTATAATTTTAATATTTAGTAGTAATCTTTTACTATAAAAAAAAAACTCGAGCTTGAGTCAAGATTAATGAAAACTCGCGAACAATTTATTTATTAAACATGTCGAGCTTGAACATCACATTAGAGTTCATTTAAGAACTCAACTCGATTGGTTGAATTTTTTTGACGAGCTCCAGCTTATCAAAGCAAAATCCAACTCGATTCCACCGGTTTATATAGAAAAAAACCAACCCACTTGTCCTGATCAATATGCAACCAAAGTGATATTTCATCCCTTTCATAAAAAAAATTTAAAAAAAATCTTATTGTTTCTTTTTTAATTCATTACACATCGTATGCCTATGCCCAATCCCCTTCGGCATATCATATAGTTCCATATTTCAAAAAAAAATAGAATATTTAAGCACAATAAGAGTATCTCCAACAGCCTATTCAAAATAGGTGAACCACATTAGAAAAATTATTTTCAACAGCCTCTCCAACCTTAATCATCAAATCTGCAACCTCATTCTCTCTCTTCAGAACTAGTAAGTTGACATTGCTTCTTCAAAACATTTATTTTGTTTTGGAAAAATCAAAATCATATGAAAAAGGCTGAAAATTTTTATTTTGCTTGATTGATTTGATGTACAACTCATTTTAAAATTTAATATCATTCCTTTTTATTTATTTATCATATTGCATTAATTGAATTGAAGAAATTGACGAGACACAAAATATTAAAGTAGCAAATAATGCTCTTCAAATTGCCATGTAGGTCAACAAACTTCAATTTGAAATTTTTTTTTTGCTACTATTGTTAGAGATGCTCTAACTGCATCAAGATGGCACGATGTGTTATAATGTGGTGAACAATTCTTTTTCATATCCACCGTGTCTATGAGTTTTCAGATCTGGTTCACTAGCAGTGAGTTTGTAAGTTTTAAAAAAGATGGAAAAGAAATAAGAATGAGAGAAATTTAGAGAAAGACTAAAATTCTCTTGTTTGTAAGTTTCTTTTAGAGAAAAAAAATGAGGAGAAAGATTTTTTAAAAATTTCCAACCAAAGTTGAAATTTTTTGAAATGAAATTGATCAAAAACTTTGATATTGACATTCTAAAATACGAAAATTATACTCGTAATAGTTTTCAAATATAATTTTATAAGAGTAAAATAATAATATACACTTCTAAGTTATAAATAAATAAATTAAATGTCCCGTCTTTCGCTTGTTTTTTCTTTTAAAAAAATTTAAATCCCTTTATTTTCTTCCATCTCCAAACTCATAAACACAGTGTAATGGAGACATCTTTCTGCTCTAATGCTTCCCTAGAGTTTTGATAGAGAAAAAGACTTGCCGGTGTTTGCATTCCGCGCTTTGAAGATGGTGTTTCACTTTCTTTTCTCCATGGAAGGATTTCAAATCTTAAATACTTCGTGGCTTTGTTATGAATACATGTTGCTTCACAGAGTAATTTATATGGTTTCTTCTGCCCATATGGTTTAATTCAATCCGGATAGGGTGGAGTTTTCGTACCACATATCAATATAAATCTACATTTGTTATAATAAATATTAGTATATTTTTAACTTTTACGTCATGTTTGTGGGTCAACGCAAATAAAATATTTGTTATAACCAACGCAACAAGAAGTTATATAATTTATGGTGGCATGCGGCTCGACAACTCTACCCTAAAAGCATCAGATTTAGTTAAGCATTTTAGGGCAATGCGTAAATTCTATGAGGTTCTTAAAATTATATTTTCTCTGTTCTAAATTATAAAATTATTTTTAATTTCAAAAGTCAATTTTGAGATACTTTTAAATTCAAAATTAAAAGAGTTCAATAAAAATTATAAAACAATTAAATATAGCAATGAGTGGTAATTTTTAAATAGTTTTGATTAAAATTAAAAAAAATTATGTCAATTTTAACTTTAATATGTCTTAAGATGAATTCAAAAAATCAAGAATGATCTTATATTTTTTGAAACGTACAGAAGAGAATACATGGTATGAATACATGTTTTTAAATAATTAATTGCATTATTAATTTACGAAACAATTGTCTACTAATGCACTGTTATATTTAGTTTCCTAATTCTGATTTCTGTTTAGTGCTCAGTATTTTTCATATTAGGATTCCCTTATTTACGCCACACCGTCCACCCATTTTTTCTCAATATATCTCGATATATATTTAACTACACAAATATTATTTATAACAATATTATCAGTTAAACAATTATTTACTTTTAACAATATTATCAGTTAAACAATTATTTACGACAAATGGATGTTGTAATATCGTTAAATATAACACTTTTGTCTCTAGAAGAAATTGGGTGAAAATTAAAGGAGTGGACGGTACAAGGAGATTACCAAAAATAAATAAATATTTGTCATAGCTAGAATGAAAATCATTAACCCCAAAAACACTGCTGACCTATAGGTAATTCAAACAGCCTCTCTTAAATGTTGACTTTGATCAATTGGCTCCTCGTACTTGCTCGCCCTCACTTGATTAAGTTCACAAATACCATTTATTAGTTCATTTAACACCGTACAATTAAACTTACAGACAACAAGACAGTACCAACATAATCAACACAAGAAATCACACAACCCATGACTGCCCAAACTTATACATGCATGTAGACAGACTTTATTCACACAACTCCACAAGACTAAACCCAAACCCAAACCAAAACTAACCGAACCACCCACTTGTCTGTCTAGTAATCCTCTGGAGCCAAGGGCTGGTGGGTAGGATGGCGCGGTGCCTGTGCCTCCGACTCGATGATCCCATACTCGTAAATCAAACCAGAAATTGCTGCACCGATAAACGGACCGAGCCAATAGATCCAATGGTTCTTCCACCTCCAACCCACCAGAGCCGGTCCGAATGCCCTCGCCGGATTCATTGATGCTCCTGAAAATGGCCCTCCCACTAGTACATTACCTCCTACCATCAGTGCGATTGCTAGCGGCGCAATTGTCCCCAAATGGCCTCTTTTTGGATCGATAGCTGTTGCGTAGACAGTGTAAACTAGCCCAAATGTTAGAACAATCTCCATTACCAGTGCATTCCAGTTGCCCACGCCAGAAGCTACCGCAAATCCAACTGGTCTCTGAAGAAAATACAAAAACAAATATAGACAAGTATACCAATACCAAATTTAAGCCGAAATGAGTTTCTAATACACAATTATTAGAAATTGGTAACTATGTAATTATATAGTTATTAATTATCTACTAATTTAGGACCCTGAATGTGGTAAAAGAAAAAATGAGATTCTAAGCATATTTTAGTCTTGAAAATATGAAGTTCCCATGTACTCCTGATTATTTAAAAAGGAAAAGGGTTCGAATGTTTTAAATTAAAAGTGAGTATGCTTATGAAAATAATCATCAAACAATTTGTAACAAGGGTGACAAATGACAAAAAAATGATATATGATGCATGAGAACAGTACTTCTCATCTGGGCCCACTTTTGTACAAGTAGTTCTTGTGAATACCTCATAATATTCTCACGGTATATATTTAAATACTACTCCTTCTATTCTTCATTTTAAAATTAAAGATTAAAGATACATTTATATTTTAGACTAAAAAGCCAAAATTAAATATACATTTAAAGTTTTAGATTAAAAAGTAGTATGTTGTTCTTAATTTGTCATTATTATTTTATTATCATAACTAGTATCAAATCAACACACTACCAAATCAAATTATTAGCTAATATCAAGGTACATTTGAAAACATAAATTTATTCTTAAAAATTGTCAATTTAAAAAGAATCTTTAATTTTGTAAGAGATGAAGTATAATTTCAAAATTTGTAAATTAAAAGTTTACTTTCTTAGATAGCATAGAACTTTAGAAGTAACACAGTAATTTAGTATTAGTTACCAGGCCATCAGTAGAAAACCTCAACAAGAGAGAGGCTAAAACAGCACCCAAGAGCTGACCAAGCCAGTAGTAAACGGCACGCACGAGGGAGACTCTGCCCCCAACCAGAGCACCAAAGGTCACTGCCGGATTGACGTGCCCGCCGGATACGTTCATGGCGGAAGACACCGCCGCGAAAAACGAAAATGCATGAGCAAGGGCAATCACCACCAGACTTGATGCTCCTAGACCTTTCACACTGTACATCTTATCTGCATACGACATTCATGATGTTTGTAATTAATCCATTTGGTAATACATACTTCTCCTAAGCTACTCTTTTGTCTTATGTTACTATTTTTTGGTAAAAACAAAAACAATATCTTCACTAAAGATGTATTGTCTTTTTTAAGGATTGTCATTTTTGATGATATCATCATAAACATACATGCACGATTAAACACTTGTTGATCAAAATTTTAACCCCCATCTTTAATTCCAAGCTTCAACACAAATTAACCTAGGGATATGGATTGGTGAAGTTGACACTTAGACCAATTGTTTGTAAAATTTATACCAAAATTTTGTTGCATTTGTATAACATAAGTTGTATTTTCTTGGCATTGACCATGAATGATGGTGTTGTGAAACTTTGTGTTATTCAAATGTGTCAACTTCATCAAATCCTGTGTTTCTGAGTTTTAAAATGAACGACAATAAATGAAAAAGGACTGCAAATTTTTCTATCCAAATCTCTTGTTCTTTATTTTTTTTAGCAAAAAAAGAAAAAAGAAAAAGAGAAAATGAATAAAAAATTCAACCATTATCTTTGCCAAAGTTTTCTGTCCATGGACGAAGAATAAAATAACATAAGTAATTTTTTTATAAAATAGATCTATTTTACACTCGACATACAAACAAAACAAAATAGATATAAGGGTAAAATAGTAAATTTAGAACTTATTTTTCCTCACTTTTTTTTATAAAGTCGATATTTTTTCTAATATTTTTATAAAGCTGAATATTCATGTAAAGCTATGAGGAGAGCTTTGTAGAATTATCAAATTCTCCCCTAAAAATACCAATTCCTTATAAATAAATAAAACACACTATTCTTTTCTTTTTTCTTTTTCCGATACTTATAATTAAAAAAGAAAAGGAGAGAATTATATTATATAGCAGTAAAATGAATAGTATAATTATACCAAGAGCAAGAACGGAGCCTTCGCCGGCAAAGACAAAGATGAAGGTAGACAGAAACTCCGCCAAGGTGGCTCGCATCGTGTCCACGTGCGCAACATCTTCCGTCCTCCGTAACGCGTATTCTCGAGGCATCCTCGCTCGCTACTCCTCCACTTAATTCTTTACCCCTTAATTTAATTCCACTCAACAATATATATATATAGAGAGAGAGAGATAGATAGATAGATAGATAGATATATTTTCAGTTAATTAATTTGTTGCTGCTGCTTGCTCTACAAAATCTAGCTGCAGTTTGTTACTATAGCTAGCACTAGTACTGTTTACTTAATTCTGAAGGAAATATGTGAATGAATAAGGTAAAAAAAAGATGACGATGATATGATATGTAGAGATAGATAGATAAATAGGATATATATATATATATATAGATATATATGAGGGTGTATATATATATTAGGGGTTATATAAGTTAGAGTAGACAAGATGCATGGATTTGGATTAACGTATATAAAGAGAAAGGGACACATGGGAGATGAAGTGCTGGTATGGTGACACGTATGTCTATGTGTTGGCTGTTCCTCACTTCTCCACCTTTTTCCATCCTTAATTCCCAATGTGTTCTGTTTTTTGTTTTTAATTGCCACCACCCACTCTATTCATTCTTCCATATCCACCCTCTATATCATATTTTTTAGTTATTATAAAATTTTATTTGAAAAAAGAAATTCGTTTAGCGTGAAATTATCATATTTTTTAAAATTAATTTTCATAAAATTTTATTTTTTATTATACATAAATATTATATTTATACTGGCTTATAAACATAATGTTAAAATTAAAAGTTAACTCTAAATCTTGCGTCATTCCCAGCTTTCTTCTCAACCCTACTTCTATAAGTATTTTTAATATTTAGACAATGTCTCTTCTAACATAAGAACACCATAAATTACATTTGAGTTAAAATCTTGTGAAAATATAAAAATTAATTATTTAAGAATTAACCTATCAATGCATAAAAATACTTATCAATTTTGTATATCTATCTAATATATAAAGCGCCAATAATAGCTGGTGTAATTTTTTTCTTGTAGAATTTTTCCATTTTCAAAACTACCCCTCCACTGTTGAGATAATTTTAGTTGTCCTTTTTATATTTTTTTATATTTTTATTTAATCCTTTAAATTTTATAAAATTTCTATTTTACTTTATATAATTTAGACATAAAACGAAACGCGTGTATCACCACCGACGCGTGTGTTACCCGTATTAATACGAGATAAAATAGACATAAAACGAAACGCGTGTATCACCACCGACGCGTGTGTTACCCGTATTAATACGAGATAAAAAAGAGTTGTTATCTAATACTATCCCATTTCCATTGTCCTTTTAAGAGTATTTGTGAATGAGTGTCCAAAAACAAGTGTAAAAATGTCTATTCTAAGTTTTTTATTTTATGTTTGTCCACATAATTTTTCTTTCAATGGCCCCAAAGGATATGACTTCAAAGTTGTAAAATAAATCACCTAATCAATCTCGATAATCTTTTAACATTACGTAAACCTCATACTTTATGTGTAACAAGATGAGTCTCTGAAGTATATGTACATATACATGTACATAAATCTCACAAGAAAAAAAGTATGTAATTAAGAATTAAGCATCAGTCTTAACCATCAACTTAAGACATTAGTGATGTCCAGACAGCAACATATAAAAAAATGAGTTATGTTATGTTTTGTAAAAGTTTTCGGTCGAATTATAATTACGACATATTTACATACATAAGATATGTAAGAATTGATATTGATCTCATATTATTCTATTCTATTTTATAGCATAAACTCCCATATTAATTACAATTCAATTTCATCTTCAGCATAAACTCCCATGTTGGTACTAGTGTTACAGGTTGAATTTTAAAATTTGAGCACATATATATATATGGTTGTTTTTGCTTTATTGACACTCTTTATGTTAGAATTTGAGCCAAAATAATTGTGGGTTTCATTAATTATTTGAAATGAATCCACACATTAATGTGTTCTACTCATGGAGTAGATTAAATCAAGTATTTGAAAGCTCAAATCCACGGAGTAATGAATGAGAAATTAACTCCCAAAGATCACCTTTGGAAATAATAATAAATACTTGTGGGAAGTGAAGTCCCACATCGGTTAAGAACTAAAATATTAATTGGTATATATACAAGAAAGTTGCTTTTGGGGTTGGGCCCCAAGGGGCACCCCACTTTTGTGGAGGGGAGAGGACCAAGCCAAGGCTTAGTTTGAACCCACACGCGCACCGCCGACCGGTCGGTCGGGCCGGACTCGTTGCTCGAGGCTCGTGGGTCTGGGTCCTTGTATATATTTTTTGGACAAAATTTATTTGAATTTTGTTTATTTTATTTTAGTTTTATTATCAAAACAAAACTGTGTCGTTTGATAAATACTATTTATTATCAAAACTGTGTCGTTTTGGGACGAATAGACGCGTCAATACTGCGCGGGCTATCTGACCAAACGAACGTCACAACACTACGTCGTTTTTGGTCTGAACGGATGCGCCTTTTCTGACAAAGGCTTAAACTACGTCATTTTTAGCCCAACAGACGCACCTTTTCTTGCCCGAACAGACATGCCCATTCTGCCATGGCCGAACAAATGCATTTCATATCATTTCAAGTGGTTGTGTCCCATCACATGGGTCACGAATCCTTCCTATAAATAGAGTAGGAGGGGCGACCATTTCATTCATTCAATTCACAAGCAATCAAGCAATATAAGTCATTCGAGTCATCTGTACAATTCATTTTGGAGTCCTTTTAGAGAGAGAGTCAGAGCATTTATTTTGGTTCGCTGAGTATACTATTTGTAGTGCTGCTATAGTATACGTTGTCATTGTATCCTGGAAGATAAGTGCCGCCAACTCTAAGCACCAATAAGGAGGGCATAATTGTCTTAAGAACATAATACATTGTACTAGACTTGACATACATTCTCTGTGTTTCCAAGTTTGGTTTTATAGATAAGTTTATATATATACATTGAGCATTACATATTTATATATATATATATATATCAGTTTCAATTATTATTAATTTTAGTTGCAAATATATATTATTAAATATATATATCTTCGATAACAATCTTAAGATAATTATTATTATATTTAATTTATATTTGCAAAGTATGGCTACCGATTCTGGTATCATAATCGGTTCTTCTTCTTCTACACCTGTGATACCAAATGTTCCTGTGAACCATGGTGAAAAACCAGAAAAGTTCAATGGAACAGAGTTTAAAAGATGGCAACAAAAGATGTTGTTTTATCTCACTACGCTAAACTTGGCACGATTTCTTCATGAAGATCCTCTTGTGCTTGGTAAGAATGAAACAGACAAGCAGATGGTTGCTGCAATTGATGCATGGAAACATGCAGATTTTTTGTGCCGAAATTACATCATCAACGGATTGGATAACACATTATACAATGTGTATAGTTCTCTCACGTCTGCAAGAGAATTATGGAATTCCTTGGATAAGAAATACAAAACAGAAGATGTTGGCACGAAGAAGTTCGTAGTTGGCAAGTTTTTGGACTACAAGATGGTGGATTCCAATGTTGTCATCAACCAGGTCCAAGAATTGCAGGTAATCCTGCATGAAATACATGCAGAAGGCATGTCTTTAAGTGAATCTTTCCAAGTTGCTGCAATTATTGAAAAACTACCACCAATGTGGAAAGATTTTAAGAATTATCTCAAGCATAAACGCAAAGAGATGAAACTTGAATACTTAATCAGGAGATTAAGGATTGAAGAGGACAATCGTGCTTCTGAGAAGAAAACAGGAAGGACTTTTGTCGAACATAAAGCTAACGTGGTGGAACAAGGCCAGAAGTCTAAAAAGAGAAAGTACCAAGGCAAATGCTACATTTGTGACAAGCCCGGACATAAGGCAAAGGATTGTCGTAAATATAAAGACCAGAACAAGAAGTCTGCACAAGCCAATGTAACAGAAGTGGATGGACTTCTTCAAGATGTTTCTGAAATGAACTTATCAGCGGTTGTTTCTGAAGTAAACATGGTTGGAAATCCCAAAAAATGGTAGATCGATACTGGAGCAACCCGCCATGTGTGTTCTGACAAGAAGATGTTCTCCACATATCAAGAAATTGAGCATGGAGAACAATTATTCATGGAAAATTCTTCATCATCCAAAGTTACAGGGCAAGGAAAGGTAGTTCTAAAGATAACATCTGGCAAAGAACTCACCCTCAATAACGTGCTCCATGTGCCCGATATTAAGAAGAATTTAGTGTCAGGATCTCTTCTTAATCAAAAGGGATTCAAATTAGTCTTTGTATCGGACAAGTTTGTCCTAACTAAAAATGGGATGTATGTGGGGAAGGGATATATGAGCAATGAGCTCTTCAAAATGAATGTAATGACTATTGTACCTTCCAATATTAATAAAATTACATCTTTTGCTTATATGATTGAGTATTCTAATTTATGGCATGGTAGATTAGGTCATGTTAATTATAATATTATTCGTAGATTAATTAATATGGAATGTTTGCCAAAATGTGAGATTAACTCCAATCATAAATGTGAAGTTTGCGTTGAGGCAAAACTTAAGAAATCTTCTTTTAAAACAATTGAAAGAAGTATGGAACCTCTTGAATTAATATATATTGATATTTCTGATTTAAAGTATATACAAACAAGAGGGGGTAAAAAATATTTTCTTACTTTTATTGATGATTGTACAAGATATTGTTATGTTTACTTATTGAGAAGTAAAGATGAGGCTTTGAAAATGTTTACACATTACAAGAATGAGGTTAAGAATCAACTTGATAAAAAGATCAAAATAATTAGAAGTAATAGAGGTGGGGAATATGAATTTTCTTTTGTTAAAATTTGTTCTCAACATGGTATAATACACCAAACAACTACACCATATTCACCACAACAAAATGGTGTTGCTGAAAGAAAGAATAGAACTTTAAAAGAAATGATGAATGCGTTATTATTAAGTTCTGGATAACCTCAAAATTTGTGGGGGGAAGCAATTCTTTCAGCAAATTATATTCTCAACTGAATACCTCAAAAGAAGTCTAATGCATCACTTTATGAGTTATGGAAGGGACGAAAACCGTCTTATAAACACTTAAAAGTGTGGGGGTGCTTAGCAAAGGTAATGGTTCCTCCACCCAAAAAGGTGAAGATATGACCAAAAACAATAGAATGTATATTCATTGGTTATGCTAATAATAGCAGTGCATATAGATTTTTGGTTAATAAATCAAAAATAGAGGAAATACATGAAAATATTATTATTGAGTTAAAAGATGTTGAATTTTTTGAAACAGTATTTCCTAATAATAAATCACAAGAGCCAAGTTCTAATGAACAAGAAATAAGTTCAAACAAAAGAACTTATGACATTGTTAGAGACAGTGATCATGGATTAGAAGATATTGATGAACCTAGACGTATTAACGTGCTAGAATATCAAAATCTTATGGTCCAGATTTTCTAACTTATTTATTGGAAAATGAGCCTCAAACTTATAAAGAAGCAGTATCGAGTTCTGAAACTCCATATTGGAAAGAGGTTATAAATAGTGAAGTAGAATCTATATTGCACAATCATACATGGGAATTAGTTGATCTCCCACCATGTTCTAAACCTCTTGGATATAAGTGGATATTCAAGAAGAAAATGAAAGCAGATGGATCTATAGATAAATATAAAGCAAGACTTGTAATCAAAGGATACAAGCAAAAGGAAGGTTTGGATTATTTTGATACCTATTCTCCTGTGATAAGAATATCATCAATTAGGATGTTAATAGCCATTGCAACTATATACAATTTAGAGATACATCAAATGGATGTGAAAACAGCCTTATTGAATGGTAATCTTGAAGAAGAAATATACATGGAACAACTAGAAGGGTTTATTATACCAGGACAAGAAAAGAAAGTTTGTCGCCTTGTGAAGTCCCTTTATGGATTAAAACAAACACCTAAACAATGACATGAAAAATTTGACAGTGCAATGATGTCAAATGATTTTAAAATAAATGAGTGTGACAAATGTGTATATATCAAGGACACTACGAAAAGATTTGTCATTATTTGTCTTTATGTAGATGATATGCTCATTATGGGTAGTAATAATGAAATCATTAAAACTACAAAGAATATGTTAAATAATACATTTGACATGAAAGACATGGGTGTTGCAGATGTAATATTAGGAATTAAAATTTCTAAAACATCGGATGGATTAGTGTTATCTCAATCACACTATATTGAGAAAATACTCAGGAAATTCAATCAATATGATTGCAATCCTGTGGGTACACCGGTAGATATAAATCTACACTTGTCTAAAAATAAAAGAGAGATCATATCACAACCTGAGTATGCACAAATAATTGGAAGCCTTATGTACTTAATAAATTGTACACGTCCTGACATAGCACATGTTGTTAATAAATTAAGTAGATTTACAAGTAATCCAAGAAAAGATCACTGGACGGCGATCATAAGAGTTTTAAGATATTTGAAATATACTCGAAATTTTGGATTACATTACTCAAGACATCCAGCAGTACTTGAAGGATACTGTGATGCGAACTGGATTTCGGATACAAAAGACTCTAAATCCACAAGTGATTTTGTGTTTACACTAGGTGGAAGAGCGGTATCATGGAAATCTTCTAAACAAACTTGCATTGTTCGATCAACGATAAAATCTGAGTTTATTACATTAGATAAGACTGGAGAAGAAGCTGAGTGACTTCGTCATTTTCTAGAAGATATTCCTATGTGGCCTAAACATGTGCCTCCGATTTGTATCTATTATGATAGTCAATCAGCAATTGGAAGGGCACAGAGTCATATGTATAATGGTAAGTCTAGACATATTCGTCGTAGACACAATACCATAAAACAATTGCTCTCTAATGGCACTTTATGTCTATTGAGTACATAAAGTCAAAAGATAATATAGCGGATCCGTTAACTAAAGGTTTGACTAGAGAGCACGTAAAAATAACATCGAGGGAAATGGGTTTAAAGCCTATAAATAAAGGATCGTCATGATGGAAACCCAACCTAGTTGACTGGAGATCCCAAGATCTAGGTTCAAAGGGACAACTAAGTTGTGAACGATTCAACCAAATCACTATGAAGAAATTAATTTCTTCTATCCATTCCTATGATATGAGATAGTGATACTTACAGCGATTTCATGATAAGTTATGCTTTTAATGATTTTTAAATCTTGATAAACAAGTGGGGTATGACATGATACTCTTATTAAGAATCACCTATGTGGGTGTGAACCAGGCCAATTTTTTGAGAATAATAAAAGGCTATACTTCTCTAGAGCACCCATAAATTCGGAATTGTTCATGGCCAAAATGAACAAAGTCATGAGAACCAAATAATGTCTGAAAAGATTCTGTGTGAATTTATATTGTCTTGGTTTACACAAACGGTTAGACAGTTCAATACATCATGTTCACTAAACAACCAGTAAATCCGATAGTTTTTTCACAAGGGAAGGTTCAAAGCAAAAAACTACCTCTCTCTATACAAATGATTTCCAATTTTGTCTCTCTCTCAGAGTCTGCATAACATTTACATAAGGTTGGCGGTCAATTTCATTCATATGGGGGATTTTTAGAATTTGAGCCAAAATAATTGTGGGTTTCATTAATTATTTGAAATAAATTCATACATTAATGTGTTCTACTCATGGAGTAGATTAAATCAAGTATTTAAAAGCTCAAATCCACGGAGTAATGAATGAGAAATTAACTCCCAAAGATCACTCTTGGAAATGATAATAAATACTTGTGGGAAGTGAATTCCCACATCGGTTAAGAACTAAAATATTAATTGGTATATATACAAGAAAGTTGCTTTTGGGTTTGGGCCACAAGGGGCACCCCACTTTTGTGGAGGGGAGAGGACCTAGCCAAGGCTTAGTTTGAGCCCACACGCGCGCCGTCGACCGGTCGGGCCGGACTCGGGCTCGTTGCTCGAGGCTCGTGGGTCTGGGTCCTTGTATATATTTTTTGGACAAAATTTATTTGAATTTTGTTTATTTTATTTTAGTTTTATCATCAAAACAAAACTGTGTCGTTTGATAAATATTATTTATTATCAAAACTGTGTCGTTTTGGGACGAACAGAAGCGTCAATACTGCGCGGGCTATCTGACCAAACGAACGTCACAACACTACGTCGTTTTTGGTCCGAACGGATGCGCCTTTTCTGACAAAGGCTTAAACTACGTCGTTTTTTGCCCAACAGACGCACCCTTTCTTGCCCAAACAGACATGCCCATTCTGCCATGGCCGAACAAATGCATTTTATATCATTTCAAGTGGTTGTGTCCCATCAGATGGGTCACGAATCCTTCCTATAAATAGAGTAGGAGGGGCGGCCATTTCATTCATTCAATTCACAAGCAATCAAGCAATATAAGTCATTCAAGTCATCTGTATAATTCATTTTGGAGTCCTTTTAGAGAGAGTCAGAGCATTTATTTTGGTTCGCTGAGTATACTATTTGTAGTGCTGCTATAGTATACGTTGTCATTGTATCCTGGAAGATAAGTGCCACCAACTCTAAACACCAATAAGGAGGGCATAATTGTCTTAAGAACATAATACATTATACTAGACTTAACATACATTCTCTGTGTTCCCAAGTTTGGTTTTACAGATAAGTTTATATATATACATTGAGCATTATTATATATATATATATATATATCAATTTCAATTATTATTAATTTTAGTAAATATATATTATTAAATATATATCTTCGATAACACTTTGTTGCTACGTCTAGTCTTAAGCTCCTCTCCAAGATTAAGATCTTATAACTATTTGTAATAAACACCCATTCTTCATGCGTAGAAACGTTACAAAGTTTTCTAGATCAACTTTCAACTATTCTTACAACTATTTATCTTGGACAGCAGCTCCTCGCTCCTTCAAACGTATTTGTACTTATTTTTTAAGTCTATTTCTGTTTTATAATTTGGTCTTGAAACAAAAAATCTGTCTCTCACCTCATAAGTTCACCAGAGACCCAATTATCCGTTAACCTCTCTATAACTCTGGTCTTGATCAAATAATCACTCTCTCTTTCTCACAGAAATATAAAAACAACTAACTCAATTAAAATATTTTCAATAAAAATTTGTTTTGAAAGATGCTTCTTAATTAAATAAACAGATATATAGCTCAGTATAGATTTATAAAAGTTTACTTTTCCTTTATTTAAAATTTTTTATTTTATGGTTGGCCACATAATTGTTCTTTCAATGGCCCTAAAGAATATGACTTCAAGGTTATAAAATAAATCAGATAATCAATCTCGATAATCTCTTAACATTATGTAAACCTCATACTTTACATGTAACAAGACAAGTCTCTGAAATATATATATATATATATATATATATATATATATATATATATATAAAGTCTACAATATTAAAAAGAAAAAAAAATCGTGCAAAAAAAAGTTTGTAATTAAGAATTAAGCATCAGTCTTAACTATCAAGTTAAGACATTAGTGATGTCCACACAGTAACATAAAAAATTCAGTCATGTTATGTTTTGTAAAAGTTTTCAGTCGAATTATAATTACAACGAACGTGCATGTATAAGATATGTAATAATTGATATTAGTCTCACATTATTTTATTCTATTTTATAGAATAAACTTTTATGTTAATCATAATTAAATTTTATCTTATAACATAAACTTCTACATTAATAAATTATAATGGACTTTTGGAGTGGTTGCAAACATAGCCTGTACTACTAACCCTTTTTTTTTTTGTTAATTTACTAACTTTATTTTTTGGATTGGGCTTCAGTTTAATATCTGGAGTTCCAGACAAGTTTGTTCGGTGAACCATATGACAGTTAGCAGAAATTTAGCATTCCTCATCGACTTTAGAACAATTGTTTTCTTTTCCATTGTTTATTTTATTTATTTGTTTTTTTGAGATCAGCTATACATTAATGAGGGCTAGCTCACCTCACTTTTTGCCTACATGTTTCGCATGATTTTTTTAATACATATTTAACGACATAAATATTATTTTAAATTACAATATAATGTGCAACTAAATATAATAAATTTAGGGAACTGATAAATCCACACTCCTTTTTGTTATTTCCACACGTAGGACCCATTAATTAATTATGGTAAGACAACTGCAGTAAATTAACAATAATACAAAATTCGTTTTCCCAAATTGCTCTCACATATGTGAACATATTATAATAAACTTGTTAGTACTCTGACTTCAAAAACATATTACACACATCTGAACTAATTTGAAAAATTCGTTTTTCCAAATTGCCCTCTCATGTGTGAACATATTACAATAAACCTGTTAGTACTCTAACTTCAAAAACATATTACAGACATCTGAACTAATTTGGATTGCTAGTTCGTGACAAAATAAACTACATCAAATTACAGTAAACATCATCAAATAAACATCTTCTAATAAACTTTAAATTCTACCACTGTTGGATAATCAAATTCAATTTCTTCAAAAGTCCAAATTGGCATCATGTAAACTTGTTGCATGTGAATCATTAGTCCAAATTTGACAGCAAAACTGTAGACATAGATAAACAAAATAAGAAAATAAAAGAATTAAAAATATGTTTATTTTTAAGGCATTCAAATTATATATAAACAAATTTCATTTGAAGTACCTTTCTTCTTTTCGAATGAGCTACAATAAGGATACATCAAATAATCCATCACCTTCGTGAGTACTGAAAGAAAAAATGAGTTAAAGAAAACTAAATAATATTATAGTAATAGTACTGCATGTAAACTAATATTACTTAATCAATCAAATTTCTGAAGTTAGTAAAATAAAAACCTGAATTGAGTACAAAGTGAAGTACTTGGGTTATCTTTGAATGGACAACATCTTTTGTTGTGGCCCAGATCTTTGCATATACTACACTTTCTAACCTTTTCTACAAACTCAAAACTGAAAGGATCACGTTTTGTAGATGTAGTCTTCTTATTCTTTGACCCCGTTGGACGACCTTTGTGGGGTTGTATACGAGGCTCAAGTAAGAACGAATCATGTTCATCCACAAGTTTATAAATTTTCTTTTGAACAACTTGTTGTCGAGCAAGAGGCCATTCTACTTATCTTTCTTGCAACTTTTCAAGCAGCCCACATATCTCACTCTCTCTACTATTTTGAGTAAAATCATTATCTAAAAATGATCTTGTGTCAAGTCTCCATTGTGGGTGTATATCATCTAAATGTAACACTTCATCTCCCAAACTTTTTATTTTATGTGCACAATGCATACCCATGACTGTCATAAAATGATTTTTGCAAGTAAGAGATTCTTCATGAGACATGACTAATTGGTACTGCTTATGGAGCTCGTTTAAAGCAAACACTAACACATGAGTAAGAAGCTCTTTAAACAAAGAAATATGAAGGTTATGAGGGATTCTTATTTTTTCTGTTTCAAATTGTGTCTTGATTTCTTGAAATTGATTCTCAATTGCAAGACATAATTTGTTTTTGACCTCACTAAGATCCCCGGTTGAAACTTGTAAGTACCTTTTAAGAAGTGCATGTGCACCTTCAGCCCTTGAGGTAACACGAGTTCCAAAATGAGTATGTTTTTCGGTCCATGCACAAACAAAGTGCTCTTTTAGATGCAACCAAGTATTTTTGATGTAATTAAGAACACTTGTCTTTTCTTTGTATTGAATTTCAAAGTACTCCAAAGCTCTATTGTATTCATCCTCACTTTGAGAATTTACAACCACTGTCCAACTTTTCATAAATCCTTCCCAATCTTCACTTTCTTGAAACTGAGATTTACAATTTGTCAAGATATTCTTCTCAATGTGCCATATGCATAAGATGTTGGATGTTGTTGGAAAAATCACTGTAATAGCTTTTATCAATGCCAACTTTCTATCGGTCACAATAGCCGAAGGTTCAAAATTAACACCAAGAATATCTCTAAATCTTTTCAAAGCCCAAATATAGTCTTCCACTTCCTCTTTTTGTAAGAAAGTGAAGCAAGCGTAGAATGATGTATTGAAACTTGATACTCCAACAATGTCAAGTAACGCCATTTTATACTTATTGGTCTTGTAAGTACAATCCATTACAAAGACACGTGAGTACCTTTTAGTCAATGTTATTGATATAGGGTGAGCGAAAAATAAAAGTGTCACATGTCCGGTAGAATCTGATTCCACATCATAAGTAAAACCATTTGCACCAAGTTCTTCAACTAAAGCTTGAATCATTGTACAACCGCCCAAATTATCCCTACGCATTTTGGATTTTGCATTATACACTGTTCTAGAAACGGCCTTGAGATTCGGATTACATTGTCTTAGTGAAGAAAGAATTTGGCGTGGAGCAATTCCAGATTTGGTCATTTCTTTAACACGTTCAAACTCTTCTTTTGAAAAGCGGCGACAAGAAGGATGACCCAAAATATCTACTGTAGGATCATGGGTATGACATGCATTTATAATTTCAAGCACCCAAGGTCCCCCAACCCTTTTCCTTCCGCAAACTTTAAAAGGGCAATCTATTAGACGGGATGATGTCTTTCTTTTACGACTTTTCATTGGAATTTTTTGTTTATCCCGATAAGTACCTCCTCTATCACAACCAATAATCACCAAACGATCTTTAACAGATTTTTTTATCGATGTTGAATAACCTTGCATTAAGGCATATGTTTGAACCATTCCAATTAAATCTTCACGAGTTTGAAATTCTATCTCTAGAAGTTGTAACGCTCCATCTAACTTATCAATTTTATCTTCACACCCCATATTTGCACTAGGTAAGCAATCATCATTAGCTGAACTGTTTTCAGATTTTTTGTTTGCTCCATAATTCTCCATGTTTATAGTTTAAATCCTACTAAAATCAGAAATTTAGAGTTATCAAATAGGATATATGAAAAAAGGAGCTCTCCTAAACTACATTATGTTTAAATGAAACAAAGAATAAAATGATTCAGACAAAGTCAATGCATAAGAAGCAAATCATAAAAATCATATAATCCTAAAATCATTCCTTAACTTGGCATGGGTACATTACCTGTGCTAACAAATTATTCCCATCATAAAAATTCCCAATCCTTCAGTATAGTGGGAAAAGAGAGCTTGCAAATATTAAATGATTCCAAATTTCAACCTAGAATGCAGGCACTAGGATTAAAATTACATGCATAACTTTTTTTGTTCGATTTCTGCAATTGGATTAAGTGTGTTACTGTTGCAAAAGAAGTTCCAACTAAATCATTCCTCTGCCTTGACATTGATTCACTATTTACTATAATTTCCCTTTCAATGTCACAACATTCATTATTATCTTGTAAGAATTGTCAAGATCAATGACCAAACAATATAGTTTTGATGTCCCTTTCAGTCACCTTTATTGCCAAATATTATTTTAGTAAAATTTCCATAGAGAGAGCAGAGAAAGGATATCATTGTAGTCTTCATAGTTGGATTCATATATTGTGCATACTGAAGGAGAATGTTTGTTTTTGTATTTTTTATACACATTCCTTTAAATTCTATATACTCATATAAATAAATAAAAAAGAAGATCCAAATATGATTTATATGACATCAGGAAAAAAATTACGTTTCAAAGCATAGTCGGCCTATATTCCACTAATTGAACTAAATACATAAGATGTAAATCATATAATAAAAAAGATTAAGGCAAACTAAATGCATAAGAAGCAAATTTTTAATATGAATTTTAATAGCCTTACATCCCTCATATTATAAAAAAATTAAAAATTTAGGGTTTATAGGAAAAAATCACAAAAATCCATGAATAAAGTTCAGAAATTAAAGAGTTAAATAAGGGATATATATAAATTTTTTACCTCAAATTGAACCAAGTTGAAGAAGGGAAAAGAGTTTGATTTTCTAATCACGATCATCCAAAGAAAAGCTTAGATCTGTTACAATACAAAGGCATATAAACTCTGCTTGGAAGAGAGAGATGGAGAGACAAAAAGTTCAGGAACAAGAGGAGAATTAGTTAAGAAACTTGTCACGAACTAGCAATCTGCTTCTCGCGAAAATCATCCGATTCTGGGTTGTAGATTCATCTCAGCAAGAGCAAAAGAATAGAATAAAGGGAATCCCATCTCACCCTCTTCTGTACATACCGATTGAACAAAAGGAATCCTATCAGAGTTCTAACAGGTTTATTATAATATGTTTAGACATGTAAGGGCAATTTGGGAAAACGAATTTTGTATTATTGTTAACTGACTGCAGTTGCCTCAACCATAGTTAATTAATGGGTCCTACGTGTGAAAATAACAAAAATAAGTGCGGATTTATCAGTTCCCTAAATTTATCGTTAGAAATTGAATAAAATGTATAATGAAGGGAATCTTCTCCCATTAGTATAACCGAAGAACATTTAGGAATCATAAGTGGCAAGTATCATAAAAATGTTGCCATGAAATATTTTTATAAAAAATAAAATTGAAGAGGTAATGGCATTTATAGAAAAGATATATCAAAGGGTTATAACATAAAGCGAAATAGACACAAGAAAAGAGCAATAAACCAGACAATCTACCAAAATGAATCGCTCCGTTACCAATCTCCTATAATATCAATAATCGCTTTCTGTCCTTGAGTTTTTTTTTTTAATAACTCAATTGTGTTGTGAAAAATTGGATTTTAGAATTATGTTTATACAAATGAATTTATAACAAATGGTATATCATCTCATTAAACCGATGAATTTATAACAAAGGGTAATGGAAGAGTATGAAGTTGTTTCAAGGGAGTTAGTTAACAAATTCAAAAAGAACTTTCTTCTTAGGTAGAAAATTTACATTGCTGATTTACAGTATAAAGGGGTGCCCGCTACTAGTAGGGACGTAGTCAGGAGTTTGAGTTGGAGGGGACCGAAATTTTTATGAACAAATTTTCAAGCACTAAAAATTATTCACGTGGTATAAAAAGTGAAAAAAAGGAGATACCCTAAAGGGTATTTTATGCTCCGTAGGGATAATACATTTATCTATAAAATTTTTTGATAAAAATCCATCCGTATGAATATAAAGAACATATAAAAATATTTGAACATATGAATTTTCATATGATTTAATAATATCTATCAACGACTTTGTATTAATAAAAGTTCAATAAATCTAAGTCTGCTGCACAACTTCAAATTAAATAAAATTTTATATTATCCCATATTTTTATATGATCTTTTCATCCGTATAGTTAGATTTTATTGAAAGATCAAGATAAATTATTTTATGAGTAGAATATATTTCCCCCATCCCTTCAAAATTGGCTTAATTTAATTTTTTTTGGTTAAATTAACTAATTTTAGAATAAAAAAGTAAGCATATTTATTTATATTTTCAAACCTATAAAAATTGGAGATGGTAGTAAATTCGACGTAGTTTCTTATGATTATAGTTTCTCCATCTATATTTATCAGAAAATAGTATAAATTTTGATTACAAAAAACGTTCAATTTGATTGAAAAAATCAAACTAAGCTAGTTTTTACGAGATGAAGGGGTGTATAACTTACATACTCTTCTCTCACTAGTCCAAATAAAATACTCATTCGTCTCAAATTATATCATTATTAATTTTTGAAAGTTAATTTAAGACATTTTCAAACTTAAAATTGAGATGACTCATTAAAAATTATAAAATAATAAAACTTACAATGAGTAATACTTTTTAAATATTTTATAATATTTATTGTTGTATTGATTAAAATTAAAAAAAATCTATGTTAATTTTGAATATAAAAATCTCTTAAATTGATTTTAAAAAGTTAACGATAATGAAATAATATGAAATGAAAAGCGCATATAAATATAGTTATCAAAAAGATAAAAATTGTCCGTGACCAAATTAAAAGTATGCGAAACGTTTAATAATATTGTATTTAACCATATTGTAAAACCAATTGCCCCAATTTGCAGATAGAAAGGAAAGTGCCGTTGCCTTGCCCCTTTGTTTCTCTCTTTTTCTTATTTCGTCGTCGTCTTCAAATTAGGTTTTCTCGGAAGCTTAGTTCAGTTCTAAATTTATCAATTTCTTGCTAAAAATTGCTTCTCTACTATTTGGGTTTCTAGGGTTTGTCTCCCAAAAATGGCAGGAAGAGAAGTTCGAGAGTACACTAACCTCTCCGATCCTAAAGGTAAGGAATTTTTATTTATATAATTATATGTTTCGATTATTGTATCTTTATTATTCTTCTTACTTAATTTATGTGAATACATATGTACTATCTGCAAAGATAAGAAATTGGGGAAAGGGAAGGATAGAATAGATGATGAAGATATCACTTTTCAACGCATGGTTGCTAAGGTTAGCGAATCCTGCTTCTCCTTCCCTGTCTCTGTATATATTCTTTGTTTGATATGATTGTCCTGTTCTTGTTATTGGGTGTATTAGCACTTCATTCAAGTGTAAATTATTTGATATTTTTTTTTTCAGATTTTCTTTTTCTAAGAGGAACCCTTTAGAAGAAAAGAGTAAAATCCTTTCAGTTTGCTCTTTGTTTTTTTTTTAATTTGGATATGTTCTGTTTGGTTTGCAGAAGTTACATGAAATTAGTGGTAGAAATTTTCTTATATGGGCATCCGAAGATAAAAATAAATATTTCAATGCATTTACTACGTGTTATTTGTCATGTTTTTGGTAATAGGTCAGTTGGTGCAAAGTAGCATACATATAATACGAGCTACAAGGTTGTTTGAGAAACTCATAGTCTTACTCACTTGCATACCCAATGCACAAACATTGGATCAACCCCCATCCCCCCACCCCCAAAAAAAAAAAAAAAACCAAAAAAAGGGGACAAGAAGATACCAATGCTATCATGCGGAAGGAGAAGTAGGCGCTAGTCTCACTCGCTTGTATGCACATCGCTTAAACGTTTGTGACAAAACCTTGTATGGCCTGTGACACTGAATCAAATCATCAGCACTAAATCTGTTGAGAAACATAAACCAAATAACACCTGTGTTGCCATGGATTCTCAGTTTTAGTGTTATCTGGTAGTTTCAATATAGGCAATGTTTTTTCCATTTGTGTAGTTATGTTAGTAAAGTACTTTTAACATTGTTACTTAATCGTTCATGCTATGGGGCTGCTTCAAAACTGGTCTGCTAACATTCTTATTGACATTTGTATATATTTTTCCTTTTCATTCTTCAATTTTGTTGTCAAAAAGATAAAAAAAAATTAGGCTGATCATATCCTATATTACCCTCATTGTATTGGATTAGAATTTCTGTGCTCTTTGTAGTAGGGGAGGAACTAAGACGATAAATTTTGCTATTCTATGCATTTGTTTTGGACGTTAAGTTTAATGGAAGCTGGTTTATTTGTCCTGTTGGGTTGCTGTGATCTGATCTAACTTTAGTTGTCCATCACTGGTCTTGCTTAGTTTGATTTGAATATGATGCTGGCAGCTATTAGTGATTGAGCTTAAATGAAGGTATCAGGTCCTAAATCTTAACTAATTAGGCCATGAATCTAGAAGTCTTTGCTGGAATCAATGACTCACTTGTAGATTTCTTACGATAGTAATATAAATAAGAAAAGATTACATCTACTTGGCCCACATCATCGGCATAATCTGCCTCTTCATGTCACCAACTTGGGGGGGGGGGAGGTATCTGTTTCATTTTGTTTCTCTTCTTCGGTAACAATATGCAACTCTAGCGATGTTAGTACAACACATTACTAAGGTTTTGATATGAGGATGTGTTTGACCATATCTTGCCCAGGAATTTTCTACCATATGGTATGTTCGAATCTGGGAGAGTTTTCTGATAACATGCCCTGGCAGGGATCTTGGCATCTTCTATCGGGCTGTTGATGTATACAGATGCAAGAGGTTGCTGGTGAACGTGGAGGCTACCTTCATGGACGAGGCGGTATATATGCTCTCCTCTCCCATGTTATTTATTTGTTTGATTATGCACCCACATATGTTATCTATGAATAGTTCTTAAGTGTTGCTTAAGTTGAATATACAGCCTTGGACAGTGATGATCTGCTCTATCTGAAGGAGCAGATGGAAGCCGAGGAGGATGCAGAGCGCCTTCTACGCCGCACGGAGAAACGGGCATTTGCTGCATTTAAAATATCCCTTTTTTAAATGTCTATTGAACTTTTCTTTTGCTGTTTTTGTTCTTGTGATATGCCATGGACATTATTATTTGAATCATAAAGGTGTAACTGCTGCGAACCCTAAGAGGGGAAAAGCCAACCCCTGTTAAACTTCTCCAAATTTCATGCAAATTTTTATATGACACAAACTCTCTGAGAACATCCTTTTAGACTTCTGTCTGGAAAAAGAGTATTCAGAGGGAGTATTTTCTCTGTTCAGTTCTTAATAGTTATTAAACATTTAAATTGTCAATTTGGCTTTAATATCCCGTTGCCCCTTTTTGTCTACTTGGGGGGATTGAATGAACAAGGGAAGGGTGCTTCCTTCCATTTGGAGAATAAAAACTACTTGTCATCTAAGGGTAATTCTGTAAATGCAGTGAATATAATTTATCTAATGTTATATGCTCTGGCCTTTAAAAGCCATAAAGCTTAATTTCTCCCTCTAATGCCGCAATCATTGTTACCATTTCTTTTTATTTTTTTCTTTAACTGCTTGAAACAAAGCTGCAAGCATAGCTGATTCTTCACCAGCATCGCTACCCTTGCCACTTCGGGTTGAACCCAAGCCGAAGAGTGGGATTAGGTCTCTCTCTCTCTCTCTCTGTCTCTCTTTCTGTCTCTCTGTGTCGTGTGTATGTGACATACACACAGACGTGCATGTTTAAACACTGTCTAATGGAATTATACTTGCTGTAGGCAACAAGATTTACTGAAGAAGATGGTGGAGGTAAAACCTAAGCGACAGAGAGTTTCAAGCCCTTTCGATGTTAAGCAGTCAACTCAAATTTCCACCGAAGGTGATTCAACAAACAGTATAACTGAGGCTAATCAGGGGGAGAAAATGCCCCCTCCAACAGGACGTGATAAAGCAGAAGATAAAATTAATGTGGACAACCCTGTTAAAAGCTTGCTAGTAGCATATGAAACTTCCGATAGTGAAGAAGATTGATCGGAGAATATGTTTGATATGTGCTAGTTGAACAATGCACGTATTTTTTGTTGAACTATATAGTATTTGATGAGCTCTGTTCTTAGTACAAATATTCCTTTTATTTAGAAGAAATCACTGGATCACTGTTCTGTGCATTCTATATTGCAACATGGTAGTCATAGATTACATTTATTCATACAATGAGATTACTCATGTTCAACCTTTACTTTGACTCAACATCTAGAGCTTTTACGGCATCTTAAAGCACCCGAGCTTGTTGTCAATGACCTCACTGATCTTGCATCTGCTACCTTAAATTGTTGTTCATGATTGTAATTTGGCTTTTCGCCACCACTGCTGGCTTCATTGTGGTCGAAAGATGCTCCATTTTCAAATAGATCATCCACAGAACGGAAATTCCATGGGATGCCAGCCATTTTGTTGTTTTTCCAGATGACCTGTGAAACATTTTAATCGTTAGTTTCTGTATATATTACTAATTTTATTATTTTCTACTTAAACATGAACTTCTTTGCTGCACTTATTATTACCTCCTTATTCCCTGTTTTGGGTGCTATAAAAAGGTTTGCTTGACTCTTTACTCTCGGGTTCATGCTTCCCCCTATAGCATATAGTCCCCATCCTTGGTAGAGATTGTTGACAACATGTGCATATCCAAACCTTACCCTGCACAGATTACCCATACATGTATTTTTACAACTTGTCATGAAAACTTACTGTAGAGTTCTTGAATCTGAAAATGATACATGAACATACCTTGGCATCCTCTGATGGCAACTAGGGCCAAAATAGTTGAAGGCAACAGTCACCTTCATGTTTTTGTCTCGCAAGAAGCCATCATCATGTCCCAAAAGCATAACCTTGTTCTGGTATCTAAACCAGTTGTTTGAAATGGTTACATCCGTAGAGCCCCGAGTGACATCAATGAGACCATCCGGGCAGTCATAGAGAGTGTTATGGTCTATCCAAATCTTTGTTGCGGTTAGCATCCTGATTGCATCCCCATCTACATGACCTATGATCACCATCTTTGCGTCTGGACCCATTACTGGCCCTGGTCCTTGAACTTGACAGTCGTGGATTCGTAAACCATGGATGATTACATCGTTCACCTGTTCATTTTACATATTTAGACAGTAATGGTTATGATTCCTGACAAAAAAAATGTATGAAATTGCTGACAATATTATTTTGAGTTATCGAGTTAGGTACTATTAGGGACGTACCCTTTGCAGCATTAAGCAGCCGCCGCCTGCAATGTGAACGCTGGCACCTCGTCCATCAATTGTAGTGAAACTGCTAACGAGAAGTGGCCTTTGAAGTTTAATGTTCATGTCCCTTTGGAATGTTACCCATTTCTTCCCTCCAATGTTGGTCATGGCGTACCGTAGCGTGCCTGGTTTAGGGTTCATCGGATCGTCACTAGGGTCGGTCACGACATAGTTAGTAACGTCCGGACCGGCATTGTTGGTCATTTTCCCGGTATAACCAACCGAACAGGTAGCCAGTTTCTGCCTTTGGCTATCCCATTTGGGGTTCGATCTCCAGCAGTTATCGATCACATTCATGACCTTGTTTGATTTCTTGGCAAGGGCCGGGGTTGAGGCGAGTACGATGATTATGGCAATGGTGAGAACCAAAGCAAGGCGGCATGATGCTGGTCGGCCGCCTTCTGAAGCCATGGGTGGGTATCCTTCCTTTCAATGAAGATGTATTGAGGGAGAGACTTGAAGAAAGGAAGTTGTGTTTGTGGGGGGAATGAGAATTTGTGAGGGCCTGAGGGGGTTATTTATACATACCTGTTGTTTTTAAGCTTCTAATTTTTTTGGTAAATGAGGTGTTTTTGATAAACATGAATGGTTTTAAGAGTGGTGTTTGTTGTCTGCTAAATTGGATTAGCTCAAAGTAGTCTGTTCAATCCTGCGCTTGACAAGTAATAATTATTTAAAGCTATAAATAAAATTGCTAATTCAGGATCAAGTAGTAGCTGCAATTTTATTTTTAGGCATATAATTTTCCTGTCCAACAAAAATATTAGTATTTCATTACTTTTTCGATGACCAAGAACGGATTAATGATAGGCCATACAATATAATTTGAAATATTCGACATCTTAATACAAGTATCACAGTAAATGAAATGGAGAGGATTCTGGTTAAAAGATTTGCTGCATAACAAAAATACTGCATTTAATTTATTAATATGCGGAATATCATAACTTAATTTGTCACATTCAACTATATTTATGATTGAGGGAGGTTATGACATTGAATAATTTATCAAATTTTATATCTAAATGCTTGTGGTCAACATAAATTGAAATGATTATGATAATTGATTATAGTAAAATCAATATATTTTTGAATGTTTTGTTTTATAAAAGTGAGTAACTTTAATGGAAGGAGCAATAAATATGATATATAATATAGTCCCTCTATGCAACATCATTTTGATTGCGATAAATTTACGCCGAATTACAATTACGAAACTTATCAATACATAGGATTGATAGAAATTATAATAAGGTCTCAATTATTGCAACATCTCTCTAAAAAAATTATTATTGATACTTATTTACGTACTTGACAATCAAAATTCATAGTAAACTTTAGTGCCTAAATTTATTATTAATAAATTATGAATTAAATTTTATATTCAAGTATGTCGTGCATAAATCTTAATATTTGTAAAATAAAGAACTCAACAATAACATAGCTCAACTTTTTTCAAACCAATGTACTACGTAAAATTCAACAGGATGTGTAAAATGCTTGTACCAATTCTCATTATCATCCAATACATAAAAACAGGAACACAAACTCTGAAGTTCATTTCAAAGAAAAAATCATCTATCCGCAAACACATTCTTGTACTTACTTCTACTGGAAATTTCGCTTCTACTATTTCCCTTCTCTCTTTTTCCCCATTTCTTGGTATTTCCTCTTTACAGTCGTGCTCTAGAAAATTTAATATTTCGTAAGTTACATAACAGGCTACAAAGGAAAGGGTGAAGCAACACTACTAGAATTTGGAGATGAACACGCATGATGAGACGAATCCATATCTGCTACTATATATCACGTATATATTTAGCAGCGTAGTTGTTGCAATCCATCTCTCTCTAAAAACTATGCAGAAGAACTCCTGACCTTTGCTTGCTTCAAACCTACCGATTAATATGCTGACTAGGGGGATTTCGCATTTAGTGCCTACAACCATAGATTTTCTGTAATGAGGATATCAAAATTATTTTTTGCTCTTCTGATGTTATTTGTTGATCAATCAATAGAGCAACAGGTCAGTTACTTATTTGCCAAAGCCCTGAAAGAAATACTCCCTCCGTTTCAATACATAAGATCAGTTTTGATTTTTTTTAAAATCAATATGATACATTTTTGGGAGTTGTGTACAGATCAATAGGGTCCGGAAATGGTTGATGATTTAAAAATGATGCGATTCAAATTTTGAAAACAATAAATATTGTACTTAAATAGTTGTTTTTTTTCAAATAGTTTACCATATTCATAACTGTACTAGCTAAATAGAATGAATTCATATCAATTTTGAATTTGAAAATATCTCAAATTGATTTCAAAAAGTCAAATTTGATTTTATTTTTGGAACTGAGGGAGTAGAAAAACAGTTTATTATGACATTTTCACCACTCTGAAAATAATAATTATTATTTTCAACTAGAGGAAGGCCATAAAGGGAACATCTATCTCACAAAACACTATAATGTCAAATATCATATGTAAACGTAACACTTCTAGAATGTTCCAAATGCTCACCTTTGCGCTCACAGAAATTTAACGCTTTCTCCAGATGTTGATAATACCTTCTGCAACAGACTTCAAATTTACCCAAATAGATGATTTCTTCGGAATCTTTTCCATCTGCGTTTCAGTTAAATCCTCCCTATATAACAAAATTCATCAGCTCAACCTCCAATTCATATAGTTTACAAGTATACTTAATAGTGTATATTAATCATTAATAGTGTATATAAAACATGGGCATAGTAATGCACTGATCCACTCCACATGTTTGACACATGCATTGAGTGGAAAATCAATGATACAAGAGTAATTGCAGGCAAATTATAGTATTATACTATGTACAAGGTGATATAATACATTCAGTAAAAGCAAAAAATTCTCAACTCGTGTAAATTGGATCACCTGGTCAAGTGAATTAGTTATATAATTGATGCACCAGAACATCAGCTGTCATCCAATTTATGCGTGTAAACAACATAGCACACCCTACTTTGCAAAGTGAAATATTCAGAAATTACGAACCTAGCATGTAAGAGAAGATTCAAGGGAATGCCACCTAATGTAGCCGACTGAGCGCCTTGTGCCATTGTGCGTGCCAAGTAAGCGCTGATACGGCGTAATCTCATTGTAAATGCGCTTGTTGCGACTTGTGACACTACACTTTGAAATAACTCAACTAGTTTTGAAAATATCTCAACTAGTTTTAACTATATCTTTTGAAAAGTTATTACTAGCATACCACGTTCTGGATAAATTTATTTTGTACCAGCTAAGCGATTCCAAAAAACCTACCCCTACTATATTCAGTACCATGAAAAGTGATGTTTTCCATTCTCGATTTCGTTTCACGTACCATATCGATTCACGATCTAAGTAACACTGATAAAGAGTCCAAAAGTCGTGCGGCAGAGTCGAAGATGGTAGACAAAATTGCACGTCGCATGCAGTTGATAACTTGTCATTTTCAAAATTTAATAATTGGGTTTCACATTGAAAACCTTATGGCGGAATGGATAGTCCACAAGTATAAGACAGTAGCTCTTTGTCTCTTTGGCTTTCTTGCATCATTGTACTCCGTTAATATTTTTATTCAACTTAAAAGTATATTCTACAATCTGATTCATAAGTAATTTTGGATAAACTTGTGTGCATATTAAGATATCAGGGAGGTCCAGGCTAACAACTAAACCCTACACAACCCCCGTCTCGATGTTGTGAAGATACAAAAATAAAATAAAAAACATACCTCGCAAACGTTTCTAAGTCAAGCAACGATTGATGTTTCTCAGCTTTGCTCTTTGAGCCATCAATATCAAGAAGAGATTCAGAGGGTGTTTCCTCTTTAAGATCCTCTAGTTTCTTGGTAGATGGATATTCAGATGATGGTTGATGTTCCTCAGCTTTGCTCTTTGAGCCATCAATATCAAGCATAGGTTTGCAGGTTTCCTCTTTAACATCCTCTGGTTTCTCGGGAAATGAATATTCAGGCGCTTGTTGATGATCCTCAGCTTTGCTCTTTGAGCTATCAATATCAGGCACAAATTTAATTTTGTCAAACGAAACTGATACCTTTGGCCCTTTCTTCACTTCAGAGTGCATGCAACTGGAATCACTAGTGACCATGCCATTGATTGCTACTGCCTGGCCATCTTTACATATTTTAGCATCCACTGTTATATAACTGCTCATGTTTTCTTTAAATTTATTTGATCCTTCATTCTCTTTCGGTAGGTCTTTTTTATTTGAACTTTCATTCCCCGTGTTTGAGGAAGACAATTTAGATTTATATTCCACCTCCTGCAGGATCTTCCTGACAACATAGAACGAGCCACCCACTTCTTTCTTAATGTAAGAAGCAGTTGGAAACTTTCCTGAATTTCCACTTCGGTACCTGCAAAGAAAGAAAAGTTTCCTTGCTTCAGATACTAGTCAGACATAAAACTCCTATCGGAAAGTGTGTAATTCATACAAACAAGTGTGCCAAGCCTACCATATTATGAACTATATCGTATTTACAGACATGCAAGATGTGTTTGGTGCATTCTTAGGAGTGTCTATCAGGCGCCAGTATCTATTCCTTGTACAGAAAGCTCCTGGTCAGAAGTGATTGTGTTACATAGACAATGCCATGTACCTTCAACCTTCTCTTCCTTTCACCGTTACCTTTTCATTCAGTTCATTTTTGGATTAAGTATTAGCCCATGTAGCTAGTCAACAAAGTAATTTTATTACCGCTATGCATGTAACAAGCACAAAAAGATATTTATGAAATGCTCTTATCAACAAAAACATAATCTTATTAACTCCCCCCACACCCCGAATGAGGAAAAATTCTTAAAATTTTTAAAAGAAAGGCAGAAGAAATTAGTAAGAAACAAATTGAATATGATTTAATTAAACAATGCACGGGTAATATTTAAGGAAACTAAATAAAGGATCAAAAGGTGATTGATGATTACTTGTTAATAAATTCTTCAACCATAGCTTGGCGTTCATCTTTAGACACCCATTTTCGAATTTTCCTTGGTGTAACCGAAGGAACCAAAGCGGCAAATGACCTTCCACGGCTCCTAGTATTTGATCCCCACGCAAGATTAGATATCTCTGTTAATGCTGTCGAGCATTCAATATAGTAAAATTAAAAAATGAGTGTAACAACATTTTTAAATGTGTTAGAGAAATTCAACTAAAACAAGATTAACATTGAACTGCAATTCAATTGCAGAAGATTCTAACAGAACTTTAACTTCCATAATTTAGGATAAACATGGTACAAAAGTAGAGAAATTGAATCACATAATATACTGAAAAAGCAAAACCAAATCAACATTAGTGATTTCGTTAATTTAATCATCTGATTTAAAGGGTACGCTAGTGATTTTCAGTAGTGAATTTATTTATGACAAAAACAAAATATGAACAAAATACAAAAAATTGGTCAGAGTATTGAAGAACAAGAGAAGGACTTTAACCTCGTTTGGAAGAGGATTCTGAGAGAAAGCGAAGACGCCCAGCACTCTGCATCGCTCCACAGTGTTGCTCCTCGTACGACAGCACTAAGATATGAGGGTTTTGGGGGGTTTTGGGGGTTTGGGTTCTTCCAAAAGTTTAACAAAATTCAGATTTTAGCAGTAAAGTATCAATCTTTTCAATCAACTACCTAATACCTGTAGGTTTTTTCAATCTAGTACTAGGCATGGCTCCCATCTATTCCCGGTCTTATAAATATTTCTCATAATGGTCCTTCTCCACCGAGATTAAAACTTTATAACCACCAAAATTTTAAATTATCGCAAAATTTAATACTCCCTCCGTCCCAGAATAAAAGTCCTGGTTGATTTTTTGCGCATATTAAGAAAGAGGATAAAATGACAAAATTGTCCATATTTAAATTCTCATTTAGTTACATAGTTTTTTGTATATGAGTAGTGATGCTCCATAAATATGCATAGGGAATAGAAATATGACAATTAATACTAAGGGTATTATGGACAAATTATTGTAAAAAATAGATTATTTAAGGTAAGTAGACTTTTACCATGGGACTACCTAAAATAGTAATAAAAACTTTTATCTTGGGACGGAGGGAGTATTTCATTAGTTTCTTATTTAAAAAAAGACTAATTTTAATTATATTTATAATAATTAATATTTATAACACACAATATGTATGTGTAATTAAAAAAACATAAAAATAAATATTTAAATAAAATTATAAAGTATGAGTATATGGGACAAATTTTAAAAATAAAGGGTGGGAAAGGAAATAAGTTAAAAAGGTAACACAACTTCAGGAAAATGTTATTTTCTTTGCTCTCTTTTAATAAAATAGATACATACATAAAAATGAATCATATATCAACTCATACATGATAAAAGTTAATAAAAATAAAATAATAATAATAATAATATAGTGAATCATATGCCTATACATAAATACACACACTTGAAGATATATATTTTAATTATATAAATATATAAAGGATTAAATAATAATTTAATTAATATACAACTATTCGGGGTAGATATGAGGCAGGAGAAACAAATATCATCTTCTCTCCATCTTTAGGGGTGACAATTGTGTCGTGTTAGGCGGATTCGTGTCGTATCGAAACTCGTGTTTATAGCACGAATACAAATCCGTTTATGAATCGTGTTCGTGTCGAAAAATAATACGTGTTTAAAATGATTTTTATGACACGAACCCGTTTATGACACCAACCCGTTTGTGTGTCGTGTTCGTGTTGTGTCAAAAATTGTCGCTTTTACCCATCTCCACGTATAACTATTATTTCTCATACCTAATTTATCGATTAGAGTTAAAATCACCTTTAATTCATATCAAGCGTGGGGTTCATTATGAAGATAGGTCAAACTGTCATTCCTACTAAGTACCTTAAAGTTTTTTCAATCTAGTACGTGGGGATCACTATGAAGACCGATCAAATTGTCATCCCTACTAAGTTAGGGTTGAAAATGAACCCGAGTGGTTCGAAATCCGATTCGAGATAATCGACTCAAAAAATTCGAGCGAGACTCGTATTAGATACTTAAATGAGTCGAATTTGAATCCATTAATACTAGGACACTTATGCAAGCTGAATATGAGCTACTTATTGTTCACTCATTTAAAGTATCAATTTTTTTACATGTATTACTGATTCTTACTCGATATAAGTTCGTTGATACTTACTCGTACACAATATCGAGTATACTTGCTTTATTTAATATATGCTCCCTCTCTTCATTTGTAATTGACGTTTTAAGAGAAAACACTAAGATTAAAAAATGCAATTAATACTTTGTCTGGTTGATTAAAATGAGCATAAAATTTTAATATCACCCTTTAAAAATTATTGAAAAAGATAAAAGAAATATAAATTAATATTTTATGCAGGGATAATATGCTAAACTAAGTCATTATTGTTTACTTGAAATCTACAAACGACAAATAAAAAGGAACAAAATTTGCTCTCTAAAAAGACAAACAAAAAGGAATGGAGGGAGTAGTATTCAACAATTCAATTCTTCACATACTTTGAGAAGTGGAATGGATTTTTATATTGATAAAAAAAGAGTTTTTATATTGAATATATTTATGTATACGTCCAAAGTTTACATCCACAAACACACACAAAAGTAATATATACTCTTCCATATTTGTTGTATATGTCCACAATTGATTCAAGAGTGATAATATCATATCATATTTTTTTTTACAAGACTCTAGACCTAGTTTGAAGAATTTAAATTTAAATTATTTTAAATAGTTGACTGAGTTAAATAAATGATCCAGTTCTGATTTATGTATGTCTTAAATACTTACAAGTAGCTCAACTAATAAACGAGTCGAGTCAGGTATAACTCAAGTATAATAAAACGAGTCAAATTCGAATATGAGCACAAATTATAAAATTGTATTCGAATTCGAGTGCGAATTCGAACACCTTCAAAAAGTTTTGATTAGAATTTGAGTAAGATATTATTCTATTCGACTTGACTTGAGATCATTTTCACCTCTACCTCAATGTTTTTTCAATCAAGTACCTTAATGTTTTTTCAATCAAGTACGTTAATGTTTTTTAAATATAGTATGTTATTCTCAAAAAGGCACAAAGAGATCTAGAAGATGGTTGAATAGATTCTTTAAATTTTTTTTAAAGAGAGATTACAAAATTAGTTAAACAAATTAATTTATTGATTAAGCACAACATAATTGTATTTTGAAAACCCTTCAAAGATTAACGAAAAATGCACAATTCTAAAATTAGTGAGCAATGTAGAAATAAGTCACAAATATAAAAACGTAAAGTGAGAGAGAGTGAAATGCAGAAAGATGAAGAACACAAGATATTTTTAAGAGATTCAGAGCACAAAAATCTCATAATCTCTTCTACTCTACGAGTACAAATATTCTACTAAGGAAGGTAATTACTAAGACTACAGTTCACTAAGAACTTTTATACAAGTGATTCGCAAAAAATCTTTCAAGTTACACATAGTGGTTTACAAAAGATCACTTAGATATGACCAATGACTAAGAGAAATTGTTTGTTTTGAAGTGCTGCTAAGTTGCTTTAAGGTTTTATTCGAATGACTTAGTAACAAAGTGTGTTTCTTGGAATCGTAGAGTGAGGCTTGTATAAACTAAGAGTTTCAACGCTTGGACTTGATCGATTCGTTGTGTCTTTTGGTGCTTGAAAATGCTATCCTTTTATAAAGTTCTCATAGGGATCTTCTAGTTGAAAATTTATTGTTACTCCATACTTGATTGGACACTTGTCTTTCAACAATTGATTGACTTTGAATTACTGTCTCCTTGGATCTCAGGTCACTTTCTTCAATAGTGTGAATAGTGCAGTAGCAGTCACGTGTCATTTAACTCTGCTAAAATAGTTGTTAGATAGAGGCTTTGTCGACTTGTCCTTATTGCAAAATCATATGAGGATGATCTCGAAGGGTCGAGTGTTAAGGTTGATGGACTTATTATAACCTGCCATTGACTTGTCAGACGACTGCACTCTATGATCTGGACTTTCTTAGAGTAGAAACGTAGAGTGATTATTCTGCTCTATGAATTGTGGTGACTCTGGGATTTTGGCTTGTACTCCACGATCTCTGACTATCTTCAATCCCTTCAACTCTACGATCGTCTTCTGACCTGGAACAACTTAGCTATTACAAAATTTTAACTCTACGAATTTGGATCAAACTAACATGTTTGATCCATAAACTAAGTCTTTACGTAAAATTCATTTCATTAGAATCTTACAAAAATTACTTGTATACAAATATATATTTAACTAATAACTAATATCATCATCAAATCAAATATGTTTATCATAAATTGTAGGTACTAACATAGTATCTAAAAGTTTAAAATTTAACAATTATGTTTCGTTTTTGATTGTTTAGAAAAAATTTCCATCGAAAATTTGTATAATTTAGAAAGGGATTGAATGTATTATTTTAACATTTTAAATACTTTTCCTTTTATTTTTATGTCTTTTCAAATGATTTACTAAAGGATTTAGTTCTCTTTCTTTAAGTTGGGAGTTGGAACGCAAGAAATTAAATTATGGATTTTGAGAGAACGTAGTATCCTACAATTATGATTTAGGTCCTAAGATTGAAAAGTATCATAAAATTTTAAATAGTAATAATATAGGTTCTTAGAAAAAAATTACACCAATAGATATAAATTACCTAGTTTAGAACTGTATGTTCTTACATCTAGTGTATATCTCATATATAAAAAAATAATGATATATCTTGCGATTTTATATATTGATTTTTTAATTGCGAATTAGGTAAATAATTATAATTGGTAATATTATACCGTTGTATTTGATATAGTAGGTCAATTTTAAAATCCTATCAAATCTCATATATTGATATACGAATTTGATAGAAGACTTACAATACATAACATGACTTTATATAAAATATAAAATTTTAAATATACTATATTTCTATTTCAAAATATAAGATTAATATTAATTTTAACAAATTAATCAAATATATTTTCGAATACAAAAATTAATTTATAAAAGAAAAAGAAAAAGGAGAGGAGGAGTTGATTTGACCCGATACATACTAATCCGGATAGGGTTAAGCGTTCCTACAAGGATGCGATTAAACTAGGGTCTAGGGTTTTTTCTCTTGCTCTCACTTCCCTTTTCGATCTATTACTCGAAGTGAACAACTGCAAGCAACAAACGAAAAGAGGAGAGAGATTCGATTTGGACTCGAAATCAAAGATGAGGCCAATTTTGATGAAAGGCCACGAAAGGCCACTAACTTTCCTTAAATACAACAGAGATGGTGACCTCCTGTTCTCCTGCGCCAAAGACCACACTCCCACTGTTTGGTTCGCCGATAATGGCGAGCGCCTTGGCACTTACCGTGGCCATAATGGCGCCGTTTGGTGCTGCGATGTCTCAAGCAAGTTCCTTTTTTATTCTCTCTTTCTATTACTTTTATGTTTGTATATCGATGATTGAGCTACCTTTTTCGAATTGGAATTAAGAAATGATACCACAAAGAAAGTTGGGTAATGGGTTTTATTTAGTTTGTCCCATTTCTATATGATTTTTCAAAAATATTAATGCTTGTAACATAACTATTTTATTTGATTTCTTATTTGATTTGTTTGAAATTCAGTTTTGACATTATGTGCCTTCATTCATCTAATATATGCAACTTGGTCTTTAAAATGTATAATATATATATTGATGATTGGGTTTTGTGTTTTTAGCTTCTAGGGATTGAGCAGGTGGTTCCGTTAAACCACTTTTTTTCCTTTGTTATTCATATGTTTATGATATGTGTTTGATCTCTTTGTTTTTAGGGGATTCGTCACGGTTCATTACTGCTAGTGCGGATCAGACAGCAAAGCTATGGGATGTTAAAAGTGGGGCTCAGCTATTTACATTTAACTTTGATTCCCCGGCGAAATCTGTTGATTTGGGGGTTGGGGATAAGGTTGTTGTGATTACAACAGACCCGTTTATGGGTTCCCCTTCTGCTATTCACGTCAAACGCATTGCCACGGATCCAAGTGACCGTTAGTAACAGACTATTTTTAAGCTTGTTTTTCAGCTTTGATTGCAAATTGCATTTACTTTGTTTTAAGGTGTTGGGCTTCAAAGTTTTGAAGTTTATTGTAATGCAACTTCTGGTTTTTATGCTACTTACTAGATTAAAAAATATAAAATTGAGTAAAGATCCCTATAGTGAATACAATTGATTTATTGTACTTTTAGTAAACCTAAAAGTGGGTACCGCTGTTGGGATTGAATTCTAGTTTTGAACATTCCTTATATTTTTCTATAAAAGGTTCTTGTACAGTCGGGCTAAGTTATGATTCGAGTTCAACTCCCAACTGTCTTCTCTTATCAAGGTTTTATGGGGATGCTTTTCTCTTTCCCTAATGTTCATTCCCTACGATCTTTCGTTTTACAGTCTTTTGCTTACTGAACACACACACTCTCTCTTTTTCTCCTCTCCGCTTTTCTAGGTGGAGAAAATTAATGCGAATAATCTGAGGGGAAAAACAAGCAGTCCACAGAATTTATCCATAAAAGAAAATCCTATGCTCTTTTGCATGACTTAAAGGAATATTTTAATAGTGGAAACAAATTGTGAAGAAATCCTTATCTTTTAGGGCATTTTGAGGGGATATAGAGCATTTATTTTAATCAAAAATCTTAATAACTTCAGGATTTTCTAGTAAATTGAGAAATTTGTACCATATATTTCACCGATATTTGTGAACGGATAATATATAGTTTACATATCATTGTTTTTCTCAAGATGTTTAGTCGTTGTTGGCTTCATTTGCAGAGATTGGTGACTCTGTGCTCACAATTAAGGGCCCTCAAGGAAGAATCAATCGAGCTGTTTGGGGACCTTTAAATAGAACAATAATAAGTGCGGGTGAAGATGCTGTTGTTCGTATCTGGGACTCAGAGGTACGTGCATTAGAACTTATTTAGTTGTTTGTTTATCGTCCCTGGAGACAAGTTGGGTTATCATATTGAGGTAAACACTTAATCGGTGCAAAATGTAATGGCTGTAATTGTATGGTTATTAGAGTTTATTTCTGAGTTGGTCCACACTTCCGTTTATGAGTCATCTTCAGATTTAAAAATACTTTTTGGCATTGTTTTCTTAGTACTTTTTGTTTTCTCTTTCGATTTACCTGAAGTTAAAGGTTGGATGTTCTTTTCGAACTGACAGACTGGGAAGTTGCTTCATGAGTCCGACAAGGAAACTGGTCATACAAAGACAATTACATCACTTGCAAAATCTGCAGACGGTTCACATTTCCTCACCGGTTCCCTAGATAAATCTGCAAAGGTTACTAGCTATGAACTTCTTTTTGTGAATCACCGCTTTTCTCTATAGTTCGCTATCTTTCCCTTGTATTGTTATCGTCTCATCTCTCCATGATTTTGATAGCTATGGGACATTAGATCATTGGAACTTATCAAGACCTATAAGACTGAACGCCCAGTTAATGCAGTTACGATGTCCCCGCTACTCAATCATGTACGTACTGTTGGCACTATCTGTTATTGCTTTGATATGTCAATTTTTTTAAAGAGCTGTTGATGTGATTTTGTATTTTGTGCACGCTATAATTATCTGTGCATTGCTGCATCTTTTCAGTGGAGTAAAAGTATTATCCTTTATTTTTCTGTTTTCTCCTAAAGTACTTCTGTTTCCATTTGGAGCTCACTTCTTGGATATTTGAATTTCAGAAAGGCCACGTCCTTATATAACTATTATTACTTTCTGAAATGGCAACATATTTCCTTCTTTGTTTGAAGTCCTAGGAAGCACTAATACAGGTGATGATATGAGTGCACGGGGGTATGACAGTCCTTACAATGATACCGATCTGGCAATATACATTTATATGGAAATTTTCATTTACATATCTTTCAAATTTAAACTTGTGTTTTTTTGGTTCAACAAATTTAACCTGATAAATAAATAGCTAAAGCTATGATATTAGTTTGCAATAAAATTACACTAACATTGAAATAACATAAGAATAATACTAACATGAAGAGAAGATACTTGACAAAAATAAAAAATAAGAAGAGAAAATTGATTGGTATCTTAAAAATGACAACTAAGCATTAGCAAATTAACATATTATCAAATTAAAAATAAAAATTTATACAAAGTGCACTTGGGAGAAGGCATAAGAAGAGATGTATTTATATAGAGAGAGGGTTGCAGTAGATGGGAGGTTGTCGTAGGCCGAGATAGGTTCTAGGCTTAGAGAGAAAATCTAGACCAACAGATAGATACAATTGACCGATTCTTTCCTAAGGCTCTTTGCGTCAGCTATATATATTCTTTTAATTTGTGAATTGATATTTTCACAAGTAAAAGTGATATTTTCACAAGTTTCTCCTCACATGAATAGTAAATGGTTCCCACACTCTTGTGAGAGAGACCTTGTAGAAATATTAATATTTACTTGTGGAAATAACAATTCTCTTTAATTTTAACCCGCAAGTTTCTGCAAATTACAGAAGAACTCGCTAAAAAAAGTTTCAGATTGACCCCTCGGACAGTCCTACATATCCTGATCCAGAAGCATATCCATTTTACTTTTGATTTTCTTATTAATAGATAAGGCCAGCTTATGTATTCAACCGTTTCCAAGGTGTATATGCACTGGTTATGTATCCATTTATCCACTGCACATACTGCGGCCAGAATAATGTATCCATGTTATAAGTGATGGCTTATGAGCATCTTAAAATGGTGTCTCTGTTCATAATATGGTTTGTACTGGTTGGTGCAGTGGAGGAGTCTTTGGAGGGTGTTTGAAAGTGGCTTTTTTTTCTTGGACGATGGCTTATGTGTGATTCTTAGGTAGAATAATTCGCAAAAGAGAGGTCATAGACTTAGAGTAGATGTGTGATGTGTGGATTTGCGGAAGAGACGGTTGATCACTTTTACACTGTCACACAACTAGGAGTCTCTGAATCATTTTGTTCTGATGTGTGGTATCTCTTGGTTAATGCTGCATTCAATCAGTAAGATGGTCTAGGCTTGGCCCAGGATGAGGAAGGAAGGAAAGGAGAAGGCCGCAGGATATGGTGCCCCATAGTAATTATTTGGTAGACAATCTGGAAGGAACAAAATAATCGTTATTGGAGGGAAGGACGAGGCTGAGTAACAAAATAATCGATATTGGGTGGGAAGCACAAGGCTGTTTACTGATATTTGGTTCCTTTTTTTGAGCCTTCTTTTCCTTTGGTTGTATGAGATGTCTGGGTTCCATTGTGGATTTTGTGGATTTTTGGGAGATTTGCGATTTGGACCTAATGAAGATATATTCTGGTGTTTCCTTGTATAGTGTAGAGTCTTTTTGCTTGTTTAGGGCATAAACCTATGCTTTGTATATTTGTAAGTGGATTCACCACTTTCTGGCGCTTCTAATGAAATTATTTACTTATAAAAAAATAATTTATAATGTTCCTTAAAAAAATTTCTCCTCTTGACCTTTTGAGGATTCATTGTTACGCATTAGTTGTTTCAATGCTGTTTTACACATTGGCTTTTCATCTTATTTTTAACAAGAATTACATTGCCAAACCAGGTTGTATGAGATATATAGACTTGTCAAAAAAATAGAGAAAGATGATATATGAAATATTTTGATTCACCATTTTCTATATCATCTTTGTGAATCAGCTTCAATATATTGCACTTTGTGGAACTGGTAACATGATTCCAGGAAGGTGCATATGAGCTCACATTGCATCCTCATAATGCAAATAACATACCTGCATCAAGAGCATTTTATGTGCATTAACTTTCAGCTGAATCTGATTCTTCACTGCTTTACAGGTGGTGCTTGGAGGTGGTCAGGATGCATCAGCTGTTACAACAACTGATCATCGTGCTGGGAAGTTTGAAGCCAAATTTTATGACAAGGTAAAAGAACGGCAGATATATCAATGAATGAAAAAGGTGGAAGGGTAACCTATTGATTTCTGAACTTCCTTGGTGACAGATCCTTCAAGAAGAAATCGGAGGTGTGAAAGGGCATTTTGGACCAATAAATGCATTGGCATTCAACCCTGATGGGAAAAGGTAGTATTTTGTCTCTTGCTGTTAGTCTGTTACATCACATCATGTGCTGACCTTTTAATATACTTATCTTTTGTATATTCCTTAAATCTATTTTGAATTTATGTTGAATTGTATGGCATTTTCTTCTGTTTATAATCATCTTTAGTTAATGAAGGTAGTTGTTTGTGCCTGTTTATATGGAGTTCACAAACTTTCTTAACTTGTAATAATGCAATTGACAGCCATATTATTGAATTTTTTTTGAGTTTTGAACCTTTAAGGTGATTATTTTGTCGAAAAATAATTCCTTTTTTTAGCTTTAAACTTTAAATTGGCTCTCAAGAATGTGCATCAGCTTGTGAGCATTGTCCTTGGACATATTTTGTGTATTAGCTTCAAGATTCATTACAAAAATGAAAATGTATTACTAGAGTAATTTTTCCATGTGGCAGGTTCTAGAGAAATTTTTTCTGCATATATGTATATATAGAATATGCATACATACAATTTTTTTTCTTCCAAAACACACAAATTTCATTGATTGTCAGTTTATCACTAAGCCACCTACCCTTTCATATGATGTCAATGTTCCCCTGCTGTCTAATTCATTTACATATTATTTCATTTTGAGGGCGTTGACAGATAAAAAGTCCTTACCCTTAAAACTTAAAATGTAAATAACACACTTACCTTGCTGTGGAAGGACTCGTAAGTGAGTATATAACATATTGATTGAATTGGAATGTTGGATCATCATTTTCATGGCTAAGGTAATATCCATATTGCTTCAATTAGCTGCAGATAATATATCTTGTTCCTCTGAAAAGGACTCACAATGAAGAATACTCACTCCCTTAATCATGGTTCTAATAAATTGTGTCATCATATCCACACGATGAAGCTAAGTTAACATCAATCATCAATCCTCTTTCTTGAGGTTACCTTCCAAGAAACCACCTGCTTGTTGCTTCCATTACAAAGAGAAACCAACAGTTCTGCATAACCATTCAAAGGAAGCACACAAAGAAGACACCAACAAACACTGCTAATGGATGTGGAATTGTGGACTCATCCCAGATTTAATATCCCTGATGTTCCTTGCATCAATTCTTCTAATTCTATCTTCTAATTTCCTGTTCTATATCATGCTCGTTGCAGCGTTTGCATTTTTGTATGATTTTGAAAATACTAGAAAAAAAAGTAATTGAATTGGAATAATGAAAAGTAAGATAGGAAGAATAGGTACTTTTGGGCTTGGGGTTGTGGAAGTCCATTATGGGGGGGGGGGGGGGGGGGGGGGTTTGGAGCTTTTTATTGGAAATGTTGCTTTTGTGGTGAGAGATGACCGGGTTGTCTGCTTTAAGAATGCTACATGGTTTAGGGATATTTCTTTCAATGTTGATTTTTTTTTTCTATTTGTTTTTGATTGCTATGGACTGAGAGGCAACTCTGCGGAGTAACCTCAAATATCCTGCAGGATGGCCGATTCTTTGTGAAGATAGTCATCAATTTATCCTTTCAATTTTGTCCTACATAACCTATTGTTTATGGTGATCCATCTGTCGGGACAGAGATATGAGATATTTTGGCAAGGAAAAGTCGGGCAAAATTAAACTTTTCCAGGGTCTACTGTTCCCTTTATTGATTTCTTTTGGTGGTGGTTTTGGGGTTGTGGGGGGGGGGGGGGTGTTAGGGGTTCATTGAGTTTTATATGGACGTATATTGTTTCACTGCAGTAGGCCATGTTTTTTGTTTTCCGCTTGCTTTTGTATACTTTGCATGTACGGGTTGATGCTTTCTTTTTTCGGCCCCTTCAGAATGTTTATTACAAAAAAGATAGGAAAATAGGTAGCCGCGAAGTGGAAGAAAGGGAAATAAGGATGCCTTATTTGATTCTAGCATGAATCAAAATTCAAGAAACTATTATCTTAACAGTTATTGTACAAGACTAGTAGGCTGATCCAGTTAGTGTAGTGTGAACTCCACATTACATCGACAGAACATGCAGTTCCATTGTCTATTTGTTTATTTTCTTTTAGTACTTGCTTGAACACATTCTGCTTTGTTTTTCCTTTCCGTAGAATTTTAATTTGATTATATTGCTCAGTTTCTAATACTGAATGTTTCTCCTGACTTTTAACTGTTTTCGTTACAGTTTCTCAAGCGGAGGAGAAGATGGTTACGTGCGATTACATCACTTTGATCAGGAATACTTCAACATCAGGATTTAAATCTATGTTAGCATCATCCTATACTACATTTGGGAAGATTTTTTATTTTTCAGTTTTACGTGTTGTACTTGAGATATCGACAAGGTGTTCAGGTTTGGTTTCATTTGATTGGAACAGTGTTTCTGTAGAAGATGTTATGGATAAGAAATTTTGAATAGATTTGATCAACCCATTTGTTTTTTATTTTTAATTTATATATATATGGGACATTTACATTTAGTAGTACATTTTTAGAATAATTACAATAATGGTGCATAGATAAAATAATTACAAAAATAATACACTTTTTCATATTTATTTACAATATTAGTGCAATTAGGATTCTTTAATTTAGGGGATAATATCATTTTCTCTCTCATCCATTCTATCCTTTTAATTTAGTTTTCATACCAGTTTTAAAATAAAAATAAAATACTCATTCTCTCTCTCCCCTCCCTCCCTCCCACTGTCCCACCACCTCTCCCCGCCGCCCCTCTGCACCCCTCCCTCCGCCTCCCGCTCGCCGCAAGGTAACTAAACCTTCATAACAAGGTAACCAAACATTCATAGTAAGGTAACCAAACATTCATAATAATTAAACCTTTATACCAAGGTAACCAATATTATGAATGGTTACTAACTCAACATTATACAGTAACCAAAATTAATCTAATTAGTCCGCTAGCATAACTAGTTGACTACGAAGCAATAAACAATTGAAGCGCTTAAGCTTACTGCTACGAAGCAATACCCTTGCATTATTGAAGTAGCAATACACCCTTAAATTCAGACGATTACAAGTACACCAAAAACAACAAAATTCCAAGAGGAAATTATTTATAGTAATATATCCAACAAACACTTACAATATGAACAACTTAATATTTGACCATATATACTCCTGAAGGGATTTAGTTATTGCACTCAACCATGAAAGGAAATTTAAGTTGTTAGACTAGTCAACCTAGTCCTCCCCGATTACGATGGGGCAACAAATTCCTAAGCCTGGGATACGCCCGGTCTCGTTGCCAGAGGATTAAATACACCTGGAGGAAAGAGGTCATAATCTCCACCAATGATACCTGGTAATGGACCTGCGAATCAACCCAGAAATGGATGACGATCCCTCTCATCTGCATGAAAGAAATATGAACAATTGTCCTCCTCTTCCAACTCTCTAAAGCCTTTGCAAACTTCTCTTTCCAAAGGCTCCCTCCCTCTGATCGTTCTGCATCGCCAAATTGCTCCACAAACTTTTGCTTCCACAAATCATCACTAGAGGTATCGCAACTCTGAGCAAACACACCCAACATTTGCTACATCAACACCAGGGAGATGCATCAAAATTTGAAGTTTAAGGTCAGTCGGAAGTCGCACAAAGCATGGTGGAAGATCCAAACTAACTTTCTCACACAAATCAATCAATAGGGGCAACGTCACAGTTCTCCAAAATGCAAAAACTTCTCTTTCAGGGTTAGTACTAAAAGCTCCTTCATTCCCAATGGTTTCAGTAACAGAACCACAATTAGCTCAGATAACATTAAAGAATGGCACTAATTGATCTTCATTCACACGCACCCAATGTGTCCCGGAACCAGTAGAAAGAGACCCATAAACATTAAAAAACTTGCCAACGGTCTGAAATTTCAACACAACAGTCTTTATCCCATCACCTTTGACACAATCATGACCAATAATCTCAGGCAGAGTGTACCATAGAGACATCTTGAAAGCAACCGAAGACACTCCTCAGGAAATTGAAACCCATTTATCACCAAATTTGAAACAGGGTCAAACCCAACAAATCCAGACTCTAATAGAACAACATGTACAACAATCACCAATAACTTATGATGATTCCCACCATCATCCCCTAATTCCTCTATGAACACTTTCTACAAAAAACCAGGCACAGAAAACGACTTACCAATATTAACAACAATTACAAAATTATTCTTAGAACACAACCCTGCTGAACAACAATAACAAAATTAGAACACAAATACAACAACCCTGCTGAACAACACAAAACAAAAGCAAGTTAATTATACCAACACGTTATTACAAAGCAACATCTAGCGTACTCATATTCTTTTAGCTTGGATGGCCCTGTGGAGTCAAGCAGCTGAATGACATATAAACCAAACAAAAAATAACAATTCTGCTAACTACACTAACACGAATAGAGAATGAATCATAGAAGATACATGAATTTAACCAAATGTAAAGTATTTGAACCAATAACAACATTTCTTTCAACAAAAGCCAAGGGCCCAAGTAAAGTATTCAGATTCAGGTACGAATAATAACAGGTAATACCAACTATGCTGTTATACCATTGAACTAATAGCATGATTCTACAGGAATTCAAATAAATTTTGACTGTAAGAGTAATATTAAGTTAAGACCCAATAATATTCAAAATCAATTAACTGTACAATATAGGTACAACTGAGCATAAGAAGCAACACATTCTATACCAAAACTAATTATCCAAATATCTCGTTTGATAACATAATAGTAGTTTCATATTTTAGTATAGCTATATTCAGCAGGACCCATTGATGATTATAGTATGTTTTTTTACGTTTATGACAACCAATGTGATATATAATGTAACGACCCCAAATTCTGAACTTTCCAACTCTCGACTTCGGTCGTTAACAATATATCTATATTCTAACTTTACATCATTAATCGTTAATAAACTTAATAAAATGCGGAATAATTTTTAAACTTTTTAGTTTTCTTTCTTTGCTTTCCCTGAATCATAACCTTTAAACATTTACATATTCTAGAATCATATTTGCTTAATGATTTGCTTCATCAGAGTTATAATAAATTAAAACTTACTTCTAGAATCAATACCCTTTATACATCGGATAAAATTGAATTATAAGTAAATAAAAATTTTACAATTCAACGTCTGACACATTTAATACATCATCAAATACATCATTCAGAACCTTAATCATGGTTCAAATACATAATTTTAAGCTAAAATAATTAATCCTCATGCATCATTTTGATCCATGTCATTTGGGTAGCACATAATGTTACCTTGAATCTTTAACCTGCAAAAGTGGTTATTTGCAAGAATGAGCTCGACAGCTCAGCAAAATCTAACAGTTTGCATGCATCACATAACACATAGATAACATGCTCAAATTCTAAATCATAATCATAATCATTTGACTAAACATATCATACATAATGATCATCACATAACGATTAAGGATTGAGTTCCATAACTCAATCAACATTCTTCATTCAACGAACGTAGTCATAATTTGACATTGTCGTCTCATACATGTAACACATATAAAATGCATCATGCTTTTACATCATATGAATAAGACAGTTAATCAATTAATTCACATAACAAATAAGAACTTAAAGACTTGCCTGGTTTGTAGATTATCAATTACCATAACCAGCTTATATATTTCTGCACTTCATGTATCCTACACGATATATATAATCATGTACATCATTTATTAGCCACATATCAACACTTAGTATTCATTCTACTTAACAATTCATAATCCTTCATTTTATTTCGTTCCACTTTAATCGACACATAACTCTTAGTTAGGTTAAACTTCGCTTTACATTAAATGTATAATGTTTATAAACATATAGGATAACATAGCATGACCAAAAGAAAAGAATTAAAAACAATAAAATTTTTCATTTCTGCAACTCTCGTCGGGGCGAGAAAGTCCTTCACAAAATTCTCGCCGGGGAGAGAAAATTGGCTAGTTGAGCTCGCCGGGGCGAGATTTATGAATTCCAGATTCTGCAGTTTGCGAACTGCAGAATTTTCAGACCAAAATTTCCCAATTTCTTCATTTTAACAATTTAGACATACTCAAATATTATAATCTCTACAGAATCAATACCCAACATGTTTATAACAATTCTAACATCTTAAACATCTTAAACAACCAATTTAAAGGCTTAAAATCACAATTCATTCTAGTTTTTACAAACTTTTACAATTTAGCGTAATCGATCACTACAGATTCGTTACTCAACCAATTTGGTTGATTCAACTTGCAACGTTTTCGTTTCTCAGAACACTAACATAATCCACCATCAATTACAAATTTTATACATGAATTAACCATCAATTTTAGTCTCAAAATAGACTAAAATATACATATTACTACAAAACTCAATTTTCTTCTTCTAATTCATGTTTTCATGAATTTGATACTCCTAAAATCATTTATAAACAACATATATTAAATTAAGCAAACTCAATAACACATGAACCCAATTTCCTCAACAATTTAATCCCATAAATTCAATTACAGAGAACTTAAAAAACAACTAAGAATTAGAAACTTTTAAACTAAATTGCTTACCTTTAATTAGCTAGATAGTTAAGGAAGCTTGATTAATCTTCTTCCTCTTCTTCTTTGACTCCTCTCAATTTTTCACAGAGAATTTCTTCTCTCTTTTTCTCTCTTCCTCTATGTTCTGTCTTTTTCTTTTCTCCAGACTTTACGTGCTTTTCATCGGTTAAGAAAGCCAAAGGCCACAAGGCCTTGTTTGGCTTGACACAATAGAACTTCCTACTAAATTATTTTTATATATATTCCCTTACTATAAAGTCACATGTCACACTCTAATTTAGTTAAACTTATTATATCAATAAATCTAATTAAATCTTACTAACAAAATTTATAATGTCAAATTAGACAATTATAATTATAATTTCATTTAATAAATCATTATTCCTCTAATTTAATTATTTAATCAAAATATAATATTTTCATCACTTTAGCGTACTAAAATACGCACAAATTATAAATTTCTTTAATATCATCATACATAAATAAATTATTCTATAATAATCTCCATCGAATATTTATTCCATAAATATTCCAAATAAAATATTTATTCAAATCCATAAATATTTTAAACTATAAATAAAACTCACAATCTTATTACATTTACATATATATTAAACTCCAATCTATTAAAACAAATATATTCACATTGATTCACTATTTTAATTAAGTGAATCGCTCACATTATTTATGAAACTTAATTCACAATAACTTCCGCTGTCCACAAGACATAACAAGCAAATTAGATTATTTTCCAATATAATTTTAACTTAATTAAATTAACTAATATTACTCAACTAATTTCCTTTTCATGGAAATTTTCTTTAATCTATTCAATGGTTTAATTAACTATTAAACCTCGTTTCCCAAATACACGAATATATAATTCTCTTCACATCAAATCACATATTTCACAATATATATATCACATACATACACATACTCAAAACTCAAAACGTCACATAGTAAGAATTTTATTTATTAAATTCTTATTAAATAATTTTTGAAAATCTGGGTTGTCACATCCTTCCCTCCTTATAAGGATTCCGTCCTCGGAATCAACGAAACTTCCCTTACTCGGTTTTCACTAAATCTCCTTTACAATTATCGTTGAATAACTTCAACACATTACCTTAGCGTAGATTTTATTTCATCACCTACGCTTAAACGTGAAACACTTCGAGTGTTATATATTCTTTAATCCTTTAACGCATTCACTTCCTTTCTCCAAGGATCATTGCATAACGTACTCATTGTAATCATGTAATATCCTGATTTAGCATCGCATAAATATTCGGGATATCACATTCACCCCTTCTTCTAAGAATTTCGTCCTCGAAATTTTTATTTACTAATATTCGTTCCTTCCAGCTATCAAAATAGACTTTACATTAATGTCTACTTATTCATTGGGTTCTACAACCAAATTCTTTCTCTAGAGACCTTTCTAAGGTCATCACATTCTTCACATCTTCTTCTTCTAAAAATTTCTCACCATTCTCTCTTCCCTTTCTGGAATTTCATTTCTTTCTTGGATTTATTATAGTTTGTTTAACTTACTCATCAGTACATGCCACATTCTATAACCTATCCCTTTTAAGGAATATTTTCTTTCCACTTCCACCTTTCAAAAGAATAAGAATCTTCCACAATTGTTCAATAATTGGGAAGCAGTATGAATAACTCAGGAATTTAAAAATTCATTCAAAAACTTTCAATATTCTGCTGAGGAGTCGTAAAGACTTGACCCTTGTCCTAGGTTAACAGATATTTCTACTGTAACCTTTAACAGTCAAAAGACTATGGACCATCTCTTCTCGTACTCCAGGTGATCAACCCTTCGTACTATGTATTGTGCACATACATATTAACGCTATTGTGTATCCCCCATTATAGGGTTGGTTCACCTCAGACTTAATACAAATTCCGCACCAGAATAAACTGGTTTGACATAAAATCTCAAAGAATTCTTGAACTTCATAAACACCTTTCAATAGTTGTCTAGCCGAATCAATTGGCATAGACCTTGAACAATAATTCGGACATTAGTCAAAATATTTTTAGCCAACTCAATTGGCATATCTTTTCATAACTTAAAAGAAAACCAAAATTCTTTTATGACGTCATGATACCGTACCGCTCGATGGTACGTTGAGGATTCCGTCATTTTATGACTTTGCCATATTACATCATACCATAGTGGGCTGACGATCTTTCGATCACATCCAACACTAGGTTCGATTGCATTGATGACTCCATCGCTCAAAGTACATTTTGATAATTTCAAATCATTTTTGTCTAGCTGAAACAATTAGCATAGACATATGAATACTAGCACCTTTTTAAAACTCATTGGCTCCAACATTGACCCAATATATTTTTGAGAACACAAAATTGCGAATTTCAGCCCGATGTCAATAAATTTTGAAAATCTAGCATAGCTAGAAGATTTGGAATCTCCATTTTCTCCATTAACTTCAATCTTTATTCCATTACTTCATTAATCAATCATCTTCTCATTCTTCAATATCATCAATGCTCTCTATACCATAACTTTTCTATACCCAATATAGTTCATCAAACTTACCACACTTTGGAAATTCAGGTACTTACCACAATCATATGGGTTTAGGAACTTATCCTAGTCAGACCAAAATCGTCCATTCGCTGAGGGGTTCTACCATATAATTATGAGTCACGAACCTACCATAAGTATGAGGTTTAAGAACCGTACTTAATCGTAATATTCTCTAACTATTAAATATAAATATGAGAAAAGAATCACCTTCTCGTCATACGTATATCGATAGTGCGACACCAATATTTCAATGATTATCAATATAGAAAACTAAGTGGTTGTCGAACCGACTCGACCACTAATCAATATAGGAAGCTGAGCGGTTGTTAAACCATGGACAAATCCCATCCCATACCAGGATTCGTTCAACTCAACCACTATATTAATATAGGAAGCTAAATAGTTTTCAAACCAAGCACAAATTCCCGTCCCATACCAGGAATTGTACAACTCAGCCACTAACATGAGTCCTCGATTGAAATCCCACTTAATTTCATCTTGCTCTTAACTTAACTCTTTGTTTGATACGAATTTCTCGTATTTCATCATCCATAACTCCTCGTAAGTTTATCTCGTACTATTTCATAGTACCATCTCTTTATAGCGTCATGCTATTACTATCCAATCATTTAAGATCCTCTGACATTTTACAACTTTAGCAGATCACTTCGTGATCTCAGTCTATCATCAACTCTTCTTACGATTCTTTCTTATCTCATGATCGTCTCATACTACGATTTTCTTTATTCTTCTCTTTAATCACATTATCTTATGACTATTCAACTCAGGTGTTCCCTGTTCTTTTAGCTCTTCAGGTTCTTCTTTGAACCTATTCATCTTATCATAATCTTGGCTCACATGAATTCTCTAAACTCTATTTGAGTTTATCCTTATCATTTATATCATTCTCATCTTATAAATATCATCTATTTATTAACACCATCTTTATTACTGGAGTCAGGTAACTCCTGGTTCTCATCTTTCATAACTTTTCAAGATTCTTCTTTGAATCTTCTTGTTTAAATATTAATATATCAATTCTTCTTTTAAGAATCTCTAACTTCATTCATATCATTTACTATTTTATTCGAGTTTACTTCGTGCCATTCACATCTTCTTCTTTTAACGTTTCTAGGACTTAACTCATCTCATGTATCTACTTATATGAAAATCACTTCTTAATCATACACATCCATAATTCTATACTCGGTACACCTCGAGTCTCTAACAGTGTTCGGTACAGCACCTGAGTGATTTCCCATAAACAACCAACAAACTAGTCCCCGTCTCGTCTACACTGTCTCTCACAGCGAGTTAGATCGGTCGCTAGTTCGTATCAACCTCCGCTCTCTGAAGGAATTGTTTAGCCCAGATACCATACATCAACTATTAAAGAATACGATTGTACCATAACTTACATTTAACTTCTTATTCTTATAACCCTGCAGAAATACTTCTTTGAATCTTCTTATACATGTCTTAATCCCTTCTTTATATATTTTTTTTTAAATTAATCCTTATTATTCAAACTCTATCTAAGCTTATTCTTTATCATCTTCACCTCTCTCCTCTAAGGTTATAGCCTAAGTTACTCGTACCTAAGGTTTCTAACCTATCAGCTCTGATACCAACTGTAACGACCCCAAATTCTGAACATTCCAACTCTCGACTTCGGTCGTTAACAATACATCTATATTCTAACTTTACATCATTAATCGTTAATAAACTTAATAAAATGCGGAATAATTTTAAAACTTTTTAGTTTTCTTTTTTTGCTTTCCCTAAATCATAACCTTTAAACATTTACATATTCTAGAATCATATTTGATTAATGATTCACTTCATCAGAGTTATAATAAATTAAAACTTACTTCTAGAATCAATACCCTTTATACATCGGATAAAATTGAATGATAAGTAAATAAAAATTTTACAATTCAACGTCTGACACATTTAATACATCATCAAATACATCATTCAGAACCTTAATCATGGTTCAAATACATAATTTTAAGCTAAAACAATTAATCCTCATGCATCATTTTGATCCATGTCATTTGGGTAGTACATAATGTTACCTTGAATCTTTAACCTGCAAAAGTGGTTATTTGCAAGAATGAGCTCGACAACTCAACAAAATCTAACAGTTTGCATGCATCACATAATACATAGATAACATGCTCAAATTCTAAATCATAATCATAATCATTTGACTAAACATATCATACATAATGATCATCACATAACGATTAAGTATTGAGTTCCATAACTTAATCAACATTCTTCATTCAACGAACGTAGTCATAATTTGACATTGTCGTCTCATACATGTAACACATATAAAATGCATCATGCTTTTACATCATATGAATAAGACAGTTAATCAATTAATTCACATAACAAATAAGAACTGAAAGACTTGCCTGGTTTGTAGATTATCAATTACCATAACCAGCTTATATATTTCTGCACTTCATGTATCCTACACGATATATATAATCATGTACATCATTTATTAGCCACATATCAACACTTAGTATTCATTCTACTTAACAATTCATAATCCTTCATTTTATTTCGTTCCACTTTAATCGACGCTTAACTCTTAGTTAGGTTAAACTTCGCTTTACATTAAATGTATAATGTTTATAAACATATAGGATAACATAGCATGACCAAAAGAAAAGAATTAAAAACAATAAAATTTTTCATTTCTGCAACTCTCGTCGGGGCGAGAGAAAATTGGCTTGTTGAGCTCGCCGGGGCGAGCTTCATGAATTCCAGATTCTGCAGTTCGCGAACTGCAGAATTTTCAGACCAAAATTTCCCAATTTCTTCATTTTAACAATTTAGACATACTCAAATATTATAATCTCTACAGAATCAATACCCAACATGTTTATAACAATTCTAACAGATTAAACATCTTAAACAACCAATTTAAAAGCTTAAAATCACAATTCATTCTAGTTTTTACAAACTTTTACAATTTAGCGTAATCGATCACTACGGATTCGTTACTCAACCAATTTGGTTGATTCAACTTGCAACGTTTTCGTTTCTCAGAACACTAACATAATCCATCATCAATTACAAATTTTATACATGAATTAACCATCAATTTTAGTCTCAAAATAGACTAAAATATACATATTACTACAAAACTCAATTTTCTTCTTCTAATTCATGTTTTCATGAATTTGATACTCCTAAAATCATTTATAAACAACATATATTAAATTAAGCAAACTCAATAACACATGAACCCAATTTCCTCAACAATTTAATCCCATAAATTCAATTACAGAGAACTTAAAAAACAACTAAGAATTAGAAACTTTTAAACTAAATTGCTTACCTTTAATTAGCTAGATAGTTAAGGAAGCTTGATTAATCTTCTTCCTCTTCTTCTTTGACTCCTCTCAATCTTTCACAGAGAATTTCTTCTCTCTTTTTCTCTCTTCCTCTATGTTCTGTCTTTTTCTTTTCTCCAGACTTTACGTGCTTTTCATCGGTTAAGAAAGTCAAAGGCCACAAGGCCTTGTTTGGCTTGACACAATAGAACTTCCTACTAAATTATTTTTATATATATTCCCTTACTATAAAGTCACATGTCACACTCTAATTTAGTTAAACTTATTATATCAATAAATCTAATTAAATCTTACTAACAAAATTTATAATGTCAAATTAGACAATTATAATTATAATTTCATTTAATAAATCATTATTCCTCTAATTTAATTATTTAATCAAAATATAATATTTTCATCACTTTAGCGTACTAAAATACGCACAAATTATAAATTTCTTTAATATCATCATACATAAACAAATTATTCTATAATAATCTCCATCGAATATTTATTCCATAAATATTCCAAATAAAATATTTATTCAAATCCATAAATATTTTAAACTATAAACAAAACTCACAATCTTATTACATTTACATATATATTACACTCCAATCTATTAAAACAAATATATTCACATTGATTCACTATTTTAATTAAGTGAATCGCTCACATTATTTATGAAACTTAATTCACAATAACTTCCGCTGTCCACAAGACATAACAAGCAAATTAGATTATTTCCCAATATAATTTTAACTTAATTAAATTAACTAATATTACTCAACTAATTTCCTTTTCATGGAAATTTTCTTTAATCTATTCAATGGTTTAATTAACTATTAAAATTCGTTTCCCAAATACACGAATATATAATTCTCTTCACATCAAATCACATATTTCACAATATATATATATCACATATATACACATACTCAAAACTCAAAACGTCACATAGTAAGAATTTTATTTATTAAATTCTTATTAAATAATTTTTGAAAATCTGGGTTGTCACATATAAAATAAAAATGGGTACCCAAAAATTAAACTTACATCACAGTACACCTTTACTTGAGTATCTAGCTTTGACCTCCAACTTTGCAAATCCTAAGGGTCAAATTCATTACATAAAATTATGTTAGTAGCTGATACACACACATGAATGTATAGGGTCAAAAAATGGATCTTTCTTCAGAAACAGGATGAATGCCTTAAACCATAGACTATAGACAAACTGAAACTAACTGCTGCAACACTATAAACTGCAACACACAAACTCAAACCATAGATATAGACTGCAATACAAACTGTAGAAAGCATCATAGACTGAATGACTGAAAGCATCATAGACTGAAAGCATAACATACAATCTGAAATACAAACTGAAACTATAGACTGAAATAGACTCAAGCACAAACTGAAACCAATGGTGCCACACATACTAATCTGGTGGGTAAGATAACTCAAAAAACTAACTAATTAAATAAAAAACTTACCGATTAAATGCTGATTACTTTGCTGTAGAACACAAATTTTGGACGAGGGATATTAAATTTGCACAACTTATTCCAAGCAGCAACACCAACTCCTATTCAGCCCCAATTCCTATTCCAAATCGAGTAGGGTTCCAATTCCAAATCGCAAATTGCAGTAATCGCACGCAAATCGTAGATATCGCAACAGGGAGAAATCGCAGCAGCCCCAATTTCTTTTCACTTTCAAAGCGCTTGGTTGGGTTAATATGCATCCGCCAGTAATTCTAGTGGACTTTTTTTTAACTGACTTGGGCTGATGGAGTATAATTGTCCAAAAATGTTTTTGTCCGCTAGAATAATTAGCGGGCGAGGAGTTGCCTTTTAAAATCTCATCCGTTCATATTATAATGGAAGGTTTAGATGCTATTTGCTCATTTTTGATCCATAGTAAATACATGCTATGAATCATTGCCCTATATATATATATAATTGTTCTTGCATAAAATACATATATAGCTGCCACACACTATGTTTGTGGTTGGTTCCATGTAATCGTAACCATAAAAGTTATGGTGCTGACGAGTTTCTTGACATAGTCTAATTAGTCCTCCCAGGTACCTAAATATATTGTTTCTACACTGTATTTAGGCGGACCTAATTTGTAGAGAGCGTGCCTAAAGCACCTGGTGTTAGGCGGCCTAGGCATTTTCAAAATATTGTTATTATTGACCCTTAGGGACTTGAATGAAATTTGACTATGTATTCTTCTCACCCCTCTCGTCTCCAATCTTCCTGAACTTGGTCGAAGTAGGGCATTGGGTTTGCATTGGTAACTTCTCTTCCTCTCTTATTGTTGATCTTCCTGAACTCAGTCGAAGTAGGGCCTAGGTTTGTGTATGGGAACTTCTCTTCCTCTTCTGTCGCCTATGCCTAGGCGGTCGCCTAGAGCGCCTTTCAGAACATTGTCTCTATATTTAACAGAGGAAAAAAGGTAAATAAATGTAGTAGTGTAGGGGTTGTTATGTGGGGTTAATAACTAAGCATTGTAGTAGGGACTTTTTTTTATTATTAATTTTATTTATTTATTTTATTTTTTAAATGGGACAAGCTATAAAATTTCATTCATCAAATAAGAATTCCACGAAAATAAATAAAAATTTAGCTAAATAAAAGTTGGACATTAATCAACTTATTGACACACACTTCGCAGGGATGGCCTAGTGGGTTGTATGGATTCTATACAAATGCTTGTATACAAAAGTCCGAAGAAAGCCGCAAGTGAACTTCACACTACCCACACAAACCAACACTAAACAAGCAAATTGCTTCACTAAGGTCGAATAATGCAGTTATGCAGGGTAGCGTACACTTGTGGTTGTGGTTGGTGCGGTGCGATTTTGAAACTTGAGGTTTAGTTTCGTTTCGGTTCCAAACCAATCAACATAGTCAATAATAATAGTAAATACATCAAATTCATCTTTATGTATAAGAAAAAAAATCGGGATATTACTATGTAATTTCATGGGGAATGGACAACAAAAACAATTCAAATACTAAACCATTTTACAAATAATAGGAAAAATTGAATGAGAGAAGAATTCTTATGAATAATAAAGTGATATACAAAATTAAGAGATCATATTGGAACAGTGAAATAATAAGCAATACCAAATGAAACTTATACCATTGGCAATAGCGTATTACACACATGACTACACCAACATAAAGATGAGAAATTATGATTCAAAATGCATACATCACACATCCCAATTTTTTTTTATTATAAAAAATATAATATATATATAAGAGCGGTGCGGTGCGCATTGAGCGGTGGGGGAGGCTCCTAAAACTGCATCCAAACCGCATATGCAGTTTTCCAACTATTCTAACGCCATCACATATGTCGAAACCGTTGTTGCGGCTCAATTGGTACGGTTTGGTGGGTTTTGGTGTGATTTCGGGGTCAATTTCGGTTCATTGCTTAGCCCTAGAGATAAATTAAAGAAACAACTGAAATTAACTTTAAGGCTTCATACCTCACTGTCCCAAAAAATTTCTCAATCACATAAGAGAGGGAAATAACTCAAAATTCAATACCAGTGTCTATATATTCCAAATACTTATTTTTCAGGGATTACATTCATATAGTGATAATAATATTAGGTACTAATGACCTCCATCTAGGTCATAGGTTGGAGTCTTTTCGTGGCTCTTAAGAGTTAGGTATTGAGGACTACTCCTCTGCGCCATGCCTTATTGTGAGGCAGTTTACTTATGTACTAAAAAAAAAAATACTAAGCGACAAACCCTTAGCCACCAAGAAAATCACTAAAGGACCACAATACCCTATCTACTTAATAAAACTACTACGCTGCCATATATTTCCAATTATTATACTGAACCCCTAATTACATTAATTTCTACCCAAATTATATAATAAAAATTCCCAAACAATACATAAAAACAGTTTTTAATTTCTAGTCTTATGGTCCCATCACCAATCCTAAACAAACTAGCAAACCAAGACACAAAGATTACACACAACCAAGTCTAAACCCAACAAGAATCCAAAAAAGATGAACAACCAAGCCATCAGCACAGCTGTCTTTATAATTATAAACACCATGCATTCCATGGATAATCCTTACCCACGTACTTATCATCCTCCGCCGTTAGGAGTGGATGCAGAATTTTCAACAAGAGTGGGTACTTTTATAAGTACATAAAAAATAATAAAATTTATCGAACATCAATTTTAATTAAAAACACAAAAAAGTTAGTACAAAATCATTCTCCAATACTTTATTTCTTGAATTGACATAATTAATTGACTCTTGAGTATATTCATCAGATGAAAATTCTAATCGATAACGTTTAACAGCACTAGATCTTAAAATATATTTATTCATTTTGATTCAAAATATCAAATACATTAACATAATAGAAAAACTAAATAATAAATTAATAACTATCATATGCACCCTGTGCAAAGCACGAGGTTTTACTATAAAATTATGATATTGTCAACAAAAAAAGAATTATAAATATATTATTAGATTTATTAGGTAAAATAGTTCTAATAATTAAATATTCTATTTCTAAAATTATGTTACTTATACTTGAATATAATTACACTTATTTTTTTTGATAGTTCAAACTGAAATTTAAACACACACACACCATACCTTGGCCACTGCTAAGGATTGAACCTAGGAGCAAGAGGCATAGTACACCAACTGAGCTAGAGCTCATCGATTTATAATAATTATACTTATATTTAATCAAGACTAAGAAATTCAAGTTAAATAAGACGATCTATGTGAAAATTCTTTTCTTTTCAAACTATATTATCTAAGCTGTAGTAAAATTTTATCTAATAATGGTAACAAATTATTATTAAGTAAGATGATCTTATAATTGTTTCCTTATAAAATATATTACTAGTTTTATTTTTGATTTGGTTGAACTAAACAAAGGTCTTTTTGAAGAATTATAATATTATTGTCGTTATGAATTTTATTTTATAAATTCTTATTCGATAGAGTAATTAATTTTTATTTTTTATTTAATAATTGAATCATATGGTCGATTAGTATATTACTATATTTTTATTTTAATAACAATAACAATTATCTCATCTAAATAATGATTAAATCTCATTTATACTCGAGACTATTATTATACTTATATTTTAATAATAATAACAAATTTAAGTTAGGTAGATAATTTTTATGATAATTTTTTTTCTTGTCAAACTATTTTATCTAAATGGAAATATAATTTTACTTAAACTTGTATTATTGTATATATATTTGAATAAAAGAAACCAATTAATATTATGTAAGATGATCTTATTTTGATTGTTTTCTTATACAAGTATACTACTAATTCTCGTTTTCTTATAAAACTATTATACTAATTACAATTTTTAAATAAACTTGTATTATTATATATATTTTAATAAAAATAATAAATTAATATTATGTAAGATGATCTTATTTTAATTGTTTCCTTATAAAACTATACTATTAATTTTGATTTCCTTATAAAACTACGATACTAATTCCAGTTTCTAATTTGAATTGATAAATAATAATGGTTGACTTAATGTAAGAAAAGTCAACTATCAAACCAAAAAAAGAGAGGACAAACCAAATTGTCTATTTAATTATAGTATAGTATAGATAGATAAATACGAACAAATCAAACACCCATTAGTATAGTCTAAAACAAGATTATATAGTCATAATTTATGTCTTTATTGATTTAAATACAACATCAAATGACACACATACCAAAAGCTTAAATATATATTGTAGAAATTAAAGAGCATGTACAGATGTACTAATTAGCATGAATGGATAAAAATAAATAAGAACCAAAACTAAATAATTAACTATTCATAGATAATTAATTAAAAAAATTAGAGAAAAATTTAATAATATATAATCTTAACCCTAAAAAATTGAGAAAAATCAAATGGATTCATAAAACAAAAACTGATATTTGAATTTGAAAGAGGATATAAGAAATATCTAATTGTTGATAAGTGACCAATATTTTTTTTTAATGGGGAGCACCATTTTACCATATTAACCTTATACCTATAACAAATTACAAAAAACAAGGGTGGGCACTTGCCCCCCTTGCCCCTTCTTGGATCCACCCGTCCCCCCTTAAGCATGCAAACTATCAGCTTACTCAGTTTTGAAAACCACCAAAAGTGTAACCGGATAACTATTCATTATTTTCAGTCTTAAAAATTATAGTTCTAACAACCAAGGTTGATAATCTAGTAGTAAAGGTCTTTTTCTATTTTTAAGTCTGTAAAATTACATATTCAAGTCTATCGCTAAGTATGAAGTCAAAAATTATCTAAGCTACCCTTCAATAAGAATTTAGAAATAAGCAAACGTTCCATAAGATTAAAAATTGTAAGTTTCTCCTAATTCCCCTCCCCCTGAGTCCCTAGACTTGGTATGTAGTGTACGTACGTTCTCAAATAAAAAAAATATATAATTCTCACCGGTTAGTCTTTGGAAACAAAAATTATAAGAAATGGATGATCAAAAAAAATCTTCACTCCCTATTCCCTCCAAACCTCATACAAACAGATCCGACCACCAATGGAGATTTACACATACATACACTTGCGTTACAATGTGATGGAGATTTACAGCGGTGGGCGATGGTCGGTGGATTGCAGATCTTCGATGGTGGAGATGTTGAGTCGTAAATCATGGTCAGATCTGAGATTGAATGGTGTAGAGAGGAATAAAATAACTTATATAAAGAGATTGAAATATATATATATATAGGGAACCCTTCTCCAACGGATTAGTTCGCCAGCGAACCGGTCTATAACGACGGACAGAACCGTCGCTATAGCATATGGCGACACTTGCAGACCTATGATGACGGTTCGCTATAGCTCAGTAAACCGTTACCATAGCCTATAGCGACGGTTCTGTCCGTCGCTATAGGCCAGTTCATTTTTGGTCCGTTGTTTTCGGTTCGTTTTCGAAAATTTTCATATATATATATAGAGAGAGAAAGAAACTTTTAGTAAATAAATGCTAGAGACCTTTAATCTCCTCTTTCACACCCAGATTCATCTCCAATATAAAATTTTAATTAGTTCAATTGACTGATTACATAATTTTAAAGTTCAATAGCCAAATGCTTAAAAGTGAATAACCACAATGAGGTATTAACCGTTTTTGCCGCCATGATAAATTAAAGCATAAATGAAGACTTTATACAATATCATTTATTTGTCCCCTATGCTATATACTTTTGGTCTAAGGCAAAGTGCATTTTTCTTGTGCATAATTAAGCCAGGTTTCACATCTGTGTCAATATCTTCCTTCTTCCTTCCATCAGGCAGTTCCCAATCAAAACAGTAGAGAAGGTTAGCCAGTGTAAGCTCTGTAGTAGCAGCTCCCATGGCTATCCCTGGGCAGCCCCTCCGGCCTGCCCCAAAGGGAATTAATTCGTAATCTTGCCCTTTAAAATCAATAGTATTCCCCAAAAATCTCTCTGGCAAAAACTCGTCTGGGTTTTCCCAAGCTTCAGGATCCCTTCCAATCGCCCACGCGTTCACATAAACTAGGGTTTTTGGTTGAATTTCATACCCTTCAATGACACAGCTATCAATTGTTTCTCTTGGCAAAAGAAGTGGAACTGGTGGGAATAATCTCATAGTCTCTTTTACTACTGCCTTGAGATAAACAAGCTTTTGAAGATCATCTTCATCTACATGTCCTTTCTTTCCAATTGTCTTTCTAATCTCTTCTTGTACTTGCTTCATTTGTGTAGGGTTTTGCATTAGTCTTGTCATGGCCCAAACCACAACTGCTAAACTTGTATCCGTCCCAGCAATCACAATATTCTACAGATATAAAGGAAGATGTAAGAATACTTTCTTTGTTCTTTAAATATAAGATCAAGTTAATTCGACTTTTTAAGCCCTCTGTCAAGCCTATACGAAATGTTACATCCATGTAACACTGAGTTGCACTGTTGAATAACGAAGGTCATAATATGCAACTCTACGTACTCTATAGGATGCAACAATTTCCTATAAACTTGTATCCAATCAACAACCACAATATTCTGCTAAGATAAAGGAACATAAGAAATACATAGACCATGTTGTAGGGCCATGTACCAACAAAAATAGCTTTTCTTTACCAAAAATTGATCATCAAGCCACTTATGCTGATCACAATATTCTGCTAAGATAAAGGAACATAAGAAATACATAGACATGGACCATATTGTAGGGCCATGTACCAACAAAAATAGCTTTTCTTTACCAAAAATTGATCATCAAGCCACATATTTAATTAGGTATGCAAATACGATGAAGTTAAATATTGTTAAGTCTATCTGTGAGGATAATAGGAAATGTTACATGTGTATGGTACAAAGTTACAATACTGAACAAATATATGCAACTCTAGTCTATACAGGTGCATTAATTTTCTATAAGCCTTTTAACAGATAACTTGACAATTACTAACTTCACTGAATCAAAATCCCATATTTTGGCCCTTAACATTGATACATACAGACTACAAATGATACCTAGTGCTAAAGCCTCTCTTTTTACTGTACATGTTAAAGATTCGAGTCTATTACTCAACAAAGTTGTCAAAATCAGCACAAGTGCTACATGATGAAGGTAAGTATCTCTAGGTTTTCCCCTAGTTCCTTATCTAGGTTCTGCTTCCCTAAAATTTCCCCCTAAATTCTTAGGATTGAAATGTATCACTAAAATTATTAAATTGTAATACTATAGTGGTTCTCAAACAAAAACAAAACAAAACAAAAAAAAAAAACATTGATACATACCATAAGCACTCCTTTTATGTGATCAAAAGTGAGGTCTAATGAAAATAGTTTATCCCTTTTCAACTGGAGTAAGATATCAAGAATATCGCCTTTCATGGAGCTTGTCCTCTCCGAATTAAGGTGTTCATCGATGAGTTCTTGGTAGAATGAATCCATATCCTTGAAATTCTTCTCCAACCTTCCACTTATACCTCGAAGTTTATCAATCCAACCCATAAGAGGAAAATAATCTGACACAAAGAAACTTCCTAACATAGCATTAGTTTCATTAAAAATATCATGGAACCTACTTCTTTCACTCCCTTCTTCATCATATCTCTTACCAAAAGCAACTCTACAAATTATGGAGGTAGTAAGAGTCATTAAGATTTCATTCAAATTCACGAGTTTAGACGAAGAAGCAAGATCACATATCTTTTTCACAAGACGGGCAACTTCATCTTCACGAATAGGGCGAAAAGATTGTGATCTTTTGGAGCTAAAAAGATGAAGAACACAAACTTTTCTCATCTCCCTCCAATAGTCACTATATGGAGAAAAGGACACATCTAATCCATTGTAAGATAGTTTCCTTTGTCCATGTAAAGATGGCCTACTAGCAAATGCAAGATCATGTGTTTTAAAGACTTCTTTTGCTATTCTTGCTGAAGAGACTACAAGAGTTGGGACAGAACCAAGCTTCATGGACATGAGGGAGCCATATCTTTGAGAAAGTTTCCATAAATAGATATGAAGGGTTGAGCTATCAAGTTGGTGCAAGTTTCCTAAGAAGGGAAGCCCTTGAGGGCCTGGTGGATGACGGCGTTTTCGGGCAATTTTTTTTGGTTTTAGTGGGAAAAGTAGTAGGCATAGAGGAACAAGTATAAGGAGGAGGAGAAGGAGAAATATAGTCATTATTGATTGAAAGATGTTGTGAAGTGATCATAATAAGTAGGTCTTAGGTTTTTTTTTTTAAAGTTCCACTTTTTTTGTCAGTACAATATAATTTTATAATTAAGTATATATTATTCACTATTACAATATCAAAAACCAATCAAACCTCACTAGAAGATGAAAAAATAAACTCACAAACAATTAAGCCTCACATAAAAGAAGAAACACACACTTTACATAAAGGAAGAAATAAATTCATCTAAGTGAAAATCGAATCTAAAACTTTAAAGTTATATATAGTACCTCAGTTTTAACCACTAAGTTACATGACTATTGGAAAGGGAAAGAAAATATCTATTGGTGTTATCGGTGATGATCTATAATTGCCTCTATCCATTTCAAAATATATGAAGTGAGTGATCGATAAAGGACTTTAAAAAGGTAGAACCAATTAGATAGTTGCCGTGATAATTCCTAAACTATATAGGAAACTAACTCAATTATTATTGTCTTTATATGCTACCTTGAAATGGAGAACTTTTTTGTAGCAACACACCAACTTCAATTTAAAAGGTTTCAACTTATGTTGCCATTTCTCTTTCACTCGTTTTCAGTTGCATTGCAGGTTTCTGAAAGGAGATTAATTAAAAACCGACAATATTAATGTAGAATTCTATAATATTAAGTGTCGCATGAACCGTCGCTATAGTCCGATTCGTTTTTGGTCCGCTCCTAACAGGCGAACTATATATATATATATATATATATATATATATATATATATATATATATATATATATATATATATGCGCGCGCAAGGTGTCATTCTCTCCCCACTTCCTATAATCAATGATAATGAAGCATTTCTATCATATATTTAAGCAACCATATTTAAAAAAGAAAGAAAGAATAATTACACTGCACTACCATATATTTCCAATTATTATAATCAAACCCCTAATTACATTAATTTCTACACAAATTAAACAATAAAAATTCCCAGAAAATACATAAAAATAGTTTTTAATTTTCCAGTCTTATGGTCCCATGATGGATTACATACTTATCATCCAAAAAAGATTACACACCATACATTCCATGGATAATCCTTACCCACATTCTTATCATCCAAAAAAGATTACATACCATGCATTCCATGGATAATCCTTACCCACATACTTATCATCCAAAAAAGATTACACACCATACATTCCATGGATAATCCTTACCCACATTCTTATCATCCAAAAAAGATTACATACCATGTGTAGGTAAGGAAATTTACACCTTGCTAGGGTTAGGGTTTCGTATTGGCTGGAGAGGAGAGAAATCCACGAAGAGTACGGAACTGATTGATTGATTGAAGAGGGGAGAAGAACAGGTAGGCAATTACTCCAATGACACGTGGCAGAACTCCTAGAATCCGGAAACCGGGTTAGGGTAGCAGGGATTCCAAGAGCCTTCTAGAGTCTTCGAGTTGTGAGAGAGTTTCAAGTGTTTAGAGCTTCCAAGAGTCTAAGTGTAATGTCTTGAGAGCGATCCCCTTTTGTTAGAATAGAGGGGCTATTTATAGAGTTTTCCTGGAAAATAGTCACATGCCAGGCACATGTTTTAAGGGAAATTCCCGAAATACCCTTTAATTATGTTTTAAAGGAGAAATTCCAGAAATGCCCTTTAATCATCAAAGTAATGCCCAAATTGCCCTGTTCTTCTAGCCACCAATCCAATCCCTCAATCAATTCCCAAAATGGGTCGCATCCACGAGTCTTCTGCCTTGGAACACGTGGAGACTTCCCCGGGTCTAGTACATTTAATTAGGTCACATAAACCCTAATTTGTACATTTAATTAGGTTTTTTGTAAACCCTAATTTGTACATTTAATTCAATTAGGTCATGTGAACCCTAATATGCACTTGGGCCCACACCATGCATTCCATGGATAATCCTTACCCACATACTTATCATCCTCCCCTATTAGGGGCGGATATATTCCATGGATAATCCTTACCCACATACTTATCATCAGTTTTAACTGATGTTGCCATTTCTCTCTCACTCGTTTTCAGTTGCATTGCAGGGTTTCTGAAAGGAGATTAATTAAAAACCGACAATATTAATGTAGAATTCTATAATATATACAAGCTCATATATATATATATATATATGTGTGTGTGTGTGTGTAGAGGTGGTATTCTCTCCCCACTTCCTATAATCAATGGTAATGAAGCATTTCTATCATATATTTAAGCAAGCATATTTTTTTTAAAAAAAAGAATAATTTAATAATATTGGTAAATAATAAATACGCGTTAAATTTTAAAGTAAAATATAACGACATCCTTCTAGACGACCATAATAAAAAGTTTTCAAGTGATATATAAATTAACAATTTTGAATTTGTAACACCTAGGTTATTGAATTTTAAATTTTAATTCGAAAAATAGAAAATGTTATTTTTGGAGAGAGAATGAATTTTCTGGTTTTTATAAGTAAAAACTATAAGCAAGAGTTACGGATGCCGCAATTGCTTCTTGCGGATAAACTTAAAAAAGATTAAATCTAAGTCGTTGCTTATTATTTTGGACAATACAAGATGAATTAGTCGAGAATCATCCGCAGCCAATGTGGGCTATGGATCATCCCAATATTAATTTGTTCTTCCAACCATTGGGTCTAACTTATCCGAGTATGTTCAATATAAATGGATTATGATCTCTTCTATTATACGCATCATTCAATTTTTTCAATCCACATTTAGCGACACAAATATTAATTTTAGCGATACTTTAGCGAAAACAAATTTTATTGTGTCGCTAATTGTTTGAAATAAATTTTATTTAGTTACTAAATGTAATATTTATGCCGCTGAATATGTATTGGGAAAATTGGAGAATAATTGTAATCGTGGGGATCTTAAACCAACATAAATATATATAAAACCATACTTTGAGATTTGTTATTGTTATAATACAGTTTATTGTAGTCTTAAATGTCAAATGTAACCTTAAATTCTTTGACATTAATTCATTTGTTTTTCTTTTGTTGATAATACTTCATTTGTTATCCAAATATATTATTGTTATGTAAAGCATTTTTCTTCCCCTTATACTTTTAGTTAAAATTAAGTTATTTTAATTTTTGAAAATTTTTGGGCGGTGCAATTTAAATTGTAAACTAATTGGTGCAATTTTATATAAGAATTTATCACAATTTTTTGAACTAACCTGGTTGAGGTGTCGTTTTAATACAATTTTTTTTCTTTTTTGAGGCAAATACAGTATCTAATCATCTAAAAATCAGAACTGAAATGCACTATTGACATTAACTATATAATTAAAAGCACAAACTTAGTTTGATTTGATTTCATTATTTTTTGGTTCAATTTTTCTAATTCATATTAGCATAAGTACTATCCAAATTTGTATCAAATACTATCTGAATTTAAAAATATTCCTATCTCTAAGATGAATAGAAAAAAAAAGAAAAAGAAGAAGATATTTTTCTTTCCTATTCAAATTAGTATAAATACTCTACAAATTTAAATAATTACTACATGTTATCCATCTATAATTACTACATATGTTCTTTTTAATAGTTTAATTTAGTTTATATATCTTAACAAATTTGTGTAGGATAATTTTATTGCTATAATTTTATTAAAATATTAAGATGTCTATCACGCGATTTAATTATATTAATATTAGCCGTGAACTTTATTATTAACTTAATATCCTAACTAATTTAATTCATTAAAACTTAAATTTTATCAAATCACATGATTAATTATATTAATAATATATGTGAATTTGAAACATAATAATTGTAACATTAGTTTAAAAATTATAGTGGATTCATTCCTAACTAAGTGTCATAATTAAATTAAAACTTATTAAAACTTAAGTTTCATAATTTTATTCGGATTATAATTTCAAGCAAATTTTGTCAATATATATAAACGCTAATATAGAATTCCATTACAAGCTTAAATAAAATTAATATAATTATTTTCTCATAATCATAACTAAATAAATCTACAATAAGTATTCAAATATTTTGCTTAAAAATTGATTGAAAGAACATGCAATATATAATTCAATCATCAGTTATTTGAATAAAAATTTAAATTTAATAACTACAACTATGTTCTCGAAATCACAATTAATTTTTTTAATTATTAATATAATAAATATTATTTATGCCACTCGTGCGAAACACGGGATTGGTGAGCTTGTTATAGTATCATTTCCAAACAAAAATAACTATTTATAAATTTTTAATAATGCCATCACACATAGTATTTTTACTCTCAATCTTGAGTATGTTATCTCTCTCTCTCTCTCTCACACACACACACACATAAATATGTATATATATATATATGTATATATGTTTGTGTATAACCCTACTTTGAGATTTATTATTGTTATAATGTTGTTGATTTTAATTTTAAAATCTTTGACATCAATTTTTTTGTATTTTTTTTAAATTTTGTTGATCATACTTCATTTGGTATCAAAAAAAAATTATTTTTAAGTTGTAAACCATTTGTGTTTGTCTTATAACTTAGTTGCATTACATGTTAGTTAAAATTAAGTTGCTTTATTTATTATTTTTTAAATTCATGGAAGGTGGGGGTTTAAATTGTACACTACATATATAGTGCAGTGTTGGACTAGACCTGACAAAATTTAACTCAAGCCCATGGACAGCCCAACTCGCTCGCAAAATAAGTAGGGCCTTGGGCCTATGCCTTTCAGCCCAAACACTAGAAGAAAATCTATTAATTTTGACGGAATTATTTCTGAGGGAACACATTCCGTCGAACTTAAGTTAGTTCTGACGGAATATTTTTTCGAGCATAATTCGCTTAGAATTAATTTAATTAAGATGAAATTCCGTCAGAATTAAGGAACCTCAAGCCTGCAAACTTTTGGCGCCAATGCGAATAATATTTCCGACAGAGCTTATATATTTTTGATGAAATTTCCATCGAAAATAACTTAATTTCGAAGGAATTATTTTCGGCATAAATTCTGTCGAAAATACTCTTTTAATAGGCCAGATCGTGCCTTAGCCTCTCATTTCCTCCTTTTCTCCTTTTCTACTTATCTCAGCGGCGACACCTCTCATTTCCTCCGTCCCCTCCTCTCGCCGACAACCTCCCTCCCTTCGATAATGGTAGCAATTGTTCTTATTTAGTTCATGTTTATAGATTTTTGTCGGAAACAAATTTTGGTTTTAATTCTCTAGCTATTCCCTTTCTTTTGTTACACTGTTGCCAAAATGGGTGTGGTATGACTATTTTCGACAGAATTTTTGTTGGAATTAAGTTATATAATATAATATAATACAATATAAAAGAATTCAAATAAAATAAAAATAAGAAAATATATACTTATTATAATTAGTTAACTAGTAAAATAAATTAAGTAGTATTTAATTAGTTCAATATTTTTAAAAATAAAAAAAGAATTAAAATAAAATGAAAATAATAGAATATTTATTATAATTAGCTAAGAAGTAAAATAAACTAAGTAGCATTATAATATAATAAAATAAATTATAAATACTATAATATTATAATAAAATAATAAATAAATAAATTAAAATAAAATAAAATAACTTAAAAATTAATAAAAGTCATAACAAATAAAATAAATTAAAAAATAATAAAATAAAAATAAAAATAATATAATATAATATAATAAATTAAATATAATGAATTAAAATAAAATTACATAGAATATAATAAATTAAATATAATATAATAAATTAGATTAAATATAATACAATACAATACAATATAATATAATATAATAGTCGAAGGCATTTATCTAGTTCCACTACTAAGTAAAATAAAATATAATAAAACTAGTATAATATAATAAAATAACATTAAATAAACTAAGTAACATTTATTTAGTTTTCACTACTAAATAAAAGAAAAATAGAAATAGTATAATATAATACAGAAAAATAAATAAATAAAAATAACAAACTAAGTAGCATTTGCTTTGTTTTTCACTGTTAAAAGAAACTGAATATATGTGCATATAGTTTACTTAGGAGTTTAGAAATGCGTTCGACATTCACTCATTAGGAGTGAATGCCGGATAGTCTTCAGTCTAGGGCTGTTCCTGGATGTTATATTTCTCACTTAGACTGATGCCAATAGCTTGGGTAAGTTTTTTTTGTTTTGAGATTTTTTTGGTTGTTCATGTTCTCCGAATGCATACTTAGACTAAGTTGTCTTGGTCTATTTCGTATACTTGGAGACCATGGGGAGGTGTTGTTGAAATTTTGTTGAAACATATAGAATAAACGAGTTTAAGGTGTTGACACTAGTGAGAAGACGCGTCTAGGAACGGGATAGAAACCTAATTAATCCCTTTAGACCGGAGATGAAGATATATATAATTCATGCATGGAGCACATACGCTAATAATCTTAGTCTGATTGTGCCTTTTGTTTAATTAAAGATGTTAGACGATCGAAGTTGGATGTACTGTAGGATACCTCATGATGGGAAAGGATTAGTTGGAGAGTACTGTGATGGGGTGTGCAAGTTTTTGAAGTTTGCAAATGAACATACTGATGATCCGAATAGAAGGATGAGATGCCCATATGTCAAGTGTAAAAACCTAATTTGGAAGAAAGCTGACGACATCAAATTTGACTTGTTTTCATGGGGGTTTGTGGATGAGTATTTCATATGGATTCATCATGGGGAATCAACTGAGGTGAGGGAAATGACCGACAATGTAGACCAAGCAGTTCACAGGAAATCAGATGGCGATAATTATGATGTTGTGGAGATGTTGGTCAATGCTTATGGCCCGAATAGTATTTTCTGGGGTACAAACGAGTATTCGTCAAGCAATGCTCAACAAGATCCAAATGACACGTCAACTTCCTTTTACAAAATGCTATCTAAATCTGGGGTCCCATTGTATGAGGGAAATGATAAGTACACCAGACTATCTAAAGTGACGAAACTTTTACACTTCAAGAATGTGTTAGTTTGCAGAATTAAGAATATACATACAATCACATGTATATAAAGCGGGAGCATGACATAAATCAAATTAAAATTTTTCTACAATCCCATTAATTACCTTATGTGATATTATTAATTGAGGAATGATAAAATATATACCTTATGAAGATGATTCAACTCCTTGATTGATCTTTAAGTTCCAATCCGTTGATCCTCCACGCTTCTTCGAATCCACATATCAAACGTTAGCTACCCAGTCTGTACAACGCTCTAAAGGTGATCCGCCAAGTGATAATTATTGAAGAAGTAAATTTAGGTTTCTCCATACCTTGGGTGGCTAACCTTAATTCTTTCACTCTCTCCTAACTCCTTAGGTTGTAGAGAATTGTAGAATCCCAATGGCAATTAGATCTGTCTAACCCCAATCTATCATAAGGTCTCTCCTTATATAGACTAATCCTCGTCTTAAACCTTTTAGGACTTGAGTTTTAATTTAATCCCTAAACTATTTAAAAACTAAATTATTTATAATAATAATAAATAATAAGACTCCTCTTATTAATTTATAATTAGTATTTCTCAAAATACTTAATTATAAATATTAAGCTATTTAATTTATTCTACCAATAAATTAAATACTTAATTCATTATTATTAAGCCAATTACTTTTAAAATAATATTTCTCTTTTATGGTGTGACCCTTTAGGTTCAATATTATACCAGTAGTAGAATAAGTAAATTAGAACCATTCTAATATTATTTATAATGAATTAAACTCATTTAATTTAAATATAAATAAATAATATTTATTCTACATCATGATGGACACCTCTCAGTATATCATGACTATCCGAATAATATGAAATCAATGTTTAATTATAAAGAACCTATTTCGTAAATAATTACTGTGACGCCCCCAAATTTGGGTATACACCACCCAATTTAAGTCGCCATAATACAACTAACATAAATAAATTCTCATTATTACAACACCATGAAAATATGGCAATACACATTTTTTCAATATATTAACCACCCATTATATTTATCTTTAAATTATTTATTCATAATGGTTTATACATATTCATCCATTATCTTTATCTTTAATTTATTTATTAATTTTGGAGTGTTAACGATAGCTTCCAAATTTTGGCGCCGTTGCGGGGGAATGTTATTTGTTTTTATTTATTCTTTGTTTCGTTTTAGTTTATGACTCGATCCTCTCACTCTCTTGAATTGAAATTTGATCTAGAGATAGAGAAAACTGCACACAGGTTAAGGAAAGAGACTAGCCAAGTCCAAAGCACTACTACAGATTCTGAAGAAGTTGTTGTTGCATCACCTGGCTTGAACATAAACACTTGAATTACTATCTAACAATTCAACCAGTGATTCGGAAGAAGAAAAGATGGATGCTCTCAATAATAACAGGACCTTGAAGGAGTTGACTACTCCTAATCTGAACCTTACTTCTACTCTATGAACATTAAATTCAGTATAGTAATAAGCAAAGATCGATCCCACAGAGAGTGATGTTGTCTTATATTTATCCTAAACTATTTTTAACTGTAAATAAGATGGGGGTTTGGGTTTAAATAACTAATTAATAAAAACAAAATTTAACTAAGAAAAATACCAATGAATTAAAAATTTCAGTTCTTCAGATCAGTATCCCCTTTTCACAATAACAAAATAATCAAGTATAACAATATTTATCCTTCAATAAAACTAATAACCCTAGATAACCGCAATTACTAATTATCTGAAATCCCCTCTTAGGTTTTAAATCCAATGTAACAATCGCCCCATTAGATCCTAACTATCATACAACCTAGAACTATCAGTCTAGATTTAATATAACAACAACATTAAAAATCAGGGAATTAGATTATTCCAAGCAATAGTCACACAATTAGGGATTATTTAACTTGTCTTCTGATAATCTTAGCAATACTCGAAAGCTTGACCACAATCATGTATTACTAATCGCTACTTATGATCAGATACAATATCATTTGCTTAATACTATATCTTAATCTAGCAGATGATATTAATCAGATTAATCTAACTGGCCATATTAAATCAATTAAATCAAATAGCATGCAATCAATTAAAACAGATTATCAAGAATAAGCTTAATATAAGAAGAAATAAATAATGAATACTCAATTAAACCATTAATTGAAAATAAGGTTCAACATCCCTCAGAACTAAAAATAAAGAACTTAGCCTGACATTGTCGCCTTCAATTTTGCCTCCAAGTCTAGGGTTTACAATTGTGTAGCTAAGAGACTTAAAACATGACTAAGAACATATATTTATACTCCTAGACAAAAGTCCTAAAGTCTTAAGAAATAACAATCCAAATCCCATTAGAAATCTTCCCAAAATCGCAAAAGTCAACATCTGGTCAGCTGACCTGGCGCTGCCGCGCGCTAGGATTTATACTGCAAACGGCGCTGCCGCGCCAGACATCTAAGGATTCTTCTTAAGTTCTGATAGAACGGCGCTGCTGCACCATCTCCCAAGCTCACTCTGGCGCGGTCGCGCTAAAGGTCCAGCCCAACAATGATTTTTCACTTTTTTCTCCTTTTAGCTCCAATTTCTCCTGAAATCAATAAATGCCTTAATAAGTTCATATACACACAAAAATGTAATAAAACTAGACATAAAGGAATTAAAATTATAGAATATTATGCACTCATCAACTATTTATGTTGATACAAATTATAATCCCTCATCAGGATTTCCCAACGCTCTTCAAACTCGCCGATGAAGAATGAATTATACTCAAAATTGTTTAAATCGTCTTTGAACGATTGGTGTTCCGCATAAACATAATGCAATTTCTCTGGGAATTTATTGTTAATATACAAAGAACACAATACATGATGAGTGGATGGGAGTACCCTAGAAATAACATTGCTCATGGCTTTATCTTGGTCAGTGATAATGGTTACAGGAGTCTTGTAGTCCATGGCTTCGAGCCACATCCCTAAGACCCAAACGAAAGTGTCTTCTGTCTCATCCGTTAACAGTGCAAATCCAAACAAAATAGACTGATAATAGTGGTTGACCCCGATAAATGGAACAAATGACATATTATACCTATTTGTCCTATACGTAGTGTCAAATGTGACCACATCTCCGAAACGTTAATACATAAATCTTGATCGGACGTCTACCCACAAAATACAAGCTATGCGATTGTCTTCGCCTAGTTTGACACGAAAAAAGAATTTACTCGCACTGCCAAATTCATTTTTTTTCAAATTAATGACTGTAGCCTGTGCATCGTTTTTATCCTCTGAGTCAAGTCTTAAATCCTTAACTACATTACGAACATCCATGTCACTAAAACCTATGTTCTGCATCCTTCCACCAATTGTGCTCAAAACGTTCATCATCCTGCTCGATCCAATACTTGCCTTATTTAAGGTGTTAATTAATTCTCTTGCTACTAGTGTAATATTCCTATGTGTCTCAATCAAATCTATTTTGGTAGGTGTCAATAAATGATGATTGTGATCAACTCAATGGTCGAAATACGCTAATTGTCTTCTTTCTTATTGCGGATAATAAATATTCTAATTTTGCATAATGGTCTTCCTATCGAGTCTCTTTGTCTTCTTATTTTATAATTATCACATTCATCATCTACTGAACTCTTTACAACAGTTGGTCTACCAGTTTTTTTACATACATATAACCTGGACAACAAATCATTACTGCGAGCATGTTTATGACTCGTAGCAATCCTAATCTCAAATCCATTTTTGTGTGTATATGATCTATATAAATTTTTAGCTTCTTCCAACTTAGAGAACAATTGACCAAAATAAGGGACCATTACCTCTTTACTACTTTCAGCATCATTAACATACTCAGATGCATTTGTACAATCTAAACTAATAAGAACTAGATAAAAATATCTTTGTAGCAGGTATGAAAACCATTGATGAACACTTACCAAAATTGCTTGCACGAATAACTGGTTTCTTCAAATCCTAGCAAAGCACCTTCTCTCTAAAGCTTAATTCTGCAGCTGTTTAGCAAATGGAGTAAAATGTTAGCAATGATGTATGTCCTAAAAAGCTGGTCAAACTGGTCGCAGGTCCTACTAGCAGCCAGTCAAAACGGCAGCGTATATCGATAGTGCGACACCAATATTTCAATGATTATCAATATAGAAAACTAAGTGGTTGTCGAACCGACTCGACCACTAATCAATATAGGAAGCTGAGCGGTTGTTAAACCATGGACAAATCCCGTCCCATACCAGGATTCGTTCAACTCAACCACTATATTAATATAGGAAGCTAAGTAGTTTTCAAACCAAGCACAAATTCCCGTCCCATACCAGGAATTGTACAACTCAGCCACTAACATGAGTCCTCGATTGAAATCCCACTTAATTTCATCTTGCTCTTAACTTAACTCTTTGTTTGATACGAATTTCTCGTATTTCATCATCCATAACTCCTCGTAAGTTTATCTCGTACTATTTCATAGTACCATCTCTTTATAGCGTCATGCTATTACTATCCAATCATTTAAGATCCTCTGACATTTTACAACTTTAGCAGATCACTTCGTGATCTCAGTCTATCATCAACTCTTCTTACGATTCTTTCTTATCTCATGATCGTCTCATACTACGATCTTCTTTATTCTTCTCTTTAATCACATTATCTTATGACTATTCAACTCAGGTGTTCCCTGTTCTTTTAGCTCTTCAGGTTCTTCTTTGAACCTATTCATCTTATCATAATCTTGGCTCACATGAATTCTCTAAACTCTATTTGAGTTTATCCTTATCATTTATATCATTCTCATCTTATAAATATCATCTATTTATTAACACCATCTTTATTACTGGAGTCAGGTAACTCCTGGTTCTCATCTTTCATAACTTTTCAAGATTCTTCTTTGAATCTTCTTGTTTAAATATTAATATATCAATTCTTCTTTTAAGAATCTCTAACTTCATTCATATCATTTACTATTTTATTCGAGTTTACTTCGTGCCATTCACATCTTCTTCTTTTAACGTTTCTAGGACTTAACTCATCTCATGTATCTACTTATATGAAAATCACTTCTTAATCATACACATCCATAATTCTATACTCGGTACACCTCGAGTCTCTAACAGTGTTCGGTACACAGCACCTGAGTGATTTCCCATAAACAACCAACAAACTAGTCCCCGTCTCGTCTACACTGTCTCTCACAGCGAGTTAGATCGGTCGCTAGTTCGTATCAACCTCCGCTCTCTGAAGGAATTGTTTAGCCCAGATACCATACATCAACTATTAAAGAATACGATTGTACCATAACTTACATTTAACTTCTTATTCTTATAACCCTGCAGAAATACTTCTTTGAATCTTCTTATACATGTCTTAATCCCTTCTTTATATATTTTTTTTTAAATTAATCCTTATTATTCAAACTCTATCTAAGCTTATTCTTTATCATCTTCACCTCTCTCCTCTAAGGTTATAGCCTAAGTTACTCGTACCTAAGGTTTCTAACCTATCAGCTCTGATACCAACTGTAACGACCCCAAATTCTGAACATTCCAACTCTCGACTTCGGTCGTTAACAATACATCTATATTCTAACTTTACATCATTAATCGTTAATAAACTTAATAAAATGCGGAATAATTTTAAAAACTTTTTAGTTTTCTTTTTTTGCTTTCCCTAAATCATAACCTTTAAACATTTACATATTCTAGAATCATATTTGATTAATGATTCACTTCATCAGAGTTATAATAAATTAAAACTTACTTCTAGAATCAATACCCTTTATACATCGGATAAAATTGAATGATAAGTAAATAAAAATTTTACAATTCAACGTCTGACACATTTAATACATCATCAAATACATCATTCAGAACCTTAATCATGGTTCAAATACATAATTTTAAGCTAAAACAATTAATCCTCATGCATCATTTTGATCCATGTCATTTGGGTAGTACATAATGTTACCTTGAATCTTTAACCTGCAAAAGTGGTTATTTGCAAGAATGAGCTCGACAGCTCAACAAAATCTAACAGTTTGCATGCATCACATAATACATAGATAACATGCTCAAATTCTAAATCATAATCATAATCATTTGACTAAACATATCATACATAATGATCATCACATAACGATTAAGTATTGAGTTCCATAACTTAATCAACATTCTTCATTCAACGAACGTAGTCATAATTTGACATTGTCGTCTCATACATGTAACACATATAAAATGCATCATGCTTTTACATCATATGAATAAGACAGTTAATCAATTAATTCACATAACAAATAAGAACTGAAAGACTTGCCTGGTTTGTAGATTATCAATTACCATAACCAGCTTATATATTTCTGCACTTCATGTATCCTACACGATATATATAATCATGTACATCATTTATTAGCCACATATCAACACTTAGTATTCATTCTACTTAACAATTCATAATCCTTCATTTTATTTCGTTCCACTTTAATCGACGCTTAACTCTTAGTTAGGTTAAACTTCGCTTTACATTAAATGTATAATGTTTATAAACATATAGGATAACATAGCATGACCAAAAGAAAAGAATTAAAAACAATAAAATTTTTCATTTCTGCAACTCTCGTCGGGGCGAGAAAATTGGCTTGTTGAGCTCGCCGGGGCGAGCTTCATGAATTCCAGATTCTGCAGTTCGCGAACTGCAGAATTTTCAGACCAAAATTTCCCAATTTCTTCATTTTAACAATTTAGACATACTCAAATATTATAATCTCTACAGAATCAATACCCAACATGTTTATAACAATTCTAACAGATTAAACATCTTAAACAACCAATTTAAAAGCTTAAAATCACAATTCATTCTAGTTTTTACAAACTTTTACAATTTAGCGTAATCGATCACTACGGATTCGTTACTCAACCAATTTGGTTGATTCAACTTGCAACGTTTTCGTTTCTCAGAACACTAACATAATCCATCATCAATTACAAATTTTATACATGAATTAACCATCAATTTTAGTCTCAAAATAGACTAAAATATACATATTACTACAAAACTCAATTTTCTTCTTCTAATTCATGTTTTCATGAATTTGATACTCCTAAAATCATTTATAAACAACATATATTAAATTAAGCAAACTCAATAACACATGAACCCAATTTCCTCAACAATTTAATCCCATAAATTCAATTACAGAGAACTTAAAAAACAACTAAGAATTAGAAACTTTTAAACTAAATTGCTTACCTTTAATTAGCTAGATAGTTAAGGAAGCTTGATTAATCTTCTTCCTCTTCTTCTTTGACTCCTCTCAATTTTTCACAGAGAATTTCTTCTCTCTTTTTCTCTCTTCCTCTATGTTCTGTCTTTTTCTTTTCTCCAGACTTTACGTGCTTTTCATCGGTTAAGAAAGTCAAAGGCCACAAGGCCTTGTTTGGCTTGACACAATAGAACTTCCTACTAAATTATTTTTATATATATTCCCTTACTATAAAGTCACATGTCACACTCTAATTTAGTTAAACTTATTATATCAATAAATCTAATTAAATCTTACTAACAAAATTTATAATGTCAAATTAGACAATTATAATTATAATTTCATTTAATAAATCATTATTCCTCTAATTTAAATTATTTAATCAAAATATAATATTTTCATCACTTTAGCGTACTAAAATACGCACAAATTATAAATTTCTTTAATATCATCATACATAAACAAATTATTCTATAATAATCTCCATCGAATATTTATTCCATAAATATTCCAAATAAAATATTTATTCAAATCCATAAATATTTTAAACTATAAACAAAACTCACAATCTTATTACATTTACATATATATTAAACTCCAATCTATTAAAACAAATATATTCACATTGATTCACTATTTTAATTAAGTGAATCGCTCACATTATTTATGAAACTTAATTCACAATAACTTCCGCTGTCCACAAGACATAACAAGCAAATTAGATTATTTCCCAATATAATTTTAACTTAATTAAATTAACTAATATTACTCAACTAATTTCCTTTTCATGGAAATTTTCTTTAATCTATTCAATGGTTTAATTAACTATTAAAATTCGTTTCCCAAATACACGAATATATAATTCTCTTCACATCAAATCACATATTTCACAATATATATATATCACATATATACACATACTCAAAACTCAAAACGTCACATAGTAAGAATTTTATTTATTAAATTCTTATTAAATAATTTTTGAAAATCTGGGTTGTCACATATAAAATAAAAATGGGTACCCAAAAAATTAAACTTACATCACAGTACACCTTTACTTGAGTATCTAGCTTTGACCTCCAACTTTGCAAATCCTAAGGGTCAAATTCATTACATAAAATTATGTTAGTAGCTGATACACACACATGAATGTATAGGGTCAAAAAATGGATCTTTCTTCAGAAACAGGAGGAATGCCTTAAACCATAGACTATAGACAAACTGAAACTAACTGCTGCAACACTATAAACTGCAACACACAAACTCAAACCATAGATATAGACTGCAATACAAACTGTAGAAAGCATCATAGACTGAATGACTGAAAGCATCATAGACTGAAAGCATAACATACAATCTGAAATACAAACTGAAACTATAGACTGAAATAGACTCAAGCACAAACTGAAACCAATGGTGCCACACATACTAATCTGGTGGGTAAGATAACTCAAAAAACTAACTAATTAAATAAAAAACTTACCGATTAAATGCTGATTACTTTGCTGTAGAACACAAATTTTGGACGAGGGATATTAAATTTGCACAACTTATTCCAAGCAGCAACACCAACTCCTATTCAGCCCCAATTCCTATTCCAAATCGAGTAGGGTTCCAATTCCAAATCGCAAATTGCAGTAATCGCACGCAAATCGTAGATATCGCAACAGGGAGAAATCGCAGCAGCCCCAATTTCTTTTCACTTTCAAAGCGCTTGGTTGGGTTAATATGCATCCGCCAGTAATTCTAGTGGACTTTTTTTTAACTGACTTGGGCTGATGGAGTATAATTGTCCAAAAATGTTTTTGTCCGCTAGAATAATTAGCGGGCGAGGAGTTGCCTTTTAAAATCTCATCCGTTCATATTATAATGGAATGTTTAGATGCTATTTGCTCATTTTTGATCCATAGTAAATACATGCTATGAATCATTGCCCTATATATATATATATATAATTGTTCTTGCATAAAATACATATATAGCTGCCACACACTATGTTTGTGGTTGGTTCCATGTAATCGTAACCATAAAAGTTATGGTGCTGACGAGTTTCTTGACATAGTCTAATTAGTCCTCCCAGGTACCTAAATATATTGTTTCTACACTGTATTTAGGCGGACCTAATTTGTAGAGAGCGTGCCTAAAGCACCTGGTGTTAGGCGGCCTAGGCATTTTCAAAATATTGTTATTATTGACCCTTAGGGACTTGAATGAAATTTGACTATGTATTCTTCTCACCCCTCTCGTCTCCAATCTTCCTGAACTTGGTCGAAGTAGGGCATTGGGTTTGCATTGGTAACTTCTCTTCCTCTCTTATTGTTGATCTTCCTGAACTCAGTCGAAGTAGGGCCTAGGTTTGTGTATGGGAACTTCTCTTCCTCTTCTGTCGCCTATGCCTAGGCGGTCGCCTAGAGCGCCTTTCAGAACATTGTCTCTATATTTAACAGAGGAAAAAAGGTAAATAAATGTAGTAGTGTAGGGGTTGTTATGTGGGGTTAATAACTAAGCATTGTAGTAGGGACTTTTTTTTATTATTAATTTTATTTATTTATTTTATTTTTTAAATGGGACAAGCTATAAAATTTCATTCATCAAATAAGAATTCCACGAAAATAAATAAAAATTTAGCTAAATAAAAGTTGGACATTAATCAACTTATTGACACACACTTCGCAGGGATGGCCTAGTGGGTTGTATGGATTCTATACAAATGCTTGTATACAAAAGTCCGAAGAAAGCCGCAAGTGAACTTCACACTACCCACACAAACCAACACTAAACAAGCAAATTGCTTCACTAAGGTCGAATAATGCAGTTATGCAGGGTAGCGTACACTTGTGGTTGTGGTTGGTGCGGTGCGATTTTGAAACTTGAGGTTTAGTTTCGTTTCGGTTCCAAACCAATCAACATAGTCAATAATAATAGTAAATACATCAAATTCATCTTTATGTATAAGAAAAAAAATCGGGATATTACTATGTAATTTCATGGGGAATGGACAACAAAAACAATTCAAATACTAAACCATTTTACAAATAATAGGAAAAATTGAATGAGAGAAGAATTCTTATGAATAATAAAGTGATATACAAAATTAAGAGATCATATTGGAACAGTGAAATAATAAGCAATACCAAATGAAACTTATACCATTGGCAATAGCGTATTACACACATGACTACACCAACATAAAGATGAGAAATTATGATTCAAAATGCATACATCACACATCCCAATTTTTTTTTATTATAAAAAATATAATATATATATAAGAGCGGTGCGGTGCGCATTGAGCGGTGGGGGAGGCTCCTAAAACTGCATCCAAACCGCATATGCAGTTTTCCAACTATTCTAACGCCATCACATATGTCGAAACCGTTGTTGCGGCTCAATTGGTACGGTTTGGTGGGTTTTGGTGTGATTTCGGGGTCAATTTCGGTTCATTGCTTAGCCCTAGAGATAAATTAAAGAAACAACTGAAATTAACTTTAAGGCTTCATACCTCACTGTCCCAAAAATTTCTCAATCACATAAGAGAGGGAAATAACTCAAAATTCAATACCAGTGTCTATATATTCCAAATACTTATTTTTCAGGGATTACATTCATATAGTGATAATAATATTAGGTACTAATGACCTCCATCTAGGTCATAGGTTGGAGTCTTTTCGTGGCTCTTAAGAGTTAGGTATTGAGGACTACTCCTCTGCGCCATGCCTTATTGTGAGGCAGTTTACTTATGTACTAAAAAAAAAAATACTAAGCGACAAACCCTTAGCCACCAAGAAAATCACTAAAGGACCACAATACCCTATCTACTTAATAAAACTACTACGCTGCCATATATTTCCAATTATTATACTGAACCCCTAATTACATTAATTTCTACCCAAATTATATAATAAAAATTCCCAAACAATACATAAAAACAGTTTTTAATTTCTAGTCTTATGGTCCCATCACCAATCCTAAACAAACTAGCAAACCAAGACACAAAGATTACACACAACCAAGTCTAAAACCCAACAAGAATCCAAAAAAGATGAACAACCAAGCCATCAGCACAGCTGTCTTTATAATTATAAACACCATGCATTCCATGGATAATCCTTACCCACGTACTTATCATCCTCCGCCGTTAGGAGTGGATGCAGAATTTTCAACAAGAGTGGGTACTTTTATAAGTACATAAAAAATAATAAAATTTATCGAACATCAATTTTAATTAAAAACACAAAAAAGTTAGTACAAAATCATTCTCCAATACTTTATTTCTTGAATTGACATAATTAATTGACTCTTGAGTATATTCATCAGATGAAAATTCTAATCGATAACGTTTAACAGCACTAGATCTTAAAATATATTTATTCATTTTGATTCAAAATATCAAATACATTAACATAATAGAAAAACTAAATAATAAATTAATAACTATCATATGCACCCTGTGCAAAGCACGGGGTTTTACTATAAAATTATGATATTGTCAACAAAAAAAGAATTATAAATATATTATTAGATTTATTAGGTAAAATAGTTCTAATAATTAAATATTCTATTTCTAAAATTATGTTACTTATACTTGAATATAATTACACTTATTTTTTTTGATAGTTCAAACTGAAATTTAAACACACACACACACCATACCTTGGCCACTGCTAAGGATTGAACCTAGGAGCAAGAGGCATAGTACACCAACTGAGCTAGAGCTCATCGATTTATAATAATTATACTTATATTTAATCAAGACTAAGAAATTCAAGTTAAATAAGACGATCTATGTGAAAATTCTTTTCTTTTCAAACTATATTATCTAAGCTGTAGTAAAATTTTATCTAATAATGGTAACAAATTATTATTAAGTAAGATGATCTTATAATTGTTTCCTTATAAAATATATTACTAGTTTTATTTTTGATTTGGTTGAACTAAACAAAGGTCTTTTTGAAGAATTATAATATTATTGTCGTTATAAATTTTATTTTATAAATTCTTATTCGATAGAGTAATTAATTTTTATTTTTTATTTAATAATTGAATCATATGGTCGATTAGTATATTACTATATTTTTATTTTAATAACAATAACAATTATCTCATCTAAATAATGATTAAATCTCATTTATACTCGAGACTATTATTATACTTATATTTTAATAATAATAACAAATTTAAGTTAGGTAGATAATTTTTATGATAATTTTTTTTCTTGTCAAACTATTTTATCTAAATGGAAATATAATTTTACTTAAACTTGTATTATTGTATATATATTTGAATAAAAGAAACCAATTAATATTATGTAAGATGATCTTATTTTGATTGTTTTCTTATACAAGTATACTACTAATTCTCGTTTTCTTATAAAACTATTATACTAATTACAATTTTTAAATAAACTTGTATTATTATATATATTTTAATAAAAATAATAAATTAATATTATGTAAGATGATCTTATTTTAATTGTTTCCTTATAAAACTATACTATTAATTTTGATTTCCTTATAAAACTACGATACTAATTCCAGTTTCTAATTTGAATTGATAAATAATAATGGTTGACTTAATGTAAGAAAAGTCAACTATCAAACCAAAAAAAGAGAGGACAAACCAAATTGTCTATTTAATTATAGTATAGTATAGATAGATAAATACGAACAAATCAAACACCCATTAGTATAGTCTAAAACAAGATTATATAGTCATAATTTATGTCTTTATTGATTTAAATACAACATCAAATGACACACATACCAAAAGCTTAAATATATATTGTAGAAATTAAAGAGCATGTACAGATGTACTAATTAGCATGAATGGATAAAAATAAATAAGAACCAAAACTAAATAATTAACTATTCATAGATAATTAATTAAAAAAATTAGAGAAAAATTTAATAATATATAATCTTAACCCTAAAAAATTGAGAAAAATCAAATGGATTCATAAAACAAAAACTGATATTTGAATTTGAAAGAGGATATAAGAAATATCTAATTGTTGATAAGTGACCAATATTTTTTTTTAATGGGGAGCACCATTTTACCATATTAACCTTATACCTATAACAAATTACAAAAAACAAGGGTGGGCACTTGCCCCCCTTGCCCCTTCTTGGATCCACCCGTCCCCCCTTAAGCATGCAAACTATCAGCTTACTCAGTTTTGAAAACCACCAAAAGTGTAACCGGATAACTATTCATTATTTTCAGTCTTAAAAATTATAGTTCTAACAACCAAGGTTGATAATCTAGTAGTAAAGGTCTTTTTCTATTTTTAAGTCTGTAAAATTACATATTCAAGTCTATCGCTAAGTATGAAGTCAAAAATTATCTAAGCTACCCTTCAATAAGAATTTAGAAATAAGCAAACGTTCCATAAGATTAAAAATTGTAAGTTTCTCCTAATTCCCCTCCCCCTGAGTCCCTAGACTTGGTATGTAGTGTACGTACGTTCTCAAATAAAAAAAATATATAATTCTCACCGGTTAGTCTTTGGAAACAAAAATTATAAGAAATGGATGATCAAAAAAAAATCTTCACTCCCTATTCCCTCCAAACCTCATACAAACAGATCCGACCACCAATGGAGATTTACACATACATACACTTGCGTTACAATGTGATGGAGATTTACAGCGGTGGGCGATGGTCGGTGGATTGCAGATCTTCGATGGTGGAGATGTTGAGTCGTAAATCATGGTCAGATCTGAGATTGAATGGTGTAGAGAGGAATAAAATAACTTATATAAAGAGATTGAAATATATATATATATAGGGAACCCTTCTCCAACGGATTAGTTCGCCAGCGAACCGGTCTATAACGACGGACAGAACCGTCGCTATAGCATATGGCGACACTTGCAGACCTATGATGACGGTTCGCTATAGCTCAGTAAACCGTTACCATAGCCTATAGCGACGGTTCTGTCCGTCGCTATAGGCCAGTTCATTTTTGGTCCGTTGTTTTCGGTTCGTTTTCGAAAATTTTCATATATATATATATAGAGAGAGAAAGAAACTTTTAGTAAATAAATGCTAGAGACCTTTAATCTCCTCTTTCACACCCAGATTCATCTCCAATATAAAATTTTAATTAGTTCAATTGACTGATTACATAATTTTAAAGTTCAATAGCCAAATGCTTAAAAGTGAATAACCACAATGAGGTATTAACCGTTTTTGCCGCCATGATAAATTAAAGCATAAATGAAGACTTTATACAATATCATTTATTTGTCCCCTATGCTATATACTTTTGGTCTAAGGCAAAGTGCATTTTTCTTGTGCATAATTAAGCCAGGTTTCACATCTGTGTCAATATCTTCCTTCTTCCTTCCATCAGGCAGTTCCCAATCAAAACAGTAGAGAAGGTTAGCCAGTGTAAGCTCTGTAGTAGCAGCTCCCATGGCTATCCCTGGGCAGCCCCTCCGGCCTGCCCCAAAGGGAATTAATTCGTAATCTTGCCCTTTAAAATCAATAGTATTCCCCAAAAATCTCTCTGGCAAAAACTCGTCTGGGTTTTCCCAAGCTTCAGGATCCCTTCCAATCGCCCACGCGTTCACATAAACTAGGGTTTTTGGTTGAATTTCATACCCTTCAATGACACAGCTATCAATTGTTTCTCTTGGCAAAAGAAGTGGAACTGGTGGGAATAATCTCATAGTCTCTTTTACTACTGCCTTGAGATAAACAAGCTTTTGAAGATCATCTTCATCTACATGTCCTTTCTTTCCAATTGTCTTTCTAATCTCTTCTTGTACTTGCTTCATTTGTGTAGGGTTTTGCATTAGTCTTGTCATGGCCCAAACCACAACTGCTAAACTTGTATCCGTCCCAGCAATCACAATATTCTACAGATATAAAGGAAGATGTAAGAATACTTTCTTTGTTCTTTAAATATAAGATCAAGTTAATTCGACTTTTTAAGCCCTCTGTCAAGCCTATACGAAATGTTACATCCATGTAACACTGAGTTGCACTGTTGAATAACGAAGGTCATAATATGCAACTCTACGTACTCTATAGGATGCAACAATTTCCTATAAACTTGTATCCAATCAACAACCACAATATTCTGCTAAGATAAAGGAACATAAGAAATACATAGACCATGTTGTAGGGCCATGTACCAACAAAAATAGCTTTTCTTTACCAAAAATTGATCATCAAGCCACTTATGCTGATCACAATATTCTGCTAAGATAAAGGAACATAAGAAATACATAGACATGGACCATATTGTAGGGCCATGTACCAACAAAAATAGCTTTTCTTTACCAAAAATTGATCATCAAGCCACATATTTAATTAGGTATGCAAATACGATGAAGTTAAATATTGTTAAGTCTATCTGTGAGGATAATAGGAAATGTTACATGTGTATGGTACAAAGTTACAATACTGAACAAATATATGCAACTCTAGTCTATACAGGTGCATTAATTTTCTATAAGCCTTTTAACAGATAACTTGACAATTACTAACTTCACTGAATCAAAATCCCATATTTTGGCCCTTAACATTGATACATACAGACTACAAATGATACCTAGTGCTAAAGCCTCTCTTTTTACTGTACATGTTAAAGATTCGAGTCTATTACTCAACAAAGTTGTCAAAATCAGCACAAGTGCTACATGATGAAGGTAAGTATCTCTAGGTTTTCCCCTAGTTCCTTATCTAGGTTCTGCTTCCCTAAAATTTCCCCCTAAATTCTTAGGATTGAAATGTATCACTAAAATTATTAAATTGTAATACTATAGTGGTTCTCAAACAAAAACAAAAAAAAACAAAAAAAAACATTGATACATACCATAATCACTCCTTTTATGTGATCAAAAGTGAGGTCTAATGAAAATAGTTTATCCCTTTTCAACTGGAGTAAGATATCAAGAATATCGCCTTTCATGGAGCTTGTCCTCTCCGAATTAAGGTGTTCATCGATGAGTTCTTGGTAGAATGAATCCATATCCTTGAAATTCTTCTCCAACCTTCCACTTATACCTCGAAGTTTATCAATCCAACCCATAAGAGGAAAATAATCTGACACAAAGAAACTTCCTAACATAGCATTAGTTTCATTAAAAATATCATGGAACCTACTTCTTTCACTCCCTTCTTCATCATATCTCTTACCAAAAGCAACTCTACAAATTATGGAGGTAGTAAGAGTCATTAAGATTTCATTCAAATTCACGAGTTTAGACGAAGAAGCAAGATCACATATCTTTTTCACAAGACGGGCAACTTCATCTTCACGAATAGGGCGAAAAGATTGTGATCTTTTGGAGCTAAAAAGATGAAGAACACAAACTTTTCTCATCTCCCTCCAATAGTCACTATATGGAGAAAAGGACACATCTAATCCATTGTAAGATAGTTTCCTTTGTCCATGTAAAGATGGCCTACTAGCAAATGCAAGATCATGTGTTTTAAAGACTTCTTTTGCTATTCTTGCTGAAGAGACTACAAGAGTTGGGACAGAACCAAGCTTCATGGACATGAGGGAGCCATATCTTTGAGAAAGTTTCCATAAATAGATATGAAGGGTTGAGCTATCAAGTTGGTGCAAGTTTCCTAAGAAGGGAAGCCCTTGAGGGCCTGGTGGATGACGGCGTTTTCGGGCAATTTTTTTTGGTTTTAGTGGGAAAAGTAGTAGGCATAGAGGAACAAGTATAAGGAGGAGGAGAAGGAGAAATATAGTCATTATTGATTGAAAGATGTTGTGAAGTGATCATAATAAGTAGGTCTTAGGTTTTTTTTTTTAAAGTTCCACTTTTTTGTCAGTACAATATAATTTTATAATTAAGTATATATTATTCACTATTACAATATCAAAAACCAATCAAACCTCACTAGAAGATGAAAAAATAAACTCACAAACAATTAAGCCTCACATAAAAGAAGAAACACACACTTTACATAAAGGAAGAAATAAATTCATCTAAGTGAAAATCGAATCTAAAACTTTAAAGTTATATATAGTACCTCAGTTTTAACCACTAAGTTACATGACTATTGGAAAGGGAAAGAAAATATCTATTGGTGTTATCGGTGATGATCTATAATTGCCTCTATCCATTTCAAAATATATGAAGTGAGTGATCGATAAAGGACTTTAAAAAGGTAGAACCAATTAGATAGTTGCCGTGATAATTCCTAAACTATATAGGAAACTAACTCAATTATTATTGTCTTTATATGCTACCTTGAAATGGAGAACTTTTTTGTAGCAACACACCAACTTCAATTTAAAAGGTTTCAACTTATGTTGCCATTTCTCTTTCACTCGTTTTCAGTTGCATTGCAGGTTTCTGAAAGGAGATTAATTAAAAACCGACAATATTAATGTAGAATTCTATAATATTAAGTGTCGCATGAACCGTCGCTATAGTCCGATTCGTTTTTGGTCCGCTCCTAACAGGCGAACTATATATATATATATATATATATATATATATATATATATATATATATATATATATATATATATATATATATATATATATATATACACGCGCGCGCAAGGTGTCATTCTCTCCCCACTTCCTATAATCAATGATAATGAAGCATTTCTATCATATATTTAAGCAACCATATTTAAAAAAGAAAGAAAGAATAATTACACTGCACTACCATATATTTCCAATTATTATAATCAAACCCCTAATTACATTAATTTCTACACAAATTAAACAATAAAAATTCCCAGAAAATACATAAAAATAGTTTTTAATTTTCCAGTCTTATGGTCCCATGATGGATTACATACTTATCATCCAAAAAAGATTACACACCATACATTCCATGGATAATCCTTACCCACATTCTTATCATCCAAAAAAGATTACATACCATGCATTCCATGGATAATCCTTACCCACATACTTATCATCCAAAAAAGATTACACACCATACATTCCATGGATAATCCTTACCCACATTCTTATCATCCAAAAAAGATTACATACCATGCATTCCATGGATAATCCTTACCCACATACTTATCATCCTCCCCTATTAGGGGCGGATATATTCCATGGATAATCCTTACCCACATACTTATCATCAGTTTTAACTGATGTTGCCATTTCTCTCTCACTCGTTTTCAGTTGCATTGCAGGGTTTCTGAAAGGAGATTAATTAAAAACCGACAATATTAATGTAGAATTCTATAATATATACAAGCTCATATATATATATATATATGTGTGTGTGTGTGTAGAGGTGGTATTCTCTCCCCACTTCCTATAATCAATGGTAATGAAGCATTTCTATCATATATTTAAGCAAGCATATTTTTTTTAAAAAAAAAGAATAATTTAATAATATTGGTAAATAATAAATACGCGTTAAATTTTAAAGTAAAATATAACGACATCCTTCTAGACGACCATAATAAAAAGTTTTCAAGTGATATATAAATTAACAATTTTGAATTTGTAACACCTAGGTTATTGAATTTTAAATTTTAATTCGAAAAATAGAAAATGTTATTTTTGGAGAGAGAATGAATTTTCTGGTTTTTATAAGTAAAAACTATAAGCAAGAGTTACGGATGCCGCAATTGCTTCTTGCGGATAAACTTAAAAAAGATTAAATCTAAGTCGTTGCTTATTATTTTGGACAATACAAGATGAATTAGTCGAGAATCATCCGCAGCCAATGTGGGCTATGGATCATCCCAATATTAATTTGTTCTTCCAACCATTGGGTCTAACTTATCCGAGTATGTTCAATATAAATGGATTATGATCTCTTCTATTATACGCATCATTCAATTTTTTCAATCCACATTTAGCGACACAAATATTAATTTTAGCGATACTTTAGCGAAAACAAATTTTATTGTGTCGCTAATTGTTTGAAATAAATTTTATTTAGTTACTAAATGTAATATTTATGCCGCTGAATATGTATTGGGAAAATTGGAGAATAATTGTAATCGTGGGGATCTTAAACCAACATAAATATATATAAAACCATACTTTGAGATTTGTTATTGTTATAATACAGTTTATTGTAGTCTTAAATGTCAAATGTAACCTTAAATTCTTTGACATTAATTCATTTGTTTTTCTTTTGTTGATAATACTTCATTTGTTATCCAAATATATTATTGTTATGTAAAGCATTTTTCTTCCCCTTATACTTTTAGTTAAAATTAAGTTATTTTAATTTTTGAAAATTTTTGGGCGGTGCAATTTAAATTGTAAACTAATTGGTGCAATTTTATATAAGAATTTATCACAATTTTTTGAACTAACCTGGTTGAGGTGTCGTTTTAATACAATTTTTTTTTCTTTTTTGAGGCAAATACAGTATCTAATCATCTAAAAATCAGAACTGAAATGCACTATTGACATTAACTATATAATTAAAAGCACAAACTTAGTTTGATTTGATTTCATTATTTTTTGGTTCAATTTTTCTAATTCATATTAGCATAAGTACTATCCAAATTTGTATCAAATACTATCTGAATTTAAAAATATTCCTATCTCTAAGATGAATAGAAAAAAAAAGAAAAAGAAGAAGATATTTTTCTTTCCTATTCAAATTAGTATAAATACTCTACAAATTTAAATAATTACTACATGTTATCCATCTATAATTACTACATATGTTCTTTTTAATAGTTTAATTTAGTTTATATATCTTAACAAATTTGTGTAGGATAATTTTATTGCTATAATTTTATTAAAATATTAAGATGTCTATCACGCGATTTAATTATATTAATATTAGTCGTGAACTTTATTATTAACTTAATATCCTAACTAATTTAATTCATTAAAACTTAAATTTTATCAAATCACATGATTAATTATATTAATAATATATGTGAATTTGAAACATAATAATTGTAACATTAGTTTAAAAATTATAGTGGATTCATTCCTAACTAAGTGTCATAATTAAATTAAAACTTATTAAAACTTAAGTTTCATAATTTTATTCGGATTATAATTTCAAGCAAATTTTGTCAATATATATAAACGCTAATATAGAATTCCATTACAAGCTTAAATAAAATTAATATAATTATTTTCTCATAATCATAACTAAATAAATCTACAATAAGTATTCAAATATTTTGCTTAAAAATTGATTGAAAGAACATGCAATATATAATTCAATCATCAGTTATTTGAATAAAAATTTAAATTTAATAACTACAACTATGTTCTCGAAATCACAATTAATTTTTTTAATTATTAATATAATAAATATTATTTATGCCACTCGTGCGAAACACGGGATTGGTGAGCTTGTTATAGTATCATTTCCAAACAAAAATAACTATTTATAAATTTTTAATAATGCCATCACACATAGTATTTTTACTCTCAATCTTGAGTATGTTATCTCTCTCTCTCTCTCTCACACACACACACACATAAATATGTATATATATATATGTATATATGTTTGTGTATAACCCTACTTTGAGATTTATTATTGTTATAATGTTGTTGATTTTAATTTTAAAATCTTTGACATCAATTTTTTTGTATTTTTTTTAAATTTTGTTGATCATACTTCATTTGGTATCAAAAAAAAATTATTTTTAAGTTGTAAACCATTTGTGTTTGTCTTATAACTTAGTTGCATTACATGTTAGTTAAAATTAAGTTGCTTTATTTATTATTTTTTAAATTCATGGAAGGTGGGGGTTTAAATTGTACACTACATATATAGTGCAGTGTTGGACTAGACCTGACAAAATTTAACTCAAGCCCATGGACAGCCCAACTCGCTCGCAAAATAAGTAGGGCCTTGGGCCTATGCCTTTCAGCCCAAACACTAGAAGAAAATCTATTAATTTTGACGGAATTATTTCTGAGGGAACACATTCCGTCGAACTTAAGTTAGTTCTGACGGAATATTTTTTCGAGCATAATTCGCTTAGAATTAATTTAATTAAGATGAAATTCCGTCAGAATTAAGGAACCTCAAGCCTGCAAACTTTTGGCGCCAATGCGAATAATATTTCCGACAGAGCTTATATATTTTTGATGAAATTTCCATCGAAAATAACTTAATTTCGAAGGAATTATTTTCGGCATAAATTCTGTCGAAAATACTCTTTTAATAGGCCAGATCGTGCCTTAGCCTCTCATTTCCTCCTTTTCTCCTTTTCTACTTATCTCAGCGGCGACACCTCTCATTTCCTCCGTCCCCTCCTCTCGCCGACAACCTCCCTCCCTTCGATAATGGTAGCAATTGTTCTTATTTAGTTCATGTTTATAGATTTTTGTCGGAAACAAATTTTGGTTTTAATTCTCTAGCTATTCCCTTTCTTTTGTTACACTGTTGCCAAAATGGGTGTGGTATGACTATTTTCGACAGAATTTTTGTTGGAATTAAGTTATATAATATAATATAATACAATATAAAAGAATTCAAATAAAATAAAAATAAGAAAATATATACTTATTATAATTAGTTAACTAGTAAAATAAATTAAGTAGTATTTAATTAGTTCAATATTTTTAAAAATAAAAAAAGAATTAAAATAAAATGAAAATAATAGAATATTTATTATAATTAGCTAAGAAGTAAAATAAACTAAGTAGCATTATAATAATATAATAAAATAAATTATAAATACTATAATATTATAATAAAATAATAAATAAATAAATTAAAATAAAATAAAATAACTTAAAAATTAATAAAAGTCATAACAAATAAAATAAATTAAAAAATAATAAAATAAAAATAAAAATAATATAATATAATATAATAAATTAAATATAATGAATTAAAATAAAATTACATAGAATATAATAAATTAAATATAATATAATAAATTAGATTAAATATAATACAATACAATAATATAATATAATATAATAGTCGAAGGCATTTATCTAGTTCCACTACTAAGTAAAATAAAATATAATAAAACTAGTATAATATAATAAAATAACATTAAATAAACTAAGTAACATTTATTTAGTTTTCACTACTAAATAAAAGAAAAATAGAAATAGTATAATATAATACAGAAAAATAAATAAATAAAAATAACAAACTAAGTAGCATTTGCTTTGTTTTTCACTGTTAAAAGAAACTGAATATATGTGCATATAGTTTACTTAGGAGTTTAGAAATGCGTTCGACATTCACTCATTAGGAGTGAATGCCGGATAGTCTTCAGTCTAGGGCTGTTCCTGGATGTTATATTTCTCACTTAGACTGATGCCAATAGCTTGGGTAAGTTTTTTTTGTTTTGAGATTTTTTTGGTTGTTCATGTTCTCCGAATGCATACTTAGACTAAGTTGTCTTGGTCTATTTCGTATACTTGGAGACCATGGGGAGGTGTTTGTTGAAATTTTGTTGAAACATATAGAATAAACGAGTTTAAGGTGTTGACACTAGTGAGAAGACGCGTCTAGGAACGGGATAGAAACCTAATTAATCCCTTTAGACCGGAGATGAAGATATATATAATTCATGCATGGAGCACATACGCTAATAATCTTAGTCTGATTGTGCCTTTTGTTTAATTAAAGATGTTAGACGATCGAAGTTGGATGTACTGTAGGATACCTCATGATGGGAAAGGATTAGTTGGAGAGTACTGTGATGGGGTGTGCAAGTTTTTGAAGTTTGCAAATGAATATACTGATGATCCGAATAGAAGGATGAGATGCCCATATGTCAAGTGTAAAAACCTAATTTGGAAGAAAGCTGACGACATCAAATTTGACTTGTTTTCATGGGGGTTTGTGGATGAGTATTTCATATGGATTCATCATGGGGAATCAACTGAGGTGAGGGAAATGACCGACAATGTAGACCAAGCAGTTCACAGGAAATCAGATGGCGATAATTATGATGTTGTGGAGATGTTGGTCAATGCTTATGGCCCGAATAGTATTTTCTGGGGTACAAACGAGTATTCGTCAAGCAATGCTCAACAAGATCCAAATGACACGTCAACTTCCTTTTACAAAATGCTATCTAAATCTGGGGTCCCATTGTATGAGGGAAATGATAAGTACACTAGACTATCTAAAGTGACGAAACTTTTACACTTCAAGAATGTGTTAGTTTGCAGAATTAAGAATATACATACAATCACATGTATATAAAGCGGGAGCATGACATAAATCAAATTAAAATTTTTCTACAATCCCATTAATTACCTTATGTGATATTATTAATTGAGGAATGATAAAATATATACCTTATGAAGATGATTCAACTCCTTGATTGATCTTTAAGTTCCAATCCGTTGATCCTCCACGCTTCTTCGAATCCACATATCAAACGTTAGCTACCCAGTCTGTACAACGCTCTAAAGGTGATCCGCCAAGTGATAATTATTGAAGAAGTAAATTTAGGTTTCTCCATACCTTGGGTGGCTAACCTTAATTCTCTCACTCTCTCCTAACTCCTTAGGTTGTAGAGAATTGTAGAATCCCAATGGCAATTAGATCTGTCTAACCCCAATCTATCATAAGGTCTCTCCTTATATAGACTAATCCTCGTCTTAAACCTTTTAGGACTTGAGTTTTAATTTAATCCCTAAACTATTTAAAAACTAAATTATTTATAATAATAATAAATAATAAGACTCCTCTTATTAATTTATAATTAGTATTTCTCAAAATACTTAATTATAAATATTAAGCTATTTAATTTATTCTACCAATAAATTAAATACTTAATTCATTATTATTAAGCCAATTACTTTTAAAATAATATTTCTCTTTTATGGTGTGACCCTTTAGGTTCAATATTATACCAGTAGTAGAATAAGTAAATTAGAACCATTCTAATATTATTTATAATGAATTAAACTCATTTAATTTAAATATAAATAAATAATATTTATTCTACATCATGATGGACACCTCTCAGTATATCATGACTATCCGAATAATATGAAATCAATGTTTAATTATAAAGAACCTATTTCGTAAATAATTACTGTGACGCCCCCAAATTTGGGTATACACCACCCAATTTAAGTCGCCATAATACAACTAACATAAATAAATTCTCATTATTACAACACCATGAAAATATGGCAATACACATTTTTTCAATATATTAACCACCCATTATATTTATCTTTAAATTATTTATTCATAATGGTTTATACATATTCATCCATTATCTTTATCTTTAATTTATTTATTAATTTTGGAGTGTTAACGATAGCTTCCAAATTTTGGCGCCGTTGCGGGGGAATGTTATTTGTTTTTATTTATTCTTTGTTTCGTTTTAGTTTATGACTCGATCCTCTCACTCTCTTGAATTGAAATTTGATCTAGAGATAGAGAAAACTGCACACAGGTTAAGGAAAGAGACTAGCCAAGTCCAAAGCACTACTACAGATTCTGAAGAAGTTGTTGTTGCATCACCTGGCTTGAACATAACACTTGAATTACTATCTAACAATTCAACCAGTGATTCGGAAGAAGAAAAGATGGATGCTCTCAATAATAACAGGACCTTGAAGGAGTTGACTACTCCTAATCTGAACCTTACTTCTACTCTATGAACATTAAATTCAGTATAGTAATAAGCAAAGATCGATCCCACAGAGAGTGATGTTGTCTTATATTTATCCTAAACTATTTTTAACTGTAAATAAGATGGGGGTTTGGGTTTAAATAACTAATTAATAAAAACAAAATTTAACTAAGAAAAATACCAATGAATTAAAAATTTCAGTTCTTCAGATCAGTATCCCCTTTTCACAATAACAAAATAATCAAGTATAACAATATTTATCCTTCAATAAAACTAATAACCCTAGATAACCGCAATTACTAATTATCTGAAATCCCCTCTTAGGTTTTAAATCCAATGTAACAATCGCCCCATTAGATCCTAACTATCATACAACCTAGAACTATCAGTCTAGATTTAATATAACAACAACATTAAAAATCAGGGAATTAGATTATTCCAAGCAATAGTCACACAATTAGGGATTATTTAACTTGTCTTCTGATAATCTTAGCAATACTCGAAAGCTTGACCACAATCATGTATTACTAATCGCTACTTATGATCAGATACAATATCATTTGCTTAATACTATATCTTAATCTAGCAGATGATATTAATCAGATTAATCTAACTGGCCATATTAAATCAATTAAATCAAATAGCATGCAATCAATTAAAACAGATTATCAAGAATAAGCTTAATATAAGAAGAAATAAATAATGAATACTCAATTAAACCATTAATTGAAAATAAGGTTCAACATCCCTCAGAACTAAAAATAAAGAACTTAGCCTGACATTGTCGCCTTCAATTTTGCCTCCAAGTCTAGGGTTTACAATTGTGTAGCTAAGAGACTTAAAACATGACTAAGAACATATATTTATACTCCTAGACAAAAGTCCTAAAGTCTTAAGAAATAACAATCCAAATCCCATTAGAAATCTTCCCAAAATCGCAAAAGTCAACATCTGGTCAGCTGACCTGGCGCTGCCGCGCTAGGATTTATACTGCAAACGGCGCTGCCGCGCCAGACATCTAAGGATTCTTCTTAAGTTCTGATAGAACGGCGCTGCTGCACCATCTCCCAAGCTCACTCTGGCGCGGTCGCGCTAAAGGTCCAGCCCAACAATGATTTTTCACTTTTTTCTCCTTTTAGCTCCAATTTCTCCTGAAATCAATAAATGCCTTAATAAGTTCATATACACACAAAAATGTAATAAAACTAGACATAAAGGAATTAAAATTATAGAATATTATGCACTCATCAACTATTTATGTTGATACAAATTATAATCCCTCATCAGGATTTCCCAACGCTCTTCAAACTCGCCGATGAAGAATGAATTATACTCAAAATTGTTTAAATCGTCTTTGAACGATTGGTGTTCCGCATAAACATAATGCAATTTCTCTGGGAATTTATTGTTAATATACAAAGAACACAATACATGATGAGTGGATGGGAGTACCCTAGAAATAACATTGCTCATGGCTTTATCTTGGTCAGTGATAATGGTTACAGGAGTCTTGTAGTCCATGGCTTCGAGCCACATCCCTAAGACTCAAACGAAAGTGTCTTCTGTCTCATCCGTTAACAGTGCAAATCCAAACAAAATAGACTGATAATAGTGGTTGACCCCGATAAATGGAACAAATGACATATTATACCTATTTGTCCTATACGTAGTGTCAAATGTGACCACATCTCCGAAACGTTAATACATAAATCTTGATCGGACGTCTACCCACAAAATACAAGCTATGCGATTGTCTTCGCCTAGTTTGACACGAAAAAAGAATTTACTCGCACTGCCAAATTCATTTTTTTTCAAATTAATGACTGTAGCCTGTGCATCGTTTTTATCCTCTGAGTCAAGTCTTAAATCCTTAACTACATTACGAACATCCATGTCACTAAAACCTATGTTCTGCATCCTTCCACCAATTGTGCTCAAAACGTTCATCATCCTGCTCGATCCAATACTTGCCTTATTTAAGGTGTTAATTAATTCTCTTGCTACTAGTGTAATATTCCTATGTGTCTCAATCAAATCTATTTTGGTAGGTGTCAATAAATGATGATTGTGATCAACTCAATGGTCGAAATACGCTAATTGTCTTCTTTCTTATTGCGGATAATAAATATTCTAATTTTGCATAATGGTCTTCCTTTCGAGTCTCTTTGTCTTCTTATTTTATAATTATCACATTCATCATCTACTGAACTCTTTACAACAGTTGGTCTACCAGTTTTTTTACATACATATAACCTGGACAACAAATCATTACTGCGAGCATGTTTATGACTCGTAGCAATCCTAATCTCAAATCCATTTTTGTGTGTATATGATCTATATAAATTTTTAGCTTCTTCCAACTTAGAGAACAATTGACCAAAATAAGGGACCATTACCTCTTTACTACTTTCAGCATCATTAACATACTCAGATGCATTTGTACAATCTAAACTAATAAGAACTAGATAAAAATATCTTTGTAGCAGGTATGAAAACCATTGATGAACACTTACCAAAATTGCTTGCACGAATAACTGGTTTCTTCAAATCTTAGCAAAGCACCTTCTCTCTAAAGCTTAATTCTGCAGCTGTTTAGCAAATGGAGTAAAATGTTAGCAATGATGTATGTCCTAAAAAGCTGGTCAAACTGGTCGCAGGTCCTACTAGCAGCCAGTCAAAACGGCAGCGTTTTGAGTGGCCGCTAGTAGGACCTGCGACTAGTATGAAAAGGAATTAAAAATTGGGGGTGGTTTAGTAATAGGCCTAGTCGTAGGAAGGAGTTGCACCGATCGCGGGTCCTACTAGTGTGACAACCCGGATTTTCGAGAATAATTATAATAAGAATTTAATATAGAATAATTCTTATTATGATTCGAGTTTGAATATATATGTGTTATATATATTTATGTAATTTATTTGGTGAACTAATATGTATATATATAAATGTGAAATATATATACATAGATTCAGAATGAATGAGTTAATAGTAAGACTATAGCGATCGCGAATCGAGAACACCCTTGTAACTTGGGTTTATTAGTAGTATAGGATGTATTGAATTTTTATTTTTATGTGATGTGTTTAAATGTTATATTATGACCTAGATTATGTTAACACATGGATTTTATGTGTCGTAAGTTTCGCATAAGCGAATAAATTGATTTCGCGTAATATCGCCAAATCATTATTCACGAAGCACTATTCACGTCAAGAACGTTATTTATTGAATAAAATAAATAGTTTGATGAAGATTATTATTTGAGTAATTTATTTGGTGTATATATGTTAACCAAATATATGTGGGTTACATGTACATTTAGGTACATAATATTGGTAAGCAAATTAGTTAGTAAATAAACCTATATTAAATGAGTCCATTAATGGATTAAATTAGTGAACTAATAAATGACTAAATAAAATGTTATATTATTGTTAAAATCCAAGTGTAGGATTTTGTAAGAGTCCATTGAGGAGTTTAATTAGTAGCCCAAATGTTTATTATGGGTGACCCATATAAATGGCCTAATCCAAGATTTATTATTTTTACCCAACCCATGACCCATTACTTGACCCATGTGATTTTTGGGTAGAGAAAGAAACCAAATTGGTTATTAAGGAAAGAAGTATTCGGGTATATATATATATGAAGAGAGAGAAACAAGGTAAAATGGGTGGGAGTATTTTTATTAGCCAATGAAGGAGAAGAAAGAGACATGTAAAGATTTCTAACCAATTAGAATTAAGGAGAGTAAGAAGTTGCCGACAAGTTAGCCATTTGTGGGACTCTAGGCATTAAGAAGCCAAAATGAGAGACACTTTCCTCATTTGCCAACAAAGGAGCTTGGGTATTACAACCTTATTCCTCCTACACCATTTCCATCCGTGTCTTGCTCTCCCTCATTCGCAAAGCATCAGCTCATTGTTAGCAAGAGAAGAGAGAAGTTACAGAAGAAAGGAGAAGAAGAAGTAAGAGAGAAGAAAGTTAAAAGATATTGCAAAGGAGAGGAGAGAGAATACATTTCCATCTTCATCTTCCTCATTAAAGCTTCAACCATTCTAGAGAGAGAAAGAAGTGGGTGTGAACTAAACTTGAAGGAAAGGTTCGGGAGTACTCAAGAAGGAGAGGAGGGATTCTAGCAAAGCTCTAACAAGTTTTCTAGCATCCAAGAAGGAGGAAGTCAAGAAGTAAGTGTCTAAAACCCTAACACTCTATTTATCTCCTTAAAGCTTCATATTTTGTTAGAAATTGTATTATTTTTGAGTTTATGGGTTGAGGAACATCATAGGAATGATGTTCAGAGGTTAAACAAATCACTAATAACACGAAAGTGGGACAAGAATGAAAGAAATCCAAACCCATGCGTAAAGGATGAAGAACATGGACATTTTGGACAAACATGAACATTCGGACTGTTTTAGAAAACTTGTAGCTTCGATTCTGTGTTTGTTTGCTTTATTTGTTATTGTGGTACTGTAGTTCCATGAGTTATCTTCATGACCCAGCTGGAACGGAGTAAAAAGCTTTTAAAACGAATTTGTGGCGAAGATTTTAGTAAACTATGTCAAGAACACGATTAGTTTGTGTGAATAGTGAACTTATAATCAACTCTCGTATTGATGTGTTGCGTTTAAAATTATGAGCTTCTGGAGTAGTATAGTACACTGAATTAGGAAGCCATGGGCTTTGGAATGAACGCATTTTGATCTCGGATGAGGGAGATATAGCGATTTTAAGAAAATGTATCAAAGCTGTCAAGAACACAGAAAATTAGTGCGACTAGGCTCCTTAGAGCCGCTGTTTTAATTTGTTAACGAATCTGAAATGTTATGATATTTGGATATGTTGTAGTTCAGGTAACAAGCTATCCATAGCTTTAAGAACGGACTAATTCCGACTTAAAATGAAGAAGTTATGATGTTTGGTAGAAGGTGCTACGAACCTGTCAAGTATGAAATCGTAGAGTGGAAATTTGGCTAAGTATGAGGTCGTAGAGTTGTCTCGGCCATCGCAGAGTTGAGGTCGTAGAGTTGTCTCGGCCATCGTAGAGCCGAGGTCGTAGAGTTGTCTCGGCCATCGTAGAGCCGAGGTCGTAGAGTTATCTCGGCCATCGCAGAGCCGAGGTCGTAGAGTTGTCTCGGCCATCGCAGAGCCGAGGTCGTAGAGTTGTCTCGGCCATCGCAGAGCCGAGGTCGTAGAGTTGTCTCGGCCATCGCAGAGCCGAGGTCGTAGAATTGTCTCGGCCATCGCAGAGTTGAGGTCGTAGAGTTGTCTCGGCCATCGCAGAGTCGAGGTCGTAGAGTTGTCTCGGCCATCGTAGAGTCGAGGTCGTAGAGTTGTCTCGACCATCGTATAGTTGAGGTCGTAGAGTTGTCTCGGCCATCGTAGAGTGGTCTCAGCTATCGTAGAGTGGAAAAATCGCAGAGTCTGGACAGCTTCAGCACCCTTTTGTAAAATGAGCATAACTTTCTCATACGAACTCCGATTTGGATGATTCAAGATGATCCGGAAAGATAAGGAGTAGACCTACAACTTCCACTATTAAGAATTAAGATTTGTTGCCTGGATCAAATTCGAATTTGGGCAGTTTGGTGACGTTGTGCTTGTCGGGCATTCGAACCGTTGCAACGTGCAATGTTTTCAACTCTAAGTTATATTGTTCTATGTTATAAGTTCTAAAACCTGATTATTATGATTTATAATGATGGTTAGCCTTAAGCAATGATGAATTAGGTAAATGTATGAGCATGCTAAGCATGTACAAAGGAGACGAATTAGGCATGTGACGTATGAACGTCGAAACACCGTGTGAAGTGTTAATGTAGTTAAATAGTGTATCAATTCAAATAAAATGGACATTATAAGATATAAAGTGGGGTTTTATAAACCAATGAGTATAGATGATGATGATGGTCGTAACGTTCTCAAACGACGCGACGCCGAGATATGTTTTAGAGCGAATCGCGGTTATTAATCTATAGTGCGCGAACAATATGAAATAAGAATTATTATATTGTGAACCAATATATGTGAAGCCTTTTTGTGGCTAATTGGTATTTTTATTGTTAAATAAATTGTATAGGATATGTGAAGGACGAATGATCATAACTTAACAAGGAGCGCTTAAGGCAAGTCCTTTCAGTAACTTGTTGACTTGTTTAAATGTATTGATGTACATGACTTGATTACTAAATCTTTCACTATTATGTGGATTATATGCGAGCATGATCAAAGTGTGCACAATGTGCAATTATGTGACTATATGGTTCTATGTGGAACTTGGATTATTGTGATTATACAATGTGAGATGTACGAGGTATGCTATGAGATGCATGATGCATATATATAGATGAATTGCATAAGATTTATAATGCATGATTAAGATGCATAGTATAAGAATCATGATGCATGGATAAAATGCAAACTTATGTGTTACATGAAGTATGAAATGTGAAAACTGTTAGTTCTTGCTGAGCCGTCGTGCTCATTCTTGCAAAAATAAAACTTTTGCAGATTTATGATGCAATGCAATTATCTTGATATCGTGATGATAAGGATTAGAGGCGCATGGAAACAGGAAGGTTGCCAAATGTTTCTCTATTGTAATTAATTAGTCGTGATGACGGTATATGATGTACGTGAAGTTGACTATGTAAACCTTGAGTCAAAAATGAAGGTTATCCATTGTTGTATGTAAGATGTGATTTTGTTAGTCACTTGTTATAGTAAACTAGAAGGATGGCGATGATGTATAAATGACATTTTTTTTATATAACGAATGTAAAGTTGTTGTATAACTTTGCAAATATTCAAGGATTGACTAAAGTCAGAATTTGAACCTTGCGTTCACACATGAGATATTATAGAGGATCATGGTTTTTATTCAACCTTGATCATAAGTGTATTACTGAAGGTCTTCGTGCTTGGGATTAGATGAGGATATGTTGTAATATTATTGTAATTACATTCATGTAGTAAGCCTATATTGTGTGGGTAGTACCGTGACGCGCCGGAATCGGGTTCAAGGTAAGACCCGGATTTCGGGGGCGTTACAACCAGCGACCGGATACCTGCCTCATTCAATCTCACCCCTTAGATCACTCAATGGACGACCACATATCAGCTTGCTAGAATAATGCCCTTAGCTAACGTATGCTATGGAATAGGTCCCATATATATATATATATATATATATATATATATAACATAACCTTGATGGTGTTCTTTTTTCTTGATGCTTGGAGGCGCTTTTCCCGGATGACGTTTTTTTTACTCTTCTTTTGCATGGCGCTTTTTATTATTCGGCCTTGGTGCCGTCTTTTGCTAACCATGTACCCATGGCATTAAATGCTCGAGTCTTGACATTAATTATTTTTTTTTCGTGGCCCGTGTGGTGTTATATGGATGGACTTAGCACCATTCTCTTAGGGAGATAAATAAATCGAGTCGAGTCGAATCGAGTATTGAGTTGCTTAAATTTGGTCCATAAAATTTATTGAGTCTGAAATAAAGTATAATTAAGGCTCGTTTAGCTACCAAGTCGAGCACGATCTCAAAAATTGAGTCCGGACAATTTGAACTTTTTAAGCGAATATGATCTGAGTATCAATAAATAAATTATCATTTAAAAAAGTTTGAGTAATTTATCGAACTTTAAAATTTACTCATATTTTAATCGTTTATATTTTAAGTCGAGTTAGAATTGAACTTTTAGTCGAACGAATACGAATCAACACTAAACCGTTTGGTTCAATTTACAAGCTTATTCTAAACCCACGTGTATTTTTGGCATTATTTGGAGAAGCTTGGCCACCTTAAGACCATGGTTCAGATGAGAACATTAAGTTCACAATGAAAATGACTTACTAAAAAGTACTCCCTCGGTTCTAGTTTATGTGACGTTTTAGAGAAAAAAAAATGATTCCTAATTAAGTGTCGTTTTCAGATTTTTAGGAGAATTTTTCTCTTATTTTCCTAGATTACCCTTAGAGTATCTCCTCTTTCCAAGTCTAATACTCCTGCTTAATTTCCTAGATGCCTGCCAGAAATCAGCCGGTGAACAACAAACAGAAATCCTCCAATTTTGACCCCAATAAGTCCGGCGAGCGAGGAATCCCACCAGAAACCAAAAAGTACAGGGGAGCCAAAATCAGCAACCGTGGCCAAAATGCAGATTCCGACGAGGGAGCCACCAGGAACACAAAACAGTCACGAGCAAACCATCCATTTGACTAACACAAAAATCCAAGCAAAGGGAATTAAACGGAACAACGATTGAACACAGAACAGATATAGACATTAAAAGGAAATTAATAAAACGTGATATCCAGATCAGAAGCTCGGATAAACATAAGACCCAATCCAAACCCAGACCAGATTCCGCCAAGGATCAGAGTCCTGCGAGATAGGTCGCAGACCAGAGAGATGCTCCTTCAAAATAGAACACCCATAAATCGGATTTCAAACCACAAAAAACAAAAGGCTAATGACAAAATTGTCCCTCCAAGTTTGGACGAAAATCAATTTGATACTCAAAGTTTGGGAATATGCAATCAATACCTCTAAGTATTTTAAAACAACAAAAGTGTCCCTTTTGGTCGGAAAATCCAATTTTTTGCCGGAAATTTACACGTGTCAAGCGAGAGGAGAGAGAAAATAATAAACAATAAATTTTTTTCTTTTATCAAATTTCTCTCTCCTCCTCCCCTTCTACTTTTCTCTCTCCTCTCCCCTCCCTATTTCTTCCGTCTTCTCCCTTTCTCTATCCTCTCCTCCTCCTTTTTTTCTCTCTCCTCTTTCTCTCACCTCTTTGTTGGTCTCTCTCTTACTCCATTTTACTTAATTAATTGCTATTTTAATTTTTTAATTATATATTTGTATAAAATCATAATACATGTATGCATACATTTAAAATATATAATACATAAAAAATATCAATAGTAAGAAAACAAAATTAAAAACAAGATCAAAACTTACTTAAAAAAATTAATTACAAAATCAAAAAATTAAATAGATTCTTTTTCTTTTTTTTCTTTATCAAATAGAACAAATTTGATAAAATTTTCCCAAAACGGAGTTGATAAAGAAAAAGAAAAAAATAAGAAAAAAAATTAAATTTTTAATTTAATTAAACGAAATCTAATTTTTTAAATTAAAATAAGAAAAAAATTTAATCTTTTTCTTTTTCTTTATCAACTCTGTTTTGAGAAAGTTTTCTCTTTCTCTATTTAATATTTTTTGTTATATATACATGACAAATATAATTGTAAATGCAATTTATTATATATAATTGTATATATAATTGTATGGTTGTTTATAGCCACTTTTAATTTATATATAATAAATTGCATTTACAATTATATTTGTCATGTATATATAACAAAAAATATTAAATAGAGAAAGAGAAAACTTTCTTAAAACAGAGTTGATAAAAAGATTAAATTTTTTTCTTATTTTAATTTAAAAAATTAGATTCCCTTTAATTAAATTAAAAATTTTAATTTTTTTTTTCTTATTTTTTTCTTTTTCTTTATCAACTCCGTTTTGGGAAAATTTTATCAAATTTGTTCTATTTGATAAAGAAAAAAAGAAAAAGAATCTATTTAATTTTTTTAAGTAAGTTTTGATCTTGTTTTTAATTTTGTTTTCTTACTATTGATATTTTTTTATGTATTATATATTTTAAATGTATGCATACATGTATTATGATTTTATACAAATACATAATTAAAAAATTAAAATAGCAATTAATTAAGTAAAATAGAGTAAGAGAGAGACCAACAAAGAGGTGAGAGAAAGAGGAGAGAGAAAAAAAAAGAGGAGAGGAGGAGAGAGAAAGAGAGAACACGGAAGAAATAGGGAGGGGAGAGGAGAGAGAAAAGTAGAAGGAAAGAGGAGAGAGAAAGGAGAGGAGAGAGAAATTTGATAAAAGAAAAAAATTTATTGTTTATTATTTTCTCTCTCTTCTCGCCTGACACGTGTAAATTTCCGGCAAAAAATTGGATTTTCCGACCAAAAGGGACACTTTTGTTGTTTTAAAATACTTAGAGGTATTGATTGCATATTCCCAAACTTTGAGTATCAAATTGAATTTCGTCTAAACTTGGGGAAACAATTTTGTCATTAGCCCAAAAGCAAAAACCCGACGATGTTCCAAAACTGAACCATTGAACATACATCCAAATCTGAACCCATAAAATAAATAAGCAATAGATACAAAGATCCAGATCGGAAGGAACACATCAACCGAGCTTCCCAAAATCGGAGCACGGTACCAGATCAAAATAATGCGGGACGTTGGGTTTGGAGAACGATTCTAACATTGGGTTTTCTTTTTCCTCTTTTTCCAAGATTATTGTTGGGGAATGTGATACCGAACATAATAAAGAGAAAGGGAAAGAAATATGGTGTTGAGTAAAAATGGGTAATTTGATAATTTGAATTTAATTTTACACTTCACAATATAATGTCATTACTTTTCTTAATAATTGTGCATTGGTCTCCAACATTGCATGAAGTGAAATTGAGGGAGTATTTAAAAGGGTGAGTCCCACCATTTTTTTTTCTTTAAACAGCCTGCATGGCGTTAACAAGAGAGAATCTTGGTGGCGTCTTTATCCTTTCGGACATCACAATTCAGATGGCGTTTTTTGGGTAAGTACCTCCGCGGCGCTTTTTCCTCAAATAACACCTATGGCGTTAATTTTGATACTTTTTTTAAACCGTGTACATGGCACTTATTTATGGATACGCTTCATGGCGTTTATTTCGGGTGGCGTTTATTTGTAACAGCGCCTTCATGGTGTTGATTATTGTTTATATATAGAGAACTTAACTTCTGTTCGGTACACATTCATTTTATTCAATACACTATATTTTTATAATTTTAAATAATATAATTGAAATCAAAATCAGTCAATTAATGTATAATACTAAGTAGTATAAAAATGAACGTAATCCGATATTTTTTCACCATTTGATGAAAATGTTGATTTTTCATCAAAATTTCAATGGTTGAGAATTCTTTTAAACTTTTAACGGTAATTTTTTTTTACTAACTCAAATTTTTTGTAGAATTGATCTTAATATAATCAACTATTTATTAACATGTTTGAATCATTATTAACAAAATTATTAAAATCAAATAATTAGTGTATTGGATGAAATTATAAAGAATGTGTAACGGAGGGAAGCCAAATCCATCCATATATACATAATACTAACTAACTATTATTTGTTCATCAGATAACTAGGGATAGTAGTGGATCCTCCTGCTAAAGATGTCCTCTTAACAAACTAAACCGGCCTTTCATTCTTGGCCTTTTTTCAGCATTCAGTTTTCGGGCTTCGTATCTAATCTTCTTTGAGAACAATCTTGTCCTTTCTGATCTTCTCTAGATCTGTACCTTGACACTCTTGCTTCTCTTCCACCATCACTACCACGTCCCATCCGTCCGCCGGAACTTCCATACGGATGATAAGCACCCGGAGCATTCATACCCTGAATGATTTTTCATAGAGTGAAAATATAAGTTAAAACAAATATTTAGTCCTAACATGTCATAGGCAAACCTTTTAGAAAACAGTATATATGTCCAACTTAAAAATGTATTACACATTTGCAGTTGTCTACTCTTTCCCTTCCAAAATTAAAGATACAATTTAACTTTTGAGGTCAAACGATGACATATTAAACTTAAATTGATGTGAATTTATTTAATTTTAGTTGATACAATTATTATAACAAAAACTATTAATTATTAAATTTATTTCATTCTAAACTTTTATAAGTCATACCAATTTTGAAATTTAATATGTTATCGTTTGACCTTAAAAATCAAATTGTATCTCTAAATTTGGAACAAATGGAGTATATGTTAGTACTATACAGTTAGTGAACAATTGTTAGTACACATGAAATTATTCGTCGTTAAAATACATATATAACATAAAATCAAAAAGTCAAATGAAATTCTAGTTAATTTCTAGACAGAAGAAATATGTTTATCTACTTAATTCTATCTGCACTAAAAATTGTGCATTAATAGAGAAAAAATAATTATTTTTTATATATTGGTGTACAGTTACTGCACAATTATTACTACACAAAATTATTTGAGCTTAATATATATAATATAATACATGCATGGCGTGTTTTAAAACTTAGCTCCTTGGCGTTAAACTTCTTGCCGTTCTTTTTATGGGAATTACATCACGTGTGCTATCCCAGGCTCATGGGCGTCAAAGCCTTAGATTGGCTTATCCGTGTTAGGGCAAGTGGGGCAAGTGCCCCCTCTTGATTTTTATAATTCTTTGTTAATATAGGGATGTTAAAATAAAGTTCCCCTCTTAAGTAAAAAAGATTTGGTAATTTTAAAAAATAAAGTCTTAAAAAATAATTTTTATGAATTTTTAAAATTTATATTTTGTGAGTTTTATTAGTTCCCTCTCTTTCACAATAAATAAATCTAATTTGTCAATTTTTTATGTTTCACAAAAAAAGTACTCTCTTTAATGATGACATTATAAACGATACAATATTCTCAATTTTTTCATCATAATTTCATAACATGTCACAACTATTAAGCTAAAAACTCATTATATTGATGGTAGTATAAATGATACAATATTCACAAATTTGTCATTATAATTTCATAACATGTCACAACTATTAAACTAAAAACTCATTAAATTTTTATTATAATAATTAATAAAATAAATAAATTATGCTAAAATCAAAATAATTTTTTTTACATGCATGGATTATTCATCATACTTCTTCATTTCAATAAGTTAACTAAAAATCTGTTTGGAAATTTGCGATGCCAAGTTTGGAAATCTGGGTCTTCTCTTCCTAATTAGTTTATCTTTATGATTGTGACTTTAAGTAGAGAATGTGTAAATGATATTTGAAATCAGTTTTTATTGGTGCAGTAGATGATTTGTAATCTTAAATTCCATTATCTAAATTTTTTAGATTATGGGATATATTTCAGTAATAAAATATATTTTCGCCTTTTGCAAAAAAAAAAAAAACTGAAAATCTGTTACTTTAATTAAATGAAAAGGTATTATATAAAAAAATAAAAAATCAGAGGATATAAACTAATTCGACAAAAATGAAAAAAAGATAAAAAAAAGAAAGACAGTAAAATCTTAACCGGACTTTATTGAAGAATCACATTTCAAATATGCAGATATATATTTTAAGATATTGAGGTTTCAAAATAAGTTAGAAGAAAGGGCATACAATTAAAAGACAGCACAAAAAAGAAAATTGGACACATAACAATAATATTAATAAATAAAACAAAAAACAATTTATATAAATATCTTACCATCATCATTACACGTATAGATAAATAATTTTGATGACTAGGATAGGACTTCACTTAACCTTATCATAAACTCATGGTTCTGCCCCTGGTAGAAGTTGTGAGATGCAACCTCAGCAGCCATGGTAAATTAAAGCATAAATGAAGACTTTATACAATATCATTTATTTGTCCCCTATACTATATACTTTTGGTCTAAGGCAAAGTGCATTTTTTTTGTGCATAGTTATACCAGGTTTCGCATCTGTGTCAATATCTTCCTTCTTCCTTCCATCAGGCAGTTCCCAATCAAAACAGTAAAGAAGGTTAGCCAGTGTAAGCTCTGTAGTAGCAGTTCCCATGTCTATCGCCGGGCAGCCCCTCCGGCCTGCCCCAAAGGGAATTAATTCGAAATCTTGCCCTTTAAAATCAATAGGATTCCCCAAAAATCTCTCTGGAAAAAACTCCTCTGGGTTTTCCCAAGCTTCAGGATCCCTTCCAATCGCCCACGCGTTCACATAAACTAGGGTTTTTGGTTGAATTTCATACCCTTCAATGACACAGCTATCAATTGTTTCTCTTGGCACAAGAAGTGGTCCAAGTGGAGCTGGTGGGAATAATCTCATAGTCTCTTTTACTACTGCCTTGAGATAAACAAGATTTTGAAGATCATCTTCATCTACATGTCCTTTCTTTCCAATTGTCTTTCTAATCTCTTCTTGTACTCGCTTCATTTGTGTAGGGTTTTGCATTAGTCCTGTCATGGCCCAAACCACAGCTGCTAAACTTGTATCCGACCCAGCAATCACAATATTCTACAAATATAGAGGAACATGTAAGATATACTTTCTCTGTTCTTAAATATAAGATCAAGTTAATTCGACTTTTTCAAGCCATCTGTCAAGTCTATAGGAAATGTTACATCCATGTAGCACTGAGTTGCACTGTTGAATAACGAAGGTCATAATATGCAACTCTACTCTATAGGATGCAACAATTTCCTGTAAACTTGTATCTGATCAGCAACCACAATATTCTGCTAAGATAAAGGAACATAAGAAATAGGCTGAATGACATTTATGACCCTCCAAGTTGTCATTCACTTTCAATGTCGTCCCTAAAGTACATTTTTCATCAATTGAGTCCTTAAAGTGCCATTTTTTTGCGTTTCCGTTCCTTTTTCCCTGATTTGACCCAAACCCGACCCATTTTGACCAAATTTTGACACAATCCGACCCAATTTCACAAACTATTTTTTAAAAAAAATAAACTAAAAAGTTTAAAAATAATTATTATTTCAAAATAATATTTTATTTTAAAATATTAAAAATAATTATTATTTGAACTTTTTTTTAAAATTATTATTATTTTAAAAATAATATTCTATTTTAAAATATTAAAAATAATTATTATTTTTAAAATTTATTATTATTTTCAAGAAAAAATATAAATTCATAAAATATAGATTGAAAAAAATTAAATAAGAAAATAAAAATTTATTTTAAAAAAAAAGTAGATTTTTTTTCATTTTTTATGTAAAATACAAAAAACAGTAAAAGATAAATAAAAAAAATAGATTCAATTTTTTTTTAAAAAAGAAATTAAAAAGTTTAAAAAATTATTATTATTTTCAGGAAAACAATTTAGAAAATTTATCATTTTTTTAAAAAAAGAGTAAAGTTTCATAAAATATAGATTCAAAACACTAAAACAAAAAATTAAACTTTATTTTCAGAAAAAATAGAACTTTTTAATTTTTTTTACAAATGAGCAAAGTTTCATAAAATATAGATTCAAAAAAAGTAAATAAAAAAACTTTATTTTCATAAAACAAAAACTATAAATATTTATTTTTTAAAAGATGTGTAAATTTTCATAAAAATAATTAAGAATTAAAAAGATTTAACCTTTAATTTTTTTGAATCTATATTTTATGAAATTTTACTCATTTTTGAAAAATATAAAAGTTTCTAATTTCTTTTCCTAAAAATAATAATTATTTTTAAAACTTTCTAAAAATAATATTTTATTTTTAAAATATAAAAAAATAATTATTATTTTAAAATTATTCTAAAAATAATATTTTATTTTAAAATATTAAAAATATAATTAAAGAAATTTATCTTGTTTAATTATTCATTATTTTGAATATTTTAAAATAAAATATTATTTTTAAAATAATAATAATTTTAAAAAAAAGTTCAAATAATAATTATTTTTAATATTTTAAAATAAAATATTATTTTTAAAAGAATTTTGAAATAATAATTATTTTTAAAATAATTTTAAAATTTTTTAGTTTTTTTTTAAAAAATAATTAGTGAAATTGGGTCGGGTCAACTGGGTCGGATTGTGTCAAAATTTGGTCAAAATGGGTCGGGTTTGAGGCAAATCAGGGAAAAAGAACGGAAACACAAAAAAATAGCACTTTAAGAACTCAATTGACGAAAAATGTACTTTATGGAAGACATTGAAAGTGGGTGGCAACTTGGAGGGTGATAAGTGTCATAAAGGAACATAAGAAATACATAGACATGGACCATGCTGTAGGGCCATGTATCAACAAAAATAGCTTTTCTTTACCAAAAATTGATCATAAAGCCACATATTTAGGTACGCAGATACGATGAAGTTAAAAATTGTCAAGTCTATCTATTCGGATAATAGAAAATGTTACATGTGTATGGCACAAAGTTATAATACTGAACAACATATGCAACTCTAGTCTATGCAGGTGCATTAATTTTCTATAGCCTTTTAATAGATAGCTTGACAATTATTAACTTCACTGAATCAAAATCCCATATTTTGGCTCTTAACATTGATACATACAGACTAAAGGTGATACCCTAGTGTTAAAGCCTCTCTTTTTGCTGTACAGGTCAAAGATATGAGTCTATTACTTAATAAAACTGTCAAAATCAGCACAAGCGCTACATGATGAAGGTAAAGTATCTCTAGGTTTCCCCCTAATTTCTTACCTAGGTTCCGCTCTCCTAGTTCCTTCCCTAGATTTTCCCCTAAACTCCAAGGATTGAAATGTATCACTAAACTTATTAAATTGTAATACTATAGGTTCTCAAACAAAAACAAAAACAAAACAAAAAAAAAAAATCATTGATACATACCATAAGCACTCCTTTTATGTGATCAAAAGTGAGGTCGAATGAAAATAGTTTATCCCTTTTCAACTGGAGTAAGATATCAAGAATATCTCCTTTCATGGAGCTTGTCCTCTCCGAATTAAGGTGTTCATCGATGAGTTCTTGGTAGAATGAATCCATATCCTTGAAATTCTTCTCCAACCTTCCACTTATACCTCGAAGTTTATCAATCCAACCCATAAGAGGAAAATAATCTGACACAAAGAAACTTCCAAACATAGCCTGAGTTTCATTAAAAATATCTTGGAACCTACTTCTTTCACTCCCTTCTTCATCATATCACTTACCAAAAGCAACTCTGCAAATTATGCAGGTAGTAAGAGTCATTAAGATTTCATTCAAATTGACGAGTTTAGAAGAAGAAGCAAGATCACATATCTTTTTCACAAGACGGGCAACTTCATCTTCGCGAATAGGGCGAAAAGAATGTGATCTTTTGGAGCTAAAAAGATGAAGAACACAAATTTTTCTCATCTCCCTCCAGTAGTCACTATATGGAGAAAAGACCACATCTAATCCATTGTAAGATAGTTTCCTTTGTCCATGTAAAGATGGCCTACTAGCAAATGCAAGATCATGTGTTTTAAAGACTTGTTTTGCTATTCTTGCTGAAGAGACTACAAGAGTTGGGACAGAACCAAGCTTCATGGACATGAGGGAGCCATATCGTTGAGAAAGTTTCCATAAATAGATATGAAGGGTTGAGCTATCAAGTTGGTGCAAGTTTCCTAAGAAGGGAAGCCCTTGAGGGCCTGGTGGATGACGGCGTTTTCGGGCAATTTTTTTAAGTTTTAGTGGGAAAAGTAGTAGGCATAGAGGAACAAGTACAAGCAGGAGGAGGAGAAGAATGAGAAATATAGCCATTATTGATCGAAAGATGTGAAGTGATCATAATAAGTAGGTCTTTTTTTTTAAGTCCTACTTTTGGACGATACAATATAATTTTATATTTAAATATATTATTTATTATTATAATATCAAAAATCAATTGAGGAAAAAATAAACTCACAAATAATTAAGCCTCACATAAATTAAAGAGAAAATACACTTCACATAATGGAAGAAATAAACTAGCCTTGCATAAAAGAGAAATCACACATCACATAAAAGAAGAAATAAGTATATTATTAACTATTATAATATCAAGAACCAATCAAACCTCACTAGAAGAGGGAAAAATAAACTCACAAACAATTAAGCCTCGCATAAAAGAGAAAACACGCTTTACATAAATAAAGAAATAAACTAACCTCACATAAAAGAGAAAACACATTTCACATTAAAAAGAAATAAACTATTCTCTTATAAAAAAGAAAACACACTTCATATAAAAGAAGAAAAAACTCGCCTAAATAAAAATTGAACTTAAAATCTCAAATTAAAATCTCAAAGTCATTATATCTGGGTATTAACCAATAAGTTATATATCCTACATGACTATTGGAAAGGGAAAGAAAATATCTATCCTGCGTGACTATTGGAAAGGGAAAGAAAATATCTATTGGTGTTATCAGTGCTGATATATGATTGCCTAAGAAAATATCTATCCTGCGTGACTATTGGAAAGGGAAAGAAAATATCTATTGGTGTTATCAGTGCTGATATATGATTGCCTAAGAAAATATCTATCCTGCGTGACTACTGGAAAGGGAAAGAAAATATCTATAATTGCCTCTGACAAGCCATTTTGATGTTTTGAAATTAACTCGAGATATTTTTAAATACGTTAAAAAGGTAGAACCAATTAGATAGTTGCTGATAATTCCTCAACTATATTATTATTGTCTTTATATGCTACCTTTCGATGGAGAACTTGAACACGACTCCCTTTTTTAGTAATTGATGTTGATAATCCCTCAACTATATTATTATTGTCTTTATATACTACCTTTCAATGGAGCTTCAATGGAGCAACACACCAACTTCAATTTAAGAGGTTTTAACTTATGTTGCCATTTCCTCTCACTCGTTTTCAGTTGCACAGGTTTCTGAAAGGAGATTAATTAAAAATCGACAATATTAATCTAGAATTCTATAATTAATATATACTAGCTCATATATATATATATATATATATATATATATATGTGTGTGTGTGTGTGTAGAGGTGGTATTCTCTCCCCACTTTGAGGAAAATTAGAGAATAATTATAATGGAGGAGATCTTAATCCAACATAAATATATATAAAACCATACTTTGACATTTGTTATTGTTATAATACAGTTGATTGTAACCTTATATTCTTTGACATTTAATTCCTTTGTTTTTCTTTTGTTGAGAATGCTTGTTGAGAATGCTTCATTTCTTATCCAAAGATATTATTGTTAAGTTATGTAAAGCATTTTTCTTCGCCTTATACTTTTAGGCCATGTTTGTTTGCAAGGATTATAATCCGGGGATTATAATTCATGGGATTATAATCCCAAGACTATTAATCCTAGGATTAAATAATCCTAGTCACATGTTTGTTTTTTATGGGATTACTCATGGGATAACTTAAAATAATCCTATGTTATGTTTGTTTTTTTCAAGATTAATTAAAGGATTGGATAAAAAAATATCGTTTGGACTATTATATCCTTACCAATAATAACATATTTGTTCAATAACATTACATACAATAAAAAAAGTTAAAAAAAAAAGTTACTAACACAATACGAACTGAAAAAAAAGGTTAGGTAACTAAAAAATAAAAATAGTTAATAAAAAAAAAAGTTACTAATACAATACATGCAATACATACAATAAAAAAAAGTAAAAAAAACAAAGTTACTAATATAATACGTACTAAAAAAAAAGTTACGTAACTCAAAAAAAAATTAATAATAAAAAAAAGTAAAAAAAAATACAAAACGTATTGTATTGTATAATATATTTAATAAAAAAAATAAAAAATTATTTTAAATAAGTAAATAAATTGTTACGTATCATTTAAACTACAACTTCCTATAAATTAACATTAAACCCACAATAAAAAGCGTCAATTAAAATTCCACATACTGAAAATCCATACATCAAACTCATTTCCAATCACTATTACATTTTGCATTAAATCCAAACGCATTACACCATTATTATTAATACTAAAAGCAGACCAACTAAAACAGATAGATAGATACCAAACATCTCTTTCCTCTGACTTGAATATATGGTGAAAATGAATTGTATATGGCATCTCCAAAAAAAATTACGTAATTAGCACTAGGTATTAATAATTTTTTTTTTTAAAAAGTAAAAAAAAAAAGTTACGTACTACATGTATGTATCATTTAATAATTTTATTTGATTTATTTAATTAGCATTAAAAAAAATTACGTATATGCAGTACATACTGCATGTATGTATTAATTAATAATATTTAATTAGCACTAACAAAAAGTATTAAAAAAAGTTACGATGCGTAGTGTATGATTAATGTTTTATCATGTATTATAAGCTTTATGTGATGTAAACAAAGTTAAAGGTTAATTTAGTCCACAAATTTTTAGTCCCAAATGGTAAGGATTATAATACCTAGTTAGACATGGTATTAAATAATCCCCTCTTTCAAGTCATTTTATTATCCCGGGATTAATAGTCCCAAGTCTATTTTAAAAAACAAACAAGAGACTTGAGATTAATAGTCCAATCCCAAGTATAATCCTTGCAAACAAACATAGCCTTAGTTAAAATTAAGTTATTTTAATTTTTGAAATGCAATTTAAATTGTAAACTAATTGGTGCAATTTTATATAAGAATATATCACAATTTTTTGAACTAGTATGGTTGAGGTGTCGTTTCAATACAAGTTTTTCTTTTTTGGGGCAAATACAGTATCAGATCAATTAAAAATCAGAACTGAAACACACCATTGACATCAACTATATAATTAAAAGCACAAATTTAATTTGGTTTGATTACTCCAATTTTTTATTCAATTTTCCTAATTCATATTAGCATAAGTACTATCTAAATTTGTATCAAATACTATCCAAATTTAAAAATATTCCTATCTCTAAGAGTAATAGAAAAAAAGATCTTTTTTATTTTCTATTCAAATTAGTATAAATACTCTACAAATTTGAATAATCATTATATGTGTTCTTTTTAATAGTTTTATTTAGTTTATATATCTTAATAAATTTGTGTAGGATAAATTTATTGCTATAATTTTATTAAAATATTAAGATGTTGAAAAAATCCCGTAACATATCACGCGATTTGATTATATTAATATTAGTCGTGAACTTTATTATGAAATTAATATTCTAACTAATTTAATTCATTAAATCTTGAAATCTTATCAAATTACGCAATTAATTGTATTAATAATATATTTGAATTTGAAACATAATAATTGTAACATTAGTTTAAAAATTATAATTGATTCATTCCTAACTAATTGTCATAATTAAATTAAAACTTATTAGAATTTGAGTTTCATAATTCTATTCGGATTAGAATGTCAAGTAATTTTTGTCAATATAAATGCTAATATAAAATTTCATTACAAACTTAAATAAAATTAATATAATTATTTTGTCATAATCATAACTAAATAAATTTACAATAATATTTAGCTTAAAAATTAATTGAAAGAACATGCAATATATAATTCAATCATTAGTACTTATTTGAATAAATATTTAAATTTAATAACTATAACTATGTTCTCGAAATCACAATAATTTTTTTTAATTATTATTTATGTCACTCGTGCTTTGAACGAGATTGGTGAGTTTGTTTAGTATCATTTCCAAACAAAAATAACTATTTATAAATTTATAATAATGCCATCATACATAGTAATTTTACTCTCAATATATATAGATGTGTGTGTGTGTGTGTGTATATATATATATATATATGTGTGTGTGTGTGTGTGTGTGTGTGTGTGTATATGTATATGTATATGTATGTGTATAACCCTACTTTGAGCTTTATTATTGTTATAATGTTGTTGATTTTAATTTTAAAATATTTGACATCAATTTCTTTGTATTTTTTTAAAAATTTTGTTGATCATACTTCATTTGGTATCAAAAAAATATTATTTTTAAGTTATGTAAACCATTTGTGCTTGTTTTATAACTTAGTTGCATTCCATGTTAGTTAAAATTAAGTTGCTTTATTTATTATTTTTTAAATTCATGGAAGGTGGGGGTTTAAATTGTACACTACATAGTGCAGTGTTGGACAAAATTCAACTCAAGCCCATGGACAGTCCAACCCGCTCGCAAAAAAAGTTGGGCCTTGGTTCTATGTCTTTCAGCCCAAACACTACAAGAAAATCAACTAATTCTGATAGAATTATTTTCGAGGAAATACATCCCATCGAACTTAAGTTAATTCCGACAGAATATTCTGTCGAGTATAATTCCCTCGGAATTAATTTAATTTCGACGAAATTCCGTCAGAATTTAGGAACCCCAAGCCCGTGAACTTTTGGCGCCAACGCGAATAATATTTCTGATAGAGCTTATATATTTTCGATGGAATTTTTGTCGAACATAACTTAATTCCGAAGGAATTATTTTCTACAAAAAATCTGTTGAAAATACTCTTTTAATAGGTCAGATCGTGTCTCAGCCTCATTTTCTCCTTTTCTCCTTATCTCATCAGCAGCTCCCCTCATTTCCTCTGTCCCCTCCTCTCGCCAGCGACCTCCCTCCCTTCGTCTGTTCCCTTCTTTTGTCGGCGACCTCCTCCCTGTTGGTGGCTTTTATAACCGAAAAATACGCGCAAGTATACGCGGTCAACAAGTAATAAAGTGATAAGATAGAGTTGTCGAACCCGCAGGAAATTATCTCTAGTGTATCCCAAGTAACAACTATATATCGTCTCGATTTTATTTAGACAATTGATGATTTGAGTTTTTATTGTTTTGTAATAACTAAGATAACAATAATAAAGTAAATACGAAAAGCGTATAAGATAATTAAACTCTAATATTAACAAGTCTAAAATTGCAATTTCCTCCAACACTTCATTTGAATATCCTAACTCTCTCATTTGAACTAATTAACAACATAGAATTGTAAACCGAGAAATCAAAGTTACTTATAAGCTTTTGTCGAGGGTCAAATTCGAATCTTCCTAATGCGATATGTAGGTATATCTCTATATTACACACTATCAAAAGACCAATTTTAAGAATAATTACAAGACATGTGTCACTAAACCTCATTAACCGTCCTTTCAATTACCAACTTTCACATAGGAAGTCATTAAAAATAGATTCTTCATTGGTTGCACACGATATCTAGGTATATGTCTATCCTAAATACTATCAAGTTACCTATCATTGAGGATAATCAACAAGACACGCGTCCCTAAATCTTAATTAATAACCCACAACAATCTTTAACTTTCGCATGATATCATAACAAGGTCTAAACACTGTAATCCATTCATCAAGTTCATATAGGTTCCCACGGTAATTACTAGCTAGGAAATTAAGATATGAAGCATAAATTATGATATTCAATTCACAAATGAGTAATTAATAACAAAGAGAGAGAAGTCAATTCAAACTATGTGTTGGATTCCACTGAAATTTTAGAATACAAGCTCTAGTTCATAGTAGCTAAGTAAAACATCAAACACATGGTGTACATCATGAAATAAAAATACAAATTCAAAGGAAATCTAGAGATGATAAAACCCATTTTGAAGATGTTTATATGTTCTTGCTTGGTTGATGTCAATTTCTAGCTTTTCCTCTTCCTTTGGAAATCTTTTCTCCTTTTTCTCCTTAGGTTGTTGCTGGGAATTTTTTTGAATTGCAGCCCTCAAGTTCTTATTGGTGATGTATGTGCAGCCTCCCTAGGTCTAGCTATGCCTTGATAATCCTTTCCTTCTTGGTTCTTTGGCTTTTGCTGAGTTTTTCCTTGTATTGCAGCACTTTTGCTCTCAAATTGATGTTTTAGTGTAGCTTCCCAATCCCTGGATGTCAAACATGAAGCCCCAATGAAATATTATATAGTACCTCCATGGAAACCCTAGTAAAAATCAGATTGTGGGTCAAAAATCCGCTCAGATCGCACCAAAAGGCCCGCTAAGATTGCACTTAGGAAGTTTGGCATGCCCGCACGCCACCTGGAGCGCGCGCACCCAGGCCCTGGCACCTGCCACTCGCCCACGCCCAGCGCCAATGCCAGCGCCTACGGAGGCCCGCCCGCGCCGCATAGCGCCCACGCCCAGCGCCTGCTGAGCAGCGCCTAACGGGCCTGCCGAGCCCCGCGCGCGCCCATGCGCCCGCGCCCAGCGCCTACCGAGCAGCGCCCACGCCAGCGCCTGCCAAGGCCCACGCGCCCCCATACGCCCAGCGCAGCACGTCGCCCGACGTCTTGGACGCAATCCAACGTCGTACACACTAAACTTCCAAATCTCATCAAATTTAACACCGAGTGTCACCAAACACTAATTTTTACCATAATACCATTCGGGCACGGACGTCCAAGCACGGACATTGAGTCATTACGAACAACGATCCGAGCGGTCTTTATTTCAATTCTTACAAACATAATGAAAATGCATCAAAGCAACATAAAACATGTAAAAATAACTAAAAACTAAATTATCTAGAAATATGATAAAAATAGCTAAAAACCATATACAATTCCCAAAAACTAACAAAATACAAAGGTCAAAGGTGCCCAAATTGTGTCTAATAAACACACTCATGACTCCCTCCCTCAACTTCTCATTCACACAAATCCCAACTAGATTGAAGCCCTAGATTTTGAAGAAGAAAAAAAAACTTGGTGGCAGTTGGTAGTGCACTACAAGAAAATGGGCTAGCAGCGACCAAGAGTAACAGTGACCGCACGATGCAGTTGCTAATTCAATTAATAGCGACCGGTATTCACGACCGCATGTAGACTTGGTCGCTATTTCTATTGGCGACCAAATTTCGGTTGCTCATGTAAAATTTTCTGTCATGAATTTGGTGCAAATGCTGGCGTGGTGTCTTTTTGCGACCAATACACATTAGCGACCGTATGTCCACGTCATTGAAAATCAGCGACCGCATGCGATCGCAAAACGCGATCGCTGATGTATTTTAATCTAATAAGTTCCAAGCAGTCGAAGCAAACCAGACACAGAGGAAATAAAATAGGGAGGAGGAAAGAAATAGGGATAAGCCACTGCCGCCGCTGCCATTGTCGCTGCCGCTGCCGCTGATGACCTAGCCTTTGCTGCCGCCGACCTTTTATTCAGGTATCCAAATCAAAGAATATGGTAGTGCGAGATTTGATTATGGTTCTTTCTCTTGCAATAGATAACCTCTTTCTTATCCTAATATTCAAGTTGTTATTGCATTTCTCCTCTTTTTTCACATGATTGAAACTTTCTTATTTGTTTATATTGCAAGTTGGTGAAATTTCATTTGGTGAAAGAAAATTGGAGATTCAGTACAAGAGATCTTCCATTCAAGGTAATCGAGATATTCCTAATTATTTTACGTACTTTGTAAATTCTATACAATTCCTCATGAGGTTAATTAAAAATTTTCTCTCATAAGTTTACTTAGTGTACTTTTGAATAGTGGCTGAAGAAGTGAATTGTGTTATGTATGAATTTGTTTAGAAAAATATCCATAGAAGTTGACAGTGAAGAAGTATCCATGTTTATGATTTTAAGCGATGTTAGGGAGTAGGATACACTTAATTTATGCAAATAATTATTTGGTTTGTGCAAGTGTGTATTATGTGCAAATAGAAGTAGAATTATTAGATTATAAGCCCCAAACTTGAACTTGAAGATACTATGTCATTTTTTCTTATGATTCATATAAGAGGACTGCGTAATACACTACATGGCTGCAGATCCTCTGTTTCATTAAAGATCTCTGAGTTGTGTTCCATCACTACAAAAAAAATAGACATTCAGTAACGATTTTTCGGGCAACGACTTATAAAGTCGTTACCACAAATGCATGTTTAGCAACGAAATTTGACATTCATTGCAGTTTGTAAAAGGCTTACATTGTTTGCAACGAAATGTAAAGTTCGTTACAAAATTTCGTTGCCAATTCGTTGGCGAGAAAAAAAAAACCCCACCTATTTTCTTTTTTTTTGTTGCCGATGTGATCTCTCCTCATCATGGGCAACGAAAAGTTTTTTGTTGCTATATTTCGTTGCCTAATATGGGTCACATTCATTGTTAACAATTTTTTTTCGTTACGTATTTTGTATAATTTTTTGCAACGACTAGTAAATTGTTGCCCAAAATTAAGATAAATCCAATAAGCACATTTGGACTCTTTTTTTCCCCAAAACATATCATTTTGCAATTTAAAATTTTTATTTAATGGACGCAATTTTATACAGTTAATTATTTCACTCCCCCCGTCCCAAAATAAATGCCCAATTTTAAATTTTTTTATCACAGTTATAATTTTTTAAAATTAAAATTGAACATATATAAATATATTTTCTAATTTATAAAAATTAGAGTTTGTAGTAAATTGGATGTAGTTTATAATTATTAACTCTTGTGGGCAACGAAAAAAATTTTGTTGCCATATTTCAAAGTCTAAGATGGACCACATTTATTATTAACAATTTTTCTTTCGTTACTTTTGAGATAAGAGTTAGTGTTTTCAATATCTTTTGTTTTATATTACACAAAAACTTTTTGAACTGAGAAAACAATATTACTACTTGAAATAAAGCTAAAGGAGCTTCTTCAATGTATCCAACATACCTGATTCATTCTCAAACATTATATTAAAAGAGTTACTTGCCTAACTAATATTTGAACTGAAACAAGTTAAGGACTGTAACAATAGCAAAACATCAACTGCAACAATAAATTAACTAAATTTTAACTTTCCATCATATTTAACCAAAATAAAAAAATTAGAATCCAAATATCATTCATTATACTTTACATTAATGATTTACCAAATCTGACATGTTTAACAAAATATCTAAGTTTTTGTAGTGTCCACAACAAACGTTCAACAGTTTTAAATGTCCATAAATAATGATCAGGAGTTGTTTTTAAATCTTTATGTCCCTAAGCTGGTGCTGCCTTGAATCAAGCGTAAGAATTCTGGATTGTCAGCTAACTTGTTCATTATATTCTCAAGATTGCCGATTCGTTTGCCTTGTGCCCGAAATGTTGATTGAAGCTCTTCATTTTTAGAGCGAGACGCTTCCAACTCCGCTGCCAATGGTTTTTCTTTCACACTAGGTACAGAATTCTCTGCTTAAGGACCAAATCCAAAACCAAGCAATCTCCCTGCCTTCTTGCCCAAACTTGAGTCGTAATATCCCTTTTGTCATTACTGTCAACATTTCTAGATTCTGCTTCCATCTCAAAGATGCATTCAGTCTCAAGTGATTTCATTTCATTCTGTGAAATTAACAACAAATGCAAATCATTCAAACATACCTTTAGTGTTTTCGAGTATGATGTAAGATCACGAATAAGACCCTCTTTGGTATCAGTCCTAAATCGAGGCACTGATAGAATGGATCGGTCATAACTTGCAAGCATATCTTTTGTGAGACCTTTTTCTGTTAAAGTTTTCCAATAAACATCAATTCTGAAACCACATCTCACGTAGTTTAGAAGTGCTTGTGACAGAAGGAAACCATATAAGTCCAATAATAATACAAAGATTGCCATGTTGGATCAAATTATTTGCCTCGTATACTTCTAGTGCATCTGCAAATAATAATAAAGAGATCTCTTTTGTATATCCATCAATTACTTGCCTCGCATATAACCACATCATCTGGGCTACTATTATTATGCAACTTCTGGTGCCACTCCGACATCATGCCACCCTTGCACTCATTGTTTCTCTAACAGTTATAAAGCAAGGAAGACATTAGTTTCCAGTGACATTAGTTTCTAGTGATTGGAGTCTCTAACACTTGCCTTGGTCATTGTATAATAAAATTTTTGTGATTATTATATATTAATCCTCTAGTTATTACTGTAGTTTACGAGATAAAAATACTAGATTATGCAAAAACAGAGAAGAAAGAAAGAGAGTATTGGGATTACCTTTGGAGAGGAGAAGCATCAAGCTGACTACAAAAAGAAAGAACAGCCTCGAGGGATCCAGTATCATAAAGACCCAATGCCTCATACAAAGGATTAATATTGTTGGGAGCTACATATCCACTCACTTCATTTTTACAATATATTTAATTTGACTAGTTGTTAAGATATTATTTTGACCCCAGTCTATTTTATTTTATTTAAAAAAAAAGCAAAACTAATAATTGAACATATCTAAAAGGGCCTGGTTATGGTTATCTAAAAAGGCACGGTTAATTAAGGAATGACAATACATGTCACATAAAAATGTAGTCTAGTCATATTATATATAACCAAAGATTTAGAAAACAACTACAACAAATAGCAATGTTATTATTATATTCTAGTTTAAAAAGGAAACATAGAAAAGCAGGCGTTCATGCCTGTTTGATATATATTTAGTGTCCATCCTTCTTTTATACTACCAAATTCAACTACTTAAGCTATATAGAATTATAGATTACTTATACAAAGCCCATATACAAGCAACGCAAAATAAGAAAGTATAAAATGAGTTCTTTAAGATCATATCATAGACATTAGCAAGTAATCGCTTTTAATAAGCTCTTTCGAGGAGAATTGACTACACATTTGACCATAAATATTGAATGATAGCCAAAACCCAAAAGAAATACAGGATTTATTAACTACACTCGAGAGAAACAGGAACATGCATACAGCTAAATAAATAACGAGTTGCATAATGTCAAAGCTCTACTTACAACACTAGAGGACTCCAAGGCCCAAGATCTTGCTCAGCCCATATCAGGAAGTCCTTCAATATCTGTAAAACAATAATCCCTTAAGAATGTAAGACAAGATATATCATATAAATTTAAACAAAATCATTTAGTAAATATATACCTATACTGCCTGCATTTATAACGGTTAGCCTAAACTCCACATGCTCTCAATATCCAAGTTAAAAATCCAACATAATTCACACAATGTTGTACAGTTAAAAGACATTAACCCTTAAAGAGACAGTAGATTGAAGATATAACAGAGTTGGTAGTTTGACCAACTTATCAAAACATACTTTGCCTATCTTGTAGAGACAGCAAGGAAATAATGAAACCTAACCACTAGAACTAACAAATTCAAACCAGGAAAGATACTGTAAACTAGCAAATGAAAAGGAAACTGGTCCTCTATCACAAACTAGCTACTTCCTCGTATCATCAACGTCCACGTCCATGTGGCTAAGTAAACAACACGAAAAAATTGAACCTTTTCCACAGATGAGGAGAGCAATAAATACAGTAAGTAATACTATTAAACAATTAAAGATTCATATATCCATTTACTCAGAGTACTTATCTTGTTAAAATCTAAATGCAAACAACCCTAGGATTAGGAAGATTATAAATTAGAAAACTTAGATAGCCAAGACAACTTCAACAACAAATAAATAAGCCCAATAAACAATTCACTGAAATTAATAAAACTAAAAAGACAAGAAGGTATATCCCACTTCCACATCATAAAAACATAGAATCTAAACTCTCTAAGGTCATGCTTATTTACAAGTATTAAAATCTCAAGACTATAATCAAGTATTAACAAAAGCAAGGTTTTATAATCAAGTGAAACCTCCACTCACCTCTGAATATATCCTGCAGTAAAAAGAAGATCGCAGAGCCAGCTTACGACATCTAGTCTGCTCAGTACATTCCTACAAGCCAAGTAAGGACACTCTATTCATATATATATACACACATATATGATAGTATTATTACACAGGACCGAACATTTGAGATTTACAGCATATTAAAAATGCTAAGAAAAACTTGTTGGTAGCCATATTGTTATGAGAATTCACCTCCACTTTGATACTCTAAATTAAAATGTAAGTAGCTAAGTAATGTGTATGACTGTCATATCCGTTAAGTGGTTAGCAAATAGATATCATAAAAGATCAGACGTCAACATTCAAAGACAAAATATTAAATTATTGTTGTAATTTTGGTTACTTCTTCTCATTCACTAACTCTATCCTAATGAACCAATTTTAATATAGAGCATGTAAGAGAGAATCTTTGCAAGAACTTAGTCTTAGTGCCAAATAGTGAAATAGAACACCTTGATTAAGTATAATGTAAAATTGAGCAAAGAGCAATATTATTTTACTGAAGAACTAGTGCAAAAAAATGATATGCAGTTATGTACCAATCGTCCAATCCCAATCCTGAATGTTGTTAGTGTTCTTACAAATGTGAGTGAGACAACATATCAAACACCTTGCAAGCATTATGATTATTGGTCAGTTTATATAGTGAAACAACTGATAAAATACTTATGAAATTTTCCCTAGAAATAGTACAACTGCTTTGTGATATTTGATATATGTTATTCCATCGTATAGTGCAAGGAAATTTAGATATATTGGTTCCCTTGTTGAGCAACTGCTTCATGATATTTTGTTATTCTAATTACAAGATTAAGCTATAACTTTAATCCTTTGGATCAGGTAGTGCAAGAGTACCAAAACTAGAGGTGGGTCAAGAGTTTCAATCCCATTGTGATTAAATTTTCAATTGGACTAAATTTTAGGTGCGCAATAAGCATTTACTATTAAATTTTCAAATTGCAACATAAATCTCTAATGTATCCAAGGCAAATGGTACTCTCATAACAGGGATATAGAGGGGCAGATGATCAGCACAAGTGCATAGCCCCTAAAAAGTTAGTTCAATGGTAAGTAATTGCATACAGATAATTACATTTTTTTAAAAATAAAAAACAAAAAAAAAATCAAACAGAGGAAGAACTAGTGCAAAACAAAAAAGAAAGGTTTTTAGTTAATTGGTACCTATGGGAAGAAGTGACGACAAAATCAACCCAACCATTGATTTGTCCTTCCCACTTAAGAATCCTACCATCAACGACTCCGGTGTAGGGCCCTTTGCCTTTGGGATCAAAAGCCAGACTCTCCGGTCTGACAGCTCTGGTGACATGGATGATTTGGGAAGCGTGGAGCTGGTCATCAGCCCCAGGTACCGGCGATGGTGTGAGCAAATGGGTCGAATTGAAAGCTAAGATCACACGTACACTGAAATTGGGTGTAAATATTTAGGATTTGAGTTTAGGGAATGGATTAGAGATAGAAATTGGGGATGGTTATCAGATAGTAAAGCGGCTAACAAAAATTGGGAGGGAAATATAATATATTGGAGGGAAAATTATAGTGGAAAAAAAACAATAATAGTGTCTCTTTTGAGTAAATATAATTGAAGGAAAATTTTAACAGTTTTCTGCCCATTTGTCTTTTAGAATATTAGAGTCGGAAATTAATATATGTCATTTTAGAACTATACATAAGTATTAAAAAAATAATTATATAATATTAAATATAAAATTAGGTATCTATATTATCCTTATATTAGAAAAAAAATATTATTTATTGGACAAAAAATAATGAGAGAACCAAAGATATATTTAATATTTGGGGTAATATTAAAAACTAAGCAATTAATACTTAATTAAAATTCTCAAACGACAAATATTAAGAGACAAAAATACTTCTCTAAAACAACATTTATAAAAGAACGGAGGGAGTACACGATATTGATTTATAAAAAAAACAAAAACAATGTTTTTAATGTATTAGATAATTATTATTACGGTTGATTTAAGGCAGCACAAGCTGAGGGACAGAAAGAGTCGAAAACAATTTCTGATCAACTTGTCAATGTTCAAAACTTTTGAACTTTCGTTATGGTCATATTTAAAAAGTTGGATATTTTGTTTAGAATATTAAACTTGGTAAATCAATGATGTTACGTAAAATGGATGATACTTTGGATTATAATGTAATTTATAACATTATGTATTTTATTATTTTATTAATCACATGACAAATATATTTCCTTGTTCTAATTTAGATATATGAAATAATTATCAAACACATATCATGTAGGAGTTGGATTTTAAATTCTTAGACTGATACTTATAATTTCATCATATATTTCCTTATTTTAGTTCAAACATATGAAATACCAAAATTCAATAAAATATATCATTAACTATTGTTTTTATTTTCTACGTACATTCACACTCATAACTTCATTTATTAATGTTTTACATCACTATACAATTATCACTACTAAGAAAATAAGAATGTTCTAGCTAAGAATGTTCTAGCGAGGGAATAATGAAAAGAAAAAAAAATAAATTGTGAATAATATTTATTTAGTTAATAACTATATTATCATTGATTTTTTTTCTTTTCATTATTATTGTATTATCTATCATTATTTATTTATTAATCACATAAATGTATTTTCTTGTTCTAATTCAAAGATATCAAAGAAATTAAATAATTATCAAACCCATATCAAGTAGGAGTTGGTATTTTGAATTTTTGCACTAATACTTGTAATTTCATTAATATTTTATTATTTATAAACTTTTATTTATTAATCACATAATGGATGTATTTCTTGTTCTAATTCAGAAATTAAAATAATTATCAAACACAATCATATAAGAGTTTATATTTTGAATTTCTACAATGATACTTATAGTTTCATTAATATTATATTATCCATCATTATTTATTTATAGTTTCAGGTGGAGAGAGTATGTATCACTTTCATTTGCCTAACTATTTAGAAACTAGAAGTCCAAATATTTAAAGTAAGTCCAATGTCACTTTTGGTTCAAGTTGGATTAACTTGTTGTGACACATAAATTATAACTCGCACTCTCCATAAATATAATAAAATAAAATAAACTTTTTATAACTATGTAAATTGTAATCTATGTATTGAGGATAAATAATAAATAAAAGTCTCCATAAACATATTATTAAAGTTTTAATTAATTATTGAGAAAAAATAATTAAATATTCAATGTAAACTTTTGAATCTAATTATAAATTATAAATATTCATACACACTACAGTATTACTGCACACACATAAAATGAACATCTAAACATTAATAAGTAAAACATTCATTTTGAAATTTATGATTTCAAAAATGATGAAAACTTATTTAAATTGTAATTTAGAACATTGATTATTGTATTCATTAAAAATAAATAAATTAATATTCATTTATTAATGAACTATACTTTAAAATTCGATTTTTTTTCTTATTCTAACTATAGCTGTAATTAGAGTATTTATTTTGAAATTTAAATTTAAGATTTCGAAAATGATGAAAATTTATTTGAATTGTAATTTAGAGTATTGATTATTTTATTTATTAAAAATAAATAAATTAACATTCATTTATTAATAAACTATACTTTAAAACTCATTATTTTTTTCTTATTATAGTTACAGTTGTAAACTTGTAATTAGAGCATTCATTTTGAAGATTCACATAAATTTATACTTATAACAACAATTTTAATTTAATTAATTAATGTTTTTTGTATTTATTTAATTTAGTATTTGATTAACGATTTAATATTTAATTATATTTCCCCACTGGATACTTACTTTTAAATTAATATAACAATTTAGTATTTCTTCAAAGAGAATTGGTAAAGTGGTAGTACGTTTAGCCGTTTAGGTTTCATTAACTCTCTCTCTCTCTCTCTCTCTGTCTTCCTCCTATCCTCTCGGCCGCATCAAAGGCAGCATGAAGAAACTACGGGTGGAGCACAACAGGTTAGATCTACTTATTAATCGGATCCAAGCCAACTCCTTTAAGAGATCAAGCCCTTGGCCTTCACCTTCGACTTCCCCATCGTCGCCGCTTGCTCCTATTAGATATACTTATTTCCAGCTAGATTTGTTAATTTTTAGATAAATGTTGTGGTGTTTAGATCTCATAGGTTTGGTCTTCATAGCTAGTAGGTCGGTTTGACTTGGGAGAAAGAATGAGGTCTCAAATAGTATTATTTGGGGACTCAATTACGGAGCAATCCTTCAGAGTTGGTGGATGGGGTGCTACTCTTGTTGATACTTACTCCCGCAAGGTTCCTTCTTTTTCTTCTTTCTTTCTTTCTTTATGTTTTTTCCAAACAAACACTCATGTATTAAAATTGGGTATTTTTCCTTCATTTTTTTAGGCTGATGCACTGGTTCGTGGGTACGGTGGATATACTACAAGATGGGCTTTGTTATTGTTGTATCACATTTTCCCTCTGGTAATTCCTTACTTTCAAATTTTAACTATCATTATTTCATCAATAAAAATCTTTAGTTTTGTAGTTCCAGAGGAAATTTAATAGGTATGATTTGTTCATCATTATTTATTCAAGTTTGTTTGTGATTGCTATAGTGTCTATTTAGACTATTGCGGTGATTGAAGAAATTACTAGTTCTAATATTGTGTTTCATGCCATTTTCGCAATTAGTGTTTATGGTTTAAGATTGATATGTTAAAATAGAATTAACATCATTTCCAAATACAAGAAAAGAGTGACTGAAAAAAAATCATTGAGAGTCTAACATTAGTCAATTATTCATTTTTGCTGCTTTGATAACATTAGAAAAATATTCATTTTTGCTGGTTTTCAATTCAGTATAACATTATTAAAATATTTGCACTATCTGGACTATCTAAGAAGACTACTGGTTTTGAGATCATTCATTTTCCTCTATTCCTGTTATATTCTTGCTGGCAGAACTTTCCTTTCTTGTACAAATTGCCTAGAAATTGTACATTATGTAGCTTTTTGTAGTGGATGATTTGTTAGTATTGTCAATTGCAAAAGCCAATTCCTGCAAGTCAAATTGTTTTATAAAATTACCTACAATACTTCAAACAAAAGCAGAATCCTATCTTGATTTGAACTACTGATGAAGAAATAGTTCTTATAGTGTGACACAGATGGACACATGCACTTGCAGATACACAAAGACCAACACTCAAGCACACAAACATACACTGATATACATGTTCTACCATATAGAGAACTTTTTGTAATGTTTTTGTTGAATTTGGCAATTTTATGGGGTAGGATTGGTTGTTTGCTAAAGTTCCAGCACTGAAGCTCTTGATGAATTTGTTCAACTGTTATGAATATAAGCTAGAACTTAGTATAAACTATCCACCCCTTCTGGATTTTATGAATTTTCTATTGAGCCGTTGTCAAATTGAGCTCCTTCGACTCAACTAAATCAATCCTCATCATGAATAAGCATTTATGATGAATGCCCATTTTCAGAGTCCCATTTCCCTTGGTTAATTTAACGTAGAGGATGCGAAGACTTCATTTGTAATTTTTATTTTTTTGGGTCTGTTATTATGTTTAATTTTTTGGGTTAGATAAGAACATCTAAATGCATGTTCATTTCCTGGATTATTTATAATGTATTTTGGTAATTTTAGCTCCAAAAGTAAAAGCGATTGTTATTTGTAAATTGTAAAAGAAGCTGTTTTTCCCTGTTGGGTCTGTTTTTTGTTTTAGTTTGTGGGTCACGATCGAGAAACTCAAATGGGTAATAATCAGTTCATTTATAAATAATTAGTGAGGAGGTACTGGATTTACCCAGATAAACTAAAGCTCAACCAGTTCGTAAAGCTTATTGAGTGGCTTTTTAGTAGGTAATATATACTGCCTTTCGCCACCTAGAATGTGTATGAAGCAGCCCTACATGTTCTATGATTAGATCAGATAAGATCACCCCCCCCCCCCCATGTTCATACTTGCTCTGTGTTGACCTTACCCACTTAAAAATTTCTCACGACTGATGATATCTTACTTCTTTATGTGGTTAGATAGGACTCATTTGATTATTATTTTTATATTGTTCATTTTGCTTAGATTATCTGACTCGAACAAGTTTCATTCATTTCATGGGGATTTTGTTTAATATCCTATTAGATTATCTGACTCGAACAAATTTCTCATAACTGATGATACCAATGCTCATGAAGTTTGATTATTAGGTGACAAAAAGTATTGTTGTTATAGCTCAAGAATGTTATGTGTTTTTATGTATTACTTCATATGCACATTACGTAGAGTACAATGTACACTTTTGTTTCAAACTTGAAGTTATTGAATAATATTCAGTAAATGTTAGTTAAAACATTTACTAATATAATTCTTGTGTTTTTAAGGCCTAAGGTAGACTAATAAAGTAAAAAAAAATCACCTTGATTTTTCTAACTGGACATGTAACTTGGGACATTGCAGAATCAAAAAAAAAGATTCAAATATTAACATGTGTATACAAGCATCTTACCCATGTAGATAAGTCAAGATAATACCTGGGTTACAAATGATGGAGTATAAATCTCCCAAGAATTAATTTATTAATATGGTATCCACATACAATTTCATGGTGTATGATTACCCTATCCTTAATGGAGGCTGTGGACACCTCGTTAAAGAAAATGGGGTTGGGGTGGTTTGGGGGGGGGGAATGATAACATGGCTTTAGTTATTTTTTTTAGTGTTAATTTTTAATTTTTATGATAAATAAAGCATAACAGGCTTTAGTTTATTATATTTCATCTGAAACATCCAAAGATACAAGAAGTATATCTACTCGAACCTAACATATCTTATATTGTCAATGTGGTTTTCTTCTATTCCTTCTCTTTATTTCCCAATTAAGGTATATCTGATGGTTTGATGCACAACTGGTATATAGATAGCATGCAATGAAATGGTCAATTCATGTTAAGCGGGTTCTTCTAACATGGTAATAATAACTGAGTTTGTTTTTTTGTATGAATGGCCTGATACAATTGCTATTTCCTTTTTTTAATTACATTGAAGATTTATCTTTTATGCCTTTAGGTTGAACATATATCAAATGCACTACACATGATGCAACAAACTTACTCGTCGGAACAACATTAATGTAATGAACAAATGATGAGGGAGTAGCGAACTTCTGGTAGTGATTATGGTATGCTTCCTCTGTACTTATATCAACTTGATGGTAGCTTGAGATAATGATGAATCGTCAATTCAAACTTTGTATTAGTAATCCAGTTGGCCACATTTTTATTTATTCAGTTTTCGTCATATAATCCCTTGGAATAGTTTAGAATTTACTGAAGTTTTCAACTCTTGTTGTGAAAAAAAGATTTATATTCTTTATGAATGGAGAATTTCCTTTGCATCATTCTAATTGTAGATACCCAAAAAGTATATTTATCAGTATATGCCTTTGCATCATTCTAATTGTATATACCGAAAAAGTATATTTGTCATTCGAGGTTAGCATGTTACTATGTCTTTCCTTGTTTTTCTTCTTTTCTATGTGATTTTGAGAGTGCACAAATTCTGGTAAGTTGGTATTTAAGGGATTATGGATTTCTGCTATGTGATCTCTATTATTCTGTAAATATTTGTATCAGTAGCTATTGACGGTTCTATTGTAAGATTCACATTAAGAAAGAATAAAAAATTTCATAATGCCGATAAAAGCTTGTTACTGAACCTAATGCTATAAAATTAGAACAAAACAAAAACATGACTTAGAACTTCTTGTGAAGTTTTTTGGAATCTAGTATCAAGGATATGTTTACACCAAAGATGGTCTCCTCGGAAAACTTTCAAAAGATATGGTAATCCCCTCATCAGTCTTATGATAATTAGCCTATCAAGCATAATTATGCATTCTTCTCAAATATGTCAAAAAATGGCAACTAGTCAATTACAAAGCATATCATATACTTCTAACGCCAATATATTTCGGTGATCATTTAATTTCATATATCTTTTACTCCCTAATTGTTCTATATTTTATTAGTTGAACTTCTTTGCCTTGGTGAATACGGAATAGTAGCATGGATTAAAAACTTCTTACTTGGTTCTGTTTTAGCTTCCAAAATATGTAAAACAAACAAAATAAAATGCATGTTGAAGGTGATCTTTATCTTTATTTGATTATCCCTGCGTGGAGGTGTTAGAATTGTTCCCAGATGAAAATGTTACATGGTTACAATTTTTCAAAAATATTATTGTAATTTAAATATAGAAATTCATCTCTTAGATCATGTGCTTTCACTTAATTTTATATTTATTTGGTTTTTAAATTTTGCAGGATATTGAAAATGTATGAATATTGGAGTTTGCATCACTTTAAGACTTGGGTTTGTGGGCATTGAAGACTTTGAGATTTTGTTTATTACTAATATTTTTAACATGTAATATTATCACTTTAACAGACAATTTCATAGGAGACGAACCTATATTTTTATTTCTACTAGATAATAATTTGTTATGGGGTCATTGAGCTAGGATTTATTTTGTTTGTAAAATAATTCACATTTGTTATAGAATAGGATATTGTTGAAACAAAGGCAACATTTATATCGTTGCAAATTAAATCAACTTTTGTTGCAAATTAAATCAACTTTCGTTGCAAATCATATTAACTTTCATTGCAAATCAAATCAACTTTCGTTGTAATCCAAATCAACTTTCGTTACAAATTAAATCAACTTTCGTTGCAAATAATATCAATTTTCGTTGCAAATAAAAAGCAAACAGCAACGTATAGTGTTGTTGCTAATCGACAACTTTTGTTGCTCTTTAAAATTAATCTGTAACGCATATTATCGTTGCTAATTGATCATAATCTCGTTGCAAAATGACATATGACCGATGTACTATGTATATTTAGCAACGAAAATCGTTGCTAAAAAGTATACAATTAGCAATGAAAACAAGTTTAGGCAACAATTACCAAGTTGTTCAGCAACGACAAAATTCGTTGCCAAAAGTATACCAAACGAAACGAATTTTCATTTTCGTTAGCAAAGAAAAAATGCTTTTCGTTGCTAATAAGTAGGCTTTTGTAACGAAAATTGGTTTTTAGCAACATTTTCTAAATAAATTGGCAACAAAATGTTTTGTAGCTAAATGATATATGATTTTGCAAGAAATTCAAGTTTCATTGCTAAATGTTTCACTTTTTGCAACGTTCAAAATAATTTTGTTGCAGAACAATTAGCAACGCTCATTCCGTAACGAAAGCTGCAACACACAAAAAATCGTTGCAAAAGACCTTTAGCAACGAAATATTGAACCTTTAGCAACGAAAACGCGTTGTTGCCAAAGGGCTTTTTTTGTAGTGCATTATGTCGAACCGATTCTGTGTGGATATTTGGTGTTATAAAATTTGTACAAATTTTGTGGATATTTTGGTGAAATGGTCATATGGCCACAAAGGCTTGTGAGATTCAAAGCAACATTTAAAAGCTTCTAAATCTATTGTCTGGATTAAGCTGAGGCTACAAAATTAATATTAAGTTTGAGTTAATATGTGAATTGCATTTTGAATGTGGGAGTCGTGTAAAGTAGTCTTATGATTTTTAAAGAAATCTTTCTTACAAGTGCAGTCCTGTTGTATAGGTATGTTTGTGTTCTTATCTAATAGTTGTATCTCACTTTTGTCTTGCATTTTTCATTCAACCATATTTTGAATTTTAGAGGTCAGGAGATAGGAGTTTAAAGTTATTAACTTTGTTTGGTCTATAAAATGTTATACACATTTTTTGCACCTATATTGTAGTTGATGTTAGGGAGTAGGGACTGATCATAACCTGTGTTATGTTTGCTTTGAAGTATTTACTTAGTGTTTCTCAATACTAAATAAAATAATACAAAATAATGCAAAATAAAATAAAATGAAGTAAAATAAAATAATATAATGAATTAACTAGTATTTACTTAGTTTCTCAATACCAAATAAAATAATACAAAATTAAATAAAATAAAACAAATAAAATATTGCAAATAATATCATAAACTAAGTACGATTTACTTAGTGTTTCTCAATACTAAATAAAATAATACAAAATAAAATAAAATAAAATAAAATAATGAACTAACTAGTATTTACTTAGTTTCTCAATACTAAATAAAATAATATAAAATTAAATAAAATAAAACAAATAAAATATTACAAATAATATCATAAACTAAGTGCGATTTACTTAGTGTTTCTCGATACTAAATAAAATAACATAATACAAAATAAAATAAAGTAAAATAAAATAAAATAATATAATGAACTAACTAGTATTTACTTAGTTTCTCAATACTAAATAAAATAATACAAAATTAAATAAAATAAAAATAAATAAAATATTACAAATAATATCATAAACTAAGTATGATTTACTTAGTGTTTCTCAGTACTAAATAAAATAATACAAAATAAAATAACTAAGTACGATTTATTTAGTGTTTCTCAATACTAAATAAAATAAAATAAAATAATATAAAATGAAGTAAAGTAAAATAATATAAAATAAAATAATATAATGAACTAACTAGTATTTACTTAGTTTCTCAATACTAAATAAAATAATACAAAATTAAATAAAATAAAACAAATAAAATATTGCAAATAATATCATAAACTCAAGTCATATGCTTACAAGTATGATGAGAGTTGTATGCTTACAAGTATATTAAGAGAGTCTGACCATTCTATACATTAATAAGTTCATGTTGTCTACAGTAGGTACCGTAATATCATGGACCTCTATTCAGATCGTAGTTGGATGAGACGACGAAAGTCTTGTGCCTAGATAGGTATTACAGTTGAATTTAGAAATTGTTGTCAAGTGTTTTTGGATTATGCGTTTAGTCACCCGGAATGTGTGAATGATCAGAACAAGATAAGATGCCCTTATTTGAAGTGTAAGAATGTCAATTATATGGACAGAGACATGGTAAACTATCATTTACTTGTGTCTGGGTTCATCAAAAATTACGAAGAGTGTTGGTGGGCACATGGGCAGAGAAGAGATAGTGGCATCGCACAAGTACACAATCCGGGCAGTAGTACCCATCGTATGAATGAAATGGTTCATGATATTATAGGGCCAGATTTTGATTAGGAACAAGAGAGAGAGCAACCTATGAATTCTGATGCCAAAGCATTCTTTAAGTTACTAGACGAGGGTAGCGAGCCGTTGTGGCATGGTTACACCAATCACACTACGTTGTCTGTAGTTGCGACATTACTTAATATCAAGGCTGATCACAATATGAGCCATGAGTGTTTTGAGTCATTCTTGAAGGCCATTAAGAGTATGTTGCCTGACGGTGAAACATTACCCAATAACTACTATTATTATAAGAAAACGGTGAATAAGTTGGATCTTGGATACCAAAAGATCAATGCATGTCCGAACAATTGCATGTTGCTTTATAAGGAAAATGAACATAAGACAAAGTGCACGTTTTGCGATCAAGATCGGTTCAGGCCTATTAAAGAAGGTGTGACTACAAAAAAGACAAAGATACCTTTGAAGATTTTAAGGTATTTTTCAATTACACATCGGCTCAAAAGATTGTACATGTCTTCAAGAACAGCTGAACATATGACTTGGCATGCAAAATCTCTAGCTAAAGATGGAGAACTTAACCATCCCGCAGATGGACAGGCTTGGAAAGATTTTAACTTATTACATCCTGGGTTTGCATTGGAACCTAGAAACGTGAGGCTTAGATTGTCCACTGATGGTTTCAACCCTTTCGGCCACTCAGCTATTCTATACTCCTGTTGGCCTGTGATTGTAATTCCGTACAACTTGCCTCCTTCGATGTGTATGAAACAGCCATACTTGTTTCTTTCACTCATGATTCCTAGTCCCAAAAGTCCTGGAAAGAACCTAGATATTTACTTGAGACCTCTTATAGGCGAGTTTGAAGGTATTGTGGGAGGATGGAGTACAGACTTAGGATGTTTTTCAACCTTAGGGCAGCGGTTATCTGGACTATAAGTGACTTCCCTGCTTATAGTATGTTATCTGGCTAGAGTACACACGGGAAATTAGCTTGTCCATATTGTATGGAGCATACAAAGTCTTTCAATCTATCAAATGGTCGAAAGCCATGTTAGTTTAACTGTCATCGTCATTTCTTGCCGATAGATCACCCGTTTTGAAGAAATAGAGAAAACTTCAGGAAAGGGAAAGTAGAGAATGATATGCCTGCACCGCAACTGTCAGAGACGGAGATGCGTAACCGTATGATGATATTGTCAGTCATCCCATTCGGTAAGATTGTTGCCTTTGACATCATCGATGGGTTTGGCGTATCTCATAATTGGGTTCGGAGAAGCATCTTTTGGGAACTGCCTTATTGGTCTACAAATTTAATTCGTCATAATCTAGATGTGATGCATATTGAGAAGAATGTGTTCGACAATGTGTTTAACACCGTGATGAGTGTTCTGAGCAAGACGAAAGATAATGATAAGGTACAGTTGGACATGAAAGATATTTGTAAGCGTCATGGATTAGAACTTTATGAATCTCCTAATGGTTGGATGGTCAAACCGCATACAAGGTACACATTATCCAAAAAGCAAGTTGAAGATGTGTGCACATGGATTAAGTCTCTAAAACTACCAGATAGATATGCCTCAAACATTACAAGGTGTGTCATATGTGGAAAATTGCAAGGGATAAAGAGTCATGGTTGTCATGTGTTCATGGAGAAACTAATGCCTATAGTATTTCGGGACTTGCTTGATAAACCAATATGGGATGCTTTGACTGAACTTAGTCATTTCTTCAAAGACATATGTTCAAAAACGTTAAATGAAAAGTACATGTTTGTACTTGAGAATAACATCATTGAGATCACGTGTAAGCTTGAAAAAAATATTTCCACCTGGTTTTTTTGACTCCATGGAGCATTTGTAAATCCATCTACCCTATGAAGCTCGTGTTGGTGGTCCAGTTCAATATAGATAGATGTACCCTTTCGAGAGGGTGATGGAAAACCTTAAGAGGAAGGTGAAGAATAGAGCTTACGTCGAGGGGTCGGTATGTGAGGCATACAGTTTCGATGAGATATCTACGTTTGTCTCAGACTATTTTCCCGACGAAGTCTTGACAAAGGCCAATCGAGTCCCGAGACATGATGATGGGGGCAATGTTGAACTAAATGGTCGGCTTTCTGTATTTGGTCTATCAGGTCGCGCTTATGGAAAAGGGAAGCGTATATTCTTCTCTGAGCAAGAATTACATACTGCACATACTTACATTCTTCTCAATTACGAGGAGATTGACGAATTTGTAAGGTATACATGTAAAATGATTCTGAATTATTGGACCTATATCTTAACCTGCAATTAATCTTATACATTCAAATATGTTAATTTTTGTAGGCTCTTAATGAGGGAACCAATCCTCCAAATATACAAGTCCTAGCTATGGGTCCAGACAGGGACCAAGTCAGTCGCAATGGTTACAAAATAAATGGCTGTGAATTTCATACAAAGACATATGCTCGCAGTAAAAGAACAACTAACACTGGAGTGTGTGTTCAAGGAGATTGTTACAATAAGCTTGGTCGTGCCTTTTATGGGGAGTTGGAGGAAATCATTGAGTTGTCGTACAAGGGTACTTATGAGGGTCATATTAACTTGTTCAAGTGTCGTTGGTTTGATTCAAAAAAAGGGATATGTGTCGATCAACATGGAATCGTCGATATTGACCTCCATAGGTCCACGTACGTTAACGCATATTTGTGTTGCCAACTCAAACAGTACAAGTATACTACACTCCTAGTCCTGTTAGGAAAAAAGATAGACCGCCTGCAGATTAGCAAGCTGTAATTCATACTCCCGCGCGCAGTCGTGCCCAATTAGTAGACGGAGAGTTCTACCAAGAGGAGATACTTCATAGACCTTCTATAATATATGTCGAGGACAACAATGAAGTAATCCAATTAGAAGGTGGAGATCAACCTTATGAATTGGATCCCGAGTCAGTACACGTGCCAGATGACATTGATACTGAGGATGAAGAGTTATTGACTGACACTGACACTGAATCTAAAGAAAATGATGGTTATGAATCTCTAATACGTCAGCAAAATGATTTTGACTCAGACAACGATTCTCATTAAAATGTATGTTTAGTTTGACTTGTATTACATATAATTGCATATATACATGTTCTCTATATCCTTCTCATGTTTATATACATTTCATTTGTAGTTGTTGTAGTTAACTATTTTATACAATTATAGCATCATTATTGTCATTTTATTTGTATATGTAAATCATATAACTCATAATAACATCCTAAAATTTTTGGTGAAAAAGATGTCTTTTGAACCAGCGCAACGAAAGCGCGGCTTAGGTCGGGGCCCTAATCATGTGCCGAAGGCCCCGACTAATCTAAATTCTCATACAGATTCGTCCTCCTCCGAACAGCACGTATATTAAACATCGTTTATATATAAGCATTTTATATATATACTTTTTATAGCTATATACTAATGTCAGTTGCTTTTAATATTCTACTAAAATTACTTTTCTTTATTCCAAATTATTGTATATTTTAGTGATTTTTAAGATAGTAAGATTGTGACGTGTATATCATAATTATGCTTACAGAACTGGCAAAAAGGCAAAAGGCACATATAGGGGCGGCAGTATATCACAGGTGCAACATATTATTCCCAAGGTACGTATGAATAGCAAACTTATTGGCTTAATGTATAGTGTTTTTATGTTTACAGTCAGGGTTTGTAAAATATCACATGTTTACATATTAATATAAGTTTATATTTTATAGGAGGCTCAGTCTTAGGGACAGCCTATTAATTGGCTGGATGTGTACGTCGCCACCCGGGATAGTCTGCCTGAGGTTATCTAGATAGTGGTAATAAGTTTTTATAACATTGATATGTTGTTTATATAATTTTTACGACCTTTTGCTAGCATTTTATATCTATTTTTAACTATTTAATTGTTAACCTGCTGACAGGACACCTATAAAAGCTTAATGAACGAGCGATATCCTGAAGGCACTCCGCGTCTGCCTACTGATCAAGAATTGTGGGAGAGGGGATCAGTCGTTAAGAAGAACTACGTCAAAGGCTAAGGACAAAAACGACGCCCGACCATCAGTAGCACAGGCAACTCTACTACCCAGTCTACACAGTCATCGGGTCATCCAGCCTACCATACTCTTGCTAACTGTGTGAGAGCAATCTGTCGAGATCGTGATCTTCTTTGTATATTAGGCGGGCATTTGCAGTCTCTGAGTCTTGATGAGTTAGCAGATGCAGTGGCGGCAGCAGCACGACATCAGGATGGCGACGAGGTAATCTTAATACATATTACAATCAAATTAGTCACTTATATATACATATATAGATCTTATTGTGTCTTACTTATGTTTAAATAATTCCTATTGTTTAGCTTTCCTTCACTTTCCTTTGCATAAGTGAGTACATATTCAACACATGTAACATGTTGTATTCATTTGTTAATTATAGGATCCTACTAATTTGGGTGATGATGCATAAGGAGCTAGGCTTGTTTTTTATATATTTAAAGCCTTGTACTCTTAAATTCATTATTTGGACAATTGTATGCAACTTAAAAATGACATTTGTATATATTTCTGTGGTTCATATTGGTTTATTAATGTTTATATAGTGTTGGTTTATTGCTTTGTTTATGAACAGATGTTTATATATATTGTTGTGCATGCATGTGCTGGGATATAAATCATAGATGGATGTTTATATATACTGTTGTGTGTTGGGATATAAAGTAGGTACAGTTTTTTTTTGGAAAATCCATAAAATACTAACTTTTTTTAATAATAAACATCAGCGACCGCATGCGGTCGCTAATACATTTACGGGGTCGCTGATAGAATAAGGGTATTAGCGACCACACGCGGTCGCTATTGATGGTCGCTGACACGTGTGCCACGTCACCCCTGAGAACTGACTCACGATGACTCAGCTTAGCGACAGCAACGGTCGCTATAGACAATCGCTAATAATGGTCGCTGATGTACACACCAGCGACCAGATTATCTGCGACAACTATCAGCGACTACATGCAGTCGTAGATACCGAAATCGGTCGCTAATAGGCGGTCACTAATAAGCTTTTTTGTTGTAGTGGCGGCAGTGGCATAAGTTAGGGTTCAGTGTAAAGGCCAGTTATTCCCTCCTTTCTCTCTCTATTTTTAACATTATATTAGGCGGTGATTTGTGGGTTTGTATAATATGAAATAAAATATGTTTTTGTTTGTACAATTTGATTAGGGATTAGGGTTTGATGTGGGTTTTGATTGTTGATTCCAAGTTAAAGTTTAATTTAAAATGTGTCCATGAGATTTGATTTGGGCAAAATGAGATTGTTGATTGCTTATTATAATATGTTGATGATTAGAGCCTGAATTTCCTTCTTAGTAAATACAATAAAAAGCTTAATTTAATTAGGATGCTACTTTGGGTAAAATAACATGCTTAATTAGGATGCTAGTTTAGTTAAAAAAACTTGAGTGTTTCATTTTTAGTACTTGAATTTGTGCACAAGGTTTGATTTATTTCATAATTAGTTAACTAGTAAAATAAACTAAGTATAATTTACTTAATTTTTCACTACTAACTAAAATTAAATAAAAATAATAATAATAGGAAAAATGACAAAACTGTCCCCCCAAGTTTAGACGAAAATCAATTTGATACTCAAAGTTTGGAAATCTACAATTCAAGACCTCTAAGTATTTTGAAAAAACAAAAGTGTTCCTTTTTACCGGACCGGTCAATTTTTGACCGAAAATTGTCATCTGTCAAGGAGAGAGGAGAGAGGAGAGAGAAAACATTCAAAAAAATATATTTTTTTCTTTTTTCTAATTTTTTCTTCTTTATCAATTTTCTCCTTTCTCTCTCCTCCCTCCACCTTCTCTTTCTCTCTCCTATCTCCTCTCTTTAGCTCCTCTTTTTCTTTCTCTCTCTTCTCTCTCCTTTTCTCTCTCTTCTCTTCGCGATCTCTCTCTTCCCTTCTTCCTTCATTTAATTAATTAATTGATGTTTTAATATTTTATTTTAAATTGTAATAATTTTTTGGAGTGTAAATACTTGTATAAAATCATAATACATGTATGCATACATTTAAAATGCATAATACATAAAAAACACTGGAATTTCTTAACATGTGCCCTAAGGGCACATGCTAAGCACACGGTTCAAAAGAATATTCTACTGTGTGCATATTCCTTTGAACTTGGTGCAAATGCAAAAATCAAGGGAATATGCACACAGTTCATGAGAATATTCTCTTGAACCGTGTGCTTAGCATGTGCCCTTAGGGCACATGTTAAGAGGACCCAAAAACATTCAATGGTAAGAAGACAAAATTAAAAACAAGGTCATAACTTACTTATAAAAAAATAATTATAAAATAATAACAAAATCAAAAAATTAAATAGATTCTTTTTCTTTTTTCTTATTTTTTTTCTTTTTCTTTATCAAATAGAATCTATCAAAAAATCAAAAGATTCTTATTTAATAGATTCTATTTGATTAAGAAAAAGAAAAAAATAAGAAAAAAGAAAAAAATGTATTTACTTTTTTTATTTTGTAATTATTTTTTTATAAGTAAGTTATGATCTTGTTTTTTAATTTTGTCTTCTTACCATTGATATTTATAAGGTATAGTGTGATATTTATATGTTACCTCGATACAATATGACAAAACGTGGGGGGAACGACAAGCACGTGTCTAAAAAATCTTATGATACTTTCCTCTTGCGTCGAGGCTTTAACGACTATTCATGTCATCACATACTGCTGAGCATATGAGTTGGTGATGAGTGGGTAATATACGGCTTGATATATTGCTAGTTTTTGAGTATTTTAGGACATTTTTAATTGTTTAGTTGTTATTTTGCAGGTTAGGCCAAAGCAGGGGCAAAACAAGACTTTTGGCATCATTAAGGGCAAATTCGTATTTTGCAGCTAGCTCAATAGCACCGAGGCGTTGTACTTTAGTACAAACCCAACAGTGGGGCGCTGGGGGTCAGTTTTTGTTGTACGGGTCTTTGCAAAGCTGGGGATTTTCATGTTAATTACTACTCTAATTAGGATTCTAATCTAAGTTGGCTCGTGGGAGGAGTGTCATATAAATAGGGGAAGACTATTCATCTAAAAAAAATAGACACGGAGATTGAAGCAGATAGCTAGAAATTGAGATTGGAGATTTACAGTGCTTCACAAGGATTGCGGACTGGAGACTTGAAAGCGGAAGAAGACTTTACTGAGTTTTTTCTTTTTTTCTTCTTTTCTCAGTTTTGTTATTCTAAGATGATGACTTATTTGGAATTTCTAATTTTTAATTCTAGCATGAACTAAACTTTTGATTAAAACTGCAATTGAACTGTTTATGTTTATGGATTAATTATTTGTTTGATTCTAATTATTATTTCATATTGAGTTGTCTATCATATTTTGTGTTTATTGAGTAATTGTTTGGCCGACAATTAGCGGGATACCTTAGATGAATTCAAGAGATGAAATCTAGGGTTAGATCTGAATGTGGTAGCATGTATTCTTAGTTATTTGCATGAGATGAATAATTAGGGTTGTAAATTGAATAGGGATATCTCTTTTCACTACATGTAACTTTTGGGAATTAATACTTAATGAATTTGATTTTTTTATTTTGCATAGGAATATCGCAGAATTAATTGAGTTAGATTATTTTATTTGATCACTTGGGAAAGGGCTTATAAATAATTTTGAATTCAGGTTAACAACTCTTTATGGATTTAATAATTGGTTGATTTGGGTAATCGATTCATATTGCATAATTAGGGATATTGTAGTCTTAAGATTTAAATATCTGATATTCAACCTTTGTGGTCATTTTTACTCTTAGTTTTAGAATTTAATTTCAACCATTATTTGCAATTGGGATTGTTTAAATAAAATTGAATTGATAGAAATTAGTAGCTGGAATATTTTAGGCATAGATTCATGTGGGTTAGACACTCGTTACTTACCCTTTATTACTTGTTGATCGTGTATACTTACACATAATTGTCTATACCTGAAATCGGACAACAAGTTTTTGGTGCCATTGTCGGGGATCTGTGTTTAGTAGTTATTTCAATATTAGTTACAATCAATTTGGTTTTAATTTAAACGCTTTAATTTTTTGTTTACTTTCTCCTTTGCAAGTTTTCTCATCTGTGTATGCACACTAGGTCTTAGGGTAAAGAGGAACTTTTGTCGTACGCAGACGATATCGAGAGAGAGTTCCTAAAACTGAAATTATTTGGTCAAGAAACATAGACGGAAGAAAAACAGACAAAAGAAACCAATATGCAAGAAACTATGGTTGAGGAAGTGCAAAAGTCACTACGAGATTACGCAATGCCATTGGTGATAGAAATTCAGTCCAGTATTTAGAGACCGACCATTAATGCTAACAGTTTTGAGATTAAGTCGTGAACCATTCAGATGTTGCAGAATTCAGTGCAGTTTGGGGGTGGTCCAATTGATGATCCGAATGAACATCTCATCAACTTCCTAGAAATTTGCGACACATTTAAGTTTCATGGGGTTACAGACGAAGCGGTGAGGTTGAGACTTTTCCCTTTCACATTCCGTGATAAGGAGAAAAGTTGGTTGCATTCTTTGTCGTCGAGATCAATCACAACTTGGGCAGATTTGGCACAAAAAAATTTGGCTAAGTTTTTCCCTGCTACGAAAACGGCGAAATTGAGGAACGACATTACGTCATTCAACCAATTTCATTCAGAGACTTTATACGAGGCATGGGAGAGATTTAAGGACTTACTCTGTAAGTGTCCGCATCACGAAATCCTTAATTGGTTGCAGGTGCAGACGTTTTATAATGGATTGTATGGTCCCACGAGGACAAATATTGATGCAGTAGTTGGGGGAGCTATTATGGGAAAGAACTTCGATGAAACATACCAGTTGTTAAGAGACCATGGCAACTAACAATTATCAGTGGCCTATGGCAAGGGCTAATCTGCTTAGAACAGCATGAAAGGTAGAGTTGGACGCAGTTACATCTTTAGTTGCATAAGTAGCTGCTTTGACTAAGAAGATTGATTCGTGGAGACCACAAGGAAGTCAGCAAGTGGCGATGGTTTGTGAACTCTGTGTGCGTAATCATGCTACGAATCAATGTGCTATCAGTGTGGAGTCGGTGTAGTTTTAGGGAAGCCATAATAGACAGCAGCCATATCAGAATGTTTACAACCCGGGGTGGAGGAATCATCCAGGCGTTTTTTTGAGTAATAATCAGGCTCAAAATCAAGCTCCAAGGCAACCATATCCACCAGGTTTTCGGAATAAAATCAACCATCAGGCATAAAATAAACCAAGGTTAGAGGAAGCCTTAGCAAAATTCATTTCAGCTATAGATAAGAGAATGAGTGATCAAGATCGGTTGTTGAACCAAGTGGATTTGAATGTAAAGAGCTAAGTACTGTCAATTAGAAACTTAGAGAATCAGATGGGTCAGCTAGCTCATGTCTTAAACAGTCATCCACAAAGAACATTACCGAGTGACACAGAAGTTAATCCGAATGGAAGGAGCATTGTAAGGCCGTAACTCTAAGAAGTGGGAAAGAGTTCCCGAGATTATGAAAGGAAGTGAAAAGCTGAAGCCTAGGGACGAGGTTGAGATAGTTAAAAAGAAAAATGAGGGTGATGATACAGTCAAGACAAAGGAGGTAAGTGCAGATGCGACGCCTATTGGAAGCAAGCAAAATAATACCATGCCTCACGTGTTATTTCCCCAGAGATTTCAAAAAGTTAAGTTAGACAAGCAATTTGTAAAATTTCTTAAGGTATTTAAAAAACTCCATATTAGCACACCATTTGCGGAAACTTTGGAGCAGATGCCCAGTTATGTTAAGTTCATGAAAGAAGTCTTATCTAAAAAGAGGAGATTGGGTGAATTCGAAACAGTGGCGTTGACCGAAGAATGCAGTGCTATTTTACAAAAAAACGTTATCGCCAAAGTTAAAGGATCCGGGGAGCTTCACAATCCCATGTACGATCGGTAATTAGTTTTTCGGACGGAAATTGTGTGATTTAGGTGCTAAAATCAACTTGATGCCTATTTCAGTATACAATCAAGACTAAAGGAACCAAAGCCAACAAATATCACCTTACAACTTGCAAACAGATCAGTGACATATTCGAGGGGAACTGTGAAAGACATCCTAGTTAAGGTGGATAAATTCATTTTTTTGGCTAACTTCATAATATTGGATTACGAGGAAGATAAAGAGATCCTGATTATACTTAGGTCGCCCATTCTTAGCGACAAAGAGAACTTTAATTGATGTGCAGAAAGGTGAATTGACAATGAGAGGTCAAGATCAGGAAATCACCTTTAGTGTTTTCAAAGCAATGAAGTTTCCTAAAGAAGTTGAGGAGTGCCTATGGGTTGATATGGTTGAAAAGGCGGTTACTGAAGTATTCAACGAGAGTTACTTAGCGAATCCACTAGAAGCAACCTTGGTTGGTATGGATGCAATTGATGACTTGGATTACATGGATCATGTTAGGATGTTAGATGCAGTACCCGTATCCACGAAGTTTAAAAAGCAGTATGATACCCTTGACCGTCCCGAAGGAGTTGAAAAGCGTTCCAAAACTTCATTAGAGGAACCACCAGTGTTAGAACTCAAACCTCTTCCTACTCATATGAGGTATACCAATTTAGGAGAGTCCAACACATTACCAGTTATTGTTTTCGCTCACCTAAATGAGTCTTAAGAAGAAAAACTATTAAGGGTTTTACGTGAGTATAAGACAGTAATTGGGCGGACTATAGCAGATATTAAGGGGATTAACTCGTCTTTTTACATGCATAAAATTCTGTTTGAGGAAGGAGCAAAGCCAACCATTGAGCAATAGAGAAGATTGAATCTAATCATGAAGGAAGTTGTGAAGAAGGAAATAATTAAGTGGTTGGATGCTAGAATAATTTATCCAAGTTCAGATAGTTCATGGGTTAGTCATGTACAGTGCGTACCGAAAAAAAGAAGGATGACTGTGGTTAAAAATGAGAATAACGAGTTCAGCCCTACAAGAACAGTTACCAGGTGGAGAGTGTGCATGGATTACCGCAAATTGAATAAGGCAATTCGCAAGAATCATTTTCCCTTGTCATTCATTAATCAGATGTTGGATAGGCTGGCAGGTCACCTGTTTTATTGCCTTCTTGATGGATATTCGAGATAAAACTAAATTGCCATTGCCCCGGAAGACCAAGAGAAAATCACATTTACATGCCATTATGGAACATTCGCATTCCGGAGGATATCTTTTGGTCTTTGCAACGCATCAGCTACATTTCAGAGATGCATGATGGCGATCTTCTCGAATATGGTTGAGCAGAATTTGGAAGTATTCATGGATGACTTTTCTGTTTTTGGTAACAGTTTCGACTTATGCCTCATTAATTTGATTTTGGTGCTGAAAAGGTGTGTGGAAACGAATCTGATACTTAATTGGGAGAAGTGCCACTTCATGGTGCAGGAAGGAATAATTTTGGGTCATAAAGTCTCCGCAGCCGGCATTGAGGTAGATAAAAATCGAAATAATTGAAAAGTTACCTACACCCACATCAGTAAAATGAATACGAAGTTTTCTCGACTATGCAGGTTTTTTACCGGTGTTTTATCAAAGACTTTTCCAAAATCTCCAAACCCTTATGAACACTCCTTGAAAAAGATGTTTCGTTTAAAATTGATCAGTCTTGTATCGATGCCTTTGAAGTGTTGAAAAAGAAGTTAGTATCAGCCCCGATCATAGTTGCTCCGTATTGGTCTTTACTATTTAAAATTATGTGTAACGCAAGTGATTATACGGTTGATTTAAAACTTGGGAAACGTACAAATAAGATCTTTCACACAATTTACTACGCAAGCAAGACTCTAACAGATGCGCAGCATAATTACAGAAAGGAATTACTAGCAGTGGTGTTTGCCTTTGACAAGTTTCGAGATTACCTATTTGGGACAAAGGTGATAGTCTACATAGATCACTCAACAATCAAGTACCTAATTTCGAAGAAGGATGCAATGCCAAGGTTAATCCGATGAGTCCTTCTGCTACAAGAATTTGATATTGAAATCTGTGATAGAAAAGATACAAAAAATCAGGTAGTTGATCATCTTTCGAGGTTGAAAAATTATGCTACTTAGAAAAAGGATGATCTAATGATCAACGAGTCGTTTCCAGATGAGCAATTGTTTTAAATCACAACGGAAGTGCCTCGGTATGCAGATTATGTCAATTACCTAGTAAACAATGTACTCCCTCCAGCCTTGAATCCTCACCAAAGAAAGAAGTTCATCCACGATGTCAAGCAATATTTCTGGGATGAACCATTCTTGTTCAAAACCTGTGCAGATCAAATAATATGACGATGTGTGCCACGTGAAGAAATTGAAAGCATATTTAAGCATTATCATTCTTCGGATTATGGGGGACACTTTGGTGGAGAACGAACAGCAGCGAAAATGCTCCAATTTGGTTTTTATTGGCCAACATTGTTCAAAGATGCTCATTTCTTTATATTAAGGTGTGATCAATGCCAAAGGGTTGGTAATATTTCGAAAAGACACGAGATGCCTCTCAATAATATTCTAGAAGTTGAACTCTTTTACATATGGGGCATTGACTTCATCGGGTCATTCCCGTTTACGTTTAAAAATCAATACATACTACTGGCAGTGGATTATGTGTCAAAATGGGTTGAAGCAACTATGTTACCCATAAACAATGCCAAAGTGGTTCTGAAATTCTTGCAGAAGAACATTTTTACTCGATTTGGGACGCCAAGAGATATAATAAGCAATCAATGAACACATTTCTGTAATAAATAGTTTACAGAACTTCTCACTAAATATAGGTTCAAACACAAAATTACTACAGTTTATCACCCCCAAACTAGTGGACAAGCAGAGGTGTCGAATCGAGAGGTCAAGCGAATACTGGAAAAAGTGGTGAATCTATCTCGTAAGGATTGGGCAAGGACGTTAGATGATGCTTTATGGGCATATCGAATGGCATACAAGAATCCAATCGAAATGTCACCATATAGAATGGTTTATGGAAAGGCGTGTCATTTACTGGTGGAACTCAAGCACAATGCGTATTGGGCCATTTGAAAGTTAAACTTTGATTTACAAGCATCCGAAGAGAAGAGGTTGTTACAATTAAACGAGATGGAGTAGTTTTGGCACCAAGCATACGAGAATGCCAAACTCTATAAGGAAAAAGTCAAGAAATGGCACGATAAACGGATCCTTAATCGGAAATCCGAACTGGGTCAAGCAGTCCTATTATTCAATTCAAGGTTGAGACTCTTTCCCAAAAATTAAAGTCCAGGTGGTCAAGTCCGTTTGTAGTTACCTCTGTAGCTCCACATAAAGCCATCAAGGTTAAAGAACCAAACTCAAAACGCACGTTCAAGGTCAACAGTCAAAGACTAAAATATTATTTGGGAGGTGATATCGATCGACAAATAACCTCAATTGATCTGACTTCGATCGATCTGATTGACACATGAGAAATGTAGGAAATTCGAGCTAACGACTATAAAACCAAGCGCTATTGGGAGGCAGCCCAAATTTTGTTTCTAATTCAGTCAATTTCAATTCGTAGAATAGTTTATAGTTATTATTATTTTTATTTGTTTTATTAAGTCTCTACTTTATCACTGTATGTTCAATGGAAATTATTGCAAGAAAGGAAGGGGTAGCATGAGAATAAGGATAGCAGCTTGAGCTAGGACATGAAGTTCACAGCGCCCCGGAGCTTTAAACATGGCTAACTTCAGCGCCCCCAGCGCTAGGAGTCAAGGATTTCAAGTGACCACAACGCCCTGGCGCTCCATTTGCAAGCATTCACAATGCCCTGGCGCTAGAGTCTAGGGAAAACAAAAGGCCACAGTACCCCGACACTAATCCACATTCAAAATCCCAACACCCCGGTGTTGGGTCCAGGTATTCAAAAAAAAATAAGGTCATTCGCCCCTATCAGGTAAATCTCCCCCACTTCTCCTACTCCTTCTCAAACAATAATGCCCATAAATCTCCCTTTCTTATTTTTCTTCCATCACGATCCCTACCCCCATTTCCTGCTCCCATTACATAATTGATTCTTTATAACAATCAACCAATGGTACTAAGAAGCACAGATTAAGCATATCAATTTCTTTCTCTCTTCATTGTCTATCTTTCCAAGTCAAGGTTTGTTGAAGTTCGTTTTTCTTTGCTATTGGGTTATGCATGCGAGGTATGGTGTTTATATGTCAATGATTTATCAATTGCTTGATATGTTGACTGAATTAGGTGTGATTATGCTTGATTTTGGGGTTATTACGCAAGTAAACTAGATTAACTTCGTTGAATTTAACTCATGCCTATAAGGTGTTTGATTAAATGCGTGTGAGAGATTTACTTGGCAATTTTGTGCATTTTTATTCTAATTTTCCCAGGACATACATGCACAAATGACACCATGTTGACTATGGGTTTGCACTAAATTTTAAGCTTGGGAGAAAAACTCATTATGTTCTAATATGACGTGTTCATACAATGTTCTTGTGTTATTATTAAGCATATAATGAGTCTATATGATATGAGTGACTGACATTGATTTGTTGTCCTTCTAGGTTGCAACGATGGCTTCGAAGAAACAAAGAGGTAAAGGCTCATCCTCCTCCCCAACCAAACCATTTGCCAAAAAGAGGTTTGTCAGTGTCGAGGCTCAAGAGAGATACAATAGGATGACGCAGAAAACATTAATTCTGAAAAGGGGATTGAGACCGAATAATACCAAAGATGGAGAGATCGCAGTCATGATTATCGAACGGGATTGGTTTGACTTCACGGGACAACCAAATTCGGTAGTTATCGCAGTGGTTAAAGAATTCTACGCAAATGCTAAGGAGCATCACCACTCCAGAGTATATGTACGAGGCAAGACGGTCTCCTTCTTGAGCACTAATATAAACGAGTATTATAATTTGGAAGAGGAAGGTGAGGTTAACCAATACACTTCCTTTGTCAACCGAGGACCGGACTATGAACAGATCATTCAAGAGTTGTGTCAGCTAGGGACGACATGGAGGTTGCACGAGTGAGGCAGCATAACTTTCCCATACTCCACACTCAGCCGGTATGGCAAGGCATGATATGCCTGCATTTGTGCAAAGATAATGCCCTGCACACACGTCAGCGATGTAACCAAGGAGGGGGCTGAGCTACTGTACTGTCTGTTAAAATGAAAGAGGATAGATGTGGGCCTAATCATTCAGAAGTCTATTTAGCATGCTTTAGAAGGTGGTACCACTGGTGGGATACCTCACCCTTCTCTCATATATGCATTATGTGATCGGGTATGAGTCAAATGAAAACAAGATGAGATGATTATGCAGCCGATGCCCCTGTTGGACCATAAAATGATCATGAGATATAAAGTTTGGGGAGGTGGCGAGTATCATTTGAGGGGGCTAAGCTTTATTATTATAGAATCTGGGCCTCAACAAGGTTCAAATCCCATGGCTGCAGATTCTTCTTATTCCGCTTCTCCCCGCCGTGTTGTGTCTAAAAAAGTTGAGCTATAAGTAAATCGATGGATGTACCGTTTGGAAGACTAAAATATTCGTCTTGCTAAATGTCAGGATATAATAAGACTAAAATATTCGTCTTGCTAAATGTCAAGATATAATCTTCTCCTATAATGTCAGCTTCAGCAATGCCTTGGTAGACATGTTTGCCGAAATCAATCTAACCATAGACCATAGCCAGTTTCCTGTGGCGTCCACATTACCTGTTTTTTCCCCCGTCTGATCAACAAGAAAAGAGCAATGAGGAGGTCGATCACGACGATTGACTAAATCAGGGAAGTCCTCAGTTTTCTAAATTCTTTATTTTTCACATGAGGACATTGTTCTGTTTAAGTTTGGGGGTGTTTTTCATTGTTTACATATAAATAGTAGTTTGCATATTAGAATATTTATTCATTTAGGTTGTGTTTGCATCTAGTTTACATTTAGTCTTGTTTATTGTTAGTTTTGCATGATTTGGTGTTTCATACATTGTATTTAGGATAAATCAAGCATGATGAGATATGAAACCTTGTGTCGGACGATGATAAAAATGTTGTAAATTAAGTAATAACTCGAATGAAGGGGATCAAAAATGATAGCTAAGTTAGCTTGTGGATATTGTTAGCTTGCTTTGTTAAAAAACCATTGATTTAATTTGCACATGGCAATATGTTGAGCTGGTTTCGGGTTGAATTGGACTTAATGAATGCAGGGCTTAGGAAGGATAAGAAAACCTCTATAGATTAGTTTATCTTGTATTTCGAAAATCAAATTATTATTTTAAAAAAACTTGACTAGTTATCTTTGTAGCCTCTGTTACTTGAACAAGTAAACCCTTAGGGGTGTCTCTACACCCAACGCCCTAAAATCAACTCGTTTGGGAGTCATTGGTCAAAAATTCGTTACATGGGTAACTTTAAAAAGCCTAATAAAGATCAACATTGCACAAGTCAAGAGAAAAAAAACGAGATGAAGCGTAAGACGCACTCGTTAGAAAGAAAAAAAGAGAAAAAATATAGGAAAAAATAAAATAAAGAGATGTTTTTGAAATACAGGGTATCTAAGTTATAGAGGTAAATTAAAGTTGTATATGTGAATATCTTTCCTTGAGCTTTGTGATTTTTGAGTTCTTCTGAGTTGTGATTAGATTGCATATTGGAAGACACACATACATTATGGGTTGAAAATAGAGTGAGTTGATGATATGTCAAGTTTTAACTAATGCGATAGTTTGAACATTCGTTTGAGTTATGGTTATGGATCTTTGAGGCTAGATGTGGTTATTTGTGTTGATTCATGCTTGAGTTGGTAGATTCATACTAGTTAGTTGCATTTGTTTTGTTTTGTCATTTGCATTGCTTGAGGACAAACAATTGTCTAAGTTTGGGGGTATCTGATGAGTGGGTAATATACCAATGAATTAAGTATTTTTAGACTTGATATATTGCTAGTTTTTTAGTATTTTAGGACATTTTTACTTGTTTAATTGTTATTTTGCAGGTTAGGGCAAAACAGAACTTTTGGCATCATTAAGAGCACATTCGTATTTTCCAGCCAGCTCAACAGCGTTGGGGCGTTGTACTTTAGTACAAACCCAACAATGAGGCGCCGGGGTCAGATTTTGTTGTGCAGGTCTTTGCAAAGCTGGGGATTTTCATGCCAATTACTACTTTCATTAGGATTCTAATCTAAGTTGGCTCATGGGAGGAGTGCCATATAAATAGGGGAAGACTATTCATCTAAAAAAAGAGGCACATGGATTGAAGCAAATAGCTGGAGATTTAAAGAGCTTCACAGGGATTGCGGACTAGAGACTTGAAGGCGGAAGAAGACTTTACTGAGTCTTTTCTTTTTTTTTTCTTTTTTCAGTTTGGTTATTCTAAGATGATGACTTATTTGGGATTTTTAATTTTTAATTCCAGCATGAACTAAACTTTTGGTTAAGATTGCAATTGAACCGTTTATGTTTATGGATTAATTATTTATTTAATTGCAATTATTATTTCACATTGCGTTGTCTATCATATTTTATGTTTATTAAGTAATTGTCTTGCCAACAATTAGCGGGGTACCTTAGATGAATTTAGGAGATGAAATCTAGGGTTAGATCTGAATGTGGTAGCATATATTCTTAGATAAATAACTAGGGTTGTGAATTAAATAAGGATATTTCTTTTCACTGCATGTAACTTTTGGGAATTAATACTTAATGAATTTGATTTTTTTTATTTTGCATAGGAATATCACAAAATTAATTGAGTTAGATAATTTTATTTGATCACTTGGAAAAGGGCTTAGAAATAATTTTGAATATCTGTTACAACTTTATTGGTTTAAAAATTGGTTAATTTGGATAATTGATTCATATTGCATAATTAGGGATATTGTAGTCTTAAGATTTAAATATCTGATAGTCAACCTTTGTGGTAGTTTTTACTCTTAGTTTTAGAATTTAATTTCAACCATTATTTATATTGGGATTGTTTAAATAAAATTGAATTGATAGAAATTAGTAGTTGGAATATTTTAGGCATAGATTCATTTGGGTTCGACACTCGTTACTTACTCTTTATTACTTGTTGATCATATATACCTGTACGTAATTTTCTATACCTGAAATCGGACAACCGTTGGCATAATTAAACAAGGGATGTTGTCCCTGGTTAGCTGACTCACCCTACCAATCCAGATGAATAAAAGAAATTTGTTGAAAAATTTTCATAATTTGTTGAAGAGGTTCGAAAAGTCAGACTTGGTATGGCTTTAGATGGCTTTTACCCGTTTAATAGTTCTAGTCAGTCGTACTCTATTTGACCCGTTAATATGCATGGGAAATCTGTATTTGTTCTTAACTTTACTCATACCGGGGGATAAGAGTCCTACGAAAGACATAAACATGTACCTCAGGTCGTTAGTCGATGAACTTAAGATGTTGTCGGAGACGGAGGTCCAAACTTATGATAAATCAGTAAAGGAAAACTTTATGCTAAAGGCAACCTTGTGGTGGACTATCACCAACTTTCCAGCACTAGGTATAATAAGTGGATGACCGACTCACGGAAAACTGTCATGTCCAGTCTGTATGGGGATGTTCAAGGCACACAGTTGAAGCATGATGGGAAACCTAGTTTCTTTGAAATTACTTGTATATTCTTACCTATTTATCACAATTATAGAAAGATGTTTGCACAGTACTTCAACAAAACGATAGAAAGAAAGGGCGTTGTTGGTCGATTGTCGGGCAGCACAGTTTTGGGTTGGCTGAACGAGTTGACATTTCCACCAACAAGAAAGGAGCACAGTAAGCTAAGAGCCATAGGTTATAGGACGACTTATAAATGGACAAACTCATGCATGTTGTCATAATATGTCTCTTGCAGCATTAGTTATACGCGTAATCGATTAGACATTAAATTTAAAATTATTTTATATATTAGGTAGTTAATTAAATTCTTTAAATAACTAACATGTAGACAATAAATTATAGGACAAATTTCAAAAGCTTCGGGACTAGCATGTAGCTGAGTTGCGGGCTACTAGGGGAGATCCCAAATCATTAGATTCCACTGTCCCTCCGTCCAAGATTACCTTATCTTATGATCAGGAGATGACTCTTTGGGTCGCGTCTCAGGATCCCTCCAGCAGCACTATGGGTAGCTATCGACTACTGGGTCAGTCGCGAATACCAACACATATATTCACTGAAGGTATTCATTCTTTTATGTTTCTCGTTCTTTCGAAATTTATGTCGATTCGTAAATATTTTCTAAAGTTATTTTTATTTCCGCAAGCTCTAGCTATCGTCAGCATCCGAGAGCACTTATTGGACTATCTTATACGGGCGTTGACTTGTCCGACGAGATATTTCAGAGGGTAATGACACGGGTGTTAGAGACATTTGGTACGAATCCGATACTCCATCATTAAGACTTACCGACACGTGCTCGCCTGCATTAACTTGCTCAGGACATTGCAGTAGGGGCCACCGGCGAGAGTACGGGTTTCCCATCGAAGCAGTTCGACGTGATACGCGACAAAGTTGTACGGGTGGTGGTTACCCTACTGTTGAAGGCTTTTGGGCCGCTGCTGAGTAAGCCTCCGACCACTTCTCAGAAATATTTTTATTTATTTTTACGATGTCAGTAAATTCGGGTCTACACCACCCAATTTGAGTTTCCAAAATATAAGCAAAATATACAAATTCTCCATTTAAAATTATAACAATGTCGTGCAAAATACGATAACACACACACTAAGCCCTATATACAATTATTGCTATACTATTTTACGACGTGTTGAGGACTACTACAACTACTAGCTCGAACCATTACTCCATTCCCCTGCTTTCCCCGTTATCCTCAGCTACACTTTCATTTCCTTAATTATTATGAAACAAAAGGGTGAGCTCAAATAGTCCAGTAAAGAACATCATGACTAAGATAACGAAGAATAAGTTATCCTTAGCCTTCAAAATCAAAATTTTAGAAAATTATAGACAACATAAATTTCTAACAAACAACTGCAACGGAATGAACAATCCATTAGAATAGTCAAATAGATCATAATGTCTATTATATTCTCTAATAAAAAATTCACCATCAAATTTTATCAATTGTAACACAAATGGCCATGATCATGCTAACCAACAGTTCCTCTTTGCACTCAGACAAAAGAGAACTTTCACCACTTGTCCTTGTCACACAGTCTAAAGACACTGAACAATCATATTGTCTTTGCATCCAGGCCAAAGAATTTAACAATAACTTAGTCTTGATGATTAGTACAAATAACAATGATATGAAGGATGGACAAAAATAATCAGAATAATAAGATAAAGAATAAACATTAGAGATTTGCACTTTGATTTGTCAAGAGTCCAATAATGTCCAAATTGTCAATATGATATCCAGAATATTGATTCGAGTTCGAGAATAATAGATAAGGTTCACAGTTCAAATATAACGGTTAAAATTCAATAGGAAGATTCAGGTCAAAAGATATTAGATGAAGTATCAACTATTAAGGATATTCTAATCATTTCAAGAATTTTTACCGCTTAATGATAAAATTGTAGAAATGAATAATAATTTCTTACCATAAATTTAGGAGAATGAAAGAAAATAACATCATTTACCTTAGTAAGTGATTAAAAATACTGTTTTCTATGTAATTGATCAACCTATATGTATATTTATAATTTAATTAGTAACTGTCACATATAAGTTTCATGATGTACACTAACTCGTATATTATGAATTCGTTAAAAATGACTTGATAGTATAAATTTGTGTAGTGTACAAAATAGAGTAGAATAAACTTCAAAATAATTTTTGAAGAAATAAAATAATATTTCAAAACAATCTTCCGGTGGAAACTTTTCAAAAATAAATCTTCTAAAGGAAGAGTTGTAAATACTGTGTGATGTATGTGAGTGTTTGTGCAATTTTTATAGAAAAACTCACCTGAACAATTCTTGCACTCTTACTAATATTCATAATCAAACACAAATATTCAAATAAATGTTAAACAAAAATTACTTTTACAAAGTCATTGTCATACCATATCCAAAAGTCATCAAACATAATCTGTATTAAATGGGAAAAGAAGATATCACATTTGTTCCATAAAAAAAATTTAATTTAATTTCTTTTTCTTTGTTTCGAGAGAGAAAGAGTTTTATTTATTTTTATAGAAATATAAAATAACAATTCATTCACGTTTATCAACGAACATAAAATTAAAAAATATATATATTATTAAATTTTCTAAATTATGAAAATAAGACTTTTTTATATAAAAAAATGGAAGAGATACTATTAACTAAAACTAAAAGAGAAAACATGTGATTTACTTGCTTAAACATCGATCAATAACAATTTACAATTTGAAATTTGACTAATAAATTTTGGAGTCTAGAGATCGAAGAAAATATCTAAGTTGATTGAACAAGACTTTAAAGTCTTTATGTTAGCAAGGAATAAATTGCAGCTATTTTATTAGAAAAACCTAGAAAAAATGATTCTTTAGTATCTTATTTGACAATTAGCAAATAAAATAAAAAGAGTTTATTATTTTAGAATTAGTATGTAACATGGCCTAAAATAATATTCTCTGAAAAATCTCATTTACTAGAAAAAAATTCCAATAAAATCTCATTTATTTTCACAGTAGTAGTTTGCCAAATGTTTTTTAACGAAGATTCACTAATGAAGAAAATTAAAATCTATATTCCACTGCTGTGAAGAACTCTTACATAGTTGCATATAAAATACTTAGTTCTTTACTAGAAAAGATAAAGGTAATTAATTCATTAATGAATCTGATTTGCTTCTACAAGGGAGAGAGAGAAAGAAAGACGTTAGGTTTAGTAGATAAAAATAAATTGGGGACATGAGTTGTAATTTAAAATTTATTATATTGAAAATTGAGGATAATATAGGAATTATAAAAATATTACTTATTCCAATTTCTTTTCCGTCCAAATCATGCCAATTTTGGAGGGAAAACTTTGGCAGGAAAAGTGGCCAAGTTTTCTATCCATTTATTTTCTTTTCCGTTTATTAAAAAACTCATAAACATAGGAATTGAAAAGAAAACTTAAATTTTTCATTTATTTTTTTATTCTAGCCATTTTAAAACTTAAAAATAGAGCGTAAAACAAATACAGCTAAATAAATGAGAATCGTCTTACACGCGTTGCCATGGAGAGAGAGAATCAGAATGGTCTATGTAGGTTATGGATTGTTGGGAAAGAGGAAGGTGGAGAACCATTTAATAGTAGGAGGGCTATGAAGATGAACAAGAGTGTGTGTGTGTGTTTTAATGTCTAAAGTATTTATTTTATTTGTAACTTTGTTAGTCTCAATTCTTAGTTTTTGCCAGCTAATTTTTTTTTTTGACGTCTCTTTTTATTTTTCCTATTCATTTCTTTTAATTTTTTATTTTTTTTCCTTGACAACCACATAAATAATAAATAATCGTTCATCCCATTATTTCAACGGAATGACCCAATTTAATAGTTTTAATTAGTCTAATTGAATAATTACAAAAATTAAAATGGGTTATGGCACAAAATGGTATAAGTACATGGGCATAAATGTTAGTTTTGCCTATTTGATTCTGATCGTGATTTGTGAAGTTAACATAATTTGACTTAAAGTATCATGTATTTATGTTGGTTCTTCAATTTATTTAATAGATAATTTATGCATGTTTCATATAAATGTGTGAACCAAGTAGTTGACTTGATTTAAATGGTAGGGAGATGAATGTTTATGGTTGAAGCAGGAAACTATATAAATAACAGATGAAAACAATCGAAGTTAGGTAGAACAAGTTCAAAGCCCGTTAGTCCGTCCAGGGGTTTTGGGCTGCTAGTTTTCGGCCCAAAAAATTGAATGTTTTTCAACCCAACTTGCTTGAGCTAAGCCCCCTAAACACACCATTAACAGCTCTCTAGTATCATTTTCAAAGAGACTAAAATACAAAATGCAACGTGAGTATCAATTTGTGAAAAATATAATACATGATTTTATAATATAACAAAACGTTATCACATGGTATAATTAGTAGTGAAAATTATATATTTAGAGTTAGGACCTGTCAGAAAGCAGCTTATAAGTTCGTCAAAAGTTACTTTCTACTATCAGGGTATTCGTTTGCAGCTTAAATTGTTACTTATTTTTTGACTTATAAGTCAAAAAATAATAAGTACTAATTTTTAACTTATTGAAAAATAACTTATAAGTTATTTTAAAATAAATTAGTTTGACCAAATGTAATGTCTATTTTGCCCCTCTTCTGTTTTACCTCTCTTTTTATTAATATCCTTTTTAGTAATCTTTACATTTATTTTAACTTATAAGTCATTATGAGCTTAACACTTTCATAACTTGTTTAAACTTAATTTCTGACTTATAAGTCAAATTGATGCCGAACGCTTTTACTTATAAGTCACAACTTAAAATAACTTATATTTTAACTTATAAATTATTTTAAAATATTAGTTTTACGGTACTAATTATTCAAAAAAAAGTAAGATTTTACACTAATAAATATACTTTGAAGGATTTTTTTTTCAATTAGTCAAATTCAAGGATGAAAAGATTTTACGAACACAAACACGGTGGATAATTTTACATTTTTACCTAGTACTTTTACTCATAGTTACCCTCAAATAGAGGCCACTTTTAAATATCGAGTAGGGGCAGAAGCGTCAATTAACAAAACGGGATCCCCCTTGGGAATAAAATTTGAGGGTTTCAAAAGAAAATTCTCTGAATCTCAGCTGTCTCTGTTTCTCCGTCCTTCATTGGGTTCCATTTTCACAGGGAGAGAGTTCCTCAGAGCAGCCAATCGCCTCTCCATATCTAACACTTCAGTTTGCTTTTCTTAGAACATACATATACGCACATATATATCTATATATATATACAAAGAAAGAAAGAAAGAGGGGTGATGGATTTGGATCTGTGGATATCAAAGGTGAAAGAAGGGCAGCACTTATCGGAAGATGAGCTTCAGCTATTATGCGAATATGTACGTATTCTTGTACTGGTGTTACGTATTTATAGGATTGAATCTTGTCCACGGCTAGGGTCTTATTGCGTTTAATTAGGGCTTTTAATATGTAGTTGTGTTTTTTGGTTTATATGTGATGGGCAGAGTGCTTTCATGTTTGCGGAAAAACCCTAATTTTAATTTTGCTATTTTGTTGTTGTGTTTTTAATTGGATGTCGCAATGCAATTCTAACTAATAATTGAAATCGGAATTGGTGTATGGGGCGGTTGTGACATGCCTTTAAAGTTTGCCACTGGTTTTTGTGAATTGTTTGTTTTAGAAATGGTTGTCCTAATTAGCTTATTAATATTCTTGTTTAGGTACTTTTACTTATTAATTGCACATGAATTGTTACAGAAAGTACAGTATCTTAATTTTCCAGAAACTTGAGAGATTAACCATCCAATTTATTGATCATAATGAAAATAACCTATGGTTCACTTAGTAAAGAATTCTTGCTCCTGAGAGTTTGGTGTGGGAACAGGCATGGTTACCTATAATGGTGATGATAAATGTGCATAGTTCAGTACTTCTCCTTGGGTCCGCCAGCACATATTTTACTACTGGACCTGGACTACCCAGTTGGCGTGGTTGGTGGGGTTCGTAAACCAAGTTTATCAAATGAGCACATAAGGGTAGCGACTTTGGGTTGCACCACTGTCATCAAAATAAAAAAAGGAAATTACGAAGAAGCATGGAGTTTACTGATTTACTGGATTTCACTTAATTTTTCACTTTGCTATGTTTGGTTTTCGGGGTAAGCTAGGTAGAGAAAAGGCAAATTAAAAAGAAAAAAAGGGAAAAGGAATATGAAAGTTAAAAGGAAATTTCCCTTTTAGTGTACAAAAGCCCAGAACATGCTGTTAAAAAAAGCGGTAAGTGTGGGCTGTTGAGGAAACTATTATTGTTTTTATTTTATTTTTTGTAAAGTAAACTCTGATTGTTTTCCATTTGCTTTTCCTTTTCATTTTGCATCCTCTCCCCTCTTTCTATGTCCCAAAATTTTTTTCTCAAGTTACTGATTCAGTAAAGGAAAATAGGCATTATGAAACTGTCTCTCTGGATAATAGCTGCCTCGTTCCCTATAGATGAATTCATAACATTTTTCTTGAAATAAAGCTGTATGCTTAAGGGTTATTCATTCAGTATCTACCAGAGGTTGTTAGCTAGAATTTTGAACATAGAATATATGAATGTGCAAAGCATTATGACCAAGCAGATTCTTTCTGTTTTCAGTTCTATTGATTCTTACAAAGATATGCATAGATAGTCATATAAAATTGATTTCAGAGCATCTAGGCCTGCATGGTTGAAACATGTAACTCTTGTCCAAAAAAATAGATAAACGTTTGGTGCATAGCAGCCCTTCTAGTTTTTACTTACCAGAGAAAAGAACCGAAAAAATAAAATAGATGAAAAACAGTAAAGTGATTTCTAGCTTTTTAGGAGTTCAATCTTCTTAAGTTGTTATTATGAAATTAAATCTAGAGTATCATCAATCATGATCAAGAAGTTTATTCCTTCACCCCTCCCCCCGCTCCCCTTTCTCCCATGAATCTTGAAATGTGAAAGTTTAAATGCTAGTTAGGTTTGCACTCTATTGTTCATAAGGGCCAGAATAATAGAAATTTCTAATTTGCTGGTAGACAAGTGATTCAGCCACTAACATATTGGAATTTTGTCAAGAGGTTTGTCACTTTGTCTAAGGCAAAGAAGTTTAGTAAAATCTACCTACTTTTTATGCAAACTATTGCGATTTCCTCCTGGTACTAGATTCATACTATTTTTTGTACCCCTTACTTTCTCTCTGAGAATAAGCAATCAGGTTAGTAGACTTAAACGTTCCTACCCTGTAGGAAGGATTGTTTGGATTAAATATATGATTGTCCTGTCCACCCACCCCATTTTCTGTTTTTTTTCTACCTTCCATCTCTCTTCTAGCTCCTCAATTTGAGAAAATCAAAGTATTGGTGCAAGTAACTGCTTTATTATACATTTATTTTCCTGCTGAAGCTAAAAAAAAATGATTTTATAATAAAAAAGATAGCAAGGTAGTGGTAGATGGAAATTGTGAGGATAATGATTTAAGCACAAGAAGCCTAGCTTCAGAGTTATATGCAAGGTTCTAAAAGGCGGGCGGCCGGGGGGCCAAGGCAGGGCCTAGGCGGGTTTTTTATTTTAAGCCAATTTTAATATTTTATCTTACATTTATCTAAACAAAACAATAATAACACAAACAAGCAATTGTTCAAAGTTCAAACACAAACATGCAATTGTTCAAAGTTCAAACACAAACAAATAATAAAAAATACAAACTAATAGCCCTCATCTCTGTATCCCTCTATATCTCTAACTCTTCTTTTCCATATCCCTCCAAGATAATGTCCCCATCGGACTCGCACTCCTCATCTCCCTCTTTCTCCGTGTCATTATCAGACAAAAAATCTTTTTTGTCCGCCTTGCCTCGCCTAGGCTAGGTGCCACCTAGGCGGCCTAGGCCCTGCCTAGGCGGGCGGGAGCGGCCTAGGCCCCACCTAGGCGGCTTAAGGGATTTTTTTGCCTAGGCGCGGCGCCAGGGGGGCCTAGCGCCTAGGCGGGGGTTAGGCGGGGCCTTTTAGAACACTGGTTATATGTGAGGTGATTTTTGGGATTCAAATCATTGACCCTTTACCATTTTGAATTCTATAAGGGAGCACTGATGAAAGATAGGGAATTAATCTACTCCATTCTCATGATCAGTATGAATAAGCCTTGTTGATGATGAATTGGATTGAATTGATTGATTCACTTGATTTTTAAACACGTTAACTACCCCAAATACTCTCAAACCGTGTTGAATCATCGTAGTTGTGTTGTTCTTTTCTACATATTTGTTTTGGTATACAGTAGGGGATAGCATTTTGGGAACCCAGGTATTTATGGGGTTTAGACATTCCAAGCAGGCTTAAGATTTATGAGTGTCCTCAACTTCTAATTTGTCCATTAATGATGTCATGATATTTCTGGAATTTGTACTATCATTGCTGTCACGTGATGTATTTATTATGATGAACCCCTTATACTAAGGTAATAATTCTACAGAATCAGCTAAGTCTATCATATTTAAGCAGCAAGTTTGGTTTCCATGAGGCCACATGGTTTAGATAATGTCAAAAGTAGCATATCTCTTTAATTTCTTTTGTATTAGGTCATGTTATCGGTGTGTTTCTTATGTCCTAGAATTTATCTATTATAGGAAATGACCGTCTTTTGTATAAAATCATGTATTTTTCTATATCTATTGCCAGGTGAAGGATATCTTGATTGAGGAGTCAAATGTGCAGCCTGTCAATAGTCCCGTTACAGTTTGTGGTGACATCCATGGTCAATTCCATGACTTAATGAAACTTTTCCAGACAGGAGGTCATGTACCAGACACAAATTACATTTTTATGGTAAGCTTTATACTATCTGCACCAAACCTTCACTTTTATTGAAAATTTCTGCTTAATGCTCCGTGGTTGAATTGTAGAACTTCCTGTTTCTTGGCAGGGAGATTTTGTGGACCGTGGATACAACAGTCTTGAAGTTTTCACAATTCTTTTGCTTCTTAAAGCAAGGTATACATAGATATATGCTTTATGGGCTTTGTTTTTGAGCACATGTGCATATTTAGTTGCAGATGGCTGCACCTCTATATTATAATTCATTATTAGAGACTTTTAGTGTCCTGTGAATACAATCCTATTCATATAGGCTGACCAGACAACTCATACCCCCTAATATTTAGTCGGGTACCAGTCTGATAGAGCTCATCCTTTGAAAAATTGAACAGCTACTGTGCCTCATTTTGAGCTTTTTGGTCATATGTTGCCAGTTTTCGAAGCTCACTTTGCAGTTCCGAACTATCGGAAGATTGTGTAATGCTAATATTATCCATGATTATCTTGGGAGTTAAGATTTTGAAGTGTACTAGGGAATATGTATTAAGGGCAGAAGTATCAAGAGAATAAGAATAGCTTTCAGTATTTATGGAGCTAAGACCTTCAGCTCTGGTGGCATTTAAAATATAGCAAGCATGGTTTGAAGTATCGGCCAATACATATCGGTATCGTCCATTATTAGCCGATACATAAAGGTATCATCCGATTTTGGTATATGCAAGATGTAAAAAGAATTTACAATTTGCATCATGAAAATGTTAACAAGTCCACAGTTATGTATCATTGACTTATATAATGTAATATGTATTAAAATTAAATGACAACGATTTACTTATTTATTTATTCTTATTTTTACTATTTTTCCATATTTTAAGCAATATATAGCTTTTTGTGTGTAATGCCTGATACCGCATCAAGAATTGACTGTCCAATATATCTTCTAGTATCTCGACTTTGAACTCTAACAGCAAGAGACACGGTAGAAAATGACGGCTATGATTTTAAAATGTGTCAATAATGGCAATAACCAGTCATTTTCCTGAAGAACTTGTCTGGAAACTGTTTTACTTGAACAAAAGTATCCTTAACTTTATTGTAGTCCAAGTATTTTTTTCCACTTGATTTTGATGGATCATCATTTGGAGGACCATGGAACTATATGTATATGTGTGTGTGTGTGTGTGTGTGTTTTATGTATAATTTTTTATCATGATCTTTTTTCTTACTTGTATTCATTTTAAAACTTGGGATATTTTAGAGTGAACAGGCTTTTGGTTGACCAACTTCAGATTTTGGTATATGTTTGATTGTTTGTTTGAATTTATTGTTCAAGATGCTTTCTTTATATCTGATGTTTCTAATTTCTTGGGTTTGCGTTTGCAACCAGATACCCTGCCAACATTACTCTTCTACGTGGAAATCATGAAAGTAGGCAACTAACCCAGGTAATTAATCATGTATTTTCTTTTAATATGAAGTTGATATGCCTTGGATGGCCATTATGTGATTTTGCTTTCTATGATTTAAATTCAGTGATACCCGTTCACTATCCAAATATGAAATTATTTACACACTCCACAGTTGCATTAAGTAAAATCAATCTTTTATTTGTGACACAGTTGCTGCTTTCTTGTCTTGCGGTCTTTGTTGGATTCCTCCAGTTGGGTTCTATCCTTTAGAAACAGAGTTTTTACTTCCTATAACTTCTTATTGGATGAATATGCTTCCTTGGATATTCCAGATATTTCATTTTCCTTTGTATACCTATTAATTATTCTGTCCAATTTAATTCGGTGACTTCTTTTTGGGTGTCTTCGGAATGTGCCAAAAGCACAATTTCTGCATAATATTTTATAAATATATTGGAAGTATAATGTAAAAATATTATTAGAATTTAAAAACATGTAAAAATATTATTGAAGAGCAACCCCTCTGCGCCTTACCACAGATGCTGGCAGTAGGATCCATATTTGTAAGGTCCTTGATGGAAGTGAGAATTTACTTGCTCAATTTAACCAGGCTTTTACTTAAACAAGGCTTGTGTCTCGCCTTTCCAAAAGGATATTGACCATATTGCTGCAGAGTGCTATCTATATAGCCCAATTATCAGAATGGCTTGATCTTTACTCTTTATTCCATGTGTGCTGCTTTGCTGTTTTATGGCCACTATTCTTTGCTTTAGGAAACCACAGGCCCAGGTCTCAAGGCCGGTAGGTTGTCATTTGAATTGCATTGCTTTGATTCCCCCTGGTTTATCATTTCTATCTTTATTATGAGTCCCTAGAGAGGTAATATGCGGTTTCTTAGTGCATTCGCGGATTCGCCTCATTGTTATGATGAAATACGTGCTTGTGATGCACAAAGCACCTTGCATGTCTGAGTTGCTGATTTGCGAACTTTTAATTACAGTTAGTCTTTTTTTTCTAGGTCTATGGATTCTATGATGAATGTCAAAGAAAGTATGGAAATGCTAATGCTTGGCGGTATTGCACAGATGTTTTTGACTACCTAACTCTCTCAGCAATTATAGATGGAACAGTATGCATTCTCTCTCACATGATATATATGTACTTGTGTATTCATATGTTAAACTGATATGTCACCTCTTTGAAATCCAGGTACTATGTGTCCATGGTGGCCTTTCTCCCGACATTAGAACTATAGACCAGGTTTGTTTTGTTATGCTAACTGGTTCTGTCAGTCCGTCTCTTGCTCTTGACTAGTGTTGAACTCTAGAGGAGTTAGGACAGGATTTTTCTGTATATCTCTAACACTGTGAAATCGATATCCCTATGGCATTGTGCCAGTTGACCAATAATTCAAAATTGTCTGCCCTTTCTCCCTTTAAAAGTATTGGTCTGTTTGATGACTACGAGTAAATGGAAGATTAAAATTCATCTTCAAGGAAGAAGGGAGAAAATGAGAAAAGGGAAAATGGAACCTGACTATATGAAGGCTGCTGGGAAGTTGTATTGCTACACAGGCTTTTATCTGTTGGCTTGTTTTGTAATAACCCTTCTTTTTTCATGATGCCATACTCTTTGTGATTTTATTTTAAGTATATTAGACAATTCTTGTCTGTTATTTTCTAGTGTAATCTGTTGTGTTGTTTTAGCTGAAGTGTTGATGTGAAATCTGAGAAATTATACTTTTTTGCAGATTAGAGTCGTTGAGAGAAATTGTGAAATTCCACATGAAGGGCCTTTCTGTGACCTCATGTGGAGTGATCCTGAGGAAATTGAAACGTGGGCAGTCAGTCCTCGTGGTGCTGGGTGGCTATTTGGATCCAGGGTTACTTCAGAGGTATGTAGAAGAAATTATTATATCTTACTATGGTTGATTCCCAAACTAAGAATTGTTATATTTTCTTTCTTATTTATCTGCAGTTCAACCACATTAACAAACTTGATCTTGTCTGTCGAGCCCACCAACTTGTGCAAGAAGGTCTGAAGTACATGTTTCAAGATAAAGGACTTGTAACTGTGAGTTGCCTATTCAATGTTACGAAGATTATAACATCAGCTCTTGCACTAGAATTGTTTGACATTTAATATACTATATTTATTTTTCTTGGCTGATGCAGGTGTGGTCTGCACCAAATTATTGTTACCGATGTGGAAATGTAGCTTCAATATTGAGCTTTAATGAGAATATGGTACTATTTACAAATTTTCAAACTTTAGTTGATTACTTGATTACTATTTACATAAGTAGTTTATCATTCAGATCATGTGCAATGATGTGTGTTCTGCCAGGCTAGACTATTCGAAATTGCTCACTCTGATGAGGGTGGTTTTACATCTGCATTACCAAAATTGAGTATCCAATTTTCTGATTAAATATATTGCTTTTATTTATTTCTTCCATGTTTTTCCCTTCATACATACGTGTTTGTGTGTGTATATTGATTTATTTTTATTTTTTTCTTTTTTTTTTCCTGCATGATGCTAAATAATTGCTGTGATGTGACCTGAATCCTTTCTCATGAAGGATTTGGTTTCCTATCCATCAGTAAGGATTTGGTTTTCTTATTTCATTATGGATTTGGGATCTCTCAAAGGTTCTATAAAGAGGAGGGGATCCTTGGGCTCTCTATTGAAAACAAGACGATATAGAGTGTGTAAGCAAAACATTAGTGAGTGAGAGATAGGATACAGATTTTCAAAGGGGCTTTAGAGAGAGTTACATGGGGGCTTTGAGATTAGGTTTTAGGTGACAAACGCAAAGACAGTCATTGATTTGTGTCGTAAGCTCTTTAACTTCTAGGCAAACATCATCGCTGTCTCTGCACCCCTACCTCCTTTGTCATTGGGCGGTCATTTAGGGGGCTTGGCCTAGTGAATTTATTTTTCTGTGGATCAGTGGATGTAGGCAAGTTTAGCGGAACCATGTCGTATTTTTTTTTTGTTTGTGTTGCCTTGTTCTTTATTTTTCGTCCTATATTGTGGGCTTCTTGTTTTATCAAATACTTTGAGAGATCCTTGCACATAATTAGATCAGACTTCCACAGTTGTTTGAAAGGGCTCAACCATGACAATAATATGTGGACCAAATATAGAAGTAAATACTCTCTCTGCTCCAAAATATAAGAGTCACTTTGATTTTTTCAAGTCAGTTTGAGACAAATGATGTGAATCATTTTAGTTTTGAACATTAATTGTGTAATTGATTAAAATTAAATAATTTTGTATCAATTTTGAATTTGAAAATATTTCGTATCGACTTTAAAAAGTCAAGATTTTGGAACGTAGATTTTTGGAACACTAGGAATTAGTAGTTAGGGACTTGTTAGTTAAGTATAGTAATCTGTAAGAGTCCTACTACATAGGACGATAAATTTATGTCGATATTTAATGTCGACATATGTGGATACATGAGATAGGAATGAATTAAGAAGGGACCTACACATTATTATTCTATCTTATTGGTTAGAGTTCCATGTTAGTCGCAATCCAACTTCGTCATCGGATTTGTTGACATATATATCATTTTCCAATATATAAATAGGGTCATGGGGCTGTAGTGATCTCATGGTGTAATTTAGCTAGATGGCTTATGTCAGTAGTACTCCTATATAAGAGAATAAAATTTATCATCTTCATTATCAAGAAATGAATATGAAATAGATATGTCTTGATCCATTATTCTTTGCTCTCAAGCTTTTTGTCCAATTCTCCGTTGATTCTCATTGTTCTCATACTTTCTAAAACACTATTGCATCCATGGTTCTTCACATATTTCTGCTGTAGCCTACTGGTTCAGATTATTTTATCCAACAGCCTCCATTATTATCTAAGTGTATTATGATCTCTTAATCTCATTAGGTTGAGCTTAACATTATATTGCTGATTCGTTAACACGTGTGTGATCGACATTCTCAGCTGTGTAGATTGATTTTATGTTTCAAACTAGTTTCAAATGCTGTTATACATGTTATCCATCTTGATACGTCTATTTATCAATATATATTTGTTTCTCATTGATGCTATTTTCTCCTTTCCCCTCTATTTCGTAATTCCATCAGGAGAGAGAGGTGAAATTCTTCACTGAAACAGAGGAAAACAACCAGATGCGAGGTCCCAGAACAGGAGTACCTTATTTCTTATGAGTGAAATTTGTTTGCCTTGCCAGTTGTGATATTGTTTCAGCATTTGTCGATTGCTGCTCCAGTCAGAATCAAAGAAAGAAATTAATTGTTTTGACAAACTGCAAATACGTGGATTGTTAGCCTCAGAAGATGGAACTGACTGTAACTCCGCGGGGTGGTCCCCTGCTTTTGAATAGCTTGTTCTGTGTATTAAAAGATGATGTAGTTGTTTATTTTGTTTTGTTCCTTTCGTGTTCCATATTTATTTATCCATGTTACATTATGATTCTCTCTTGGATCAGAGTACAAGCACGTAGATTACTTGCTCCCAATGTAGCTTCTCTCTCTCTCTCCATATATATATATATGTGTGTGTGTGTGTGTGTAGCTTCTCTCTCTCTCTCCATATATATGTGTGCGCGCGCGCGCATGTTGAAGTATTGGTGTAATATTATTGTGTGTTACGGCTGCAAATTTTGTAATACAGGCTGTGCCTAGATAAAAAACTGTCGTGTTTGCTGAAAGAAACTTCGACTTGCATCAGAATTGTGCCCTCAGATGAAATACAAGACATGCTGAAGGTTCTGCTTCATTTTCAGATGAGAGCGAGTTTTGTTGAGGTTCTAGTATGTCTTGGTCATTATAGTTATTACTTTGAAAATTCTACATATTTTTTTGTTAGTTGTATGAAGTTCTTGACTTCTGCTCGTCTGTAACACGTCCAACTGCACAAAGTAGCTTATTGGCAAATGGCAATGAAGAATTGTGGTAAGTTTTAATTGCCAAAAGAGAGAATAAAAGTGTGAATATGGGAGTGACATTTGACCTTTATCACTTGTATCGAGTACAATTCCTTGCTATGTATCTGGGTTGGTGGTACAATGAAGTTCTGTAATGTTGTATAATGAGTTTCTCTTGTAATTTTCTGTTGTGGATGAAGACTTGGACCGGGGTGTGTTGTGCCGCCCGCGTTGGGGGGGGGGGGGGGGGGAGGGGTTGGTGGGTTTTTTAATGTAGTTTTACATGGGTAGGAAGCTAATTTATTATCTAAATTGAAGTAGACGGGGTTTGAAAAGGAGACTGTTCCACGCGTTGATTGCTTGTACTGCGGCTATTGCGGCCATGTTTGCTAGTCCTCCGGATCAAATTCATCATGGGTCCTTTGCTGATTGGTTCTTCTCCTTCAATAAACAACTTGATTCTTATCAACTTTGCATTGTGGAGATGGTTTTTGGGGGCATTTGGAGCCATAGAAACGAAGTCGTCCATGGTAATCCAAGCAAAACCCGTTAAGAAGCCTCCTTTGGGTGGTGTTAAAGTCAATTGTGATGCCTCTGTTAAGGGGAATGGTTTTATTGATACTGATTTCATACTTCGTGATGCATCTGGAGCTATTTTGGGGAGTGTCCATCGATTTCGGAGGAATAGAGTGACTCATAGCCTTGTTCTTATGTTTTGGTTAGAAAATGCTCATTATAGCATTCTTCCTTTAACTTTTTTTGATATTTTGGAGTAATAAAAATTTCAATCGTTGGACTGTTTCCAAAAAAAAATAAAAAAATTAGGATAGAAAAAAAAAATAAAAAAATTAGGATAGAAAAGAAAATAATAAAAAAACTTGTAACGAGAGAATTGGACAAGTAGTTAACAAAAACTCGATAACAAGAGAATTGGACAAAAAGTTTTATTTACATTTCTTTTTTGTTATATTTATTCTTTTCTCCATCTATTTTAAAACTCATAAAGAAACAATGTAAATCCAATCTTGAAAATATTAATAAAAAACTGCATTTGAAAAACCAAAATTCACGTGGTAAAAAAGGACTTGAACCCAAAGTTCATAGATTAATAGTATCTATATTCGTGTATATACGGATCCGGATACAGTAGTATCCGTATCCGTTTATTTGCGGATACTTTTAAACCGAATACGGATAATATCCGCTTTTTTCCGAATACGAATAATATTCGTTTTTTCTCGAATACAGATGCGGATGAATACGAATTTTCCGGTTACCATTTAAGGTCCTAACTATAACTAGAATAAGAAAAAAAATAATGAGTTTTAAAGTATATTTTACTAATGAATGAATGTTAATTTATTTATTTTTAAAAAATAGTTAAATACAATAATCAATGTTCTAGATTACAATTCAAATAAGTTTTTATCATTTTTGAAATCCTATATTTCAAAATGAATGCTCTACTTATTAATATTTAGATGTCTATTAATAAGTAGATGTCAATTTTATGTGTGTGGAGTAATAATGTAGTGTGTATGAATATTTATAATTTATAATTAGATTCAAAAGTTTACATTGAATATTTAATTATTTTTTCTCAAATACTTGATTAAAACTTTAATAATATATTTATTGAGACTTTTATTTATAATTTATCCTCAATACATAGATTACAATTTACATAGACTAATGCATGTGTGTGTGAATATTTATTTATTATATAAGGAATGTCACTTAAAAAAATTATTTTGCTTATTACATAATAATTAATATATATATATATATATATAGAGTCCGGATCCAGTGAGGGATCCCGGACTTTGTTAAAATGCGGGACATTTTTTTTTTTGACTGTACATACATGTTTTGTTATATGTATCTAAATCACGCCCAAAACACTGTATTATGTAAAAATTTCAGTTCCATAATTATTTATTTATTTATTTTTAGTTGTTTTAAAAAAAAAAGCAAAAAAAAAAAAAAAAAAGTCCCGCATTTTAACAAAATGCGGGATCCCTCACCTGATCCGTATTGTATATATATATATATATATATATATATATATATATATATAAATAAGTTATTTAGATACGAATTCCGGATACGGATTCGAATCCGGATATCCGCTATCTGCCGGATATATTTATGATCGGATGTTAAACGAATACGAATACGCCTATATCCGTATTCGTATCCGTTTATTTGTGGATACCTTTAAACCGAATATGGATATATCCGTTTTTTTCCGAATACGAATAATATCCGTTTTTTTCCAAATACAAATGCAGACGAATACGAAATTTCCGGTTACCATTTACAGCCCTAGTCCTTACCTTAAAACTTGAAATAAAAGCGGTAGAAGACTATATATATGTCACCAACCCGGCAACCCCTTTTTACCAACCAGTCCACCCCACTACTAGACACTCGCATAAAGTATATGAAGGCCGGAAATTAGGGCGTCAAATAACTATAACCGTTAACTATAAATGCAAAAATTTAATACCTTAAACACACAATTCAAGAGAATATTCTCTTGAACTGTGTGCATTCCTTGATTTTTGCATTTGCATCAAGTTCAAAAGAATATGCACACAGTTCAAGAGAATATTTTCTTGAACCGTGTGCTTAGCATGTATCCTAAGATACATGTTAAGAAATTCCTATATATAATTAATTATAAATGAAACTATAACTGAATAATGTTACTTAACTTACTGTTACACGTACCCTAGATCTAGTAGTTGTAAATTTTAATAATTGTAAAATACGTACATTAGTCTAATGCTTAGTAATTAAAATGGTGTTAAAAAAATAAATTAAACCCTAATTATCCATACATACTGCCTAATTATTAACAAACCACTAACCTCTTTTGATAAATTATGTTTCTACACCACTATATATGCCTATTAGTTGATGAATTTCAATTTATATAAACCCTACAACAGTACAATATAAAAGACATTTGAATGTTAATTCATGTTTATCATATATAATAAATATAAAAAATATATATATACAATTTATACATGTGGTGCGGTATGGTGTGGTACAATTACAAAGAGAATTCGTAACCGCATCCACATATATGTGTGTTGTCAGGAGCTGCTGATCTAGCAGTGTGCCAACTATGACAATTGCCATAGTTAGGTTTTTAATTTTTTTTTATATGCTATATATATATATATATGTAATTCGCAAAAATAACAAAATATCACTATCATAATGTATAGTATCTTAAATATTTTAATCTATTTGGTTCCATGCACAATTTAAGGAATCACTAGAGATTGAAATCAATTCCTCAGCTTATATTTAGAAACTTCCAAACTATCATGGCCATTAAATTAGGAATCGTAACTATTTCCTTATATCTATACCTTGCAATTATTTTTATTTTCTTGCTATGTATACCTATGTATTAATTTCAATTGAAAATCATTTGGCCATGATCTAATGCAATATTAATGAATCGTGATTACATGTGCCATGTACTTAATATCAATAAACAATAACACACAATATTTCTATTTTTTTCTTCTTCTTTTTGGAACATATTGCAGATAAATTATATTAAAGATATGATATTATGTACTATTTTTCCAAATTTAAAGATTCAAAGAATGTTATTGTGAACAATATAACAATATTATTCCACTTTAATATAAAGCATTCATTAATTTTGGATATATATACATATATTTAAGTATATATATACTATATATATACATAGTATCTATATACATACATATATATATACATATATATATATGTGTACGTATGTATGTGTGTGTATATATATATATATATATATATATATATATCTTAATTTTAATCATTTTACGTTAATTTTAAAAAAAAATTTATGTTCCCATAGCTAAACTAATTTCCTGGATCCGCCCATATGTGTGGTTACTAAAAATAAAAATCGTACCATATATCTGTGTGTGTGTATATATATATGTGTGTGTGTACGTATGTATGTATATATATATACATATATATATATCTTAATTTTAATTATTTTATGTTAATTTTTTTAAAATATGTTCCCATAGCTAAACTAATTTCCTAGATCCGCCCATGTGTGCGGTTACTAAAAATAAAAATCGTACCATATATCTGCATCCACAATTATATAATTTTTTACGATTACAATATGGTTACAATTATGAGTGTGGTTACTTACTCTTCCCTAGCCCATACGTAAAAATTTAAAATAAAAGCGGTAGGTATGTAAGAAATCAGGTTGAAAGGTCTATTGTCCAACTTTTGAAAATATAAACACCTTATTCGTAGGTGATATATATATATATATACACACACACACACACACATAAAAACTTTCTCCAACTAACGCGAACAAACGAACAAAAAATGAGCCGGCCAAAACCGCCGATATAGCATATGCGTCGCTTAACAGAGCTATAACGACGGATTGAACCGTCGCTATAGACCGATTTGCTGGAGAAAGGAACTGTATGTGTGTGTATATATATATGTGTGTGTATATATATATATGTGTATATATATATATATCTGGAAATCCATCCATGACAATTGGTTGCCACGGATACTATTTCAGCGACCAAATCACTAGCCGCTCATTATGATATCCAAGGGCTGAAATTTAATGATAACTTAGTCCCTGTCGCTAGAAGGAGTAGCTAGCGACAGACATACTCTTTCTAGCGGCAAGGTTAATTACCTAGATACCCTCCATCCCTATGTGTAATCTGATCCCTACTACTAGAAGGAGTAGCGGCAAGTTGGTTAATTGCCTAGATACCCTCTATCTCGTTACTCCTTCTAGCAGCAGGTTGGTTAATTATTACTATTTTCCTTTTCTTTCTCACATCTGGTCGTCCACTCTCACTCCCAAGTTCAATTTCACTCCCAAGTTCAAGCAGTTGTACGCCGGAGATTGAGATTACTAAGTTCCTTCTTAATCTTGGTAAGTTTTTCAAAATAGCAAGAAAAATAGCTGCTCATAATCTATTTTTATCCAGTTCTTCAGATTCTGTTGGTAGTTTAGATTGTACAAATACATCTGAGTTTGTAAATGAAGTTGAAAGTAGTAAATCTGAAATAGTTTCATACGTTGATCAATTGTTCTCTAAGTTGGAAGAAGTTGAAATTTTTTACAGAGCATATGCTCAAAAAATGGATTTGAAATTAGAATTGCAACAAGTCATAAACATGCTCATACAAATGATGTGTCCTCTAGGTTGTATGTATGTAAAAAAATCAGTACACCAACTACTGTAAAGAGTTTACTAGATGATGAAGATGGTAGTAATAAAATAACTAGACAAAGAGACTCTATAGGACGCACATTATACAAAGGTATAATATATGTTGTCCATAATAAGAAAGAAGACAGATGACATATTTTTACCGCTGAATTAGAGCACAATCATCACTTAAAAACCCTACCAAGGTATATTTGATTGAGACACATAGGAATATTACTCCGATTGCACGATCTTTAATTGACATTTTACATAAGTCTAGATTAGGTCCTAGTAGGATGATGAACGTTATGAGCACAATAGGTAGAGGGATGCAAAATGTTTCTTTCTCTGATGTAAATATTCAGAATATGGTGAAAGATTTAAGGCGTGATTCAGAAGATGAAAATGATGCACAAACTGTAGTCAATTATTTGAAAAAACTTGCATCCGGAAGAACGAGTAATTTTTTTCCATATGAAACTCGGTGAAAATAATCTCATAGGGTGTATTTTGTGAGTTGACGCCCGATCAAGGTTAATGTATTAACGGTTTGGAGACGTGATATTTGACACTACGTATAGGACAAATAAGTATGACATGCCGTTTATTCCATTTATCGGGGTCAATCACCATTATCAGTCTATTCTGTTTGGATTTACATTGTTAAGGGACGAAACAGAGGAGACTTTCGTTTGGGTATTAAAGACGTGACTCGAAGTTATGGACTACAAGTCACCTATAACCATCATCACTAACCAAGATAAAGCCATGCTATTACTATCGAGATATTTCATGTTTAAGAATATTTCACAAATGTAAGATCCCGACTTTATGAAATAAAAGTTTATTATTTTCTTTATGATTATTTTTCTAAATTGTGAAGTGCTTAATTGTTATAAATGATAGTTAAGGGTGTTATATGCAAATTATCTTATAAACAGTATGTCACGGAATATTCCTTTTGTCGGGAAATATTCTTTCTGTCGGCGAATATTATATTCGGTACCATACGACGGCGCTGAAATGATAATATTGTCAACGATAGTGGGCCCCATTGTCGGATGCTAAAAACGACAGTATTTGTCAACAGTATTATCACCTGCAATTGTTGAAATACCCGGTAATAAAAAGAACAGTAAAACGCGTTATTCCACAGTAGTATGCGGTATTTCACAAGCACACGGTGTTTCACAGTATTTTATATTATTGATTTAATAATTGATAAAGTAGCTATTGCACAGTATTTTGATTCAATAATTGTTACAGTAGCATCTGCATAATACTTTTTATTATTTGTCATGACATTGTAACTCATATTATTTGATATGATATTTTAGCATTATTGACAATGTCTAGAAATTCTATCAAGGAAAAAGGTTATTTAATTGCGCGCCGTTTATACGAAAGACCCCCTTTTTCCTGGGAATGATCTGGTTGTCAATATTATAAGTCTATAATATTAATGGTGAATAATTATTATAAGTTATCCTATATTTCCGTGGGACCCACAACTATTTGAACGGTGGGACCCACATGTCATTCAATAGTAAATTATCGTCAGTAAATAGTTAATTCAGTTTTTATTTTACCTTAGGGTTAAAAACCTAAGTGAAAGCATATTCTAAGAATATACTATGATATAAAGTATATTAAAAAAATATGCCAAGGGTATAAGTGTAATAAACCAAGAAAAATTAGGAAAAAGACTAAAATGCCCTCACCTTGATTTTCCTATAAATAGGGAGGGTTCGCTTAAGAAATTTTCACACCTTCTTTGCTTATACTTCCTCTCTCTCTCTCTCTCTCTCTCTTAATTTCTCAAGTTCTCTAAGTGTGCTAGGCTATTGTGAGTATTTGTGAGAATACTAGTATTATCCGAAGTTAGTAATCTTCATAGAAGTCCAGTCACTTGTTAACTAAGGTAGAGAATATCATTTCTTTCATACTCATATATAATATCATTTGTTTTCATGTTCGTAAGTGATATTATACTCATAAAGGTTGTTATTCATTCCGTATTAATTTGTGGGGATAACCTGTCCGTGCGGATTGACGCATGCCTGGTGAATATCCTTTTGTATTCATTCCTTATTACTCTGTGGGAATAACCTGTATGTACGGAGTGTTGTACCTGGTGAATATCCCTTTGCATTTATTCCTTATTAATTTGTAGGTATAACATGTCCGTGCGGATTGACGCATGCCTGGTGAATAACCCTTTGTATTCATTCCTTATTAATCTTTTGTGGAAATATTCTGTCTACGCGAATTATCGCATGACGGGTGAAAATCCATTTGCAGTTCATATATTCTTTTATACTCGTATAAAATATCATTTCTTTTGTACTCTTTAAGGGATGTCTTTTTCTTTCATATTTCTCCATTTATGATAAGAAATCTTTGTTTGTTTCCAAAACCTTATTTTTAAATGGTGAAAATCCCTGAAAATTAGTAGAATATCCTTAATAGTTTGTTCTTCATCTAATATCTTCTCACTTGAATCTTTCTATTTCATTTTATACGTTATAGTTGAATCATAAAATAATTTCTTGAATATCATTCTTTAATTTGACTCCACAATTTGGTCATCGTGTTGGCAATTTGGTTAATCTTCGATACTGATTAAATTATAAATCTTTTCTTATCCTTAATCTTACTGTATCATTGTCATCATCCTCATTCTCATACTTAAATTGTGGCGATAGTTCTTTTTGGCCCGTAGTGCAAAGATGAACAGGCGTGACATGATTTTGACCAAACTGTGTATTGGTATAATCATGACTTTTGGTGTTACAAACAAAGACGTATGGTGAAAGTTCTCTTTGGCCCGTAGTGCAAAGATGAACTGGCGTTTGACATGATCATGACCGGTGATGTTACAAATAAATATCTTTGGCACATAGTGCAAAGAGAGACTGTTGAATATAAACTGTTGATTTGGATGTTCATAAACATGAACTATTGATTGGTGTTACAGGGATAAAATATTTGTGGTGATCCTTTAACTTATAGAAGATGGTAGATATTATAATCTACTTGACTCTTCTAATGGATTGTTCGTTCCGCTGCAGTTGTTGTTGTTGTTGAACAATTATAATATCTTTAAATCTTTGATTTATTATTGTTGAAGACTAAAGATAATTTTTATTCTTCATTATCTTAGTCATGGTATTTCTTACTGGGCTATTTGTGCTCACCTTTTTTCCTTTTTGTTCCATTGTTCTCCTCAAGAAAAGAGAGTGTAGCGGGGACTAGCAGGGGAATGGAGTGATGGTCCGAGACAATAGAAATATATCAATACATTATTATTAGTGTGACAATAAGTGTATTGAGAGCTTAAGTTATATTTGTATTAAAGTCACAGTATGTGTGTTGTCGTATTTTGCACGACAATTATTAGTTGTAAATGGGAAGATTCGTATTTGTATTTGTATTTTATAAAATGTTATTGGCGACTCAAAATGGGTTGTGTGGTCCTATTTTGGGGGCACCACAACAAATACCTGATAGCATGATTCTTCCTCGGTGGACAAGAGATGCGAACAAGAGCAATGGTGAAGAATTAATCGTTAACCTATCGACTGTTGACTTTGAACAAAATCAATCAATGCGCTATAATCATTTGATGAGTGATTATCAGGAGTTAGCGATCAAAGCTGCTTGCTCAGTCTGAGGTTAAAAACTGTCCTTAAACTGAATGCACGAGGAAAAGCCATGGTTGAGCAGTATGATCCGGATGAGAATATTAGTGAACTGGCAGACGATGACATTAATCGCGCGGTCGGACATACACCTTAAGATATGAGTTTCGATAATGAAGATGAAGATGAAGGGGGTGGAAGTGGAAGACGATGAGTTTTTGCCGCTAATTGCTTCTCAAACAAAGGGTCGATAAAAGCAATCCAGATTTAAAAGTGTACTTAAGAAAAATTTAAGTACTAAGCCTCACCGAAAATATGTAATTTTTGGCTTTGAAACCAACCACGAGAAGCGCAATCACTATAGAGTATTAGAGATTCCTAATCCTAAAAAGTAAGTAAAATTTAGTATATTCAATATTGTATTATTTATGTTATGTTTTTTGTACAATTTTTTGTACAAGTTAAAGGCTTACCCACCACCGGCAAACCAAAAATGAAATGGACATCCTCGAGAGTTATTATTATTTTCCCACAATTTAGATGAAAACTATTGGTCTTCGGTCGCCATCTCTCTACCAGGGCGAACACGAGACCAAGATTAGTTTGGTGTACAACTGTTACGTGTTTAAACACCCCAAAATCACACTTATCTAGAAGATTTTTTGGGCTTTTGTTAAATTCTATTTGTCGTACATTTGTTCAGTTAATTGAGATGATGTTAGCTTTCCCCTATCTTTACCATTATATACGTCATCAGACACATGATTATTTTGATCATACAAGACACTTTTGTCAATTGGCCCAGGATTCCAGTTGTCCATCTTTGACCCAAAAAAATAACATAAAACCATTTTGTACCAATTTAACAACTATGTAAAACAATTATATCCCAATAATTTTACGCGACCATTAAACAAAAATTTAAAACAAGACAATTTATGACGTTTATATAGTCATTATTATTCCCAATAAATCATCACATGCATATATTGTCACCAAAACACAACTCACTAATTTAACAACAATAAAACACAAATATATCTCAATTATTATCTACAACCATTCAACAATAATTTAACAAAAAATAATTTACAAATTGTATCTACTCACTATTTTACCACATAATAACATGAATATATTTACCCAAAAATATAACTCACTAATTTTCACCAAAATTCACATGCATATATGTATACATGCATATATGTATACATAGACATAGTTGCCAATTTTTTTTCTAAAAGTTCACATGAATATATTTGTCAATAAGAAAATTTTCAAAATATATCACAATATTTATTTATTTTTAAAAATAAAATCGGTATAAATAATATTACAATAATTTTACGTCGTTGCACCGCTAAGTAGTGGCTGAAAAATTCTTGTACTTTGGTGTTACTAGCCGCAAGACTTTCCTCTTCTTTCTCTCTTTTTCTCGGTAACCCAACAACTAAAAAAGACTGAAAGCCAGCGGTTTTGTAGATCTCAAATAACCTGTCGCTAGAGCCTCTAGGGGCAGTGAAGAATTAATAGAGGGTATCTAGGTAATTAACCAACCTGTCAATACTCCTTCTAGCGACAAGGATCAAATTACATGAAGGGGTGGAGGGTATCTAGGTAATTAACCCTGCCGCTAGAAAGAGTATGTCTGTCGCTACTCCTTCTAGCGGCTGGGACTAAGTTGCCATTAATTTCAGTCATTGGATATCATGACGAACGACTAGCGATTTGGTTACTGGAATAGTGTTTGTGGCAACCTGTTGCCACAGATGGGTTTCCTACCTACCGCTGCACTATATATATATATATATATATATATAGGGTAATGATTTATAGCATGTATTTGCTATGAATTAAAAATGAACAAACACCATTTATACCATCCGTTCCAAATATCAATGCCCGAAATTAGGCTGGGTAATGCGGTGTCCGCTAGTATTACTAGCGAACAGAGTGTTTACAAAAATACTCCTAAAGTCAACTAAGTTAGTAGTAAAAAAAATAACTCGTTCGCAAGTAATACTAGCGGATGCATATCAGTTCCATCATTGCACTTTTATTAACTAAAGTTTAGGGTTTATTAACTAGGGTTTAGGATTTATTAACCAAAGGTTACTAAGGTTAATACACCCTAAACCCAGTTAATAAAAGGAGTTAATAAACCCTAAACCTGAATTTATAAACCATAAACCCTAGTTAATAAGCACTAAACTCTAGTTAATAAACCTCAAACCCTAGTTTTTAATCCTGACCAAGATTAGACTGAAATTATTATTTAAAAATACTCATTCGCTAGTAATACTAGCGAATTGTTTAAAAACCAGCATATTATGTGTTGACTTTTAGTTGACTTGGGGGTATAACAGTCATATTTGGGTAAACACTCCATCCGCTAGTAATACTAGCAGACGTCGTATTCCTCAATCTAATATCGGTCGTTGATATTTGAAACATATAGTATAGATGATGTTTGCCCATTTTTGATCTATAACAAATATATGTTATGAATCATTACTTATATATATATGAATTGATATTTTCACAAATGAAAATACTAGTTCCACAAAATCCTCTCTCACATGAGAGTAGACCCCACTTATTATTCATGTGAGGAGAATCTTGTAAAACTAACATTTTTACTTGTGAAAATATCAATTCATTATATATAGAGGGACCTATTCCATAGCATACGGTAGCTGGAAGTACTATTCCAGTAAATAGATCTTACACTGTTAATTTAGAGATCCAATGACTCAAAAAGTAGGAGTTGTGGCCAGGAGAAATGTCTAAAATACCCTTACTTTAAATAGTTTTTTGTTGGCTGCTTGCGGCTAGATATTTTTTTTTTGCTGGCCACAAGTAGGAGTTGTGGCCAGGAGAAACTCCATATTGGATTTTTGAAAAAATAATTTCAAATATGAATGTATGAATAATTCCAAGTTATGTTACAATATGAAGTTTAAATTTTAAATAATCAAATTGTCACAATAATTGATAATGTTAAATTATATTACATAAGAAATTATTTATACAAATAAATACATTAAATATAGTTGACAATGTTAAAATTTTATTACCTAAAAAAGTATTCATACAAATAAATACATTGAATATAATTAACAATTAATAATTTTATTTCTTAAAAAATTATTTATAAAAATAAATACATTAGAATAGTTGACAATGTTAATTTTTATTGCTTAAGAAATTATTTATACAAATATTTTATACATTAAAACTATTTAAATTTAACTAAAGTGAGAGTACTTTAGACATTTTTCTCGGTCACAACTCTTACCTGTAGCCAGCAAAAAAAAATTCTTAACAAAAAAAATTTATCTAGCCGCAACCGAGAGTTAGGGCCGGTTTCTCTTTAGGATTATTGGATCTCTCAATTACCGGTCTAAGATCTATTTGCTAAAATAGTGCTCACAACTAATATGTTATACAATAGGTCCCATGTATATACTCCCTCTGTTACTAAAAGATTGTCGTTTAAGGTTAATTCACGTAGATTAAGAAATGCAATTACTCCTTATGAAAAATACTATATTACCCTTGTTTTAATTATCTCAACTAATTATTAACTTTGTAGATTCCAAAAAGGAGTATACTACTAACCATGAGATTATGAAGTAGAAGTATTGGGAAGAGAAGAGATTTGTAAAGACATTTCAATAACCAAGAAGGGTTTTGTATTTTTTTGAGAAAAATCATTAAGTAGGAGAACTTTAAATAAGGGTAAAGTTGGAAAAAATTACTCCATCTGCATTGATAAACTCAAAACGTCAATCTTTTTGGAACAAAAATTACTTCCTAAAACGACAATCTTTTAGGAACAGAGGGAGTATATATTAGCGGTAATCCGTGTTTCAGGCACGAGGATTTTTTTTTGGAGAGACAGAAAAAAAGTAGAAGAAGAAAGTATTGGGGATAGGGTTCAGAGGAGAAGAAAAAGGTAGAAGAAGAGGAAATAAAGAAGAAAGAAATAAACGGTCAAATTTATGCCAAACTTTGGATGACTTAGATGATTTATTAAATGAGCAGAAAATTCAAAATCATTTGTATTTTGTTATATATATATACATATATTCTTCTGCAACTACTCGGTAGACTATGTTCACCGACCCCTTTCTACCTACCGCTGCACCCCACTATTAATTAATTAATCAACTACCCTATCCAGCAGTCACTAATCTTTTCATTTCTTCCCGATTAAACAAACACTTGCAGAAAGTAGATGAAGGCCGGAGATTCATTGAGCATCAAACTAGAAGAAAATGTCAATTACAAGTTCAAATAAACACCGTCAAGTTATTACCTGCAAAGGTATTTTTTCATCACTCTATATTTTGATTAAACATTTGTATATACGAATGAATGAATTGAATTGAGTTGAATTGGGTTGAATTGAAGCTGCGGTATCATGGGGAGCTGGAGAGGCAATGGTAATAGAGGAGGTGGAAGTGAGTCCACCCCACCCATCGGAGATACGCATCAAGGTCGTCTCCACCGCCCTCTGCCGCAGTGATTTTAATGCTTGGCTCTCTCAGGTAACCAAGCCCCCCATTTCTTCAATTCCTTTTCTTTTTTCTTTTTGGCATTCATTCTCACTTTCAAATTATTGCCTCATGATTAGTTGTTTTTCATTTTTACAATTATATATATATATATATATAGGAAGAGGATTAAGTGCATACCCTTTGATTTTACATACCTTGCATACCCCTTTAGTGACGGACCGGGCGACGGTTCGGTCCGTCGTTATAAGTTTGATCCGTCGTCTTAGGTTCGGTCCGTCGCTATATGTTGTCCGTCGCTAAAAGCTAAGACGACGGTTCCATAATATAGCGACGGACTGAACCGTCGCTAAAGGGGTATGTAAGGTATGTAAATTAAGGGGGTATGTACATGAAATGGACTATATATATATATACATATATATATACACAGTAAGGATCTTAGGCTCACCCTTAAAAAGCTCACCCCGAGCTCACCCCCCTTTTGCGACGGACTCGGCGATGGTTTGAGTGTACAACCGTCGTCTATACTTTTAGCGACGGTATATATTGTCCGTCGCTAAAAGTATAGACGACGGTTGTACACCCAAACCGTCACCGAGTCCGTCGCAAAAGGGGGGTGAGCTTTTTAAGGGTGAGCCTAAGATCCTTACTGTATATATATATATATATATATATATATATATATATATATATATATATATGGGTAACCATCCATGACAACGGATTGCCATGAGTACTATTTCAGCAACCAAGATCTCCACCGTTGATCAATATGATGGATAACTAGGATTAAAAAAAAAAATTGACCTTGCAGCGGCAGACATATCCCTACGAAAATGCCTAAATTGGCTTACCTGCCGCTACAAGCTCTAGCGGCAGGGATTTGATTTTTTTTGTTGTGATAATTGGAGTTGACTTACAACGTGATAGTATATTAGTTTTTTGATCCTCTTATCCATACCTAACCGTCATTATCATAAAGTATATTATAAAAACATACAAAATTTTAGTTTCCTCCCATATATCAAAAACTTATAAATATATTTTATTTTTAAGTTAATTTATGAAATACTAAAATATAAAATACTAAAAATACTATTATTATACTGAACATGATTATTGTGTACTAATTAATATAATTATACTGAATATAATTAACATAATTAATTAATATAATTATATTTGTTACTTTTAAAATTTTAGTATTTTATATTTTAGTATTTCATAAATTAACTTAAAAATAAAATATATTTATAAGTTTTTGATATATGTATAAGTTTTTGATATATGGGAGGAAACTAAAATTTTGTATGCTTTTATAATATACTTTATGATAATGACAGTTAGGTATGGATAAGAGGACAAAAAACTAATCTACTTGATCACGTTGTAAGCCAACTCCAATTATAAAAAAAAAAAAAATCAAATCCCTGTCGCTAGAGCTTGTAGCCGCATGTAAGCCAATTTGGGGCATTTTCGTAAACTAGATTGTCGTTACAAGGGATATGTCTGCCGCTACAGCTTATAGCGGCAGGGTCCATAATTTTTTTAATCCTAGTCATCCATTATATTGATCAACGGTGAAGATCTTGGTTGTTGAAAAAGTATCCATGGCAACCGGTTGCCATGGATGGTTACCCTATATATATATATATTTCCTCCGTTCCAAAATATAATATCACCTGACTTTGTATTTTCCGGAAAGGAGGTAGTACTCCCTCCATCCAGGAGAAATGTATTCCATTTTGAAAATCAATATATCATATTATTCTCTTATGTGCAAATAGACTATGACCATAGTCCACGATAAACTACTTATATTCTTATAATGCAATACTGTTTGTGATTCCAAATATATATAATATATGTTTAATTATTTATATTTAATATGGTTAATTTGACCAGTGAATAATCTAGAGATATGTTGTTTCACTATAAGGCATATGGTTGTTACCCATTCTTTTGCTAAACTACTCGTTTTTTATTTTTCAAGAAAAAGGGGACTCCTTTCAAAATTAATGAAACAAATTTCATCATATTTAAGCAAGTTGGTGTTGATCTTTGACTAAATGATTATGCCAAAATCAAACTTTCTTAAAATTGTGACTTTTAATGGTGGACTCTCATTGAGTCTCAAAATGACCAAATTTTGAGGTTTGGGTTAGGTGTAAATCTGTTGAATTGTGCTACCAAGTTGGAGTAAAAGGGAATAAAGTTGACAATATTTACATAGTTTTCCTCTTGTTCGCACCATTCCTCTTTTAATTATGTTTGATGAATAAAATACATTCGAGGAAAGTGTGTGCTATGATGCGCTAAAAATTGACTGAAAATCTACTTAGAAGCCTGTTTACTAAGTACTACAGTTGCTTAATTTCTTTATTTATATAGAATTTGTAACCAAAAAGCTCTAGTTTCTTTCTTTTTTTCTTTTGATACTCACTCTGTCATACTTGACAGATTTACCTTTTGTCTTTGATTCTGAACTTGTATAAAAAGAAAAAGAAAACAAGGAATGATATAAGTAAAAATGTAACTACACTAGGGCCATGTTTGTTTGCAAAAAGTATGCTTGGGATTGGATTATTTGTCTTAATTTAACACTACTTCGGATATTTAATCCTTTGACGAAGGACTATTAGTCCCTTGATGTTAGACTATTAATCCCATAAAGCCATTTGATAGCTTAAAATTGGAGGACTATTAATCCCACATTCATCATGAGATTATATAATCCCTTATAAATAGCTTTAAGGATGACAAAAAATAGTCCATAGGACTATTTGAAAGACTATTAATCCCTCATCATGGGATAAAATAGTCCGAAATAGTGTTACATTAAGACCAATAGTCCAATTCCAAGCATGTTTTTTGCAAACAAACATAGTCTAGGAGTTTTAAGGTATTCAATTTCACTAGAAATGTTCCACCATAAATCAAGTGGCTAGTTGTACTACGCCATTGTTCTGTAAAAAGGGATAGTGGAGAGTTAGAGAGGTGGAAGTAAGCTAGATAGTAGAAGGTTATAGTTTTATATGGGGAAGAGGAAATGGGAGGGAAATAAAGGGCAGAAGTATCCTCCACCTTCTGTTATACAAAACTCTTCTGCACTAAAAATTGTAGGAAAACATGAACGGAAGAGTTGGCCTCTGGAGTATACTTGTCAATTTATCGAAAATCAAATATTTTTCCAGAAGAGGGACCACAACATATATTAAAGTTCTCGTTTTCTTTTAACTTCAGCTTTGATTAGATTTTCGTATGGCGGAAGAGATTGTCCTTAAAATCAATAAAAGATGGAAACGATTTATATCTTGTAAGCTCGCATGATTGAAGCATCTCTATCAAAAAAAAACTTTATTTTCTAAAAATGTTTGTGTTTTGCGTTGGCAATCATTCTTATTTGATAATAAGATGCCCATAAGGTGGGACATAGCTATCTCTTTAAGATTATGATTTGTTGGACCAAGTAAGGATATAGAAATATATGTTGCCATGTTGGCATAGTCTTCTACCTATTTTTTTTCCCTTTTTTTTTCTTTTTTTTCTAAGTTAGTCAATAACCTTCCATTCTTATTTGGTAAACTCCACTTGTGTGACTTATTGTTGCTCTTCCATATGTAGCTTTTAATGACAGCTTATGCATGTTTTTGCAGGCAAACCCTCCTTTATTTCCCCGGATATTTGGCCATGAAGCATCAGGGTCACTTCTATCTCTCTTTCCTTGCAGTTTCTTTGAAATTTTCTTTAGTATTAATTTACTATCTGGTTGACCTTTCTTTTTTAAGTAAAGGAAGAAATTATGTCAGAAAAGAGAGAAAACCAAAAGAGGAGAATGAGAGATCCTAGAATACAAATAAAGTGGAAAACACAATAAATTGGCCACTATTATATAAAGTTAGTGGATTCATGAGAAAGAACACCAACTTATTATAGATTTTTGAAGCTTTTCATCCACCCAAAAGGCAATTTGGGAAGTGTGAAATATAGGTTAGAAAGAAACTGAAGTTGGTGAGAAAAAAAGTGAGTTAAATCTCGACATAGTTGTCTTCGTCAAGTTTAGGTCTCTTTCATAATTCCAACGCCACTTCCAATAGTTCATTTTTATATCCTCTATATTCTTCCCTGCCAAATATGATTGGGTACAAATTGCTTAGGCTCTATAAAGATCACTTGTATTAATGATAGGATATGGATCTAGTATATAAAGCTTTATCCTTTCTAGCAAGTGCAAACTCAGAATAGTTTATCCTTCTCATTTTCTAATATTTTACTGATGCATGAAATATTATAATTTTTTTTTTTTAAATAGCACAAGAGACACATCCATACAGCAGCCTACCCTCCCAAGTAGGCTTGCACATTCAAACTATTGGGCCCGGCCTGGTGTGGGGTTTTTAGGCCTTGACCATTCACCAAGGCAAGTCCAGGCCCTATTTCAACTAGATTAGGCCAGGCCATGCCATGCCAGATTTCTAGCATGAAGTGTCTATTTAAGGCCTGCCAACCAGACCAGGCCAGGGCCGATCCATGCCTCTCTTCTTTTTTATAATTTCTATTTTAAAATACTAAATAATATAAATATAAAACTTAAAAGTATAAAAGTTATAAATTGTAAAAGTGAAAATTTTAAGCTTCATTCATATAAAATAATAAAAGTACAAATTTTAAACTTCATTTATGTATTAATTAAATTTAATATATTACAAGATAAAATTATTTATTTAAAACACGACGATGATGTGATTATATTGTAGGATTCTTTTTGTCCATTAGATAATGTTAGGGGTGTTAATGTTTTTGATTTATAGTTATTTATGGCACTTACCTACTTTTTCAAACCAAGCCCAGGTCGGCTCATGCCGACAGGCTTTTTGTGCATCCCTACTCGGGAAAATTGCAACTGACGATACAGTTAGTATGACCGTTACCAAAAAACAATAACATGGTAACAAATTGCGTTTTGGTACGAACATTTTAAAACATGTTACACTTTTCTTGCGGTTCCGAAATATCAAGTAGCGATCCAAAAGTTATTTTTCTTATTTACTTAAACTTATGTTGTACAAATATGATTACAATTTTGCTTTATGTTTTACAGATAAAGAGCATGCTCTTATATAGCCCTTGGGCCATATAACTACTGGCTAAGATCAAATCCAATGAAAGGCTAAGACCCACCATCTAGAATTAGCATCATAAATATCTAGGATAGTTATAAGTATAGTAATTACAAAAATAAATCTAGAACACTCTATTAGAAACCCTAATATGTGAAAGAAGATTATAAGAATGCCACCTAATGTAGCTAATTGAGTGCCTTACGCATGTGGAGTAAGCGATAGTATGGCGTAATCTCGTTGAAAATGAGCTTGTTGTGACACTACATTTAAAAATAACTCAACTAGTTTTAACAATATCTCAATTAATTCTAACTCTATCTTTTAAAAAGTTATTTCTAACGTACCACGTTCTAGATAAAAAAATTTCGTACCAGCTAAGTGATTGTAAAAAACCTACCCCTACTGTACTATGAACCACGAAAAGTGACATTTTTCATTCCAAATTTTGTTTCACGTACCGCATAGAAACACGATCTAGGTAACGTTGGTTAGGACCATCAACAACCTTCCAATCTAATTTTGTCATGTTCATGGTCAAGAAACTTTTAAGTATGGCATCCAACTTATTATTGTAAAACTCTATGGTCATATTGTCACACTTAAGGTTATGTTATTTTATGATAAGAGAATGGGCTAATTTATGTGACTCAAGGTGGAGAGAAGAGAGAGAGAGAGAGAGAGAGAGAGAGAGAGATTGAAGTTGATAAGGAGAGTGACGATAGAGAAAACTCAAAAAGCAAGAGAGATTAAAGCAATCATTTATTCACACCTATTCTAGGAGCATGAATAATCCACTATATTGATCTATTGTATATATTTTAATAGGATTAGGCTTAATTCAATAATCTTTAGTGCATGACTTTAAGTTCCTTGTGAGGTTTCACATAGTTGAGGATTGTCAATTAATTTTAAGTGTTTATTTGCGGTTGTTAAAACTCTAGTTTACTCTATGTTGTTCTCCCCTTAAATGTCAAACCGGAGATGCTGAATTTCGGTAGCAATTCTCCAGGATTGTTGAGAGTGTTGGAGAAGGAGTAACAGAATTTATAAGGGGGGATCATGTGCTTACATTATTTACTGGAGAATGCATGAGCTGCAGGCAGTGTACTTCAAGTAAAAGCAACATGTGCCAAGTACTGGGTTTAGAACGAAAAGGTGTAATGCATAGTGACCAGAAAACACGCTTCTCAGTAAGAGGGAACCCCATTTATCATTATTGTGCAGTTTCAAGTTTCAGTGAGTTTACGGTAGTGCACTCTGGATGTGCTGTCAAAGTCAACTCCATTGCACCTCTGGAGAAAATATGCCTCCTTAGTTGCGGTGTGGCATCAGGTAATTTTTTCCGTTTTATGGTATGTTCATCACATTTGATTTGATATTTCTAAGCCCTTTGTTTTGAATTTTGTTATCTTTTCAATTTGCATTTCTGTGCATGAAGTCTACTTGTAGACCCATAAAGATCAAAATAGATCCATGCATCCGTGCTCTAAAATAGTAACATGTGTATGTTAGTAGAAACGTGAATAAGCACACCCTTAAAGTACAAACTAAATTTCTTACCTACACATTCTTACCAGGTGGAAACCTGAAGGGGGCTGGCATGGGCAATGCCCCCCCCCCCCCCCTCTTCCCCCACCAAAAAAAATAACACCTTAGCTTTTGCAAATCACATTTTTGATGTACATTCAGATAGCGCTTTCCTCTTGCTTTCCGCATCAAGAAGTGTTTTTTTTAAAAAAAATTCAAAAGGGGCGCATAATAGTGTTTGTTTTGTCCACACCCGTCAAACACTTTGCACTGCCCCACAAACTATTTAACAGACAGTTTAATGAATCCTCAATAGCAACCTTTCGATATAGCCTTCAGTTGTGTAAGATGGGTTACTGAGAATTGCTCCATATCCAACTGTGGTTAATGATCATTACCCATATATTGAGAGGATGCACTCATTAGACAAGGTGGGTAATTGCCACCTTTATTTGGTACAAATAAAAATTACTAGTGCTAATATTTCCAAAAAGTATGGTGAAAGTATAAAACATTTATAGGCTACACCCCCTTGATTTTGAACGAAAAATACATTAATATAGAATTTTGACTCCCTTACTTTAAGATTTCTAGTGTATTATGCTTATAATCAAATTATTTTTATAAATAGGTTAAATTAACAATGAACAAAGATTTAGTGTTGCCCACCTTAGAAAAGAAATCCTGGCTCGCTATTGTGTATATATAATATTGCTACAGGTATTAAAGACTTTTTTATTGTTAAAATATTGCTCACAAACCAATACAATCAAATGCAACATTATAAACTGAAAGTGTGCATACCATTAAGCTTTTTAGGGACTTGCTGCTAGTTATGGAATTTGATTCATGTTTGTAGTAACAATTCCCATTACACCTTGGTTGATACACCCCTAATATCATTACACTGCAACCCTATCCCTTACATTACAATGATTTAAAACTTTGGCCGACATTAAGTACTTTCATGTCCTTTTGTGTTTTTAATTAGCTTGATCCAATTCTTCGTTCTTTTTTTGTCTGGTCGAGAGAGGTTTGTTAGTTGGTGGTTAGTATGCCTTACAGTTGAAGATCTGTTTTTAGGTCTGGGTGCAGCTTGGAATGTTGCTGATATTTCTAAAGGATCAACAGTTGTAATTTTTGGTCTGGGAACTGTAGGCCTTTCGGTAAGTACATGAACTTTGTAACATCTAAGAACTCCTCTGTCTTTCTAGGCCGACTGTTGTTTGTAGTCCTACCAGTACTTGGATCATTTATGATTGATATATCTTATGATAAGGTTGCACAAGGAGCCAAAATAAGGGGAGCATCTCGAATAATAGGTGTGGAACCTAATCCTGAAAAGAGTGAAAAAGGTAACAGTTTATTCCTCTTTATATTTTTTGAACTGTATAGCTTACACCAATGAAAATCTAAAGGTTCTTAATCATCTTCTCTTGTTGGTACAGCAAAGGCTTTTGGAATAACAGACTTTGTTAATCCAAATGACTATAATGAACCTATTCAACAGGTAATTTTACAACAGCTAGAAAATCTTATTAACTTTTAATGCTTCGATGTTATTAATAAATCTATATTGGAATGTAAAAAGGATTGCATACTAAAGAATTAAGAAGAATACAAATGTGAAGGTACTTAAATCAGGAATATTCATGATGTTAGGAATACAATTCCACTGTACGAACCATCAATAGATTGCTGTTAATATTAGTTTTAATGCATTTAATCATAATATGTTAGGGTAATTTACAAACTTTAAACTGCAATTTTCTGCCAAATGAAACAAGTATCTCTAGATGGCCAGACTAAACACACCAGTGTGCTCTTCCCCCCCCCCCCCCCCCCGCCCCCAACATGAAAAGTAAAACAAAACATGAAGCTTGAAGGGGATGATTAATAAAAACTATTTGACTTCTTGTTTTTCCCCAACAGGTCATTAAGCGTATGACTGATGGCGGAGCAGACTATTCATTTGAATGTGTAGGAGATACGGGAATGATAACTACAGCTTTACAGTCTTGCTGTGATGTAATTCCTTGATATCCCTAGTTAGTTTCATTTTATATATCAAAGCTTTTCTTTTTTTCTTTTTCCTTTTTATATTAATCCCTATAATTTGTTCTTTTTTCTTCTCATAGGGATGGGGTTTAACTGTTACTCTTGGTGTGCCAAAAGTGAATCCAGAGGTAACGGCTCATTTTTCGTTATTTCTTGCTGGGAGGACGTTGAGAGGATCTATGCTTGGTGGATGGAAACCGAAATCTGATCTTCCTTCATTAGTTGAAATGTATCTACGCAAGGTAAGAGTAACTACAGTAACTGTACCTGGATTCCTTCCTTTTTTTACTTGTGCACAAGAAACAGATTAATGTGAATGTAGTTTGCCATAGGTGTAATCAGACTATTTTTTAAGATGAAATAATTACCAATGCAAGATGGACCACTAGGATCAAATGATCTCCTTGGAGTCCTTTTATGTCTGGAGACAAATAATTGAAATACATCTCTAGTAGTTTTTAAAGTTCTTAAATAGTTCTAGAAATTACTTCTACTCTGATTATTCCACTGCTCTGAAGATCTATTATTTCTCTCCTATCTTTGTTACCATCTAGTTTATTTATTTATTTATGTTGGAGAACCTATTCTATTATAATTCGAGTCTTGGGATACATTTCATCCTAGGACCTAGGGCCTAGGGGAGAAGCTAGGGAAGGGGCCAGGGAGGATCTAGGGGGAACCTAGGAAAAACTTTCTATTTTGTAGCGCCGTGGTTAATTCTGAAATCTTCTTATGATTTTTGCTTAGTAGTAGACTCGAACATGTGACCTTGCACAGCAAAGGAATAGACCTCTACCACTAGGCTATATCACCTTTGGTCTCCATCCAGTATATTTATTGTTAAGTCTCAAATAGCCACCGGAGGCAAGGGGGTTGGTTTGAACATAAGCTCAAACATGATTTGAAGGGTCCTAGCTACGCCATGCGTTCAATACAAAATCTGGAAAGCTGCAGGGATGACAAAAAGAGGGCGCTTTCCTGTGTTGTACTGAAAATAAAGGACCTAAGAGAAGAGCGTCTTCTCTTAGCTTTCTTCCTCCCGCGCCCGCCGCCACCCGGCCCGCGTTAGAGGGGAAGAACCGCAGGAGATAGTTGCCCATCATACGGCTCACTACAGCAGGGCTGGGAGAGGACTTGTTCTCCTAACAGAGCAGACCAGCAAGTCTCGAACATATGATAACAAGATGCTCGGGCTAAGGTTCCAGGATAACGCCTGGCTTTCCAATTCCTTGAAGTTTCCTCATTCTTGCTTGACTAAACCCTCCAGTCACGATCAACAGAGAGAGATTCAGTTAGGTTTGAATGATTGGCTTGTCTTGTCTAAGGCTGACCGTACCTCGCTATCCACTCTCCTAGCAAAAGAGAGAGCGCCCCCTTCTTTCTAGACTTTGTATGAAGTGCTTGCGATGTGCCTTGCGAGGTCGTAGAGCCGGTAACCCTCGTTCGCCTAAGATCGAAAAGCACTTGGTTGAAAGCCTAGCAACGAGAAAAAAGAGTCACTGGTTATTGGCCTCAAGGCAGAGACGAGCTGACTAGACTCTTTTTCGAAATTGCGTTAGTTAAAGTTAAGTAAAGTAATAAAAGAGAAAGGGCTGACAGTTGCTATTGAGTCAAAGTAGTTCAAGTCAGTGCTTTCCTTCCATAAAACGGCTCCCAAAGCATGAGCAGAAGCGTCCGTCTTGATTTCGAACGGCTTCTGAACGTCTGGCATGGCCAGAACCGGTCCTTCGCAGACTTTCTCCTTAAGTGCCTGGAACGCACGCTCTGGATTTTCAGGTCATGAGCCTGATGAGTTGACCATTCCTCTACCCCGCTTCTTCCCTGTTTCCTTCTCTTTCTCTTATTATTTTTACAGAGGAGACTGCCCACACTTCACACCAACCCAATCTCGAAAAGAATCAGTACACGTAACTCGATCAATCCACGAAGGTGTGGCACAGAACCACCCTCTGCTAACAGCTTTCTTCTCTTACCGAAATTTCTAGTTTGATGAAAACAGTGCTCCTGAATGAGGCCTAAACATAATTTTTTTCCCCACCTATTGAAAATATTAACAAGATACTGACTGTTTGTGTATTGTATTATTGCATGATGTAGTTGTCCTTAATAAGTGATCATCTTTTTATTTTCTCGTGTGTTTAAGCCAGCCTTGGTTTTTCTTCATTTTGGAAACACAGGAAATCAAGGTTGATGAATTCATCACGCACAATCTCCCATTGGAAGATATAAATAAAGCTTTTGATCTTATGAAAGAAGGCAAGTGTTTGCGCTGTGTCATCCACATGCCAAAGTAATATTCTTTGATGTAATCAAATGGTAAAAGATATATAGTGATCTATCGTCCATATGAGCTCATGCTCCTTGATTCACATACACAATGTTACAGTTATTGGTATTGCTTCTTCAAGTTTGCTCGTGTGCACACATGCTAGGGCTGTATCTCTTTTTTTGGGGCAATTTTAAAGTTCCTGTCCAATTTTAGGTTCTTGATGGTTGTTCAGGTGGTTATACATTCATGTACACTTCATGTCAAGTTATGAATGAGAAACAAAACTATTGACATCTCTGTTTTTACTTGCTCTATTTTGTCGAAAATTCTTATGTTGCCTGAAATATAATTGTCAAACATGAAATCACCTGATCATGAAAGTATTCAGAGGCTAAACAACATACTTTCAGAAGAAAACTGCAAGCACCAGTCTCACAATACAGCATTTAAATAGGCCTATTTATTATTGTGCATATTGAGTTTGGGACTTTTGACCCCAATGGTCATTAAAAGTAGATAAATAAATACATACAAAACAAAACACACAAAAGATTAGCATTCTAAAGACTTGTAAGAAGAGTAAAAGCTAATCACTACATCAGCTTGTTACATTTGACTAAATTTAACTCTGTTTCTACTCCACTTCAAATTAAGGTAACCGAGTTACAGCTCGAAATGAAACCCAAAGTTAGCTAGCAAGCAACCCCCCACCCTTCTCCCTTTTCCTCTTCCAGAACAAGCCAGAGATGTTTCATACAATTTCAGCATGTGTCACCTGATTGAATCTCATTTCAGTTATGTCTGTAAGTCATGGGCACAGTTGTTATTGTTGTTTTTAATCCAATGTCATTCTTCTCAACATACCAACATGGCTTGGATGATCATTTTATCAAAACTGACGAGACATGCAAAGATTAGAACCTTCCATTTTCCACCTATAGTTGCCGGCTCCATCAACGAAAAGACTACATGAGCATGCTTGTAACTGCTTCCAACTTCAACTATAAAACACTATTCACCAGTTAAAGCCCGTGGTCTGTGCTCTATGGTAAACAGAGACATTCCCGTTTGTGAAACAGCTCTCACAAAAGCCATATTTGCAGTTAAAGTTGGAGCACGCCAGTAGTCTCCTGTTCCAAAAACGAGCTTGTTCTTCAAGGCTAACTTTCTAGTGGTTGGGAGGCTCATCATGCGTGCTGAAGGGCTGTCGGGCACAACCCTGCTCCAATTCTTTGGTTTAATAATAGCACATAAAAGTATATTTCTGTTTAGCCATACTCAATATTGCAAGAAGAAAAATAATTAGAAATGTAGTAATTTAACATAATATGACTTGCATCCAACGCTGCATAATTCTTTTCACCTCGAACAAGTGTATGACCTTGTCAAATTCATATATTATATTTGTTAACAAGTAGGGAAATAAACAAAACCATATTAATTTATATAACTTGTTAGTATATTCCACAAATATTCATGGACATATTTTTCTAAGATTGGTGCCAAAAGATTAACTGTCAGACTAAAATAAGCTTGTTTCATAAGCTTGCTAGTTTTTGCATTTTATGTATATTTTACACCTACAAAATTTGAATGTTTATAAATAGCACTATTGGACAACATTTCTGATATCGGTGCCAAAAGATTAACTGTCAGACGACAATAAGCTTGTTTCATAAGCTTGCTAGTTTTTGCGTTTTATGTATATTTTACAACTACAAAATTTGAATGTTTATAAAGAGTCCTACTATATATTACGAAAGATTTCTACCGAATTACGATTGTGACGTATATCAATATATGGGATTGGATTGGATTATAAAATTGGTCTACTATATCAAATACATCATAAAAGTATATTACCAATTAGATTTATCTACATAACTTGCAATAAAAAAGTCAACACGTAAAGTCGCAATATATATCATTATCAGTTTATAAATAGCACTATTGGACAACATTTGGTACTACTAATTTTTGTATTTATGCTTGTTAAATATATGAAGCATTCAGTCTCACTTTTCCATAACAAAGTCATAATAAGTGTAATTCTTTGATTTTGTTTATCTTCACTCTTTTCTTCAAAAAGTGAAAAAATTCTCATTAGGGAAAGAGAATCAAGTTCTCATATGAGTACTTCGATTTTATCTCTTAATATGACAATCAAAACAAATTTTATATGTATTTAACATAATTGTGGAATACTCGTAACTTGAACATATGAAGAACATTGCCATCATAAAGAATTCAGATTTGATGCAACTTTTTCTGAAATAAAAATACAAAGAGGCAAATGAACTCACATGAGATGCTTTAGCAAGTCCTTGGCTCTTAACTTTTCATTAGGCCCACCACACATTGACACCAGCTCCTTGAACTCTGAAAACACAGTTTCACATATAATGCCTCCTTTTCCAGATATCACACCACCTAGTTCCAAATGGATTGGATTCTGAACTTCTGACATGACCTGGCAATAGGTTAATATCAGGTATTACTGCAGTGGGACACTGTAAATGACCGTTTTGATGTTGCATCACAAAGTTAGAATAACACTGGATAGCAATAAAATTTCGGCCACACACGATCTGACCTTGGACGGCTAAAGATGAGTTGCAAGATTAATGTGCCATATATATATATATATATATATATATATATATATATATATATATATATATATATATATGTGGTCAGGATCAGGTCCGGACTCCCGGACTTGATTAAAATGCGGACTTTTAAATTTTTTTATTTTTTTTTCATTTTTTTTTTCAAAACAACTAATAAAAAATGTATAGTTATTTTTGGAACTGAAAATATTTCATAATACAGTGTTTTGGGTATGATTTGGATACATATAACAAACAGTGTTGTACCGTCTGGAAAAAAAAATAAAAATATAGGGTCCGTATTTTATCAGGTCCGGGAGTCCGGACCTGATCCTGACTCTCTCTCTCTCTCTCTCTATATATATATATATATATTAGATATGACTGCAGTGGGACACTACAAATGATCGTTTTGATGTCGCATCACCAAGTTAGAATAACACTGGATAGCAATAAAATTTCGGCCACACGATCTGACCTTGGATGGCTAAAGATGAGCTGAAAGATTATTGTTCCATATATATATATATATATATATATATATATATATATATATATATTATATATATATATATATATATATATATATATATATATATACCTATACACACGATCTGACCTTGGATGGCTAAAGATGAGTTGAAAGATTATTGTTCCATATATATATATATATATATACCTATACACACACCAAACGCTTATTGACATGATCCCTACAAAAGTAAGGCCTATACAAATGAACAAAGATTTACTTCAGCATTGTCAAAAAGAAATTCAAGATCTTCTCAGCATGTCACTACAAAAGTAAGGCCTATACAAATGAACAAAGATTTACTTCAGCATTGTCAAAAAGAAATTCAAGATCTTCTCAGCAAAAATCTAATTCGTAAAAGTCATTCTCCATGAAGTTGTGCAGCTTTCTATGTCCAAAACAATTCTGAAATTAAAAATGGCTCTCTATGTCTCATTATCAATTATAAACCCCTTAATACAGCCCTCCAATGGATTCGTCATCCATTACCAAACAAAAAGGATCTTTTTCAGCAACTTAATACAGCAAAAATATTTTTAAAATTTGATTTAAAATCAGGTTTTGGCAAATTCAAATTGCAGAAAAAGATCAATATAAAACAGCTTTTACAATACCTTTTGGTCACTATGAATGGAACGTCTTTCCCTTCGGACTTATAAATGATAGTTCGGAATTTCATAATATGATGGATGACATTTTTAATCCTTATTCAAATTTTTCAATATTTTATATAGATGATATCTTAATTTTCTCTAAATCTTTATAGAAACATTTCAAACACCTTAATACATTTTTTAATGTTATTAAACATAACGGTTTAGTCTTATCTGAAACAAAAATGAATCTTTTCCAAACTAAAATCCGATCAAGGTTCGAAAAAGCTAAAAGCGGTACGAAGCGTTTTTCTCCGGACGAGGCGAGGCGTAAGCTTCGAGGCGGAGCGAGGCGGAAGCCTCGATTTGAAGACCTAAAAGTCCCCCCAAAAAAATTATTAATCATATCTACAAAAAGATTTTGATTTACAAATTAATTTATTAACTTAATTTGAAGAAACAGGGGCAGAACTTAAACTTCAGGGATTGAAATGGAAGAAAAAAAAACTATAAGGACTTATATGTAATTTTCCAGGGGTTATTTTGAACTTTCAGAAAACATGAGGGACTAAATTAAAAAGTTATATAAACTATGGGGTACCTAACTGTAATTTTCCAGGGATATTTTATTTGACAGATCAGATCAACAGATCTGACTCACGCTCTTATTTTCCTCTCTCTTCTTCTCTTCTTCTCTTCTCCGACTCCGAAGTTAGTCGCAAAGTGTACACTGTGTACTTAGGTTTTTTGGTTTCAAATCAAGGCTTAGGCCTTGGTACGCCTCGAGGCGCAAGGCTACAAGGCGCACGCCTCAGTCGATTATAGCCCAAGCTCTGGAATTACTCGGTAAGGCCTAGGCCTCGCTACGGAAGGCTCCCGCCTCGCCACGAGACGCGCCTCGAAGCGCACGCCTTGATCGCTTTTTCGAACATTGAATCCGATTCCTAGGACATAACATTGACCAAGGGACTGTTATTCCTATAGAGCGTCCCATAGAGTTTGCTAATTTCCGGATGAAATCAGAGATAAAAAAACAACTACAGAGATTGCTCGGCAGTCTAGATTATGTTGCTGATTTTTGTAAAAATCTATCCATAATTTGTGATCCTCTCCACCAAATACTTAAGAAAACCCCCCTTCCTTGGTCTTTAGAACATACAAAGGTTGTCTGACTTATCAAACATAAAGTCAAAAATCTCCTATGTCTAGTCTAGCAGATCCTTTAGCTTCCAAGATTGTAGAAACTGATGCTTCCGATATTGATTATGGAAGCATCCTCAAGCAAAAGCTCAATAGTCAAGAACAACTTGTCCAATTCACTTCTGGAACATGTAATCCAAGTCCAACACATCAAAAGTATTCTACTATCAAAAAAGAGATTTTATCTATTGTTTTATGTGCCGCAAAATTTAAAAGTGATTTATTAAACAAAGACTTTAATTCGTGTTGTTTGCAAATCAGCTAATCATGTTTTAGAAAAAGATATAAAAAAATTAGCCTCAAAACAAATTTTTGCTCGATGGCAAGCACTACTTTCGATTTTTATTTACAAGATGCCACCTAAACCCAAAGCTTAGCAACCAAAACCCCCCAAACACTCAACAAACTCATAACCCCCAACAATTCAAAACAAAAGCAGACTATTCATCCCCCAACGAGAACCACCTTCATCTTCAAAATTATCTATCACAAAGTCTCCCTTAGCTTTACCAATAAACAAGACCCCAAAACTAGACTGGCATTCTCTGACTTCGAGTGATTCCAGTAATATTAGTCTCTGACAAATACAAACCTCAAATGTCTTTAGGTCACTCTTAATTTGCGCAGATCCAGCTAAACAAACAGGAACTTGTTCTCAACAAATGACGGTTCATCAACCAGTGGTAATTAACCTCCCACAAAAAAGCCCCCAACCTTTGACGGTTTTACCCCGCAACAGAATTCTCAAAAAGTGGTGGTTCATCCCCCACAATTATTTTCTAAAGTTGCAATATCTCAACAAACTTCTAAATCTACATGCAACACTTCCTCGGCACTTATTTATTTTACGAAGTCTGAATTTTTCACTCTCTTCATTCTTGAAGAAAACATGTTTGCAAACATAAATCCGAGAGATATTTCTAATTTCTATTTTAGAGATCAAAACTTTTCCCAAATCGATCATTTCAAAACTCAACAATTTTAAGAATTCATTCTTATCGACACTAAAACCATTGCCCTTAGGCAATTTCCAAACAAAAATGACCCAAACATCATTGCTCATTTCCCAATGAAAATCATGAAAATCCTCTCTTTAACTGATTGGAGACAATCTCCAAGTTCTCCCAAACCCTTGTCACTTCGGTCTTCAAACATTCAACTTTACAACTACCGGGACTATCAAAAGGCCTGGTACAACACTTTCTATTATCAAAACTCTAGAAATTAGCACTCTTGGCTTTTCTTCTTTCGTTTAAACAATCCACTCACTCCATTACCCCTATGGTTCTCATATTGGTGGAAATTCTTTGGTTCTTGTGAGCAAATTCTCCCTCAAACTGCTCATACCGGATTTTCCTTATTTCTCCAAAAATTCGCACATCCGGTATTATTTCGGTGTTTTCCTCAACTTCTTTCATTCTTCACCCGTTCAAACTCAGTTAGATTTCTTATTAGGAATCATTCATTTTCCCAAATGTTGAACCTTATCCCCTGTACCTTGGAAGACAATTCAAAGTCAAATGGTGAGCCTCTTTTGAAATGGATGGTATCTCGCCCTGTAATGTAGAAAAATGGTTCTCCCAGAACCCAAAATTTTCAAAGCGTATTGAAGAATCGACATCAAACTTTGCCCCTCAAAAGAGCCAACTTCAGTCCAAGTTAGCAATCACTTCTTCTGGCTCAGAATTACAGTAACTCTTTCATCAAATTGAAGAACTATCACAAATAGCTGACTTGGAAAGTGAACAAGGCTTAGACTGCTCAAACTATGTTCTGGACAATGAAGATGACTGTTATGGAATTCTTTAATTGTATCTGTTTTCTAGCTATTGTATTTCTTTCAAATTGTATTCTACAAATGTATTCAATTTCTTTACTTGTAACCTGGTTGACTACAATACTACACGACAAACAATTAATTCTCGAGACAACAAACTATCAAATAGGATCAGATTGGCAACCCCTTCTATAGGAATTCCCTCAGATACTCCTCATATCAAAATAATGCCCCCAAAAAAATTGCTATGGCAAAATTGACTTTTTTACTGTAGCAATTTGACTAATAGTCAGACGAAGCGTCTCTTCTCACTTTCGGTGTCTTTCAGGTTGATAGTTGTTTGTCTTTACAAACAGTAGTAGACACGTGAACGAAATAGTGAATCCAATAGTAGCCTCAAGTCCTATAAATACAGGACTCCCTCAAATGTAATGGGTGTGCAAAGATATAAGCCTTGATCCCTTACTTTCAGTATCAAACCTTCTCGTCAATATTTTTCTTGTAATTTTCAATCTTTCTAAAGACTGCTACTATAAATTTATACTTTCAATTTATGTAAGCAAACTTCGATTAATGTTCAAACTTTATTATTTTATTTATGTTTCTACAACATGATGGCTTGACTCTACCACCTATATTATTTACATATTGCATTATTATTGTTATTTTGTCATAGTTGACGCTCAGTTTTGTCGCCAATGCATCACTGTCTTTTTAATTTTTATTTTTCACATGTTAGGAGATTCCATTTTTGAAACTGATGTTCTACTCATGCGTCGGTGTAATATGTTTGGGCAGTATTAGGATAATTAGTATTAACACCTTGAAGATTGGGTTGTGTTATGAAAGTATGTAAGAAGGACAAACGTTCTGATAGGACTCTAGAAGATGTCAGTATTAAAAAGAAGATGAAGGTATTGAAGAACAAGAAAATCTTCCAGATGTGTGTTGTATGGGAGGAGATTGACTTATTGAAAATATAGAAGTAGCAAATTGACTAGCAAATTGCACTTCTACACGTCCGCCGATATGCTCTATGATTTGATCTACGTCAAAGGATTTAACATCAGGGGGAGGTATAGTTTGGTAAAAGTTCCAAGAATTAGGAAAAAAGTGATTTGATCCCAAGAAACGGATTTAGGAACAATTTTTCTAAGTTTGACATGTCCGTTGGCAGATCTAGAAGTCATAGATCTAAAACTCATATTTAAAAAAGTGTAACTCCTATCATACTATGGACTGTCAACGATATTACACCAATTGCTCTAAATGGCCACATTGCCTAAGTGGGACTTATAGGAAACGCAACTATGAGGACCTTCGACAAGGAGTTAGGAAGACTAAAGCAAATATAAAAAATCACTAACTATAGCAACGACTCTGATAGCAAGAGGAGTTGGGATCACAACAACAATAATATTATAGTAAAATAATATACCAAGAAAAACAAAAATAAAAAAGACGGTGAAGCATCGGCGGCAGAGCCAACCAATAGCTTCAATTATAACATGATAACAATAATAATGCAATATATAAATAATATAGGCCGCAAAGCCAAGACATCATATTATAAACAGATAAATAAAATAATAAAGTTTGAAATGAAAATTAATCTAAGTTTGATCACATAAATTGAAAGTTTAAACTTACAATAGCAGTCTTCAAAAAGATTGAAAATTAGAAAGGAAATATTGAGGGGAAGGATTGATATTGAAAGTAAAGGATTAAGACTTCTATCTTAGCACATCCATTACATTTGAGGGAATCCTTTATATATAGGACTTGACGCTACTAATGAATACACTATTTCGTCCACATGTCTACTACTGTTTGCAAGGATAAACTATCAACCTAAAAGGCACCGAAAGCACCGACAGTGAGCAAAATACCCTCTCCCGTCTATAGTCTACAGTTTAGTTATACGGATGGTACTTAAATATTATTAAATTATACTATTATTTTATTAAAAACAATTTTGTAACTACGGAATCCACAGTTTAGTTCTGCAAACGGGCGTTCTGCTATACTAGATCCAGATTTCGTGCTATTCTAAACTACCATAGTGTTGAGAGAAAATCAACGAAGCAAAGGAGATCGGCAATACAACCGTTACAAGCTTACATCTTTGCTAAATCCAACTCATGTAAGTCTTAGATATTCGTCATATATATATATATATATATATATTCTTTTGTGTTGTATACAAACTCCAACTAGTTGTATACAAAGGCTTGTTGGCTACAAACATTTGTGAGTATTTTTTCAAAATAGCTCCCCTACCATTCAACTTTCTAAGCCACCTCCAATTTATTCAATCTTTCTCTTTCATAGCCTAAACGCCAATTACATTGGCATTAAAGATTATTTTAATTCAACGTCAATTGGATTGACGTTGGCGGATAACATTCAGATCCCCCAATTAGGCTTAAGTTAATTAACTATTTAATTTATCTTAAAAAATAAAATAAAAATCAGGTCAAAAAAAAAAGTCAAAATCAGATCCAATGCCAGTTTGATTGGCGGTAACAAGTTCCTCAACACCGGTGTGATTCGCGTTTGAGTTTTTAATTATTTTTTTGTCTTTTCTTACACAACCCTAACCCTACTCTCATTCTTTTATCTTCACCCGCAACATCCATGTTCGTTGTCATATATGTAATTGGAGTTACCAAGTTATCATTAGCCAATGCTGGCCAGTTGATTTGCCCATTCCACCTCTCCCATGGGATTGAATTTATGTTAACTTTATTTTTGTCTTAATTCCTTTTTATGATCATTCCTAGCTTGCTGATTTTATATCTTGCCTTTAGCTACAAGATGATGGATGCTAGATAGATGCTGCAACTTTAGCAGCAACACATTTAAAAGGATCTGATTATGCAAGGTTCATTTCTTCTCCAATTAATAAGATATGTTCTAGCATTATATCAGCATTTTGTGGATTCATTAATACTCCATCCGCTCCAAAATTAGAGATACATTTTACCAACGAACAGGGATGTGGCGGGTGAGGATAAAAGAATGAGTAGGGTTAAGGTTATGCAAGAAAAGACAAAAAATAAAAAAATTTAAAACTCAAACGCCAATCACACTGGCATTGAGGAACCTGTTACCGCCAGTTTCTTTTTTTTACATGATTTTTTTTTTTATTAATTTTTTAAAATTTTGGTTAAGATAAATTAAATAGTTTATAAATCCAATTGGCGTTGAATTACAAAATACTCTTCAATGCCAATCCAATTGGCGTTTAGGCTATGAAAGAGAAAAATTGAAGGTGGGTTAGAAAGTTGAATGGGAGGAGAGTCATGTTGAGAAAATACTCACAAATGTTTGTAGTCAACAAGTCTTTGTATAACTAGTTAGAATATGTATACAACAAAGAAGAATATATATATATATATATATGACAAATATATAAGACTTACATAAGTTAGATTTAGCAAAGATGTAAGCTTGTAACGTTTGTATTGCTGATCTCCTTTGCTTTGTTGCTTTTCTCTCAAAATTACTATGGTAGTCTAGAATAGCATGGAATCTGGATATAGTATAGCAGAACGTCTGTCCATAGAACTAAACTGCGGATTCCATAATTACAAAATTGCCACCACTTTTAATAAAATAATAGTATGATTTAATAATATTTAAGTACCATCCACATAACTAAACTGCAGACGAAAGAGGACATTTTAGTCACTTTTACAATCCGCAATTTAGTAGTGCGAGCTCAACCATATTAAAGTGCGTATTGGGTATTTTTTTCATCGTCAGATCCGCGAATGGATGATCACGATCTGTTGTAAAGATAATCTTAATCTTATAATTGTGACTATGAATCGGTCCACACTCCACACACACACACGTGTGTGTGTGTGTATGCATGTGTTTTTATATATGTAGGTAGGTTTTATTTGCATACGTCTCAACTCTATTCTCTTTATTCTATCTTATATATGTACATATATATATGTATACACACACACACACACACACATATATATATATATATATATATATATGCTTGTATTTTTATATATAGGGGGTTGGATTTTGTTTTTATTTATTTGCATACTTCTCCACGCTATTCTCTTTATTCTATCTTCTTAATTTTAGTCTTTTCTTTCTCATTTTTATCTCTTTTTTCATTTTTTTTCCCTCCTTGTTTTTCAACTTTTACGCTTTCATATGGACTCCTACCATCACTAGCTTGGGAGAGTTGAGTTGAGTATTCTGCCTCTAATCTCTCTATTCTTCTTTAAATCTTCCTCCCTAACTAATTCTTCTCCAATCCAGTTAACAAACAGATCACACACTTTGATTTGTGATGAGTTGGTATCAAAGTTAATTTTCTACTACTTAATCATCACGCCTTCCTTCAATAGTTAAATTAAGATCCAATTTTTCTTCCACTATACAGTTCAATTTTAGTTCTAATCTACTGCAAATTCCGTTCTCAGATTTAGATAAGTTAATTAGAATAGAAACATAGCAAGTGATTCAAAACATCTCAGAAACTAGTCATCTTTGATATGCGACTTCTAACTCTTTTTCTGATTCGTCGAAATCTGTTTTAGTTCATTCATTGGAGTATCCCTGGATTATACAACAACATAGTCAAGCACAAGTAGCTGAATCACGCTGCGACAAAAATGAAAGACATCAACCTGTGATTCAGTCTTCATCTTCCAAATTCAACTCAATTCCCAATCAATTCAGTTCCTAAAAGGTTTTCTAAAATCAAATGAAAGACATGCTTTTGTATATGAATGTAATATGTGAATCTCTGAAAGTGGGCAAGAACCTGTTACATAATTCATATCATGTCACCTTTTGTTGACAAAGTTGTACTTCTTAACTTCTTGGTGCAAGTGAAAAGAATGATAGAGGTAGTTGATACTATATCCATCTAATTATAACAGGTAACAAGTAAACATCTAGCCTTTTTGCAAGGTACAGTGGGAAGTGAAACGAATTTCACCCCCTACGGGTTTGTGCCATGCTATGTAAAAGGAGATAACAATGGTGCAATAAATAAAGCATTATTTATGCATCGTGGGATCTCAAAGAGTAACAGCAGAAAAAAAGCTATATGCATTCTCATTGCCGAGTGCATCTACATATTAAGGAAATACTTGTGGATAAAGTTTCAGAGTCTGGTCCACATTTTAAGTAATTGGATGAACCGAAGCAGAAGTTAGCATAAAATGCAGAACATACACATTGAAAGATACACAAATACCTCATTATTATGGCAGACGGAAGTTGCGAAGCACCCAATAATGATGAAAAGAATTACCTGAGCAATCACAAACTCAAAGTTGCTCTTAAACCGACTTCTCAGTTCATTTTCAGGCATAGCCATAAGCTTCTCCGTATAACCATTGCTGATTCCAGATACGATAGCAATCAAAGCTGTGGTATCAAAATTTATGAGATCAGAATTGCTCGAAAAGTCCCCTGCTAAAGCAAACCATGCATCTTCAACATCCAGCAAGGATAACTTTAATTGTGAAACAAAAGAACAGAAAGAATCAAAGTTCCCAACAACGTCTTCTCCTGAAAGGTCTGGTCTGGCAGCACCCAGGAGAGTTTCCTTAATCCCAAAATTTGAACACGAGGAAATGGCACTTCCAGGACAATCAACTTTTATCTCAAGTACAGATGCCTTTCGATATGATCTCGCAAGTATATTTATCCACTCACCTTCTAGTTCCTCACAAAACCCACAATCAAAACAAGAAAAGTCCATTTTAAAGTCAGTGGCTCCAAATTCATCACGAAGACTTTCAATGACACTCTTCTCAAGTCCATTTGAGAAGAAAAGGATTATAGAAGAAGGTCTTAGTGTTATGGAAGAACTGGCCGCATGAAGAACATGTTCAATTCGCATCTTTAAGCCTTTGTTACGATTAGATCCATTCCCATGCCAACAAATGTACTTTGGATTCCTATCGGATACTATAAACCACACTGGGTCTCCATTGACAGTGCATACTATATCAACATGGATCCCTTTAGAATTAGTGGTATCTTTAAGCCCATTTGGAATCGACAGTGATGGAGGAATCGGCTTGCAAACACGCGATACTCCAGTTATGAATGGCTGCTGAAGAATGTGAACTACTGCCTCCAGATGACCAATATTAACACTGACATCACATTATGGAAACATCACACATTCAACAAAAAAACATATGACTTCTTCTTAACAATTTGTATTTTTTATCTTCCTGTTTGTATATGGCTCTTGCTGCTAGTTTAAGGATAAAGTAGCAGCAACTTCAAACTGGTTAAAGCTCTATACAAGATATACAAGGTTAAAAAGATAATAATGTACTCTTGACAATCATCCTTAAATACAATCCAGTAGAGGCACTACTTAGAAACGCCACACCAATTAAGATGCTCGATTAATCTATACTATTAACTATTAGTAGAGGGAGAGCATCTTTCTTGGCGGTACTTACATTTTGAATTGAAATCATGTCACAATTTACTCTCTTTGACATTGTAGCATATTAAGGTTTTCTTAACACACACCCTAACATAAATAATGTTAATGATTACTCTTTTATTGACGAGTTCTCCGTGTGATCTATTTTGACATTGTAGCATATTAAGGCTTTCTTAACACACACACCCTAACATAAATAATGTTAATGATTTTATTTCAAATATTAAATATTAAGACAAAATTTAATTATTAAGAAAAAAGTATTGAACTTTTTTTATATTCTAAGTGTGTCCTACTCCTACATGAAAGTTGATCTCTGCAAAATGGGACTCACATTTAAGGATGGAAGAGGGAGTTATGAGCTTGGCACACAGATAAAGTGATAAAGTTGGATTGGACATGAAACTATAAACGATAAGATATAACCGACCCTTCTTATTTAAGAACTGAAAATGACTTATAATTCACTTTAATTTTTTACTTTTAAGTCGTTTTAGTCATTACCGAACATGCCCTTAATTTGTTCTTATCCCATGCATCTACGTGTGTTTACTATCTCGACATAAATTTGTCATTACAAGTACCAAGACTCATAAAGAAAAATGGGATTTTGAGCATGATTACATATATCCGTGAAGAAACTTGACCCGACCCACAAAATAACTATATAACGGGAAGTGCAACAATCCCTATAGGTACTATCAATCACTGATCATCATATAATTACTTGTTGAAATATATAACTTGTAATTACGAATGATACTTATAATTCAGATGCGTAATTAAAGCATTACCTGAGGGGTAAATTGGGAAGGGGATTACTGGTAGATGAGAATCGGGAAAGAAAAGAGAGCTCGGAATGGACCAATCGGAGGAGGGTTTGCTTGCAGGACGAAGTCAACCACTTCAAGTCTTTTTCTAATCTCTCTTCTACAGCTCTGCATCTTCTCTTTGCTTCTTCAACTGCCTCCATTTTCTCACTCTCTCCGCTCCTTCCTCTTCATGTATAATCTATCTATATAAGGTTTAACCTTTCTATTGCCGCATATATGCTGTAAATTGTAATATCGGCTGTCTGCTTTTATTTTTAAGTGTTTTTTTAATTATTGAAATATTATTATTTCATATTTTTCAATATTTTTAAAATATAAAAAAATAAAAAAAATTACACATGCGTGTGCTTCGATCACTAGTATATATAAGTATATTATATGTTTAATGTTAAGAATGTTTATAAGTACTCCATTTGTCCAATTTTATTTGTCATATTTTTATGGTCAAATTAATTAATCAAAATTTAATTATTAAGTTTATTAGATATACGCATAAACTTATTATCATAAGAAAGTATATCGAATATACTTTCAAAGTCAATTTATGTGATTTTAAAATTTCTAATATATTTGTTTAATTATTAATCTTAAAATCAATCAATTTGATCATAAAAAATCAATTAAGACAAGTAAAGTCGAGCGAATGGAGTATTTTTTTTATGGTCTAATTTTCTTTAAGAAAAATGTGATAATTTTTTATTTTTTAGGTATATGAATATTATCTATTTTTATTTTTATTTTTGATAATAATTATTTAATATAATCAGTTTAATACAATAGTTGTACTTATTTATCTTTAAAAGGCGTATTATATTGTAGTAAACTATATTTAATAAATTCAAGGTCAAAATGGACAAATGAATCAGGATTCGTTAAAATGGATTGGAGGGAATAATAGGTATTGAGATCATCAAAAACATCAACTTTAAACCTTAAAAGATTTTGATATTAATGTGTTTAATGCTAATCTTAACCTCCTTTAAAAAAAATTAAGAAAAAAAAATAAAAATAAAAATAAAAAGTCAACCAATCATATTCCTTTGTTTGTTTGTTTGTTTGTTTTTTTTTTTTTTTTGATTTTTTGTTGCAGAAAAATGTGACCAAACTTCTTAATTCCCATGAACCAACTCCATACATAACCAAATTATAAGTATGGCAGAAAGAAAGACTCTACGTATTAATTTTAAGATTAAAGTGTAATCATGAGTTCAAATATACAGATGGCATGCGGATAGTTATTTTCAGTTTTCTTAATTTTAATTTTTCAGCTTTAATTTGGAGAATTTTATAAATTAAGAAGAAATAAATAAAGGAAATTTAAAATTAATTAGACTGATTACTAGCGTGTGAAAGTTGAGAAGACAATTAGAGCAATTCATCATTATCTTTTACTCAATACTTTAATCTCCATTTTTTTAAACTTGCAATTGCTTTAAATGAGAAAATTAATCTCAAATTAATTTAATCATAAGGTAAAAATCTAGAGGGTAGCGTGGGAGATTGCTCATCTATTGTACTCTCGTATATTGAGTTTATTTATGTTTTTAAAGTTAACTTTATCAAAGGAAAAAGATTACTCGGTACTACTAGGTAGTAATACATTAGACCAGGAGACGTAGTGTTTATTTGGTTACAGAATGTTTGAAGCGTTTGTAAATTTAAACATACATTAATATTTTATTTTTTTATATTTAATTTATTTTAAATATAATTTATTTAATACACAAACATAATATTTTCAATTTAAACATATCACATCAAAAATATAGCGCACTTATAGGGACAATAAATTAAAAATAAGTTTAAACATATCATATCAATGCTACCACCATCAACACAGATAGCCAAAAAAATTTACAAAGATATATTAAGACAGTAAATTTGATGGTGGGACGTCACAGCCCTACAATTTTCACAAACCTTTTAGTTAAAAATCGAAAGGAAAAAAGAAAAAAACAAAACTTTATAGTCACATTATTCTAAGGAAAATGATATATATTCCAATTTTATATGTTGTGTTTTTTTTAATGTAAGTTACGTGAATAAATTTAATTGATAATATTTTTACGATATATGTCATACAGTAGACCAATTTTATAATTCTATCTAATTCCATATATTGATATACGTCACAATCGTAATTCGGTAAAAAAAATTTGCACTATATAACTTATATAACTCTTATTCTAATTATTAGAGAAAAGAAAAGTAAATAGAATTCACATTATCCATATCCTCTGTCCATAAAGGGATACTACATAGTAAGCTAACTCACGATTATTATCAGATACGAATAATGCTAGAGACACAAACTATTTTACAAACTGACTGATGTGGCAGTATTGTATTGGTGATAGTGTTGTATTGGGGAAGTGTTTTTTATAAAAAAAAATCAATACAACACTGTCACATCAACCAGTTTGTAAAATAGTTTGTCTTTCTAGCATTACTCGATACGATACACTTCACAAAAATGACAATTAGGCCATTGGTGTTCTTTTTTTTTCTTTTTTTTTATCGGCAAAAGAAAAGTTCATTAATGAAAATCAAGAACATCAGATTTATATCAAATACAGAGAGAAAACAATCAGAAAAAGCTACTCCCAGGAAAAATCAAATACAAAGCCAAGGTTCATGATCCCACTTGTGAAAGTGATATCCATGAACAAGAGAATAAGCTAGCCCCCATTTGAAAGTTCGCCATTTCATTTCGTTTAATTAAGCACTCATGACAATTATATAATTATTCTCACACGTTCAATTTAAGTGACGTCCCTTTTATATGTGGTATTTTCAATTTATGTGACCTCTATACTTGCAACATATATAGTTGAAGAGAAATTGTATTCTACTATTCTTGATAATTTATCGTTGCCTTTTATATAATTATAAATTTAAAGATGCACCTAGATTCGATTCAGTTTACACAACTGCCAAACATTATTTACTGTAAAATATAAATTGTCAATTTAAATATATATTTTGTAGAAGTATGTAATAAAATTTGAAGGTGTATATGTATAAAATTAGTTAGATTATAGTATTAATAATAGGAATGCATTCGGTCTCAAACTATTTGTAATGTGATCTTTGAGATAAAAACTTCCCAGCTCCATAATCTTTCCTTTATAGATCTCACAGATAAATTAACTGAATATCTTAACGACGACATAGTTAAAGTGAACAATAATAAAAGACAAAAATTGATACATTTGAAAGTAAAAAAGAGAGACAATTAATTGAGATAAAAAAAAAATTACATGAATGATAAATGGTACATTTTTATGATGGTAAAACTAGTAGCTGTCACAATTTATGTACACTAATTTATTACTCCCTTCGGCTTTAAAAGATGGTCAAAGTACATTAAGTAAAAAATATGTTGCTTTTCCAGCATGTTAGTTTTTTCCTGAAGATTCTTGAGTTCCTGGCTTCCCAAATGGTCCAAGTTGTATATGAAACTAAGATCAATTAACCACCTACCTTTATAACTTCTTGTCCTTAGATAGTTTTCCACCCTAGAGAAAATCATGTAGAGAACCAGGCATCACTAAGACAGAATTCCACCATTGAAAGATAGCAGTCCATACTCTCCATGCCCAAGAACAATGTAACAAAATATGAGATGAGGATTCCAAATCATTACTACTAGAAAAATAAGAATACGTGATGGAATTTTGTAATGATTTTAAAAAACAATCACAAAAGATAGTAATTTATGATGAACTTTTGAGCAATCACAAAATAATAGTATATATGATGGCTCTTAGTGATGGTTAATTTTGTCATCAATGTATTATAAGTGTGACGGTCATGTCAATCATCAACTTTTTTTAAACAAAATAAATTTTCTTTTTGTGACGCACTAAGCAATCACTTATGGATATACCCTTTTCGTGATTGCATTTAATCTATCACTAATATTTTAATGGAAAAAATAATCAAAACTATATTTTTGTGACGGCCATGACAATCATTTAAAAAGACACATTTTTATGACGACTTTTAATTGCAATTACAAAAAAAGATATTTTGTGATGAAATTTTCAAGTCATCACAAAATAATAATATATATGATGGCTCTCAGTGATGACTAATTTTACCATCATTACAGAATATTTGTGACTGCCATTGCAATTATCAAATCTTATGTGGACCAATTTTGTTTAGTAAGTCAACTCACATGTATTTCCTTTTATAAATTTTAAACAAAATTATAATCATGATCTAACCTTTGGTACAGGAGTAATACTCCTTATTTAATTTGCAAATATGGGGAGGGTTCAAATCTTACAAGTCCTCATTTGATACAGTTAATATAGTGGAATAAATAGTTTATAAAAAGAGATTCACATTCTTACCTTTGATCCCAAAAGTCTTCTATTTTTTTGTTATAACTTTGACAATCACAAGAGATTATGTGCTAATGTGATTGTATTAATCATCACAAAAGTATTTCACATTTGTGTGATTGTCAAAACCATTACGAAAAGCTTTTCATGATAGGCGTATACGAGACGACCTCCGTGACGGCTAAAGTCATCACAAAAACTTTTTGTGATGATTTTTTGAATTTATGTGATTGATTTGAGCCATCACAAAAAGTCACTTTTTTTATATTTTTTTTTTGGTAGTAGTACACCAAATATATCCCATAAAATTATCCTCATTTAGAATTCCCCAATAAAGTAAAAATTCTTTGGAGGCAATTGAGTTGTGTAGAGCTAACCAGAGGAAGGCTTTAATCTTCATGGGAATTAATTACTTTACTCCAGATAACCTTGAAAACTTCATCACCCAACTCACCTTGATTGCTCTGCAAAAGTTGACAGCAACGTTTGAGAGAATAGTTGCCATCAACACCATGTATCCATTTAAATTTGAACGAACCCCAATTTTCATGGAATAAAGAGGAAGGATCCCATCCATCCATATTTTCCACACAATGCAGATTTCCAAAGAGAGTTGTTCTCCTGATTAAATTTCCAGCCCCATCTAAAAAGCATAGCGCGCAACATTTTTATCTGCCAAGCTGCCTATACCAAGACCCCCGTTTCTTTTGCTATTGCAAACCTTCTTCCAAGCCACTTTGTTTAACGTTCTATTATCATTGTACTTCTGCTTACTTTGGTGGTGGTGCCACCAATGGCATACCGCCGGAGGAGGAACAAGTGGTGGCGCCGGAGGGTGTCACTTTAATTGGACACCGCTGGGTTGAGCAGAGAGAGCTTTCCCAAAGGGTTTATATTTGGGACTTCTTCATTAAAACTCCTGGTAATTTTAATTCATTTCAATTCAATGTAATCTTTGAAAGTACAATCAACCAAGTACTATGACCAGAGTCACGTGACCACTAGATTTTAGGTTTAATTCTCATATTACAATAATAATTATGTATTTAATTATGAGAAAATATTTTATTTCCTAAAATAGGGCTTAAAAAAAGTGTTTGATAATACCAAACTAATATTATGTTGCCGGAATAAATTAACCTTTAGTGACATTTTTATATTTGTTATTATAGTAATTTGAACTTTGAGGGATATATATTGCCCTAGTAGTCAATTATTACTCTGACATTATTAATGTCCTTAAAAAAAACTTCCAAATTATTACTATAGTACTAACATTTTTTGTCGGTGTTTCAAATTCTTATCGACAGATATCAGTTGAATAGATGTCATTTTAGTTTTTAAAAAATATATTTATTGTAATGGTAAATAATATTGTTAGTTTTCTCTATAATTTTTGTTTAAAATTAATTATTATTTGAATATTTAACATTTTTTCTTATTGGTTTTGTATATTGGAAACATGACGTGAACCCAACAATGCTACTGGAGAGGTCTCTGTTGATGAGTATCATAGATCCAAAGTAAGTTATGGTGATAAATTACTAAATTCTTCTTACAAACTAAATTACAATTACTACATGTTTTTTTAGAACTACAATTTTACTCCCTTCGTTGCTCAAAAATATTAGAAGTGGGACACTTTTTGCGAAATAGAGTTTTCCTTATGATTTTTAAGTTCCAAACATTGCTTAAAGCTTGGGTGATTGATATTGTCAAAGTAAAAAATTTATTTTCAGAATAATAAATGGTATTTAAGGTATTATGTGTCGCTAGAACAATTACAAAAATGTCATTAAGTATATATGTACTCTGAAAATATTATTTTTGCTTATATCAAGCTTCAAAACTTGTGCTCGACTTGATGTACCAAGTTATTCCCTTAATATATAGTAACAATACAAAGATTATGTTAAAGAAGTGTTTATATAGTGTTTCTATTCATCTATTTATTTATATAATTATTAATTAATTGTAAACTAATCAATTAAGCCAACTTCCCTTGAGGAAACATATAAAATTATGAAATCAAGTATTAATTCTCATGGTGACGCCTCCCAAATTCGGGTATACACCAGCCAATTTGAGTCACCAAAAATACAAACAACATCCATAAATTCTCCTATTTAAAGTTATTACAATGTCGTATATAATACGACAATACACACACTAAATCCCCACTACAATTATTGTCACACTATTTTACAACATGAGGGTTACTAAAGTTACAAACTTAGATCATCACTCCATTCCCCTGTTCTCCCCGCTACTCTGAGCTACACTCTCATTTCTTGAAAGGAATTATAAAATAAATGGGTGAGCTCAACTAACCCAGTAAAGAATATAATGATTAAGATAACGAAGAATAAGTTATCTTTAACCTTCAACAGTGATAAATCAGAGATTAAAAAAATATGGTAGATAATATAAATTTTCAACAAATAACTGTAGTGGAATGAACAATCCATTAGAAGAGTCAAATAAACCATAAGGTTTACTATTTTCTCCAATTTAAAAATTCACCAGCAAGATTTTATCAATTGTAACACCAATCAATAGTTCCTCTTTGCACTCAGGCCAAAGAGAATTGTAATACCAATTGTCATAATCATGCCAATCAACAATTCCTCTTTGCACTCAGGCCAAAGATATTTAACTGTAACACCAATGGTCATGATCATACCAATCAACAGTTTCTTTTTGCACCCAAGTCAAAGAGAACTTTCACCACAATTTAAGTCTGGTGATTATAACAATGATATAGAGGATGAATAAAATAATAAGAACAATAAGATCAAGATTAAACATTAGTGATTTGCAATTTAATTTGAAAAGAGTCTAATAATGTCCAAATTGTTAACACAATATCCATAAAATCGATTAGAGTTCAAGAATAAAATATAAGGTTCACAGTTCAAATATAACCGTTGAAATTCAATAGGAAGATTCAGGTCAAAAGATATTAGATGAAACACCAACTATTAAGGAAATTCTAATCATTTCAGGAATTTTCACCGTTTAATAATAAAACTGTAGAAACGAATAATAATTTCTTACCATAAATTTAGGAGTATGAAAGAAAATGATATCTCTTACCTTAGCACGTGATTAGATACTTCTTCGATCAACCTATATATAGTTATAATTTAATTAGTAACTAACACATGTAAGTTTCATGTTGTACACTAACTCGTATATTATGAAATCGTCAGAAGTGACTTGATAGTATAAATTTGTGTAGTATACAAAATAAAGTACTTCAAAATAATTTTTAAAAGAATAAAGTAATATTTCAAAACAATCTTCCAGAGGAAGCTTTTTAAAATGAATCTTCTAAAGGAAAAGTCTTCTAAAGGAAGAGTTGTATATGTGATGGGTGTGTAGCACACCCAGAGAGACACTTACACTAAACAATTTTTAGAGAGTGGAAGGAAGGATAAGCAAGAAAGCTATGAAACTCCTTATGCTAAGCCCCCCTATTTAGAGCCAAAACTTAACCCACATCTACCACACCACACGTTTCACATTTCAGATGACTTTTAATCTATACCGTTCATCACTTATCCACACATTTCACATTTCAGGATTATCTTTAATCTATACTATCATCAATTATCTACACGTTACACATTTTAAGATTATCTTTAATTAATCTACCACACACGTTACACATTTCAAGATTATTATTTTTCTTTACTACTCACCATTATTTTTATATATTCATCTTCTATATTATTGTCTTAATGCGTTAATATCACAGATATCAGTGTTTTTTAAATAATGAGTACGTATAACTATTTAATACCCGTGACTTTTAATTACGTAACTTTCCATTACTACCCTTGCTACAATGACAATTATTGGTTCAATAATATGAGTTACTGTGCAGTTGCTACTGTGACAATTATTGAGTCAATAATATGAAATATTTTGTAGTTGTTTACTGTGACAATTATTGAGTCAATAATATGAAATACTATGCAATTGCTACTGTAATAATTATTGAGTCAATAATATGAAATACTATACAGTTATTACTGTAACAATTATTAAGTCAATACCATGAAATACTATTCAGTTGCTACTATAACAATTATTAAGTCAATAATATGAAATAATGTGCAATACTGTGTGTTACTATGGAATACCGTGTGCTACAGTAGAGTAGCACATGCTATTGTGGAATAACGCGTGCTACTGTTCTTTTATCACCGGGTATTTTAACAGTTAACGGTAAAAGTTATGTTGACAATTTTTATTAGAAAGGTTATTTCTGTCATTTTCTATATCCGACAATTATTTCATTATGGGGCTCACCAATGATTGGTTATTTCGGTGTCGTCGTACTTTACGGAATATTTCCCAACATAACGAATATTCCCTAACATACTGTTTATTTTTCTTATAATTTGCATATATTTATCAATTTAACACATTACTATTTAGAATAATAATTATAAAAAAATTAAGTTTTATTTATTAAAAGTTGGGGTCTTACAACCTCCCCTCCTAATAAAATTTCGTCCCCGAAATTGACGTACTTGACATTTCGAAGAGGTGAGGAAACCTAACTCTCATTTCAGATTTTAACTCCCAGGTCATTTCCTCTGTATCATGGTTTCTCCATAGAACTTTGACTTGAGGTATAACCTTTGAGCGTAGAATTTGTTCCTACTTATCCAAGATCTTGACAAGTACCTCCTCATACGTTAAATCCTCTGCTATCTCATCTGGTTCCAATTCAATGACGTGGTTCGGGTCTTTCACATATTTATGTAACATGGATATGTGAAAAACGTTATGAACACGAGACATACTTGGTGGTAAAGCTAGTATGTAGGTCACAGTTTCTACTCAGTCGAGGATTTCAAATTAGCCAATAAATCGAGGGTTGAACTTTCCTCTCTTTTCGAATGTCGTAACTCCTTTCCATGGAGCAATACATAAAAGTGCATGGTTTTCGGCATTGAATCCCTCCTCCCTTCGATAAAGATTAACATAACTTTTTTGTCGATCTTGTGATACTTTTATTCGTTGTCGGATCATTTGAATCTTTTCTGTAGTCATGTGTACCAACTCTAGTCCCAACAATTTTGCTTCTCCAACCCCATCCCAGCATACTAGGGAGTGCCACTTTCGTCTATACAAATCCTTGAATGGAGCCATGCCTATACTTGTTTGATAACTGCTGTTGTAGGAGAATTCAACCAGAGGTAAGTACTTATCACAACTTCCTTTAAAATTTAGTACACAAAGTCTCAATAAATCTTCGAGAATCTAGATTGTCCTTTTCGACTGCCCGTCCATCTGGGGATGGTATACAGAACTGAATCGTAGCTCAGTGCTCATAGCTTTTTGCAAGCTGATCTAAAATCGTGAGGTGAATCTAGGGTCTCGATCAGAAACAATGGATACTGGCATGCCATGCAATCTCATAATCTCACTTATGTACATACTAGCAAAACACTCAAGTGAATAGTTTTCTCGTATGGGCAAGAAATGAGTGGACTTGGTCAATCTATCTACAATGACCCAAATTGCGTCCAAGCCTTGAGAAACCTTGGGAAGACCTGTCACAAAATCCATAGTGATGTGTTCCCACTTATATTCTGGAACCTTAAGTGGTTGCAATGGACCCTTTGGTACTTGATGTTCTACCTTAGCGCGTTGGCATGTTAAACACCTTGAGATAAACTCTACGATCTCCCTCTTCATATTGTTCCACCAAAACGTATGTCGGAAGGTCACAATACATTTTGGTACTTCTAGGGTAGATTGTAAACGGTGTGTTGTGTGCCTCCATTATAATTTTATATTTCAAATCAGGGTCGTTAGGAACACAGAGTCAAGAGTTGACTCGAAGTATCCCTTTCTCATCAATTCTTGCTTCTTAAAATAACACTTTCTTGTATTTTCTTATCATCTTAACCAGTTATGGGTCAGTAGCTTGAGCAGCTTTAATTTTGTCAATATAATCGGTTCTACTCGTACATGTGCAATCTTCATGTGGGTTCCTGGTGTCTTTAACTGAATCTCCATCTTTTGTAAGTCATACAAAATGCGTCCTTGTGTTGTCAGGATTGCACTCGTACTCACATATGATCTTCTACTTAATGCGTCAGCTACCACGTTCGCCTTTCCAGGATGTTATTGGATGATATAGTCGTAATCCTTCAACAGCTCAAGCCAACGTCGTTGCTGCATGTTGAGTTCCTTCTGGGTGAAGAAATATTTGAGGCTTTTATGGTCTGTATAGATCTCCACTTTCTCCCCATAGAATTAGTGTCTCCAGATCTTCAATGCGAAAACGACCGTTGCCAACTCTAGATCATGAGTAGGGTAATTTTTCTCATATTTCTTGAGTTGTCGAGAGGCATAAGCTATAACTTTCTCGTGTTGCATGAGAACACAACCTAGACCTCTGACTGAAGCATCGCTGTGGATGACAAATCCTCCCGATCCTGATGGTATTGTTAGAACAGGGGCTGAAATGAGTCTCTTTTTGAGTTCTTGAAAGCTTTTCTCGCATTCTCCGCTCCATTCGAATTTTATGCTTTTTCGAGTCAGCTGAGTTAATGGAGTGGCAATTCGAGGGAATCCTTCTACGAACCTCCGATAATAACTAGCTAGGCCCAGAAAGCTTCGTACTTCAGTTACTGACTTAGGTTGCTCCCAATTTAATATTGCTTCAATCTTCGTATGGTCAACCGATATTCCTTGTTTAGAGATCACATGTCCAAGGAACATTCCTTCCTCAAGCCAGAACTCGCATTTTTTCAACTTGGTATACAACTTGCTCTCACGAAGCTTTTGAAGTATCAATCTCAAAGTGGCGTTTATGATCCTCACGACTCTTAGAGTATATGAGGATGTCATCAATAAAGACAACCACGAAATGATCCAAGTATTCCTTGAATATTCGGTTCATCATGTCCATGAAGGAAGCAGGAGTATTAGTTAATCCAAAATGCATGATTAAGAACTCGTAATGCCCGTATTGAGTTCTGAAGGCAGTCTTTAGAATGTCATCAGTTTTAATCTTTAACTGATGATATCCAGAACGGAGATCAATCTTTGAAAAATATTGAGCACCTTGCAACTGGTCAAATATCTCATCAATTCGAGATAATGGGTACCTATTTTTGATGGTGACATGGTTCAACTCTCGATAGTCAATACACAGTCTCATACTCCCGTCTTTCTTCTTCACGAATAAAACAGGAGCACCTCAAGGCGATGTACTCGGACGTATGAAACCAATGGCTAACAATTCCTGTAGTTAAACTTTTAACTCTTGAAGTTCAATAGGAGCCATTCGGCATGAGGTCTTGAAAATAGGCTTAGTACCGGGTTTAAGGTCAATACCAAATTTAATTTCACGGTCTGTGGGTAAGTTGGGAAGTTCTTCGGGAAATACGTCAGGGAATTCATTAATAATGGAAATATCACTCAAATTTGATGTATTTTTATTTAAATCAGTGACATGGGCTAGGAAGGCTTGACATCCATTTTTTAATAAACGAATGACTTTATGACTAGAAATGACAGTTATTGATTTTAATAGTTTGGTTGCTTGAATTTGCATAATAGGTTGATTAGGAATATGAAAATTAACGATCTTATGAAAGCAATCAATTTTAACATGATGGGTAGTTAACCAGTTAATTCCTAAAATCACATCAAATTCATGCATTTCCAAAGAGATAAGATCAACGGGTAATGTAAGGGTGCCGATTTGAACAAAACAAGATTTATAGACAGTAGATGTAACGAATGTTTCTCCTAATGGTGTTTCAACAGATAAGTTAAAGTCTAATTTCTCAGGAGTCAAGTTCAAACGTTGAGCACATGTAGGTGAAATAAAAGAGTGGGTAAAACCAGTATCTAACAAGGCATAGACTTCGCAAGAGTTTATGAGTAGTTTACTGATTATAACTTCGTTTGGTTTTTAGGCTTTTTGGGATGTCACGACAAAAGGTCTCCCCTGAACCATAGGTTTTGGCTTGTTCGTGTGACACTGGGTGATGAAAAAGAGAAGAAAACACAAGAGAACACTCATGATAAAACACTCATACTCAATGGAAATCCACCAAAGAGATAGAGCCAAAGGAAATAAGAACAGTTGATTTGTATAAAAATCTCTCAATATCTCAATCTGCCTTGAACCTCACAAGCCTAGCCCTTATGTAGTTGTCATGGAACATCCCTCCAACCCTAGTTACATGAATTATAATAAATAAACTACTTAATAAAATTAATTTAGGGAGGAAGACTAAGAGACACAATAGACCAAATACAATGAAAATATAATTATGCATTGGTATCATTCTCCCCCGGTTGAAAATGATTCTCCCCTGAATCTTCTTCAAAATAAGGAGAAAGATCTGCAACATTGAAAGTTGTCGAAACACCATATTCTCCGGGCAGCTCTAATTTGTACGTATTTTCCTCGATCCGTTGAAGAACTTTAAAAGGACCATCAGCCCTGGGCTTGAGTTTTCCATGACGCCCTCGAGGGAATTGTTCTTTACGAAGATGAATCCATACCAAGTCACCTTCCTTGAATACAGTGGGTTTCCGATGTTTATTTGCTTTATTTCAGTATTTTTCATTTTGCTTGATAATGCGATCATGGACTTGCTCATGCAACTTCTTGATATGTCTGACTTGTTCTTCAGCATCTCCACTAAAGTGTTGAGAAACAGGAAGGGGAGCTAAGTCTAAAGGACTAATAGGATTTCTCCCATAAACTACTTCAAAAGGGCTAGTTCCGGTCGTTTGACTTGATGATCGATTGTAAGCAAACTCAGCTTGAGCCAACACAAGATCCCACTTCCGAATATTGCTGCCCACTAAACTTCTCAAAAGGTTTCCCAAGCTCCGATTAACCACTTCGGTTAGGCCATCCGTTTGTGGATGATGGGAAGCAGGGCTGGCCCTGGCACAAGGCTACCAGGGCTACCGCCCAGGGCCTATAATTGAGAGGGGCACAAAATTATTTATAAAATGTAGTTATGTATATATGTGTATTAAAAAAATACAAATATTTGGATGTTTGCTTTCACTTTTCTTTTTATTTTACTTTTCATCTACCCAACACATACTTTTTCCTTTTCCTAAGCATAGAAAAGAAAAAAAGTACTCCTCCACTCATGACTCACCCCAACTTCCCATTCCATCTTCTAGTTCTCGGCAATACTTTTTCCTTTTCCTAAGCATAGAAAAAAAAAGTACTCCTCCACTCATGAGTCATGACTCACCCCCACTTCTCATTCTATCTTCTAGTTCTCGGCAGAAGAGAGGAAGAAAATTTATTAAATTTATCACTTCTCTCATTTCTTTCTCTTACATATATCAAATACAATCAAAGCTTTCATTTTTCTCTCTTATAAATTATGCTCGCCGCTCGGTGAAGAAGAGAAAAGAAGGGGAACTGAATTGAGACTTGAGAGAACAAGAGGAATATGGACTTATGGAGCGAAATATTCAATTATCAATTGTTATTCGGGTAAGTGTTTCACTGTTTCTTTAATTTGTTCATTTTGATATGTAGAGTTAATTATTTATGTATAACCTCATACAGTCATACTTTCAATTAGACCAGAAATTATTAATATTGAGGATTTATTGTATTTCTTAGGTAATGAAAAATTATTAATTTGAACTTTGAAGGTAATTTCTGATATTTTAGGTTTTAGGGATTTTCAATTTGAATACTAAAAAAAAAAACTAGTATCTGATTGGGGGAAAACTAGAAGTCATCAGCGGCAAGAAGAGGTGATTTATGTTCATCAATCATCATCAAGCCTTAGATTTCATCAAACAAGCTTTAATTGAAAGGTAATTTATGTAAATAGCTATGAAATCTGTTTTTATTTATTTATTAAAAAAATTTCTTATTTATTATTTGATTCAATAGAAAACTTGGTTGGGATTCTTGTTATTTATAATTGGAAGTTTCAAGTGGAAGAAAATATGCTAAAAATCCAGGTTTAATTGTTCTTTGTTAATTAGTTTTTTTTTATTGTGTTGTGTTTATTATAAAAATTAAAAAATGTTTCCTAAGAAACAACTTTCAGGAAATCTCAAGAGACAAGGAAAGAAAAAAGAAGAAGAAATTGCTCAAAGTTTAAGAGGATCTTTGAATAAATATTTTGTTAAACAAACCAATGCTTCACTTGAAAATTTAGATGAAGATTTACCAAATGAATATGAACAACCAATTCAATTGGAAGAATTAGTAGAAAATGAGAATGATGTGAATGAAGAAATTGGTGATGTAGATGAAAATGAAAATAGTGATGAACCTTTCCTTGATGAAAATGAAAATATTGATGAACCTTGCCATGAAAGTGAAAGTCCCGAAACAAGATTTGATTTGAACATTTATGATCCACGAGCTTGGGATAATCTTGATGCAAAAATGAGAGATTTACTTGTAGAAAAAGGTCCCCTAAGAGAAACTAATCTCAAATTCCCCATGGACGAACACAATAGACATTTTTCTTCAAATTATTATCTTCGTACGTTACCAAATGGGGAAACTAAGGATCGAAAATGGCTAGTTTACTCAAAGGAGTTGGATAAAATGTTTTGTTTCTGTTGTAAGTTGTTTAAAACAATGAATTCTAGAAGTCAGTTAACTAGTGAAGGAATTAGAGATTGGAAACATCTTGGTGAGAAGCTTAAACAACATTAAAGCAGTATTGAACACCTCACTAACTTGATGTCTTGCGTTGAATTACAAATCAGATTGAAAACAAATCAAACAATTGATACAGAATTACAAGAGCTAATCAAGAAAGATACACTACACTGGAAAAATGTTATTGTTAGAATCATCGCTGTTGTGAAATGTCTTGCTATACATAATTTGGCTTTTCGTGGAACAAATGAAAAAATTTATGAAGATGGTAATGGTAACTTTTTAGGCCTACTTGAAATGATTGCAGAGTTTGATCTAGTAATGCAACACCATTTTTGACTCATTCAAGATAAGAAAATTCATTATCATTATCTTAGCCATAAAATTCAAAATGAGTTGATAGCTATTTTAGCATCAAATGTTAAACATACAATCATTGAAAAAATAAAAACAGCTAAATATTTTTCAGTCGTTCTTGATTGTACTCCTGATGCAAGTCACAAAGAACAAAAGACTTTAATATTAAGGTGTGTAGATGTTTCAAGTACTCTAATAAATATAGAAGAGTACTTTTTAGAGTTTCTGAATGTGGAAGATACATCTGGATTAGGAATTTTTAATGAATTGCAAAATATAATTGAGTCCCTTACGCTTAATATTGATGATGTGAGGGGACAAGGTTATGATAATGGCTCTAATATGAAAGGGAAAAATCTAGGTGTACAAAAAAGATTACTTGATATAAATCCTAGAGCATTTTACATACCACGTGGTTCTCATTGTCTCAACTTAATAGTTTGTAATATGGCCAACTCATGTGTTAAAGCAAAATCTTTTTTTGGAGCATGTCAATGCATATATACTGTATTCTCTAATTCAACAAAGCGATGGAGTGTGTTACTTGATTACATAGATGGTTTGACTTTGAAATCATTGTCAACTACACGTTGGGAAAGTCACATTGAAAGTGTCAAAGCAATAAAATCTCAAGCTTCCCAAATCAGAGAAACTTTATTTAAATTAACAGAAATTAGTGAAGATGCCAAATTGAGTAGGGATGCTCAAAGTTTAGCATTAAGAGAGGTTTCAAGTTTTGAATTTATATTAAGTTTGGTTATTTGGCATGACATTTTGCATAAGATTAACTTAGTTAGTAAAAAGTTACAATCTGAAGACATGCGTCTTGATGCTGTTGTAAGACTATTAGAAGGACTTGTTTTATTTTTTGAAAACTATAGAATAAATGGGTTTGTTTTTGCCATGATTGATGCTAAAGAAATTTCCCTTGATATGGGAATTGAGCCTTGTATTTCCAAAAAAACGTCAAGTTTGTAGAAAAAGGCATTTTGATGAGGTTTCCAATTGTGATAGGGAACAACAAACAGCTGAAGAATCATTTAGAACTGATTATTTTCTTGTTATAGTGGATATTGCTCTTGGTGAATTGAAGAGTAGGTTTGAACAATTGCATTGTTTTGAATCTATTTTTGGGTTCTTATTTGATGCTGCAAAGTTGACTTCGTTTGATGATAATGAATGGAAAAGTTCTTGTGTGAATCTTGAAAATGCTTTAAAACATGGTGATGTTTCTGATGTTGTTGCAAGAGACTTATTTTCAGAATTACAGGTGTTGCAAGTAATGTTACCAAAAGAAGCATATGGAAAAGATAAACCATGGGCATCCATTAAAATTCTTGAGTTTGTAAAGAGTGTGGATATGTTTCCTAATGTAATGGTTGCTTATAGGGTATTATTGACTATACCTGTGACTGTGGCATCTGTTGAAAGAAGTTTTTCTAAATTAAAATTATTGAAATCTTACTTGCGGACCACCATAACTCAAGATAGGCTAAATGGATTAGCGATATTATGCATTGAAAAGGATATATTAGAAAACATTAAATATGATAGTATAATTGATGCTTTTGCATCTAAAAGTGCAACAAGAAGACATTTTAAATGATGTTTTGTGGTTCAGATTTCATTTCTATTTTTATTTTGTAGGTACATATGATGATTTTTTGCTTCGATTAATTGTGAAGGATGAAAAGAAGATTCGGGAGGAAGCATGTAGGCTCAAATATGTAGTTTTCGTTTTTTAATGCAATGTTTACAATTCGGGGTACTCTTTTTCCTTCGTTTGGAGTTTTGTCCCATTGGATTATCCCAAAACAAGGTTTTAATGAGGCCCCAAAGTGTTCTTTCTTATCTTTTGTAAATTCTTATAATTTTAATAAAACTAATTAGTTGATAATTTATTTATTTTTTTGTTTAATTTGTATAAAGGGGCACACTTGAATTTTTTTGCCCCGGGCCTTAAAAACCTAGGACCGGCTCTGATGGGAAGAGCTAAATTACAACTTTGTCCCAAGCTTTCTCCAAAGAGTACGCTAAAACTGTCCCACAAACTTTGAATCACGATCTGAAGTTATTATTTTTGGAACTCCGTGAAGTTTAACGATCTCTCGGAAATATAAATCAACCATATAAGAAGCATCCAAAGTCTTGCTACATGGTACGAAATGCGCCATTTTGGAGAACCGGTCCACAACCACCATGATATAGTCTTTATTTCTTTGAGTTTGGGGTAAACCCACCACAAAGTCTAGGCTCACATCTTCCCAAGGAGCTATTGGAACTGGTAAAGGCTTGATAAAGCGGTGATTTGAGCATGACCTTTAGCAATATGACAAGTTCTATACCTTTCAATATGCCCCCGGACGTCCCTTTCAAGTTTAGGCCAAAATAAATTTTCCTTAACAAGAGAAAAAGTTTTATCTCTCCCAAAATGTCCAGCAAGTCCTCCACCACGAGCTTCAATAATTATGCCTTCTCTTAAAGAACATTCGGGAATACATAATCGATTCTTCATGAAGAGAAACTTATCTTGCATTAAATTTTTTTGATACGAGCCTTTTAAGCACTCTTCCAAAATATTCCCAAAGAAAAGATCATCCTCGTAAAGTTCTTTAAGGACTTCAAAACCTAAGACTTTTACTTGCATCGTGGTTAGTAAAGAGCACTTTCAACTTAAAGCATCCGCTTCTTTGTTGAGTTCTCCCGATTTATGCTTGATAACAAAATTAAAGGCTTGAAGAAACTCAACCCACTTTGCATGTCGCATGTTGAGCTTGTGTTGACCATTTATATACCTTAATGCTTCATGATCCGAAAAGAGAATAAACTCTTTGGACACGAGATAAGGTTGCCAATGCTCCAAGGCTCTAACAATGGCATAAAATTCCTTGTCATAAGTAGAGTACTTAATGCGGGATTTATTCAACTTTTCACTAAAAAAAGGCAATCGACTTTCTTTCTTGGCTAAGGACCGCACCAATACCCACATTTGAAGCATCACAATCAATTTCAAATTCTGGGAGTGTGAGAATAGGAACCTCCATTACCTTCTTCTTTAAGAGCTCGAAACTTTTTTGTGCCTCTTGAGACCACTTGAAAGTTCCTCCCTTTAAGCATTCGGTGAGAGGAGAAATAATAGTGCTAAAACCCTTATTAAACCGCCGATAGAAAGAGGCAAGCCCATGAAAGTTTCGAATATCATAAAGGGAAGTAGGAATAGGCCAACTAATAATTGCTTCGACCTTACTTGGATCCATTTTTTTGCCTTCGCTGGAAACAACATAGCCCAAAATGATATGGCTATTTGTCAGAAATGACATTTCTTCAAGTTGGCAAACAACTTTTGCTCCTTTAGCACATTAAAAACTTATTGAAGATGTTCCAAGTGTTGATTTTGATTTTTTCTGTAAACAAGAATGTCATCAAAGTAAACCACAATAAATTTACCAATAAATGGCTTGAAGATGTGATTCATGAGTCTCATAAAAGTACTAGGAGCATTAGAAAGTCAAAATGGCATTACCATCCATTCAAATAGTCCATCCCTTGTCGTGAAAGCGGTTTTCCATTCATCGCCCGCCCTCATACGAATTTGGTGATAACCACTTCGGAGATCAACTTTAGAGAAGATCGAGGCACCATAGAGCTGATTAAGTAAATCGTCAAGGCGAGGAATAGGAAATCGGTACTTGATGGTTATCTTGTTCACGACTCTACTATCAACACACATGCGCTAAGAGTCATCTTTCTTTGGAACTAGGAATGCAAGAACGGCACAAGGGCTCATACTTTCCCTTATCAATCCTTTGGCTAATAACTCATCAACTTGCCTTTGAAGTTCTTCATGTTCTTTAGGATTCATGCGATAGGCTGCTTTATTTGGAAGCATAACATCTGGAACAAAATCAATGCAATGCTGAATGTCCCTTATTGGAGGAAGGCCAGGTGGAATTTCTTTGGGGACAACATCATGAAATTCTTGTAAGAGCGGTTCCAATATAGGTGGGACTTCTTGTCTTGATTCATTTTCTTCCAATACTACGAGCACAAAAGTCTCATCTCCGTCTACTAAACCTTTGTCAATTTCAACTTTGGAGATTAAATGATTTTCATTAGCCTTTGAAGCTTTATGGGTACTTTCAAACTTCGAAGGGCCTAAAGTTACTTTAACACCATCTTTGTGAAAAGTGTATGTATTCTTGAAACCATCATGAATAACTTTTCGATCATATTGCCAAGGTCTTCCAAGAAGCAAATGGCAAGCATCCATAGGAACAATATCACACCATATTTCATCTTTATAATTTTTACCAATAGAAAATTGTACCAAGCACATTTTATTTACTTGTACCTCATTTCCCTTGCGAAGCCAAGAAAGCTTATAAGTTTGTGGATGCTCATCTGTCTTTAAGTGAAGCTTATCCACCATTTTTGTATCCACCACATTCACAACTTCCACCATCAATGATAACATCAAACACCTTGCCATGAGAAGTGCAACGAGTGTGAAAAATGTTGTTTCAAAGCCAATTATTTTCCTCCAAATAGATTGTATTCAAGTTGTGACGAATGACTAGAGATTCACCTTGGTCTCCGTTCGTCCCCTTCATTAAAAAGTGATTCTTCAACAACTTCCTCATTGGCCTCCTCTTCAACTAGTGAGACGATTTTGCGATTAGGACACTCGGAAGCAATATGTCCAAATCTATGACATTTGAAACATTGGCGAGAATTTGAGTTGGATGACGTTGGTCGAGTTGAACTCGTCTTTCCATCTTGTTTTGTAGGGGCTTTTGAGCTACTAGCCTTTGATGTTGGTGAAGACTTGGATGTTGAAACACTCCCCTAATTGGAAACGCCGTCACGACTCCAAAATCGATTCTTACTTCCTCCTTTGAGTTATCGCTCCACTTTTATTGCTAGCTTGAAAACATCATTGTAAGTCCAATAAGGCTGTAATTCAATAACATTGCTAATTTCCTGCTTAAGCCCACCAAGGTAGCGAGCAACAATTTGTTCTTCTGGTTTAGATAAGTCGCACCGCATCATAAGATGATCAAATTCAGCGGTATATTCTTTCACGGACAGCTCACCTTGCTTAAAATTATGGAATTTAAGAAAGTTGTCTTGCATGTAATAATCCAACAAGAATTTCTTCTTAAGTTCCTTCTTCATCTTTTGCCAAGTGACGATTCTTTGTTTTCCTTCATGTGCACGCTGCTTTTTGAGATGCTCCCACCAAATTGAGGCATGCCTTTTCAGTTTAATGGCAACAAGTTTTACCTTATGATCATCAGTCACAATTTTGTAATCAAAAATACACTCCACGATATTGAGCTAATCAATGAAATCATCCCCATGCATTCTTCCTTCAAATTCTAGAATTTCAACCTTGATGTTATCATCACGTTGATAATTTTGATATCTTCGAGGTCGATGGGGTAGAGGATCCTCTTCATCCAATGCTTGGTCACGAACACGATGAAAGGGGTTAACATACTCTTCTCCACTCGATAAGTCATCCTCCGACTCATGACACGAATCATCATGTTCCAAAGGTTCGAAGCATTGTAAACGCTCCTGGAGCTGCTGCACTTATCTTCTCAAATCATTTATTTTAATGTCACAAAGGTCTCGTTCGCGTACCGATGTTTCTTCAGTGGCAGGATCGCGACGAAGACGACGATTGGACATCAAAACCTGGCTCTAATACCAAACTGATACTGGGTGATGAAAAAGAGAAGGAAACACAAGAGAACAATCAAGATAAAACACTCACACTCAATGGAAATCCACCAAAGAGATAGAGCCAAAGGAAACAAGAACACTTGATTTGTATAAAAATCTCTCATATCTCAATCTGCCTTGAACCTCACAAGCCTAACCCTTATATAGTTGTCATGGAACATCCCTCTAACCCTAGGTACATGAATTATAGTAAATAAACTACTTAATAAAATTTATTTAGGGAGGAAGACTAAGAGACACAATAGACCAAATACAATGAAATACCAAATACAATGAAAATATAATTATGCATTGGTATCATCGTGTTATCCTTGGATGTCACCATTACAAATGGATTTAATCTGAATGACAAAATCGAGCAATGTGACCTTCCTTCCCACAACTGTAACAAACCTTGGATGACTGAGTACAGTTTGGGCTGATATATCCCTCTTATCCACACTTGTAATATTTGTCTGGTACTCGTTCCCCTCCCTTTGAAATTGGTGCTAGTGCCGATGTCGATGCCTTCCATGATCATTATTGAACCTTCTTTTCTTGAAGTCATTTCCATTAAGCTCGTTCCTTCTATTATCTGCACCATGATTGCCACCGAAGTGGTTTCCATTTTTGGCATGTTGATTTTCTCCTCGATGAATCTCGTTGTTCCGATGCTTGTTGCCATTGTTACGATCATGATTTCTCTCCCTTTGACGATCACTGCCTCCTGGTTGAAATGTCTATTTTTCTCGCTCCAGTAACTAAGCCCTATTCTATGGGCTGTCTACCGGCTCCAAGCCATGTAAGAGCTTTTTTCTGTAAGTCATCTCGAGGCTTTCAAGCAGGGCATCTTTTTCGTTCATTCCACCTTAGCCAGAGGGCACTCTTTCCCGTCACTTAATTCCAATTCCTTCCCGATACCTCCCAAGGAAAATCTCGAATTGGATCCCAAATTGACAGGTTAGTGTGAGCGATTTCACTCGTTACCTCAGCCCTCGCTTAGTTGCAAGGTCAGATTCCGAATCTCAGTTTGCATCGACAGGTTCAAGGCAAAACTACTAAGATGATGAATCAAAGGCTACAAATCTCAGGTTTAAGAGAAATAAGGTGTTGAAGAATTTCAGGTTTCAAATCTCGTAAAAACATTCGAGTCATGCGTTCTTCATTGTCCACCAGGTGGGGTGAAAACCGAGATAGTTCAGCAAACTTGGCTTCGTACTGCGATACAGTCGGATTGTTTTGTTCTAATTTGATGAATTTTACCTCCTTCATGTGACGAATACTCTTTGGAAAATACTTCTTATTGAACAGTTTTTGGAACTCTGCCCAAGACATCTCGAGTGCCGAGTTATGAGTACGTATCACTGATTTTCACCAATGATCCGCCTCTCCTCGCAACATAAAGGTGGCGAAAGGAACCTTTTGTTCATCAGTGCATCGTAATACATCAAATATCTTTGTCATTTATTTGATCCACGCTTCTGCCTTGAATAGGCCTGGCTTTCCAAAAAACTCAGGCGATCCCAACTCCTTGAACTATTTAGCAGTGACCAGCCGCAAGTTACCAGGGTTTTTACCTGTATTATAAACAAGAGTTCCTCTTGTCTGGTTCTGCATGAATTATAGAAAACCTCTTAAAAAGCCGTCATACATCATGTGGTCAGTAGCATTATTTTCTGGAGTCATAGGAGGATTATTGCCCTCCTAATTCACAACTTCTTGGTTAATGGTTAGTAGAGTCTCAATTGTCTCCTACATTCCATAGTTCATGTCCTGATTTTCAGATGTCATTTTGAAATGCGGTCAAAAAACAAAAGTTAGTTTAAGAAACTGACATGTCACTTCTTGTCTTTTCATCCAAACCAACTAATTAGAAAATGAATTTAACTTAGGTAAGACACACTAGTGAACGATTCTATTCGTCTCTCCCCTCCCAGTTCTAATATCAGATCTCCACCAGAGATCATATCCCTAAGCCCTGATACCAATTGTGACGCCCCCCAAATTCGGGTCTACACCACCCAATTTAAGTCGCCAAAAATACAAACAACATCCATAAATTCTCCTATTTAAAGTTATTACAAATATGTCGTGTATAATACGACAACACACACACACTAAATTCTCACAACAATTATTGTCACACTATTTTACAACATTGAGGATTACTAAAGCTATAAACTCAGACGATCACTACATTCCCCTGTTCTCCCCGCTAGTCCCAACTGCACTCTCATTTCCTGAAAGGAATTATGAAACAAAAGGGTGAGCTCAACTAGCCCAGTAAAGAATATCATGGCTAAGATAACGAAGAATAAGTTATCCTTAGCCTTCAACAGTGATAAATCAAAGATTAAAAAAAATATGATAGATAATATAAATTTTCAACAAATAACTGTAGCGGAATGAGCAATTCATTAGAAGAGTCAAATAAACCATAAGGTCTACTATCTTCTCCAATTTAAAAATTCGCCAACAAGATTTTATCAACTGTAACCCCAATCAACAATTCCTCTTTGTACCCAGGCCAAAGAGAACTTTCACCACGTGTTTTTGCCACACAAGCTAAAGATACTCAACAATCATATTGTCTTTGCACCCAGGCCAAAGACAGTAAACTGTAATACCAATGGTCATGATCATGTCAATCAATAATTCCTCTTTATACCCAGGCCAAAGACATTCAATTGTAACACCAATGATCATGATCATGCCAATCAACAGTTTCTCTTTGTACCCAGGCCAAAGAAAACTTTCACCACAATTTAAGTTTGATGATTATAACAATGATATAAACGATGAATAAAAATAATAAGAATAATAAGATCAAGAATAAACATTAGAGATTTACAATTTAATTTGTCTAGAGTCCAATAATGTCCAAATTGTCAACAAGGTATCTAGAAAATCGATTAGAGTTTAAGAATAAAATATAGGTTCACAGTTCAAATATAACAATTCAAATTCAATAGGAAGATTCAGGTCAAAAAATATTAGATGAAGCGCCAACTATTAAGGAAATTCTAATCATTTCAGGAATTTTCACCATTTAATGATAAAGTTGTATAAACAAATAATAATTTCTTACCATAAATTTAGGAGTATGAAAGAAAATGATATCCCTTAACTTAACACATGATTAGATACTGTTTTGAATAACTTGAACAATTGTTACACTCTTTCTGATATACTCCAATACTTAAGACAACTTTAGCACACCTATATAGACACTTACACTAAACAATTTTTAGAGAGTGGAAGGAGTGATAAAGAAGAAAGTTATGAAACTCCTTATGCTAAGCCTCCCTATTTATAGCCAAAACTTAACACACATCTACCACACCACACGTTTCACATTTCAGATTACTTTTAATCTATACCGTTCATCACTTATTCACACGTTTCATATTTCAGGATTATCTTTAATCTATACCATTGATCAACTATCCACACGTTACATATTTCAAGATTATCTTTAATCTACCATACACGTTTCACATTTCAGGACACACATTACACATTTCAAGATTATCATTTTTCTTTACTACTCACCATTATTTTTATATATCCATCTTCTGTATTATTGTCTTAATGTATTTGTAACAACCCAGGTCAAATCCCGAGTCCGGAACAAATCTTGGGTCAAATCCCAAGTCCGAATCGAATCAAATCCATCTAAACAAGGCCTTAAATTACTGGCCCAATAGTATCTTCTTGGGTCATCTTAGCCCACCACAGGCTCACCCAAAAGGTCATGACTGAAGGTACTATTGATAGTAACTCAATTCCTTATATACAAACAAACTTTTCCCTTATCTTTCAATGTGGGACAGGGGTGTTACAGTATTAATATCACAATTATCAGTGTTTTTCAAATAATGAATCTGTCTAACTATTTAATAGATGTGACTTTTAATTACGTAATTTTCCATTACTACCCTTGCTACAGTGACAATTATTGGTTCAATAATATGAGTTACTTGTGCAGTTGCTACTGTGACAATTATTGAGTCAATAATATGAAATATTGTACAGTTGCTTAATGTGACAATTATTGAGTCAATAATATGAAATACAATGCAGTTGCTATTGTAGCAATTATTGAGTCAATAATATGAAATATAATATGAAATATTATACAGTTGCTATTGTAACAATTATTGTGTCAATTACATAAAATATTGTGCAGTTGCTACTGTGACAATTATTGAGTCAATAATATGAAATACTATGCAGTTGTTACTCTAATAATTATTGAGTCAATAATATGAAATACTGTGCAATATCGTGTGTTACTGTGGAATAACGTGTGCGAATAGCGTGTGCTATTGTTCTTTTATCACTGGGTATTTTAACAGTTAACAGTAAAAGTTCTGCCGATAATTTTTATTAGAAAGGTTATTTCTGTCGTTTTCTAAATCCGACAATTATTTCATTGTGGGCATTGTGGGGTCCACCAATGATTGGTTATTTCAGCGTCGTCGTACTTTATTGAATATTCTCCGACATAATGAATATTTCCCAACATATTGTATATTTCTTATAATTTGCACATATCACCTATAATTTAAACCTTTTTATCAATTTAACACTTTACTGTTTAGAATAATATTTATAAAAAAATTAAGTTTTATTTATTAAAAGTTGGGGTCTTACAATTTGGCTCTTGTTGAGTACTGCTTGACGAATGCTCGTTTGTACCCCAATCAATATTGTTAAGGCCATAAGCATCGACCAACATCTCCACGACATCATAGTTATCGTCATCTGATTTTCCTTGAACTGGTTAGTCTACACTGTCGGTCATTTCCCTCAACTCAGTTGATTCTCCGTGATGAATCCATGCGAAATACCCATCCACAAACCCACATGAAAACAAGTCAAATTTGATGTCGTTGGCTTTCTTTCAAATCAGGTTTTTACACTTGACACACAAACATCTCATCTTTCCATTCGGATCATCAGCATATTCATTTGCAAACTTCAAAAATTTGCACACCCCATCACGATACTCAACAAGTAATCCTCTCCTATCAAGCGGTATCCTACGGTACATCCAACTTCGGTCGTCTGACATCTTTAATTGAACAAAAGGCACAATCAGACCAGGGTTAACGTATGCACTCCACGCATGAATCCTACATATCTTCATCTTCGGTCTAAAGGAGTCAAGCTTTTATCTCGTTTCTAGATACGTCTCCTCACTAGTGTTAACACCTTGAGCACGTTTCTTCTATTTCAAAAAATTTCGGTAGCACCTCCTTATGGTTTCCAAATACACGAAATAGACCAAGACAACTTAGTCTAAGTATACACTCAAATAACATGTAAAGATAACATGCAAAAAATCCTTAAAACTGAAAAAAGTACTCAAGCTATTAACATCGACCTAAGTGAGAGACATAACATCCAAAAACAGTCCCAGACTGAGAACTATTCGACATTCACTCCTTAGGAGTGGATGTCGAACGGGTTTCTAAGCTCATAAGTAAACTACATGCAGAGGTATTCAACTTATTTTACCAGCGAAAAACTAAGCAAATGCTACTTAGTTTGTTACTTTAATTTATTTATTTTGTTTTAATTTTATATTATTTTTATTTTCAATTTTATGTTGTAGTGAAAACTAAGTAAATACTACTTATTTTAGATTATTTAATTTTATTTGATTTAATTCATTTTATTTTATTATGTATTTTGTTATTTGGGGTATTATATTATATTATATTAATATATTTTATTATATTATATATTTAATTATATTTTATTTATTTATTTATTTTATATAATATTTTTTATAGTATAATATAATATATTATATTATATTATATTACTTAGACTTTTACTCTATTTTATTTTATTTCATTTGATTTAAGTAGTAGCAAATTAAGTAAATGCTACTTATTATAAATATTATATTATACTATATTATTTGTATTATATCTTTTAGTAGTACCAAACTAAGTAAGTTATACTTAGTTTATTTTATTGTATTATATTATATTATAGTATAGCTATATTATATTATATTTAATATATTTAATATATATTGTAATAGTATCAAACTAAATAAATGCTACTTAGTTGTTTTTTAGGGTGGCAAACTAAACTAAGTCCTAATTCACTTTTAATAGTTAAATATTGATTTGTTTACTCTTTTTTATAAATTCCGTCGGAAATTCAGTCAGAAATAAATTCACCCCAATAGGCAACCCACAAGCTGCCGACTTCACCCCAATATGAAACAAATTTTCAGAGAAATGGTTAGAAGCATACATATGACAGTGACTGAAAGTATATATAACCAAATCCAATTTTAGAACAATCACTAGTATGGCAATTTTAAAACAGTTGCTAGTATGCCAAAAAAAAAAATTTAACTGTCAAAAACCAAATATATAACATACATATGGCAATGACCGATGCATAAATTTTAACTGCCAAAACCAAATACATATGCTCTAATATTCATTACCATGCCAAATAAAAAAAATTTAAACCAATTTCAGAACAATCGATACATAACCAAATCCAGTTTCAGTCGCCAAATCCAAAATTTCATAACCATCACTATTATTAAAATTACTAGTTCACAACTGATTAAATTAGCTAGGTTTCAAATAACTATGACGCCCCCAAATCCAGGTACTTGAAACCCGTACTTGGTGCTACACGATACCATACATTCAAACTATTTAATATATTATAAACTTAAAAATTATATCAGAGTTGTCTAATCCCCAGGTACGACAACCTTTAAAGTACATTATTACATGATAGTTATTATATTATCACCACAATAAAGTCTAAATATTACAAATAACACCTTATACTTAATCTTTCATCTTTCCCTTTCCCTTGTCCTTGCCAGAGCCTTCTGGTCGATCACACTTAGCTGAAAACATTTAATTTAAAGCAAGAATGAGCATTCAATTGATCAGCAAGTAATAACAATTATGATAATGCGCTGAAGAAGTAAATGTTTTCTTTGAGAACTATTTCTACCACGAATCAATAATGGTGAAGTCATTTGAAGCCATTCTTAATAACATATCAAATCATTTTAGGATTTTTGACACAACATACTGACTTTTGAATACTAAGTGGTCAAAAGACCATGAACTGTCATTTTTCATTTTTGAAAAGGTTTAAATAGAAATTTATCTGTAAACTGCTCTGGTCTTACGGACATGTAGGATGATCATCCCTGTTATATCTTGTATTGATTAATACTATCTGGTTGAACGCTAATTGCGTTCACTCTGTTCGCCTGGGGCACAAAAACATATTCCCCATTACGGGTTGTTCATACTCAGTCTGGAGTCATAACTAAACAATTCAGTTGGATGACTTTATCATAACCAACACAATTCAACAATACATTTCAAACTATGTCTAGCCGAGTCAAATAGCTTAGACAGTATTTAAACCATAAATACGTACCGAAGTTTAATAATATGTAACAGGATTTGTCATATCAAAGAATTTTAAGTTCAAGAGTTCTTGTGTAAATACAGTAGTTTATACAAGTGGGGACACTTGTATAATAAAAGACAATAATGAGATATTAATAAACAATAATCGAATTGAATAAAATTCCATAGTATAAGAATAATTGCACAACCGAATCATAGATATCATTACGGATATGAATAATTAACAATAATTATTCACGAGCATGCTTTGAAATTGATAACTCATATTGAGTTAGGAAATAGCATAACATATACCTGTTTGCACAAAATAAAAGTAGTGCATAAGGTTTAGATACTTGCCTTTGTCGCTGCTTACTGCTATACAATTTAGCTTAAACCTTTATACGTAGTCCTATCATCAATAAAATTATTCTTTTAATTAGAATAATACAACTTAACACATATTACTGCTTATTTGCAATTATTATACAGCTTAAACACGTTGTCACATATTCATATCAGTTATTAAAATATTTAAGAACAGTTATCAAGTCAAACTATGTCCATTTGGTTTGAGTTCAGCACTATTTCGGTGTCCCGCTTACATTATCGGATAATCAACGAGTTTCTTTTTAATGAAACTTTGTTCAAGAACTTAAATATTATATTAGATAATTTAATTATCATTTATAATATTTTTCCAAACATTAATATCATTTATAATAATTTTTCAATCATTAATATCATTTATAATAATTTTTCAATCATTAATATCATTTATAATGATTTAATTGCTAAATAATTTCATTATCATTAATATTTAAATAATTTAAAATATTAATGAAATCCAAGTCAAAACATTTAAAGTTATTTATTATAACTTAAAACATTTGTAAGACATTACTATCACCTTTAAATGATTTTTAAAATATTAAAATCATTTTTAAATGATTACTATTAATATTAAAGTATTAATGTAATTCATGTAAAATATTTAAAAGTTATTTATTATAATTTAAAAATATTTTTAAAACATTTTTATTACTTTTAAATGATTTTTTTAAAATATTAAAACCATTTTTAAATAATTTATTTAATATAATTATTAAATAAATTAATTCTCATTAATATTAAATGTTAATGAAATTTCTATTAAAATATTAAAAGTTATTTAATATAACTTAATATACTTTTTAAAACATTAATATCATTTTTAAATGATTTTTGAAATATTAAAATCATTTTTATCTAATTTATTTAATATACTTATTAAATAAATTAATTACCATTAATAATTAAATAACTTAAATTTTTAATGAAATTTATGTCAAAATATTAAAAATTAATTTTTATAACTTAAAATAATTTTTAAAACCATTTTATGAATTTTTAGTATTTATTTCTATTTATTTAATTAATATAATTAATTTTTATTAAAAACCGTCGCTAAAGGCTTTTAGCGACGAAAAGTGTCGCTATAGGTGTTCTTCAGTTCATGAAGAACACCAAGAACAACCCAGTCAATGCCGATGAGGCTACTTTGACCATTAATAACTTGAAATCTGGACATGCTATTGTCTTGATTCCAGTTCCAGTTTGTTAACCTCATAGTAGAATACAACTATAAAGCTTTAAACACATCAAATCATTAACAGATCAAGTTCTATGGCCTCAGACATTTGACTGTCAGACCATGTTTTTAAATTAGAAAATTTTCTGGGTTTTCCAGAAATAGCTTTCATGATCGGTCAATGACTTTTGACCATGAATAACTTTCGATCTAGACATGCTATGATCTTGATTCCACTTGCAGTGTACTAACCACATAACATAATACACATAACAAGCTTTAAACACAACAAATCATTAACATGTAAAGATCTACGGCGTCTGACATTTGACTGTCAGACCACTTTTTTACACTTTGAACAGTTTTCTTAAATCTTCAATTTCGTGCATCTAGATGTTATGGATTCATGATATAACAACCCAGATCACTAAATAACATAATATAACACATATTTAACCACTTAAACACAATTTTAACCGAACATTTAAAGATCTAACATGAGGGTTTTGGTTTTATACCTTTCTTGAAAATTTTTGATTTTCACTTTTTGATTCTGATCTTGGCTTGCTATGGGGTGTTTGTGGAATGTCCTAGGCTGATATTGGGAATAAGTTTTGGAGAAAATTTTGTGGCTTAGGAGAGAGAGAGAGAGTTTGGTTTTTTTGTTATACAATAAGTGAGGTTTTTCTTTTTCTTTTCTTTCTTTGATTACAATCTTTTGATTCAATGCACTTGGCTGGCATAGGTGTCAAAAATCTGATGTTTGAAATGATTTTAAGCAAATGAGAATCCAAGATTTGATGAGTCACAAGATTTGGGAGAGATTTGCACACTTTCTAAATAAATAAATACAAAAAGGGTACTTTGGTAATCTAATAAAAAAATTTAAGGGCATACTTGCCCATCCCACATGATTCTAGGGTTTAACCCTTAGGTTTTAATCCATAGGGTTTGCCCAATAATTCTAGGGTTTGAGAAATTAAGTTTAGGAATTAATAAATATTTAATTAGGATATAGTAATTCAAAAATTAGGGTTTTAAACTTTAATTAGGGTTTTCAATAGAAAATTAGGGTTTCAAATATACATTAAGGTTTCCTAATTTGTAAATTAGGGTTTTCCACTTAATTTACATTATTCACATAATGTACATACATGCATTTAAATACAAATATAATTAATAATTACATTTAATATTTAAATTACTTAAACAAAACAAATTCTTAATATCCAAAATACATATTCCTTTATTTTAAATATAATTATATAATTAATTATATTTAAAACTAATATCCATAATATACATTCACACATTCACATATAAATATAATCAATAGTATATTTAGTATTCGAATTTACATAAGAAAATAAATTCTTATTATTCATATATCCATTATATAAACATAAATCCTTTTAAATATAATTACAATAATAATTATATTTAAAATTAAAATACATGACCATAGATCAAATTAGGGTTTTGATTCGTAATGTCACTTTACCACATTTATCATACTTAATCAATTTAAAATAAATTGACTAATCTTACAAATTCATATCATAAAGAAATAATCATAGTAATAATAATAATCATTTCTTAAAATATACATTTATCATTTAAATAATATAGTAATCATATTTTTATGAAAAATAAATAATAATATATCTTTTAACATAAAAATTAATTTATTAAAAAAATATAATTTATAAATATCAACTATTTCTTTAATAAGAAATTTTTTTGAAACCATATATGGAATATATATATATATATATATATATATATATATACACACACACACATACATATTACATATTCACATTCCGTTCCTTGTACGCATTCCAATACTTGCTTTAATATATAATAAAAAATAATTTGATTATATAAAAAAAAAAATTTATACGTAAAATTTCTTATTTAAATATACCAAAATCTTGGGTTATTACATTCACTCTCTCTTATAAGGATTCCGACCGTTTCAATACCTATGCACACCAGGGTAAATATCCTACACATTCCTTGCAAGTAGACCTCGATCAGATTTGATCGAACTGATCTTTAACTATTCAGCATAAAGCTTGTCTTTCTGATTAAACGGAATCTGATTTCTAATAGAACTCAAATTCCTCCTTCAAAATTTCTTAGTAAAACGATTTAGTATTAATTTTTTTAAGAAAACCATATATAAGAAAATAAAATTTATTTGAATAATACCTGGAATTCCATCCCCGGCTACTACCGTATCTTGAACCGTCATATTGAAGGTCCTCGCAGTTGGCTTGCTTATCGGAGTTGGATTAGTTATTGCCAGCGTTCCACTGTTTTTCCCAGCATTCGCATTTCCCCCATCGACCTTTCTTTTCGGACAATCCCTTGCCATATGATCAGTTGATCCGCAGATAAAACAACCACTATTCTTTCTTTGATTGGGGCAGTTAGGAGAGATGTGTCCCTCCTGCCCGCACTTGTAGCACACAAACTTTCCTTTAAGACACTCACCTGAGTAATTCTTCCCGCAATTTTCACATGGTTCAACCTTTTTCCTTATTCCTCTCTGGCTATTACCAGTACTTCCAGAATTTGTCCAATTTCTTTTCCCGCTTGCACTTCCATTGTTTCCTTCAACCTTACCCTTATTCTTCTTTTCCTTATTATAGAGGCTCATGGCCTCACTTCCTCCTTCGGCAATGATAGCCTTTTCCAATAACGATCCAAACGAGTTAATCTGCAGCACTGCAACCTTGTTATAGAGCCAGGGTTTTAGGCCCTGCTCAAACCTTCGTGCCTTCCTTGCTTCAGTATCCACTTGGTGTGGAGCGAACCTAGCCAATTCGTTAAACTTGGCGGCGTATTCCGAGACGGTCATATTATCCTGCGTTAATTCTAGAAATTTAATTTCCATCCTAGCCTGCATCCTAGTCGAGAAGTAATTCTCGTTGAACAGTTCTTTGAACCTTGTCCATGTGACGACTTCTGTTCCGGCCCTTGATTGATTAGCCTCCCACCAGAAGTTCGCTTCCCCTTTCATCATGTATGTAGCAAAGGCGATCTTGTGTTCCTCCGCTACCCTAGCAAATACAAATGCTTTTTCGATTTCCTTTACCCAAGTTTGGGCTTCTATCGGGTCAGTCGTTCCTTTAAATTCAAGCGGTCCTACTGCCTTGAAGTCTTTAAAGTTAGCCAATTGATTCCCTGACGGATTTCCTGCGACTGGTGTTCGATTCTGCATTGCCTCTGCTAACATGTTAACAAAATTCTGCATCGGGTCTGCTTGACCTCCTTCATTATTATTGAATCCATCTACCCTTCGGTGTCGTTGTTCTCTTCTTGGCGGCATTGTCTGAATAAATAAAACCTTAAATTATTATTTCGTTTTACATTTACCATTATGCCACATATTATTAGTGGTATCATAACAGTTTAAACACAAATTTCTAAACTCAGACCAATTCAGCTGGCTGAATTACCCAATCCAGCTTGCTGGATTCATGAATTCGGCTGGCTACCTAAATCAATTCGGCTTGCTGGATTCAAGAACTGAGCTTGCTGAATTCCTAAATGCAGCTTACCGAATTATGAATTATCAGTCAGTCAATATTCAATATTCACTATTTAAAAACACACAATCATATTCATATTCTTTTAAACAGTACAAAGTACTTTTCATTACACATCACATACTACCAAAATCACTTACTCTCCTTCAGTGACAACAAAAGTCAGGATTAGTACATTACACACATATCATATCATTTATCATACATAATCCTAAAATACTCATCCTATTCGTTTCCTACACCTTTCCTAGATCCTGGGCAAACCTTTGCCTGGTGACTTACTATTCCACATACAAAACATATGCATTGTTTCGGTTCGAGACAATGAGAAGAGACATGTCCTTCACATCCACAATTGTAGCATACGTTCTGCCCTTTCATACACACCTTCATGCTTTCTGTGGCACTTTACACACCTTACCACTTTTTCTTAAAGTTTCCTTGGTCAGAATTTTCGATGTCATAGTCATTCATCTTTCTTTTTCCTTTATGGCTTGGAGTTGCAGACGATTTGCTGCATTTCGCTCCCATTACATTAATTTGGCTTTTCAGCTTATCTTGTTCTTCCATTATTTCCATTAACGCTTTTTGCATTTGACTATTTAACACCCTTTCCATTTGCAACAACATTTCCAAACATAACACCTTATTCCTTAGATCCTGCACTTCCGTTGATGCTTGGTCAGCTCCAACTTCAGTGTCCGAATCACTTTCTGTCCGCACCACCATTTCTAGTTCTGGTTCTATCTTTTCCAATATGACCACTTCATCACGGTTGCTTTCAGTATGAGCCTCCATTTCAACTATTGATTTGGATATTGGCTCAGGCGGAGTGATTTGCTCCTTCTTCACGACATAAGAGTTTCCTAATCCCTTCTTACCTGACATCTATACACAAATTGTCTTGATTAGTACATAATATATACACATAACAAACAATAGTTTATATAAGTTACTTTTATTTCATTTTACGATGAATTTCCTTAATTGATCTCCTTTAAACTCTATTTGAGTTATTCGTTTTTCAACGCTTCTATCTAGCTTAAGGTTATAGCCTAAGGTAATCCCCCACCTAAGGTTTCTAACCTATAGCTCTAATACCAAGTTATGACGCCCCCAAATCCAGGTACTTGAAACCCGTACTTGGTGTTACACGATACCATACATTCAAACTATTTAATATATTACAAACTTAAAAATTATACCAGAGTTGTCTAATCCCCAGGTACGACAACCTTTAAAGTATATTATTACATGATAGTTATTATATTACACCACAATAAAGTCTAAATATTACAAATAACACCTTATACTTAATCTTTCATCTTTCCCTTTCCCTTGTCCTTGCCAGAGCCTTCTGGTCGATCACACTTAGCTGAAAACATTTAATTTAAAGCAAGAATGAGCATTCAATTGCTCAGCAAGTAATAACAATTATGATAATGCGCTGAAGAAGTAAATGTTTTCTTTGAGAACTATTTCTACCACGAATTAATAATGGTGAAGTCATTTGAAGCCATTCTTAATAACATATCAAATCATTTTAGGATTTTTGACACAACATACTGACTTTTGAATACTAAGTGGTCAAAAGACCATGAACTGTCATTTTTCATTTTTGAAAAGGTTTAAACAGAAATTCATTTGCAAACCGCTCTGGTCTTACGGACATGTAGGGTGATTAGCCCCGTTATGTCCTGTATTGATCAATACTATCTGTTTGAACGCTAATTGCATTCACTCTGTTCGCCTTGGGCACAAAAATATATTCCCCATTACGGGTTATTCATACTCAGTCTGGAGTCCTAACTAAACAATTCAGTTGGATGACTTTATCATAACCAACATTATTCAACAATACATTTCAAACTATGTCTAGCCGAGTCAAATAGCTTAGACAGTATTTAAACCATAAATACGTACCGAAGTTTAATAATATGTAACAGGATTTGTCATATCAAAGAATTTTAAGTTCAAGAGTTCTTGTGTAAATACAATAGTTTATACAAGTGGGGACACTTGTATAATAAAAGACAATAATGAGATATTAATAAACAATAATCGAATTGAATAAAATTCCATAGTATAAGAATAATTGCACAACCGAATCATAGATATCATTACGGATATGAATACTTAACAATAATTATTCACAAGCATGCTTTGAAATTGATAACTCATATTGAGTTAGAAAATAGCATAACATATACCTGTTTGCACAAAATAAAAGTAGTGCATAAGGTTTAGATACTTGCCTTTGTCGCTGCTTACTGCTATACAATTTAGCTTAAACCTTTATACGTAGTCCTATCATCAATAAAATTATTCTTTTAATTAGAATAATACAACTTAACACATATTACTGCTTATTTGCAATTATTGTACAGCTTAAACACGTCGCCACATACATATCAGTTATTAAAACATTTAAGAACAGTTATAAAGTCAGACTATGTACATTTGGTTTGAGTTCGGCACTATTTCGGTGTCCCGATTGTATTATCGGATAATCAACGAGTTTCTTTTTAATGAAACTTTGTTCAAGAACTTAAATATTATATTAGATAATTTAATTATCAATTATAACATTTTCCCACGCATTAAAATCATTTATAATGATTTTTCAATCATTAATATCATGTATAATGATTTAAATAATAAATAATTTTATTATCATTAATATTCAAATAATTTAAAATATTAATGAAATCCCTGTCAAAACATTTAAAGTTATTTCTTATAACTTAAAACATTTTTAAGACATTACTATCACCTTTAAATGATTTTTAAAATATTAAAATCATTTTTAAATACTTACTATTAATATTAAAGTATTAATGTAATTCATGTCAAATATTTAAAAGTTATTTATTATAACTTAAAAATATTTAAAAACATTTTTATTACCTTTAAATGATTTTTTTAAAATATTAAAACTATTTTTAAATAATTTATTTAATATAATTATTAAATAAATTAATTCTCATTAATATTAAATATTAATGAAATTTCTATTAAAATATTAAAAGTTATTTAATATAACTTAAAATACTTTTTAAAACATTAATATCATTTTTAAATGATTTTTGAAATATTAAAATCATTTTTATCTAATTTATTTAATATACTTATTAAATAAATTAATTAAATTTTTAATGAAATTTATGTCAAAATATTAAAAATTAATTTTTATAACTTAAAATAATTTTTAAAACCATTTTATGAATTTTTAGTATTTATTTCTATTTATTTAATTAATATAATTAATTTTTATTAAAAACCATCGCTAAAGGCTTTTAGCGACGAAAAGTGTCGCTATAGGTGTTCTTCAGTTCATGAAGAACACCAAGAACAGCCTAGTCAATGCCGAGGAGGCTACTTTGACCATTAATAACTTGAAATCTGGACATGCTATTGTCTTGATTCCACTTCCAGTTTGTTAACCTCATAGTAGAGTACAACTATAAAGCTTTAAACACATCAAACCATTAACAGATCAAGTTCTATGTCCTCTGACATTTGACTGTCAGACCATGTTTTTAACTTAGAAAATTTTCTGGGTTTTTCAGAAACAGCTTTCATGATCGGTCAATGACTTTTGACCATGAATAACTTTCGATTTAGACATGCTATGATCGTGATTCCACTTGCAGTGTACTAACCACATAACATACACATAACAAGCTTTAAGCACAACAAATCATTAACATGTAAATATCTACGGCGTCTGACATTTGACTGTCACACCACTTTTTTACACTTTAAACAGTTTTCTTAAATCTTCAATTTCGTGCATCTAGATGTTATGGATTCATGATATAACAACCCAGATGACTAATTAACATAATACAACACATATTTAAACACTTAAACACAATTTTAACCGAACATTTAAAGATCTAGCATGAGGGTTTTGGTTTTATACCGTTTTTGAAAATTTTTGATTTTCACTTTTTGATTCTGATCTTGGCTTGCTACGGGGTGTTTGTGGAATGTCCTAGGCTGATATTGGGACTAAGTTTTGGAGAAAATTTCGTGGCTTAGGAGAGAGAGAGAGTTTGTTTTTTTTGTTATACAATAAGTGAGGTTTTTCTTTTTCTTTTCTTTCTTTGATTACAATCTTTTGATTCAATGCACTTGGCTAGCATAGGTGTCAAAAATCTGATGTTTGAAATGATTTTAAGCACATGGAGAATCCAAGATTTGATGAGTCACAAGATTTGGGAGAGATTTGCACACTTTCTAAATAAATAAATACAAAAAGAGAACTTTGGTAATCTAATAAAAAAATTTAAGGGCATACCCATCCCACATGATTCTAGGGTTTAACCCTTAGGTTTTAATCCTTAGGGTTTGTCCAATAATTCTAGGGTTTGAGAAATTAACTTTAGGAATTAATAAATATTTAATTAGGATATAGTAATTTAAAAATTAGGGTTTTAAACTTTAATTAGGGTTTTCAATAGAAAATTAGGGTTTCAAATATACATTAAGGTTTCCTAATTTGTAAATTAGGGTTTCAAATATACATTAAGGTTTCCTAATTTGTAAATTAGGGTTTTCCACTTAATTTACATTATTCATTTAAATACAAATATAATTAATAATTACATTTAATATTTAAATTACTTACACAAAACAAATTCTTAATATCCAAAATACATATTCCTTTATTTAAAAATAATTATATCATTAATTATATTTAAAACTAATATCCATAATATACATTCACACATTCACATATAAATATAATCAATAGTATATTTAGTATTCGAATTTACATAAGAAAATAAATTCTTATTATTCACATATCCATTATATAAACATAAATCCTTTTAAATATAATTACAACAATAATTATATTTAAAATTAAAATACATGACCATAGATCAAATTAGGGTTTTGATTCGTAATGTCACTTTACCATATTTATCATACTTAATCAATTTAAAATAAATTGACTAATCTTACAAATTCATATCATAAAGAAATAATCATAGTAATAATAATAATCATTTCTTAAAATATACATTTATCATTTAAATAATATAGTAATCATATTTTTATGAAAAATAAATAATAATATATCTATTAACATAAAATTTAATTTATTAAAAGAATATAATTTATAAATATCAACTATTTCTTTAATAAGAAATTTATTTGAAACCATATATGAAATATATATATATATATATATATATATACACACACACATACATATTACATATTCACATTCCTTTTCTTGTACGCATTCCCATACTTGCTTTAATATATAATAAAAAATAATTTGATTATATAAAAAAAAATTATACGTAAAATTTCTTATTTAAATATACCCAAAATCTTGGGTTATTACAATAACACCAACATTGTTTAATTCGTGTAAGAATATCATCAAAATGAATTCTCAAATGCGTTTGAAACAAGCCCTAATTAAAAACTCCAAACTGAGTAAACCCTAAATAACAAATTGTACCTAGGAAATTTGGAATTTATAGCCGCCAAGCTAGGGTTACTTTCACCGCCGCTTAGTGTCTAGCCGTTGTCACCTCCTTTGTCTGCTACGAAAATTCATCTATCTCGGACGCTAGATCTAGTTAAGCTAGAGAGAAATATGGGGATGTGGGAAACGGAGGGGGAGCACTGCAGCGGAGAGTGAGAAAGAATTAGATGGTATGCAGCAGCGGAGAAAAGGAATGAAATTCAGGTTTAAAACATTTCATATTTTCGACGAAATTTAGTCGGACATAATTCACTTGAAATTAATATAATTCTGATGGAAATTCTGTCAGAAATATTGGCCTTTCTGTCGAGAATACATTGCGCGCTGGTGCCAAAAGTTTTCGCTATTGGTGATACCTATTTTCGACGAACTTCCGTCAGAATTACATTATTATCGACAGAATTAATTTCAAGCGAATATTTTGTCGGCATTAAGTTATACACGACGAAAATTATTCCCTCAGAAATAATTAATTTCGTCGAAAATAGTCTTCTTTCTTATAAAGAGTGTTTACTGTTAGGACAAATGTATATTTGATTTGATGATAAGATAAATGAGATAATGTATATTTGTATCCAATAGTTGATTGTACAGTCCTTATATTGAAATTGATGTAAAAGGACTTAGAATAGGGATCAAACTTGTTAGGTTGATCCAACACTCATCGTTCCTAGAATGAATACTTAGTATAGAACTAAGTCAGGAATTGATCGTAGAGCAAGACAGTGAAGCAGTCTAAGATCGTAGAGCAAACTACTCAAAAGCTGGAGTTCGTAGAGTAACAGTAGTGAGTGATCGCAAAGCATACTGGTCAAGATCGCAAAGTCTGTCAAAGATCGTAGAGCAGTCTGCTAAGAGATCGCAAAACATATGAAGATCGTAGAGCAGTCTGCCAAAGATCGTAGAGTCTGTTAAGAGATCGTAAAGTATATTGAAGTTCGTAGAGCAGTCTACTCTGACATCGTAAAGCAAGTTGAAGATCGCAGAGTCTGCTAGAGATTGTAGAGTTGTCTACTCAAAGATCGTAGAGCTCATTGAAGACTGTAGAGTCTACCAAAGATCGTAGAGTTGTCTACTCAGAGATTATAGAGCTCATTGAAGACCATAAATTCTGTCAAAGATTGTAGAGCTCAATGAAGACTGTAGAATCTGAAAGAGATCGTAGAGCTCATCAAAGATCGTAGAGCTTGTGAATCGTAGAGTTTGCCAATTGTAGATTCATTTAGCCAGATACTCTACGACCACCATGAAACTCTATGATTAGAAAAATCATAGAGTATATCAGCTCTGACAATGGACTGACATATCAGCTTTGACAATGGACTGACACTGTCAAGACTCATGGAATGAAGGGTGCAGATCCCAATATGGTTGCTGAATATATTAAAGTTTGAAAAGAAGATCAGATTGAAGTATGTTTAAACAGCTACTTCGGTGAAGTGACAACGACCCGCGTGCAGGACACTGTAGTAGTCTTATGTGATATATCTCAATCGAAAGTAAGCTGACACATACTCACCTTAAAGTCAACAATTAGATATCTTCTAAGATTAGAGCATTAAATGAGCAACGACAACTTTTAAACGGGATAATGTCAGGGAGATCTATAAGAGGCGCGCAAATTTAATACAACAGTAACGAAAAAAATATTATACAAGCTGATTTGCTGCCAAACTCTCAAGGCTCTACTCTATGATCCTAAAGATCTTGAAGATCTAGAACATTTCGTTCAGTTATTAAGTCATTTTAGATTGGACTTAAAGCCACTTAGCAGAAGCCCAACTAAACACTCTATCTTAGTGATTGAGAGGTCTAAGTGACCTAACTGCAACCAAGTCTAAGTGACTTGAAGAGATCTTAGGGATCTATTTACTGCTAAGTCTAAGTAATTTGAAGGGTTCATTATGAAACAGTCTTAGTGACAACTGGTCTTAGTGACCCTTGTTCTAAGTCTAAGTGACTTGAAGGAATCTTTGTAATTCAGTTGTTATAATAATTCTTTGTGAATTGATCTTAGTGATCACCCCATCCTTGTGGATTTCCTACTCGAGGAGTAGAAGAATGGACTAAGAGATATTTGTTCTCCGAACCACTTAAAATTTCCTGTCTCATTTACTTTCAGCATTTATTTTCCTGTTCATTACTTTCAGTACTCTATGATTTAGCTATGTGACTTAGTTCCATATTTAATTACTAAATTTAGAATTGTGACTTTCTTAAATCTTTGAAAAGGGATTTTTCAAATTATCATTCTGTTGTGCATAATTAAATTAACCTGCTTAATTTATAAGTTGGCAATACTCTGTTAAAAGGAAAGTTTTTAAAAAGGATCTATGCAACCCATTTCTAAATCTCCAAGTGCCTATTGGGAAACAATAATTGGTATCAGAGCAAGTTCTCGTAATCAAAGCTTAAATCGCTTGAGTAGATCAATGACACAAAATAAAACTAGTTCTGAGCTTAGTGGTGGAAACAAATCACCCCTATGTAATAAAGATAAATTTGCTAACTAGAAAGTGCGAATACAGGCTTATATGGATGCACTTGATGAGGAGTCGTTTGATGTTATTCTAAATGGCCCATATGTCCCCACGAAACTAACTCCAACAACAGAAGATCCAAACAAAGTCGTAGTCAAGCAAATGACCGAATGGACTGATGTGGAGAAGAAGCTCGTGTAGCTCGATAAGAGAGCCAAAAACATTATGTTCATAGCTTTAGATGACGAGCTATTTGAGAATGTGGTCAACTACAAGACGACAAAGGAACTATATGAAGCTCTCTTGGTTATGCACGAGGAAACTAAAGAAGTTAGGGAAAATAAGCAATCCCTATTGACTCAACAGTAGGAAATGTTCTCCCATGTTCCTAGGGAGAACATAATAGCAACTTATGAAAGATTTAATGTATTGCTTAACTCCCTCAGAGCTTTTGGAAAGGTCTATCCCAACAAAGACCTCAACATTAAGTTTTTGAAAGCATTGCCGAGCAAGTGGGATGCAAAGATCATGACAATCTGAGAATCGAAGAAAATTACTTATATAATTCTTCATAGTCCTACTGATTTGGTCAACAATACTTCACTCAAAAACATAAAATTTATGTTTCATTCAAAAGTGTTATTGAACTCATGTCTATTAATTTTGAAATTGTTTTCTAAATTTTAAAATCAACTTTAAAAAAGAGTATTACTGCACATATATGAAGAATTAGTATATATTTGTTGTCAGTTGATGAGTTATTATACATGAATTGAATTGGTCCAATAGTATTTAACGATGGCAATCATAAACGTAATTTTATTAGTAAAACAAATTATTTATAATTTTTTAGAAAAATATTTTTAGTAATAATTATATAAAATATCACAATATCCTCAAATTACAATCATAACTCTAAAACAATACCAAATAAAACAGGGAGGATGCAAAACGTTTGTGGGATGTAGCTAAACAGTGTACCCAAGATATATATCATAGTTTTATATAATATTTTTTTTCTAAACTTTTTGATAAAAATATAATGAACGGAACAAAGAATATACAAATATAAGAGAATACAATTTTACTTTATTCAATGTTGTGAAGTACCATAGTCAAAATATAATTGTTGCGAAAATAAGTATACATTTTGACGGTTTAAATTTGTTTATGTTTCATGATGAGCAGGTGTTATACCTATTATTTGGATACTTCTAGGTTTAATAATTTGTGTGTTTTTAAGTATTTTATGTTTTATTTTATTGTTTTTATTTATTTTTTAGGAACAAAGGAGTTTAAGTGGCAAAATCGTGAATATTTGAAGCAATTGGGCGAGCAAGAAAGCAAGAAGAGAAAACGGACTGAAAGTCTTGGGTCGCGGTGCTCATTCTTTAGAGCCGCAACATTGGATCAAAGGTCGCGGCGCTCGAGAGTCCTAAGCCGCGACGCTCAAGGTAAATGGGCGCACGCATGACGCGCGTGGTGTGGCTGAGCTGAAGGGTTTAATTGCTGTTTGTTTTCCAAATAAAATGAGATACTTGCCAATTGAAGCCTAAAGAGTTACAAAGACTACAAGACTGATTTCAATACAATTATCTCCACCTAGGGTTATAAATGAAATCTTAATTCTATTAGGGTTTGGTGAAATAACTCCTATAAATAGTCTTATTTAGGTATTGTAAAAGGGGGTGGTGGGAGAAAAGGCTAATGAACGCCATGTGAGACTAATTCTCTTCCCAATTCAAGAGCAAACAAGATATCATCAACGATGGAGGTCAGAGATTGATGAAGCTTCTTTTATCTTTCATTGATGTTGAATATTTTGTGATTATAATTTTATCTACTATGAACATGTTTTTATTTTAAGTATTTAATGGAATTTCATGTGTTAGTTTAGATTGAATTTCTTCCTATTTGATTGGCAGCATATGAATTAGTTCATTATATTTTGTGCGTTCATGTGTAATTACTGGATCCATAATTACGTGGGATAATATATATGAAATTGGACGATGGATTATAGATTTAGATCTGAATATAATGACATGTGATTAGTTATTCTTCTTCGGATTGAATGCTAATTTGCGTATAGGATATGAATATACCTATAGGCCATGTGTAACCAATTCGGGAATTTGTTCTTAATAAATCTAATCTAATTTAATTTGCATAGGAATATAGAAAGTTAGTTAGAGTGGGTATTTTTATTTGCTATCGAAAGAGGCTTATAAATGAAATTATGTATTCTTGGTTAACAATTCATCGTGACCATATAATCAAATGGAAAGTTATGAGATTTGAATGAAGCATGGGGCGAAATTGAATTCTTAATTTTATTTATCTATATAGTTGTATTTTATTAATTTTTAGTATTAGTTAAATTATTAATTTCAATTAATTCATACGTTTAAACAAGATTGACATGATATAAAATTGGTACTTGAGAAAATGTTAGAATTAATTCCTCGTGGGAACGATACTCTTCTTGCCGCTATATTACTAAGTCGATCGCGTATATTTGTGTATACTCTTCTTGCGATTTTTTTATTTTATTTTATTATATATTACGAGTGCGTTTTACGCTCCATCTCATATGTATTTTGATTTTGGTATGTGCAATGTTTGTTTTTCTTACGCTTTTCAAAAATTACCCGTGTAGCGAACTTTCCACCAATGAATCCCAAACTAGATGGCTTTAGGTCACTAAGTGTAAAGACACTCCTAAGGGCATACTTGTTCGAGTAATTAAGGCCACAAAAACAAACTAGCCAAACTTTACTTATATCCATCACTTTTATACAAATTTTTCTCTTTATATCTTTTCTTGATGGACATTGAAGCAGTTAATATTAATAAACTCTTTATAATAACATGATCAAGCAAGCAATAAAGGTTTTCTTATATCCTTCGTTAGCATCTAACATATAAATTTTCTCAAAGTTAAAACTAGTTGAACCAAATGGATATGTGCATAAAAGAATTACCGGGTCTCAAACAAAATAAAAACTAACATGAAGCCAAAATTCAGATTAAGCAATATTTATCCCTTTTCTAAAAATTACTAAATAAAAACCATAATTTTATCATTGACAAAAAATTTTCACTTCAATTAATTCATTGCCCAAAAGACACTACCTAAAAACAGTACAACACCATTTTCGTAGGAAACACGATTGCACTTAGCATGTGCAACAAGCCTTTAAACCCCAACGTTACCCCAAGTGGACCAGTTGTGTCTCGTGAGGGTTTGATGTGAATATACCCACAAAATTCAAAATTCATAAAAAAAATTACAAACATAGACCCACATATCAAAACAAAATATAGGAAAACCCCCAAACTTGAAACTAACATTATCCTAAAAGTTCGTAATAAAAGAAATTAACGCAAGAACTTCCCTGAAAGAGGTCAGCTGTCGCTTTTCGCAACCATCTCATATTATCTACTAAGATGCACGATCTGAAAAACACAAAAATTAAAACAAATTAATTACAACAAAAATACAAGTTTAAATTAAGATCAACTTGATTGAAATCAATATTGGGAAACTATTAGAAAATAAGTCCCCAGCAACGACGCCAAAAACTTGTCGATCGATTTTGCAATCAATAAATACGTGTAAATATACACGGTCAACAAGTAATAAAGTGATAAGTAGAGTTGTCGATTCCACGAGTATTTAATTCTAACATTTTTCCAAGTACCAATTTTATATCAAGTCAATCTTATTTAAATGTATGAATTAATTGAAATTAATAATTTAACTAATACTAAAAATTAATAAAATATAACTACATAGATAAATAAAATTAAGAATTCAATTTCACCTCATGCTTCATTCAAATCTCATAACTTTCCATTTGATTATATGGTCACGATGAATTGTTAACCAGGAATACATAATTTCATTTATAAGCCTCTTTCGATAGCAAATAAAAATATCCATTCTAACTAACTTACTATATTTCTATGCAAATTAAATTAGATTAGATTCATTAAGAACAAATTCCCGAATTGGTTACACATGGCCTATAGGTATATTCCTATCCTATACGCAAATTAGCATTTAATCCGAAGAAGAATAACTAATCACATGTCATTATATTCAGATCTAAATCTATAATCCATCGTCCAATTTCATATAGATTATCCCACGTAATTATGGATCCGGTAATTACACATGAACGCACAAAATATAATGAACTAATTCATATGGTGCCAATCAAATAGGAAGAAATTCAATCTAAACTAACACATGAGATTCCATTAAATACTTAAAATAACAACATGTTCATAGCAGATAAAATTATAATCACAAAATATTCAACAACAATGAAAGATAAAGGACACATAAGAGTTTATAGAAGAAAAACAGCTCCCACGAGTCTTCTACCTCTAAGCTTCATCAATCTCTGGCCTCCATCGTTGATGATATCTTGTTTGCTCTTGAACTGGGAAGAGAATTAGCCTCACATGGCGTTCATTAGCCTTTTCTCCCACCACCCCCTTTTACAATACCTAAATAAGACTATTTATAGGAGTTATTCCACCTAACCCTAATAGAATTAAGATTACATTTATAACCTTATGTGAAGATAATTGTATTGAAGTCAGCCTTGTAGCCTTTGTAACTCTCTAGGCTTCAATTGGAAAGTATCTCATTTTATTTGGAAAACAAACAGCAATTAAACCCTTCAGCTCAGCTGCACCACGCGCGCCACGCGCGCGCCCATGTACCTCGAGCGCCGCGACCCTTAATCCAATGTCTCGACTCTAAAGAATGAGCGCCGCGGCTCAAGAATTTATGTCTGTTTTCTTTTCTTGCTTCCTTGCTTCGCCTAATTGCTTCAAATATTCACGATTTTGTCACTTAACTCCTTTATTCCTACAAAATAAATAAAACAATAAAATAAATACAAACTCTATAATATAACATAAAATACTTAAAAACACATAAATTATTAAACCTAGAAGTACTCAAATAATATGTATAACGCCTACTCATCAAATATCCCCAAACTTAAATACTTGTTTGTCCTTAAACAAAACACAAACAAAACTAAAAAGAATAAAACTAACAACTAAATATACAACAAGCAATGAACCAATTTGAAATTGAACATGGCCTCAAAGATTTCTTAAATGATAACTCCTAAAAAATTTCAGAAATATGCAAAGCCTAAGATTTCAACATCTTATTACTCATATTTCATTCAAGACCCTTTGTGTGTGTGTGAATCCAAATGTATCAAACTAATCAAAACTCGAATAAATTCATGAAATTTAATGCTTGTAAAAGATATCTGCATATGAAAAATTACAAAGCCCCCCTCTTTATACTTACCTTCACACATTTTATTACTATTTATTTTTTTATTTTTTTTTATTTTTTTATTATATATTACGAGTGCGTTTTACGCTCCATCTCGTATGTATTTTGATTTTGGCATGTGCAATATTTATTTTTCTTAGGCTTTTCAAAAATTACCCCTGTAGCGAACGTTTCACCAATGAATCCCAAACATATGGCTTTAGGTCACTAAGTGTAGAGACACTCCTAAGGGCATACTTATTCGAGTAACTGAGGCCACAAAACAAACTAGCCAAACTTTGCTTATATCCATCACTTTTATACAGATTTTTCTCTTCATATCTTTTCTTGATGGATATTGAAGTAGTTAATATTAATAAACTCTTTATAGTAACATGATTAAGTAAGCAATAGAGGTTTTCTTATATTCTTCATTAACATCTAACACATAAATTTCCTCAAAGTTACAACTAGGTCAACCAAATAGATATGTGCATAAAAGAATTACCGGGTCTCAAACAAAATAAAAACTAACATGAAGCCAAAATTCAAATTAACAATATTTATCCCTTTTCTAAAAGTTACTAAATAAAAACCATAATTTTATCATTGACCAAAAAATTTCAATTCAATTAATTCATAGCCCAAAAGACACTACCTAACAACAGTACAACATCATTTTCGTAGGAAACACGATTGCACTTAGTATGTGCAACAAGCCTTTAAACCCTAAGGTTACCCCAAGTGGACGAGTTGTGTTTCGTGAGGGTTTGCAGTGAATATACCCACAAAGTTCAAAATTCATAAATAAAATTACAACATAGACCCACACATCAAAACAAAATATAGGAAGACCCCCAAACTTTAAACTGACATTATCCTAAAAGTTTGCAATAAAATAAATTAATGCAAAAACTTCCCTGAAAAGAGGTCAGTTGTCGCTCTCCGCAACTGTCTCCTATTATCTGCTAAGATACATGATCTGAAAAAAAACACAAAAAAAAAACAAAAAGTCAAAACAAATTAACTACAACAAAAAATACAAGTTTAAATTAAGATCAACTTAATTGATATCAATATTGAAAAAATCTTAGAAAAATAATTCCCCGACAACGGCGCCAAAAACCTTGTTTGCCTAATTTAATACTAGGTAAATACATGCAAGTATACGCGATCGACTTAGTAATATAGCGGCAAGAAGAGTGTGTTAGGTTTGTAATATCCATAGACATACAATCAAATTGCATATAAACAGCGGAAGCATGGTAAAATCAGATTTTAAAATTTTACAAACCATAACCAGGATTGATATGCGCAATTATCAATTAACAAAGTAAGATAGAGAATCAGAATTATACCCTTATATAACCGTGCTTCCACAGGTACGAGTTTAACTCCAAATCCTTCGCGTTCTCCTTGAAACCACCAGTTAGATTCCTTCTTTTGATCAACGTTAGCCACCCAAGTGTTTGGCCTCTATAGGTGATCATCCACCAAGGAAAGATACGTATTCAAGAAGATGGGTGTTGGCAAAATCCTAGTTTCTATCTCTATAGAAATTCTCAGTACTCTCCCAAATCTAATGGAAGTGTGTAACCCTAAATCATAATAAGACTCATCTTATTTATAGATGTAGGCAACCCTCCTAAACTATTTAGGAATAAGGTTTTATTTTAATTAAACTCTTTTAATTAATTAAAGTCCTAATGCAATTAGGAATTTATGAGAGTACTTTTATTAATTAATTCCCAAACCCTTTTAGGAATTAAATAATAATAATAATAATAGTAATAATAATAATAATAAGACTCCTCTTATTAATTTAAATTTAATATTTCCAAAATATTAAATAATAAATATTAAGCTATTTAATTTATTCTATCACCATAGATTAAATTAAATATACTTAACTTATTATTACGATTATGTCATTTACTTCTTAAATAAATATTTTCCTTTTGCGGTGTGACCCTTTAGGTTCTCCATATTAAACCGGTTGTAATTAATCAATTAGAACGATTCTAATTTTATTTAAATAAATAAATTAAACTATTTAATTTATTTAATTAAATAATATTTATTCTACAATAAGGGTAAATTCCCTTAGCGATCAACGACTTTCCAGATAATATATATTTCAACATTAATCATAAAAAAACCTTTCAGTGAATAGTTACCGTATAATTCAATCATTTTACCATACAATGTCCCAATTAAATATAAGACATGGAATTACTATCAAGTCTTATTTTATTTAATTATATGTATTTTGATTCTCAAATGCACAACTCTAAATAATACAAATTAGAAACTACTTTCTAATTTCATTCTGCCTTGGCCAAGGATTACTGAGTTGTCATTTATCGAATCACATAGGACATTCACATATTTTACTAGAAGTGGTAGATTCTTTGTTGACCATTCACCTATCTCCATGTACAACTTATTATACCCAAGCATACCCTTTGATATACCCTAAATGTCTTAAGGGGCATGTCAAAACATAACTTATCATACATAAGATACTATGATGATCTCAAATCCAAGGATCACTTGTACTACTATCACTAGAGGAATTCCTATTGACAGACAAGTAAAACTCAATTAGGTATTTCTTTAGCGAGTCACGTTCAGTGAACTTATTCTCTAATAAACACTTACATACTTGCTTTAGTGTCTTCACACAAATGATTATGAGATCAATCATCATCTTCCTATGAGCAAACAAAGTATATACTAATCTATCTAGATTCACTAATCCCCTTTTAGTAGTCCAACGATTAGGAACGATTTTAGTTTTAAGCTTTCTAAAAATTTAGATCTCATTAGCATGATCATCATCATGATTCTAAAAGCATTGCTCAAAACTACGGGCTTATCACATATTAAATAACAACACCATGTAGATAAAGTAAAATGTCTTTAAATAAATTAATTCTTTTATTAATAAATGAATAAAATTACAAAGTATATGCTAATCATATCAAATATGATTGGCTTGTGTGCATACTACTTTCAGAGTATCGTTCCCACGAGGAATTAATTCTAACGTTTTTTCAAGTACCAATTTTATATCATGTCATTCTTGTTTAAACGTATGAATTAATAGAAATTAATAATTTAACCAATACTAAAAATTAATAAAATACAACTACATAGATAAATAAAATTAAGAATTCAATTTCACTCCATGTTTCATTCAAATCTTATAACTTTCCATTTGATTATATGGTCACGATGAATTGTTAACCAGGAATACATAATTTTATTTATAAAGCCTCTTTCGATAGCAAATAAAAATACTCACTCTAACTAACTTGCTATATTTCTATACAAATTAAATTAGATTAGATTCATTAAGAACAAAATCCCGAATTGGTTACACATGGCCTATAGGTATATTCCTATCCTATACGCAAATTAGCATTCAATCCGAAGAAGAATAATTAATCACATGCCATTATATTCAGATCTAAATCTATAATCCATTGTGCAATTTCATATAGATTATCCCACGTAATTATGGATCCGGTAATTACACATGAACGCACAAAATATAATGAACTAATTCATATAGTGCCAATCAAATAGGAAGAAATTCAATCTAAACTAACACATGGGATTCCATTACATACTTAAAATAACAACATGTTCATAGCAGATAAAATTATAATCACAAAATATTCAACATCAATGAAAGATAAAGGACAAATAAGAGTTTAGAGAGGAAAAATTGCTCCTGCGAGTCTTCTCACTCTAAGCTTCATCATCTGACCTCCATCGTTAATGATATCTTGTTTGCTCTTGAACTGAGAAGAGAATTAGCCTCACATGGCATTCATTAGCCTTTTCTCCCACTACCTCCTTTTACAATACCTAAATAAGACTATTTATATGAGTTATTTTACCTAACCCAAATAGAATTAAGATTACATTTATAACCCTAGGTGGAGATAATTGTATTGGAGTCAGTCTTGTAATCTTTGTAACTCTTTAGGCTTCACTTGGCAAGTATCTCATTTTATTTGAAAAACAAACAGCAATTAAACCCTTCAGCTCAGCTGCACCACGCGCGCCACGTGCGCGCCCATGTACCTCGAGCGCCGCGACCCTTGATCCAATGTCGCGGCTCTAAGGAATGAGCGTCGCGGCCTAAGTCTTTCTGTCCATTTTCTCTTCTTGCTTCCTTACTCGCCCAATTGCTTCAAATATTCACGATTTTGCCACTTAACTCCTTTATTCTTACAAAATAAATACAAACTCTATAATATAACATAAAATACTTAAAAACACACAAATTATTAAACCTAGAAGTGCCCAAATAATAGGTATAACACCTACTCATCATTTCATTAGTATAAACTAGCTTCATACCTCGTGCGAGGCACGAGTGCAAGTGATCGAATTTGCAACCCTGTTTTCTCATCCACGATCAATAGAAAACATTTGTAAAAAGTACTTTGACTTTTTTTTTTAGTTTTGAAAAAAAATTGTTGAAAAAATATATTATCTAAAAGTCTTTACAAACCTTAATACTCCCTTCATAACACAAAAAGTGTCCATAAAAAAAATCCCCAAAAAGAATCATTTGTTTATTGATGATAATATAAGATAAAATAACGTAATATTCTCAAGTATAACAACACAATTTATTTCCATTTTACAACTATATATTAAATTACACATTCATTATACAAGTTGATTCGTCCATTTTGAATTTCTCAAAGTCTTCTCCCTTACTTATTACTTGAACAATAGGAGCCCACACACTATTTCTTTCCTTTTTCCTAGTCACTAAATCAATAAAACGTCTAATATCATTCTATCAATAAATAAATAAATAACTATTCGATTTGCTTTCCATGTCTTCAGAATTTTTTATTTTTTTTAACGCAGGAATTTGGTTAACTAAGATTTTTTTTTTTTGCTGAGGAGCTCTTAGCCTAGTAATAAGACTTATCTATTGTAATTTTTATGTCTCAAATTCGATTCTCATTTTCTGAAAGAAAAAAAAACTTCTTCTTTTCTTTCTTTTCTATTTCTTTTTCGTCACACCTACTAGTTGGTGCAAGGGATAGTGTACTAGTGGGTACGGTTAAACTACACGGTATTTAACTTTTACTTTTTAGTAAATGTTATCGTTAATTATATCACTGCTTAGTCCGCTATCTAAGGAACATACACAAATTATTTTATAAAATGATATTTAAAAATATAATTAGTTATAGAATTCTTCATAATCCTTGTGATTTGTCAACAATACTTCACTCAAAAACATAAATTTTCTGTTTCATTTAAAAGTGTTATGGAACTCATGTCTCTAGTAATATTGAGAGTGTTTTCCTAAAACTACAAAACACCAAAATATTATCATGTTCAGTTTAGATATACTTGTAATTCACCAAAAACTCCTGCTCTAAATTTTAGAAGAAACTCTAATAAAGGAGTATTACTACATATATAAGAAGAAAAAAATACAAAATTATTATTAGTATATATTTGTTGTCAGTTGATGAGTTATTATACGTGAATTGAATTGGTCCAATAGTATTTAACAACGACAATCATACACATAATTTTGTTAGAAAAAAAAAAGTTATTTATAATTTTTTTAGAAAAATATTTTTAATAATAATAATATAAAATATTACAATATCCTAACATTACAATCATAAATCTATTATTATGGCCCTAGTATCAAACTAAACACCAAGTAAAACTCTACTAAGTTTCACGCAATCACTTTAAATAGTATCAAATAAAACATGGTGAATGCAAAAGGGTTTGTGGGATGTACCTAAGCATTACCCAAGGTATATACCATAGTTTTATATAATATTTTTTATCTAAACTTTTCAATATATAAAAATATAATGAACGCATCAAAGAATATGCAAATATAAGAGAATGCAATTTTACTTTGTAGTCATAATATAATTTTACTTTTGAGTTTAGTGTTGTAATTTCTTGTTTTTTTAAGTACGTGTAATCCGTGTATAACATGTATATTTACTGTTAATCCGTGTTTTAGTGTTAGAATAAGTCAAGATCATTGGCCCACATGTTTATTGTTTTAGGAAATTTAGGCTTTAATTAAGAGTGGAAAGGCACGTAAAAAAGAAGAAATGAATTTAAAGTATTTGAGTCGATAAAGTGATGAATTTAAGTATTCTTAAAGATAATTGATTAATTTAAAGTATTCTTAAAATATCTCAATTATTTGGTTAGTCTTTCATTTATTCTGCTTTCTACATTAATAAACTCTATTTTAAGAAGACTAGCTAATCAAGCTTTTTGACGACAAGAATTGGACTCAAATGTGAATGACTTTAAAGTTTAAAGTGATGTATAACACGCATTGGGGGAGAATTATTTCCACCGTGAACGAGGGAAATAAACTTCCTTCTCAAATGTGAATGCGATTGGCCACCGTGAACGAGGGGATTATTTGTGTAATCGAATTGGAATGCTGAAAAAAGGAAATAGTGTTATAGCGCGTAAATTGAATAAAAAATAAAAATAAAAAAAAATAAAATTAAAATAAAACAAAACCTATAAGAATAAGAGGGGAGAAATTTTTTGACACATCTTCAAAAACGATAAAAAAATTTCTCCCTCTTCTTTTATAAAATAAGTAATGTCAGATGTTCTCAAAATTTTGGTATAAAAATAAAAAGCATCAAATTAACAGTAGTAGTATAGTACCAATGTTGAGTCCACCGTGAGTAACATTAAACTTATTTTATTTCCCCTCTACAATTTTAATTTTCTTAATATGAACGAAAATTGTGTTTTAGACATCCTTCCTTTTGAGAACGAAGGGAGTATATGTGTAAAGTTTGTAATTCTATCGAAAGAGGAGAGTGGTCGTACTTGAATTGAAAGGATGAAAAAACATAAATTGGAAAAGGAAAGAGTCTTATAGCGCGTGAATTGAATAAAAACTAAAAAACAAATGTGCACATTATAAACAAAAAATTACTTGAAACTTGAACTATAGAATTGTGACCGTCACAGCTAGTTCAACGCTAACAACACTAATTTTTACATTCTTTCTCATTGATTTTCTATTTTTTGCTCATTTTTATTTTTGACCAATGCATATATATATAAGGAAGAACATGCCTTGTGTGCAATAACATATACTCCCGTCCATATGTTTCATAGTGTTGATCATAAAAATAGGGCAAATGATAAAATTGTTCCTCAAATTTTTTACGAATTTTATTTTACCCTTCAAAGTATGAATATCGTCAATTTTATTCTTATTCTTATAATTTTTCAAACAAACACTATTATTTTCTTTGACGTCTATTTTTTTTTTATCAGAAATACGTTTTGACTACTATTTAAATATTTTGATCTTCTACATATATTTTGAATTCATATTTAATCTGTATTTAACCCGTATTTATCAAAATAATATTTCTCTTCACCTTGTTATTTTCTCATTAAACATTTAAAATTCAAAAATTAAACATTTTTTTATATATATAAAACAAAGTATAAAAGGTTTAAATATTTACTCTCATAGAAAATACAAATAATTAAGTGCATTTCAATTTCCGTTTGAAATCATCAGATTATAATGAGTTTTGATTTTGTGTCAATATAAATTATCAAAATGAATTTTAAAAAGAGCAAATGTTTTACATAAATAATACCTAATTTAAAGAAAACATAAATTTTTTATAAACAAAAAACATTAAAAAACACAAAATGAAATGTGACTAAACAAAACGAATCAAATAAAACAAATAAAAAAATTATTTCCATAAATAATCAATTTAACATTTAACACTGGTTTTGCCGAATAAATGACGTAACTTCTGATCGGCGCGGGTCATCCCTTCTAACGAGCAAGTTAGTTACTTCTAATAAAGAAACTAAACTTTGTGAGAAACCGATTCACCCACTACTATATTAGTATAGAAGAAGATCTATTAACACGCAAGGTATATAGCAAGTTGCCTCTGACCTTTGTCTAACGACCGCAAATAGAACCTGTAGCTTTAGGTTCCCTTCATCACCTTTGATTTCTATTTCTTCCTATAGCAAGATATGGTAATATACGTTGTTTATCTATTGGGGTTAGTGAGGAACAGAATATGACCGATCAATTTGTAAGCAATTTCTTAATCATCAACTGGGTTTATTTTGTTTTGTTGATTTAATTTTATTTTTCTGTTTCATAAATTTTTATATTTTCTAAATTAGTTATTCCCTAAAAAGTTTGTACCCCAAAGTTTGTAATGTTCTTGAGGTTTGCATCTCAATGTTTAAAATGTATTTTAAGTGTACTTCAAAGTTCTTTTCGAGATTTTAACTTATAAGGGTAATTGTGTATTTAACCCATATTTTTATAATAAATTTAATCTTGATTGAAATAGGGGAAATAGGGAATTGATATTTTCACAAGCTAATGTGATATTTCCACAAGTAGGTCTCATTTTTAACTAAACCAACCTTTTGTGCAGTTGACTAACTATAAGATTTAGTTCTTATGTCCAAATTACCCTCACTTGATAAAAAACTAAACATCTAGTTGCTTAATTTTATTTAATTAGTAACATTACTCAATTCCTTTATATTTCATTGTTAGTCATTTGAAGGCAACTTTTATTTTTTTAATTATTATGATAGTAATAATATTAATAATAATTAGAAAATTGTTAGGAAATAAGTGGAAAAAATTATTTACACATAAAAATTAGGATATAAGGCTTTCTCTCACTAGGAAAAAAAATTATTTTCAAAATTTCTATTATCATATCATATTACTAAATTAAGATTTTTATGAAATAAATTATACTTAAAATGTTTAAACATTATATATAAGACACTGTTTATGAATATATTGCAATATATTACTAACTTTAACTTAAATAACAATTCCCTATATTTATGCATATATATAAATTTATCTTCTATATACCAACATTTGCCTTTCGGATTATAGAATTTGTGACATGTTATTAACAAAAACCATATGTTTGAGCAGCAGTACCCTTGTTTTACTGAGATGTCACAATTTTATTAGGGAATTGATATTTTTAAAATTTTATGACTTAATTGTTATTTAAGTTAAAGTTTGTAAGATATTGCAATATATTCTTATATATAAAGTTTACACATTTTAAGTATAATTTGTTTCATAAAAATCTTAATTTAGTAATATGATATGATAATAGAAATTCTGAAGAAAAAAAAATTCCTGGTGGGAGAATTGAGAAAACCTTAGATCCTAATTTTTATGTGTAAATAATTTTTTCCACTTATTTTCTAACAATTTTCTAATTATTATTAATATTATTATTATAATAATAATTAAATAAATAAAAGTTGTCTTCAAATGGCTAATAATGAAGAAGTATAAAAGAATTGAGTAACGCTACTAATCAAATAAAGTTAAGCAATTAAATGTTTAGTTATTTATCAAGTGGGGGTAATTTGGACATAAGAACTAAATCATATAGTTAGTCTGCTGTACAAAGGGTTGATTTAGTTAAAAATGAGACTCACTTGTGAAAATATCACATTAACTTGTGGAAATATCAATTCTCTTTACGTATGTATTGTAAAGTCAATTACACATTTTTATGGACTAAGTACTATAAAAGTAGTAAATGCTTATAAAATACTACATGTGAACATGCTAATTTTCAGCGAGAAAAATTGGCCGGAGCCGGCGCCAGCGGGAACAACATTCTTTTTTTGAAAAACTTTGGGGACACAATTGACTATATTGGTGTAAATTGAATTCTTTGCAAATTTTGGACAGTTTCGTCATTTTGCCACAACTAGTTCAATGCAAACCTCTAAAGACTTGCACAACACTAATTTTCCTTTTCTTTTTCATTGGCTTTTTTTTCTATTTTTTAGTCGTTTTTTTTTTGACCAATGCATATACAGGAAAGAATACTATTTCTAAGACATTATATATACTTCCTTTTTGCAACATGCCTTGTTTGCAAAACATAAACTCCACTCCATATGTTTCATAGTGTTTGACCATAAAATTAAAAAGTCATGAAGACAATTATTTGCTTCAGCTTCTATGTGGTATTGTTGTTGTTAGAATATGATCATACCACCATTTTTAGGAGTTGCTCAGCCACAAGTACTCATCATCATCATGTATTCCTTGACATCACCACCGATCAATCTGCACTTTTGGCCTTAAAATCCCACATCATTTCTGACCCTAGCCACACCTTGACAACCAACTGGTCCATCACTCAAGCGTCTTGCTGCAGTTGGGTTGGAGTCACTTGTAGCACTCGCCATGGACGAGTCATGGTCTTAAATCTTTCTAACATGGGCCTAATTGGCACCATTCCTCCAGAAATTGGAAACCTCTCATTCCTTGTTTCGTTTGATCTCAAGAACAACAACTTCAATGGTAACTTGCCTAAAGAGTTGTCTAACTTGCGTCGATTAAAAGAAATCCACTTTCAAAACAATAGCTTTGGAGGGGAGCTCCCCTCATGGTTGAGTAAATTACCAGATGTTAAATACTTGTTGCTTTCGTTTAACAGTTTCACTGGTACCATTCCACCTTCTTTATCCAATTTATCAAAGCTTGAGGGGTTGAGTTTAGGAGATAATCTTCTACAAGGAAATATTCCGGGGGATTTTGGTAGTTTTAAAAATTTACAAGTGTTGAACTTGCAAGATAATCAGCTTTCAGGCTCTATTCCTCTCACTGTCTTCAACATTTCGACGCTGCGCATTCTTGCTCTTGCAAATAATAGCATATCTGGTAATCTTCCAAGGGATATTTGTCACGGAATTCCGAAAATCTAAAAGCTTTATCTCTGGTCCAACCAACTCTCTGGTCCAATTCCATCAGGTCTACATGAATGCTCAGAGCTTCAACTTTTGTTATTAGCTGACAACAAATTCAGTGGAATTATACCAAGAGAGATTGGAAACTTAACTCTGCTACAGATGTTGTCTCTCGATGACAACCACTTGAAAGGTATTGACATATATATTTGAACTGTACTAAAAAATAATTTTGAATCTTTGTTTGCCCATCTTTTTTTAGGATTCAGATAATGTGAAGTTGAGATTTTGGAAAATGGGAAGTTCAATAGTAAAAAAGTATGCATATAGTTGAATTGCAACTTGGTGTTAATTAATAATCCAAAGTATAAGATTATTAGTGACTTTCTGAAGTCAACTTTTCATATTTTCAAATTCAAAATTGACATGGATACATTCTTTTAGTTTTAATCAATACAATGATGAATATTCTAAACTATCTAAAAATTATACTTATCATAAATTTTATTATTTCATAATGTTTAGTGAATCATTTTAATTTTAAGTTTGAAAATATTTTAAATTGACTTTCAAATCTCATAATGATCTTATAAGGAGGATATTATTAAAGTTGCAATGCAAACTCTGTGATGTATATATGCAATTTATTTCTATATTGAACTTTACCAACTTCCCCAAAATGTCAACTTCATCTAATCCAATCCAAATGACGCAGTAAAGGCGCAGTAAAGGCCAGCACTAAGGCCTATTTTTGTACTTTGTTTTGAATGGGATATTTGATGATTTTATAATATAACTGTTTCTCTTGATTCAAAAAAAGAAAAAAGAGTTAATTTGGAATTCTGCTCTAGTGTATCATCCTAATGATACTAAAACAATATTGTAAATTTGTTTCGATAATAAATATCAATATATGTGGGTGGATTCATGGGATATAAGTGAAGTAAGATGGGATGCACACTAATTTATTATATTTATTGTTAAGAGATTCATGTTAGTCGTAATCAGAGACGGATCTAGTAAATAGTCAGTGTTGGCAACTGACTACAATGACTTTTTGGAGAAAAAAATTTCTACTTAGCAACTAGCAACCTATTGGGATTGTATGACTCCCTTTTCTACTTAGCAACTAGCAACCTATTGGCTTCAGCAAAACCTATAAATAATTCAAGCCCATATATATATATATATATATATATATATGTGTGTTGGGTATGACATAAATCTTTATTGGATTTAGGTATTACTTATAATCCGTTTTGGTTTAAAGAAAGTTATCTTTCCTAGTTATACTCAATTTAGTATTCACTTTCCTATTTGGTTAAGGAATTTTCTTATGGCCTATGGTGCTAGGATTTTGGAGAAGATAGCAATTCAGAAGTATTCTAATTCTTCTCATAGTTCTCTCTCTATCTTGTATTCTTCAGATTTATTTATTGGATTTCTTCTTTTTTTCTCCGTGGTTTTTTCTCGATTTGAGTTTTCACGTAAAACCTTGTGTCATTGTCTTTATCTTTCTGCGTTGATTTATTTTGTTTGTCATAATTTGTCATAACAATATATATATATATATATATATATATAGTGTTAACCTTTTTAGTTTGAGAAGACTCTTTAATTATTTAAAAATTTATCTATTACACCGTTTACAAGTAATATACAGTTCTGCTTATATTTGTTTACCACCTCGGTCCCAAAAGATTGTGTCATTTTAATTTTAAAATCCATATGTGACATTTTCAAATTAAGAATTGATATAACGATATTAATCCATCTGATTGTAGTCAATAGAATAATTAATTTTGCAAACAAAATAGAAAATATTATTAATTTCTAAATTTGTCATTTCAGAAACTTAAAATCAATTTATATTTTTTAAATTTAAAATTCTGTAAAATGATTTCAAATATAAAATTGAACACTCTTTATATTTGGAATAAATTAGAACCTGAGACTTAAAAATTATAAGGTCTCAATTCTAACCATAAGGCTAAAACCTCATTTACTATAATACGTGACTTCAAATATAAATAGCATATTGTTTATATAAAAGATAAATACACATTTATTTATTACGTATTATTGCATCAAACATGTTCTAAAATACACCCAAAGTTTTTTTTTGGTAAACTATTCTATCCGTTCCATAATATAAGACCATTATTGACTTCTTGAAGTCAATCTAAGACATTTTCAAACTTGACATAAATTTCTTCAATTTTAGTTAATACAATGATGAATATCGTAAAGTATCTAACAAATACTACTTATTATAAGGTTTATTGTTTCATAATTTTTAACGAATCATCTCAATTTTGAGTTTGAAATATCTCAAATTGACTTTTAAAAGTCAATAATAATCTTATAATTTAGATCGAAAGAATCAATAATAATTTGACATATATATAATTTTATTTATTTCACATTAATATATATTTAATTTATTGCCCTCATTGACTTGTTATTCTGGACCTGCCACTGGTCGCAATTTAACTTCTCATAAAATTTAAATTTGTCTATTGCAAATTAGCTTTGAATACAATTAATAAGTTAATAACAGAGTGTTTGTTGATCATTTCATTTTGTATTTTTTTTGACAGGTACTATTCCACAAGAGATTGGTAGGCTTTGGAATCTGAAGGCGTTAGCGTTAAGTTTCCTTAACCTACATGGTACCATTCCAGAATCAATCTTCAACATCTCAAGATTAGAATTCATTACATTAGTTGGCAGTCAAGTTTCAGGTAAACTTCCATCCAATTTTGGCCACAAGCTACCCAATCTAGAACAAATTCAATTTGGAGAGAATAACCTGACAGGGATTTTGCCAGAGTCTATCTCAAATGCTAGTCAACTCATGAATTTAGACCTTTCTATAAACAAATTCACAGGTACAATTCCCAAGTCACTTGGAAATTTGAAACATCTTGAATTCCTAAGCTTGGAACTAAACAATTTCATAACTGAAAGTTCATCTTCAGAACTAAGCTTCCTCACTAGCTTGACCAATTGTAGAAACTTAAGAATGTTATCCTTAAATAGTAATTCTCTGCATGGATACCTTCCAGCTTCCATCGGAAATTTCTCCACTTCTCTTAAACAATTGTATGCAAATAATTGTGGAATCAAGGGAACCTTTCCTAATGAAATTGGCAATTTAAGCAGTCTCATAGGATTAGCTCTGTACGGGAATGAATTGACTGGAAAAAATCTTGTGGCCAATTTAAAAGGGTTGTCGAAGCTTCAATTGTTAGACCTTCATGAGAACAAGATAGGAGGATCCATGCGGAATTATCTTTGTCAATTACAAAACTTGGGTACCTTAAGCTTAGAAACTAACCAGATTTCCGGTCCATTACCAGCATGCTTAGGAAATATTACTTCTCTAAGATATCTTAATCTTTCTTCAAACAGATTGATCTCTAACTTACCAAGAAACTTTGGGAACCTCAAGGATATTTTGCAGGTTGATATATCCAGAAATTCTTTAAGCGGCCACATACCCCTTGAACTTGGAAATCTTAAGGCTATTGTGCTAATAGATCTATCACATAATCGATTGTTGGGTGACATCCCTAGCACCCTCGGGGAGCTCCAAAACTTGGCTAAAATTTCTTTGGCGAGCAATAGGTTACAAGGACCTATTCCCGATACATTCAAATATTTAGTGAGCTTAGAGTACTTGGATTTGTCTCATAACAAACTCTCTGGTGTGATTCCCAAGTACTTAGAGGCACTTTTGTATCTTAGATATTTCAATGTATCTTCTAATAGTTTAAGAGGAGAAATTCCAAGTAAAGGTCCTTTCAAAAGCTTCAACAGTCGATCTTTCTTATGGAATGAAGCATTGTGCGGTGCTCCCCGGTTTCAAGTCCCAATATGCCATACTAGTTCTGTTCATGGATCATCAAAGAAAAAAAGAGTGCTTCTAGTTGTATGTATTTCGCTGGTGATTGCATCGATAATTCTTACCTTGGCCTTTGCATTTGTGTTGATAAGACGTGGACGCAGAATTAGACTCCCCGCGCAAACTGAATTGTCAGAAATAATAGGCCCTATGAGAATTTCATACCATGAACTTCAACGAGCAACTAATGGCTTTAGTGAAAGTAATTTGGTTGGCATGGGTAGTTTTGGTTCAGTTTTCAAAGGGATACTTGCAAATGGGACATTAGTGGCCATAAAGGTATTCAATCTGCAACTAGAAGGAGGATTCAAGAGTTTTGAAGTAGAATGTGAAGTATTACGCAACCTTCGCCACCAAAATATCAGCAAAGTCATTGGTAGCTGCTCTAACCTTGATTTCAAAGCATTGGTACTTGAATACATGCCTAATGGGAGTCTTGAGAAGTGGTTGTACTCCCACAACCATTTCTTAGATATTTTGCAAAGAATAGACTTAATGATAGATGTGGCATGTGCTTTGGAGTATCTCCATCATGGTTATTCAACGCTTGTGGTTCATTGTGATCTTAAGCCTAACAACGTCCTTCTAGATGAAGATATGGTTGCACGCGTGAGTGATTTTGGCATAGCAAAGTTGTTGGGAGAGGGGGAGAGCATTGCACAAACCATGACTCTAGCCACAATTGGATATATTGCACCAGGTGACCCTCAACCTTTTTTGTTTTTTTTTCTTAATAGTAAAACTTTGCTCATTTGTATTCTCAAGCTATGTTTTTCTGTTTACCTTGTTGATTTGTGATGTTGCATTTAGAGTACGGATTGGAAGGATTAGTATCCACAAAATGCGATGTTTACAGTTATGGCATTATGTTGATAGAAGTATTTACAAGAACTAAGCCCAGTGATGAGCAATTTCTTGGAGATATGAGTCTGAAGCGTTGGGTAAATGACTCACTTCCTAACTTAGTAATGCAAGTTATTGACACAAACTTGCTAAAACCAGAGGATGGACACATAACTGTGAAGTTGCAATGTGTCTCATCTATTATGGAATTGGCTTTGAGTTGCGTTGCTGATTCACCTGAAGAGAGGTCCAACATGAAAGATGTTATGGTAACACTCAAGAAGATCAAACTTGACTTCCTTGCAAATCACGAAAGGAATTGAAACATCAAAGTACTTATTTTGCTTATCTTTTTTATTACTAAATTAACTCTAATAGTTATTCAATAATTTTAACATATTTTTATATTTCATGTTTTTGCAATGATTTTTAGGTCTATCAAAGGTTGGAGTGATATTGGTAACGTCTATGCTTCAAACTATCTGATCTTAAAGTAAGACATTGTCATGATCATGGTTTTACTTATCAACAGTTTGTTTTGGTACTCGGTCTAACATATATTTTAGCTAAATCAATATTTAAAAGAGTTTTTTTGTGGCTGATTGTAGTGTGGTCACATTGTCCTTACTACATGTTATGGTGTTATTGTGTGTCATAAATGTATTGAATTTGGACGAATAGAATTTGAATTAAAGATGAAGATTCTTTGTTCTTTCTTTCCCTTTTTGTCATGGAATGAAGTGAAATAGGCATCTAACGAAGCAAGCATGCTCAAATATGGTAATACGACTCAAATAGCAGCATCAAATAACACCAATTTCGCTCAATCGTATGATATTATATAGAATTGAGAGAACTTGGAGAGAATGTTAATGGAGAGAAGCCAACTCCATTATGTCGATGGTAGCTAAAATCTGTTATTAGTTAGCCAGCAGAATAGTTAGGAATAGTGTGTAGTTGTCATTTTCTTAATAGACAGTAGTACATTATTTCAAGACTTTATCATACTTAATTAGAGTTGATTTGCCAAACAGTGCTTAGTTATTCTCAGTTAGTACGGTAATGTTTGAGGAGTTGATATTAAAGTTTATATGAGGATTTTGTTTAGTAGCTCTGAAATACTTTCAGGATTATTCATGGATTAAGATGATTATTATATTATTATACTTCCATTTGGCAATCCTTTTTATGATTAAGTTATGAATGGTCTTGTATTCCTCATGGTTAAAGGTAGGTTATATCTGTTTAGCAGGACTAAGAAAACTAATGATTATGATTATGTTATGTAGGTCTTATTTATGATTATGTTATGAAAGCTCATTAATTGTAAAGAAACCTAGGATGTGTCTAAGAGGACTTACACTTGCTGAAAATTAATTCAAGTAAGACATTAGATTACAAAAATGTTCTAACAGATAAAGAAATTAATAGAAGAAATTGTAAATGGCATTTAACTACTTGTATCAACTATGCTTATCTTGCGCACAAATGACCCTGGTAAATGGTAATATCATTTCCTGAGGATCAACTACTACAAAGGCCTACTTGAAGCAACTAAAGAAGACAGTCGACGAGGGAGCAAATGTGATAGGCTATTTTGCATGGTCATTGCTCCGTAACTTTAAACAGGAATTAGGCTAAACTTCAAGGTTCGACCTAGTTTTTGTCGATTTTAAAACCTTTAAGAGGACTCCTAAGATGTTAGCATAGTGGTTCTAAAAATTACTCGGTCGAAAGAAGCATTAAGCTGCAGCAGCCCCTTTTGTAGCAAAGTGGTTAACAAGCTATGTACTTCAATATCAATAAAGGTTTACACTATGACTAAATATGCAAAGTATTGTGTAGTTTCAGTTAGTAATATTAGTCTTTTTTTCCTTGTTTTTATGGATATATGATCAACGTATGCTCCATTCTTTCCAATGTATAAGAGCAAACTGATATGCAACCGACTTATATTTTCTAGGATAACTGATATTTCCAACACAAATGTACAATTTATTATGCACATATTACAATTGTGTATAGCATAATTTGCACTGAATTAGGATATTTAACACTAGAAATATCATTTCTCTTATGAAACGGAGGAAGTATATACAATGGCTAAGTTTTAGGTTGTTCAAGCTTGTTTAACTTGACTTGTTTATCATATGAGCCAATCTCAAACAAACCTTGAAAGAATCAATCTCAAGCCGATCAAAATCCTTGCGACAAGGAAATAATTTACAATAAAACAAAAATAGGAAGTTACACTCGAGAAAAAAATTCAAAATAATATTTTTCTTATTTTCTGAATTGAAACAATCAACTTTTTTCACTTTCTTTTCTCCTCTACCTCTCCTGTTCCCTTTAGTAATCTTGATAGGTTTAGAATCCACACTTTGTTGTGATTCTGGAGTAACACATAAGATTTCCAAGCTTTCAACCTCAATTACCACAGACTCTTGCTCCATAGTCCATACAACTCTCCGTTTGATCGTCGAGCACAAGCTCATCTAGTTTTCTTGTCTTAAAGGGGTTGTTGTCAGGAACTATTGATCCATTTTTATCAGGAAGTATTGTAATTTCTTCTGAGGTTCCGCTTTTGAAAGGCATTACCAGTTTCTTAAGAGCTAAAGATTCATTTGAGTGCTTCCATTGTTCCAACCCTGATAGTTGTTTGTTCCTTTCTTCCAAAACAGGCTCCTACTTCATTACTATAATGGCAAGGAGTAATTTTCATTTATAAACATTAATATGATGTGTTAGAACAAATTATGGTAAACACAGAAATCAACATAGAAAATTAAAAGACAAGAAGACGGTGTACGTGAAAAACTCAAATCGGAAAAAATCATGGGCGAGAAGCAGAAGATATTACTATATCAAAGTGTGAAGACTAAAAGTTGTGAATCTCTCTTTGAAAGTACCTAACACTGAAAGATAAAAATACCAAAACCGGAGCTACAAAAACATATACCAGCACTAAATCTCATCTTTATTTTCTTTCTAAGTCACCACATAAAATTATTCTGGTCGGGTAAAATGTCAGATCCCGAACAAGAATTTGAGATACACATAACACTGTGAATGAACTATAGTTTGCATGTATTTCGTAACTCATTTTGGGGCATAATATCTTACAATCAATGGTGGTCTTAACTTTTGGAATACTTTTTCTTTCTATTTCATACATGTAAATGAATGGACAAATAGATATTGAGAGAACAAATAAGAAAGAAAAGAATGTGGAGATAGTGAGGTAAGTTGTCAGGGTTAAAGAGGAAGGCGTTTCATTAGTCAGGAACACAGTAAGCTATGTTAAAGAGTGGGAAGCCAAATAATTTCTACAAAATAATGTGTTACACTTCCAATTTATTTTTCTTCTGAAAAAGATGGTATGCTTAAAACTATTAATTCTTTCTCTTTTAAAATGTAAAGGAGACCATTGTGCTCCCTTTACTGCATGTGCCTCCTATATGCCATTGAGCAACTATATCCATATTTGGAGCATAGCTGGGCCTCCAACTAAAAGTCATAGCATAGATTTGTTTTTCCTTCAAAATCAGTAAATTCATTTAAATAAAATTTCATATTTATAAAGAATAAAATGGGGATGACAATGTGCTACCGGAATTGAGTGCATGTTTATTTGGCAAAAATATGGTTTGGAAAATAAAACAAGCTAAGAAACTTGCCTATAATTCTTTGTCCTCTGGTTTTATGGGAGGAAACTACAGTAAAGCAGCTTTCTTGAGTAGACATAGTTGATGTCTCTTGTCTAAGGAGTCGGTCAGTTTGGAAGGTGGTAGTAAGATTCAGATGACTTTCGGAACTTGGGAAGTAATTGAAGGCCTCCATTGTACCTTCAGCGATTGCGGTAGCCATTGAAGGAGATATATCTCTAATGACAGTTAATGGGAGAAATGTACATCTTTCAGACAAAAGTTATACTTTCATTTAGCAACAAAAAAAATAAAATAAAGAAATGGCACATGAATATAACTAAGGAATAAAATGATTGAGGCTTTAGAGTTTAGAGTATGCCCATGATTGTTATTTCTAACATGGAAAAACTAGTATAGGACTTGCCACTAACACAATTTGTGTGACATTAACATTTAACTAGTTAAGACAAACAGAAAGAAAGGATACGCCCCAGGAAATCAAGCTCATTGTTAAGAGAATGCAAAATTGTTTCTGGAAGAGGTTTAATGTGTTTGAGGCTCTTTGAGAGGGCATCGTATCTACAGTGGATTCAAATTGTGCATTTATTACTACAGCAAAATTCAGAAGAAAATGGATGTCAGCTTATGAAAAGTTGTACATACATTCGGGCATGCTGGAAAACTGTCATCGCCTCTTTAAAGGATTTTAAGTAATCTTCAGGCACTTGGTTTCCCTTCTCAAATTTTAAGATGGATAGAACCTGTAAATATGACATTTAAGGCAATCTTCATTAGGAGGATGTGATGGTGTATATCAGCTATATCTCTAAAACTTTACAACAAAATGAAAAACATTTAATTAACAAAGTTAAATAAGCATGTGGTTCAAGATATGTACATCTTAGAAAGCACACCAATTTTTCACTTATTACTAATTTAAGTGCTTTTTATTTACCAAACACAAACTACTTTTCTAAAACTGATTATAATCAAAAGCACTAATTAGAATCAGAAGTCACATTTTTTAAGCAATCCTAAACATACTCTAAAATAAGCATGTGGTTCAAGATATGTACATATTAGAAAGCACACCAATTTAGTGCAAAACTTAAGCTATCCTTTTGTAAGTTTTTTTATACTTAACATGTCCTTCAATTGCAGTACGATATATATAATATATGTCATGTTTTTTTAATTACTAATATAATATGAACATCCCATGACGTCAAAGTTCGAACTCCATTCTTCATTGCATAGTAAACAGGCAAACTGTATTAGCTAGTAAAACTATATGTGACATAATTTCTATTAGCTTATTTCCACTTATAACTAATTGTAAATTTGAAATTTTGAACTTTGAAAAAGTTAAAATCCATCCCTCTGAATGGAGTTATCTTTAGACTTAATAGATCATTAGATTGTTGTTTTATACAAATTTACTACTGATTTCAAAACTTAAACCATTCACAAAAGTGCAAACTAGTAACACTTAAATTGAGAGTTCTTTTAAATTACTAGCTCTTCAAAACTAACAATTCTGAACTTCGCAATATCTCATGACAATGCACATGGATTTCAAGTTTATATGCTTTCATGTGAATGCACATGCAACAGGAGCTTTCAAATGGTCTGAAGCAGCATGCATTTCTTAATTTAGAAAAAAGAAATGTTATCAACAACAACAGTTCACCTTTCAAAAGAACTAAGATATGCTTACTCGGTCTAAGTTCCGATACTTGGAAACTAAAGAATAAGACTTTGACATCCCTATTCCTGGAATAGATGGAAGGAAGTCGCAGCCAGCTAAAACACACATACCTGCAATATAAACTTCTACCTTAAATCAAATGAATTTAACGATAATAGAATTCATATTTCCTAGCTTAGTTGATGGGAGCACAATTACATGTGGAACAGAATTCAATTTTGATATTGGCTTTAATTTAGGGAATGGTTTAATTGAAGAAGGAATCTTAAACCAGATCAAGTCCTTAGAAATATATACATATTAAGAAGAGCTTCATAAGTGTCACACAGGTTATTACCTATGAACAAGTTTCTATCAAAATTTCGAAAGGAAGGTACACAAGCTACCGAATCAAAGACCTTGTCCAGCACTATCTCCTCACTATTGCCTAACAGGTCCATCTTAAAAATAACCTGCCCATGGCCCCATTCAAATCAAAACATGACAACTCTAATACTCCAATGAAGAATCTTTATGTCAACAGGAGATAAGTAAATCTCCATCTGGACGTACAAAAGTTTTATGGAAATCTTACAGATGGACGACCATAGGCCAGCAGATCACTATCCTCTGAGATTATTGCTGCTATTCCACCTTTTTCTGATTCAAGAGTGGACAGGTACGCTAACTGCGCATCAGCCTCATATGGATCTACGACAAATTCAACGTCCTCTGATCTCAGAATCTGGAGTAGAAATTTATATAATCAAAATAAGAATCGAAAATATATTAATTTTTTGAGTCCACCAAAAGAAATTTTGAAATCACTTAGAATAATGTTCAAAAGCTTTTGTGGACAGATAACGAAAATATAAGTACTCAGCGAAAAGATTATATTGAAACTATGTGGATATGAGTACCTAAATCAGTTGATGTGCCATTGCTAGTGTGATACTCACTGCCCTCTACATGTCAAAAAGAAGATATTAATGTATGAAAAATAAACTTCTTAGTGATTTGACAATGCAGCCAAACATTACTTCTGGTTATGTATAGGAATAAAGAATTGAGAACAGCCTATTAAAGAACAAAACTTGATTCTATTACATGAATTTAAGGTAGCAACAGAGATGTTTTGGTGTTTGAGCCGACTTTAAAAGTCAACAGTCAGTATTACTCGGCAATTTTGGATTCAGGTAGATTGTTAATAGAGAGTTTAATTGTGATACATTGGAAACAAGAAGCTCTCCTTGAAAATTGTAGTAGTCAGAAAGAGTTTTTCATGGGTGACCGTCGAACTTTGTGGATCAACTAAATTATCCTATTTAGAAAGTATCAAAAAGTTCATAGAACTAGTGAATGTCTACTATCCATACAATTTCAATTCTGTAAAAGATCATTTAAGAAATGTCACTATTAAAACAGCAACCATACAAATGGGATTGATAAAGGGTTATAAACTTATAATCATACTCACATACTATAAATTAAAAGTGCCAAATTGAAAGATTCTTGCATAATTTATCCCCTAAGAAGGACTAATGGTACACTAACAACTACTCCTTCAGTCCCCAAAATGAGTCATACTTTCTTTGCAAGTACTATAGAAAAAATTGAAATCCTTTTCCCGGATATAGGTAATATTTCAAAATTTAGTTAAATCAAATAAAACTAGCCCAAATACTACTAAACACAGCTTAACTCAACCAATGACAGAGCAGGCAAACAAAATTAAAGTTAGTAAGTAAAAGCAAAGATACTAATACCTGAAACAACTCATATGCAGCACCAGTATTCCCATCCTTGAGCTTTTCCATAGCTAAATTGAGATTAGCCTTTCTTTTCCTAAACAAAATCAATAATTTCTTTTTCAAAAAAATTAATGAAATTTGTCATGGTCTTAATTATCATAAGGTGATATACCAGAAATTACAATGTGATGCTAAGCTAAATCAAAAGTAACATGCCTGTGGCGATCTTTCTCTGTCCCACCCTTACTCGGGAGGTTCCCGCCATCAAAAACCACCACCGGTGTGATTTTATGGTGGCGAAGCAGATTTGGTGTGCAGTACTTTAAGTACTGCAGTTTCTTATCACCATCCATATTGAGACAAAGCTCCATACTACATGAATAAGCTGATAATTTCCCCAACAATTAATCAATTCCAATACCAAACAATAAAAAATTGTAATCACTGGCTCACCAAATCAGCTATACATACTAATAATCAAAAAAGTATACCCCCTCACCCCCCCCCCCCAAAAAAAATAAAAATAAATAAATAAATAAAATAAAAAAATACCTCCTTTATGAAGTCATAAATAAGCATTGATTCCCACCTGCACCCAGATTAAAAGAAAGTCAAATTAAAAAACAAATGAATTATAAATTGATTTTACCTACACCCAGATAACAAAATTAAAAGTTAAAAAAAACCCAAATGAAAGGGCAATTTGATTGATTGAATAAAATAATCAAGAACATTTTTGCAATGTTACATGGTAAATGGGAAGAAAATAAAAGAAAACGGCCTCCAATGGGGCTCGCACGACGAGCTATTAACTCAGTGGTAGAGCGCGCCCCTGTACCGTTGTGCCTGGGAATATTTACACGCTTGCCAGCATATTTCTTGATGTGAATGGCTTCAACATAAGGCTTCAAGAACCTCAAAAGATTCTGGGTTTTGTGAGTCGACTGAATGGAGATTTTGGGGGTAAAGAGAGAAATGGCGGGAAGAAGAGCATATGTCAAAATATTCAGATAAATAAAAGTGATTATGCACTGAGGGACTATGATGAATTATGTGGTATTAACCAGTTAAAGAAAGCCACGTAAGAAAGTCAACAGACACGAGGATGTTGACGAAACGTGGCACTCTATGATTGAATGGTTTTCCGAAGGTTCTTTAAGTTTATAGTGTTATGGTAATACTGTAACTTTTTAACACCAAACAGATTTAAAATTGAACTTTGTTACCATTTTAGTTCACAAGCTTCAACCACGCTCCTTCGGTTGCGCGTGGAAAATTTGTCTTTTAGAAAACAAACCTTGGTCTAAGAAAACGAAATAGTTTCATTTTTTAATTAATAATTTTTATGTAATTTTATTATTTTAACAAAAAGTGATTTTTGTTTCTTAATTTTATGTATGATAATTATTTTCTGAAGTCTAGTAATATAATTAATTTCACTCAACTTTATATACTAAAAATAATACAATCACAATGTTACATGGAATATAAAGTTCTAGAATTGCATAAGTTTTAAAGTGAATATTATCGACTTTGCAATATATTTTAGAATTGTCTTCCTTACCTTAGGATTAATAATATATATACTAGATTGGGTCGATTATTGTGAAAGCTAAGATGTATATTACAATCATAAATCAGTATTTCATTTATGTATAATTAAGATTATGAGTTATAGTAAATGATTATTATTAGAAGTAATTTTGATAGTAATTTTTAAAATATGAAATATGTTAAGTTCTAACAATATGTGTCTATTATAATTAGTCTTCATAAAAAAATATATTTATTCTTTAAAATTATTATATGAAAATTATTGAATTTATAAATATTTTTAAGTGGAAGGGAGTGAATACAGATCTCCAAAATAAATATTTTTAAATTGGGATTTAATTTCAACAATTAATACATTTTTTATAAAAAAAAACAAATTTACATCCATCTTAGTTGACCATAATGTCCTATTACAGTGATGTAATTTCTATTTGGGCTCAATTATAAATTATGTAACTTTAACAAAAAAAAAAAGAAGAAGAATATTTTCAATTTACAATTTGTTACACAATTTATGTTGAAGGCTTGAAAGATAATTTTATAAGGGGGATAATACCCATTTGTATTCGAGACAACCTAACAAGATTTCCTTTGAAATATTTTGTTTCCTCTAAAGTCAATTTGTAATTCAGAATTGCAACAAAGTCAACCATTAATGATTTAGTGACAAAAGACTAAATACAAAATAAATTACAAATTAATGTAGATGATAGTTATTGATTATAATCATTGGAATCACTCATATATGATAGAACATCTATTAATTATATTCATGATACATCATTTTGTATCTACTTTTTTAGTTTTTTATAGTTATATTTTGTCACCCTAGCATTACTCCAAAATCAACATATGATTAGAAAAAATTGACCAGAGTCCTATAATATTTACAAAAGCTTCATCTTGTTTCTTACAAAAACATTTGACCTTCACATCTTGTTCATCAAAATGGATCATTCATTTAGTTGAACGCAAGTATAGATGTATAAAATTAGTTGGAGTTGACTCTGAATCCCACACTGAAAATGCACTCGAACATCTCATCCATTTTTTCGTCATTTCAGGGAAATGCCGATCGATAACATCCTTCAAAGTCTATCTTGTTAATCCATTCTAGCCTCTCTTTGGTGTATGTTTTCAAGTTAAAATTAGTTGTAAAAAATCTATCAGATTCCAGCCTCCTAAACATTATATCAACAAAAAAAAGATAGAAAATAACATATATAAATCTAGTACTAAAACAAAATTTAAGGTTATGCTTTTATTACGTGGAAATCCAAAAACTAGTCTTGAGTGAATGTACCTTGATGCAATAAGTAAAAAGATGAAGAATGCAGTCTCATTGATGGCAAAGCCTTTGATCTTTTTCTCTTCATGTAAGCCAACTTGAAGATCTAACTTCTCGACATCATCTCCATATACATCATGAAGAGCTTCAACAATTTTTTCATCGTCTGATAAATCTTCCCATTTGCTAATGGGAGCCATTAACAAATTCCTCCTAAACTCATTGAATCGAGCAACATTCCTCTCTCTGTCTCTATAAACTAGCCAAAATCAATGTGTTAGAATGGAGTTTAAAATTTGAAAAGAAAAGGGTAACATAGAACCGGACAACATTCTAATGGTAATGTTTTATGATATGCAGCATAATATAGGAATTATGCATAATTTTCAATGAAAAATCTAAATAAAAGATGGAGAAAATGGGAGCACGGCAATATCAGGCAAAAATAGAATCAGAGTCTTTTATGGATTTTAATTCTAGACAGTTTGTTTGGGCTTCTATAGTAACAAGTTGTATTTATATAGCATGAAGTTGCAATTGTATAATATTTGTATAAGAAAGGTCATTTGAAATGCAAATCTCAACTATATAAATATAACTTGTTTCTATAGACTGTCCAAATATGCTGTCTGGAATTAAGAGCCGTCTTTTTCCTTTTGCATAAAAAGGTGTACAAAATGTGAAGAAATACAACTGTTTATGCACAAAGTATAACTCGTAAAGAAAGACTGTTGATCATTTTTTGGAAATGGACTACTGGACTCTCTCACAAACACTAAAAGATTTTTTAGGAATTGTAAAAATTACTCTCTAAGGCAGCCATGTCAATTGGATCAGGTCTATCTTCTCCATTAATATCATGAGCAATAAGATTCCTCATCCATGGAGGATAGTTACATAATGTGATAGCTCCACAAGCTTGATGACCCGTTGACACCAACATCTTCTCTATTCCAAACTTGGATAATCTTATCTCTCCTTTTTTTTTCCAATCATTTCCTTCATATCCACCCTAGGACAAAAAAAATCAGTTTCAATTAGTGATATAGTTTAGTTGTTCTTAACAAATAGCAATAGACTTTAGGATTATAAAACAGGATGTTAATTAAGTGCAGATAAATACTAGTACTCTTCTTGAACTTGTAATAACCCAAGATTTTCAATATATTTAAATAAGAAATTTTACGAATAATTTTTTTTTTATTTATTTTTAGTAAGTATCAAAAGTGAATATGGTAATACGTGAAAGGTAAAGTATATGTGTACATGTGATAAATTTATATTTGTTTATCGCATGAATGATTTCAAATAAATTTTTCGGAAAAAAAAAATTATTGATTATTATAAATTATATTCTTATAATAAATTAATTTTGTAGTAAAAATATATTATTATTTATTTTTCATGAAGATATGATTAATGTATTATTTAAATAACATATGTATATTTTACGAATAGATCTTTAGTATTATTATTAGTGATATGATTATTTCCTTATGATATGAATTTAGCAGATTAGTCAGTTTTTTTTATTTTAAATTGACTAAGAAAGGTAAATGAGGCAAAGTGAAACAATTGATCAAAACCCTAATTTGATCTATGAATATGGATTTGAATGTTAAATATATTTATTGTTATAATTGTATTTAAAAGTACGTATGTTTGTATTATGTAATATATATTAACCTAAGAGATTAATTTTATTATCTCAATTTAAGTATTTATTTTAAACCTAATTAAAGCAAGTCAAATTTAGTTATATAATTTAATCTACATGAGTAATTACTTAAGATCCAAAATGGGTGGATTAGAAACTCTAATTAAATATATAGGGTAATGTACAATTTATGTGTTGGACCATTTTAATTTGCATGGCCCAAACAATTTAAATTAAATTAAAAAGCCCAAATGATTAAAGGAAATGGCTCAAATCTTTAGCCCATGTTGTATTGGACTTTCTAGAAGATAAAACACACAAATAAAGCAAATGAACAAAAAAAATAAAAATTTGGGCAATAATGGAGGAGATGGGCGGAAATGTGAAGGAGATTTAGCACATGGAAATTATTTTTTTCAAAGTCTAACTAATAGCTTATGTGTCTCCCTATATAACTAGCCTTTGAAATTTCCTTGGATTTGCTAGATTTGCAAGATATTAGAGAGAGAAGATGAAGATATGGAAGATTTAGTAGAGATAGGAAAGAGAAATAAGGAGATTATTGGAAGAGATATGTTAGGAGATTACGTATACATACATGTTATATATATATATATATATATATATATATATTATCTCTCTTACTATAAATAATCCCATCTATTTTGCAAAGTAAATCTTTACTTCATTTTCTTTCATTTCCTTCCAAAAAGCTAAAAACAAAAATAGAAAAGAGAGAGAGAAAGAAAGAGGGATCGGCAGCTACAAGGAGAAAGGAGGGAAGAAAATTTTCTCATGCCATCTAGCTTGGTAATATATTGTGAAAGGAGAAGCAGTAGAGCAATAAGAACAAGGTATAAAAAAATCAAACCCTAAACATTTAGTTTATGTATTTTATTTTGGTGGTTTGATGAAATAAGGATCTAATGTTTCAAAACTCTAAAATCTTAGATCTACATATTAAAGAGTGTATTATGTTTAGATCATGTCATGTTGGGTGTTGATTTATGTTAAAAACAAAAGAAAAGAAAAACTAGTTTTCTAAAGTTAGAAAACCCTAATTGTTTTCTAATTTAAATGGGTACCATTTGAAATCTACACCGTCTTTTTACGATCCGTCAAAGAGGAGTGTTAAATATGTACGTTAACTCTTAAACTCAAGTAGTACCATTCAAAAATATTATTTTTTCAAGCCATGGGGGCTGTTTTAGTCAAAACAGTCCAGTTTAAAGAAAAAGAGAAAGAAAACTGTTTTGGGTCAGTTTGTACTAAGGGTAGTTTCGTCTATTTTATAAGCTCCAAAAATTCTAGAAAAATTTGAGATGTTAGTATACTAAGTTAGTAAGATTCAGTCCAAAGATTACGATTTGTTGATGTATAGAATGAAAGTTATGTCTTTTACAAGAAAGTGCATTTTTAAAAGTAAACTATAATAACTCCTAAAATACAACTTAGAAAAATATGAAACTTTTGCAGGAGCTAGGTTTTGATAAGAGGAGACTACCGTGTAAATTTCATAATTTTTGAATAAAAGGATAATTTATGATAATTGTAACAATTTCGGACTGTTTTGAACCATTTGAAAATAGTAAATTAAATTGAAAAATTCCAGAAAATTTATATGTTCATGAGGATATCATATTATGATATTATCCTGAAAATAAATTATTTTTGAGTTGATTTGGTATTTTTAATGTGAATGATTGAGTTATGAATAAATGGATAAAATAAGTAATGTAATGTTAGAAATGGTGAAAATGTGATTTTATTGCATAAAGACCCTTAATATGATATGATCAGATTATGTAAGAGTATTTTGGTCATTTTTAATAAAATATTATGTTTATGGTATATTTTGTTTGTTAAATAAATTCAATAGTAAGGGATAAACAATTAGATTAAATTCTTTATAAGTATTAAAATATTATTAAATGATTAATAGTATTAGTAAATAAATAAAATATTATTAATTGATTAATAATATTTGAAATTAAATAAAATATTATTAAATGAATAATAATATTATTAAATAATTAAAATATTATTAAATAATTAATAATATTAATAAGTGATTAAAATATTATTAAATTATTAATAATATTAGTTAAGGATAAATAATTGATTAATTATTTATTATTAAATGCTAATTAACTATTCTTTAATAGTAAAGAGTAATTAAAGACAAATAAGGTTTATAATTTGATTACTTATTATTTAACCTTAAATAATAAGTAGATGTAATTAGTTATTATAAATAATAACTAAAGGTGATTAATTAGTTACTATTTAACTATTATTAAATAGTAATTAAAAGAAGATAAAGTTAGTAAAATAATAAGTAGATACAATTAGTTATTCTTTATAATAACTAAAGGTATTTAATTAGTTACTATTTAACTAACACTAAATAGTAATTAAATGCAGATAGTGTTAATTAAATAAAATGAATTTAATTAACACATTAAAAAAATTATAATAAATTGTTTAAAGGTTTAACAAGTGTTTATCACTTGAGAAAAATAGTATTACTTAATTAAATTATTAACCTTAGGTCTATTAAATGTCCAATAGACTTAATGATAAGTATAAGCAATTATAAATGTTATGTGATTAATTGATTGCTAGTTAAATGGTATATGATAGAATATAAATGTTCAATTATACGCAATGCTAATTGATAGACCAACCATATCAATGCTAGGTCATTCGAAGAGTTGTAATTAAACCTAGATAATTGTAGCTTGTCGAACAGGCAAGTTTCTTATCTTAAACCTCTTACATATTGCAAGTTTCCTAACTTTACTCAAATTTATATTGAGTAATTATTTTAACCCTTTGCATTTACTTTATGCAATGGATTCATGTGTTATGCAAGTATTCTTGAACTTTATTCGATCTATCTACTGATTTCAAATATCTCGATATGGTCTCATGTAATGCTTTTATAATCAAAATTATTCTTTTCTTTGTGCAAATGTCCTCACTTGTACAAATTTTTATAATTATCGTAAATTTGAAATTCTTTGACATGATAAGTTTTGATACGTACTATTAAATTTTGGTATGTATATATAATTTAAAGGTTGTCTAAGCTATTTGATTCTGCTAGACATAGTTTGGAATGTATTATTGAATATGATTGTTTATGATAAAGTCGTCTAACTAAATTGCTTTAGTTAGGACTCCAGACTGAGTATGAACAACCCGAAATGGGAAACTTTTATGCGCCAAAGGCGGTGATGATGGACGAAAATGTCGTTCTAGCATGTAGTGTTGATCAATACAGGGCACAACAGGGCTGATCACCCTCCGTGTCCGTAAGCCAGACGGTTTGCAGATGAATTTTTGTACAAACCTTTTCAAACTTGAAAATAAAAGTTCATGGTCTATTGACCGCTCAGCATTCAAAGTCACTACCACTACAAAAAAAATGGGGCTTCAGCAACAACCGATTTTCGTTGCTAAAGGTGTCAAATTTCGTTGCAAAAGGGTTTTGGCAACGACTTTACTGTCGTTGCGTCCGTCGTTGCGCAATGAGCGTTGCTAATTGTTACGCAACGAACGTATTTTGTTCGTTGCCAAAAGTAATTCATTTTGCAGCGAAAGTTGGCTTTTGTACAGAGGCCTCGATCCTTTAGCAACGAAATGTATTGTTGCCGAATAATTAAATTTTCGTTGTTAAAAAATACTTTTCGTTGCAAAAGCCTGCTAATTGGTAACGAAATGAACTTTTTATTTTTGCAACGACCATGCATTTTCGTTGCACTTGACACCATTTTGCAACGACATGTTTCGTTGCGGTAAATTATGAAAATTGTTGCCTAAGCTTGCTTTCGTTGCGGTATGTAAATTTTTTAGCAACGATTTTCGTTGCTGATTATACTATTTGGCAACGACATTATGCTGAATCAGCAACGAAAATATTTGTTGCTTGTTATTTTTCAATAGCAACAAAAGGCGTCGATTAGCAACGACATTATATGTTGTCGTTTCTTTATATGTGCAACGAAAGTTGATATGATTTGCAACGATAAAAAATGTTGCCTTTTATTTTAGTATTAGCAACAATATCATCTCCGTTGTTATTAGGTTAATTTTTCGTTGCCAAATATTATAGTTTTAATGCCATTAGCAACGAAAATTTGTTGCTAAATGTATAAAAAATTGTTGCTATATTAATACTTGTTCAATGCTTTGGTAACGAATTATATTGTTGCCAAATCAAAATTTGACATTCTATTTTGTGTACTTGGCTGGCTCAATGTCCCCATTCCAAATAATGGCAAAAATACAAAAAACTAAAATATTATTAACTTAATAAAATCATCCATTATATAGTCATTCATTAGCTTTACAATTAACCATCTAAAGCTACCACAGTTCTTCAATCAAAGTATATATCTACATATATAGAGAGAGTACACTTCATAATTTCGTCCCTTGTCTTCCGTAAACGTAGCACGAAAATTTGATACCCGGTATTGTAAGGCAGGTCGTAGAAGCAGTCTTCCTGCACATATTTAAAAATAATAGCAAGTCAGGAAAATGAAGCAAATAAGTCACCAGAGGCACTTAGTGCCAAAATCAAAGACAATACAGTTGCTACGTGGTACTAATGTACACCGTATTACTCATAAGCAGAAAAAGACAAATAGGCAATCACAATATCTTTTGCTACAAATCCAAATAGAAAAAGAACCTTTAGTGCGACTATATGATTGCTCCGTTACAAGAAAAAATTGGAATCTTAATCGGCCATTTCATGAATTAATTTCAGTAAGCATAGTGGTAAACATATTTTCTGTTACAAGACTTGTAGATTATTATTATATGTTGACCTCAAGTCAGAATTCAGTCACATTCAACAACCACAAGCATCACACAATCTTAAATAACAATGTTTAGATTTCTATATAGCAAGGACAACAATTATGGAAACGTTGAGACTATTAATCAATGTGGAAAAACTTTTCGTGAGACGACAAATTTCCATACAGTATATGCCCCAAAGATGCTAGCTATAATCACAGACATCATAGATTTAATTACACATGAATTCGTATTGATTGCTACTATATTATTTATAATCCATGAACAGGTCTATTAACCTAATTAGAAATTAATAAATAATAGACTTTCAGGACAAGATCTAGAAACAAACCAATACTAGCTTTATTGTTCACCTGAACTGTTTAAACTTTTATGCTACCTGTGGTACAGTTGTTTACTAACCCTACATACTCCCTTTTATACATGTAAAATAAATTTTGTAAACTTGTAAAATAAATTTTGTAAACTTGGATGAATCAAATTCTCCCTCCTAAAGTTATTAGATATGTAGTATATATCTATTTCATAAATACTTTTCAAAAAGGGTACCATGCAGTAAGAACTTTTAACAGTGTCAAAAATAAAAAAACAAAAGGAAAAAAAATACAACTTTCAAGCTAAGTTTTCAGGACAGGAAATTTATCAAACAGAAGTTATACTGCATGTTTGAAATTTTCTATGTCTTCACAAACTATGGGATGCTTTGGGTTAAGTATCACAACAATTTATACAATTGGGTGAAAAAGATAATGGTTCTACAGATAACCACAGGTGTTTTCTCCATAAAATACTCAATAAAGCTCAGGAATACTAAGCAAAACTTAAAAACAACAAATATTACCCATGGCAAAATATATATAGGAAACTGATCATAGATGTCAAAAAGATTATTTAAAAACAGTATTATGTATCAAAAATACTTTAGAACAGGTTGAAGATAAATGGAAAGCAGTGTAAACTGAAAAGCTTATCTATTCTGGATAATTATCAAACTGAAAAATGGCCAAGATGTTCCAAATATCTTCAAAAACATATTATACTAATATCCAGGATACCAATAGAGATTCTTGTAATTGCAATGACATGAGAAACAAATAAAAACAACAGATATAGAGAAGATGGTAATATAACAGGTTAGAGAATGTGATAATAAGTTAAGTACATAACATACCTTTGGGCAAGTAAAACGCTTCGGAGGCTCACGGTTCCTCCTGTCAGTGCGGGACCGAACCCTAACCACTTTGGAGTGAATTGCACATGAAACACAGTACTGCATCTTCACATACAACTTGTGAAGTGTATAGGCTGAAAAACAATTAAAACAAATTCAAACTCATTTATAACAAAATTCATTGCAATGCAATCAATGACAATTAGAAAAGTAGAAATGAGAAGTCATAAACAAGCCCAAAACAACTTACCTTCAAAAGCACAAGCCTCTTGCACATCCCTAACATCAGCTTGCTCAACTATGTTCCTCACAAGAAACCTCTTGATTGATTTATCCTAATTAACCAAATGAAACGTTATAAAACTAAACTATGTATATATAACGACTAAAGAAAGAAAGTTGCAGCCAATAACACAACGAGTAAAGAAAGAAAGTTGTAGCCAATAACACATCAAGAAACTAACCAATTTACATCAGACACAGATTAAATTTACACAAGTATGTATCAATACCAAACTAGTAACAGAACAACAAACATAGACTAAGAACCTCATATATTTAGGTCATGCTTGGAACTAAGGAAATGTCAGGGAAAGGCCTGGAATTCGCCTCTTTAACAAACAAGCAAGAGTGGTCTACGATCAGAAAGAAAGGAAAGTAAAAGGAAATGAAAGCTAAAAGTTATAGCAGTTCTATCAATATGCCATTACACTACACTTTTAACAATACATATTGGTAAGAAATTCTGAAGTATGAACAGTTGGATTTTTATAACCTTTTGGTGAGTTTGTTTACATTCTTAGCATGCTATTTTCTTTTCCTGTCAATAGGTTCCAATTTTCAAAATCAGGTAAGAACAAATTGGCATATCCCCCAACTAGAAAAATAATCTCACATATTATACAGGGTTATTCAATGTTCAATTCCTAAACAAACAAATTAAATCAGCAAAACCTATAACAACTTACATAGATGTGCAATTGTATAAAATTTGGATGAACCAACCAAAACACTAACAAATTGGGTTCAATTCACTAGCATTACAACTCAAAATAAATTTTTCGGCACACACACACACAACAGGGAGAAGGGAGCTAAGTATACCTTAGGGCAGCATTTTCCGCAATTTGAGCAGAGAATGAATTTGACATGGCCACGGTCGTGCTTGTTGCGGCCACCATTCCTACGCTTAAAAGTCTGCGCTACGCCAAAATTGATAACAGAAGAGTTCAAATCCCAACTCAAATCTAGTATTTAATTCATCAAAAGGAACAAGAAATTGATTGAAAACAGAAAGATCTCAAAATCCAGATTTTAATTCATCAAAATGAACTAGAAATTGATTGAAAATAGATTTCAAATCCCAAATTAAAATATAGATTTTAATTCATCAAAATGAAAGAGAAATTGATTGAAATATGTATCGGCATCCCTGTATCGCTTACCATTTTGATTGTTTTTTCTTCGAAAACGGCTCTTTCAATCCCTCTCTAGGGTTTGTTCAGGAGTAAGAAACTAAAGAGTAATGGACAAAAGACTATTTCAATGTTCTAATTGGGTTCTAATTGGATTCAAAAGCTCGGCCCAATAACACATCATAAATAATCCATCCTTCTCCCACAAAAAAATAAAAATAAGTCATCAAAATTTTAAATTTTGAAAAAACAGTCCAAATCAAAATGTGAGTATGAATTAATAATTTGTTATTTTTGAGGGTGAAAATAAAGTAAAATATATCATTAATATTTATAAATTTTATAAATAGGATTTTTTTTTTTGAAATAGTGGGAATATTACATACTTACTTGGAAGTATTTTTTACTTCAAAGTTTATCACTAAATTTAACAATTTAAATTTTTTGGTGTAAGGTGTGTTTATTAAAAAAAGTTCCAAGATTTTTTTTTTGGAAGCACTTGAAGCTACCTTCTTGGGTGAGCATGAAGAACCTTAGGGCCTCTATGTTGAAAATTACTCTCTATCTTTCAAAATATAATATCAATATTAATATTTGGAAGTCAATTTGACATGATTGTTTGTCAATTGAAGGTTTTCTGCATTTCAATTTACAAAACAGAAATTAATATGAGTTAATTTAATTTTGAATAATACAATTTTAAAAATTATAAACTATATAAGTAGTACTACTAATTACAAGATTTGTTGTTTTAAAACAACTAAATAAATCATCAATTAATCTTTTAGCACGATTAATCTTTTGATGTTGAGGAATACATATAACTAGGTCTTTCAATTGAGCTTTGTGAGCTAGGTTTAATATTGTCCAAGCTCAACCTAACAAAATAATTGTCACTAATTACATATTGTGAATAAAATTTATTTCATAAATAAAAATTTCTTCATTAGTCCCTCACAAAAAAGGCTTATTTGGGAAGGAAACAATTCACTCACAAAATTTCCTTCGCAAGAGCCCCAATTTCTTGTAGTGAGCACACATATGCATATACTTAAATAAATAATAAAACAAACAAGTGGAATTCAATTATAACTCAAACAAACATATAAATTTTTGAACAATTTTTAATGAAGTATGTTATTAGTAATATAATTTTACGAAAAAAAACTAAAAAATATTAATAACATTTTATCGGTCCATAAAATTAAAACAAAAGATTATAACAACTTTCATTAAATTGGTTACTAATTTATTAAAGAAAAATCAAACGCAATCAGTACATAACAAAATTTGGTTGAGAAAATGCAAATAGTCTGAAATGACTTATTATTTTGGCAGTGTACTTGCAAAAATAAAAATAAAAATTAGTGTCTATCATAATTTGTTTCTTCATTATTTGTTGTTGGGATAATACACTTTTTGGTCACTATACTAGGGTCCGATTTTCATTGTGGTTACCGAAACTTTTTTTGTTACAATCGAATAATTGTACTCTCAAAAATTATAAAATGGTCATTATTTTTAATTTCCGTCCGAAAAAACGGACGAAATGCTGACTGTGCATATTTTTGCTGACGTGGAGCTGGGCTTGCCATGCTTAAAAATTATTTTAAAAAAATGTTGCTCATGAGTGTTGAACTTTAGACCTCTACACACTAGAAACCTTATATTCCAACAAAAGCCACTGAACCAACTACCTATCATGTTAAAATTTATGTAACACTAATATTTAAACCACCTAGCATCGTTTCTATGCATGTGAAAATGAGATAATACACTTTTTGGTCATTGTACTAGGAATTATAATAATAATAATAATTATAATAATAATAATTGTAATAATTATTATTGTATTAATAATAATAAATTTTAAATACTTAAAATGATAATAATAATAATTAAAATAATAATAATAATTAAAATATTCAGATTATGATTAATATAAAAATTCAGATTCTTTTCTTCATATTAGTTTTTGAAAGTTTGCTTTTCCGGTTTGTTGTTCTTAATTTGTTTTGATTTTATAAATTCTTTTTAATTTAGTGAAAATACAAAATTTAAATTATTCTATCAGAAGTGCAAAGGGAGGGATTGAGATGAGGGTGATCTCATCTAAAAATCTCTTCATACTTGTTAGTTTTGTTGATGGAATCGAAAGTTTAGACCTCTAGTCTCCAGAGCACCTGGGAGTATGTATACATGGTACTTGCTTCTTCCAACACCAATGCCCTACAGTAACATTATGCAACTTGAAAACCTTTAAAGTTAAGAAGTTACTTAAAGAGTAGGTGCACTTGCTAAGAAAATTTCTTATTACAACACGTCCCTCTTGATCTGGGCATCCCCAACAGGGAAAAAAAATCACAAATGTGAGACAATTTAAATCACAATTGCGAGATGATTTTGATTTCTTCTTCCGGTATGTTGATGAATGTTCTCAGAAACAAAATAAACTAGCCAATAATGAGTTTCACTGTTTGTCATGTTGAGTTCCCTTTCTTAACATTTTGTATCGATCTGGGGAATGCCCCTAAGTATATGTATCTCTTTTCTCTTATATACATTTAAATTTAGTAAAAAATAAATTAAATAATATGGAACAACTTATAAGTACAATTTATACAGCTTATATGTACAATTTATATTAGTAAATTTTAATTGATTTTTATGATCAATTATGAATGATGATGTATTTGATATGTCTCCCATTTATGATATGTATTTTTACAACTTTAAATGGTTATGATTTGTTAGTAATTGGTCTTTTATTTTTACTTTTTATAAATAAATTGAATAAATTTTTTATTAGGTGATTGACATTCGAATTCGGATATTTGAATAATTTGTTTATTCGAATAAAAAATAGAAACGAATATTGTTTGCATTTGGACATAATTTTTAAATACTAAATACGAATATTTTTTGACAATTCTCCGAATACCGAATATGGTCTTACAAAAACATGCTTATTGGGATTATCTTAATTTAAGGCAACATTTTAATAGTCGTTGCAAAACGTTGTATAAAATATGCACCGAAAATAAAAATTGTTGCCAATGAATGTGGTCCATATTAGGCAACGAAATATAGCAACAAAAAAACTTTCGTTGCCCACGATGAGGAGAAATCAAGTGGTTAGAAATTTTGCAACGAATTTCTAACGAATTTTGTTTCCAAATTTGGCAACGACGTATGAATTTCGTTGCAAAAAGTGAAAGCCTGACACAATCTACAACGAAGGATAAGTTTCGTTGCTAAACATACACTTTTAGCAACGACTTATAAAGTCGTTGCCTGAAATATCGTTGCTAAAGCCCCATTTTTAGCAACAAAAACAACTTTTGTTGTCCACGATGACGAGAAATCAAGTGGTCGAAAATTTTGCAACGAATTTCTAACGAAATGTTTTCCCGCCAATGAATTAGCAACGAACTTTTGCAACGACTTATGAATTTCATTGCAAAAAGTGAAAGCCTGACACAATCTGCAACGAAGGATAAGTTTCGTTGCTAAACATACACTTTTAGCAACGACTTATAAAGTCGTTGCCCAAAAAATCGTTGCTAAAGGCCCATTTTTTTTATAGTGTACGTTGTTTCAAAAATTGTAAGCGATTTGATATGTTATTAAGAACTGTTTCAAATGACTTCACAACTATTGATTCGTTGTAGAAGTAGTCCTCAAAGAAAATATTTACTTCTTTCAGCTAATGTTTATTAATTGTTATTATTTGCTGAGCAATTAAATGCTCATTCTTGCTTTAAATTAAATGTTTTCAGCTAAGTGTGATCGACCTGAAGGCTCTGGCAAGGACAAGGGAAAGGGAAAGCTGAAGGATTAAGTATAAGGTGTTATTTGTAATATCTAGACTTTAGTATTGTGATAATATAATATCTATCATGTAATAATGTACTTTAAAGGTCGTCGTACCTGGGGATTAGACAACTCTGATATAATTTTTAAGTTTGTAATATATTAAGTAGTTTGAAGATATGGTATCGTGTAGCACCAAGTACGGGTTTCAAGTACCCAGATTTGGGGGCGTCACAGAACTAGTGGACATTTATTCTTTGGAATTTTGGATTTGATGTCCCTCAACAGAATTTTATCGAGTATAAGTGAATGCATTCTATAAACGCTTACAAACTCTTCTGTCAAAGAATAAGAAATTCCATGATCTCTTGGCCTTTTAAGACCAACTAATCCACTTAATATTGGTCCACAAATGTCTAAATAAGTCCTTGAATTTCTTTCCAAGAAAATCATACCTACAAGATAAAATTAATTTTACAAATACTACATAAAAGGATCACATCAGGTGATTGTTTGATTGGGAAATGGGAATTTCATTGCTCGGTACTTTATAAATAGTCTTATTTGTAATTGTTGAAGTGTAGCACAACTAAAAATCACGTAGCATCCTAAGAGTTGAGAGAGGGTGTGATTGAGTTTTGTGTTTGTATGAGGAAGATGATTTTTTTGCAATTTTTATATTTCGTACAAAAAAGTTGTATTGTGAGAGGGAGGGTTTTGCAGTTTTTATTCTGTGCAAAAAGTTGTGTTGTGGTATTGTGTAAACTCAAGTTTTAGGGCGTAAAACTTGAGAGGAATATTGTAAACCTATTATTATTGATACAATGGAGATTAAGAGTTTGACCCATGATTTTTTCCTTTAAGGGTTTTCCTCGTTAAATCTTGTGTTGTTTATCTCTCTTTATTTTGTTGTTTGGTTTGAGCAACTTAATTCCCAACATGTTAGATTGTTGAGGTACCCGCATGATAGTAAAGTCACACATCGAAACACAAAAAGAAAGATTGATGACATATATGCTTTGATGGACCATAGACTTCATAGGTTAACCTTTTTGGTCAAGATGCAGTTTTATATGAACAAATATGGGTTGGATATACTCAACATCTGGTATCAGAGCCATGACTATAGGCTTGGGTTATGGATATGGTATGAATTGCGCATGATAGATGAAAAATAATCTATTGAGTAAGTGGTGGACTCTTCTCGTAAAGGCTTTTAGTTGGCTCTTGACAAAAGATATTGAGAGATAAGCCTCCTCAGATAGAGAGACTTGATGAGTTTGACAAAGACTCTTGGTAAATCAAACAAGAGATAATAAAGAGAGTGTCTCATCAACTACAAGAAGTGATGAGCTAATGCTAAAAAAGAATATGGTTAAAGTTCAAATGGGGGGGGGGGAGATCACACGTTAAGGAGGAGATTGTTGAGGTACCGCGTGATAATAAAATTCACATCGGAACATAAAGAAGACTGATTGAGGACATATATAATGTTCTAATGGACCATAAACCTAATAGGTTAACCTTTTGAGTCAACGTATGTTTTCAAATGAGTATATATGGGCTATATATACCCAACAACAACTAGTAATCTAAATGTAAAACCTAGCCTTTTTTTCCTAATATAAATTTAATAACGACATCAAACAAAACATATAAATTTTCTATTAGTTTCTTTTCCATTAAAAAAATTAAATTTTTGAATGTTTTTCCCATTCAAACCGTAAAAGCACAATGTTAGTTCCACAAAACATCTTTTAACTAGTCGATGAATTTACCCACCCAAATTAACATAATTATTTTTCAATTTTTTGCATTGGACTATAAAACAACTTAAATACTTCACCCATTTTAAAATATAATATCAATTTTGACTTTTTGATGTTAGTTTGAGGTATTTTAAAAAACCTAATGTTTGTGACTTTTATACAAAAAAGAAAAGAACACGAAATTAAAATCAGGATGAAAAAGAAAAGATTAGAAAATTTATAATTTTCCTTGTGTTTTGTGTGAATTGATAAATTTTAAAAAATATAGATGACCATTATACCTTTATATTCTATTTTATTGGGTTTGTGCATTAAAATAATATACCAATTGCAAAACAATTATTTAATTTTTTTTTCTTTTTTGCCCGATTTCGTCATTTAAAAAATACACAAAACATTTTTTATTTATTTAAAGAAAACGTAAGTTTTTCATCATTTTCTTTCTACTTCGTTTCTAAACTCACAAACATGTAGTAAAACTGCCCAAGGCCCTAAACAACATACACCGCCCTTCATGGAGTGCTCTTATCTCTTTTCTCGTTGGTGATTGGTCTTCTTTTCATTTACTTTTAACTTTTTCGATCTGGAAGGCAAATTTTTTAGTTACAATCTAGAGTTATAACGTCAGTGATTGACAACAAAAGTAATAGAATTTAGTTAGGAATTGAAGTTCTTAATAGATATAGAGCAATCAGAAAGATATAGAGACAGAGTTGATCATTTCTGATTTCCTGTAATCAAGATTACTTGTAATAAACTTGTCATTTTTTCTTGATGGGAGTTGATATAGTCTTAGGTTCCCCCTCCCTGATAACTAAGCTTTTGGCGATGGGCTTTCCTAAGATCATAAGTCATATCAGAAAGGTACAATCAATGGACCGCCTTTGAAACGGAAAGGGCTACTTATAGGCAGGGTTAAAATATTGGTAGGTGTATGGAAGGCCAGTGTCGTTAGAGTAGAGTTGTCGTGAAGGAAAGGGCTACTAAAGGATGGAATAAATATTAGTAGGTATATATTATATTGAATCGAAATCGACAAGAGTGCTTCAGTAACAAATATTCTTACTTTTTGTAGCAGGTGGTTGTATATAATTCTGCACTTTAGAAAGAATTTTCCAGAGTGGATGTGGAGCCAACTGGCTTGCTGTTTGAGAGTTTCTATGCAATGATCTTGTGTAGTGAAGATAGAAGTTGGGTATTTTCATAGAGAAGTAGTTTCTACGTTGTATTTAGGGTATCAGGCTCTTGACTGACCTTTAAGGGCCATTTGAAAGAATTTGGAACCAATCTTTGGGTAACATCTTGAAAATGTAGATTAGTACTTTCACTAGTTGTTTGTTCGTATAAATCTGATGGGGAAAGTGCTAGTAATTTATTCCTACTTTGTACAGTGAGAAGGAAGGTTTAACATACGTCTGACCCTTTTAGATAATCTTGGGTGATGCCAAGGACTGTTTTAGAATTTTTTTTGAGGTTTACTTTGTCTAGAAGAAATGAAGTTTGGAGTGAAATAATTAGAGAGCTTTTGTGTTTTGATGATAATAGTAATTTTTTTTACTAACTCAAATGCGGAAAACATCTCATTAGAGGTGGTGGATGAGATCTATCAGCAACGAATTAACCCCTATTAACGAGGTGCCTCTCCAAAAATCCACTCTTGGGAATATCATACGTAAGAATGAAGCCAGTGCTAGTGATTCATGATGTTAATCATAAGAGGTTGTTCAAAAAGGTATTGACCTAAGGAAAGGTTCCGAACTTCACTTGAAGCTAAAGAAAGCTGTAGGATTAGGCTGAGCTGGGAGCATAGTTGTCACGGCCTCCTGGCACAAGAACATGCAGTAAGTCAACACTCGCCTTGGGGTAAGCTACCAAGGCGCTCGCCTTGGCAGCTAGGCGTCCACAAGTCGTTGTCGAGGCGACACCTTGGCCGCGACGCCTTGGCCACCTAGCTGCCAAAGCGAGCGCCAAGGCAGCTTGGTCAAATTAAGAGAAAATCCTAAAAACTTTTGCCCACTTCGACTTGCCAACCCACACGCAGCAGCACTCGACGATGGTTGCGACACACTCACAACAACTATTAGGGAAACTTTCTGTTGCAGAAGGAAAAACGAAAAAGGAAAAATATAAAGAAGACCAGAAAAAGAAGAAGATATGAAGAACTGAAAAGAAAAAGAAACGGGCTGAGGCATAAGAAGAAGCAAGAATAAAGTACCTTTTGACTTCTAGCTCTCACCAACTAGCTACTTTTATTCTCTTTTTTTTTTAATTTAATTGCTAGCTGTCATCCGCTAAAAATTTTAATGTGCTGAACTGATTCATTGACCCTTAACAAAACAAAAAATAGTTGTGTTCCACGTGTTGGTTCTACATGTTGGCCATGATTATTTTTTTTAACAAAATAATAAATTTTTTTTTCCTCATAAAAAGTAATAAAATAATAATTTTTTATTTTAAAAAGTAACCCTCTCTTTCTCCATGAATTATTAGTTGCAACTTAGTTTTATTGCATGTACAATAACTCTTAAAAGTTATACTTTTGACCACATAAATCATAAAAACTCATGCAACTCCAAATAATATTTTTTTCTAAAATTAAATGTATGTTTATATTGGTTTAATGTATTTTTTTAGTGCAAGACATGAGAAAATTAAATAAAATTTTGGTTCAATGTACTTTTGATGTAAAATAAATAATGTATAAATTGCACACTGTGAACGACTTGTCGTCATACGGATGCCATGACAGGCGTCTTATCGCCTAGGAGTCCTGGCGGTTAGCTACTGTCGTGCCTCGCCGTGGCGCTGTGACAACTATGGCTAGGAGTTATGAGTTCCGTACTTGAGATAGAGTCTAGGAAGCATGGGTTTGAGTGTGGGGATTTGGGTTTGCAATTTGGGGATTTAGTGGTTCAAAAACACGGTTCAAAGTCGCGGTAGCGGTTTATGTTTCGGAAGGTCATTTTTTGAATCGATATCAGTTTAGGGTGATATGCACCTTTATGCTAGATAGAATCTTCAAAAAAAATAAAAATAAAAAATAAATGAAAAAAATTCTAAATAATAAGAACAATAAGATTAATCAATTAAGTTCACAAAAAAAACTATTTAATACACAATTGTCCGAATGATAAAATTGGCATCTCACAAACGTGTCGAATGTTACATTGCATAAGAATTGGACAGTAAATTCTTAAGATATTTTCAAGTTATACTTAACTAGGTATTATATAGGTACAATTTTTCTTAATTAATATGTATAAAAATTTATTTTTTATTTCCAAGTAAAATGACTAAAAAAAGTTTAACCTCAAGTTAGGCACTATATAGTATGTATAATTGTTTTTTGCTCAGCAATACAATATAATTTATAAGTTAGTTAACTTGAATACTAGTTTTAGTTTATTTTATTTTATTTTTTAATACCAATTTAGGTACTAGTTAAAACGTATTAAATATTATTTTTTTGTGTGATGTTTCTCCCATTCACACCAAATTTTTTCCACTATTTGATCTGAAACCGTTTTGCTACTTCGAAATTTCGTTTAAACATACCCTTTACATGAATAATCACAGATTTTCTGACTTGTATCAAGGTTGTGGTCTGGCACTCCGATACATCGAAATATCGGCCAATACACTGAAATTTTGTACCATGTTCAAAAAGTAGGGATTCAGGGATTAGGTACATATTTAAATATTATATTAAATTAATATTTATTTTCGTATAAATATATTTGAGATGATGAATTAATTAATTTCATAGATTCTGTAATTGTTTTTCAACAAAAAAATATACATATCAAACTTAATTTCAAATTTTCCTTGGCTTTTTTTGAATAAAAAAACCATACAATAGAATTTATACGATAGAATTCCTGTTGTTTGAAAAAGAAAAACACATTAACAAACATAATTTCTAGATCATTCAGAAATGGGCCTAAATCCAACATGTAATATACTTCCCTGTTTATTTAGTAGTGGGTATAAGCATACCAAATAGGGGACGTTAAAAATGCGTGAAGAGTATTACCAAAAGAAAGTGTGATGGGAGAAACTAGATAAGAAGAGAGAACTAGAGAGAAGACATAGAGACAAAGGTGACATAGGAAAGAGAGGAGAGAGATGTACTTTGTGATCTCTTTGCCTATCGCCTATCGTGGTGGAAAAGGATTTCTTTGATGTTTTTGTTAGGAAACCCTCTTATGCAACTCACTTCTCTGATCTTTTTGGTCAAAATTTTGGAACTCTTTGATCGAATCTCCTAGGCGAGTCTAGGCCTAACCGAATCTCTGGCAAATCCCTTCGCCACTTCGTTGGTATGTTGCCGAATACCTGCTTCATGCTTCATAATTTAGCTAATTCCTTGGAGGGGGAAGCGTAGCAGGGGCACCCTGTTGTACCCCTCACCCAACGTTAGAGGGGATCTCAGGGAGTTGAGAAAACTCATTTGTTAAATGAGTAAGGTCATGCCGTGCCAGTAGTTACTCGATCTTCTACATAATAATAACTACTCGATGATAGGTTCTTTAAATCAATTGTCAGTTAAGGTCCGGGCTCAATATTTGGCCACTGTGTTGAGGAAATATAGGTTCTACTTCAAAGTGGAGGGGCTTTTCCTCAAAGTGACGATGTTTGAGTTGCTTTTGTGAGGGGTGTAAAAGAGGATGGTTCTTCTTTCATACTTCTCAAGAACACAGGTTCTGCCCCCAGTTTCAGGGCTTCTGAATATTTAATGTAACTGATTAAAAATATATTAGATAAAATACTTACAAAAAATATTGGAGGACTATCTACATACCAGCGAGTAACGTGTAATTGCTACAAATTTTAGGAAGTGTCGGTGCACCTTTTAAAACACAGGATACAAATGCTTTTTAGTCAGTTTCCCTTTTTTGCTAATGTTACTCTCACTCTTTTCATCTGAAGTCCTATGGTTTTTTTTTGGTCTTAGCCATTGAACTTACGGTACTTGTCTCTCCTTGTACTTTGTGCATACATGTACACAGTTCTACATCAGTACATTCCCCTACCCCTCCTAGTAAAAAGGTTTTTAAGTTTTACTTCCTCCAAATTTCTAACTGATTATGCAATTACAATGTTCTTGTTTAACCCAAAGAAGGTGTAATTGATTACTTTATTGTTGAATTTGTATTTCAGAACCATCCAATGCTTGCCAGGGAATTTGAGCAAGTGAGAGCTTCAAAGCCGCATGTGCCTCTTGATATGTCACGATATGGACTGGAAATGCCATCTATGAACAAAAGGAATGATGAAACTGTCTGGAATCAGGCACTTCAGAAAGCTCAACGTTTGCTTCAGCTTCAAGTAATTAGGTAGCCTGATTATTTTAGCATGGTTCATAATATTTTGCTTGCAAAATTCATATGCTAGAAGTGTATTTTTTATATTTCAGAATTGCTATTTGGCCTAGCTGTCAGAGTTGTGTTTTATTGGGACTTACTATGAAAGATGTTGTAGTTGATACGAAGGGGCATTCGTTGGAGTTTTACATCTTTATAACTTAAATCTGGTTCGCACTGCAGTGATACTCTTACTTCGTTTTCTCCTCTTTCCCGTATATGTTACATGTTTTGCTCTTTTATCTTATTTTATTGCTTCCCTGTCCTATATCTGTTATTGACGTTCTTCTGTCTCTTGTAATTTTGGTGGTTAATGTTGTAGGCTAGAAAATCTGGAATTAATGTCAAAACATGGCGCTGATCTCTGGAAACAGCACAACCAACGGCTGGAGGTGTTCCTATCTAGGTTGTTGACCCACTCCTTTTGATATGCCCGTCTACTCTATTTCTTGTGTAGTGCATCTTTGGTTTTAGAGTCATAAAAGAAAAACTTATCCTATTCCCACATTAGGCATGAGCCTCATTGAACGGGGTACAAAAAATGCACACCTCAGACTAAAAATCCACGATTTTGAGGACTCCTTAAAGTCCCAGGTCTCTTTGCTATGCACCCCTGAGATTTGGGTCAACTGTAGTCAACATATTGGCGGGTTATGCTCAACCGTCAATAAACTGACCACAGTTGAGCCAAAGTGCTTGCAGAAACTGAGATTTTTTTGTGACACAAACAGTGTTGCATTAAACAATGCGGCCTTTAAAAATCAATTTCATTCAAGAAATAGAGGTTTGAATTTAATACAAAGAACTGTTGATTTCTTTAAAAAATAAATTGATTACTCGTATTGGCTTGCTAAGTTGATATTTACATCTCTTCCTTAAACTTGCATTATGTTTTCACTAGATGTCAAGCAGAAGCTGCTGAACTAAATTAAACAGATAGAAGCTGTGAATCATGAAAGGAAATATCATCAGGTGATTTTAAATATCTTAGTTGCACTGTGTTTTGTTTCATCGCACCTGTTGAGCATATAAAATATAATGTTTCTGTAAATGAGCAGCAAAACATTGCATACGAGCTTAATGCTTTATCGGCGCAATGGAAGGATCTTTGTGAGAAAAATATAGAAATTGAAGCGGCATGTGCTAAAATTGGAAGACATATTGAGGAACTGAAGAAAGAAGCCACGGAAAGGTGGTTTGTGATTCCTTTTGTTATATTACCTTTGTTGTACATTGCTACTTCTGGAAAGGTGGTAAAGATGCCGAGAAACGCCATAAAAATAAATAAAGATGGAGAATGGCTCCATGCTGCTTTCAGAACCATAAGCAACTTTTGTTATATTACCTTTGTTGTACATTGCTACTTCTGGAAAGGTGGTAAAGATGCCGAGAAACGCCATAAAAATAAATAAAGATGGAGAATGGCTCCATGCTGCTTTCAGAACCATAAGCAGTGGCGAACCCACGTTAAGACTGCAGGGGGCCATGCCCCCCCCCCCAAGGTTTAAAAATTAGTTGTGATGTGAGATTAAATTGTCCGTGTATAAACTAACAAATAAACTCTTGTTTTGCAATTTGCCCTAACATCAGCCCCCACCCCAATAGCCCATATCCGCCCCCATCTCCTCCAGCTCCCTCGCGTTCCCAAATCCCAATTCCATCACTATATTTTTTCACCAGATCCTCTGCTCTGTAGTATTTTGTATTCAATTAAGCCATTAATTAATTAACAAAAAAAATAGATGGATTTCGTGATTTGAAAGAACGTCGGGTGCAATTCTGAAGAAGCTTTGATATGTTCTAAAAGACTTTTTTTTGCTATGTTTTGTTGTCTTTGTCAAAGCAAATTCTTACTACATTATCTTTGTTTTAGTAAAAATATGTTTTGTAATGGTGAAACTTTACTTTTTAGTGATGAATATATATTATGTTGTTAAAAAAAAATCCCCCCCCTCCCCCCAAGATCAAATCTTGGTTTCATCCCTGACCATAAGGTATGTTCTCTGTTGGTGGCATCTGAATTACTTTGGTTTATCATGATCCCGTCATAGGAAGGAGACAATTTGAAAAGAAAGGGAAAGTAGAAATCTGAAATCTTTCATTTTTCTCCTGGTAACTCTTTAGCACACAAAGATGAACGAGTTTCGAATTTTATATCCAAAAGTTCTGGGCATTATTTTTACTTTCTGAGGAATGGAAATAACTAGTACAATTGTTATAATTCTTCAAGTCTAATTGATGAACTCGAGTGTTTATGTTGCAAAACATTTATTACCAGGACATCTCGAATTGCATAATTTTAATTCTAAAATTGGAATGTCATATAGATTTATATTTCTGAATTTCTTTTTAGCATCTATATATTTGATGATTACAACATTAGAAAGAGTTTAGAGACCCATCACAAAAAGAAACACACAAACACACATGATGATAAAAACATGAAGAAATAGGAGAGTTGTTTGATCTTAATGAGATTTCAATACATAGATCAAGGGGTTTCACTTCATAGAATTATTCATAAAGCAAATATTACTTCAATGAAAAGTTTCCTTTTGCTTTCCAAGCCCTTTATTTGAAAACAAGGTTATTGGAGTTCTTTGTAATGCTTACTTATTATTGGATGTACTACAAGTCCTGCTAAAGAAGAGTGACAAAAAATGTGAATGGAGTAGTAATCTCAATATATATGCATATGTATCGACATGCATATATATAATTCTTTCCCTCAATTCATAGTCCTTGTTTTCAGTGCATTGCAGTATGTTGTTGCTGCTGCTGCTAAAATGGAGCATGAGTTTTAATATCTGAGATGAAATTCATTCATTGAACTTGTGGATGAGTGCATTTCTTTCCTCCTGGAGATCCGAGTAAAAGCATACCTGAAAATTTTGTAAATTAGTGTATTTCCATATTTGCACTGTTTGTAGCGAGATTGAAGGGAAAGTTGCAAAAAGTGAACTATATATATATATATATATATATATATATATATATATATATATATATATATATATCTACTCTATTATATAAAACAGAGCAGAGAGAGAAATTTTTTTTTCCATCCGACGGTCTAAAATTAAATCAGGCTTCAACATCCGAAGGTGGATAATATTTCTCTCATTTTCAAAATCCCTTCTCATTCCGTCTTCTCCTTCCTTTGTACTCTCCTCCACCTCCAAATCCCTTAGTAAATCCCTTCCCATTTGCGCCGCCGCTGTCGCCGATGAATTAAACTCAAACCAAATCCATTAGTAAATCCCTTCCCATTTGCACCGCCGCTGTCGCCGATCCGACGGTCTAAAATTAAATCAGGTTTCAACATCCGAAGGTGGGTAATATTTCTCTCATTTTCAAAATCCCTTCTCATTTCGTCTTCTCCTTCCCTTGTACTCTCCTCCACCTCCAAATCCCTTCGTAAATCCCTTCCCATTTGCGCCGCCGCTGTCGCCGATGAATTAAACTCAAACCAAATCCCTTAGTAAATCCCTTCCCATTTGCGCCGCCGCTGTCGCCGATGAATTAAACTCAAACTGAAGCTCCAAGTTCTGAATTGGGACCATTCTTTTGTTCGTCAGCTGCCGTTTTTGTTGTTGCGACTGAAATTGGAGGTAAGTTAATTGATTGCTAATAATTTCATGCTTTTTGTCAAGTTTATTATGCGGAGTGATTGTAGCCCTGGGTACGAAATTCTGATTTATCTATTTTAATTTTGTTGTTGGCTTTTGTTTTGATTTTGTGTAGAGGATTTAGCCAAAGTCCCAAAGCAAGCAAGGTAAGTTACACTTATTTGATAAATTCATGAAAACTAATTTGTGTAGCGGATTTGGCTTTTCTTTTGTTATTGTTATGAATTGTTGTTGTGGGAGTATGAATTAATTTGTGGGTTATGGAGTATAAATTCATTAAAACTAAAGTAGAGAATAACATGTTTGAGTTTTTAAAGTATGCACAATATGTGTTTGATAAAATACCTATATGAGGTTATTTTCAATAAATTTTCTATTTCCATTTCGTCCCCATCTCTCTTGTTGGTAATGGTTATGTTTTGTAACTTGTTTTGGTTTACACCTGTTTGGCCGCATGTATTTGAAGTTCATACTAATTAGACAACATCCATTGCACTTAATTGGCAATATTCCGTATTAAAAACTTTAAAATTGAACATGTGTTTATTAATAGTCTTCACTCTTTAACCTTTCCATTCCTTTTCCCTACTCTTTCCAAGTTCTGAACTTTTAATATTTTATAAGAATAGTCTAAATCCATACTTCTTTTTGGGGGAATAATTATTATTGTTATGAATTGTTGTTGTGGGAGTATGAATAGATTTGGGAATCATGAAGGATTCGAAGTATAAGGATGAAGGATTCATATAAGATTTGAGTTTTAAAAGTATGCACAATATCTATTATATAAAACAGAGCAGAGAGAAATTTTTTTTTCCATCCGACGGTCTAAAATTTAATCAGGCTTCAACATCCGAAGGTGGATAATATTTCTCTCATTTTCAAAATCCCTTCTCATTCCGTCTTCTCCTTCCCTTGTACTCTCCTCCACCTCCAAATCCCTTATTAAATCCCTTCCCATTTGCGCCGCCGCTGTCGCCGATGAATTAAACTCAAACCAAATCCATTAGTAAATCCCTTCCCATTTGCGCCGCCGCTGTCGCCGATCCGACGGTCTAAAATTAAATCAGGCTTCAACATCCGAAGGTGGGTAATATTTCTCTCATTTTCAAAATCCCTTCTCCTTCCCTTGTACTCTCCTCCACCTCCAAATCCCTTAGTATATCCCTTCCCATTTGCGCCGCCGCTGTCGCCGATGAATTAAACTCAAATTGAAGCTCCAAGTTCTGAATTGGGACCATTCTTTTGTTCGTCAGCTGCCGTTTTTGTTGTTGCGACTGAAATTGGAGGTAAGTTAATTGATTGCTAATAATTTCATGCTTTTTGTCAAGTTTATTATGCGGAGTGATTGTAGCCCTGGGTACGAAATTCTGATTTATCTATTTTAATTTTGTTGTTGGCTTTTGTTTTGATTTTGTGTAGCGGATTTAGCCAAAGTCCCAAAGCAAGCAAGGTAAGTTACACTTATTTGATAAATTCATGAAAACTAATTTGTGTAGCGGATTTGGCTTTTCTTTTGTTATTGTTATGAATTGTTGTTGTGGGAGTATGAATTAATTTGTGGGTTATGGAGTATAAATTCATTAAAACTAAAGTAGAGAATAACATGTTTGAGTTTTTAAAGTATGCACAATATGTGTTTGATAAAATACCTATATGAGGTTATTTTCAATAAATTTTCTATTTCCATTTCGTCCCCATCTCTCTTGTTGGTAATGGTTATGTTTTGTAACTTGTTTTGGTTTACACCTGTTTGGCCGCATGTATTTGAAGTTCATACTAATTAGACAACATCCATTGCACTTAATTGGCAATATTCCGTATTAAAAACTTTAAAATTGAACATGTGTTTATTAATAGTCTTCACTCTTTAACCTTTCCATTCCTTTTCCCTACTCTTTCCAAGTTCTGAACTTTTAATATTTTATAAGAATAGTCTAAATCCATACTTCTTTTTGGGGGAATAATTATTATTGTTATGAATTGTTGTTGTGGGAGTATGAATAGATTTGGGAATCATGAAGGATTCGAAGTATAAGGATGAAGGATTCATATAAGATTTGAGTTTTAAAAGTATGCACAATATCTATTATATAAAACATAGCAGAGAGAAATTTTTTTTTCCATCCGACGGTCTAAAATTTAATCAGGCTTCAACATCCGAAGGTGGATAATATTTCTCTCATTTTCAAAATCCCTTCTCATTCCGTCTTCTCCTTCCCTTGTACTCTCCTCCACCTCCAAATCCCTTATTAAATCCCTTCCCATTTGCGCCGCCGCTGTCGCCGATGAATTAAACTCAAACCAAATCCATTAGTAAATCCCTTCCCATTTGCGCCGCCGCTGTCGCCGATCCGACGGTCTAAAATTAAATCAGGCTTCAACATCCGAAGGTGGGTAATATTTCTCTCATTTTCAAAATCCCTTCTCCTTCCCTTGTACTCTCCTCCACCTCCAAATCCCTTAGTATATCCCTTCCCATTTGCGCCGCCGCTGTCGCCGATGAATTAAACTCAAATTGAAGCTCCAAGTTCTGAATTGGGACCATTCTTTTGTTCGTCAGCTGCCGTTTTTGTTGTTGCGACTGAAATTGGAGGTAAGTTAATTGATTGCTAATAATTTCATGCTTTTTGTCAAGTTTATTATGCGGAGTGATTGTAGCCCTGGGTACGAAATTCTGATTTATCTATTTTAATTTTGTTGTTGGCTTTTGTTTTGATTTTGTGTAGCGGATTTAGCCAAAGTCCCAAAGCAAGCAAGGTAAGTTACACTTATTTGATAAATTCATGAAAACTAATTTGTGTAGCGGATTTGGCTTTTCTTTTGTTATTGTTATGAATTGTTGTTGTGGGAGTATGAATTAATTTGTGGGTTATGGAGTATAAATTCATTAAAACTAAAGTAGAGAATAACATGTTTGAGTTTTTAAAGTATGCACAATATGTGTTTGATAAAATACCTATATGAGGTTATTTTCAATAAATTTTCTATTTCCATTTCGTCCCCATCTCTCTTGTTGGTAATGGTTATGTTTTGTAACTTGTTTTGGTTTACACCTGTTTGGCCGCATGTATTTGAAGTTCATACTAATTAGACAACATCCATTGCACTTAATTGGCAATATTCCGTATTAAAAACTTTAAAATTGAACATGTGTTTATTAATAGTCTTCACTCTTTAACCTTTCCATTCCTTTTCCCTACTCTTTCCAAGTTCTGAACTTTTAATATTTTATAAGAATATTCTAAATCCATACTTCTTTTTTGGGGAATAATTGTTATTGTTATGAATTGTTGTTGTGGGAGTATGAATAGATTTGGGAATCATGAAGGATTCGAAGTATAAGGATGAAGGATTCATATAAGATTTGAGTTTTAAAAGTATGCACAATATCTATTATATAAAACAGAGCAGAGAGAAATTTTTTTTTTCCATCCGACGGTCTAAAATTTAATCAGGCTTCAACATCCGAAGGTGGATAATATTTCTCTCATTTTCAAAATCCCTTCTCATTCCGTCTTCTCCTTCCCTTGTACTCTCCTCCACCTCCAAATCCCTTATTAAATCCCTTCCCATTTGCGCCGCCGCTGTCGCCGATGAATTAAACTCAAACCAAATCCATTAGTAAATCCCTTCCCATTTGCGCCGCCGCTGTCGCCGATCCGACGGTCTAAAATTAAATCAGGCTTCAACATCCGAAGGTGGGTAATATTTCTCTCATTTTCAAAATCCCTTCTCCTTCCCTTGTACTCTCCTCCACCTCCAAATCCCTTAGTATATCCCTTCCCATTTGCGCCGCCGCTGTCGCCGATGAATTAAACTCAAATTGAAGCTCCAAGTTCTGAATTGGGACCATTCTTTTGTTCGTCAGCTGCCGTTTTTGTTGTTGCGACTGAAATTGGAGGTAAGTTAATTGATTGCTAATAATTTCATGCTTTTTGTCAAGTTTATTATGCGGAGTGATTGTAGCCCTGGGTACGAAATTCTGATTTATCTATTTTAATTTTGTTGTTGGCTTTTGTTTTGATTTTGTGTAGCGGATTTAGCCAAAGTCCCAAAGCAAGCAAGGTAAGTTACACTTATTTGATAAATTCATGAAAACTAATTTGTGTAGCGGATTTGGCTTTTCTTTTGTTATTGTTATGAATTGTTGTTGTGGGAGTATGAATTAATTTGTGGGTTATGGAGTATAAATTCATTAAAACTAAAGTAGAGAATAACATGTTTGAGTTTTTAAAGTATGCACAATATGTGTTTGATAAAATACCTATATGAGGTTATTTTCAATAAATTTTCTATTTCCATTTCGTCCCCATCTCTCTTGTTGGTAATGGTTATGTTTTGTAACTTGTTTTGGTTTACACCTGTTTGGCCGCATGTATTTGAAGTTCATACTAATTAGACAACATCCATTGCACTTAATTGGCAATATTCCGTATTAAAAACTTTAAAATTGAACATGTGTTTATTAATAGTCTTCACTCTTTAACCTTTCCATTCCTTTTCCCTACTCTTTCCAAGTTCTGAACTTTTAATATTTTATAAGAATATTCTAAATCCATACTTCTTTTTTGGGGAATAATTGTTATTGTTATGAATTGTTGTTGTGGGAGTATGAATAGATTTGGGAATCATGAAGGATTCGAAGTATAAGGATGAAGGATTCATATAAGATTTGAGTTTTAAAAGTATGCACAATATCTATTATATAAAACAGAGCAGAGAGAAATTTTTTTTTCCATCCGACGGTCTAAAATTAAATCAGGCTTCAACATCCGAAGGTGGATAATATTTCTCTCATTTTCAAAATCCCTTCTCATTCCGTCTTCTCCTTCCCTTGTACTCTCCTCCACCTCCAAATCCCTTAGTAAATCCCTTCCCATTTGCGCCGCCGCTGTCGCCGATGAATTAAACTCAAACCAAATCCATTAGTAAATCCCTTCCCATTTGCGCCGCCGCTGTCGCCGATCCGATGGTCTAAAATTAAATCAGGCTTCAACATCCGAAGGTGGGTAATATTTCTCTCATTTTCAAAATCCCTTCTCCTTCCCTTGTACTCTCCTCCACCTCCAAATCCCTTAGTATATCCCTTCCCATTTGCGCCGCCGCTGTCGCCGATGAATTAAACTCAAATTGAAGCTCCAAGTTCTGAATTGGGACCATTCTTTTGTTCGTCAGCTGCCGTTTTTGTTGTTGCGACTGAAATTGGAGGTAAGTTAATTGATTGCTAATAATTTCATGCTTTTTGTCAAGTTTATTCTGTGGAGTGATTGTAGCCCTGGGTACGAAATTCTGATTTATCTATTTTAATTTTGGTGTTGGCTTTTGTTTTGATTTTGTGTAGCGGATTTAGCCAAAGTCCCAAAGCAAGCAAGGTAAGTTACACTTATTTGATAAATTCATGAAAACTAATTTGTGTAGCGGATTTGGCTTTTCTTTTGTTATTGTTATGAATTGTTGTTGTGGGAGTATGAATTAATTTGTGGGTTATGGAGTATAAATTCATTAAAACTAAAGTAGAGAATAACATGTTTGAGTTTTTAAAGTATGCACAATATGTGTTTGATAAAATACCTATATGAGGTTATTTTCAAAAAAAATTCTATTTCCATTTCGTCCCCATCTCTCTTGTTGGTAATGGTTATGTTTTGTAACTTGTTTTGGTTTACACCTGTTTGGCCGCATGTATTTGAAGTTCATACTAATTAGACAACATCCATTGCACTTAATTGGCAATATTCCGTATTAAAAACTTTAAAATTGAACATGTGTTTATTAATAGTCTTCACTCTTTAACCTTTCCATTCCTTTTCCCTACTCTTTCCAAGTTCTGAACTTTTAATATTTTATAAGAATATTCCAAATCCATACTTCTTTTTTGGGGAATAATTGTTATTGTTATGAATTGTTGTTGTGGGAGTATGAATAGATTTGGGAATCATGAAGGATTCGAAGTATAAGGATGAAGGATTCATATAAGATTTGAGTTTTAAAAGTATGCACAATATTTGTTTGATAAAATACCTATATGAGGTTATTTTGCTAAAACATATATTTGCAATCCTCCATAATCAAAATTTTCTATTTCCATTTCGTCCCCATCTCTTTTGTTGGTAATGCTGTTTTGAAAGATTGAGGTGTTTCCATGGAGTAAATGTATCAAGAAATAGTTATGTTTAGACAAATTGGGAGTTAAGAGAGGCAATTGGAGGGTTATCATTTGGGCTAAAAACAAATGGATAAGATTTAATGGATTTAATGGATAAGATTTATCCTCTTTAGAGGATTCTGTAATGTACTGAACATGGGTTCTTTTTTTTCCTAAATAAGATTGGTCTTTTCTTCCTCAAGATATTACCGTTGGAATTTTTAAAGTTACCAGTTGTTATAGTTTAGTAATCAAGATTCATAGTTTGCTTCTAAGAAGCCAGTTTGAGTCCAAAAAATGGAGCAAAGAATTTATGCAGAATTTTTTTTTCCAACTTAAATTCTTGGGGATGGCACACCTATTACCTGTCATCGATATTATGTAGCATGGTTTATAAATGCACATTTTAAACTCACACTTACTTTACAAAATAGGAGGGAACTTAGTAAATTGTGCAACTTATATAATTAGTACATTTATATTTTTACAAGTAAATTTGATAGTTTCACAAACTCATTCTCACTTATGGAAATATCAATTTCCTTTACATTATACATTACAAGATGGCAGTATCTCCCCTCTTCTCTCTATAGTGGATCTTGATTTTTAATGAGGTAGCTCACCCTGATTGCAGATCATGGTTTGGCATGATTTCGAAAGAACTCCCTCCATCTCATTTAGTGTGTCATACGTTGTATGTGACATGGCTTTCAAGGCATTCAAACAACACATGTAGAAATAATATTTTTTAATATAGTTTTTCCTAAATTATTCTTTAGCATCTTAAGTACAAATTTAATCAAAGAAAAATGAAAAATATTATATCCACAAGTGTTGTTGTACTAATGATGTTTCCAAAGTGGGCCAGGCAATTCAGTTGACTTCTATGTTTGATTACATTTTAAGGATCTATGTTATACTATTGAGTTGTTGGATACTTGCATTTTTGACTGTGTTATATACTTTTTTTTAGGATGTTCACACTGAGCTTATACAATACCGAAGGGCACCAATGATTAAACAAGGGATCATCAATGATGAACTAAGTGCTGATTCACATATTCGAAAAGTAAATGGCTCATGTCCTCTCCTGCCGAAAGAGGTATGGAGTCCTTATTTTCATGTTACTTTTTCTCAAATTGGTTAGAATATTTGAATGTGGGTATGAACTTTTCACATCATCTTTTTGTATCTTATTTTCCTTTATTCTCCTTAGTTTTTTTTCCATCTTGAGCATTTCCTTTTCTTCTGTTTTTTCCCTTTTAATTTTATGTGTTTAAGATTACCATATTTATATGTTCCTTTCCATTCACCCTCCTTCTATTTTTTTTTCTTTTACCATTGTATGGTTACTATGTTGTGGCTCCGTAACCATGAGTTTACTCACCATTCTTGATTTGCAATTACATTAAAAAAATCTGATTCTTGATGGGATTTCTGGATCTAACTGGCTGCTTGAGTTGTGCTCCTAGAAGCCATGATATCACTGCCTAGACCACCCGCCTAATTAGGACCACAATCAGGATCCCATTTCACTGAACACTTCTCCTCCTCCTCTGAACCTAACCAAGCTAAGTGTACTTGCTTTGGCCAACCTTTACTTACGTAATAATAAGCAAAATTGCCAGACACAATTTGTGAAAATAATGAATGTTTTGAGAGTGCTTTGGGCCAAAAATAATATGACACTTCCTATAATGGTCAATCAAAGTAAACGAGGTTTCTCATTAATCAACAATCCTACAACCAAAATTATTGCCAAAGACTCAAAAGTCATTACTGCGTTTTTTTTGTAAAGATTGATTGTGGGCATGAAACCCTTTAGATTTGAGAAATATTAATTTGCGATCCTAATAAACAAATCAGCATGTTCAACATAACATAACTTCATACCCACAATCTTGGCGGATTCATTCTACTTGAAATTGGTCTGATCATCAATCGTTCAATCTCTTCATCTCTTTATCTTCTTCAAATCATCTGCGAAGGAAGCTCCTTTTCCTTTTCGTCTACCCATCTGTCCATCTCCTCCTCCTCTCTTGATTTCGGCACCAAAATCCTCTCTTGATTTCGGCGACTCTAGATTTTCACCTTCCCACATCCAAAATAAACCACAACCTCAGAAAATGAAAGCTAAATATGCGGTTGATGTAAAGCAAGGGAATGAACAATGCGGATTTGTAGCAGTCAACGAGAGAAGGTCGGTGCTTTCTGTTTTTTTTTGTTTGATTAGTGGTTAATCTTAGATTTGGTCATTTCTCCTCTCATAGCAAATTCGATTACCAACACCCCTCCCCCTTTAATTTTTTTCTAAATTTCCTGAAAATCGGAATTACAGATCAAATTGAATGATGCAGGGTCGGAGTCCGCTAAAGCACAAACACGATGGAACTTCGCCTTTGCCTTTGGGAATGGATTGGAGTCCTCCGCCTCGGAAATGGGTAATTGCAGCTTTTAATTTTGTTTAATTTGAATGAATTTAAATATTAGTCTTTTTTCGATTTTATAGGTTTGATCTTTGTTTATATTAATTTTTGCTGACTGAAATGATTTTACTGACCTTCTGTTTTGTTAAATGATGTAATTGCTTGAGATGTTTTTTTGCTTTATGCATGGTTGGGTAGTGCATTTTAAGTGTTTGATAAAATGAGTCTGAGAAAATGTTCATATGTTTTAAGGATTTTTATGTATGCTGTTTTAGGTTTGCTTCTGCTGCCCCCATTTCATGATAGTTGCTTATGTTTTTTTTGACTTTTTAGTTATAACAATGTTGCATTTCAAAAAATTTCGTTTGGGAATTTGTGGTGATGGTATTTGGGATTCTTCTTGAAATAGCAACTCTCCTTCAAATAATTAGCTCCTTTATGGGTTTTTTAGCAATTCAATATTGCAGTGATGGTATAAGGAGAATTAAAATGTGAGTACTTTTAACTTTTGATTATTTGGTTAGATATTAGTTTTGAATTTCATAACATAATTGCATAGCAAGTAGCTTTTAAATTACACATGTTACTAACACAAATTATAAACTATTACTCATTATCTTAGCATAAGTTGTGGATGTTGTATCATGTTTAATGTGATGGTAAACATATATTAGAAACTACATGACAAATCTGACTTTGGCAGCCTAGAGGGATATAGAGTGAAGGCCTGTCTAAAATTTTAAACCTTTTTTTTCTCCTTTTTTACCCTTTTTCTTTTTTTTTTTCCTTTTTGGGGTATTTTATCTTGGTGGTTTTATGTACAAAGCATAACAGAAAAACCACTATACCCTTTTCATTCATAAAGAAATGATGGGGTGGCTCCAACCTATTCATTCTCTTATCCTTATATATGCATGTGCATAACATCATGAACATTTACATTAAGAATATAAATAAGGGGGTTTAGATGATTGCTTCAATCATGAATACATTTTGCGTTCATTAAACTTTCCAAACTATGCAGTGTGCCTATAACTCCTTTTTACATAACAGGGAACTTGGGGATTTTGCCAACTACTCACATTGTGAACTTGAAATCTTGACTTGCCTGCACCAATGAAAACAGACCAAAAGTGTTCTATCATAAACCTTATGAGCTTGAACCTCATTGTGACTCCACCAAAACAAGAATGAAAAATTAGAAAACATACTAATAAAAGCACATCGTAAGCTTTTTTCCAGAGTAAACAGCGTACTCAGCATCTTAGAAAATAAACATGTATTATATAACTAGCAAAAATAGTAGCACAAAGGTTTTCAATTTTGATATTCATTAAAATTGTAATTCATTTCTAGAAGGATATTTCAGCACACCTTAGTAGATTTCTATTTTGTAGCCGTCTTCACTCTTAGATTTAAATTTTAATTTTTTTTTATCGAAATAATATCTTCTTCAATTGTTTTATTTGTTTGATCAAAGATATTGCTAACACGAGAACCAAATTGTGCAGGTGGATGTGTCTCTGAAGCTGCTGAAGGCAAGGAAACATGTTCTTCAAGGTGAATACATTTAAATCTGTCTTTTGAATTAGGACCCTCATTATGAGAATAAGGTAGTATATATAGTTTTGGATATAAATCTTTGTTTTTTGGATATATAGTTTTGATTATTTGTTTTGGGTGATGAGCTTTAACGTAATTTGGGAATTGAATTTTAATTATGGTGATCATGTTTTTACTTTAATTTAAATTTTTTGAATTTCGAAATCAAAATCAAACAGAATAAACTATTATCGCTTGGAAAGAGAAAGCAACTGATAAAGCCAAGGAACAACCTATACATGAGCTTTTGTCACCGTCTTATCTAATTACTGATTGGTATTAAGGATCAATATTCAAGTATTACAACTTATTACTACCTTTTTTTTGGTCATGAGTACTCTTTGTTAATTTTTTTTTAACTTTAAGATTTGCATTAAATAAACTAAATTGTATATGATTATAGATGTTGATTGTTGTTTTGCTATGCAAAATTACATAGTTGCAGTGGTCGGATGATACAGAATGCAACAGTTGCACACAGTGAAAGTATGCTAATTCGTCTGCATAGTGTACTATAAATTATCCTTGATAAGGTTAGATTCACTGCTTCGTTGATGTAACTTTGGCCCTAGGGTGAAGCCATGTTTATTGGATCTGAAAATGTCAGGAAAAATTTTGACATGTGATATATTTCCACTCTCATTATAAGTTTTCATCAATCAAACTGTGTAAGCTGTATGATCATATATTTTCAGGTATTTTCAAGTATGCATTGAAGGATACTTGGTGTAAGCTGTAAAGAATACAAAGTCGTTTCTCTATTTTTTGCATGTGTATATTTTTTGTGTTCCGTCTTTTGTAAAGTTAACTAATTATACATGGTTATGATGATTTTGGGTATGAAATGATGGTTGTTTAGGTGGTTTGGATATTTATTGATAATTTTAAGTTTTGTAGAAAGGTTTAGATTTTTGTGGATATCTATTTTTAAAGGAATTTCTGTTGAAATTTCTTGAAATTAGTAGCGACTAGCTTGATATTTTGGTGGTTGGATATGTGTTGATGATTGAATATGTATTAATTATTGTGGTTGTATGGTGAATTATGATAATTGTTATGTCTGATTGTAAGTTATTTTAAGTTGCAAAGAGTTTTTAAGTAATGTATTACTTTTCGAATTTTAATCTAATTTTTCGAGGCACGGGTTATCGCTAGTTTTGAATAAGATGGGATACTAATTATGGACCTTCGGCTTCTGCTATTCCAGGGCATTTACCCTCTCCATCTAAGCCTGTTCAAATTGCACCAGTTCAGTGTAATTCTGAGAACTAATAAGGCTAATTATTCCACCGGTAAATTTCTCCACAATCTGCAGTCTAGTGCATATGACAGTGATACTATTCATGGGGATCACCTTAAAACTTCAAGGGTAACCCCCGTTAATATGATTATATGATAATCCTCAGGCTAACGTTTCAAACAAAGGTATTGATGGGATAATCTTTTTAGGGGGGGTTGATTTTTATATTGTGGCTCATAGCAAATACCAATAGTCAATGATCTTTGTTTATGGTTTGTCCGACTCTGGATGGAAGGCTGAACAGAGATGCAATATGGCGTCGAACTTTGAAAATAGCTAGATTTCCCAAATTGAATAAGAAAAAAGGGCCACCTGTACTATGCAATGTCAAATTTTTTTTGTTACACAAAAAAGCCCTTCAAACCCTGTATGTATTGCCAGAATGGCCTCCACATGGGCCAGATCCACTATTAGTGAAGCCCTATAATGTAGTCATTGACAAGGAATTTGGTATTTATGAATTCCGGAGATTTTATCAGATTTATATTTTCTCTATTCTACAAAAAGAGTTTTACCAGTCAATGTTCTTATTCACAAAATGACAGTGAAATCTATTTTAATTGGAGTATAATAGTATATGATGACACAATGTTCTCAATTTTGTCATCCTAATATCATTATCCACCAACCATTGTTAAACTAACAAATTAGTTGGAGGATAAACAAGAAACAACAATACATTATTAATATTTGTAAAATTTACGAAAATACATGTGTTTTGAGAAGTTAATCAGGTGGTCGACATCCTGGCCAAAAATACTCTATCTCAAGCAAATGTTTTTGTTTCTTTTCCCCTTCTGCTTGCTTCTGTTAATTCTCTTTTGACCTTAGACAATTTGGGGAGGGTTATGTGTAACCCATCTATTGAACTCTTCTCTTAGTGGGTTAATTTTATTTTTCCAATCAAGTCTTACTAGAAGAAGAAGAAATAAATTCATAAATCAACAAACTAAACAAGTTTCACATAAAAGAAAACAAGATAAACTCACCAAAGTAAGAATCGAACCTAAAACCTAATAAGTCTCAGTACTTCAATCTTAACCGCTAAGCTATGACTTCATCGGCGCACTGGGTAAACTTTATTACTCCATATAAGTTTATGTTTTGTTTCAAAAAAAAAAAAGTTTATCCCACTAGAAATTCATTTTAAAACAATTCATATGTGTATTAACAAAATTGACTTTCTTTTTGCATCACTGACTTGTTTACAAATGACTTTATATTTCTATATCTAGCCCTAGTACTATGACTTTCCATTTGTATCTCTAGCCCTAATACTTTGGCAAAAAGTTAGTCTGGCATAAGTCGCCAATATGGGAGCAAATAAATTTTAAAGTTTGGAGTTTTCTTTAAACCATCAGTAAACTATATTTTAACCTTGTTTTTGGTATATATTTTTTTAGAAGCATCAAATATTATATTTATCTAGTTTTTTTTTTCCTTAAAGGGAGTCTTTTAAAAAGGGAAATATATAAAATTGGGCAAGGCCAAATAATATTAGCAGTATGAACATATTGTGGACAAGTGGATTTCATACACTACAAAAGGCTATAAACTATAAAGGCTAGTAATTCAGCCCTTCTGGATAAAAAGAAAATGATGATTACACACACAGACTTGTTGTACAATGCTATTTTTCTCAAACAATTGGTGCTTCTCTTTAAATACAAGAAGAAAAAGTAAAGGAAAAAAAAAAGCATAAACATTATTTGGACTTTGGCCAAGAAATTCACCCCTTTGAAGTATCTTTTGGAATCTTCTCGGAGAGATACTTCATGGTTCTTCAGAGAGGTGGATTTCTGCATCAGAGAGGACTAATAGGTAAGGGCAAGCAAGGCCAAATTAATCAATCAAAATTAAATTAATTCTTAAATTAGTAATTTAATTTTGATTGATTAAATTAAAATTAATATTAATTCTTAAATATTAATATAGATTAAGAATTATTTAATATAATCAGTTTAATACAATAGTTGTACTTATTTATCTTTAAAAGATGTATTATATTGTATGTAGTAAACTATTCAAGGTCAAAATGGACAAATGAATTAGGATTCGTTAAAATGGGTTGAACCAACTCCATACATAACCAAATTATACGTATGGCAGAAATTAAGAAAGACTCTAGGTATTAATTTTAAGATTAAAGTGAAATCATGAGTTCAAATTTCGAGCAACACAGATGGCATGCGGATAGTTATTTTCAGTTTTCTTAATTTTAATTTTTCAGCTTTAATTTGGAGAATTTTATAAATTAAGAAGAAATAAATAAAGGAAATTTAAAATTAATTAGATTGATGATCACTAGCGTGTGAAAGTTGAGAAGACAATTAGAGCGATTTATCATTATCTTTTACTCAATACTTTAATCTCCATTTTTTAAAACTTGCAATAGCTTTAAATAAGAAATTTAATCTCAAATTAATTTAATCATAAGGTAAAAATCTAGAGGGTAGCGCGGGAGATTGTTCAAATCCACTGCTCATCTGTTGTACTCTCATATATTGAGTTTATTTATGTTTTTAAAGTTAACTTAATAAAAGGAAAAAGATTACTTGGTACTACTCGATAGTAATACATTAAATCACGAGACGTAGTGTTTGTTTAGTTACAAGATGTTTGAAGCATTTGTAAATTTAAACATACGTTAGCATTAATACATTAACGCGGGAATTTAAAATATAATTAGTTATTGAATTCTTCATGGTCCTACTGATTTGGTCAACAATATTTCACTCAAAAACATAAAATTTCTATTTCATTCAAAAGTGTTATTGAGCTCATGTCTATTAATTTTGAAATTGTTTTCTAAATTTTAGAAGCAACTCTAATAAAGAGTATTACTACATATATATGAAGGATTAGTCTATATTTGTTGTCAGTTGATGAGTTAGTATACATGAATTGAATTGGTCGAATAATATTTAACAATGACAATCATAAACGTAATTTTGTTAGTAAAAAGATTATTTATAATTTTTTTTAAAATATTTTTAATAATAATAATATAAAATATCACAATATCCTCGCATTACAATCACAACTCTATTATCATGGCCCTAATATCAAACTAAATACCAAGTAAACATCTACTAAGTTTCACGCAATCACCTAAAATAGTACCAAATAAAATAGTGTGGATGCAAAAGGTTTGTGGGATGTACCTAAAGGTCTTAAACGGTGTATCCATTATCCAAGATATATACTATAGTTTTATATAATATTTTTTATCTAAACTTTTTGATAAAAATATAATGAACGGATCAAACAATATGCAAATATAAGAGAATACAATTTTACTTTATTCAATGTTGTGAAGTACTATAGTCAAAATATAATTGTTGCCTAAATAAGTATACATCTTTGACCTTTTAAATTTGTTTATGTTTCATTAGTATAAACTACCTTCATACCCCGTGCGAAGCACGAGTGTGAGTGATCGAATTTGCAACCTTGTTTTCTCATCCACGATCAATAGAAAATATTTATAAAAAGTACTTTGATTTTTTTTTTTTTTAGTTTTCAAAAAAAATTGTTGAAAAAATATATTATCTAAGAGTGTTTACAAACCTTAATACTCCTTTCATAACACAAAAAGTGTCCGTAAAAATAATTCACAAAAAAATTACTTGTTTATTGATAATAATATAAGATAAAATAACATAATATTCTCAAGTATAATAATACAATTTTATATCCATGTTACAACTATATATTAAATTACACCTTCATTATACAAGTTGATTAGTCCATTTTGGTCTTCCCAAAGTCTTCTCCCTTACTTATTACTCGGACAATTAATACGAGCCCACGCACTTTCTTTCCTTCTTCCTGATCACTAAATCAATAAAACGTATACTATCATTCTATCAATAAATAAATAACTATTCGATTTGCTTTCCATGTCTTCAAAATTTTTTATTTTTTTTAACGTGGGAAGTTGGTTAATTAAGCTTTTTTTTTCTTTTTTTCTGCTAACGAGCTCTTAGCCTAGTAATAAGGCTTATCTATTGTAATTTTTATGTCTCAAATTCGATTCTCATTTTTTTTTTAAAAAGTCACACCTACTAGTTGGTGAAAGGGATAGTAGCCTTTGTCCGCTATCTAAGGAACATACACAAATTACTTTATAAAATGATATTTAAAAATATAATTAGTTATAGAATTCTTCGTAGTCCTAGTAATTTGGTCAACAATAGTTCACTCAAAAACATAAATTTTTTATTTCATTTAAAAGTGTTATTGAACTCATGTCTAGTAATATTGAAAGTGTTTTCCTAGAACTACAAAACACCAAAATATTATCATGTTCAGTTTAGATATACTTGTAATCCACCAAAAACTCCTCCTCTAAATTTTAGAAGAAACTCTAATAAAGGAGTATTACTACATATATAAGAAAAAAAAGTACAAAATTATTATTAGTATATATTTGTTGTCAGTTGATGAGTTATTATACGTTAATTAAATTGGTCCAATAGTATTTAACAACGACAATCATACACATAATTTTGTTATAAAAAAAGTTATTTATAATTTTTTTTAAAAATATTTTTAATAATATAAAATATTACAATATCCTAACATTACAATCATAAATCTATTATTATGGCCCTAGTATCAAACCAAACACCAAGTAAAACTCTACTAAGATTCACGCAATCACCTAAAATAGTATCAAATAAAACAAGGTGGATGCAAAAGGGTGTGTTGGATGTTACCCAACGTATATACCATAGTTTTATATAATACTTTTTATCTAAACTTTTCAATATATAAACATATAATGAACACATCAAAGAATATGCAAGTATAAGAGAATGCAATTTTGCTTTGTTCAATGTTGTGAAGCACCATAGTTATAATATAATTATTGCGTAAATAAGTATATTTTTTGGCAATTTAATTGTTTATGTTTCATTAGTATAAATTAGAGTTTGATACTCCCTGCGAAACACATGTTAGTTTGTATTATTCTTTTCACACATATTTGATAATTTTTTGACATATATTTATTATTTTTCATTGACATATTATATATATAATGTTAAACATAATTTGAATCAGTATATAACTTTTAGATATTTCAAGAAGAAACTTTACATATTCTTCCTCCATAATTTAAGAAAAATTAATTACAATTATTAGTTACCGTATTATATATAATATTGACCGTTCGAGTTAACTCATTACAACCTGAGTTAACCCATTCTAATTGATGAGTTAACTTGAATGGTTATGAAGTATGATTGTTGGTCGTGCTTATATATATATAGGGAAACTTTCTAAAGTGAACCTTAACGAGCGAACCAAAGACGAACCGTCGTCTTTGGTGTCTATGGCGACGATTCGACCCGTCGCCGTAGCCATGCAATCATTGGCGACGGGTCGAATCGTCGCCATATACACCAAAGACGACAGTTCGTCTTTAGTTCGCTTTTTAAGAGTTCGTTTTTGAATTTTTTTTTTCTATATATATATATATTTATATATATATATATAAGGTATAGATTTAGAAAGTGAAAAAAAATTATTTTTTAAAGTTTTCAAATTTTATAATTGAGACTCTTCTTTGGTATGGAGAGAATATTTGAAGGAAAAAAATAAGACAACCAAAAAAATATTAGGGCTCTCCTTTAAATATGGAGAAAGTATATCGAAAAATAAAAGTCTACTTATTGAGAATGTAACGGAATTGAAATGAGCCAAAGGTCCTCATGGGCCATATTATTCAATCGAGTTTAGAACTGAGTTATTTTTAAATTAATTTAATGAGGGGAAAAGCAATAAAACCAGTTTGCGCGCAAAGGTTGTTTTTTGACGCAATTAATGTACCAGACTATCTACTGATCAACTATATAATTAAAATTAAAAGTACAAACTTAATTTGATTTCACTAATTTTTGATTTGATTTCACAAAATTTTTGTTCCACGTTCTTATTCATATTAGCATAAGTACTATTCAAATTTGTATTAATTAAATACTATCTTAATTTAAAAATATTTCTATCTCTAATAGGAAGAGAAAAAAAGAAGATCTTTTTGTTTCCGGTTCAAAATAGTATAATTATTACATAAATTTATAATAATTAAATATATACTATCCAAATTTGTAAAGTATTAAAGAAAAACCGAACCAAGAAAGTAACTTCTTAAAGAATTTTTATTTTTGGTTTATCATAATTGTTTAGAATATAACACATTATACTATATATTGCCTAAATTCACTAAAACTTCAAATTATACGAAATCACACAATTAATTGTATCAATAATACACGTGATTTTAAAAAAAATACATAATAACTATAAAATTAGTTAAAAAATTATAGTAAATTTATTATTAAGTAATTGTCATAGCTAAATTAAACCTTATTAGAGTTTGAGTTACATACTTCTATTCAGATTAGAATTTTAGGTAAATTTTGTCGATATAAACACTAATATAGAATTCCATTACAAACTTAAATAAAATTCTTCATAATCATAACTTAATAAATATGCAATCAAATCAAATGTTTAACTTAATAATTGATCGAAGTAACTTATAATATATAATTAAATATTTATTATTTAAAGTATTTGAGTCCACTCAAAAGATAAAGCGATGAATTTAAAGTATTCTCAATTAGGAGTATTTGGTTAGTCCTTCATTTATTCTGCTTTCTACATTAAGAAGACTAGCTCAGCTTTTTGACGACAAGACTTGGACTCAAATGTGCATGACTTTAAAGTGAGTTTCCGCAAGAAGTGAACAAAAATTATGTAATTGGGCCCACTAATCTAATCATAAATGCGACCGTCCAAAATTAATAAGACTACTTCTGGTATTGCAGTAGTAGCTACAGGAAACTCATTCAGATATACTTATACTTTAAAATAATGGATCCAACTAAATTTTCAAAAGAAAAATCTCTTTTCTTTTTCCTCCTGAAACCAAAGCTTGAAAGGAGAAAACGAAAGGATATGTCTTTTCTTTGCTTGGCATGAAAATGTATTTTAATATCGAGAACTAGGCTTGTAAATTAGTAGAGAGATGAATTTTGCCTTGGTGAGTTCTGAGTTCAAAAACAAATCTAGATTGGACGAGTTTTTAGATAAAATTGACTTTAGTGTTCAAACAAGGACAAGTTATTTGTAAATGTTATCGTTAATTGTATCTTTGCTTAGTCCGCTATCTAAGGAACATACACAAATTACTTTATAAAATGATATTTAAAAATATAATTAATTAGTTATAGAATTCTTCATAGTCCTAGTAATTTGGTCAACAATAGTTCACTCAAAAACATAAATTTTCTATTTCATTTAAAAGTGTTATTGAACTCATGTCTAGTAATATTGAAAGTGTTTTCCTAGAACTACAAAACACCAAAATATTATCATGTTCAGTTTAGATATACTTGTAATCCACCAAAAACTCCTGGTCTAAATTTTAGAAGAAACTCTAATAAAGGAGTATTACTACATATATAAGAAGAAAAAAATACAAAATTATTATTAGTATATATTTATTGTCAGTTGATGAGTTATTATACGTGAATTGAATTGGTCCATTAGTATTTAACAACGACAATCATACATATAATTTTGTTAGAAAAAATATTATTTATAATTTTTTTATATATTTTTTAATAATAATAATATAAAATATTATAATATCCTCACATTACAATCATAAAATCTATTATTATTGCCCTAGTATCAAACTAAACACCGAGTAAAACTCTACTAAGTTTCACGCAATCACCTAAAACAGTATCAAATAAAACAAGGTGAATACAAAAGGGTTTCTGGGATGTACCTAAGCGTTAATTACCCAAGGTATATACCACAGTTTTATATAATACTTTTTATTTAAACTTTTCAATATATAAAAATATAATGAACGCATCAAAGAATATGCAAATATAAGATAATGCAATGCAATTTTACTTTGTTCAATGTTGTGAAGCACCATAGTCATAATATAATTATTGTGTAAATAAGTATACTTTTTGACAATTTAAATTTGTTTATGTTTCATTAGTATAAATGAGAGTTTGATACTTCTTGCGAAGCACGGGTTAGTTTATATCATTCTTTTCACACATATTTGATAATTTGTTTTGACATATATTTATCATTTTTCATTTACATATTATATATATAATGTTGAACATAATTTGAATCAGCATATAACTTTTAGATATTTCAAGAAGAAGCTTTACATATTCTTCCTCCATAATTTAAGAAAAATTAATTGCAATTATTAGTTACCGTATTATATATAATATTGACCGTTCGAGTTAACTCATTACGACCTGAGTTAACTCATTCTAATTGATGAGTTAATTCGGATGGTCATTGGGTATAATTGTTGGTCGTGCTTTTATATATATATATATATATATATATATATATATATATATATATATATATATATATATATAGAGAGAGAGAGAGAGAGAGAGAGAGAAGGTATAGATTTAGAAGTGAAAAAAAAATATTTTTAAAGTTTTCAAATTTTATAATTGAGACTCTTCTTTGGTAAGGAGAAAATATTTGAAGGAAAAAAATAAGACAACCAAAAAAATATTAGGGCTCTCCTCTAAATATGGAGAAAATATATCGAAAAAATAATAGTCTACTTTCTATTTTTAAAACATGTCAAATGACAGTTCACTATAAAAATTAGGAAAACTAATGTACCAGACTATCTACTAATTAAAATTTGATATTGTTGATCTTTGATCGAGTCAGTTTTACTTTATTTTTGTTTTTCTTCAAATCTTTCGAAATTTAAAATTAGACTCAATTTTGGATCATGGAATAAATTTGCCGACTTCAATTTTGACTTTTGAGTTTAGTGTTGTAATTCCTTGTTTTGTACGTGTTAATCCGTGTTTTAGTGTTAGAATAAGTCAAGATCATTGGCCCACATGTTTATTGTTTCATTTATTCTGCTTTCTACATTAAGAAGACTAGCTCAGCTTTTTGACGACAAGAATTGGACTCAAATTATGACTTTAAAGTACTGATGTATCGTTAGTAGTAGTGTTGTGGGAGAATTATTTCCACCAGAAGAATCATCAACGAAACTAGGGGTGTTCAACCGGTAAAAATCGGGCTGAACCGAACCGGTACCAAATTGAACCGGTACCGAAAGAAGGGAAAACATCGTACCGATACCGGTTGGACCGATTCGGTACCGGTTCGATACCGGTTTTTACCGGTTATACCGAATATTATTATTTTATTATTATGTTTATTATTATTTTATTATTATTATTATTATATTATTATTTTTATTATTTTTATTATTATTTTTATTATTATTATTTTTATTAATTAAAATAAATAAAATAATAGGAAACCGGTACAACCGGTATGTACCGAACTCTAAATTGTCGAACCGGTACCGAAACCGGTTGTACCGCTATACCAAACCGATCATTTTTGTACCGAACCGTCCGATTGGACTGAAAATTTTGAACAGCCCTAAACGAAACCCCCTCAAGTTCCTTCTCAAATGTGAATGCGATTGGCCACCGTGATCAAGAGTTGAAAGTTGGGGAGACTAAAGGAGGGTCCTTTGTTTTACTCCCTCCGTGCTCCTAAGTATGTTATCGAATACAATAAATTTTGTCCACCAAAAAATCTCTTAAGTATATAAATTTATACTAAATATGTTAAAAAGACTACTTTACCTTCAAAGCAGGGTCCACTAATTTCAAAAAGAGAAACATTCATTACTTATGTTACTATGAGTAACATTAAAACTTATTTTATTTTATCTCTACAACTTTAATTTTCTTAATACGAGTGAAAAATGTGCTTTAGACATCCTTCTTTTTGAGAACGGAGGGAGTATATGTGTAAGGCGTGAATTGAATAAAAACTAAAAATCAAATGTGCACATTATAAACAAAAAACAACTTGAGACTTGTACTGTAGAATTGTGATTATCACAACTAGTTTAACGTTAACAACACTAATTTTTCTGTATTTAATATGTTTTGACTACTATTTAAATATTTTGATCTTCTACATACATTTTGAATTCGTATTTAACATGTATTTAACCCGTATTTATCAAAATAATATTTTTCTTCACCTTGTTCTTTTCTCATTCGAATTAAATATGGAGAAAGTATATCGAAAAAAATAAAAGTCTACTTTCTCTTTTTAAAACATGTCAAATGACAGTTCACTATGAAAATTAGGAAAACTAATGTATCAGACTATCTACTAATTAAAATTCGATATAGTTGATCTTTGATCAAGCAAATTTTAATTTATTTTTGTTTTTCTTCAAATCCTTCGAAATTTAAAATTAGACTCAATTTTGGATCATTTTACAAGGAATTTTAGAATAAGTCAAGATCATTGGCCCACACATTTATTACGAAAGTGACATTTTTTTTAAAGCCCTACTTTTTGGGAATACAATATAATTTCATAATTAAGTATATCATCAATAATCAATCAAACATCACTAAAGGAGGAAAAAATAAACTAACAACCAAACAAACCTCACATAAAGAGGACACAAGCTTCCCATAATATAAGAAATAAATACACCTAAGTGAGAATCGAACTTGAGACCTAAAAGTCGCAGAACCTCAATCTTAACCACTAGAGGGGTTGTTTGTTTACATTTGAATGAGTCTGAATCTGACCGAATAAGTTATTCAGACCGTTTGTTTTATTATTTTTAAACTCTAAATGTGTCTTAATGTGTCTGAAAGATTCATCCAAAAAATTGTGACTGAATCATTAAGAAGTAGTTTTGAATGATATATTTACCTACCTACCCTCATAGATAATTAAAAATTACATTTAATATCCATCTTTTTTTACTATTGTAACAAATTTTGTTATGTACAAGTTATTTTTTTTAATTTTTTGCTTTAACAAATTAGTCAATAATCAATTTAATGAATGTTGTTGTAGTCTTTTATTTTGGTTTTATGAATTGATAGAATGTTATTAAAAAAAATTATTGTTTATTCTTAAAATTATATTACTAATTGTTCACAAATTTATATTTAATTTTTTTTAGATAATATTGTTTATTTCTAATTACATAATAAATTTGTTCATAATAATTCAGAAGGTTAAAATAGTGAAATACACGTATTCAGATGATTTAGACAGACAGTTATCAAATACATCATTTCATTATATATTTAGAATTTCTACTTTATTTAACTCATTCAGATTTTTTTATACATTTAAAACTTTTTATTCAATTTTATCAAATAACACCTAAGAGCTATCGACCTGTGAAACTGACCTTAAAAGGAGAAGAAATTTAGGCTTAACCACATACTAAGAGTGGAAGACCCGTCAAAGTAAAGGCATCTAGATTTTAGTGGAGTTTTGTGTGGACTCTATTCAAGTCAAGGTTAAATCTTACGCCAAATTTTACGTACATGAAATTTTAATAAATTTGAAAGAAATTCTTTAAGATGTAATTTATACAGAATTTGCGATGCATCATCTATATAATACTCTTCTAGTCTCACAAAAAAAAATCTCATTTAATTTTTTGAGTTATGTTATAGATTTTATGATTTTTTTTTATAAAATTATAATTGCGACGTATATTATTAATACATGAGATTGGATTAATTAGATTATAAGATTAGTCTACTATATTACATATCTGATTAAAAAGTAATAACTAATAGTTATTCATGTAATTAGCAATAAAAACAGTCGATTCATAATGTCGTAAGATATATCATTTTTCTATTTTTTAAATAGTCAATATGTAAAATTAAATTGAATATGAGTTTATTTGATTTTAATTAATGAAATAGTTAATACTGTAAAAAAATATTACTAAATACACAAAATCTTTTTTCGAACATTAAAATAATTCACATCACAATTTGATTTTAAAATATTGCAAAACTAATTAGAACCAACATCAAATGGGACTTAATTACGAGAACCGAGGGAATGCCAGCTAAAAATTTAGTTGCTGGGGTGATGCTATACATTACAGTAAAAAATTAATGACAAAATTAAAAATATCATATCATTTTATAATTTTAAAATAAAAATGTATATCTTTTTAACGGATTGAAAAGAAAAATATAATTCTAATTTGGGGACGGGGGAGTACTGCTATAATGTTGCTTTGGGAAGTTGTATTCGAATATTAGTGGATTTTTTTTTTTTTGATATTTTTTGAACATTTAAGTCATTATTATTACAAAGTGATACAATTAGTGGTAGGGGATTCAAAACCCAGACCTTTGTTATGCAAAGTCTGGGTGATACTAACTCAATCCATGACAGGTGATAAATATTAGTGAAAATTCGAACCAACTGTATGTGGATTTTAAGAGTTTGAATTAATTGTTTTAAACAGTGTTAATCTGCAGCATAATAGTTATATGGAAGACAGAAACAAAACACACATGTGCACAAGTTAGTAGATATCTTTCATTTCATTTCATTTTGTATTTTTTTTAAAAGGTACTATTCCAGAATCAATCTTCAACATCTCAAGATTAGAACAAATTTCAATCTACAACAGTCAAGTTTCAGGTAAACTTCCATTCAATTTTGGCCACAAGCTACCCAATCTAAAAGCAATTGAATTTGGAGCGAATAACCTGACAGGGATTTTGCCAGAGTCTATCTCAAATGCTACTCAACTCGTGACTTTAGATCTTGTTAGCAACAAATTCACAGGTACAATTCCCAAGTCACTTGGAAATTTGAAACATCTTGAATTCCTAAACTTGGGCCTGAACAATTTCATAACTGAAAGTTCATCTTCAGAACTAAGCTTCCTCACTAGCTTGACCAATTGCAGAAACTTAAGCTTCTTAGACTTAGAGTATAATTCGCTGCATGGATACCTTCCGGCTTCCATCGGAAATTTATCCACTTCTCTTCAAAAATTGTATGCAAAAAATTGTGGAATCAAGGGAACCTTTCCTAATGAAATTGGCAATTTAAGCAGTCTTATAATATTAAGTCTGAATGGGAATGAATTGACTGGAAAAAATCTTGTGGCAATAAAAGGGTTATCGAAGCTTCAAGTGTTAGGCCTTGGTGAGAACAAGATAGGAGGATCCATGCCGGATTATCTTTGTCAATTACAAAACTTGGGTACCTTAAGCTTAGAAGTAAACCAGATTTCCGGTCCATTGCCAGCATGTTTAGGAAATATTACTTCTCTAAGATATCTTTTTCTTGATTCAAACAAATTGACCTCTAGCTTACCAAGAAACCTTGGGAACCTCAAGGATCTTTTGGTCGTCGATATATCCAGAAATTCTTTAAGCGGCCACATACCCCTTGAACTTGGAAATCTTAAGGCTACTGTGCGAATAGATCTATCACATAATCGATTCTCGGGTTACATCCCTAGCACCCTTGGGGAGCTCCAAAACTTGGCTAAACTTTCTTTGGCAAACAATTGGTTACAAGGACCTATTCCCGATACATTCAAATATTTAGTGAGCTTAGAGTACTTGGATTTGTCTCATAACAACCTCTCTGGTGTGATTCCAAAGTTCTTAGAGGCACTCAAGTATCTTAGATATTTCAATGTATCTTCTAATAGTTTAAGAGGAGAAATTCCAAGTAAAGGTCCTTTCAAAAACTTCAACAGTCGATCTTTCTTATGGAATGAAGCGTTGTGTGGTGCTCCTCGGTTTCAAGTCCCAATATGCCATACTATTTCTGTTCATAGATCATCAAAGAAAAAGAGAGTGCTTCTAGCTATATGTATTTCGTTGGTGATTGCATCGATAATTCTTACATTGGCCTTTGCATTTGTGTTGGTAAGACGTGCACACAGAATTAGACTCTCCGCGCGAACTGAATTGTCAGGAATAATAGGCCCTATGAGAATTTCATACTATGAACTTCAACGAGCAACTAATGGCTTTAGTGAAAGTAATTTGATTGGCATGGGTAGTTTTGGTTCAGTTTTCAAAGGGATACTTGCAAATGGGACATTAATGGCCATAAAGGTATTCAATCTGCAACTAGAAGGAGGATTCAAGAGTTTCGATGTAGAATGTGAAGTATTACGCAATCTTCGCCACCGAAATATCAGCAAAATCATTGGTAGTTGCTCTAACCTTGATTTCAAAGCATTAGTACTTGAATACATGCCTAATGGGAGTCTTGAGAAGTGGTTGTACTCCCACAACCATTTCTTAGATATTTTGCAAAGAATAGACTTAATGATAGATGTGGCATGTGCTTTGGACTATCTCCATCATGGTTATTCAACTCATGTGGTTCATTGTGATCTTAAGCCCAACAACGTCCTTCTAGATGAAGATATGGTTGCACATGTGAGTGATTTTGGCATAACAAAGTTATTGGGAGAGGGGGAGAACATTGCACAAACTATGACTATAGCCACAATTGGATATATTGCACCAGGTGACCCTCAACCTTTTTTTGTTTTTTTTCCTAATAGTAAAACTTTGCTCATTTGTATTCTCAAGCTATGTTTTTCCATTTACGTTGCTGATTTGTGATGTTTCATTTAGAGTACGGATCAGAAGGATTAGTATCAACCAAATGCGATGTTTACAGTTATGACATTATGTTGATGGAAGTATTTACAAGAACTAAGCCGAGTGATGAGCAGTTTCTTGGAGATATGAGTCTGAAGCGTTGGGTAAACGACTCACTTCCTAACTTAGTAATGCAAGTTATTGACACAAACTTGCTAAACCCAGAGGACAGACACATAACTGTGAAGCTACAATGTGTCTCATCTATTATGGAATTGGCTTTGAGTTGCGTTGCTGATTCACCTGAAGAGAGGTCCAACATGAAAGATGTTATGGTAACACTCAAGAAGATCAAACTAGACTTCCTTGCAAATCACGAAAGGAATTGAAACATCAAAGTACTCATTTTGCTTCTCTTTTTTACTAAATTAACTCTAATAGTTATTCAATAATTTTAACATATTTTTATATTTCATGTTTTTGCAATGGTTTTTAGGTCTATCAAAGGTTGGAGTGATATTGGTAACGTCTATGCTTCAAACTATCCGATCTTAAAGTAAGACATTGTCATGTTCATGGTTTTACGCATCAACAATTTGTTTTGGTACTCGGTCTAACATATATTTTAGCTAAATCAATATTTAAAAGAGTTTTTTGTGGCTGATTGTAGTGGTCGCATTGTCCTTACTACATGTTATGGTGTTATTGTGTGTCATAAATGTATTGAATTTGGACGAATACAATTTGAATTAAAGATGAAGATTATGTGTTCTTTCTTTCCCCTTTTTTCATGGAATGAAGTGAAATAGGCATATAACGAATCAGATATGCTCAAATATGGTAATACGACTCAAATAGCAGCATCTGACAGTACCAATTTCACTCAATCATATGATATTATATAGAATTGAGGGAACTAGCTTGGAGATAATGTTAATGGAGAGAAGCCAACTCCATTATGTCGATGGTAGCTGAAATCTGCTATTAGTTAGCCAGGACAATAGTTGGGAGTATTTTGTAGGTGTCGTTTTCTTAATAGACAATAGTGCATTGTTTCAAGTCTTTATTATACTTAATTAGAGTTGATTTGCCAAACAATGCCTAGTTATTCTCCATTAGTAAGGTAATGTTTAAGGATTTGATATTAAATTTTATATGAGGATTTTGTTTAGTAGCTCTGAAATACTTTATTCATGGATTAAGATGATTATTATATTATTATACTTCCATTTGGCAGTCCTTTTTATGATTAAGTTATGAATGGTCTTGTATTCCTCATGGTTAAAGGTAGGTTATGTCTGTTTATTAGTAGGACTAAGAAAACTAATGATTATGATTGTGTTCTGTAGGTCTTATTTATGATAATGTTATGAAAGCTCATTAGTTGTAAAGAAACCTAGGAAGTGTCTAAGTGGACTTACACGTGCTGAAAATTAATTCGATTAAGCTATTAGATTACAAAAATGTTCTTATAGATAAAGACATTAATAGAAGAAATTGGCATATAACTACTTGTATCAACTATGTTTGTCTCGGCACAAATGACGCTGGTAAATGGTAATATCACTTCCTGAGGATTAACTACTATAAGGGCCTACTTGAAGCAACTAAAGAAGACAATCAACGAGGGAGCAAATGTGATAAGCTATTTTGCATGGTCATTGCTCGGCAACTTTAAATAGGAATTAGGCTAAACTTCAAGGTTCGACCTAGTTTTTGTCGATTTCAAAACCCTTAAGAGGACTCCTAAGATGTCAGCATATTGGTTCTAAAAATTACTCAGTCGAAAGAAGCATTAAGCTGCAGCAGCCCCTTTTGTAGCAAAGTAGTTAACAAGCCATGTACTTCGGTATCAATAAAGGTTTACACTATGACTAAATATTAGTCTTTCTTTCCTTGTTTTTGTGGATATATGATCAATGTATGCTCCATTCTTTCCAATGCATAAGAGCAAACTGATACGCGATCGACTTATATTTTCTAGGAGAATTGATATTTCCAACACAAATGTATGACTTATTATGCATAGAGTACAATTGTGTATTGCATAATGTGCACTGGATTAAGATATTTAACACTAGAAATATCATTTCTCTTATGAAACGGAGGAAGTATATACAATGGCCAAGTTTTAGGATGTTCAAGCTTGTTCAACTTGACTTGTTTATCCTATGAGCCAATCTCAAACAAATCTTGAAAGAATCAATCTCATGCCAATCAAAATCCTTGTGACAAGGAAATAAATTACAATAAAACAAACATAGAAGTTACACTCGAGAAAAAAATTCAAAATATTATTTTTCTTATTTTCTAAATTGAAACAATCAACTTTTTTCACCTTCTTTTCACCTCTACCTATCTTGTTCCCTTTAGTAATCGTGATAGGTTTAGAATTCACACTTCGTTGTGATTCCGGAGTAACACATAAGACTTCCAAGCTTTCAACCTCAGTTACCACAGACTCTTGCTCCATAAAACTCTCCGTTTGATCGTCAAACACAAACTCATCTAGTTTTCTTTCTTAAAGGGGCTGTTGTCAAGAACTATTGATCCATTTTTATCAGGAAGTATTGTAATTTCTTCTAAGGTTCCGCTTTCGTAAGGCATTACCAGTTTCTTAAGTGCTAAAGATTCATTTGAGTGTTTCCATTGTTCTGACCCTGATAGTTGTTGGTTCCTTTCTTCTAAAACAGGTTCCTTCTTCATTACTGTAATGGCAATGACAAGGAATAATTTTCATTTATAAAGATTAATACGATGTGTTAGAACAAACTATAGTAAACACATAAATCAACGTAGAAAATTAAAAGACAAGAAGACGGTCTACTTGAAAAACTCAAATCGAAAAAAATTATGGGCGAGAAGCAGAAGATATTATTATATCAAAGTGTGAAGACTAAAAGTTGTGAATCTCTCTCTGAAAGTGCCTAAAACTGAGAGATAAATATACCAAAACCGAAGCTACAAAAACATATACCATCACTAAATCTCATCTTTATTTTCTTTTTGAGTCACTGCATAAAAAATTTTTGTCGAGTAAAAAGTTAGATCACGAACAAGAATTTGAGATACACATAACACTATGGTATGAGCTATAGTTTGCATGTATTTCATAACTCATTTTGGGGCATAATCTCTTACAATCAATGGTGGTCTTAACTTTTGGAATACTTTTTCTTTCTAATTCATATATGTAAATGAATGGAGAAATAGATATTGAGAGAACAAATAAGAAAAAAAAAAGGAATGTGGAGATAGTGAGGTAAGTTGTCAGGGCTAAAGAGGAAGGAGGTTCATCAGTCAGGAACACAGTAAGCTATGTTAAAGAGTGGGAAGCCAAATAATTGCTGCAAAATAAAGTGTTACACTTCCAATTTATTTTTCTTCTGAAATAGATGGTATGCTTAAAACTGTTAATTCTTTCTCTTTTAAAATGTAAATGAGACCATTGTGCTCCCTTTACTGCATGTGCCTCCTATATGTCGTTGAGCAACTATATCCATATTTGGAGCATAGTTGGGCCTCTAACTAAAAGTCATAACATAGATTTGTTTTTCCTTCAAAATCAGTAAATTCATTTAAATCAAATTTCTTATTTATAAAGAATAAAATGAGGATGACAATGTGCTACCAGAATTGAATGCATGTTTATTTGGCAAAAATTTGGTTTGGAAAATAAAACAAGCTAAGAAACTTGCCTGTAATTCTTCGTCCTCTGGTTTTATGGGAGGAAACTAAAGTAAAGCACCTTTCTTGACCAGACATAGTTGATGTCTCTTGTCTAAGGAGTCGGTCCAGTTTGGAAGGTGGTAGTAAGATTCAGATAACTTTCGAAACTTGGGAAGTAATTGAAGGCCTCCATTGTACACGGATCCAATTTATGTTCAACAATTGCGGTAGCCATTGAAGGAGATATATCTCTAATGACAGTTAAGGGTAGAAATGCACATCTTTCGGACAAAAGTTATACTTTCATTTTGCAACAAAAAAAATAAAGAAATGGCACATGAATATAACTAGGGAATAAAATGATTGAGGCTTTAAAGTATAGAGTATGCCCATGATTGTTATTTCTAACATGGAAAAACTAGTATAGGAGTTGCCACTAATACAATTTGTGTGACATTAATATTTAACTAGTCAAGACAAATAGAAAGAAAGGATACGACCCCACGAAATCAAGCTCATTGTTAAGAGACTGCAAAATTGTTTTTGGAAGAGGTTTAATGTGTTTGAGGCTCTTTGAGAGGGCATCATATCTGCAGTGGATTCAAATTGTGCATTTATTACTACTACAAAATTCAGAAGAAAATGTATGTCAGCTTATAAAAAGTTGTACATACATTCGGGCATGCTGGAAAATTGCCATCGCCTCTTTGAAGGATTTTAAGTAATCTCCAGGCACTTGGTTTCCCTTCTCAAATTTTAAGATGGATAGAACCTGTAAATATGGCATCCAAGGTAATCTTCATTAGGAGGATGTGATGGTGTATATCAGCTATATCTCTGAAACTCTACAACAAAATAAAAAACATTTAAATAACAAAATTAAATAAGCATGTGGTTCAAGATATGTACATATTAGAAAGCACACCAATTTTTCACTTATTACTAATTTAAGTGCTTTTTATTTACCAAATACAAACTACTTTTCTAAAACTGATTATAATCAAAAGTACTAATCATAATCAGTAGTCACATTTTTTAAGCAATCCCAAACATACTCTAAAATAAACATGTTGTTCAAGATATCTACATATTAGAAAACACACCAATTTAGTGCAAAACTTAAGCTATCCTTTTGTAAGTTTTCTTATACTTAACATGTCCTTCAATTGCAGTACGATATATATAATATATGTCATGTTTTTTTTATTACTAATATAATATGAACATCCCATGACTTCAAAGTTTGAACTCTATCCTTCATTGCATAGTAAACATGCAAACTGTATTAGTTAGTAAAACTATATGTGTCATAATTTCTAGTAGCTTATTTCCTCTTATAACTAATTGTAAATTTGAAATTTTGAACTTTGAAAAAGTTAAATTTGAAAATTTGAACTCTGAAAAGTTAAATTTGAAATTTGGAGTTCTCTTTAGACTTATAGATCATTAGATTGTTGTTTTATACAAATTTACTACTGATTTAAAAACTTAAACCATTCACAAAACTGCAAACTAGTAACACTTAAATTGAGAGTTCTTTTAAATTACTAGTTCTTCAAAACTGACAATTCTGAACTTCGCAATATCTCATTACAATGCACATGGATTTCAAGTTTATATGCTTTCATGTGAATGCACATGCAACAGGAGCTTTCAAATGGTCTGAAGCAGCATGCATTTCTTAATTTGGAAAAAAGAAATGCTATCAACAACAATAGTTCACCTTTCAAAAGAACTAACATCCTTATTCCTGGAATAGATGGAAGGAAGTCGCAGCCAACTAGGACACACATACCTGTAATATATACTTCTACCTTAAATCAAATGAATTTAAAGATAATAGAATTCATATTTCATAGCTTAGTTGATGGGAGCACAATTATACTGACAAAGAAAGGTCTTTTCATTTACATGTAGAATAGAATCAGTTTTGATATTAGCTTTAATTTAGGGAATGGTTTAATTGAAGGAGGAATCTTAAACCAGATGAAGTCGTTACAAATATATACATATTAAGAAGAGTTGCATAAGTGTCACACAGGTGATTACTTATGAACAAGTTTCTATCAAAATTTCGGAAGGAATGTACACAAACTACCGAATCAAAGGCCTTGTCCAGCACTATCTCCTCACCATTTCCTAACTGGTCCATCTTAAAAATAACCTGTCCATGGCCCATTCAAATCAAAACAAGACAACTTTAATACTCCAATGAAGAATCTTTATGTCAACAGGAGATAAGTAAATCTCCATCTGGATGTACAAAAGTTTCATGGAAATCTTACAGATGAGCAACCATAGGCCAGCAGATCACTATCATCTGAGATTACTGCTGCTATTCCACCTTTTTCTGGTGCAAGAGTGGACAGGTACGCTAACTACGCATCAATCTCATATGGAGCTACAACAAATTCAATGTCCTCTGATCTCAGAATCTGGAGTAGCAATTTATGTAACCAAAATAAGAATCTAAAATATATTAATTTTTTGAGTCCAACAAAAGAAATTTTGAAATCATTTGGAACAACGTTCAAAAGCTTTTGTGGACAAACAACGAAAATATAAGTACTCAGTGAAAAGATTATATTGAAACTATATGGATATGATTACCTGAATCAATTAATGTGTCATTACTGGTGTGATACTCACTGCTCTCTACATGTCAAAAAGAAGATATTAATGTATGAAAAGTAAACTTCTTAATGATTTGACAATGCAGCCAAACATTACTTTTGGTTATGTATAGGAATAAAGAATTGACAACAGCCTATTAAAGAACAAAACCTGATTCTATTACATGAATTTAAGGTAGCAACAGAGATGTTTTGGTGTTTGAGCCGACAAACAGATAAGCTCTCCTTAAAAATTGTAGTAGTCAGAAAAAATTGTGATACATTGGAAACAATAAGCTCTCCTTAAAAATTGTAGTAGTCAGAAAAAAAATTTCATGGGTGGTCGTCGAACTTTGTGAATCAACTAAATTATGCTATTTAGAAAGTATCAAAAAGTTCATATAACTAGTAAATGTCTACTATCCATACAATTTCAATTCTGTAAAAGATCATTTAAGAAATGTCACTCTTAAATACAGCAACCATACAAATGGGGTTGATAAAGGGATATAAACTTATAATCATACTCACATACTATAAATTAAAAGTGCCAAATTGAAAGATTCTTGCATAATTTATCCCCTTAGAAGTACTTTCTTTGCAAGTACTATAGAAAAAATTGAAATCTTTTCCCAGATATAGGTAATATTTCAAAATTTAGTTAAATCAAATAAGACTAACCCAATAGTACTAAACACAGCTTAACTCAACCAATTAAAGACAGAGCAGACAAACAAAATTAAAGTTAGTAAGTAAAAGCAAAGATACTAATACCTGAAACAGCTCATATGCAGCACCAGTATTCCCATCCTTGAGCTTCTCCATAGCTAAATCGAGATTAGCCTTTCTTTTCCTAAACAAAATCAATAATTTCTTTTTCAAAAAAATTAATGAAAATTGTCATGGTCTTAATCATCATAAGGTGATATACCAGAAATTACAATGTGATGCTAAACTAAATCAAGAGTAACATGCCTGTGGCGATCTTTCTCTGTCCCACCCTTACTCAGGAGGTTCCCGCCTTAAAAAACAACCACCGATGTGATTTTATGGTGGCGAAGCAGATTAATCTGGTGCATACAGTACTTTAAGTACTGCAGTTTTTATCACCATCCATATTGAGACAAAACTCCCTACTACATGAATAAGCTGATGTTGGAAATTTCACCGTAGGATGTTATAGAAATTCTGAAAAATAATAATTGTGCCCCCTGAATCGAATGGAAGTCCACTCTCTCCTTAAGACAATATTCGTCCCCTATATAAACTGCACATGGTTACAGCGAATCCGTCTCCCAAGATAAGACAAACCCATAAATTAATCTGATTTAAATACTATGTGCAGGATAATACTTAATTCAAACTATAATTTGAGAAAAAAGAAAATAATAACACCAAAATTCTTTTAAAAAAATTATGCATTCAATTCTTGTGATTGAATTGTTATCTTCCAAATGGGAATTTTTTTATCCTATTTATAGGATTCCAAACACCCTTTTGAAAAGGTACAACCCTTTGAAAAGGTACATTTTCAATTTGAAAAGATATGAACCAAACACACCATTTCTAAGGGTTACACCGGTTTCAAACTAGTGATCTAAATCGAACCATTGCATCGGTTCAATGTTACACCCGTTCAAAATAACAATCACACCAGTTCAAACTAGTGACTCAAGTTGAATCATTGCACCAATTCAACGTTACACCTATTCAAACTAGTAATCACGCATTTACCATTAAATCAATACATCTGTTAGTTATTAAAATAATATAATATATTTATTATATAACAACAGATTTTGAAAATATCCAACCGCTACTAATTTCCCCAACAATTAATCAATTCCAATACCAAACAATAAAAAATTGTAGTCACTGGCACACCAAATCAACTATACATACTAAAAATAAAAAAAGTCAACCCCCCACCCCAAAAAAAAAATACCTTCTTAATGAAGCCATGAATAAGTATCAATTTCCACTATCACCCAGATTAAAAAAAATCAAATTTAAAAACAAATGAATTATAAATTGATTTTACCTGCACCCAGATAATAAAATTGAAAGTTAAAAAAACCCAAATGAATGGGCAATTTGATTGATTGAATAAAATAATTAAGAACATTTTTACAATGTTACATGGTAAATGGGAAGAAAATAAAAGAAAGGGAGAATATTTTTGCAATGTTTCTTGATGTGAATGGGTTCAACATAAGGCTTCAAGAAAAATCTTTGATAATAAAAAATTCTGGGTTTTGTGAGTCGACTGAATGGAGATTTTGGGGGTAAAAGAGAGAAAATGGCGGGAAGAAGAGCATATGTCAAAATATTCAGACAAATAATAGTGATTATGTACTGAGGGACTATGATGAATTATTTGGTATTAACCAGTTAAAGAAAGCCACGTAAGAAAGTCAATAGATATGAGGATGTTGACGAAACGTGACACTCTATGATTGGATGGTTTTCCGAAGGTTCTTAAAATTTGTGGTGTTAATGGTAATACTGTAACTTTTTATCACCAAACAGATTTGAAATTTTGGTCAAATGTGAACTTTTTGTTACCATTTTAATTCACAAGTTTCAACTACGCTCCTTCGGTCGCGCGGGGAAATTTGTCTTTTAGAAAACAAACCTTAGTCTAAGAAAACGAAATAGTTTCATTTTTTAATTAATAATTTTTATGTAATTTTATTATTTTAACAAAAAGTGATTTTTTGTTTCTTAATTTTATGTATGATAATTGTTTTCTGAAGTCTAATAATATAATTAATTTCACTTAACTTCACGTACTAAAAATAATATAATCACAATGTTACATGTAATTGAAAGTTCTAGAATTGTATAAGTTTTAAAGTGAATATGATCGATTTTACAATATATTTTAGAATTGTCTTACTGGATAAATAATATATATACTAGATTGGGTTGATTATTGTAAAAGCTAAGATGTATATATTCTCATATTACAATCATAAATCAGTATTTCAATATTTATGTATAATTAAGGTTATGGGTTATAGTAAATGATTATTATTAGAATTAATTTTGATAGTAATTTTTAAAATATGAAATATGGCAAGTTCTAACAATATGTGTCTATTATATTTAGTCTTCATTAAAAAAATAACTTTATTCTTTAAAATTATTATATGAAAATTATTGAATTTATAAATATTTTTAAGTGGAAGGGAGTGAAAACAGATCTCCAAAATAAATATTTGGATATGGTTGTAGTGTAACAATATAGTTATTGGTAGACATATAACTAAAGTTATTGAGATTAGTAAGGAAACACCATCCTACTTTCTAAAAAAAACATATTAAAAAATATAATGTGTTCATATTAGTAGTTGCATATTAAATACTTAGTTGATATGAGATATCATTGTCCTATTTTTCATCTAAATATATTTAAACTGGGATTTAATTTCAACAATTAATGCATTTTTAAAATATAAAAAAACAAATTTACATCCATGTTAGTTGACCATAATGTCCGGTTACGGTGATGTAATTTTTATCTGGGTTCAATTATAAATTATGTAACTTTGACAAGACAAAAAAAAACCAAAGAATATTTTCAATTTACAGTTTGTTACACAATTTATGTTGAAGGCTTGAAAGATAATTCTGTAAGGGGATAATAACCATTTGTACTTTGAGACAACTTAACAACATTTCCTTTGAAATATTATGTTACCTCCTAAAGTCAATTTGTAATTCAGAATTGCAACAAAGTCAACCAATAATGATTTGGTGACAAAAAACTGGATACAAAAAAAATTACAAATTAATGTGGATGATAGTTATTAGTTATAACAATTGGAACAATTCATATATGATAATTATATTCATGATACATCATTTTGTATCTACTTTTTTAGTTTTTTATAGTCATATTTTGTCACTAGCATTACTCCAAATTAATCAACATATGATTAAAAAATTGACCAGAGTTCTATAATATTTACAAAAGCTCCATCTTGTTTCTTACAAAAACATTTGACCTTCACATCTTGTTCATCAAAATGGATCATTCATGTAGCTGAATGCAAGTATAGAGGTACTGGAGTTGGCTTTGAATCCCACACTAAAAATGCACTCGAACATCTCATCCATTTGTTCGTCATTTTGGGGAAATGCTGATCGATATCTGTCTTGTTAATCCATTCCAGCCCTTCTTTGGTGTATGTTTTCGAGTTAAAATTAGTTGTAAAAAATCTATCAGATTCCAGCCTCCTAAACATTATATCCACAAAAAAGATAGAAAATAACATAAATCTAGTACTAAAACAAAATTTAAGGTTATGCTTTTATTACTTGGAAATCTAAAAACTAGTTTTGAGTGAATGTACCTTGATGCAATAAGTAAAAAGATGAAGAATGCATTCTCACTGATGGCAAAGCCTATGACCTTTTTCTCTGCATGTAAGCCAACTTGAAGATCTAACTTCTCGACATCATCTCCATATACATCGCGAAGAGCTTCAACAATTTTTGCATCGTTTGATAAATCTTCCCATTTGCTAATGGGAGCCATTAACAAATTCCTCCTAAACTAATTGTATCGAGCAACATTCCTCTCTGTGTCTCTATAAACTAGCCAAAATCAATATGTTAGAACGGAGTTAAAAATTTGAAAAGAAAAGGGTAACATAGAACCGGACAACATTCTAATGGTAATGTTTTATGATATGCAACATAATATAGGAATTATACATAATTTTCAATGGAAAATCTAAATAAAAGATGGAGAACATGGGAGCACGGTAATATCAGGCAAAAATAGAATCAGAGTCTTTTGCGTATTCTAATTTTAGACAATTTGTTTGGACAGTCTATAGTAACAAGTTGTATTTATATAGCATGAAGTTGCAATTGTATAATATTTATATAACAAAAGTCATCTGAAATGCAACTCTCAACTATATAAATATAACTTGTTTCTATAGACTGTCCAAATAGGTTGTCTGGAATCAGGAGCCGTCTTTTACCTTTTGCATAAAAAGTTGTACAGAATGTGAAGAAATACAACTGTTTATGCACAAAGTATAACCCGCAAAGAAAGACTGCTGATCATTTTTTGGAAATGCACTACTGGGCTCTCACAAACACTAAAAGACGAATTATAAAAATTACTCTCTAAGGCAGTCATGTCAACTGGATCAGGTCTATCTTCTCCATTAATATCATGAGCAATAAGATTCCTCATCCATGAAGGATAGTTCCATAATGTGATAGCTCCACAAGCTTGATGACCCATTGGCACCAACATCTGCTTTATTCCAAACTTGGATAATCTTATCTCTCCTTTTTTCCAATCATTTCCTTCATATCCACCCTAGGACAAAAAAAATTATTATCAGTTTCAATTAGCGATATAGTTTAGTTGTTCTTAGCAAATAGCAATAGACTTTAAGATTATAAAACAGGATGTTAATTAAGTGCAGATAAATATTAGTACTCTTCTTGAACTGGTGGACATTTGCTCTTTGGAATTTTGGATTAGATGTCCCTCAGCAGAATTTTATCAGGTAGAAGCGAATGCATTCTATAAACGCTTACAAACTCTTCTGTCAAAGAATAGGGAATTCCATGATCTCTTGGCCTCTTAAGACAAACTAATCCACTTAATATTGCTCCACAAATATGTCCAAATAAATCCTTGAATTTCTTTCCAAGAAAACTATACCTACAAGATAAAATTAATTTTACAAATACTTCATAAAAGGATCACATTAGGTGATTGTTTGATTGGCCATTCATATATAAAGGAAATTAAAATGAAGTCATTGTGGTTTCTTACCAGTTAATCCTCATTCCTGCTAAAAGAGTGTCGGTTTTTAAAAGTTCTACGGTCCAATCAATTGTATGAATTTTAGCAATTACAGCATAAGTAACTAATCTGGCATGCCGGTAGAGCTTTTCATCATCAAAATCAGGGTAATGTCCCTAAAACCAAGAAGTTCAAATGCTAATACTTGATAGACTAAACTTAATTGGAAACTAAAGAAAAAAATTGCATGATATTGTTAGCTTACTTGGAGCATATCACAAACAGCATTGTGCTCTTTGACCAATAAGGCTTGCAGAAGGGAGAAACCTGCCCAACAATTTGGGACATCACCTGAGATAGGAATCCCATTGTCATCGTGTTCAAGAAGCCCATCTTCCATAAGCTTTAATTTGCCATCTTTGAATGTTCTTACCCTAAACATACCCTCCTTGTCATTGCCATAAATCACACTTCCCTCCCTACTCGCGAAAACGAAACAGAACATATAATATGGTGATGAAGCAGCTACTAAATCAATCGAAGTTATCACATAACGCACGTGTTTGTAAAATCCATAAAAATATTGATTTAAAACATCGCAATATGAGGCATTAGGTCAGTTCAATGAACTATAGCAATGTATGAGCCTATATCTTCATTCTTCACCTAAATATATAGGAAATAAAAATTGTTTCGGAGAAATTTTTATCGAAGTATGTAACATTCTGCAACAATTATATGGAAATTTTGAAAGAATTGCCACTATAATGATAGAAATGCCTTTTTATACATATATTTTCCTCAAATAAATAATTTTCCACTATTCATATTTCATCCTAGATCATTTTGGCCTGAATACACACACAAATAAATACGTGTGTTTGCGCGCGCCATTGGCAGAGGCGATTTACTGAGAAAGAAAACCAATGCTAACAAATTTTATTCAGCATGCACTACTAGAAAACAGTAAATAGATAACGCGTAAAAAACGTTGTGGTTTCTATCAGAAAAACGTCGTGACTTGCAAATGTTGTAATCATGTAACAACGTTGTAGCTGTGCTGCATACACAATATTTTTAAAAAGAAAAAAAAAGTTGTGGTTCACTTATATTACCAGTGCACCTGCAATCTGCTAATGCCATGATATATAGCTAAAAAGGTCTAAATTCTCATTTAAATTTAAAGCCAAAATGTATCAACCATTCAAAATACATCCCAATAATACCATTCGTTTACAGTTTCAAATTACTACTTCCACAAAAAATATACCAAACTATCCATATATGCATCTCAAATTCACTTTTCAATATAAATTACTACTATATTGAATTGTGAATTTGATTACATGCATCCACAAAATAAACCAAACTATCCATAAAATTAAGCTACTACCTAAGCATGTGCAAAAAAGCCTAGGTTCTCCCAAAATACATACATTCATTTAACCCTGTACATATCCACTGTTAACTCGAGGCTCTACATGTAGTTGCTCACATACGCTGCCCACTTATCCCGTACTTCGTCAATTTGTTATTATGTGTACGTTAATCCATTTGCCTTATCCCACTGAAATAAAAGAACAACAAATTTAGTATTCAACAAGCTCTGTTACGATATAAACTTAAAAGTTTCAATTTCAAAATCTTGATCATATTTAACTTGTATAATACTTAAAAAGATTAAAAATCACAGGAATGACTTTTAACATATTTCCTACCATCACCATACTGTTTCTCAAGCTTATTGTACATGACCAACCAAATACCATCTATAACCAAATTTATATATCCAAAAAAATGACCAATAAAGCTGACAAAAAATAACTAACCTTAGCTACAAAGTCCAAACTACTATCCTCAACTATCTCCTTCATAAAATGCATCACAAAATACCCGCACTCCTTGTCTATTGGTTGTACAGGAGTTCCCTAAACACAATTAGTAATTATGTCATGATAAATCAATAAAAATAACAAATGTCCATAAGTAAACATCTTATGCTAATTATATACATATATATATATATATAATCTAACATACCACCAAGATTCTCCATTGTGGTGATTTTCGTATTTGATTATTGTTTTGCCCATTGTAAGCTTTAATGGCACTTCATGAGCAAGAGGGTGACACATATAACATCATGCACATAATTCCAGAGACACGATTTATTAGAAGAAATTTTATTGTAAAACTTTCCAATTGAACTACATTAAAAACAAAGTAATTTGGAATAACATACGTGTTCACAATTTTTTTACACTCCTCATCGATTCTACGGTACTTGAGGGAATCCATGAAGTACACATTATTATTGTCCAGATTGACAATGGTCAACACCCAATGACATCTATACAAAAATCAGCCCCAAACTCATTTTTATAGTTAAACCAACAAGTTTTTTAGAATGAGGAGTTTTAATAAAAAAGGTAAAGAACTTTACCATTCCACATCAAACTAATTATAATAAGTACTAACCCGGAGTTGTAAGGTATCAGGAAATGCGTGCCAGGATGTGCTCTTGAAAACTGAGATGCTATGTAACGTGTTTTTTGAGAAATACTTCCACAACCTTTAGCACCAAGCCGAGCAGGGTCCACAAAAGTAATCATCCTTATCATATTTGTCTTTTTCAACACATCATACAAGTACCTAATAATTAAAAACCGTTAAATCAGTTTTCTTTCACAGTACCAAATAAGATTTATTTAATTATACCTCATGTACATCACTATGCAAGTGCCTGATATTTCTGACATGGCACCAAATTGTAGAATGTCTTCATACAAAATATGGGTTGGACGAGCAAACCCAAAAACTTCCTCTTCCATCACAATTTTTATGGTGTTTCCCTTCAACTGGAGGGTATTTTTGGCATATCCACACAACACCTTTAATGAGCTTGGCATGGGGCGCAGGTTATTCGGTTCAGAACTTGTCTTATCGAACGCTAAGCATTTTCCATGTTTCTAGATACAAACACAAGAATATATATTAATGAAATCAAGAATATGTAAAACTTTTTGTTATCTGTTTGTTATCTTAATGAAATCATTAATGAAATCAATGACATATACCTTTAATGGTGGCATTTTTTGTTATCATTGTCTTTGTTCTCACCATTGTCAACATCCTCCTCATCAATCCAAATATCAGTTTTTTTTTACAGTGGAACAACTAGCTTTGTCTGAAAAATGTGCACCGTTAAGGGTGGGGGGAGTCAAGTAGTGACCTGGGGGAATTGTTTCACTAGGGGCCGTACACTTTCCATCCAGTTTTGCCTCTATTTGCATAATCTTCTGCACCCAAAAATCTCGCTCGTCCGCTACAACTTTTGCTGCCACAACTTGCCCCTTAGCTCGCTCTTCTTTAAAAAGTTTTTAGACAATTTGTTTAATACTCTGGCTCACATACTCGATTTGGCGTCTTGGTAGGTGAAAGTAGGAACTTGGAGTCACATAACCTCCCACACCTCTAACTCGTCCAGCACGCTCTGAAGTCGCTAATGCCATTGTGAGAATATCATGACTGCCGATTTCGGTCAACGAACCTTCATCAACTTTTTTCTTAAATTCATCCTAATGCATTAACAAATAATTCACATTAACAATAAAAAAAAATTACTGCCACAAAGAAAGAATTCAGAACATCAATTGATTTTCTTACTATTTCCTTTGCTTTCTCAAGTCTTCTCATCTGGAATATTCCCATACGTATCTTCGCGGCCTTTCCTCCACAATGTTGCTCTATGTGACCTTCTGCCATTTTTTCCAGTTGTTTCATCTAAACAAACAATAATCTAGCAAGCGTATTTAACATGCATAGACAAATAATTATCTTACAAAATTTTTACTAACTAGTTCATCCTCCAATCCAGCTTATCCTTTACGTGACAAGCGATGATTATACTGATATTGTGCACGTATTGATTGTTGTTTCTTACGTAATGCCTGCAAAATATGAAGGGAAGAGTGATTATGTAATTTGAGAAGCAATGATTTATTTGCAATTAAAATGGAGGAAAATGTACCCTAAACTCTTCAGTAAACCTATGGGATACAAAGGCTCTCCAATCATTAGGTTCAATGAAAGGATACTCTTCAGGGGGGTCACATAAGACTTCTGCTTCATTTTCAAAAGGATAAACATAGGTATTGGTCAGTCTAGACTTGAATTCTCGCCATTTACATGTTGCTGATCTTAAAACCATTTTCCGGCTTTGAGGAGCTATCACAAACGCCATCTACGCACAAGTAGATCACACGATTAAAAAGCTTATTGGGTTCTACATCTTTTGCTTGTTATTTGAGATTCATTTTCACTCACAAATATCAATACATGTGACAATGAAGAAAAATAAAACTACATGGGGAATTTAATCAACTTCACATACCTCTACAGCTTCCAAAATCTTCTTTTTGTATCTAACTCCACAGCTTTCCATTTTTTAATGTCAATTCGGACCTTCGTGCGTGCTAATACCCCAATGTAAGACTGCATTTCCTTTGCTGTCTTCCCACGAGGTTGCCCGTTTTTATTATACTCCACAACCTTTCTCACGCCTTGTACTTTTTGCTTCATTATTCGCTGCATTGTGTTAATGCCTCGTTTTCTTTTTGCGGTACTGGCGATTGTCTCAACTTCATATTTCAGACTGTTTTGAGTCTCTAAAGCAGCTTGCTGCATTTGACTAGCCCTGACAAGTTGGTTCTTGGCATATTTTGAACTAGCTTTCTTCTTTTGAGGGGAGGAAATAACTTTCTTGGTTGAAGGGGATGAACTAGCTTTCTTCTTTTGAGGGGAGAAAATAGCTTATGCACAAAGTTGAGTATTGATATACATTAGCAGATAACTCTGTGACAAAAAAGTTACCCATTATAATACAGCTTATGCACAAAGTTGTTGACTAAGCAACTAAATGGACCTAGCAGTGCATGGGGAAAAGATTTTTATAGATACGGAGATGAAATAATATATTAATCCAAAATGGGTCTCACAGATATCTAAAATTGAATAAATGGGTCTCATTCATATTATAACCCAAATTAGCTCCAAATATCGTTAAATTTCTAATTAAAACCTAAATTTTAGGGAAAATTAACAAGAGAGAAATTAAAACCTAATTTTGAGTGGAGGCCAGAGACACAGAAACCACCACTACCGCCACCGCAGCTACCACTATGCTACCACCATGAAAGCAGAAAAACCATTATAACAAAACAAATTGAGCACCTCAAACACGTTTATATACACAACGACTGTAAATGGGTTGAAAATAAACACATGCAAGAACAAATCCAAAGAGATGAAGAACTTACGATGAAAACCTAGCCCCTACACAGCTTATCTTCAAACACCCAATTAAATCTCTTCAGATTTCAGCCTCAGATCGAACGTACACCCAATCAGAACACAACCAAAGAGCAGATAGAGAGAAGGAAAACTGCAGAGAGAAGGAAAAATAAAGAGAAAAACCGAAAGAGAGAAAGGAAACTGAAGAGAGGGAACGAAAGTGACGAGCACGGAGAGAAAAAGAACCAAACTAACGACGGCAGAGAGAAAAAAAACGAAACTGAGAGAAAAAGAGTATATGTCTTTTAATTTTAAGTGTTCACTTGAGCTCCGTGTTTTTTAGATAGATAACGTTTTTAAAAAAACGTTTAATTAAAACCAAAAAATGCCCTTTTAAATACATAACGTTTTTTCATATATATCTACAACGTTTTGTTAAAAAACGTTGTGTAAAAATATACCATAACGTTTTTTATAAAAACGTTGTGGTTTAAGTGTTGTCTAGTTACTACTTTGTACTAGTGATGATTCTCTTGTATTATAGGACTGAAATTATAATCTCTTATGTTTTTTTAGTTGCTTCCTTATTTCATCTAAGAGACTATGCACATAAAAAGGGTAAATTACAAGTACAAAATTCTTCCAAGTTTAATGTAATGAGCATAAAAAAAACTTACTGAAATATATGAAGGAATACTCATAGACCACTTACCACCAAGGAGTCCTTGTGTTCAAAAAACCAGTCTTGACATCAGGAGAACCTGTGGGAACTTGTTTGCTCTTAAAAAACTTGAATGACTTCAAGGGACACCCATCTGCAACTTCACTTGGAGCTTTAATTTCCACCTGTTAAGGCAGTCTTGAAACATCAACTTCCTTCCCTAAAACTTGACAATTTATGGAGTACTACATTGTGTGTCACATATCTCTACAATCAACAACTCTCCAACGTCCCTTTTTTGTTAGCTAAAAAGCACTTTTAATCCCAAAAAAAATTGTATTTATAGTGTTTGGCAGCATAACAAAAGTGGTTTTATATTAAGTAGTAAGTTTTGTAGTGCAAAAATCCGTACCAAAAAGTTTAAATTTAGTGCTTTGAAAGTGTGTTGTTTGCATTTAAACTTGAAAACTAATCAAAATTGTGATGACCCGGATTTTCAGAAAAATACTAAAATAAGAATTTAATAAATAAAATTCTTATTTGGTGATATGTGATGTGATATTATATTGTATAAGTGAATACGTTCTATGCAATATGTGATTTTTGTAAATAATAAATATATTATTATTATATATCTATTATTTCATGTAAATAAATTGTATAATCAATTTATTAAGAAGAAATGAGATGGGTAAAAAAAATTATGATGAAGGAAATTATTAAATTAAATTATTTTAATATAGTAAATTGGTGGTATTAAATATGTTTAACAACCTCCATTTTATTGGGTAAAATGTATGCATTTGTTTATGTAGTGAGTATATTATTATATTCGCTATAGTTAAATAAATTATGAGAAAATAATTTATAGAAAGAAAAGAAAATAATTGAATATATTATTATATATTTGATTTGGTTTGAAATAAATTGTGGGAATCAATTTATTTAAAGAGATGGATAGCTTTAAAGATACAAAACTTTTGTATCTATTAATGAGCAAATTAAAATAATTTATAATATTAAATTATTTTAATAAGAATATAATGTAAATAAATGGTTAGAAGTAATTAATAAATGGAGATTAAATTAAATTATATTATGAAATGATATAATTTGATTATGAAGTCTTGTAATGAATTCACTATAAATTAAATTTCATGAGCAAGTTAATTAATTCACTTAATTAAATTGGAGAATTAAGGTAATATTTAAATTATGGTTAAATATAGTAAACTAATATATTTAATAAATAGAACTAAATTGTTGAAGACAATTTATGGGAAGAAGATGATGATTAAATTTAAATATACAAAATTTGTTATATATATTAAATAATTAAATTAAAATAGTTAATTGAATATTAACTATTTTAATTGGTCAGTTATATTGAATAAAGAGAACTAAAATAATTTATGGAATTAAATTATTTTAGTATAGAGGAATTATTTCATTGGATAAATTATTTTAATTGGTTCGCTACACTAAATGTGTTGTTTTATTAAATGGATTAATTCTATTTTTATTGGAAGGAATTTATACATGCGTGTATGTATTACATTAAAATGTGATAGTATAATATAGGAAGGTATAAGAAAATGTTACATTATGTGGTATATGGGAATGTATGTAAGCTGGGATTGGAAAAGATATGATATGCTGAGTCATTATTAGCCTTAAGCATGAGGTGTTTTAATATTAAAACATAGAAGTAATACTAAGCATAAGCTTAAGCATGAGCTGGAGAATTATACTTCTCTGCCTTCTCCATACTTCAAACTCCATGACCCATTTCCATCTGTTGAAAAGAGAAGGAAAAATAGAACCTGCCCTGCTCCCTTTTTGTCCGACCCAAAGTATAAAATAAAAAAAACAAGAAGTTCATCTATTATTATTACAAACTCCCATCAAATTCATTAAGGCTAAGGTTCAAATTGAAGATAAGAAAAATTGGGGCAAGTTGCAAGCTCATTTGGGGTCGTTAATTAGGAGCAGCACCACAACAAGGAAGATTTGTAAGTTGGGTATTTTTGTCAAATTCATAAAGCTAAGATAGATAGTGGTTTATATTGCCATGTTTATGTGTTTGGTTGTGTAGAAAAGGAAATTTATGACAGAAGGAGTGATAAGGGTAAATTTTTTTGGCTAGACTTCATCTAAAGCTCTATGAAATTTGGGTTCTAAAGCTAATGCCCATGTCATGCTTGATTTTATGTCTTTAGAGACTGTTTAGCATAAAATGGACAATTTAGATAATGTAGTGTATAAGGTAATCAAATTAGAGGTTCAATCAATTTGTTGATTCTTTGTTTATTTTATCAGGATTATAATGTAATGTTTATATCTTTGATTAATTTGTGGTATTGGGTAGTGTGGATTTGAAGGCGGAATTGTACGTTTTATATGTTGGGTGTGTGTTTATGGGTATAGTTAAATTATGAATTACCAGGTCAATTAGATGATCAATACCCATTTGCCCAAATTTTAAATTCTCACTGTATTAATTATAACATATATATAAAAAAAAGATAGAGAGATTTGGATGGATCTAACAATCTGTCATTCTCCGTTCTGTCGTTCTTACTTATTATATGGCCCGGTTTGATTGAATTTCGATGACCCACTTGGTTAAAGTTTAATTTCTGATTGCATAACATTGTATAATCAATGTTTGAGCTGTGAAGAATTTTGTTACGTACTGTAAGTTGACGCAATGAAACTATAGCTACTAAAGATTGAGGAATGGGGAATTAAATTAGACATTGAAATAACAAAAGAAACACTACTTCTAGATATTGCTACTAAATGATATATTATTTCATTAAATTTGATAAGAGAGGGTTGAACAAATTTAATAACACGTTACCTTTTTGTGTTTAGCAGATCTTCTTTTCTCACTATACTAGTGTTTCATTGGTTAGCTTATGAAGAATTTATAGCTTAGTATATTTTTGCTGTAAAAGATGTGGGTTTTAAATCTTTGGGGTATATTAATACATGAAGGGAACTTTGATGTATGTATATAAATACTTTTTATGGATTGAAACCTTAAACATATGAAGGTCAAATTCATTTATTTAGCCCCTCCCGTTCCTTGGCTCCAAGTATCCTAGTTTCTTTGGCTCCACACTTAAGCCATGGCTCAACCCTAAGCCAAGTCATGCTAACCCTAGGCTCAACCCTAGGAAACCCTTGGCTCAACCTTAAGCCAAGCCATTCCAAACCCTAGCCAAGCTTAGAAAACCCTTGGCTTGGCTCGGTTACTATTCCCAATTAAATTTAAATTCTAATTTCTTTCTAATTAATCTTCATAATTTATTTAGTTAGCAAAAAGTTTATTTTATCCATTCATAAAAATAATTAGGGATTACGTTCTCAAACTTATTCGTTACGCGATTTATTCGTTACGCGATTTCTTAAATTTTTTCTTAATTCGATCCACGGGCGAAAAATCGTGAAATTCATTTTCGAATTTTATTAGAGATTACGTCTCGTGACATCATATAAACGCTATCACGTTTTTTAAAAAATTTAAAAAACACAAAAGACATTTTTAGAGTGAATAGTGCTATTTCGTCTTTTTTTCGAGAAAAATTTATTTTTTCCCAAAAATCTCAAAACTTATACATAATCACGTAACATGTAAACTAGGTCATAAATCGACTTAAATCGCATAACACATAATAATATTAATAAATTTTATTTTATTAGATATTTACATTGAAACCTAATTTCAAGGCTATCCGAATTCTCGGGTCGTCACATATATCGTGGTAGAATTTCTGTGTAGGATTTGACAAAAATCAAGTTAAAATCAGATTTCGGGTAGAAGTTATGTTTAATGTTGTATTTTATTAGTATTTGCCATGAAACCCTATAAATCTTAAATTATATACACCGATTTATATACCACGGTTGTTAAAATGAACATTAGAAAATCTTATAATTATGTGATTTGGGGTTTCCCATCTACATACTTGAGAGGATTGGACATGATAGTGGTAAACAAAGTGTTACTTGCAGCTTATAAGTTGGAGGGGGATGCACAAAAGTGGTGGAAGGCGAAGAAAACAACGGAGGGTGATGGATATGCTGAGACAATTACTTGGGCAGAGTTTTGTGAGGTCTTTTATCAGCAGTACTTTCCAGCTGCTGATAAAGAGGCCTATGCTAGAGAGTATATGTCTATTCGATAGAAAGATGATGAGTCTATCACGGATTTTATGACGAGGTTCACCAGGTTGGCAGGTTTTGCAGGAACTTCAACAGGGACTGCAGCAGAACATGCAAAGAAGTTTAAGTGGAGGATTCATTATAGGTATCGTCAACATCTCATTAACAGCAAGTTTACAGATGTATCGACAGTGGCTAACGCGGCTAAGAATATTGAGATAGAGCGGAAGGACTTTCGAGCTTCTAAATAGGAGGGGGGTTGAAAGAGGGACAAAGATGACCAGCAGAGTCAGGCTTCGGGTCAGCATGGGAGGAATCATGGTAGCCAGTGGAACAGGAACCGTGGTGGCCAGCAGGCGCAATGGCGTGACCAGAATCAGAATAAAGGTTATCAGCAGTTGCCTCAGCAGGGGCAGAATCGTCAGCTTTAGCTACCTTGGCAAGGTCAAAATCGTCAACAATGGCAGAATCGTCAGCAAGGGCAGAATCAGGGTCGTTATCCGGGACCAGCTGGTGGGGGTAATCCAAATCTTATTTTGATAGCTCCTTGTGCCACTTGTGGGGCTAATCATCCGGGCAGGCAGTGTCATAGAGTTATTGGTGCATTCTTCTTGTGTGGGCAGATCGGTCATATCGCTAGAGATTGTACAGGGCCACGTGGTAATGGTGGCGGCGGTGATAATAGTGGTAATGGAAGTCCGCGTCAGGGTGGTTTGGTGTTTGCTTTGACTTATAACCAGGCAGTAGGTGCGCCAAGTACTGTTTTTAGTACTCTTTTAGTTGGCAATCGTGAGGCTTCTGTTTTGTTTGATACTGGTTCTACCCATTCAGTTGTTGCTCAGTCTTTCGTTCGACACCTTGGTGTGCCATCTCAGTCTTTAGATTCTGTTATGTCTATTGCTACCCCGATGGGGACTTCTATTGTTATTTCTGATTTATATCGATGGTGTCCGATCAGTTTTGGAGATACGATTCGTAGGGCTAATCTTCTTCTAATGTGTATGTAAAATTTTGATGTTATTCTTGGAATGGATTGGTTGGATAAACACCAGGCTACTATCGATTGTCAGGTGAAAAAGGTTATATTTGGAGATGTGAAATCTCCGGAGTTCGTATTTCAGGGTTCACACCCGAGTAGGGTGGTGAAGTTGCTTTCAGCTTTGAAAGCTGGGATGTTGGTGGCAAAGGGTTGCGAGGGGTACTTGGCATTTGTGAAGGATACCTCTAAGGATGAATCTCATATTGAAGATGTTCCAGTTGTTCGTAACTTTCCTGATGTGTTTCTTGAGGAGTTGTCAGGGTTGCCACCACAACGAGAAGTCGAGTTTACTATTGAGCTTGTTCTGGGTGCGGAGCCTATCTCAAAGGCACCGTATCGGATGGCACCATTGGAGTTGCAGGAGTTGAAGGAACAGTTACAGGAATTGTTAGATCGTGGTGTGATTCGACCGAGTGTTTCACCGTGGGGTGCTCCAGTTTTATTTGTGAAGAAGAAAGATGGGTCTTTGAGGCTGTGCATAGACTACAGAGAGTTGGACAAGATTACTATCAAGAATCGGTATCCATTGCCGAGGATTGATGACTTGTTTGACCAACTTCAGGGGGCGAAGTATTTTTCGAAGATAGACTTGAGATCGGGTTATCATCAGTTGAGGGTGAGAGATAAGGATATCTCTAAGACAGCTTTTCGCACTCGTTATGGGCATTACGAGTTTCTGGTGATGCCATTTGGGTTAACTAACGCTCCGGCAGTATTTATGGATTTGATGAATCGAGTGTTCAGGGAATACTTGGACAAATTTGTTATTGTCTTTATTGATGACATTTTGGTTTACTCCAAGTCTAGGGAAGAGCATGAGGAGCATCTTCGCACAGTGTTGGGGATTTTGCAGAAGGAAAAATTGTATGCTAAATTCTCTAAATGTGAGTTTTGGTTGGAGCAGGTTGCATTCTTGGGCCACGTTATGTATGCGGAAGACATTAAGGTGGATCCTGCGAAGGTCGAGGCTATCACTTAATGGCCAAGACCTACTACAGTGATGGAGGTTAGGAGTTTCTTGGGTCTGGCGGGGTACTATAGGCGATTTGTGGAAGAATTCTCTTTGCTAGCCTTGCCATTGACTCAGTTGATGAGAAAGGGCACATAGTTTGTGTGGAATAAGGAACGTGAGAAAAGTTTCGAGGAGTTGAAGAAACGACTTATGACAGCTCTTATACTTACATTGTCGTCGGGGACAAGAGGTTACCAGATTTATAGTGATGCTTCTAAGAAAGGCTTGGGGTGTGTTTTGATGCAACACGGTAAGGTGATTGCTTATGCTTCTAGGCAGCTTAAACCTTATGAGGTAAACTACCTCACTCATGATTTGGAGTTGGCAGCAGTAATTTTTGCTCTAAAAATTTGGAGGCACTATTTGTATGGAGAGACTTGTGATATCTTCACTGATCACAAGAGTCTCAAATACATTTTCACTCAAAAGGAGCTCAACATGAGGCAGAGACGTTGGTTGGAACTTCTAAAAGATTATGATGCGAGAATTCAGTATCACCCGGGGAAGGCGAATGTAGTTACAAATGCTCTTAGTCGAAAGAGTTCAGGGAGTGTAGCAGCCCTTATTACATAACCTCAGCTTATTTTGAATATGGAGCGACTAGAGTTGAAGTTGCGTGTGCAAGGTTCATATGGGCATTTGGCAGGTATGAGAGTGGAGCCATCTCTTATCTCGCGGGTTAAAGAAGCTCAAAGGGAAGATGGAGAGTTGTGGGGTATGGCGTAGAATCTGGAGGAGGGCAAGTAGCCCGAGTTTCGTATTGATGATCACGGTGTGATTTGGTTGGATGAGCGTTTGTGTGTACTGTCGGATCCAATCATTCAGGAGGCTGTATTGGTTGAGGCTCATAGTTCACCGTTTTCTATTCATCTAGCTTCTACAAAGATGTACAGGGACTTGAAGAAGAATTTTTGGTGCAATGGAATGAAGCGAGATATGGCTGAATATGTGGGGAAGTGCCTCACTTGTCAACAAGGGAAGATAGAACATCAACGAGCTAGTGGTTTGCTGCAATAGTTAGACATTCCAGTTTGGAAGTGGGAGGATATCATGATGGACTTTGTGACTGGTTTACCAAAGACTCTCAGGAAAAATGATGTTATTTGGGTTGTGGTGGATCGGTTGACCAAATCGGCACACTTCTTGGCTATCCATGAGGGTTACTCGGTGGATAGGTTGGCACAGATATTTCAGCAGTAGATTGTTAGACTTCATCGTACTCCGCTGTCTATTGTTTCGGATCGAGACCCACGATTCACTTGACGGTTTTAGAAAGGGTTTCAACGAGCTTGGGGCACTCGACTCAATTTTAGTACTTCTTTCCATCCACAAACTGACGGGCAATCCGAGTGGACTATTCAAACATTAGAGGATATGTTGAGGTCTTGTGCACTTGAATGGTCGGGTAATTGGGATGATTACTTGAGTCTTGTTGAGTTTGCTTATAACAACAGTTGGCATATAAGTATTGGGATGGCTCCTTTTGAGGCATTGTATGGTAGGAAGTGTCGGGCACTAACTTGTTGGGATGAGGTTGGGGAGAAGGCAATAGAAGGGCCTGAGTTAGTTCAAATCACTACGGAGAAAGTAGCGGTGGCTAAGGAGAAATTGAGGTCGGCTCGATCACGGCAGAAAAGTTATGCTGATAAGCATAAAAGGACCTTACAGTTTGAACCTGGTGAGCATGCATTTCTAAAAGTTTCTCCTTGGAAGGGCATTCAATGATTTGGGTTGAAAGGAAAACTTAGTCCGCGTTATATTGGCCCATTTGAGATTTTGGAGAGAGTTGGTGAGGTTGCATATCGGTTAGATTTACCTCCACACCTAGCTCATGTGCACAATATGTTTCATGTGTCGGTGTTAAGGAGTTACCATTATCATCCGTTGCATGTGGTACAATATCCGTTCGATAAGATTCGGGAGGATCTTACTTGTGAGGAGCAAGCCGAGGTGATTTTATATCGTCAAGAGCAGATTATGAGGGGAAAGACTATTCCGTTTGTTAAGGTTTTGTGGAAGAACCATTCGGAGCGGGAAGCTACTTGGGAGATGAAAGAGTCTATTCGAACGGAGTATCCGCATCTTTTTGATAATTAAGTATGTTTCATTTGTTTTGATTCCGAGGACGGAATCCTTTTTAAGGGGGAGGTAATGTAATGCCCAGAATAATATTATTATTAAATAAAGTAAGATTATATATATTTTTAAAATATATTGATTGGACTTTGCATTTTATTTGGGTCAAAGTGGTCATTTAATTTATGTGGACTAATAAGTATTAATAAGTGATAAAAATTAACTTAGTAAAATTGGACCTTAAAACTTATTGGGTTAAATTATATGTGAATAATATTAAATCATATTATGATTAAAAGATTAATAAATAGGTTAATAACTAAATAAATATCTAAAACCTAATATTAATCATTGCGTCTAACACAAACTGACTGAGGAAAAGAGAGAGACAAGTGGCGGCTGCAAAAAGAAAAGAAAAGAAATTGAAAACCAAGTTGAACCAATTCAAGTTATCTACAAGTATGGTTTGAAAATTATTTTAGTAGTATAGACTTTTTAAGTATTATAATAATGTTAATGAATAAGCCAGAGACGAAACTACAACTAGACTAGAGGGGGCCATGGCCCCCCCAAGGTTTAAAGATTTTGTAAGGTCCACCCCAAGGTTTGGAAATTTTGTAAGGCTCACTTGTTCATTTATTATGTCGAAGATTCATCATTCATGCATGTGACAGTTTCATGTTTAAGACTTAAAAAATTAATTCTATTAATCCCACTAGTTTATTTAATGTTTTCTTAAAATTCCCACACATTTTCACTAGGCCACTATCTTGGTCTTAAAATTTATTTAATGTTGTCTCCAAATTCAAATTAGGCAAACTTTGACATATACTTGTACATATTAATCAATCCTTCAACTTGGATAAAATAAGAGTTGTCTGGATTAAAGTTCAAAAGCGTCTAATTATCAATTAAGTATATTCTTGAAAAAGTCATGAATAAAAATTCAAAAAAATCTTTATCAATTATCTTCTTAAGAAAATTCAGGTTAGAGATGACATAAAGAGATAGCCTATAATAAAAAGATTAAATATTTCTAAAAACTATTAAATAGAAATTAGGTCCAATTTGAGTTGTTCAAGTAATTAATTTGACTGTAAACAATTTATGACCAAATCATATATATATATAGAGAGAGAGAGAGTCCGACTCTCTAGCGAACCAAAGGGAGCGAACTAAAAACGAACCGGCTTTAGTGACGATTTTGTCCGTCGCTATAGAATAGAAAGCCAATTTTCTATGCTATAACGACGAACAAAACAGTTGCTATAGCCGGTTCGTTAGCTTTCTATGCTATAGCGACGGACAAAACCGTCGTTATAGCCGGTTCGTTTTTGGTTCGCTGAAGAACCGGACAGTATATATATTATGTTGTTAAAAAAAATTTTGGCCCCCCCAAGCTTCGATCCTGGTTTCATCCCTGGAATAAGCCTAATTGGTAATTCGTAATGATTTGCGGATGGGTATATGTATATATACATATACAGTAACTAGGAGAATAATCTTTGATCATTACTTGATTTTATATATATATATATATATATATATATACACACACACACATATGTTATGATTTCATTGGTGGGATTGAGTTTTTTGTATTAAATTCAATTCTCATGTGTACACATACAATCTTGTTATCGTTTTTCAGTTTTCCTGACTTGTTCCTGGATGGTACGAATTAATGTTAGTAATATTTTATAGCATTAAAATATACAAGTTGGAAATAGTGAACAAATTGTTTAAAAATTATATTAATAATAATAAACTAAGATTATTAAAAACGGTTAAAGATGAATATAATATTTTGTAATTGTACTTATACTTTTATTATTTTGTTTAATTAGTGCAAACGGAAGGAGTCTAAACGAATCGAATTTAGAATATATAAATTGGGTATTACATTGTCTACTACAGGTACGGATTCCGTACTCTTTCAGCGAAACTCCTGTGATTTTAATTTGTTCGTTTGCTACTCGTTTCGAAATTTAATATTGCCTCTCGTAATTATTTTTTGCCAAATTTATTATGATAGTTCATTTTGGCGTCGATATTTGAAACTCCTATTTGTACTCTTTAGACTAGTGTATTATGTCTAGAAATTATTTGGATATTTGTAGAAAGTGTACATGTAATATATTTTGGTGATTTGTGTTGATGATTTATTTCGATTTAACATGTACATATTAGAACCCCATTGTGTTGATATTGTGTCGCATGCGTTGTGACATGGTATTTTTGTTAGAATATATCGTAAGGTATACCTGAGCTATAACCATCTATGGGGGTACCACAGGCATGTCCTCTTGGCACCGAGGCATGACACCTTCTGTGGCGGTGTGATCAGTCCACGGTGTCTTCGTTTTGTGCTCCGATGGGAGTTGGCCATTTGGTGATTTTGTTGTGGGAGGCGTATGGGTCGACCCTAGTTTTCTGTTCTGTTCTATTTTGCAGATTGGTGATGTTTGCGCAGAACATGCCTTCCGATTTTGCATGCATTTAGATTGCGCAGTCCGATGTGTGATTGTCTGTGTGACATTATTTGACTTGTCTGTATGGCAAGGTATATTTCTGTTTAGTTATGAGCTCGGTATGAAATAACACACAGTTATTTGATTCAGCCTATTATTTCATTGTGTTATTTTTGTTCGTTTCAATTCAGTTCATTTGATTGAGTTAGCTAGTCAATTCATTATTCTTGTATTCTATATCCGTACTGGGCATTTGGCTCATACTGTGTTTTTCTTCCGACAAGTAATCAGGGGGACCAAGGGCAAGTGTGATGAGAGCTCCCTTCTTTCCAAATAGTTTAGATAATTTGTTTAGATTATGATATGTTGGTTTTATTGGAGTTGTAATAATTATTTCGAATTGTGATTTGAGCCAGTTTGACAGTTTATTATGGCTTGACTTATGGTATTTATCAGTTGTTAGAGATATTCTTTTGTGGCATAGAGCTCTCTGTTCATTTTGTAATTTTGTTATGTTTTGTGCGTAACCTCTCTTTCTATTTCGGAAAGAGGTGTTACAGTACAGCAACTGCGTACCTACTGCATTTACGTATTAATCCGTGTTTTAGTGTTAGAATAAGTCAAGATCATTGGCCCGCATGTTTATTGTTTTAGGAAATTTAGGCTTTAGTTAGGAGTGGAAGACCCGCCAAAGCAAAGGCATGTCAAAAGAAGTAATGAATTTAAAGTATTTGAGTCCAGTCAAAAGTAAAGTGATGAATTTAACGTATTCTTAAAGTATCTCAATTATTTGGTTAGTCTTTCATTTATTCTGCTTTCTACATTGAACTAGTACTATATTTTAAGAAGACTAGCTAAGCTTTTTGACGACAAGAAGTGATGTATAACGCGCAGTAGTAGTTGTGTTGTGCCCTGTGGGAGAATTTTTACCACAAGAAGAATCATCAACGAAACCCCCTCAACTTCCTTCTCAAATGTGAATGCGATTGGCCACCGTGATCAAGGGTTGAAAGTTGGCCTCCGTGCTCATAAGGATGTTATCAAATATAATAAATTTTGTCCATCAAAAAATATGTAAGTATATAAATTTATATTAAAGATGTTAAAAAGACTACTTTACCTTCAAAAGTAGGGTCCATTAATTTCAAAAAGAGAAACACTCATTACTTATGTTGGGTCTATTATGAGTAGTATTGAAACTTATTTTATTCTACCTCAACAATTTTAATTTTCTTAATAAGAGTGAAAAATGTGCTTTAGACATCTTTCTTTTTCAGAACAGAAGGAGTATATGTGTAAGGTTTGTAATTATATCGAAAGAGGAGAGTGGTCGTACTTCAATTGGAAAGATGCAAAAAATTGGAAAAAGAGAAAAGTCTTATATCACGTGAATTGAATAAAAACTAAAAATCAAATTTGCACATTTTAAAAAAACAACAACTTGAGACTTGCACTATAGAATTGTGACTGTCACAACTAGTTCAACGCTAACAACACTAATTTTTCAGTAGTTAATATGTTTTGACTACTATTTAAATCTTTTGATCTTCTACATACATTTTGAATTCGTATTTAATCTGTATTTAGCCCGTACATATCAAAATAATATTTCTCTTCACCTTGTTCTTTTCTCATTCGAATTAAATATGGAGAAAGTATATCGAAAAAAATAAAAGTCTACTTTCTCTTTTTGAAACATGTTAAATGACAGTTCACTATAAAAAATAGGAAAACTAATATATCAGACTATCTACTAATTAAAATTCTATATAGTTGATCTTTGATTAAGCAAATTTTAATTTCTTTTTGTTTTTCTTCTAATCCTTTGATATTTAAAATTAGACTCAATTTTGGATCGTTTTACACGGAATTTTAGAATAAGTCAAGATCATTGGCCCACACATTTATTGCGAAACTGACCTTTTTTTAAAAGCCCTACTTTTTAAGAATACAATATAATTTCATAATTAAGTACATCATCAATAATCAATCAAACCTCACTAAAGGAGGAAGAAATTAACTAACAACCAAACAAACCTTACATAAAGAGGACACAAACTTCCCATAATATAAGAAATAAATTCACCTAAGTAAGAATCGAACTTGAGACCTAAAAATCACATAATCTCAGTCTTAACCACTAGAAGGGCTATTTGTTTACATCTGAATGAGTCTGAATAAATCTGAATCTGACCGAATAAGTCATTCAGACCGTTTGTTTTATTATTTTTAAACTATGAATGTGTCTTAATGTGTCTGAAAGATTCATCCAGAAAATTGTGACTGAATCATTAAGAAGTAGTGTTGAATGATATATTTACCTACCTACCCTCACAGATAATTAAAAATTACATTTAATATCCATCTTTTTTTTTTACTATTGTAACAAATTTTGTTATGTACAAGTAATTTTTTGATTTTTTGCTTTAATAAATTGGTCAATAATCAATTTAATGAATGTCGTTGTAGTCTCTTATTTTGGTTTTATGAATTGATAGAATGTTATTAAAAAAAATGGTGTTTATTCTTAAAATTATATTACTAATAGTATACTCTATCAAAAAATGTTCACAAGTTTATATTTAATTTTTTTTAGATAATATTGTTTATTTATAATTACATAATAAATTTGTTCATAATAATCTAAAATGTTAAAATAGTAAAATACATGTATTCAGATGTTTTAGACAGACAGTTATCAAATATATTATTTCATTATATATTCAGAATTTCTACTCCATTCAACTCATCCGTATTCTTTTATACATTCAAACTTTTTTTTATCAAAGAGCACCTAAGACCTATCGACTTGTGAAACTGACCTTAAAAGGGGAGGAAATTTAGGCTTAACCACATACTAAGAATGGAAGACCCGCCAAAGTAAAGGCATCTAGATTGTTGTGGAATTTTTTGGTGGACTATATTCAAGTCAAGGTTAAATATTCACTGACCTTGAAAGGAGAGGAAATTTAGGCTTAACCACATACTAAGAGTGGAAGACCCGCCGAAGTAAAGGCATCTAGATTTTGTGTGCTCAATTCAAGTCAAGGTTAAATCTTACGCCAAATTTTACGTACATGAAATTTTAATAAATTTGAAAGAAATTCTTTAGATGTAATTTATACAGAATTTGTGATGCATCATTTATATAATACTCTTTTAGTCTCACAAAAAAAATCTCATTTAATTTTGAGTCATGTTATAAATTTTATGATTTTTTTATAAAATTATAATTACGATGTATATTAATACATGAGATTAGATTAGATTATAAGATTAGTCTACTATATTACATATTTGATTAAAAAGTAATAACTAATAGTTTTTCATGTAATTAGCAATAAAAAAAGTCGATTCGTAATGTCGTAAGATATATCATTTTTCTATTTTTTTTAAAAAGTCAATACGTAAAATTAAATTGAATATGAGTTTATTTGATTTTAATTAATTAAATAGTTAATACTGTAAAATTCTTAAAAAATATTACTAAATACAAAAATCTTTTTTCGAACATTAAAATAATTCACATCACAATTTGATTTTAAAATATTGCAAAATTAATTAGAACCAACATCAAATGGGACTTAATTACGAGAACGGAGGGAATGCCAGCTAAAAATTTAGTTGTTGGGGTGATGCTATACATTACAGTAAAAAATTAATGACAAAATTAAAAATATCATATCATTTTATAATTCTAAAATAAAAATGTATATCTTTTTAACGGATTGAAAAGAAAAATATAATTCTAATTTGGGGACGGGGGAGTGCTATAATGCTGCTTTGGGAAGTTGTATTTGAATATTAGTGGATTTTTTATTATTTATATTTTTGATATATTTTGAATTTAAAGTATTTTGAGCCTAGTCAAAGATAAGTGACGAATTATTTGGTTCGTATTAAACTACACAAGCTTGACTTTGACGACAAGAATTGGACTCAAATCCACTGCATTTATGACTTCATAAGTGATGTAAAACACGCAATAGTAGTTGCAAGACAATTATTTCCACAAGAAGAATCAACAAACAAATGTGAATGTGAGTTAAAAGTTGGGGAGAAAAAACATAAATTAGAAAAAAGAAAGAGTATGACAGCGTAATTGGCGTGAATTGAATAAAAATTAAAAATCGAATGTGCACATTATGAACTTAAAACCACTTGAAACTTGTATTATAAAATTATGACTGTCACAGCTAGTTCAATGTTTACAAATTACAACACTAAATTTCCTATTCTTTGTCATTGATTTTTTATTTTTTTCCCTCATTTTTATTTTTGATCAATGCATATAACATACTTCCTTTTGCAACATGCCTTGTGTTCAATAACATAAACTCCAGTTCATATGTTTCATAGTGTTGATCATAAACATAGCGCAAATGATAAAAATAGCGCAATTTCATTTTACCTTCAAAGTATAAATATTGTCAATTTTATTCTTAAAAATTTTCAAAAAATAAAACAATATTATTTTCTTTGGCTTGTTCTAGTCAATTTTGACTGCAAATACATTTTGACTACTATTTAAATATTTTGATCTTCTACATACATTTTGAATTCCTATTTAATCTGTATTTAACCCGTATTTATTAAAGTAATAGTACTCTTCACCTTGTTCTTTTCTTATTCAACATTTAAAATTCAAAAATTAAACATTTATTTTATATAAAAAAAAGTTTAAAAGGTTTAAATATTTACTCTCATAGAAAATATAAATGACCAAGTGCATTTCAATTTCCATTTGAAATTATAAGATTATAATGAGTTTTGATGGTGTGTCAATATAAATTATCAAAATGAATTTTAAATAATGCCTAATTTAAAGAAAATATAAAATTAAAAAAAACCACTAAAAAAACACACAACGAAAAGTGACAAAACAAAATGAATCAAATAAAATAAATATGACAAATAAAAACAGTAAAAAAAAAGATTAAAACAAATATGACAAATAAAAAAATATCTTTTCCATAAATAATCAATTTAACATTTAACACTGGTTCTCCCAAGAGAACCTACAGTCCAATCGCCAGCCAAATCAACGATTAAAAGGGCAAATAAATAAGGTAACTTCTGATTATTCGACGCCGATAATCCTTTCCCCTTCATCACATCCTAGCTTCGATTTCTCTTTCGTTCTAAAGTAAGATTTATTTTGTTTCGTTGATTTAATTTTCTTTTTCTGTTTCCTAAATTTTTATATTTGCGTGTAACTCACGGGTGATTATTTTTGGGTTAGCACAAGGGGTATTAGTGATCGGGTTTGTAGCACGTGTGAAAGTGTTTGGAACCTCTACCATAAGGGTATATGTGTGAAATTTTTATAATGATTTTAATCTTAATTGAAATGTGTATTGTAATGTCTACACATTTTTATGGAGTCAAGTACCGTAAAAATAGTCAATGCTTATAAATATTACTCCCTCCGTCTAGTTTTATTTGTCTTAATTGATTTTTTATGGTCAAATTGATTATATTAATTTAGAATTAAAACTTATTCTTAAGTTTATTACATATAAGCACACAACTATTACCACAAGAAAGTATATTGAATATACTATCAAAGTCGGATGGAAGGAGTACATGAGAATGGCACATGCTAATTTCCGAAGAAAAATTGACTGGAGCAAGCCGGAACAATATTGTTTTTTTTTTTGAAAAACGTTGGAGATACAATTGACTATATAGGTGTAAATTGAAATCCTCGCAAATTTTGGGGACAGGTTCACCATTTTGCCACAACTAGTTCAGCGCAAACCACTAGAGACTTGCACTATGAATGTGACTGCCACAGCTCGTTCAATCCAAACAACACTAATCTTCCTATTCTTTCTCATTGGTTGTTTTTATTTTTTCCTCATCTTTATTTTGACCAATGCATATACCGGAAAAAATACAATTTTTTTTTTATTTTTTTTATTTTTGGACATGAAAAGAATACAATTTCTAAAACACCATATATACTTCCTTTTTGCAACATGCCTTGTTTGCAATTTCATAGTGTTAACCATAAAATTAAAAAGTCATGAGGACAACTAATTGCTTCATCTTCTATGTGGTAGTGTTGTTACTAAAATATGATCGTACCACCATTTTTGGGAGTTGCTCAACCACAAGTACTCATCATCCTCATCATGTATCCCTTAACATCACCACCGATCAATCCGCTCTTTTGGCCTTAAAATCCCACATCATTTCTGACCCTAACCACACCTTGACAACCAACTGGTCCATCACTCAAGCATCTTGCTGCAGTTGGGTTGGAGTCACTTGTAGCACTCGCCATGGACGAGTCATGGCCTTGGATCTTTCTAACATGGGCCTAATTGGCACCATTCCTCCAGAAATTGGAAACCTATCATTCCTTGTTTCGTTTGATCTCACCAACAATAGCTTCAATGGTAGCCTGCCCAAAGAGTTATCTAACTTGTGTCGATTAGAAGAAATCTACTTTCAAAACAACAGCTTCGGAGGGGAGCTCCCCTCATGGTTGAGTAAATTACCAAATCTTAAAGACCTGTTTCTTTCCTTTAACAGTTTCACTGGTACCATTCCACCTTCTTTATCCAATTTATCAAAGCTCGAGTGGTTGAGTTTAGGGAGCAATCCTCTACAAGGAAATATTCCAGGGGATTTTGGTAGTTTTAAAAACTTGCAAGTGTTGGAGTTGCAATCTAATCAGCTTTCAGGCTCTATTCCTCTCACTGTCTTCAACATTTCGACGTTGCTCCTTCTTGATCTTACAGATAATAGCCTATCTGGTAATCTTCCAAGGGATATTTGCCACGGGATTCCGAAAATCCAAGGGCTTTTTCTGGCTCACAACCAACTCTCTGGTCCAATTCCAACAGGTCTACATGAATGCTCAAAGCTTCAACTTATGTCATTATCTATCAACAAATTCGATGGAATTATACCAAGAGAGATTGGAAACTTAACTCTGCTACAGGAGTTGTATCTTGATGACAACCACTTGAAAGGTATTGACATATATATTTGGACTATACTAAAAAATATTTTTGAATCTTGGTTTGCCCTTGTTTTTTTGAGATTCAGATTCTATGAAGTTGAGATTTTGGAAAATCGGGAAGTTCAATAGTAACAAAGTTTGCATATATTTATAGTTGGGTTAAATGCTTTTTTGGTCACTATACTTTAGGTCAACTTATAAATGGATAACTGAACTTTTTTTTCTTCTTATAGTCAACTCACTGTACTCTATTTTTCTTACAAACCGTTAAAAAAATGTCTAGACCGTTAATTTACTAACAAAGTAATGATGTGACAGTGGTGACATGATGCTCATTTCTGATGTGGTCATTCTTAAATGAAAATGAAACAAATCTAGGAGTTGGTAGTATAAAAATTAAAATAATTCATGAACTTTAGGAAAAGAAGAAAATTAAAATAAATCATGAAATCTAGGAGTTGGCCATTCTTATTATTATTATTATTAATATTATTATTATTATCATTATTATTATTATCGTTATTATTATTATTATCATTATTATTATCGTTATTATTATGATTATTATTATTATTATTATTGTTATTATCGTTATTATTATGATTATTATTATTATCGTTATTGTTATTATTATTATTATTATGGTTATTATTATTATTATTATCATTATTATTATTATTATTATTATTATCGTTATTATTATTATCATCGTTATTATTATTATTATTACTATCGTTATTATTATTATTATTATTATTATTATTATTATCGTTATTATTATATTATTATTATTATTGTTATTATTCCACGTTGGATCATTATTGCCACATCGGTCTTTTTTTACAACTCAGCGTCATATATGTCAAATTCCGTTTAAAGTCAAAGTACTTAACGGCTTTTGTAACGGTTTGTAAGAAAAATAGAGTACGGTGAGTTGATTGTAAGAAAAAAAAAGTTCAGTTATCCATTTGTAAGTTGACCTAAAGTACAGTGACTTAAAAAGAATTTAATCCAGTTATAGTTACATTGCAACTTGGTGTTATTTAATAATCCAAAATATAATATCATTATTGACTTTCTGAAGTTAACCCAACACATTTTCAAATTCAAAATTGATATGAATTTTTTAGTTTTAGTCAATACAATGATGAATATTGTAAACTATCTAAAATTATTATTTATCGTAAAATTTATTATTTCATAATGTTTAGTGAATCATCTAAATTTTGAGTTTAAAAATATTTCAAATTGACTTTCACATGTCATAATGATAAGGATGGATATTATTAAAGTTGCAGTGTAACTCTGTGTTGTATATATGCAATTTATTTCTATATAGAACTTTCCCAACTTCCCAAAAATATCAACTTCATCCAATCCGATCCAATCCAATCCAAATGCCTTCTTCAAGGCGATCAAGAGTATATATTAGTAGTAAAGGCCAGCACTAAGGCCTATTTTTGTACTCTGCTTTGGATTGGATATTTGATGATTTTATAATATAATTGTTTCTCTTGATTTAAAAAAAGAAAAAAGAGTTAATTTGGAATTCTGCTCTAACGTATCGTCCCAATGATACTAAAACAATATTGCAAATTTGTTTTGATAATAAATATCGATGTATGTGGATTTATGCGATAGAAGAGAAGTAAGATGGGTTGCACACTAATTTATTTTATCTTATTGTTTAGAGTTTCACGTTAGTCGTAATGAGGGGCGTATCTAGTTAATAGTCAATGTAGACAACTGCCTAGCCTACACTGACTTTCAGAGAAAAATTTTCTATGTAGCAGCTAACAACTTGTTGGGATTGTATGACTCCCTTTCGCACATTGGCTTCAGCCAAACCTATAAATAATTCAAGCCCATATATATATATATATACGGAAATCTTCTCCAATGAACCCAAAAAAATGAACCGGCCTATAGCGACGATTTTATCCGTCGCTATAGCATATGTGTCACTTAACAAAGCTATAGCGACGGACCAGCGACGGTTCGCATTGTTACTATAGCCCGGTTTAGCGACACAGAGCTATAGCGATGGACTGAACCGTCGTTATAAATCGGTTCATTAATGAATCGGTCCATTGGAGAAGTGAACTGTATATTATATATATATATATACACGCACACGTGTGTGTGTTAACCTTTTTAGTTAGAATAAACATGGTCTCTTTAAAATCCATTTTTGAGAAGACTCTTTTATTATTTAAAAATTTATCTATTACACCATCTATAAATAATATACAGTTCTCCTTATATTTGTTTACCACCTCGGTCCCAAAACATTGTTTCATTTTAATTTTAAAATCCATATGAGACATTTTCAAATTAAGAATTGATATAACGATATTAATCAATCTGTTTGATTTTAGTCGATAGAATAATTAATATTGTAAACTATATAGAAATTATTCATAACTACTAAATTTGTTGTTTCAAGAAACTTAAAATCAATTTACATTTTTTAAATTTAAAATTTGGTAAAATGATTTCAAATGTAAAATTGAACCCTCTTTAATTAATACACATATTTGGAATAAATTAAAACCCGAGACTTAAAAATTATAGGGTCTCAATTAATTTTAACCACTAAAACCTGAATTTGTTGTAATACATGACTTCAAATATAAATAGCATATTGTTTATATAAAAGATAAATACACATTTATTACGTATTATTACATCAAACATATTGTTCTAAAATACACTCAAAGTTTTTTTGTTTTTTTTTTTTTGAAATTACTCCCTCTGTTCTATAATATAAGACCATTATTGACTTTTTCAAGTCAGTTTAAGACATTTTCAAACTTAAAATTAACATGAATTTCTTTAATTTTAGTCAATACAATGATGAATATTGTGAAATATCTAACAAATACTACTCATTGTAAAGTTTATTATTTCATAATTTTCAATGAATCATCTCAATTTTGAATTTGAAAATGTCTCAAATTGATTTTTATAAGTTAATAATGATCTCATAATTTAGAACGAAGGAAGTATTAATATTTAACTTGGTCATAAAATTTTGTTTACTTATAAATCATTTCCCTATTGCAAATTAGCTTTAAATACAATTAATAAGTTAATAACAGAGTGTTTGTTGACCATTTCATTTTGTATTTTTTTGACAGGTACTATACCACAAGAGATTGGTAGCCTTTGGAATCTGAAGGTGTTAACGTTAAGTTTCGCTAACCTACATGGTACCATTCCAGAATCAATCTTCAACATCTCAAGATTAGAAGTCATTGAAATAGCTAATAGTCAAGTTTCAGGTAAACTTCCATCCAATTTTGGCCACCGGCTACCCAATCTAAAAACACTTTACTTCGGATACAATAACCTGACAGGGATTTTGCCAGAGTCTATCTCAAATGCTACTCAACTCGTGAATTTAGACCTTCCTAGAAACAAATTCACAGGTACAATTCCCAAGTCACTTGGAAATTTGAAACATCTTGAAGTTCTAAACTTGGGTCGGAACAATTTCATAACTGAAAGTTCATCTTCAGAACTAAGCTTCCTCACTAGCTTGACCAATTGCAGAAACTTAAGAATGTTAGCCTTAACTATCAATTCTCTGCATGGATACCTTCCAGCTTCCATTGGAAATTTCTCCAATTCTCTTCAACAATTGTATGCAGGTTATTGTGGAATCAAGGGAACCTTTCCTAATGAAATTGGCAATTTAAGCAGTCTTGCAATATTAGTTCTGCATGGGAATGAATTGACTGGAAAAAATCTTGTGGCAATAAAAGGGTTGTCGAAGCTTCAAGTGTTAGACCTTGGTGAGAACAAGATAGGAGAATCCATGCCGGATTATTTTTGTCAATTACAAAACTTGGGTTTCTTAAACTTAGAAGCAAACCAGATTTTCGGTTCATTGCCAGCATGCTTAGGAAATATTACTTCTCTAAGATATCTTTATCTCTATTCAAACAGATTGACCTCTAGCTTACCAAGAAACTTTGGGAACCTCAAGGATGTTTTGCAGGTCGATATATCCGAAAATTCTTTAAGTGGCCACATACCCTTTGAACTTGGAAATCTGAAGGCTGCTGTGATAATAGATCTATCACATAATCGATTCTCGGGTGACATCCCTAGCACCCTTGGGAAGCTCCAAAACTTGGCTAATCTTTCTTTGGCAACCAATAGGTTACAAGGACCTATTCCGGATACATTCAAATATTTAGTGATCTTAGAGTACTTGGATTTGTCTCATAACAACCTCTCTGGTGTGATTCCAAAGTCCTTGGAGGCACTCTTGTATCTTAGATATTTCAATGTATCTTCTAATAGTTTAAGAGGAGAAATTCCAAGTGAAGGTCCATTCAAAAACTTTAGCAGTCGATTTTTCTTATGGAATGAAGCGTTGTGTGGTGCTCCTCGGTTTCAAGTCCCAATATGCCATACTAGTTCTGCTCATGGATCATCAACGAAAAAGAGAGTGCTTCTAGCTACATGTATTTCGTTGGTGAGTGCATCGATAATTCTTACCTTGGCCTTTGCATTTGTGTTGATAAGACGTGGACGCAGAATTAAACTCCCCACGCGAGCTGAATTGCCAGAAATAATAGGCCCTATGAGAATTTCATACTATGAACTTCAACGAGCAACTAATGGCTTTAGTGAAAGTAATTTGATTGGCTTGGGTAGTTTCGGTTCAGTTTACAAAGGGATACTTACAAATGGGACATTAGTGGCCATAAAGGTATTCAATCTGCAACTAGAAGGAGGATTCAAGAGTTTCGATGTAGAATGTGAAGTATTACGCAACCTTCGCCACCGAAATATCAACAAAGTCATTGGTAGTTGCTCTAACCTTGATTTCAAAGCATTGGTACTTGAATACATGCCTAATGGGAGTCTTGAGAAGTGGTTGTACTCCCACAACCATTTCTTAGATATTTTGCAAAGAATAGACTTAATGATAGATGTGGCATGTGCTTTGGACTATCTCCATCATGGTTATTCAACGCCTGTGGTTCATTGTGATCTTAAGCCCAACAACGTCCTTCTAGATGAAGATATGGTTGCACATGTGAGTGATTTTGGCATAACAAAGTTATTGGGAGAAGGGGAGAGCATTGCACAAACCATGACTCTAGCCACAATTGGATATATTGCACCAGGTGACCCTCAACCTTTTTTGCTTTTTTTCCTAATAGTAAAACTTTGCTCATTTGTATTCTCAAGCTATGTTTTTCCATTTACCTTGTTGATTTGTGATGTTGCATTTAGAGTATGGATCGGAAGGATTAGTATCCACAAAATGCGATATTTACAGTTATGGCATTATGTTGATGGAAGTATTTACAAGAACTAAGCCCAGTGATGAGAAATTTCTTGGAGATATGAGTCTGAAGCGTTGGGTAAACGACTCACTTCCTAACTTAGTAATACAAGTTATTGACACAAACTTGCTAAAACCAGAGGATGGACACATAACTATGAAGCTACAATGTGTCTCATCTATTATGGAATTGGCTTTGAGTTGCGTTGCTGATTCACCTGAAGAGAGGTCCAACATGAAAGATGTTATGGTAACACTCAAGAATATCAAACTTGACTTCCTTGCAAATCACGAAAGGAATTGAAACATCAAAGTACTCATTTGGCTTATCTTTTTTATTACTAAATTAACTCTAATAGTTATTCAATAATTTTAACATATTTTTATTTTTCATTTTTTCCAATGGTTTTTAGGTTTATCAAAGGTTGGAGTGATATTGGTAACATTTATGCTTCAAACTATCCGATCTTAAAGTAAGACATTGTCATGATCATGGTTTTACTCATCAACAGTTTGTTTTGGTACTCGGTCTAACATATATTTTAGCTAAATCGATATTTAAAAGAGTTTTTGTGGCTGAGTATAGTGGTTGCATTGTCCTTACTACATGTTATGGTGTTATTGTGTGTCATAAATGTATTGAATTTGGACAAATATAATTTGAATTAAAGATGAGATTTTGTGTTCTTTCTTTCCCCTTTTTTCATGGAATGAAGTGAAATAGACAAATAACGAATAGATGTGCCCAAATATGGTAATACAACTCAAATAGTAGCATCAGACAGTACCAATTTCGCTCACTCATATGATATTATATAGAATTGAGGGAACTTGGACAAAATGTTAATGGAGAGAAGCCAACTCCATTATGTCGATGGTAGCTGAAATCTGCTATTAGTTAGCCAGAAGAATAGCTAGGAGTAGTGTGTAGTTGTCGTTTTCTTAATAGACAGTAGTACATTATTTCAAGACTTTATTATACTTAATTAGAGTTGATTTGCCAAACAATACGTAGTTATTCTCTGTTAGTAAGGTAATGTTTGAGGATTTCATATTAAATTTTATATGAGGATTTTGTTTAGTAGCTCTGAAATACTTTCAGGATTATTCATGGATTAAGATGATTATTATATTATTGTACTTCCATTTGGCAGTCCTTGTGACGCCCCCAAATCCGGGTACCTCAAACCCGAATCCGGTGCTCCACGGTACATCTCATTCCAAACAACATACTAGACATGAATGTAATTACTATATTATTACAACACGTCTTACTCTCAATCCCAGGTTCTATTACCATAACATCATTCCAAATACATAATAAGTCTTAATATTAGATCATTTCTAATACAAATAAACTACGACGTCATCTAGACGTTCATCTTGCCCTTTCCCTTGTCCTTACTGGAACCTTCGACCCGCTCGGCCTTAGCTGCAATGTTTAATATAAAGCAAGAATGAGCATTCAATTGCCCAGCAAGTATAACAGTTGAATAAAAACAATATCATCATCACATCATTTCTCTTCGACAACTGTACAATATTTGTGAAATATTCTGAATAAACAGGAATAATACTTTGCTTTCGTTTAAAAAATATATTTTTGAAACGACATTGAGTGGTCATAAGACCTTGAACTTTCTTTTGCTTTCTTGAAAAGGTACACAGCAATATAACTGCAAACCGTCTTATTTACGAGCACTTCTAGGTGATCAGCCTATTGTACTCTATGTTGATCAACACTCTAGCTGGAAACGACTATATGCGTTTGTTTAGGCGCTCGATGCCTTGTCAGAATAACTGACTAAAAACTGCCCCTAATATTAGGGTTGTTCTTCTCATTCATGTCTCGGAATCCTAACCAAAGTAATTCGGTTGGATAGCTCTACTTAATCATCAATAACATTTTTCAAGGATTTATTATCAAATCAATAAAATATTTCAATATCTGTCTAGCCAAAATAAATGGCATCGGCGTTCTCTATAACAGCTCATATATATGTGAACTTGAAAGCTTCAACAATTTATAACATAGCTCGAATACTTGTGCAAATACTAAAGATTTACATAAGTAAGGAATTCACACAATCATATTTGTATTGCGTAAATTAGAACTTCAAATATCGCATGAGAGTCATGAGAATATAATCAAATGAATCAAATAAACTTGCCCAACACAAGGGTTAGACAAGCGTTAGAAAACTTGCATTAAGCGCTTGTTACTACTTGACGTTAATCGTCCTTCAAAAGTCCTACACATTTAGACACATATTCACATACAAATTAGTCTCACAATAAACACCAAACATTGGCTACATTAATCAACACATTATAATCATTACGAACATTGATTGCCACTACGACTACCCAAACGGGGGTCTCGCTCCCTGGTGAGCGAGCGACTGCCCAACTCGCCAGTGAGCTGGCGGGGGAGTAGGGGGCAGCGCCCCCTGAAAGCCAAACGAAAAATGCAACTATGCTATTCATTTCATTTAAGCAAATCTCACGTGACTTAGTCATTTCATGCTTGGAGTTATTCAACTATTACACTAACATAACATACATATGCCTTGGGGTATTTATAACATGTTGGGTCTATGTAAACATGCATCAAATCAACAACACGAAACAACTAAGAATTTCAACTCTGCAGACCAGCGCGGCTGCATAGGTCTTATACTTGGGAGTGGCGCAGCTGCGCCACTCTGCATCCAAGGACTTTCAGGTTCTGCTACTGCAGAACCCAAAAACCCAAACTCTTGATTTCGTTCCCCTTGCTTCTTAGCCATTATACAACAAGTCTATAGGATTTAAAACATGCTTTTATAATTGAGCTATGCATCATAACATCATTTAATCAATTAACCAATCCTAATTCTCATGTTCTTTAGAGAAATCATTCTCTTGGACATTAAATCAAATAGTTTGTGGGCATGAGTTGGAAACTCATATTGGAGTAGATTTTCATTATACTCTAGTCCAGATTTCCCATTGAAATCATTACTCATACCTTCTTGACATATACCAACAATACACAACCAATGCACATAACCAAACCAAGATTATAACTTCATTAATACATAGTAAAAGTCCTTAACAGTCCACTAATGCTCATCTCAGTCCATTTCTTGATTCCTTATGCATATGTTCGATTCTCATTCATTGTTCCACTTTCACATATCATTAACAAGGTCTTATAGAGCTAATTAACCTTCATACATGTTCATACACTAACTAGCAAAATTAGTCACATAACTCCAACAAAACAACCAAAGCAAAACTATAAACTTAGAAGTAATGTGGAAATGAGTTAAGCTCTATATTGCTTACCTCTTGAGCTTCTTCTAAGGATGCTAATGGACTCAGATACCAGCTGCTACAATACTCCTTCTCCTTCCTCAATCACCCGTGAACACTCTCTTCACTATTTTCTCTCAAGTTTCAGTTTCTAACTTAGCAACAAAACAAAGGAATGGAGGCTATGAAATGGGGAAGTATTTATAGAGGAAGAATCTGAGTTCCTTGGAGGTGGAGGAGCTGAGCATGCTCAGGCATGGCAGCTCCCCATGTATGGGCGACTGAGCTTTTGCTCTTCCCATGGCTCGGGTACTCCCCCCTCTTCTCCCAAGTTGCTTTATTCCCTACTTACTTCACCAAATGCAGATTTTGAAGCTCCCCATGCTCTCCCAAGTTCTTGGCTTCTCTTCTCCTTCTCCTCTCCTTCTCCCGTACTCTTCTCCTTCATCAATTGTGACCAGCTGATTGTATAGCCCATTTCCCTCATGGGTCATGGGTTGCGGGTCATGGGGTGCGGGTTTTGGGTCATGGACTTGACCCATGGGTTTTGGGCTTCAAATTGGGCCACTCTTGCACTTCTAATTCAATAATCTATTGGGCTTCTAATAAAAATTCAATTGGGCTAAAATAAAATCCCACACTTGGATTATTAACCCCTCTCACTAACGCTTTGGCGAAATTATGAAAAGTCATAAAATCGAAAAAGACGTCTTTTGCGTAAATAGCGCTTTAGCGCTATTCTTTAAAATAATTTAATCAATACCATGAAATAACAACAATCAAAAATTATCACATACACATCATATGTAGTAATAAAATATTCAAACACATAACGCGGAATAATATTAATAAAAGTTCAATTTATTCAATAAAATTCGTAGCCTCGCGTTACAAAGCTACCCGCGATCCGCGATCGTTACAGTCCTTTTTATGATTAAGTTATGAATGCTCTTGTATTCCTCATGGTTAAAGGTAGGTTATATCTATTTAGTAGGACTAAAAAAACTAATTATTATGATTGTGTTTCGTAGATCTTATTTATGATTATATTATGAAAGCTCATTAATTGTAAAGAAACCTAGGAAGTGTCTAAGAGGACTTACACTTGCTGAAAATTAATTCAATTAAGATATTAGATTACAAAAATGTTCTAACAGATAAAGAAATTAATAGAAGAAATTGTAAGTGACATTTAACTACTTGTATCAACTATGCTTGTCTTGCGCACAAATGACGCTAGTAAATGGTAATATCACTTCCTGAGGATCAACTAATACAAGGACCTACTTGAAGCAACTAAAGAAGACAGTCGACAAGGTAACAAATGTGATAGCTATTTTGCATCGTCATTGGTCGGTAACTTTGAATAGGAATTAGGCTAAACTTCAAGGTTCAACCTAGTTTTTGTCGATTTCAAAACCCTTAAGAGGGCTCCTAAGATGTTAGCATATTGGTTCTAAAAATTACTCAGTCAATAGAAGCATTAAGCTGCAACAGCCCCTTTTGTAGCAAAGTAGTTAACAAGTCGTGTACTTCGGTATCAATAAAGGTTTACCCTATGACTAAATATTAATCTTTCTTTCCTTGTTTTTGTGGATATATAATCAACGTATGCTCCATTCTTTCCAATGTATAAGAGCAAACTGATATGCAATCGACTTATATTTTCTAGGGGATTCCAACGCAAATGTACAACTTATTATGTACATAGTACAATTGTGTATTACATAATTTGCACTAGATTAAGATATTTAGCACTAGAAATATTATTTCCCTTATGAAACGGAGGAAGTATATACAATGGCCAAGTTTTAGGTTTTTCAAGCTTGTTCAACTTGACTTGTTTATCATATGAGTCAATCTCAAACAAACCTTGAAATAATCAATCTCAGGCCAATCAAAATCCTTGCGTCAAGGAAATAATTTACCATAAAACAAAAATAGAAAGTTACACTCGAGAAAAATAATCAAAATACTATTTTTCTTATTTTCTGAATTGAAACAAACAACTTTTTCACCTTCTTTTCACCTCTACCTCTCATGTTCCCTTTAGTAATCATGATAGGTTTAGAATCCATACTTCGTTGTGATTCTAGAGTAACGCATAAGATTTCCAAGATTTCAACCTCAATTACCACAGACTTGCTCCATAAAACTCTCGGTTTGATCGTCGAGCACAAGCTCATCTAGTTTTCTTTTCTTAAAGAGGTTGTTGTCAGGAACTAGTGATCCATTTTTATCAGGAAGTACTATAATTTCTTCTGAGGTTCCACTTTTGAAAGGCATTATCAGCTTCTTAAATGATAAAGATTCATTTGAGTGCTTCCATTGTTCCGACCCTGATAGTTGGTGATTCCTTTCTTCCAAAATTGGCTCCTGCTTCATTACTGTAATGGCAAGGAATAATTTTTATTTATAAACATTAATACGATGTGTTCGAACAAACTATCGTAAACACATAAATCAACGTAGAAAATTAAAAGACGTGAAAAACTCAAATCGAAAAAAATTATGGGCGACAAGCAGAAGATATTACTATATCAAAGTGACTAAAAGTTGTGAATCTCTCTTTGAAAGTGCCTAAAACTGGGAGATAAAAATACCAAAATCGGAGCTACAAAAACATAGACCATCACTAAATCTCATCTTTATTTTCTTTCTGAGTCACCGCATAAAATTATTCGGGTCAGGTAAAAAGTCAAATCCCGAACAAAAAATTGAGACACATAACACTGTGGAATGAGCTATAGTTTGCATGTATTTCGTAAATCATTCTGGGGCATAATCTCTTACAATCAATGGCAGTCTTAACTTTTGGAATACTTTTTCTTTCTATTTCATAAATATAAACGAACGGACAAATAGATATTGAGAGAGCAAATAAGAAATAAAAGAATGTGGAGATAGTGAGGTAAGTTGTCAGGGTTAAAGAGGAATGAGTTTCATCAGTCAGGAACACAGTAAGCTATGTTAAAGAGTGGGAAGCCAAATAATTTCTGCAAAATAATGTGTTACACTTCCAATTTATTTTTCTTCTGAAAAAGATGGTATGCTTAAAATTGTTAATTCTTTATCTTGTAAAATGTAAATGAGACCATTGTGCTCCCTTTATTGCATGTGCCTCCCATATGCCATTGAGCAACTATATCCATATTTGGAGCATAACTAGACCTCCAACTAAAAGTCATATATAGCATAGATTTGTTTTTCCTTCAAAATCAGTAAATTCATTTAAATCAAATTTCGTATTTATAAAGAATAAAATGAGAATGACAATATGCTACCGGAATTGAATGCAAGTTTATTTGGCAAAAATATGGTTTGGAAAGTAAAACAAGCTAAGAAACTTGCCTGTAATTCTTTGTCCTCTGGTTTTATGGGAGAAAACTACAGTAAAGCAGCTTCCTTGAGTAGACATAGTTGATGTCTCTTGTCTAAGTAGTCAGTCAGTTTGGAAGGTAGTAGTAAGATTCAGATGACTTTCGGAACTTGGGAAGTAACTGAAGGCCTCCATTGTACACGAGTCCAATTTACCTTCAGCGATTGCGGTAGCCATTGAAGGAGATATATCTCTAATGACAGTTAAGGGTAGAAATGTACATCTTTCGAACAAAAGTTATACATTCATTTAGCAACAAAAAAAATAAAGAAATGTCACATGAATATAACTAAGGAATAAAGAGACTTTAGAGTTTAGAGTATGCCCATGATTGTTATTTCTAACATGGAAAAACTAGTATAGGACTTGCCACAAATACAATTTGTGTGACATTAACATTTAACTAGTCAAGACAAACAGAAAGAAAGGATACGCCCCCGGGAAATCAAGCTCATTGTTAAGAGATTGCAAAATTATTTCTAGAAGAGGTTTAATGTGTTTGATGCTCTTTGAGAGGGCATCATATTTGCAGTGGATTCAAATTGTGCATTTATTACTATCGCAAAATTAAGAAGAAAATGGATCTCAGCTTATGAAAAGTTGTACATACATTCGGGCATGTTGAAAAACTGCCATCGCCTCTTTGAAGGATTTTAAGTAATCTTCAGGCACTTGGTTTCCCTTCTCAAATTTCAAGATGGATATAACCTGTAAATATGGCATCCAAGGCAATCTTCATTAGGAGGATGTGATGGTGTATATCAACTATATACTTAAAACTTTACAACAAAATGAAAAACATTTAAATAACAAAATTAAATAAGCATGTGGTTCAAGATATGTACATATTAGAAAGCACACCAATTTTTCACTTATTACTAATTTAAGTGCTTTTTATTTACCAAACACAAACTACTTTTCTAAAACTGATTATAATCAAAAACACTAATGTGACTAGGGGTGTAAACGGATACAGATATCAGTGTATCCGTATCCGTATCCGAAAAATTAATCCGCATCCGTATTCGTATCCGGTATCCGGCGGATTTTAAAAATATTATTTGTATCCAGTATTCGGAATAATATCCGAATACGGATAATATCCGTTTTCGTATCCGGCAGATTTAAAAACTAAGATTTTATTATTATATTATTTTATTTTTATTATTTTGTTACAAAGATTATATTTAATTACTAGATATTAATGAATTTAAAAGTTATACTAATGAATGTAAGATATTAACAAATGTAAACCTATACTAATGAATGTAAGTTATTAATTAATGAACATAGGTTATTAATATATATGTAACAAGCTAATTGTATCGTTTTATAAGTTGATATATATATATATATATATATATATATATATATATATATATGTCAATTATTAATTAATGAATTTAAGTTATTAATGAATGTAAGTTATTAATATATATGTAACAAGCGAATAGCTATAGTTTTATAAGTTAATATATATATATATATATATATATATATTATTAATGAATGAATGTAAGTTATTAATATATATGTAACAAACAAATAGCTATAGTTTTGTAACTTAATATATATATATAATTATATATAAGTTATTAATATATATATATATATACACACATATCTATATATATAGGTCGGTTCTCCGACGGACCGGTCCGTTAACGGACCGGCTATAGCGGCGGTTTTTTCCGTCGCTATAGGTCTATGGCGACGGTTCACATATGTGGGCCGTCGTCATAGATCTATAACGACGGAAAAAATTGTCGCTATAGCCGGTCCATTAACGGACCGTCCGTCGGAAAACCGTTGTGTGTATATATATATATATATATATATATATATATATATATATATATATATATGTAAGTTATTAATTAACGAATGTAAGTTATTAATATATATGTAACAAACTAATGACTATAGTTTTGTAAGTTAATATATATGTAAGTTATTAATATATATGTAACAGGCTAATAGCTATAGTTTTGTAAGTTAATATATATATATATATATATAGAGGCCGGATCAGGTCCGGACTCCCGGACCTGATAAAATCCGGACCCCAAATTTTATTTTATTTTTGTACTTTTTTTTTTAAAACAACTAATAAAAAATGTATAGTTATTTTTGGTACTGAAAAAATTTGTTAATACAATATTTTGGGTATGATTTGGATACATATAACAAACAGTGTTATACAGTCGGTACAACACTTTTTGTTATATGTATCCAAATCATACCCAAAACAGTGTCTTAACAATTTTTTTCAGTACCAAAAATACCTATATATTTTTTTTAGTTGTTTTGAAAAAAAAATGCAAAAAAAAAAAAATTTTGAGGTCAGTATTTTGATCAGGTTCGGGAGTCCGGACCTGATCCTGGCTGTATATATATGTATATATATATATATATATATATGTGTGTGTGTGTGTGTGTGTGTGTGTGTGTATATATATATGTTATTCGGATACGGATACAAATCCGAATATCGAATTCCAGATATCCGCCAGATATATTTACGGTCGGATATTAAACGAATACGAATACTCCTATATCCGCATTCTTATCCGCTTTTTCCCGAATACGGATATATTTTCGTTTTTTTCCGAATGCGAATAATATCCGCTTTTTTCGAATACCAATGCGGACGAATATGAATTTTCGGTTACCATTTACATCCCTAAATGTGACGCTCCCAAATCCGGGTTACCTTAACCTCGAGTATAGTGCTCCACGATATTACTCATTTAATATAATTCTTAATGACATAAATGTAATCTCTATATTATTACAATACATCTCAGTCTAATCCCAGGTTTTCAAACCTTTAATAATACAAAACTTTCTTAACTCAGAACAATACATCAACTATTTCATTAATAGCATTAACTACTAAATACATTAAGTACTTCTCTTCCTTAAGCATTCCTTTTCCTTTGTCGTTACCGAAACCTCCAAGTTCCTCGGCTTTGCTGAAAAAGTTTATTTATAGCAAGGGTGCGCAACTACGTTGTCCAACAAGTTTGACAGCTATCACATAACACATAATTCACATTTCAACATGCTTCACATTTTCTCATGATTCGCATTTATCAAATTATATAGTTCACATAGAACAATTTACTGAAATCAACCACTGAATATTAACAGTTATTATCACATTATTGCACAGAATGCACATTTAAACATGTTCACCAGAATTTTAAATAATATCAAAATTTACACGTAACACACAACAAGTACTGAAAAACTTGCCTTCGCGATGTAATGCTATTGATTTTATACGATTATGCGAACTCAAAGCGTTATGATCCCGTATAGTACCTATGTAACACACATAAGGTCAATATATTGCTCAATGTTAACTCATTCCATGAATTTGAATTTGTAATTTTCAAGCTTAACATCTCAATCTTAGTTTTACTCATTTCATTGAACTTGTTATATATGTATATAAGATAAATTTCAATTGATTTTCAATCATTCAATAGCTTGATGTACATAATTCTCATGAATTTTGACTAAATTTCAATTCAATTACATTTATTATGCCTAACTTGTCTCATTATTACTCTACATATTATTTATAGAGCATAATATATGAATCAATGCAATCATATTCAAAAATCTTAATTAAACTTGTATTTTTATACTTAAAACATCTTATTTTTAATTTTACTCCATTTATTAGATCTATTTATAATATTATATACTAATTATATGCATTTTAGTACTTCATTTATTCCTTGCATGAGCTGAATATTGAAATCACCAAAACAATCCTAATACAATGACCAAGGCCAGCCACATCTGCTACAACGCAGCACAGCCCAGCACTGCTGCTAGCCCTGCTGCAGCCCATGTCAAGATCGATACCTACTTTGCCATTTTCTAGTTTACAACTCACATGTCCAATTGCAATCAAATTTAAACATGTTATAGAAGGCATGACATAGTATTTTAAAAAAAATAAACCAGCCCAAATGTCCAGTTTAAACCATGTTTATAGGGGCTGGAATTTGCCAGTCGCCCAGATTTTAACCCAACTTATAGTAGAACCTCTATAAATTAATACGGTTGGGACTGAATTTTTTTATTAATTTAGAGAGTTATTATTTAATCGATAAATTAATAATTTATTAATTTAAAGAGTGTTTTTCTATTCGGTGAACATAAATTTAATTACATTAAAATTATTGCATTTTATTGACTTTTTTTAAATGAAGCAATAAATGAAGAAGGTATTCAAGAACTTGAGATAACGATTACTAATCTCAATTACCAAAATAAAATGGATGTCAATCACCTATTGAATTATCCAGGTGAAAATGAAGCATGTTCAGAGTCCAGAGGTTAGAAAAAATTGTGACTTCTATCATTGAAAATCCTATTGATGATGAAGCTGAGGATGATACAATACCTTTGGAGCCAATAACGCGAAAAGAAGCACTCATAGCGTCAACAACTCTTTACAAGTTTTTATTACAATTCGAGAATGCAACACCTGAACTTTTGGACGCAATGAGAAAAATTAAGGATGAAATTCAATTAGATTTAAATTTGAAGACAAAACAAACGAGAATAGAATCATATTTTACAAGATTACCCTAGATATATTTGTTATTTAAAAGAATTATTAATTTATGATTTTGATGAGAACATATATTTATATAAGGGTCTTTTTAAAAATTATTATTTTATTATTTTATCGAAATTATTAATTTATCCCATTAGCCCAAGTGGGGACTAGGAATTTTTTTTTATTTTAGAGAGATTATTAATTTATCGAGTATTAATTTATAGAGTTTCTACTGTAGTTTGTCCCCTTTTCTCCAAAACAGACTTTAAATTCAATCTAACTCGCCCAACTTACTTGAGCTAATTCAATATACATATATATAATCTACCTTGACAATCACCTTGCCCAATTCTCTCTTTTTAAACCAAACAGTTCTATAAGGAATATTATCAAACATCACATGTGCACTCATTTTTGGGACAGAGGTCATAGATGTTTATACATGTCTTAACCTAGATTTCCTTCCTTATTACTCTGCACAACAACTAATCTCCTTCTTACTAAATCCCACCAATCAAAGCACAAAAACACATCTAATTACAACACTTTATTATCAAATTTCTAATAGAATAACTAATACATTGAACTTACCTTGTAAAGCTTAACTAATTAGCTTATAAGCCTCCTTCACTGCTGCCGATCCAATTATAATCTCAATTCACCCCAATACTCTCATTCTTTGCCAAAATTAGAGAAAGTTCTAGCAAGCCTTTAGGTGCTATAAAACTTAAATCAGTTAAAGAGAGAGATGGTTTCCGTTAGAAGAATAAGAATGAGGGAGAGAAAGTTGAATGGAATGAACAGGGGAAGAGAATTACCTAGCTTTTCTTTTCAAATATTAATGTACTGTCTTAAATTATACATAACTTTCTTACTGAATGCCAGCTCCTGCTATGTTAAGCTTAATGGATATTTAGTGTAATAGTTTTATGCCACCTCCTGCTATATAATGAATGACTCAGTAGCAATAGTTAAGATTAATTCCAGCATTATTATGCCTTTACCTCCAATACATATAACTCATATTTAAATCCTCTCTATTGCACGTATATATGAAACATATACCTTATTATTACATACCACATATCTATACTTCATACATTTCCAATATTAATTTGTGTATTATTATTACATATATCCCAATTAGAATAAATTAATTATTTAAAATGTATAATATACATCATTTCACTAATTATGAAATCAACTTTCATAATTAACATAATTCTCATAATATAACAATTAAATTATTCATCATTTAAATGGCTTATATTACACCATGCTCTTTTTCTTTTCTTATTTTGTTCTTGATGGCTTCTACTGCTCCCATGTGAGATAATTTTCTCTATATTCCGATCATGGGTGGCTCACGGTTTTCTAATCCACAACACGGCTAGTTGGTTTCCAAATAAAATTCTCTCTCCTCTTCTTCCTTGGAATCACCGAGCATGAGGATGGGGTGAGGGTAGGTTTGCTTAATTTATTTTTCCATGTGGTAGTGGGGAGAAATGATATATATTTTCAACAACTAACTTTTAAAAGAGGTAGGCCTCTTTTAATTTTGTCCCCAAGGTGGAAAGCACATTTGACAAGCAAAACAATCACCAACATATACGTATGTATATATAAACCCATTATTATCATTATACCTCAATCATCCCATCAATTGCTCTTTCCATGAAAGATTCTTATATAATAATTATAATTATATATTTATGTTAATGGGGACGATTTTGACATGGTGGTATTAATAATTGTGCCTCCTTTATATATAGCTTTCATCACGATTCATAGGTATCCGGCTATATACAGTACCATCATATGACATTCCTAAATTCGGATTACATTATTAAAAAAATTCAAGGGATAAAATTTATTATCGGAATATTATTTATTTATTTATTATTATTAAACCAATTTATTTGTTAATATTTTCCTTTGCTCCGTAACTTTACAATACATTTATACACGCTTTCATTCGTACGCGTTATCGTTTGTTAATTATCGTACAATTGAACTGTATAGTTCCTTAATTCTCATTTCTATATAATGTCTTAAAATAACGAGTTTAATCAACTCTTTCATTTTTATAAAAAAAAAAACTAACATTAATTCACTAATTTAATTAAGCGAACTACTCTCCTCTTTTATGAAATTTAATTCATAATATCTCTATTGCCGTTCAATGCTTAATATTCAAATCAATCAATTATTTCCCTTCACTTTCATACTTCAATTCGTATTTACTCAAACTAACTAATTATTAACTATTAACTTTTGTTCCAAAATATATGTATATATATTTCTCATTTATACATATACACATTAAATTCACCACATAATTCACATAAATATATATAGCACATGAATATATTTATACATTCAAACTTATTACGTCTAATAATAAGAATTTTATATATTAATTTCTTATTTTAATATTTTCTGAAAATTCGGATTATCACAACTAATCTGAATCAATAGTCACATTTTTAAGCAATCTCAAACATACTCTAAAATAAGCATGTGGTTCAAGATATGTACATATTAGAAAGCACACCAATTTAGTGCAAAACTTAAGCTATCCTTTTGTAAGTTTTCTTATACTTAACATGTCCTTCAATTGCAGTACGATATATATAATATATGTCATGTTTTGTTTTTATTACTAATATAATATGAACATCCCATGACTTCAAAGTTCGAACTCCATCCTTCATTACATAGTAAACAGGCAAACTGTATTAGCTAGTAAAATTGTGTCATAATTTCTAGTAGCTTATTTCCTCTTATAACTAATTGTAAATTTGAAATTTTGAACTTTGAAAAAGTTAAAATCCTTCCCTCTGAATGGAGTTCTCTTTAGACTTAATAGATCATTAGATTGTTGTTTTATACAAATTACTACTGATTTGAAAACTTAAACCATTCACAAAACTACAAACTAGTAACATTTAAATTGAGAGTTCTTTTAAATTACTAGTTCTTCAAAATTGACAATTCTGAACTTCGCAATATCTCATGACAATGCACATGGATTTCAAGTTTATATGCTTTCATGTGAATGCACATGCAACAGGAGCTTTCAAATGGTCTGAAGCAGCATGCATTTCTTAATTTGGAAAAAAGAAATGTTATCAACAACAATAGTTCACCTTTCAAAAGAACTAAGATATGCTAACTAGGTCTAAGTTCCGATACTTGGAAACCAAAGATAAGACTTTGACATCCCTATTCCTGGAATAGATGGAAGGAAGTCGCAGCCAGCTAGGACACACATACCTGCAACTACCTTAAATCAAATGAATTTAAAGATAATATAATTCATATTTCATAGCTTAGTTGATGGGAGCACAATTACACTGACAAAGAAAGGTCTTTTCATTTACATGTAGAATAGAATTCAGTTTTGATATTGGCTTTAATTTAGCGAATGGTTTAATTGAAGGAGGAATCTTAAACCAGATCAAGTCCTTACAAATATATACATATTAAGAAGAGTTGCATGAGTGTCACACAGGTGATTGCCTATGAACAAGTTTCTATCAGAAGTTCGGAAGGAAGGTACACAAGCTACTGAATCAAAGACCTTGTCCAGCACTATCTCCTCACCATTGCCTAACCGGTCCGTCTTAAAAATAACTTGCCCATGGCCCCATTCAAATCAAAACAAGACAAATTTAATACTCCAATGAAGAATCTTTATGTCAACAGGAGATAAGTAAATCTCCATCTGGACGTACAAAAGTTTCATGGAAATCTTACAGATGGGCAACCATAGGCCAGCAGATCACTATCCTCTGAGATTACTGCTGCTATTCCACCTTTTTCTGGTTCAAGAGTGGACAGGTACGCTAACTGCGCATCATCCTCATATGGAGCTACGATAAATTCAATGTCCTCTGATCTCAGAATTTGGAGTAGCAATTTATGTAACCAAAATAAGAATCTAAAATATATTAATTTTCTAAGTCCAACAAAAGAAATTTTGAAATCACTTGGAACAACATTCAAAAGCTTTTGTGGATAGACAACAAAAATATAAGTACTCAGTGAACAGATTATATTGAAACTATGTGGATATGAGTACCTGAATCAGTTGATGTGTCATTGCTGGTGTGATACTCACTGCCCTCTACATGTCAAAAAGAAGATATTAATGTATGAAAAGTAAACTTCTTAGTGATTTGACAATGCAGCAAACATTACTTCTAGTTATGTATAGGAATAAAGAATTGAGAACAGCCTATTAAAGAACAAAACTTGATTCTATTACATGAATTTAATGTAGCAACAGAGATGTTTTGGTGTTTGAGCCGACTTTAAAAGTCAACAGTCAGTATTACTCGGCAATTTTGGGTTCAGGTAGATTTTTAATAAAGAGTTTAATTGTGATACATTTGAAGCAAGAAGCTCTCCTTGAAAATTGAGTGGTCAGAAAGAGTTTTTCATGGGTGGCAACTTTGTGGATCAACTAAATTATCCTATTTAGAAAGTATGAAAAAGTTCATAAAACTAGTGAATGTCTACTATCCATACAATTTCAATTCTGTAAAAGATCATAAATTAAATTGCCAAATGGGATTGTTAAAGGGTTATAAACTTATAATCATACTCACATACTATAAATTAAATTGCCAAATTGAAATATTCTTGCATAATTTATCCCCTAAGAAGTACTAATGGTACATTAACAACTACTCCTTCAGTCCCCAAAATGAGTCATACTTAGTCACTAAGTAAAAGCAAAGATACTAATACCTAAAAGTAACATGCCTGTGGCGATCTTTCTCTGTCCCAGCCTTACTCGGGAGGTTCCCGCCTTCAAAAGCAACCACCGGTGGGACTTTATGGTGGCGAAGCAGATTAATCCGGTGCATACAGTACTTTATGTACTGCAGTTTCTTATCACCGTCCATATTGAGACAAAGCTCCATACTACAAGAATAAGCTGATAATTTCCCCAACAATTAATCAATTCCAATACCAAACAATAAAAAATTGTAATCGCTGGCCCACCAAATCAGCTATACATACTAAAAATCAAAAAAGTCAAAAACCCCCAAAAAAAGAAAAAATACCTCCTTTATGAAGCCATAAATAAGCATCAATTCCCACCTGCACCCAGATTAAAAAAAAATCAAATTTAAAAACAAATGAATTATAAATTGATTTTACCTACACCCAGATAACAAAATTAAAAGTTAAAAAACGCAAATGAATGAGCGATTTGATTGATTGAATAAAATAATTAAGAACTTCTTTGCAATGTTACATGGTAAATGGGAAGAAAATAAAAGAAAGGGGGAATATTTACACGGTTGCCGGCATATTTCTTAATATGAATGGGTTCAACCTAAGGCTTCAAGAACCTCAAAAGATCTTTGATACCCATTTTTCCCCTTTTCTAGCCTGTAAAAAATTCTTAGTTTTGTGAATCGACTGAATGGAGATTTTGGGTCGATTATTGTAAAAGCTAATATGTATATATTGTCGTATTACAATCATAAATCAGTATTTTATTTATGTATAATTAAGGTTATGAGTTATAGTAAATGATTATTAATAGAATTAATTTTGATAGTAATTTTTAAAATATGAAATATGTTAAGTTCTAACAATACGTGTCTATTATATTTAGTCTTCATAAAAAAATAACTTTATTTTTTAAAATTATTATATGAAAATTATTTTTTTAAATTATTATATGAAAATTATTGGATTTATAACTTTTTTTAAGTGTAAGGGATGAAAACAGATCTCCAAAATAAATATTTGAATATGGTTGTAGTGTAAGAATATAGTTATTGGTAGATAGGGCTTTAAATGGTAACCGAAAAATTCGTATTCGTCCGCATTCGTATTCGGAAAAAAGCGGATATTATTCGTATTCGAAAAAAAACGGATATATCCGTATTCGGTTTAAAGGTATCCGCAAATAAACGGATACGAATACGGATATAGGAGTATTCGTTTAATATCCGACCGTAAATATATCCGGCAGATAGCGGATATCCGAATTCGAATCCGTATCCGGAATTTGTATCTAAATAACTTATATATATATATATATATATATATATATATATATATATATATATATTAATTATTATATAATAAGCAAAATAATTTTTTTTAAGTGGCATTCCTTACATAATAAATAAATATTCACACACAATGCGCTAGTCTATGTAAATTGTAATCTATGTATTGAGGATAAATTATAAATAAATGTGACGCCCCCAAAATCCGAGGTCTCTTTACCCACAGATTCGGTGCTCACGGTACTACACATCCATTGTCTATTCTACCCATTCATCGTCAATATAAGGACAAAAATGTAATTACTAAATATTACACAACGTCTTACTTCTACAATCCCAGGTTCTAAGACCTTAACATAAATACATAACATCTTAGGATAATTAATACAATCCAGAATGATAACACATTCCTAGCATAAACTATTACAAAAGCGGATATGATATAATATCCTTTACTCGGTAACTTTTCCCTTGCCTTTGTCCTTGCGGGAACTTTCTGCGTGTTCTGCCTTAGCTGAAAGTATGTAATTTAAAGCAAGAATGAGCATTTAATTGCTCAGCAAGTATAACATTTAAATAACAATAACATCTGAAATCATGCTTCCAGTTCTACAACTGAACAATAGTTGAGAACATATTTTGAATAAATATGAACAGTGACAAGGTGTTCTTTTGCATTATTAACAGTTCTAAGCAACATACTGAGTGGTCAAATGACCTTGAACTTTCTTCTTTCATCAAAGGGTTTAATAGTTTTATAACTATAAACCGAACATTTTTCCTCTGGGCATTTTAGGAGATCAGCCTATCATACCCTATGTTGTACAACATCTATACATCTAATTATCACCCATATAGGTCAATCCGTATTACCGACCAAAAATATTTTCCCAGTAATAGGGTTGTTCTTCTCAGTTCTACATCAAAGAATCCAAACAAAAACAATTTGATTGGATAGCTACAATAAACATCAATAATATTTCGATGATTCATTTTTAAATCAATAAAGAATTTCAATATAAGTCTAGCCGAAACAAATGGCTTAGACAAATCCTCAACAGTTCATGGAGTATAAAACTTTAAATTTTCAATAACATGCATTATAGCACAACTAGATATCTTGAATAAAGGTAAGAATACTTGCACAATAATAATTTGTGAAAGCTTAGAATTTATATAATATCGGAAACTCGCACAATGTATAAGAGTTGTACGGTTTAAGAAACTCGCTCAAATATAAATTGAGTTAAGTTAGAAAACTTGCCTCGAGCGTCTGCTACAAAATTATAATACACGTCCTTCAAATATCCTACACATTTAAGTGCACATAGATACTGCCATTAGTCACATAATCAACGCCAATTATTGGGTTATAAATAACTAGCGTGTCTATACATTCTATTTGAATGCCCAAACTATATGCATTTATGTATACTTAGTATGCCCGTTTGATTTATCTAATAATCATTGGTTAATGCTAAAAATCATTATAATATATAATGATCCTGTTTTAGGACTTAGAACAACATCTATTATAGTCGGAAGCATTACACGTTATATACGAGCATGTCCGAAGCCTTCCGTTTGCATAACAGTCCCAAAATGGTCAATTTCAAAATTGATCCAGTTATTAACTTCTGATTCTAATTAATATAAGTCGTAGGTCTATCTCTAAGCTTTCCGAATCATCTTGAATTATCCCAAACGGAGTTCGTAGGAAGAAGTTATGCCCAAATTACTAAAGGAGATTAAAACTGTCCATACTACTATCAGGATTCGCGAATTTGACATGCCTATTTCCGAATGTCATAACTTCCTCATCCGATGTCGAAATGAGTCCGTTCTTGAGCTATATTCTTGCTCGTAACATAAACTATAACATATCTAAAGCCCATAATTTTTCAATAACTCTAACTAGCCAGAACAGGTGCTCAAAAATTCTATCTCGTGCTGATTCCTAGTTTGACAGTTTTGGCATCTTTGCTCAAAACCACCATAACTCCCTCATCCGAGGTCGGAATGAGGTCGTTCCAAAGCCTATAGCTTCGTAACTTAATGTACTACAACTACTCAAAAGCTCAGAATTTATTAAGCAACACATTAATACCAGATTTTGGTACAATGGTCAGTGCTCATGCGTTTTTCATTTTCTAAACATGTTTTACCAAAACTCTTGCTACAAATTCGTTTTAACACTTTTTCTCTTCATTCCAACTGGAATATCTTCTTAACTCAGTGGACTACAACACCCATACATCACATAAACACAACAAGCACAAAATCACAACATTACAGTCCTCTAAAAGTCCAAACAGTCCATGTTCATTGTTCTTCCTCCTTTACGCATGGGTACAAATTTCCTTCGTTTTTATTCCACTTTAAGGTTATTAATAGCTTACAAGGTGACTTAGTAACATTATTAAACAAGCACAACCAATCATAACAACAAAAATTCGCAGAAAAGCTCAAACCCATTAGTTGAGCTCAAGAACACCAAAAATGGAGGAAAATAGAGGGAAGAGTGATTGAGGTTTGCTTTACCTCTAGATTTCTCATTCCTTAGATGCTTAAAGGTTGCTAGGACTTGCTAGAACTTGTTTAAGATCTATCCTCTTGCTCCACGAGTTCACCCGAAGCCTTACAAAATCTTTTTCACTAAACCCATTTGCTTTCTCTCTCTACTTTCTCTTTCTTACTTCTTCTTCTTCCTTCTCTGCAACTTGCTTGGTTGCTCTCTCTTACTCTCTCTAGCTTCTAGTAAGGACTGAACTTGAAAACAATGAAGAGAAAATGTGGACGGAATGACATGGGAAGGTATGCAACCGAGCTCTCCTTCTCTTCTATTTTTCTTTCCTATGCAATAGGTTTTATCTCAACTCTCTTCTCACTTCTCTCTCTTTACAGCTGAACTTGGAGGCTTGAAATGAGAAAGGAATATGGGGAGTCGGATGGAATGAATTGGGAGAGTGAAATTGTAATGCCCAAGCACCTAGGAAAAAGAATTAAGGAAAATATTGCAACTTGGCTTCCCAATGAATAGCATGCCCGACACTTCCTCCATTGCTAAATTCTAATTGGTGCATGGTGTTAGGTGGCTGCCCATATTAGCAACATGCAAGGAATTTAATACATCCTTTGGTTCCCTCTCTCTCTACAATACCCAGATACTCCCTCTTTAATAATAAATTTGGTTAATAACTCTACCCAAAATTAAAATGGGTACTCCCAAAAAATATTGGGACGCGTAAAAATAATTATTATGAGATTTGTCCACTTATTCGGAACACCCATGAATATATTTCGGATACGGATTAAATCACGTATTAGTTTAAATAAAATTTCCGACACTTGGAAAAATTATTCCTTCGCATACACGTCTTAACGAAATTAATACAAATCGAAAAAGACATAAAAATATTTGGGCATGAATAGTGCTCGGGAATAGTAACTCGTGAAATAGTGATTTTGCGATATATCACGAAATCAATTTATTCGCTTACGTGAAACTTACTACACATAAAATTTATGCATGCACATAATCTAAGTTATAATATAACCATTAAACACATAACATAACATAAAAATTTAATATATTCCATAATATTAATAAATCCAAATTATAAAGGTACACACGATTCGCGATCGTTACAATAAAAGTCTCAATAAATATATTATTAAAGTTTTAGTCAAGTATTTGAGAAAAAATAATTAAATATTTAATGTAAACTTTTGAATCTAATTATAAATTATAAATATTCATACACACTATAGTATTACTATACACACATAAAATAGACATATACTTATTAATGGACATCTAAATATTAATAAGTAGAACATTCATTTTGAAATTTAGGATTTCAAAAATGATAAAAACTTATTTGAATTGTAATTTAGAACATTGATTATTGTATTTAACTATTTATTAAAAATAAATAAATTAACATTCATTCATTAATAAAATATACTTTAAAACTCATTACTTTTTTTTTCTTATTCTAGTTATAGTTAGGACTGTAAATGGTAACCGGAAAATTCGTATTCGTCCGTATCCGTATTCGAGAAAAAGCGGATATTATTCGTATTCGGAAAAAAGCGGATATTATCCGTATTCGGTTTAAAGGTATCCGCAAATAAACGGATACGAATACTACTGTATCCGGATCCGTATATATCCGTTTACACCCCTATTAGTAGACATATAACTAAACTTATTGAGATTAGTAAGGAAACACTATCCTAGTTTATCAAAAAAAACATATTAAAAAATATAATGTGTTCATATTAGTAGCATATTAGTAGATGCATATTAAATACTTAGTTGATATGAGATATCATTGTCCTATTTTTTATCTAAATATTTTTAAATTGGGATTTAATTTCAACAATTAATACATTTTTTAAATAAAAAAAAACAAATTTCCCATTATGGTGATGTAATTTTTATCTGGTTTCAATTATAAATCATGTAACTTTAACAAGAAAAAAAAAACAAAGAATATTTTCAATTTACAGTTTGTTACACAATTTATGTTGGAGGCTTGAAAGATAATTTTATAAGGGGGATAATAGCCATTTGTACTTCAAGACAACCTAACAACATTTCCTTTGAAATATTATCTTACCTCCTAAAGTCAATTTGTAATTCAGAATTGCAACAAAGTCAACCGATAATGATTTGGCGACAAAAACTGGATTAAAAAAAATTATAAATTAATGTGGATGATAGGTATTGGTTAAAACCATTGGAACCACTCATATATGATAGAACATCTACTAATTATATACATGATACATCATTTTATATCTATTTTTTTAGTTTTTTATAGTCATATTTTATCACCCCTAGCATTACTCCAAAATCAACATATGATTCAAAAATTGACCAGAGTCCTATAATATTTACAAAAGCACCATCTTGTTTCTTACAAAAACATTTGACCTTCACATCTTGTTCATCAAAATGGATCTTTCATGTAGCTAAACGCAAGTATAAAGGTATAAAATTAGCTGGAGTTGGCTCTGAATCCCACACTGAAAATACACTCGAACATGTCATCCATTTTTTCGTTATTTCGAGGAAATGTCTATCGATAACATCTTTCAAAGTGTACGTCTTGTTAATCCATTCCAGCCCTTCTTTGGTGTATGTTTCCGAGTTAAAATTAGTTGTAAAAAATCTATCAGATTCCAGCCTCCTAAACATTATATCCACACAAAAAGATAGAAAATAACATAAATCTAGTACTAAAACAAAATTTAAAGTTATGCTTTTATTACGTGGAAATTCAAAAACAAGTTTTGAGTGAATGTACCTTGATGCAATAAGTAAAAAGATGAAGAATGCAGTCTCACTGATGGCAAAGCCTTTGATCTTTTTTCTGCATGTAAGCCAACTTGAAGATCTAACTTCTCGACGTCATCCCCATATACATCGCGAAGAGCTTCAACAATTTTTTCATCGCTTGATAAATCTTCCCATTTGCTAATGGGAGCCATTAACAAATTCCTCCTAAACGCAACATTCTCTCTCTGTCTCTATAAACTAGCCAAAATCAATGTGTTAGAATGGAGTTTAAAATTTGTAAAGAAAAGGGTAACATAGAACCGAACAACATTCTAATGGTAATGTTTTATGATATGCAGCATAATATAGGAATTATACATAATTTTCAATGGAAAATTTAAATAAAAGATGGAGAAAATGAGAGCACGACAATATCAGGCAAAAATAGAATCAGTCTTTTACGGATCCTAATTCTAGACAGTTTGTTTGGGCATCTATAGTAACAAGTTGTATTTATATAGCATGAAGTTGCAAATGTATAATATTTGTATAACAAAGGTCATCTGAAATACAACTCTCAACTATATAAATATAACTTGTTTCTATATACTGTCCAAATAGGTTGCCTGGAATCAGGAGTCGTCTTTTACCTTTTGCATAAAAAGTTGCACAGAATGTGAAGAAATACAATTGTTTGTTTATGCACAAAGTAGAACCCGCAAAGAAAGATTGATGATCATTTTTTGGAAATGGACTACTAGGCTCTCACAAACACTAAAAGATTTTTAAGGAATTATAAAAATTACTCGCTAAGGCAGCCATGTCAACTGGATCAGGTCTATCTTCTCCATTAATATCATGAGCAATAAGATTCCTCATCCATGAAGGATAGTTCCATAATGTGATAGCTCCACAAGCTTGATGACCCATTGACACCAACATCTGCTCTATTCCAAACTTGGATAATCTTATCTGTCTATTTTTTTTCCCCAATCATTTCCTTCATATCCACCCTAGGACAAAAAAAGTATTATCAGTTTCAATTAGTGATATAGTTTAGTTGTTCTTAGCAAATAGCAATAGACTTTAAGATTATAAAACAGGATGTTAATTAAGTGCAGATAAATATTAGTACTCTTCTTGAACTGGTGGACGTTTGTTCTTTGAAATGTCCCTCAACAGAATTTTATCCGGTAGAAGCCAATGCATTCTATAAACACTTACAAACTCTTCTGTCAAAGAATAGGGAATATATCTCTTGGCCTTTTAAGAGAAACTAATCCACTTAATATTGGTCCACAAATATGTCCGAATAAATCCTTGAATTTCTTTCCAAAAAAACCATACCTGGAAGATAAAATTAATTTTACAAATACTTCATAAAAGGATCACATTAGGTGATTGTTTGATTGAGAAATGGGAATTTCATTGGCCATTCATATGTAGAGAAAGTTAAAATTAAGTCCTTGTGGTTTCTTACCAATTGATCCTCATTCTTGCTAAAAAAAGTGTCTGTTCTTAAAAGTTCTACGGTCCAATCGATTGTATGAATTTTAGTAATTACAACAGAAGTAACTAATCTGGCATGCCGACAGAGCTTTTCATCATCAAAATCAGGGTAATGTCCCTAAAACCAAGAAGTTCAAATGATAATACTTGATAGACTAAACTTAATCGGAAACTAAAGAGAAAAACTGCATGATATTGTTAGCTTACTTTGAGAATATCACAAACAGCATTGTGCTCTTTGACAAATAAGGCTCGCATAAGGGAGAAACCTGCCCAACAATTTCGGACATCACCTAAGATAGGAATTCCACTGTCATCGTGTTCAAGAAGCCCATCTTCCAAAAGCTTTTATTTGCCATCTTTGAATGTTCTTACCCTAAACATACCCTCCTTGTCATTGCCATAAATTACACTTCCATGCCTACTCGAGAAAACGAAACAGAACATATAATATGGTGATGAAGCAGCTACTAAATCAATCGAAGTTATCACATAACGCACGTGTTTGTAAAATCCATACAAATATTGATTTAAAACATTGCAATATGAGGCATTAGGTCAGTTCAATGAACTATAGCAATGTATGAGCCTATATCTTCATTCTTCACCTAAATATATAGGAAATAAAAATTGTTTCGGAGAAATTTTTATCGAAGTATGTAACATTCTGCAACAATTACATGGAAATTTTGAAAGAATCCTGTGCTAATAAGTTTCTAACTTGGCACAACTTTTTGCCACTATGATGCTAGAAATGCCTTTTTATACATATATTTTCCTCAAATAAATAATTTTCCACTATTCATATTTCATCCTAGGTCATTTTGGCCTGAATACACACACAAATAAATACGTGTGTTTGCGCGCGCCATTGGCAGAGGCGATTTGCTGAGAAAGAAAGCCAATGCTAACAAATTTTATTCAGCATGATTCTCTTGTATTATAGGACTGAAATTATAATCTCTTATTTTGTTTAGTTGCTTCCTTATTTCATCTAAGAGACTGTGCACATAAAAAGGGTAAATTACAAGTACAAAATTCTTCCAAGTTTAATGTAATGAGCATAAAAAACCTTACTGAAATATATGAAAGAATACTCATAGACCACTTACCACCAAGGAGTCCTTGTGTTCAAAAAACCAGTCTTGACATCAGGAGAACCTGTGGGAACTTGTTTGCTCTTAAAAACTTGAATGACTTCAAGGGACACCCATCTGCAACTTCACTTGGAGCTTTAATTTTCACCTGTTAAGGAAGTCTTGAAACATCAACCTCCTTCCCTAAAACATGACAATTTATGGAGTACTACATAGTGTGTCACATATTTCTACAATCAACAACTCTCTAGCGCCCCTTTTTTGTTAGCTAAAAAGCACTTTTAATCCAAATTTTTTTTTGTATTTATAGTGTTTGGTAGCATAACAAAAGTGGTTTTATATTTAGTAGAGTTTTGTAGTGCAAAAATCCGTACCAAAAAGTTTAAATTTAGTGCTTTCAATTTGAAAGTGTGTTGTTTGCATTTAAACTTGAAAACTTACTGAAATATATGAAGGAATACTCATATTTCTATAAAGTGCATTTAAATCATTTAGAGGATAATACATGACCCTTGCATGAAATTACTTTTCCTACGAATCTAATAGTTAGTAAAAGTATTTCATCTCACCACACTGCCAAACAACCAATTGCAATATACTCTTCCATGTGATCAATACAGTCATGAATCATGAATTGTATCCAAGACCAAGAGCATGCTATCATGTTGAATTGCTTCTCGTTATCTATGAATTGTCTCCTTTCAAAGAGCTTTGTGGCTACAACCGTTGTGTGAAGCTCCATCAACTGCACTAAGTCATATAACAACAGTTAACAAACTGTGATATTTTTTTACCGACTCTTTTTGGAATATTAAGGTTTGGATAGAATACAATTCGACACAATTTTGTTTCCAATAATTTTCTTTTATTAATAATAAAGTCAATCTTTATAGTTTAATACTGAAAAAAAGATCATCCAAAAATATGTGTGTTATATACAAACCTTAACATTTAGAATAAGAAGTCAACAAAAAAAAGTATGTACTTTTTTAGGACAGAGGAAGTATAAGATTATCCAAACGATCGATATATTGGTCAAATCATCATAAATATAAGACTAATGAACTCATGCAACACTTAAATGAACTTGCCCTAGTTTTTATTAAATTTAGTAAGTCAAAAGTATTAATCAATCTTACCCCATAAGATGAAGTTGAAGGAGGCATGTTCCTACCAAAAAAAGTACCATGACTGCCAACTAAATCATCCATCGGATGATTGCACTTGCCATCAGCCATTCGATATGAAAACTCTTCTGCGTCATATTTCTGGCTACTGATCTTTCCAAATGCAAAAGATTGTATCTCTGGTGCAAGTGCCTTCTAATTCCCAAATAAGCCACTCCCAAAAGTACTGGCAGCCTATGCCACAACTCAAACTTGTCCACAAAATGTATGATCTAAAATACAACAAAAAAAAAAGTACAAATCATATATCACATGTGTATTTGTGTGTGTGCATGCGCGCGTGAGAAAGAAAATTCACATAGAATAATACAGTGTCAATAAGAGACATTTTGGCAACAATATGCTTTAATTGAGGATGGATGAAAGATGAAAAGGAATGGGAGAATGCCATTGGATTTCTGGAACAATTTTTGCCTGCAAAAAACAATGAACTTGATGCTTTGATGAGGTATGGGAACTAAAGTTTTATAGGCCTGGCTGGGGTAGTTGACTGATTGCTCAATACATATCATAATTGTCCCCTTTGCTACCATGAAATGCATAATTCTATGTTGTAGGGCTAGAAACTGTTGGCTTGTTCTGCACGACTTTGTATACGATCAGACTAGGCCCATCGTATATTAAATGTCGTATATTTAATGACTTGTTTTTCCTTGTATTTATCTCTCTTCTTCACCTCAATAATTTATTTTTGTGAGTGAGATGTAGAAGAGTTCATAATACTACTCGACAAAGATGCATTTATTTCTGCAGTAAAAGATAATTGAAAATGTCAAATGTGTTGACAAGAATATCTAAATTCCAACTCTATATTATGAACATGTTACATACATGGGCGGAACTAGGGGGGGTCGAGGGGGGGCATATGACCCCCCAACCCTGGAATCTGAAGCATGCTAATATTAGTTAAACTTGATCTTTGTTATAAGATGGTATTAATTCATTTGCTTCCTCATGTCCTTCCACCTATAATAAATTAACAATATTACTATAAGATAAAATAATGTTAAATAAGTTTGATGATTAATTATTTAATATTGCACTCATTTGTCTTACTAACTTAATCATACCTTGGTATCAATTTTTTGTAAATGCGAATAACTTAATTCATTTTCTTGCTTTGAGTGGCTTCTCTCAGTTGTCTCCAAGGAAGATGACCAGAACCACAATATAAGGTTTTGAATATATAATATTATAATTTGTAATTTATCTATAAAAGTAGCTAATCAGTTGACTAAAAACTTCAAACTCTGATTAATAGTCCCATAGTTCGGGGGAAATTAATATATATATATATATATATATATATATATGTATGTATGTATGTATGTATGTATGTATTTGTATTTAAAGCCATTAGACTCACAACTCAAAGGTTGCCAAGGGTTAGAATAGGATGTTGTGAAATACTATAATTGGGCAAAATGAATTTGAAAGAAGCACTCCAAGCATTAATAAATAATTTTTTTTTACTGATGTATTTTGACCCCCCTATAAAAATGTTCTGGTTCCGCCACTGGTTACATAATATCACCCTTAAAAAGATATTATTTTCTTTATTATCCTATCGTATTGCGAATCATGCTTGGGTTTAATATCTTGATTTGGACTTAAGTTTAAATAGAAACTAAGAGTAGTAATTTTTGCGAGATCAAATATGATCAGAAATCGTTAGCGAGATACGCACTCCATCAAGAAAATTCTTGATATGACTGAAAATCTCCCACCGAGTGACCGAGAGAAAAAGAGAAAAAACACATGTGATAACAAAGGATGGAAGTATATAAGATTTTCCAACCCATATAGGAAAAAAGAAAATCATAAGAAAAAGAACAATCTTAGTAAAACTATACTGAAAAAGAAACATAAAATTGGGAATTGAGTTTGATTCCACTTACAAGTTGCATCTAAATAGAAGGTGAAAGAGTAAGCTCTAACATCATTGTTTGCTGATGAACTCCATCACGCTCTTCAATCTTTAAACATAAAGCTTTATTTGGAGACTCATAAAATTTGTGGCAGAGTTCTGGAAATCTGACTTTACATGCATTGAATCAGAAGATTATTTAATCCAGGTGTTCATCTTTTTCTGGTGTTTTATGAATCTTGGAAACATTTTCAAGAAAAGTGATTTCAGATTTATGAGATACTGTGACACCCCCAAATCCGGGTACTTCAATCCCACAGATTTGGTGTTCACTATTCCATACATTCATGACTAACTACTCATGATAAAAGACAATAAAATTAAACTGAATAAATCATCTTCCCACAAAAGGGGTTACAACTTAAAATATCTTAGGTAAATAAATCTCAGGTCATCTAACTTTTATTACATTAATGCGGAATTAAAACATAATATTTAATAAGTCTTATTACAAAAACTCCATAATAAATAGCAGTTCGCGAGTTACTTCTGCATCTTGCCTTTGCCCTTACTAGTGGACGGCTCATCTGACTTCTCAGTCTTAGCTGTAATGTTTTATGCAAGGGTGAGCAAACAATTTCCCACAAGTATAATAACAATAACAATTAAATGATCAATGGAATAGATTTTAACTGAGGAGTAATAGTTTTTCTGAAATCAATAAATAACAAATCAAAGGTCTGAAAGCTCAATAAAAAACTTGGCTCAAGAGCTGAATATAGATTTCAAGATTAAAAGTGTACCTGAGGGTCATAAGACCTCGAACTATGTCCTAGGTTAACAAGTACTTCTACTGTAACCTTTAACAGTCTTATAGACTATGGACTATCCATCTCGTACTCCGGGGGATCAGCCCTTTGTACAATGTATTGTGCACAAATATTTTAACGCTATTGCGTAGTTTAATCCCCTATATTAGGGTTGTTCATCTCAGTTTGACATCAGAATCCATACCAAAAAAACTTGGTTTGGAATAACATCAAGAAATTCTAAGTCTTTAGAACGCTCATCAACTATGGACTAGCTGAATCAATAAGGGTTCACTAATCGCTAAAACATTTGATTCAACAATAAAGTTGTACAATGAGATTTATGTCTGAAGCTTGAATAACAATTCATAATCGAATAACAAATGATTTGAATAGAACATAAGCATTTGACATTATAACAACCTTGTTTGAACTATAAGCTAAGGTTTATAAGCTTGCTCAATGAAAGTAAAGTAAGAAACTAGTTCAAATAAAAGTTAAGTTTTAGAGAACTTGCCTTGATAGTTTGCTACAAATAATGTTAACTATTTGCTCTTTGAGTGACCTATACATACAAGTCACATTAAACAATTAATATTCATAGTTCAATTAATTATTCCCTTTTATAAATGATTGCTCACTTATATATTTCTAATCCACACTTTAAATTCTTCTAAGACACCACATATTTATCATGTTGCTTCTTATAGTAGAAATTATTTTATTTCTAATTTTGGGAAAAATTTATTTTCTGGTCGACCCGTCCCGACAGAACCGACCCGGCCCGGAAACTTGGACTGACGCTGCGGTGCCAAGGTTTAGCCTTGAGTCGGTGCTGCGGCGCTGGCCCGACCCGAGCCCAGTGGACCCAGAGCCCACGCTGCGACGTGGGACTTGAGCTTAGAGTCGGCGCTGCGGCGAGCCAACGACTGTAGCCCGCGCTGTGGCGCGGGGAAATTGACCATGAGCCGGCGCAACAGCGCGACCCTTAGCCTGACTCCACAGTACCGGAGCTGCAGTGCCAGTTTTGTGTTATAGGAGCGGCGCTGCGGCGCCAGACTGCAGATTCAGTTTCTGCAGTCGCGAGCCAGACTCTGTTCGCCCAAAACCCATGAATTTCTTTATTTAAATCACAATTTTGGCATACCCACATGATATGAACATGATAAAACACCAAAACTAACATCCACACTACCATTTCAGCATCTCAAAACATCAATTAATCCCATATTACGGATTAAAAATTCAGTGTTCATGCTATTTTTACAAATTTTGACACATTTAATGTAATTGATCGGTATGAACTCATTTCTAAACCATTTTGATCCATTTAAGTTACATTATTTTCGTTTCTTATCATATTAATACAATGAACAATCAATTTACAGATTAATATCCGAATTGAACATATAATTTTATACATATAGACCATATTCGTGAACCTTTTCAGTGTAAATATAAAAATTCTATTTTAAACATGATTTCATGAATTAACACAATCAAATTCGTTTATAAACACCATTCAGTAGATTATACATACTAACTAACACATATAAACAATTACTTCATGCATTAGCCATCAAATTTCACTTACAGAGACATAAAACCTAACTTTCAGTGAAGAACTCAATGCCATATACGTAAAGAATTAGAAACAGATTATACCTCTTAATTCCTTGATTAAGCTAGATGATTAGGAATAACTTGGCAATCCTCCTTCCTCTTTGATTTTCAAGTTTTTCTCTCAGTTTTCCCCTATTCCTTCTCTGTATTCTCTCTATGTGCTACAGACTTAGCCTTTAGGAATTAGGAATAATAGAACTATACGTAACTTAAAAAAAAACTGACCAATTACGACTCAATTAAAAATCATCAGTTAAAAAAATTGACAGTTACAAGAATTCAAAAGCCATAAGGCTTGTTTGGCTAAACACTAATAAAACAAACTCTTTTTACTAACCAAGGGTCAGAAGACCTTGTTTGGTTAACTAACATAAAACCCATTTCCATTATTTTAATAATCCTTTTATAATAAGGTTCAATTGTCACACATATTTTAATTAAACTTACTAACAAATAAATTCAATTAAACCTTACTAATTAAATTTATAATTTCTATTTGGCCAATTATAAATTAATTCAAATAAATAATTTTATTCAAATAAATTAACAATTATCATAATTGCACTTAATAAATTATTCTACAATAAATCCATCAATTATTTATTTTACTCAATAAATAAATTAACAAAAATATTTATTTAACTCAATAAATATTTTATTTATTCACAAAAATCACATTCGTTACAGATACCCTGACAACCTACTTTTCAACACTTGTTTTTTGCAATAATTTGTTTTCATTCAACTCACCAGAAAACAATCCCACATGTCAAAAAAATGTTTATTTTGTTAGTTCTGGCATTTTATAGAACACTTAGAAGGCAATACAAAGAAGTTGCAATGCATGAGTCATACAGTATGACACACGAATTATTTTAACAAAGGATAGCCATGTCATTTCACTCACTTTGGGCGGTTGATTGTCAGAACAATGAGTATTGTTTAAATTATTATTAGCACACGTCGCATGTGTAAATTATGTGGAATAAAATAAGAATTTTATAAAATTTAAAAGACTAAATAGAAATATAAAATACATAACAGACGGACAAAATATGAATTATCATAAAAGTTGAAGAGCATTTTTTGAAAGCCAAAAAGACTTCAGAAAATTGTTTACACGAAAGTTGTCACTCCAATTTTATACATTAGAAGTATGTCATTGCAACTATAAAAAAATATCGTTACATTCATATTTATTTTGTGTGTGTTATTTTTTCTGTCAATATCAACCATTTTTTTAGATGCATTGCACTGCAAAAGTCATATTGCACATAAAAGCTTCTGAAACTTATGCGAAAGTTCAAGTGTTAAATTTTACCTCGCACATTTATTCTGCAATAAAATAAAATTTGCGAGGTAAAAGTCAAAATTTATAGTAAATTTATTATTTTAAATGTAGCGAAAAATAGGGAAGTGGATAGCTAATGAATAGTTACACAAGAGATTAATAATTTTTGAAATTAATAATTAAGCATATATATTTAGATTTTCAAAAAAGCAAACATAGAGATATGTACTGAAGTGTATGTAGTTTATAATGTTTATATATATATAAAAATAATAAGATATATTAATTTAAAAAATGGTAATTTGACCACAAAAATTAATGGAGTACTTTTATCTTGGGACGGAAGGAGTAATTTTTTAAGTTAAAAAGGAAGGATATAATTAAAATTATAAAGTGAGGACACCAAGAGACAAAAGATCTTACTCTCACTTTATAATATAGATTTTAATCTTTGCTGAGTATTCATTTTTTTTCTTTTATGTGAGCCGGTTTCCTCCTATATGTGAGGTTTGATTGATTTTGTAATGTTTTTTTACCAATATAATTTTGTTAATATTTTAATTATGATTGTGTAATTAATTATTAGAATTTATTGTACTTATGTTGCATGATGTATTCCTCAAACGAGATCTCGAAATAAAATGTCTGAGAGGGGACCTAATAAAACTAATAAAATAATTTGTCAATATAATTTCTCCGTTTCTAATTTGTAAATAAAGTGTTTCAATTTTTTGATTTGATCATTTCTAGTTTTCTACCAGTAATTTTATTCCGATTTAATTACAGCTATTATTTATGACAAGGAAGCATGGGGCTGAAAAAGAAAATGGAAAGAAGCGGTAGAGGGTCAAATAAAAAAGTAATGACTTCATTAATGTAGAGGCTAACCGCTGGAAGTTGAACTTCTAATTTGGTCAAATTGCTGAAATATTTTATATAAATTTTTAATATTATTAATTGCTGAAATATTTTATATAAATTATTAATTGCTGAAATATTTTATATAAATTTTTAATATTATGATAAGATCTTCTTTATTTATTTACTTTTTATTTTGGAGGTCAGTTGATAAAATCGGACCTAAGAAAATTGTGTAGCCAAGGTGTCATCTAATAAAGAAAATGTTGTTGTCATAATAATATTTATTTATACCTTAATTGTGTGTACTATTATGTAGCTATATTTAATTTTAATACATATTAATATATTTTTTAATAGATATTTAAAACATGAATCTTGTATTTTGATTTGTTTCCCTTCAATTTTAATGATAATTCAAGTTACTGGCATCATTCTTGTGTTGACTTATCATATATTTTTTTTTAAATAAAAAATAGTATTGCACATTAATATTTTTTAACAAAAAAGTCAAATTTTTTGCTTTTGCAGCCTTGAAATTAAGCTCTATTACACACTAAAGAAATTGACTTCAACCGGGTCATTCTTGAGAGTGATCGCAAGAATGTTGTTGATCATCTGCTCTTCTCATAGTGATAATTCTTATTTAGATATTATAATTGCAGATTGCCTGAATCTTAGATGTTATTTTGAGTTCATTAACTTTATCCATGTGCACCGCTCTGCTAATTCGGTTGCTCGTGATTTGGCTAACTTAGCTCAAAACTTTGATTTTTTTTTTCTTACGTATTGACCGGAAGAAATTCATCCTTATATTTTTCCTCTCCCTGTAAAATTCAATCTTCTTGACTGTTTTTTCAAAAAAATAAAAAATAAAGAAAGAAAGAGATTATAAGTGAAACTAACTACTTGAATTGTTTTGTGTTTTGGGTCTGGACCCTCTGCTGAAGGAACCATCATAATGTATGCTCGTAACAACTGGGCTTGCATCATATTTTAAGTCGGCATACATACTTATGCTTTGTCAACATAGCCACTTTCAATGTATGCAAAAATCATTTACATTGTGTTACTAAATTTTAAAATAGCCAAGAGAAAAATTGTACGGAACTTAAGTATCCTATCTAATTCTTTTGTTATTAAGTTTTTTTTAAACGAAAAAGATAAAAAAAATGGGCAAAAAAATTGATCACTTTTCTTGTCAAACTTTTTCTATCTAAAAAATATATGGATTTTGACGGAAAACTAAATATCATTACCAAATCTTTTATAACACCTATCATACCATTTACATTACAAACACAATAAAATTAATATAAGGGTAAACTAGTGTTGGGATATGTCTCGAATCCTATTTAGAAAATGATTGTTTTTATGGAAAGTATCATATTTGTAATAGGATATTTATTATTTGTTGGAGACCTATTATGAGAAGGAATCTTATTTTTAATAGGAGTATTATTTTGGAAGTGTCATATTTTAAATAGAAAGAGGAAAGTTTAGGGTACTCTATAAATAGAGTCTTATGTGTAGTTGTTGAAGTGTAGCACAACTAAAAATCATGTAGCATCCTAAGAGTTGGGAGTGTATGTGAGTGAGTTTTGTGTTTGTGTGAGGAAAAAGATTTTTTAGAGTTTTTATATTTCGTACAAAAAAGTTATATTGTGGGAGGGGGGTTTTGCAGCTTTTATTCCGTGCAAAAAGTTGTGTCGTGGTATTGTGTAAACTCAAGTTTTAGTGCGTAAAACTTGAAAGGAATATTGTAAACCCATTATTATTGATACAGTGGAGATTCAGAGTTAAGCCTGTGATTTTTTCCTTTAAGGGTTTTCCACGTTAAATCTTGTGTTGTTTATCTCTCTTTATTTTGTTGTTTGGTTTTCGCGACTTAATTCCCAACAAGTTAGATTGTTGAGGTACCGCGTAATAGTAAAGTCTCACATCGGAACACAAGAAAAAAGATTGAGGACATATATGCTCTGATGGACCATAAAATGTGTTAACCTTTTTGGTCAATATATAGTTTTAGATGAGCATATATATGTTGGATATACCCAACAACTGGTATCAGAGTCATGGCTATAGGCTTGGGTCATGGATATGGTATGGACTGCGCATGATAGATGAAAAATAATTTATTTAGTAAGTGGTGGACAGATGAAAAATAATTCATTGAGTAAGTGAGTGGTTGACTCTTTTCGTAGAGGCTCTTAGTTGGCTCTTGACAAGAGATATTGAGAGAGCTCTTGACAAGAGATATTAAGAGATAAGCTCGTCAGATAAAGGAGACTTGATGAGTTTGGTAGAGATTCTAGGTGGATTAAAAAAGAGATAATGAAGAGAGTGACTCGTCAACTAGAATAAGTGACGTGCTAATGCTCAAAAAGAGTATGGTTAAAGTTCAAGGGGGAGAACTTGGTGTGGATGGAGAAATCACGCGTTAAGGAGGAGATTGTTGAGGTAACGCATGATAGTAAAATCCCACATCAGAACATAAGAAAAAAGATTGAGGACATATATATGCTCTAATGGACCATAAACCTAATAGGTTAATTTTTTTTGTCAAGAACTCAAGATGCGGTTTCCAATAAGCATATATGGGCTATATACACCCAACAACAACTAGTAACCTAAATGTAAAACCTAAGTTTTTTTTTCTAATATAAATTTAGTAACAACATGAAACAAAACATATAAATTTTCTATTAGTTTCTTCTCCATTAAAAATTAAATTTTTGAATTTTTTTCCCATCCAAAACTAAAAAGCACAAAGTTAGTTCCACAAAACATCTTTTAACTGGTCGATGAATTTACCTACCCAATTCAACAGAATTCTTTTTCGGTTTTTTTGCATTGGATTGTAAAACAACTTAAATACTTCACAGTTTAAAATATAATATCAATTTTGATTTTTTGATGTCAGTTTGAGGTATTTTGAAAAACTTAATGTTTGTGGCTTTTATAGAAAAAACAAAAGAAAATGAAATTAAAATCAAGTTGAAAAAGAAAAGATTAGAAAATTTATGATTTTCTTTGTGTTGTGTGTGAATTGATAATTTTTTTAAAATATAGATTACCACTATACCTTTATATTCTATTTTCTTGGGTTTGTGCATTAAAATAATATACCGATTGTAAAACAATTATTTAAAGGTTTTTTGTCCAAATTCGTCATTTAAAAAATACACAAAACATTTTTTTATTTAAAGAAAACGTAAGTTTTTCATCATTTTTTCTACTTTGTTTTTAAACTCACAAACATGTAGTAAATATTTAGTATTTTTTAATCCACGGTAAATTTCAAATTCAAAAATACAGTGTAAAATTTACAATCCTCACAAATATAGTGTAAAATTTCCTATCCGTTCGGATGTACCAAAAATGGTATAAGTTCTTTGTGTTTTAAAAATAATAAATAACATAAATTATTTGAGCTTAAAAATAATAAATACATAAATTATTAGAATTTTTTAAATTACTCCATCCGTCCCAAATTAATTGTTTTTCTAGGACTTTTTTAAGTCAAATTGACTATTTTTAAAATTAATAATTAAGCATATATAAATATATTTTTAAAATTATAAAAATTGAAATTAGTAATAAATTGTATATATACTTTCTTTTGGTTATAATATTTTCACCTATATGTTAGCAAAAATAGTAAAAAGATTAGTTTTAAAAATAGTCAATTTGACTTTAAAAAGTCCTAAAAATGCAATTAATTTGGGACGGAGGGAATAATTTATAACAATTATAATTCTTTCTTACTAAAATCTACAATTACATATTAAGAATTATTATTTTCAATTTTAAAATATCATAAATTGATAAAAAGAAAATTATGTCGAAATGAATATCTAAAAATTAGAACGGAAGGTGTAGTACTATCCTAACCCAAGCTCCAGTTCTTATTAGGCCTGCAACAATGGCGAAACCGGAAAAGTGTAACGGCGATATTCTTATGCTGGAAGCTCCTCCGTCCTCTCGACCGGCGCCGAAGTCATCGACGCGTTGCCCTACATCGACGACGAATACGGCGATCCCCAAGTGAAACGAGAAGTGGACCGTTTGGTCGAAGAAGAGATGGCTCGAAGCTCCAAAAAACCCTCCAATTTCCTAAAAGATCTCCCTCCAGTTCCCACCTTCAATTTTAAGGTAGTTTCCCCTCTGAATATGTATTTTCACATTCAAATTTGGGATATTTTTAGGCAAATTTGGGCGAAATTTTTTAGGCTTGTTTGGAACTTAAATAAGGTAAGGAAATGAAAACTGAAAGACTGTGATATAATTTTCTGCCCTCTGTTACGTTGAACTTTTGAAGACCAAGTTGAATTTTTATTGATTTAATGTTAGATTTATGTATTGAAGCATATCTTTTGTAATGTCATGATTGTGCATATGCATATATATATATATATATATATATATATATATATATATATATACACGGCTGTAATAGTTTAGACATTGCCCTGTTTATCTCAACAACTCCATGAGGTCAAAATATCATACTTTGTTGATACCTACAATAAGAACTAGTCTGTTTACTACCAAAGCTTTTGTGAATATTTAGAGCTTTTGTTTTTATGCACAGCTCTTTTTTCTTAGCATGCGAATAAATGTTTTGATTTATCATTTGTGTATGTGAATGTGTAAATATTTAGGCAGTTTTTGGGTAGTTGTGCACATATTTTGAACTCAACAATTGTACGAGTATAAGAATATCATACTTGTAGAAGTTATTCTGAAAATGCTACCAATGTTGAGCTTAAATCATGTATTACATGATTTTTTGTGTTTTTGGGAACTTTAATGAATGTAGGCAATTCATATAATCATTACTTTCTTTATAAGTGAGAAAAACTGCCCAAGGCCCTAAACAACATACACCGCCCTTCATGGAGTGCTCTTATCTCTTTTCTCGTTGGTGATTGGTCTTCTTTTCATTTACTTTTAACTTTTTCAATCTGGAAGGCAAATTTTTTAGTTACAATCTAGAGTTATAACGTCAGTGATTGACAACAAAAGTAATAGAATTTGGTTAGGAATTGAAGTTCTTAATAGACATAGAGAAATCAGAAAGATATAGAGACAGAGTTGATCATTTCTGATTTTCTGTAATCAAGATTACTTGTAATAAACTTGTCATTTTTTCTTGATGTGAGTTGATATAGTCTTAGGTTCCCCCTCCCTAATAACTAGCTTTTGGCGATGGGTTTTCCTAAGATCATAAGTCATATTAGAAAGGTGCAATCAATGGACCTTTAAGGCAATGATCTTTTGGCGATGGGTTTCTATGCAATGATCTTGTGTAGTGAAGATAGAAGTTGGGTATTTTCACAGAGAAGTAATTTCTACGTTGTTTTTTGGGTATCAGGCTCTTGACTGACCTTTAAGGCCATTTTTAAGAATTTGGAACCAATCAATGGGTAACATCTTGAAAATGTAGATTAGTCCTTTCACTAGTTGTTTGTTCGTATAAATCTGATGGGGAAAGTGCTAGTAATTTAGTCCTACTCTATACAGTGAGAAGGAAGGTTTAACATACGTCTGACCCTTTTGGATAATCTTGGGTGATGCCGAGAGCTGTTTTAGAATTTTTTTTGAGGTTTACCTTGTCTAGAAGAAATGAAGTTTGGAGTGAAATAATTGGAGAGCTTTTGTGTTTTGATGATAATAACAATTTTTTTTACCAACTCAAATGCGGAAAACATCTCATTGGAGGTGGTGGATAAGATCTATCAGCAGCGAATTCACCCCTATTAACAAGGTGCCTCTCAAAAAATCCGCTCTTGGGAATATCATATGTAAGAATGAAGCCAGTGCTAGTGATTCATGATGTTAATCAAAAGAGGTTGTTCAAAAAGGTATTAACCTAAGGAAAGGTTCTGAACTTCACTTGAAGCTAGAGAAAGCTGTGGGATTAGGCTGAGCTAGGAGCATAGTTTTCACAGCATCGCCTAGGCAACGCCTTGGTGTCCTAGCGCAAAAGCATGCAACAAGTCGACACTCGCCTTGGGGTAAGCTACCAAGGTGCTCGCCTTGGCAGCTAGGCGGCCTTTGCAACTAGGTGTCCACAAGTCGTTTGGCTGCCTAGCTGCCCAGGCAGTTTGGTTAAATTGAAAGAAAACCCTAAAAAAATTTGTCCATTTCGACTTGTCGACCCACACGCAACAACACTTGACGATGGTTGCGACACACTCGCTCAGCTATTAGGGAAACTTTCTGTTGCAGAAGGAAAAAGGAAAAATATAAAGAAGACCAGAAGAAGAAGAAGATATGAAGAGCTGAAACGAAAAAGAAACGGGTTGAGGCATAAGAAGAAAAAATAGAGTGCCTTTTGACTTCTTGTTGTCACTAACTAGTTACTTTTTTTAATTTAGTTGCTAGCTATCATCCACTAAAGATTTTAATGTACTGAACTAATTCATTACCCCTTAACAAAACAAAATAGTTGTGTTCCACGTGTTGGTTCTACATGCTGGCCATGATTATTTTTTTTAACAAAATAATAAATATTTTTTTTCCTCATAAAAAATTAATAAAATAATAATTTTTTTTGTTTTAAAAAGTAACCCTCTCTCTATGAATTATTAGTTGCAACTTAGTTTTACTACATGTACAATAACCCTTAAAAGTTATAATTTTGACCACATAAATCATAAAAACTCATGTAACTCCAAATAATATATAAATAATATTTTTTTTCCTAAAATCAAATGTATATTTTATATTGGTTTAATGTATTTTTTTAGTGCAAGACGTGAGAAAAAAGCATGAGAAAATTAAATAATAATTTTGGTTCAATGTACTTTTGATGTAAAATAAATGATGTATAAATTGCACATTGTGAACGACTTGTCGCCATACGGACGCCATGGCGGGCGCCTTATCGCCTAGGCGTCCTAGCGGTTAGCTACCGCCATGCCTCGCCGTGACAACTATGGCTAGGAGTTATGAGTTCTGTACTTGAGATAGAGCCTACGAAGCATGGGTTTGAGTGTGGGAATTTGGGTTTGTAATTTGGGGATTTAGTGGTTCAAAGTCGCGGTAGCGGTTTATGTTTTGGAAGGTCATTTTTGAATCGATATTGGTTTAGGGTGATATGCACCTTTATGCTAGTTAGAATCTTCAAAAAAAATTAAAAATAAAAAATAAATGAAAAAATTCTAAATAATAAGAACAACAAGATTAATCAATTAAGTTCACAAAAAAACTATTTAATACACAATTGTCCGAATGATAAAATAGACATCTCACAAACGTGTCGAATGTTACATTGCATAAGAATTGGACAGTAAATTCTTAAGATATTTTCAAGTTATACTTAACGAGGTACTATATAGGTACAATTTTTCTTAATTAATATGTATAAAAATTTATTTTTTATTTCCAAGTAAAATGACTAAAAAAAAGTTTAAGCTCAAGTTAGGCACTATATAGCATGTATAATTGTTTTTTGCTTAGTAGTATAAGTATAATTTATAAGTTAGTTAACTTGAATACTAGTTTTAGTTTATTTAATTTTTTAAAGTACTAGTTAAAACGTATTAAATAATTTTATTTTTGTGTGTGGTGTTTCTCCCATTTATGCCGAATTTTTTCCACTATTTGATCCAAAACCGTTTTGCTACGTTGAAATTTCGCTTAAACATACCCTTTACATGAATAATTACAGATTTTTTGACTCGTATCAAGGTTGCGGTTCGGCACTCCAATACATTGAAATATCGGCCAATACACAAACTTTGTACCATGTTCAAAAAATAAGGATTCAGGGATTTGGTACATATTTAAATATTATATTAAATTAATAAATATACATATCAAACTTAATTTCAAATTTTCCTTGGTTTTTTTGAATAAAAAAATCATAAAATAGAATTTATATGATAGAATTCGTGTTGTTTGAAAAAGAAAAACACATTAACAAACATAATTTCTAGATCATTCAGAAATGGGCCTAAATCCAACATGTAATATACTTACCTGTTTATTTAGTAGTGGGTATAAGCATACCAAATAGGGGAAGTTAAAAATGCATGAAGAGCATTACCAAAAGAAAGTGCGAAGGGAGAAAATAGATGAGAAGAGAGAACTAGAGAGAAGACAGAGAGACAAAGGTGACATAGGAAAGAGAGGAGAGAGATGTACATTGAGATCTCTTTGCCTATCGCCTATCGTGGCAGAAAAGGATGGCTGTTAGCGAATTTCTTTGATGTTTTTGGTAGGAAACCCTCTTATGCAACTCACTTCTCTGATCTTTTTGGTCAAAATTTTGGAACTCTTTGACCGAATCTCCTAGGCGAGTCTAGGCCTTACCGAATCTCCGGCAAATCCCTTCGCCACTTCGTTGGTATGTTGCCGAATACCTGCTTCATAGTTTAGCTAATTCCTCGGAGGGGGGAGCGTAGCAGGGGCACCCCGTTGCACCCCTCACACAACGGTAGAGGGGATCTCAGGAAGTTGAAAAAACTCATTTGTTAAATGAGTAAGGTTATGTCATGCCGGTAGTTACTCGATCTTCTACATAATAATAACTACTCGATGATAGGTTCTTTAAATCAATTGTCAGTTAAGGTCCGGGCTCAATGTTTGGCCACTGTGTTGAGGAAATATAGGTTCTACTTCAAAGTGGAGGGGCTTTTCCTCAAAGTGACGATGTTCGGGTTTCTTTTGTGAGGGGGTAAAAGAGGATGGTTCTTCTTTCATACTTCTCAAGAACGCGGGTTCTGCCCCCAGTTTCAGGGCTTCTGAATATTTATTTAACTGATTAAAAATATATTAGATAAAATACTTACAAAAAAATATTGGAGGACTATCTACATACCAACGAGCAATGTTCGAAAAAGCGGTTGAGGCGTACGCCTTGAGGCGCGCCTCGTCGCGAGGCGGAGGGAAGGTGAGGCGAGGCCTACGCCTCTAGGGGAAAAGCAGAGTCGTGCGCTAAATTTGGCTGAGGCTTGCGCCTCGTGGCGATGCGCCTCAAGGCGTAACAAGGCGCAGGCCTTGGATTTTACGGGTTTGACCCGAACAAAAGTGGGTTAAAAAAAAACCAGAAGCTAAAACCTAAATCGATCGCAAGCAAGAAAGCCAAATTAGTTTACCGCGTCGACTTCAGCAGAGAGAGAGAGTTTCGACAGAGGAAGAGTAGCCGATCGCGATTCGCGACAAAACAAAGAGGGAGAGTTCGGCAGGTCGTGACTTCAGCAGCTTGACTACGGTATGTTCTTCTTCTCTCAACTTCTCTTCTTCTTCGACTTCTTCTTCTGCTTTTTTTTTGGGTACTGATCTGCTCTTCTTCTGATTTTTTTTTTCTTTCTGGGATGGTATGGCTATGCTCTGTTTCTTTTTGGGTTGGGGTATCAGGTCAGTAAGCTTGCTGAGTTGCTGATTGATTCTATTTTTTTTATATATATGAAGTGATATGGTTTGATTATTAAAGTGGAACCCATACGTGGCAATCTTATAAACCCATACGTGGTGAAGTGATAAGCATGCAAGCATACTGCATACCACTATACCAGAGCTGAATTGAATAGATGATTAATTTTTTATATGGTTTGATTATTATTATAAACCCATTTACTGCATACCATAGCTGAATTGGTTTAATCAAAGCAATAAAACGTGAATGTGACATATATATACATTTAATAAATATATTTAATATATTATATATATTTAAATATATATTAAATATATATAATATATATATATTAAATATATTATTAAATATATATTAAATATATTTATTAAATATATATTATATATTATATATATTTAATATATATTAAATATATATTATATATTAAATATATTTATTAAATGTATTAATAAATATATTTATTAAATACATTTAAATGTATTAATAAATATATTTATTAAATATATTTAATAAATATATATTTAATATATATTAATATGTTTAAGTATATATGATACTGATACATAATATATAATAATTTATAATTTAATATATATATAATATTAAATATATTAATATATATTTAATATATATTAATATGTTTAATATATATGATACTGAATTAGTGATACAAAATATATAATATTTAATTATTTTTTTTAAATGTTTTTGCTAAATAATATATAATATGTTCATATAAATCATATATGTACTAATAGAGTAATATTGTACTAATATATAAATATATATATATTAAATAATATATAGATATTAAATTTATATATATATATATTTAATAGATATATATGATACTAATACATAATATATAATATTTAATTTATTTATTTATTTCAATTTTTTTTTGCTAAATAATATATAATACTATGTATATATAATATGTTCAATTTTTTTTTTTACAGTGAATTGTTTTTATGGGTAAGAAAGATCCAGCTTGGAAATATGGCACCGAAGCTCTTGGAGTTAATAAATCTCATTTATATGTGGAATGTAATTTTTGTAAGAAAATTTGTAAAGGAGGGATTACAAGGCTGAAAAATCATCTTGTGGGTAATCATAGTAACGTTGAGGCTTGCAAAAAAGTACCAACTGAAGTGAAGGAAGAGCTTGCGTCTTTGATGAAAAAAAGTGTCGACTCAAAGGAGGAAAGACAAAGAAGTGAAGCTGAAAAAATACAAAGTGGGTCTTTATTATGGTGGTCATCCATCCTTGGGAGGTTCAAGTGTGGGTAGTGCCTCCGCGAGGGGAGTTCGGGGACCCATGGACAGATTTGTTGTAGATGTTGATGTTGTTGATGATGATGCTACAACAAATTGTACCCGTATTTTCAAAGGAGGCTCGTAATGCAGTCTGTCTTGATATTGGTAGATTCTTCTTTGAAAACGGGATTCCCTTTAATGCTGCAGCCAGTCATTCATTTATAAATATGTGCCGCTCAATTGGGAACTACGGTCGTGGTTTGAAACCCCCCACTCCATACGAGCTTAGCTCTTGGGTATTGAAGCAGGAAGAGAAGACTACAAAGGCCTTTGTTGAGGAGGTAAAGAAGACTTGGTCACATACGGGGGTGTCAATCTTGTCGGATGGTTGGAAAGATATAAGGGGAAGACAACTAATAAACTTTCTTGTAAACAACCCTCATGGCACAATATTTTTGAAATCTGTTGATGCATCTGATGCAGTTAAAGATGCTAATTTGATGTTTAAACTACTTGATGAGGTTGTTGAGGAAGTGAGAGAAGATCTTGTTATTCAAGTAGTCACTGACAATGCATCTAATTACAAGGCGGCGAGGAGAATGCTAATGGAGAAGAGGCCACGTATGTGGTGGACACCGTGTGCCGCGCATTGCATCGATTTGATGCTTGAGAAGCTTGGAGAGTTGCCTCAACATAAAAATGCTTTGACAAAGGCCAAGAAGGTAATTACTAGTATTATTATTATTTGGTTAATGGTTATAATTTTTTTTTATTCAATGAATACTTGAATTATTATTATTTTGTGATGAATGCCATTATGTAATTGTAGGTAAGCAACTTCATATATAATCATGGATGGGTATTGGCATTGATGAGGGCCAACACTAATAAAGACCTTGTTCGGCCAGCCGCCACTAGATTTGCCACTGCTTATTTAACTTTGCAGAGTATGCATAGTTTGAGACAACCTTTGGAGGCTATGTTTACATCTAGGGAGTGGGAAAATTGTAGTTGGGCAAAAAAACCTGAAGGTAGATAGGCGAGAAAAATCATTCTGAGCGATAGGAATTTTTGGGGTAGTGTGGGATATGCAATTAAGACCAAAAAACCTCTCGTAAGTGTATTGAGGATGACAGATTCAGAAAAAGGTGCCGGGAATGGGATTTTTATATGGTGCCATGGACAACGCAAAAGAAGAGATTGCAAAAAATTTGGATAATGAGGAGGGGGCCTATAAAGAGATATGGAGCATAATAGATGCTAAGTGGGACAATCAGTTGCATCGGCATTTGCACGCGGCTGCATATTTTTTGAATCCTCATTTTCATTATGATGACAATTTCTGTGCCAATGTGGAAGTTAAGGTGGGATTGTACGCTTGTATGGACAAGCTTATTCCTAACTCCGAGGAAAGAGAGAAAGCTGATTTGCAACTGGATGCATTCCGATTGAGACAAGGGTTATTTGGCTACATAAATGCCAAAAACACTTGTAAGAAACGTGCTCCCGGTAAGTACTGCGATTAATGTATTTATCTGCTTTCATTTTGATTAAACGTGGTCTTGGTAAGATTGATATATGTTTTAATATTGATCCAGCTGATTGGTGGATCGCATATGGAGATGAAGCTCCAGAATTAAGAAACTTTGCAGTGAAGATTTTGAGCTTAACTTGCTCATCTTCGGCGTGTGAGCGTAATTGGAGTACTTTCAGTCAGGTATATTATTAGATATAAATCATTTATATTCTCAACCATTGGATCTCACTAATGCTCAATTACTTGTAATTAATATAGATACATACAAAGAGAAGGAATCGACTGTCCGCATCTAGGCTTAAACTCATTGGCTTACGTCATGTACAATAAAAAAAAAATTGAAAGATCGGCACATCAAAAAGAAGGCACTAACAGAAGAAGAGGATCCATTGGTTGTTGATAGTGTGCCATCTGATAATGAGTGGGTTGCGGGGGAAAATGATGAAAATATCTCGGGAGTGACTTATGGGAATGATGATATTGAGGAGGGTGAAGGAAACTCATGGGAATGAAAAGACAATTGGAGGAGAAGAGACTAACGTGAGGGAGATTACACTTGGAGGGAAAGGGACTCAAGGAACAAGTAGTAAACAAGGAAGTCAAAAGAGAAAAGAGAAAGACTTTGCAGTCAAAAACTAAAACAAAAGGTTAGTGTCATTACTCATTTGTCTTTAAAAGTGTGTTCTTTAAAAAAAACATACTCATTTGGATTAAATATATACTCACTTGTTTATTTATAGATAAAGGGAAGGGATTTGCAATTGGTAGATGAAGAACCGGAGTTTGAGGATCTTAGCACTGACAATGAGGAGGATGACAGAGCTATTAGATACGATGATGATTCCATGGAGGATCCTCTTAGTGATGATAGGGATGATGATGGTGGGGATGATGATCAAGGATTTGATCCATTTTTCAGGCCACTGGATACGAATGATACACTACTTATATAGTGATGGAAGATCACTATATAAGTAGTTGATGATATTATGTTGTTTTCATGTTTTGTAATGATACATTAATGTGACATTGGTTATTTATGTATTTTATAACCTTGATTATAATGATGGATTATTTTATGATTTTATTAGCATTTTTGTATAATTTTTTGGGGACTTTTAGGTCTTCAAATCAAGGCTTCCGCCTCGCTCCGCCTCGAGGCTTACGCCTCGCCTCGTACGGAGAAAAACGCCTCGTACCGCTTTTAGCTTTTTCGAACATTGCCAACGAGTAACATGTGATTGCTACAAATTTTAGGAAGTGTTGGTGCACCTTTTAAAACACAGGATACAAATGCTTTTTAGTCAGTTTCCCTTTTTTGCTTATCTGTTACTCTCACTCTTTTCATCTGAAGTCCTATGGGTTTTTTTTGGGCTTAGCCATTGAACTTAAGGTACTTGTCTCTCCTTGCACTTTGTGCATACATGTACATAGTTCTACATCAGTACATTCCCCTCCCCCTTCTAGTAAAAAGGTTTTTAAGTTTTTCTTCCTCCAAATTTCTAACTGATTATGCAATTACAATGTTCTTGTTTTACCCAAAGAAGGTGTAATTGATTACTTTATTGTTGAATTTGTATTTCAGAACCATCAATGCTTGCCAGAGAATTTGAGTGAGTGAGAGCTTCAAAGCCGCCTGTGCCTCTCGATATGTCACGATATGGACTGGAAATGCCATCTATGAACAAAAGGAATGATGAAACTGCCTGGAATCAGGCACTTCAGAAAGCTCAACGTTTTCTTCAGCATCAAGTAATTAGGTAGCCTGATTATTTTAGCATGGTTCATAATATTTTGCTTGCAAAATTCATGTGCTAGAAGTGTATTTTTTATATTTCAGAATTGCTAGTAGGCCTAGCTGTCAGAGTTGTGTTTTATTGGGACTTACTATGAAAGTTGTTGTAGTAGATACGAAGGGGCATTCGTTGGAGTTTTACATCTTTACAACTTAAATATGGTTCACACTGCAGTGATACTCTTGCATCGTTTTCTCCTCTTTCCCGTATATGTTGCCTCTTTTGCTCTTTTATCTTATTTTATTGCTTCCCTGTCCTATATCTGTTATTCACGTTCTTCTGTCTCTTGTAATTTTGGTGGTTAATGTTGTAGGCTAGAAAATCTGGAATTAATGTCAAAACATGGCGCTGATGTCTGGAAACAGCACAACCAACGGCTGGAGGTGTTCCTATCTAGGTTGTTGACCCACTTCTTTTGATATGCCCGTCTACTCTATTTCTTGTGTAGTGCATCTTCGGTTTTAGAGTCATAAAAGAAAAACTTATCCTATTCCCACATTGGGCATGAGCCTCATTGAATGGGGTAAAAAAATGCACACCTCAGACTAAAAATCCACGATTTTGAGGACTCCTTAAAGTCCCAAGTCTCTTTGCTATGCACCCCTGAGATTTGGCTCAACTGTAGTCAACATATTGGCGGGTTATGCTCAACCGTCAATAAACTGACCACAGTTGAGCCAAAGTGCTTGCAGAGACTGGGATTTTTTTGTGAGACAAACAGTGTTGCATTAAACAATGCGGCCTCTAAAAATCACATTCATTCAAGAAATAGAGGTTTGAATTTAATACAAAGAGCTGTTGATTTCCTTGAAAAAATAAATTGATTACTCATTTTGGCTTGCTAAGTTGATATTTACATCTCTTCCTTAAACTTACATTATGTTTTCACTAGATGTCAAGCAAAAGCTGCTGAACTAAATAAACAGATAGAAGCTGTGAATCGTGGAAGGAAATATCATCAGGTGATTTTAAATATCTTAGTCGCACTGTGTTTTGTTTCATTGCACCTGTTGAGCATATAAAATATAATGTTTCTGTAAATGATCAGCAAAACACTGCGTACGAGCCTTAATGCTTTATCGGCGCAGTGGAAGGAGCTTTGTGAGAAAAATATAGAAATTGAAGCGGCATGTGCTAAAATTGGAAGTCATATTTCGTCGCACTGTGTTTTGTTTCAAGTGTTTATGTTGCGAAACATTTAGATCCGAGTAAAAGCATACCTGAAAATTTTGTAAATTAGTGTATTTCCATATTTGCACTATTTGTAGCCAGATTGAAGGGAAAGTTGCAACTAGTGAACTATATATATATATATGTATGTATTTCCACCGACTCTTTTTTCAAACAAGTTCCTTTGACAAATTGATTGATGAGAAAGTCAACTCGATTTTCTACCTTGTCGAAGTTTATTCTTTCAGCCTGTTTATGGTTTGTCCGACTCTGGATGGAAGGCTGAACAGAGATGCAATATGGCGTCTAAAACTTTGAAAATAGCTAGATTTCCCAAATTGAATAAGAAAAAAGGGCCACCTATACAATACTCCCTCTGTTTCGTAAAGGAGTTTCTTATGTCAATTTTTTTTTTGCCAGAATGGTCTCCACATGGACCAGATCCACTATCAGTAAAGCCCTATAATGTAGTCATTGACGAGGAATTTGGTATTTATGAATTTATGAATTCTAGAGATGTTATCATATTTTATAGTTTCTCTATTTCATAAAAAGAGTTTTACCGGTCAATGTTCTTATGCCACAAAATGGGAGAGTAAAATCTATTTTAATTGGAGTAAAAGATGACATAATATTCTCAATTTTGTCATCCTAATATCATTATCCACTAACCATTGTTAAACTAACAAATTAGTTAGAGGATAAACGAGAAACAACAATACATTATTAATATTTGTAAAATTTGCAAAAATACATGTATTTTGAGAAGCTAATCATGTGGCGGACATCCCGGCCAAAAATACAGTCAAGCAAATGTTTTTATTTCTTTTTCCCTTCCGCCTGCTTCTGTTAATTCTCTTTTGACCTTAGATAAACTCACCAAAATGAGAATTGAACCTGTGTATTTTAATCTTAACCGCTAGGCTATGACCTCATCGGCCCATTGGGTTAACTTTATTACTCCATATAAGTTTATGTTTTGTTTCAAAAAAAAAAGTTTGTCCCACTAGAAATTCATTTTAAAACAATTCATATATATATTTACAAAATTGACTCTCTTTTTGCATCACTGACTTGTTTACAAATGACTTTCTATTTCTATATCTAGCCCTAGTACTATGTCTTTCCATTTGTATCTCTAGCCCTAATACTTTGGCAAAAAGTTAGTCTGGCATAAATCGCCAATATGGGAGCAAATAAATTTTAAATTTTGGAGTTTTTTTAAACCATCAATAAACTATATTTTAACATTGTTTTTGGTATATATATTTTTTAGAAGCATCAATAATTATGTTTATCTAGTTTTTTTTTTCTTTCTTAAAGGGAGTCTTTTATAAAAGGGAAATATATAAAATTGGCCAAGGCCAAATAATATTAGCAGCATGAACATATTGTGGACAAGTGGATTTCATACACTACAAAAGGCTATAAACTATAAAGGCTAGTAATTCAAGTCCTTCTGGATAAAAAGAAAATGATGATTCCTTTGATGTACTAGTCAATTTTACACACACAGACTTGTTGTACAATGCTATTTTTCTCAAACAATTGGTGCTTCTCTTTAAATACAAGAAGAAAAGGAAAAAAAAAAAAAAACATAAACATTATTTGGACTTTGGCAAAGAAATTCACCCCTTTTTTCTGCAGTAGCAAATCTACACACAACAGGGACTTGTACAATGCTCATATCAAATCTCAGTGTATAGGACCAAAGGATTCATAAACGAAATTGGAACAGGTAACGTGAACCTCCGGTGGTTGCAACTGAAGAATTGTTCACATCGACATTGCTGCTTGTTCTGTGCTTTTGACCGACTATCCATCTTTATGATCCAAGAAATACCATAAACGGCTTAAGTTCTGTCACCCTTTAGATTGTTGGAGCTGATCTGCCCTTTGTTTAGGTTCTCGTTGTTCCAAGAGACGTCAACATGAGGAAGTTGGAATTCATCAGGTTTCAGGGCCAAAGCAAAGTCAGGCAATGTTGGTGCCGTCTCCATAATCCTATAGCCAAATTTGCAGTAAGTAATTTTGGCAAGGGATGCTCCAGCTTACATAACTATAGGAATGCACCGAGACTTTAAATATTTGCCGAAGTTTTCAAAGTTAAAGTGTGAAATATTAGCCAATTATGCAGAAAACCTCCCAAAACATGCAAAATTGTACTAATGAAGCGAACTCAAACACCAACGTTGCTCACTGGATACCACTAGTATCGTTTCATTTATCATTGAAAATAATGGTGCCTATAAAGGTAGAAACTGAAGTAAAACTTACTTTTCGTAAGAGTACAGATCCCGGTTGATCCGCACCTTGCTTGAAGTATCTTTTGGAATCTTCTCGGAGAGATACTTCATGGTTCCCCAGAGAGGAGGATTTCTGCATCAGAGAGGGCTAATAGGTAAGGGCAAGCAAGGCCAGATATGCAACATGGTCAGCTGGTTTATTGTTAATATTATTAATATCCTATACTTGGTTAATTAGTACTCTCTCCTCCGTTCCACAAAAACAGTCTCACTCACAAAAAAAATTAGGAAACTGATATTTCCACAACAGAAAATGATATTTCCACATGAAAAGTGTCGCTATAAATCTTATAACGACGGTTTTCTCCGTCGCTATACATCTATAGCGACACTTTTCATGTAGAAATATCATTTTCTGTTGTGGAAATATCAGTTTCCAAAAAATTATTCCACCAAAAGAATCTTCCTTTTATTGATGCATAGTATAAAATGTCATAACATCCTCAAGTCTAAAAACACAATTTCACTATCATGCCACCACTATTAAACTAAACAGTCCTTCAATGTTTTTTGTGGAACGGAGAGAGTATCTGAATAATACAACAACAATTTATAGTAAAATTCCTTTTTCTTCCCCCACCCCACCCCCCAACCCGGTAACAAGAAGAAAAAAAATTAAATGGTAGATGAAGGAAAGCATCATTAACAACATCATGGTAACCGAGTTATATAGGTTATGAATAGACCAAGTTTGACCTATTACATTGTTCACAAGTTAATATATATGAAGTATCACATAGTATCCATTTTGGCATTGAATGGGATCTCTTTGGGTTGTATGTACCAGATACTACGTCTAGTGCTCTGATAGTCTGCAACTAAAAACTTCATTTAACTGTAAGCCCGCTAAAAAACTGTTGCAAGCCATCATAAGCTTCTGTAGCCACACTAACTTAGAACCACCACTATATACCAATTGCATAGTAGAACAAACTATATAGAGATATGTTTAATCAATAAATACGGATACGCGTTCTGTGGCCATTCTGTCTTAAGAAATACTGAAATTTTAATATATACATGCAGCTCAGCTCTATCATGCCTTAATTAGTCCCACACACACTAAAATATGGGACACCTAAAATTAAGGAGAGGGAGTAAGTTGCAAGTACAATTACATAATCTTCACACACACACACACAAATGTATATATAATTCTAACTTGATTGAAGGGCCACACATATGAATTAATCCATTATTGGAGAAACATATCATCACCTTTTAATTTCTAATTTTTTAACTTTTATTTATTTTTATTATTGAACAGATCATCAATAAGTTTCAAGAAAGCTGTCACAAATATCTGTATCAAGAATGGAAGACATTAGAGAAAGAAAGTACAATAACTTGAAGAAAGCAAGAAGAACAAGAGGCCATAAAATGATGGAGAAAAATTAATTGAAGATGAAAGTAATGTTGTCCTATAAGATGACCGATCATACTTCTCAAATTGAAGGAGAAATCAGTCAGAAACTTCAAGGCTAATTATAGACATTGTATAGTGATTGGCATAACAAGTCTTCTTACAAAGATTGGTAAAGACCTAAAATTGAGGAAACACGTGTCCAGAAAATAAGCACTACACATAAAGGACATTTAGAAGTCAATGTTTAATAACCAGATTCATTAATGACCAAGAGGCAACAGATACTCTATATAAAAATATTAGATGAAAGTGAATGGAAGAGTAGGTTCTTGTAAAACCAAAATGAAACCTGATCAGGCCACATAAACTCACGAGTAGTCACTAACAAACTAACAAGAGGGAGATTAACAGAAAAGGAATTCTCAATGGCATCAAAATACGGAAATTTATTGAACATATGAATGTGCACTCGCCCCCAAGACTGTAAATTTGTCGTTTGTAGACTTACGTTTCAAAAGTTAAAAGGTATTCCTCAATGTTATCTAATGCCAAAAAGTTTTACCTAAAAACTAGCTGCTTAAGAATTTCATAAGGATGAAGGATGCTAATGGTTGCCAAATATACCAAGAAATTAAATAGGAAATTTGAAATCCAAACTAATAAATGATATCAATATTAAAGCCAGAAAAATATTTCACCCTCATAAATGGTATCATGTTTTGCAACTAAAAACTTCAATTCTTTAAACATTTAAGAGCCACAAACCAAAACTAATACTCCCAGTTTAAGTTTAAAAGGCATGCTATAATACATGGATAATTAGATGTAAAACAATATCTTCACAAGTTGAAGATAATTACCGTGAAAGAGGAGGAGCCAGGTTGAATGCTTCACATGTCTTCTTACTTTCTTTGAGATACTCATCTGCTGCTTGCAAAGCAGCTACAGCCATCCCATGTGATTTCTCTGTGTTTCCCTCATCAAGGATCAAACCATGATAATAATATGCCGCGGCCTGGAAATTGGAAAATCATAACAATCTCACATCACATTGACCTTGAAGAGTACTAATTTTTCCTTTTATTTGGGTACTGATAATAGCTTACACTAAAGGAGGTGAAGAAGAAACCACTAAAAGTGTATTTATTTTATGATCCATAATGATCAGGTCATGTGTACCACATAATATTCATAATCAGAATTGGCATGCAACTCCATTTGAGAAAAAATATATATATTCTTCTCATTAATTAGGAACATACCCTATTAATTCCGTTTTTATTGGTACATAGATGCTTCTAAAACAAACCTCCAGTCACAAATTAAGTTTTAGTACATAATGGTGAAAAAGAACAAATAAGTTAATGATGCAACTAAACATATCATTATCAACTTTGATAACCTTAGAGGCAAATGTAAAATGAGAAAAGTGGGCATGCAAATGGTCACATTAGAGATTCAAATATTTTCCTGAGATTATAATATGTATCCAGGTGCATATGTTCTTTCCCTCATACTTGGCAATTACTTATCAAGAGCAGGCATGCATGCATGCCTTAAGCAGCATGCACAAACAATATTTCATATTCCTAATTCTGGCAACATCAAGGAACTGAAGAACATTGTCCAACAGCCAAACTTTCTCATAAGTTATGGATAGTCAGATTTAGTTCTGTCAGTAGCATTGTCAAAAGACAACGGTAAACGATTATCAATAGTAAAGCATGAGATACATTAGTAGTACTTTGGGCACATTATTTAAGATCTGGAGCTTTTAGAGTAATTGGTAACTTAACATGGTATCACAGACAACTTATAAAAAGACGAGGTATCACAGCCGTGATTTTGCAAGGACAGATTTAAGTCTTCCCCCGTCATGTTAGTGCAGTGTGCAATGTTTAGTTTATGATGCACCTTAACTTGTTTCTCTACGTGCAACTGGGTTTTCCGTTGCACATAATGAGTAGAGTTAAAAGCATGACATACATTGCTTGAGATTTTAGAACAATTGGTAACTTAATAGTCAATATAAGCAAGGTTAGAAACAGCAACCATGCGCTAGATGTCAAGAGTAGATACAGAATTAACAGTAACAAATTCAGAAGAAAAACCAAGGCAGATAACGGTGGACAAGAAAGTAAGAATTATACATGTGTGTGTGTAATATGCTGCAATAAAAATTACCCTTGCTTCGATGTATTTCCACTTCACAAAGAGTTTATGCTTTTCTCCCCAACCATTTGTTAATGGAAGATTCGTGATATTATCTTGTGCCTACGAAGAAAAAAGAAAAAGATAATCCAAACTATTTTTCAGGTTTACCTCTACTATAGAAAAGAAAAGGGTAATACGTTATAGGGATAAACGACAGTTTGAATGAAAAGTAAAAGTTATATAGACAATGAAAATTTAACAGTAATGCAGTGGATTTAGACAAAAGAAATCACACTATCATTTTTCCTATCAGAACAAGGAATAGAACACAACTTAAACTATAGTGGCATGCCTACAATGATAAAACACTACATTTCAGAGTACGACTATATTCATGATGAACACAAACTGGTAAATATGAGTTTGGACAAAAGAACTTGAGTACCAATTCATGCTGCTCTTTCACACGCGCGCGCACACACAAAACAACAAATAAAACTTTTCTTTCTGATTAGTGTCAAAAAGGCAAAAAAGTAAAAATAGCCTTATAACTACCTTTCAAAATGGATTTCAATCTTCTTCTTTTTTGGTTCAGAAAAAAATATTCAAAGAGGCAACAAGGGGGTGCCACCCAAGTACAATCAATTCAATATAACCACCTTCACACTAAATTACACAAGCAAAATCATACACCAAGGCTAAAATCCGACAGAAAATCAACAAGCCACTGCTGAACCAGGACTACAATCTGCCAAAAGAACAAAAGACTCAAAAATAAATATGTAACTTCAAATTTTAGGTTCTTCTTTGATGATGAAGTATTGTTAGAAGTCTGAGGCGGCATATACTGTAGAAAATAACCCAATTTAGCAGTTACATAAGCCACATAATACTCATGTAGTCATTTTAACGGTTTACTAGTATTACAACAGCAGCCTATGTTAATTGAATGAGAATTATGAGGGTGGATCAGATGCCCCCTAGTCCATATATATCTCATGTACGGCCAGGATTCGAACCTCCTCCAAGCTGATCCAAGTGCTCTCAGACAAGTCAATCTGTCTGCTAGTTTTTACGAGGTTTTGCTCTAGGTTCAAAACGTATACCTTCAGCAAGAGACCATTGTCACCAGTAGGTGGATCTGCTCTACTTAAGTTTTGAGTTCTCAAATTTTTCGGTTTCAGATATAAACAATGGTTGTTTGAAAGCTTCGCTCCGACTCACATGCAGTTTTGTACATATTCTATGGGGGGTTGAGACTACAGCCTTCAAAAACAAGTCAATAAAGTTTGTATAATGTGACTAATGTCTACCAATAAATTACTCTGCAACCCCCCAACACTCTGAAACATCTATGTAAGAGGCTGCCCTGCCTCATTAGCAGGACAAGCATGGGCAGTAAGAACAAAATCATATAATACTTCGAGAAGTGAAAGATAGTCTCTGCAGCCATGATGAGCTTGAATTTGTCTAATGCTTCTACCAACATGTCATCCATAACCACCTAAGGTATGTTTTAACAAGTAGTATATAAACACAGCCAGCTTCCTTGATCCAAACATTCTAGGAAGAAAGAATTTTATGCCCCAATATTGACTATAACGATTGAAGTTGACGCAGATTGGGAATCAAATATGGTGGATAGCAAATTGTGTACATTTATTGGGGGAACTTTAGTAGCATGGAAGAAACTCTTCTTGATGTGGGAGAAATGGCAGTGGCCTTGAGGTATAACCTCAAGGTTGTTGGTTTCAATTCCCATACTTGGGGCCAAATCTACTTTTGGCAGAAGCTGATGCGGTACGGAAGAAGAAATTCAAAAGTTTATTATTAATTTTGTATTGTTATTTAGAGATAAATGTTGAATTATTAATGTAATTATTTTAGTAGGATATTCTAGAAGTTTTAATTATAGTATTAAATTTTAATTAGGAGAGCTTTAATTATGGTAGTATATTTGAATTAGGAGTTTTAATTATAGTAGTAGATTTTAATTAAGAGATTGTTTCCTTTTTAAATTAGGGTTTTTACTTGGTCCCCAAGTATTGGGTTTCTATTTAAGCATTGTAATATTTAATTATTTTACAGATTATTGAAAGAATTGATTTGAGATTAAAGTTGTGCTTTTGTGTGTGTTTCTTTATCGATTCTCTGCAGAGATAGGTACTCTTATTCCTTATTCCCACCTTGTCCTACACCAGAAGCCCTCTAGTTCATATGTTACTTCTCTTTCTCTTAGTTCATCTTCTTCTATTTCTTTCTCTAAAACACCATGGTATACAACGGATTCTTCAAATGTTCATAAGAACATAGAAACTTTGGGTCCTTGGCAACGTGAGGGAAAAACTATCTGGCTCAAGGATGGGTTTTCTCTTTGCATTTATGTGCATGGATATTTACAAAACTTGAAAATAGAGTTGTAGTAAGATATAATGATGGATGTATGTTGTACCCATGTTTAACCCTATCGCTTCTTTTAGTATTTTATTATGATTACTTTAACACGGTATGATGTTAACATGCAGGTAGTCTAAGACAACCTAGGGCCATTAACAGCACGTAATACTCGGTAAGGTAGTTAAAACTTGCACATAAATTATAAAAGAAAACATATTTCTGAATTTCAAAAAATGGTAAAATAAGTTGGTACTTCTTCTAGTGATGATGATGATTGGTGATGACTGATGACATCTTGTAACTTTTATCTATAAATTTATAATACTTTGCGACAATTAATGTAGGACGTATTGTAGCTAAGCACTCAACAATGCAACAACGTGCTTATGACTAAACCAAAAAATACACCTACCATAGTACAATTTTAGTCAAACAAGACATGGAACATAAAAGAGGCAACTGTAAATCCTAAAAATACATCTTTTGTTGGTCAAGTTCAAATATTAAGAAGAAAAGTTAATGCATTTATACCTGCTGCCAGTACTTTACCATCTCACACGCAAGCCTACGTTTCACTGCAAGCGTGGCTTTAGTACTGTCAATTGCAAGTCCAAGTTGAATATCTACACCCTAATCAAAATTGAAAAGGGGAAAAAGAAAACATCAGGACAAAGAAAACCTGCTAATTTTCTCTTAAAAGAAGTTTAAAATTTCTAAGTCTTGTAAGGATGCATTAAATATCCACACATACAATCAACTGATCCCACTTATTGGTAGTATGCAAAACTAGTATCTCAAAATTTTAACTTCATAAGAAAATCTTAAACGGATAATAATAGGAGAAAAAGGATACAAGTTATGCAAGTGAAAACAAGATCAACTGCAAAACATTGACAAGATTATATTTTTAGTTCTTCGGTTGTGGATTCCTGAATACTGAAGAATGATTTTATCTATTCTTCAAATGGAGTGAGAATATTTTTATTACCACATGGCCCTGTGTAATTCAGGTGTTTCAGAATTTTCACCCTCTGAAACCAAGTCAAAGGGCGAAGACTTCAAGACTTAGGGATGTGAAGACATAACTTTCCCGAGAGAAAAAGATATTTTATTACCATCTTACTCTTAAAATCTGCACAAGCACGGTTCCTTTGTGAAAAGAAAATTGATATTTCAGGTTTGCAAATCCCTGGCTTAACCCAATGCATGCAGTGTGCAAGTAATTCTTTGCCATGCATAGTAATTGTTCTCAACTCAAATATAAAGAAAGGTATGGGCCAGAAAAGATTCAAAAGAGACTGTCCTTTGTGTTGTAAATGAACTGATATTGGATTAGTACCTACTTCATGGTAGCGCATGCAGAAAGTAACAAAATATGACTTCAACATATCTCAGATTTTATTTTTAATGACAAGTTCATATAATCCTTCTACTTCTTTCCCGCAAACTGTATGTATGTATAGCTAACTTCAATTGTATTCCACCTCAAACAAGAAGTAAAAGATATATAGCTATGACCCTAATGATTGCCAGCCAATCTGAAAATACGAGACCTCGTAGAAAACCCACAAGGCAGTGGGAATTGAGAAATTAATGAACTTGCTCTTCTCCATTACATCCTAATACGGAGCATACTTTGGGATTGAAGATAAGACAGGTTCAATGATCAAATGAATGATCTCATAATCAGCCTGGCACACTCACCTACCAACAGAGGTAACAGCTACAGCTGGAGACACAATGTCTCTTTTCCATAAAGCACAAAAGATGAGTCCACATCAAATATTAAATGATATGGTACGGAAGCACATGAGACAACTTGAAGAGTGCTATCTCAGGATTTCAAATACACATGGAAAGGCTAATCCTGAATTCTGTTCAATGATCAAATGTATGATCTCATAATCAGCCTGGCACACCCACCTACCAACAAAGGTAACGGCTACAGCTGGAGACACAATGTCTCTTTTCCACAAATCACAAAGATGAGTCCACATCAAATATTAAATGATATGGTACAGAAGTACGTGAGACAACTTGAAGAGTACTATCACAGGATTTCAGCTACCCATGGAAAGGCTAATCCTGAATTCTAAGTGTTGATATTTCTAAGTGCTCAAACTTTCAAAAAGCCTTCAAGGACAAGAGAGAGAAAAGATTTTCATATCTGATCTACGAAGGATCACAACAGAGCTAAAAGGATTGAAGCACTATTCATCTGTTTAGGAGATCTTAGGCGCAGCACCGACTCTTTTAAATCTCTTTGTGACTATTAGCCTTTGTGGCACTTTGAATCTTTGATTTCAAAGTTGTAAGGTTTTCGCTTAACCATAAACTGAATCTCTTAGTGAGGTTCATCCTTAGTGAATCTATCCCTTCTCAGTGGAGAAGAAGAGTGGAATAGGGAATTTTAGTTGCCCCAAAAGCACTTAAAATTTCTTGTCTGATTTATTTTGCTGCCATTACTTTTCTGTATATACGTTCATGTGTTTGTGGTTCTCAGTTCTTATTCTGTGACCCACTCAAGTAGTTTTTCAAACTTAACTTTAGCAAGTTTTCTGTTGTCAAATACCTTATCTTTGTTTAATCTTAACTGAATATTAGCCTTGGTAATTAAAGGTAGAGTTTTATCCAAAAGACTATTTAAGCCCCCACTCCCAAAAAAATCCCAAAAAAAAAGGTATTTTATTGTGCCTTTGGGACCTTACATTATGCATTAGTTAGGAGGTAGGTTTTCAAACTTTTAGCCAGGAGTCATAAGGATTGGGGAGTTAATTTAGTTGTGTAGTGTTTCTGAGGCTGCTGAAGGGAAAGACTGCCACTTACGCTTTCCTCTATATTCTTTGTTTCTCTTGTTTTTTCCTTATGTTTTATTAGTTGTACCAAGTATATCATGAACATAGGTTCTCTCAGATCAAGTGTCAAGCTCTTGCTTTCCTGGATGTGTAGGCCTAGTACTTTGATTTCCATCTTTATAAATTACCTCCGAACAGGATTGGTGACATTGATATAAGACCATGAATTCACCAATTAAAGGTAAAGGCGACATGTCTTTGGATTGAACAAAGTTACCAGATACAATACTCCTATTGAACTGCATACTTGTACTTGCTTACCTAAACATGGTATTCTAACGTTCCGAAACTCTAAACTTAGCGTACCCAAACAAAAAAAAAATACCTCTAGTTGCACCAATATCAATATTCTTAGAATTGGATGCTCAAACATCACATTTGTACTAACCCTTTTCTAGAACAATCAACTTGTTGATGCAACTAAAAATCTTCAACAAAATTTAGCTTTATTACATTCAGATTCTAAGAAAATTCCTAATATAAACATCCACATAAAACTAACCCTAGCATACCGTGTTTTAGAATATGCAATGTACCATGCTCCTGTATCAGTTCAACGAATTGAAATGATCCACGTTCCGGGTCACATTAAGAATTTGGGATTGAAGCAATTTGTGGATTAGTACGAAAACCTAAAATACACATTACATGGACTAGGATAAGCATGTCAGAACGATTTTTAGTCCAAAGAAAATTCACCAAAAGATATAGCATTCTCATATTTACTCTATTGGTGGGGTTTTCTGGAGTTTTGTGCTTGGTTGTTATCAGAATGACACTCTAGCTGTTAGGCAGTTATGCAGTTAAGATAAATATTACCAATCTAACGCCTGACAAGTGACAACCGACAACTCACAACTTTTAATTATATAAACCTAAGCACTGTCAGAAAAAAAAATCTATTTAACATACAAAATGTTTTCTCAACTTTTGGACCATGTTAACCATCAAAGTCCATTTGTTGATTGATACCTAACAGTTCAAGTGCAAATAGAAGGATGATGAGATAGTACCTGTCCTAATGCTTGAAGACAGAGTGCACGTAGAGCTCCTTCAGCAAGGTCGACTGGTAGATCTCTCCTAAAATCAAATCGAAATAGTCAAAGGAGTGAATACTTGCAAAGCATCAGAATGATTGTGAATGATAACCTAGATCTTATACTTTAAAAAACTTTTAACAGTAAACCTGAATTCCAGAGGCAACTGTGGTAGAACATGTCGGACTGCGCAATCAAGGTATCCAGCTGCCTTCAAGAAAATATCAATGGAAGATCGCCTGCTCTCTGTTACATAAAATAGAATAAGGAAAAAAAAAACATGCCGCACATATAACAAAAACAGGGAAAAAAAAGGATTAGGAAAGAAGCTCATGAATTTACAAGTCAATTAGTGAAAGAATACTCCGTTTATAAATAGTTCTATTTATATCAAAACAGAAGAAAGAGAACCCACATAACAGAACTACAAGAACATTTCCCTAGTCCTCAACTTCTCATGCAGACTAAGATGAGTTACCTCAAAACATTAAATATTTTTGCTTACAGGAAATATGTTCAGAAGAATGTGACTTTTTCATAAAGTTTCTTGAAGAAACAGATAACATTGTCTTTTGGCATATAAGAAGACGATTTTATTAGAGATGAAGGAGAAAGATTACAACAGATATTATTGTCCTATAATTTACAATTACTAAAACAAGCTCGATTTGTTGCACATTTCACATTTTGCAGGTCTAATGTGCATAACACATATCCAATTAAACTGTGCATGAGGAGTCCTGACTGTTCTATTGTCAAAAATTGCATATTTATTTCTAACACTGTTTGTTTGCTAGAAGCATTTACTTACTGCACTACAATAATGCCCAAGATCAGATTTGGACCAAAACCAGCTTTAAAATACTTTTAACTAACGAGAACTAAAAGGTAATGACTTTGTGAGCCTTCTATAAATGCTGGTCTATGAAAATCAGTATGTGAAAACAATTTAACTTCTTCACTATTTTAATTTGATTGCTTATTACTGGTTTTAGATGACATCATTTTACTGGTTTTAGATGACATCATTCAATACCCAAACCAAATATAAAAGAGTACAAGGAATGCATTCCAAATATAAGTCAACAATGCTAATACTCCAAAGACAAACACACTATAAGCAAATGCAAAATTGTTAAGAGTTTGAGTACATGAAGAATGTAACACAACTTGTTTGTTAATAACAAACTAGATATAAAGATTACTTGGAGAAGATACAAAAGCCAAAATATCTCTGCTTCATGTGTTCTGATCTAAAAAATATCTTTTTGTGACATGGCGTGGATGTATGAGATTCATGTACTCAATTATTAAACATTGCATATTTAAAGCATCAAAAAAATGAAATAAGTACTCACCTTCTGATACTTTCGGCTGATAACCATCAGTGGATGTTCTGGGAAGAAGCAGTAAGTTAGCTTGCGAGAATGACAACGCTGCCATGAAGTGCAAAACTGATAATACTTCGTACCAGGCACTAAACATTGCCGTTTCCTAACATTTTAATGATATCTATTAAGGAGAGGAACCTCTTAATGAAATTGAGAAAATGTAGAGATAACTATGACAAGTACAATGCTAATAATCAAATTCTCACCTCTGCATCATCCTCCTGATTTACCCAAACGAACTGTACCTTGTGTTGTAATGGGCTCCCTGCAGATAGACAAACAATAATAAGGGCTACTATTGAACAGCATATGCAAGCTAATAACAATTGCACTGTAAATGCTTTACCATCTTTAACCAATCCCATAAGAACTGGCAAATAATCTTCAAGAGCCTGAATAAGATCTCCCAATGTTGAACCCCCTTGCAGATCATGGCAGATGTCAATTTAGGCCATATTAGTGAAAATTGAGACACTAGGTTTTAAAACTAACCGTGTTGAGTAGCACTTCTTCTCCTTGTTCTTGTGATTGTTGGACCTTCTTGACCAGCCATTACAACTATTCGGGTTCTAAGAGCTGAGAGGCGTTCCACCAAACTCTTGGACAAGTGATCACCTAACGACTGAGAAAAATCCACAGGCTTTGGAATCCGTAAGCCAGGAACAAATACTGTAACTTCACCGATATTGCCTGGCCTCCTTCTGTTTCCACCAGAGTCCTTTGGGGTAGACACAAAGCATCCCATATTCTAAACCTAGCTTCCTCTATCTGCAAACCTTAGTTATCGAAATCCAATTGCTCTCAATACCTTGCGGGTTTACACAACAAAAAGTAATAAATACAAGACCGAGAAAACAAAATCAAAATGTATGCATTTAACTTTTAAGTGTGTTAAACTGCTAATACTTATTTTATTTTAAAATTCTATGAGTAGTATACAAATAAAAGAGGCGAGAACGAAATCTAGTAACATAATACTGTAAATAAAAATGATGTATGAAGAATGTAGACATCAGTCACAGGGAAAGTTGAAAATTTGCTAGCATTGAACAAGTCATAAAAAAGTGAACCTAATAAATGATCAACCAACAAAGAGGTAGGGGACTCACGAGCATTGTCCATTAGATCATTAATAGAACCACCTATCTTTCTTTTTAAAGTAAGAGACAGCTCTTCTATATTGGAGTCAAAACTATATAATTAATCAAATAAATAAAGACTGAATATGCTCACCTTAGCTTTTATTATCAAAATTCAATTGATGTGTCAAATTTTAAAGCAGCTTCGGCATGATAAAGAAATTCTTGAGTAAAATAACCAAAAGTAGAAAATTTGATATCACAAGAAACACATGAGAGATTCCTAACTTAATATTTTTTTTATATATTATTTCAATGCATTTTAGCCCATAAAAACAATAAAAAGCTAAATTAAGTAATTAACACACCCACAATTGGAATTCAGCTAATTGAGGGCATAAACAATAGATCAAAAACAATCAATTAATTAAAACTTACCCCTCCTCCAGAACAGGGCACCCATAATTTCCCATCAAGAAAGTCAAAACCAAAACCAAAACCCTACACAGAAACAAAGAAAAAAATGCCCAGAACACAAATTAAAAGGAGAACAAAACCCACAAAGAAAAAGAGAAAAAACAAACAAACAAACAAACAAAAACAAAAACCCCAAATTCAAATTTTCAAAAGGGAATCGATCTTACCAAAACCCACAAGCTAAATTCCGTTTTTGCTGGATCCCAGAAGAGAAAAACAAAGAACGAGAGAGTCTTGAAGGGTTCAACGTAGAGTGGAATTGTTGATAAGCAATTCAAGTATAAGTTTAGAGAGAGAAACAAAGAAGAGATAGAGAGAGAATTTTGGTGTGTTGATTGCGTTTGCAGGTACAAGTAGTAAGCATATTATTAGGTAGCTTGCTTTATATATTACTCCTCCAGTTCTACTCCATATATATATAATATATAAATGTATTGTTTGTTATTACTACGTATAGATATACACATATATTTACTGTAATTTTGTATAGCGTTTAAATCGCGCCTAAAGAAACCTTTTCAAAGGGGCTAAAGGGTAAGGTCTTAATCTCAAATTTTCTCCCTCAAAATCTTCTTTGATTTGAAGATATTATGCCGTTTTCATGTTCTTCAGATATCAGAAAGGGAAAGATCAAGCCAAGGTATCAATGCCACCTTCTATTTATTTTCTCTTTTTTCTAGGAGCTGTTTGTTTGTTTAGTAGGAGTATTTATTTCATCTCTTCTTTTTAATTTATTTTCTATTTATTGCGCATTTCTTTTTTTCCTGTTTATTAAAATGTTGTTATATATGACAATAAATCTTTTTAATTTATTTTCTATTTATTGCTCTCTTTTTTTCCCTATTTATTTAAAATATAATTATATATGACGATAAATTAAAAACTTATATATTATTTTTTATTACTTTTTAAAATTTGATGTTAATCACAATTTACAATCGACATATAATTAATAATGATCTTCCTTTGTTTCATATATATACACACACACGCGCTCCTATATCAACCTATGCGATTAAAACACTTGTTTTCTTTAAAAAAAATATAACTATAACATCTCAATTTTACATCGAAAGATAAAAAAAAGTATATCTGCATATAAGGAATTAAGTTACTAACAATAGTATCTCTTGAGTGCGCCTGTAATGGATTAAAATTACCCAAGAAGATAATATTAAGTTAGTGATTTAAGGTATTGTTTTGAAGAATTTGATTGAATTCAAACTTAAATTTTGACCCAAAATTTATTTCAGACTCGAGATTTGACCCAGATTGTAACAATAATAGTATTAATAAGAGAAAAATGAGAGTTACTTATAGACTATGTAAGTTAAAATTGTCTTCTTTTTTTTTTTAAGGATTTTAGAAAAAATTCAGCCATACAGATAAAAGTAATATAAATATTTATAAGAGCATATAATTTTTTATATTATTTGATGATGTACATTAATGACATGAAATTTAAAAACATATGACCATTAAAAGATATACTTATTTTACAAGATTATAAATATATATATATATATATATTTTTTGTTTTCATATTTTTCTATCATTTAAATTCGTTCTATAAAAATCAACTTATTCGAGTTTTTGGAAATTGTATTGATTTTTCAATGTTATGATGAATGTTCATGGCATATCCAACTAAACTAAAATTTACAAACTTTCCTATATTTCATGTTCTTGATCCATTAAAAACAAACTCAAAGGTTTTATATATTTCCCTATTGTTTTTCAAATTTCCCTAACTTTTATTATCCTAGATTTGGTGTAACAACTCCTCAAAGTCAATCACAGTACTCTTCGTAGGCCACTTTTAGCAATGTTGTACATTGCACGTAAAGTTTAATCACATGTATGAAATGCCATGTGTTAGGCTTGTAGAATCAAAGCTTTTGAAGCTTATATGGATGGCGTTGTCATCAAGTTTGGAAGGAAAAAAAACGTGTAAATTAGTTACATTGGCTAATCACATTTATAAGTTTGATGTAACATTTTTATGGCATAATTCATTCAGTACGATGCACTTAAAAAAGTATTGATTCGAGTGTCTTTAAAAAGAAAAATTTTCTTTTGAATACTTGTACGCCTAATAGTGCTTTATGACCCTTGATCACAAATGTGAATTTAACCAAATAAGATTAGGTAGATGTCCTGAACTTTTCCGTTAATATGGTGATTAATCGTTATATTGATATGATTATGTCCTTGAAAAAGGTAACAAACGTAATTAAGATTTGGATCCAATAAACCCATCAATGATGAATCTGGATCTAATGAACCCATCAATGATGAATCTGGATCCAATAAACCCATCAATGATGGATCTGGATCCAATGAACCCATCAATGACGGTTTAGTGGAGTAGTCTTTAAATGTTATCCTAATGTTTGTTTATTATAATAACACTTGGGATTGGACTAATAATCATTAATCTCTTGTTTGTTTTTTAAATTAGACTCCGAACTATTAATCCCGGGATAACAAAAAATATTACTTAATATGTTATTATTAGTAATGGTGTAATAGTTCAAATGATATTTTTTTTATCGAATCCTTTAATTAATCTTGAAAAAAACAAACATGTGACTAGGATTAATAGTTTTGGGATTATAATCCGGGTATTATAATCCTTACAAACAAACATGACCTAAAAGATATTTCATAATGTAATTTACCTATCGATCTAATAATTTTTTTAACGAAAACAACATGATTAGCTCATTATAATGCACTATAAAATTTGGGGTGATGCAATTTATTTAACTTGAATTCAATTTCCAAGTTGTTTGAAAACCAAAGAAAAACAATAATTTGGGGAATGGATGCCCTAAACTGTAAACCAGGGGAGCTAAGGAATAATTAAGATAGGTCCCATTCAATGTATAATTGGATGCAACGTGTCAATTATTTGACCATCTATTAAGATCTTCTCTGTTCCAAGATTTGATGACAGAGAAATGAGATCCTAACTATCTACAACATGGCACTTGGCTTCATCTCAATGGTGGTCATTATTTCACCATGGTTTTGACCGTGACTGCATCTTTCATTCTGTTAAACTAGAGATGACAATGGGTAGAGTCGGAACCAAAATTTTGCACAGTTTGAACTCAGACATATTTTTACGTGATAAGTTAAATTATAATTGTGAAAATTTATTAATATATGAGATTGATAATAATTATAAGAGGGTCTCACTTATTACACTTTTTTTTATAAATATTATCACTAATACATATTATTTTCCTATTTTTATCCGGTTCAAGTTTGAATAATATCCGTTGAATTTTTACATACTCGATAAATATTCACGAGTAACTTATTATTTCATGTTACATACTTAATAATAAATGTACAATATACAACATTAATAATATTACTATATATATTTAATCGTTAAATAGCAATCTATGTATATGTAATGCGGATGTAGAGCAGATAATAATATTTGTATCTAGTCTTAATTTTTAGAGTTCAGATGATACTTATCTCGTTAGATTATGCTTAAAGTTGTAAATGAGTTGTCTTGAATTGAACTTTGATTTATCGAACTCAAATTCGTTTAAAAATTAAACGAATTAAACTTTAAATATCTGGTTGAATTTAAATTCAATTCGTTTAATTTTTTATTTAAAAATAAAAATAAATAATTAATTATTAAATAAATCAGACTTAAACGAGACGAGTCGAATCTAAACGAGTCAAGCTCCACCTTGACGCTCCCATTGTAGCATCAGGTGATGTCCAAAAGACAGCGGGTACTCGACAGGTGTCCTTTCTCTTTCCTCTTTTGGGTCATCATCATAAAAAAAACACGGTACTAACAATAATTTGAATTGAAAAACGCCAATCAGGGCCTTAATTGGGGATCACCTCACGTTTTCCTTCCTGGGAGGTTGATGCGGTTGCTGACGTCAGCGGGTCGTAGAGAGATGAGCACGTGGAAGGCTAAGAGGCTTTGGACGGCTAGAGGCGTGTTTGGTTAGGCGGTTTGTTCGTCCGTTTTCCCACCCAAAAAGGCAAAAACCCCACAAGACATGAATAGTGTGTGGAAGTAGTCATCGGTTATGATATTTGTATACTAAAAGGTTTGGTCCTTTACTCCTTGCATATGATACGTGGGTTGATATTTTGCTTTGAAGTACAAGAAGTGGAGCTTACTAGGCGGGGGGTGGGGGAGGGGGGGTGGGGGTTTGGGGGTGGACATTTATAAAACTTATAAATATTAATAAAGTATTCTTATTTCATAGTTAATTACTTATACCTAAAATAATATGTTAATACTAGTTTAATAGCTACTTATATGATAAGAAAATCATGATGAATTTAGCAAAAATAAAAATAAAAAATCATGATGACAAATAGGAGAATATTTATTATTTTATATTACCACCAATATAAAGATTTTTTTTTTTTGTGAAACAAAACTTTTTAACAAATAAAACTAATTTTGTAGCACAACCATATCAATAATTTTATCGTTTAATTATGGTCATTGATAATGTCAGAATAATAATTATGTTGTCATAACATTAAGTGTTGTTAAGTATAAAAATGTCATTAAATGCATATTTATTCTAACAGTATAATTATTATTCTTATATTATCAACCGCCTTAATTATGCATGAATAGTTTAAATATGTCCGCACCAAAATATATATTGTCACATTTAGTTGTTTATATAAATTGGTTGTATCTTGGACAACTAATCTTGTCTCCCTCTAATATATTTTTCGTTGTCCTTTGTTGTTTATAAAATTTAAAATGACGTCTATTTAAAATCCCTAGTAAAGACACACGAACACGATGCTGAGCATAGCATAAATGAAATCATCGATCATTTCATAAAGCATATATGTTTGACCTTTCTCAATATTTTTTTGGGGATAATTAACTCAACAACGGACATAGCAATAATCGATGAAATGGTACAAATAAATTAAAATCATTAGTTTTGATAGTTCTCCATGGATTTCTATTTATCCCTTTGCATATGTTCGCATAAATTTTAAAATGACATTTATGTAAAAATCATTCTAGGAATTCTAAAATTTCATCATTTTTAGCCAAATAAAAAATTCGAAACTAAGAAAATTAAGATTAATCTTCAACTTATAATAGATATTCAAATTCTAGTGTTACTAAGAATTTGCGTGACAAGTTTTAAACTTTTAATCACTTTACCAAATTCAATATTTTGAATTATTCTTTCATTTTGATAAAAATAAATAAATTAAAAATGAAGATTATATTATATTCAATTTTTCCACAAACCGCAAATTAAATCCATGCCTCGCAAATCAACCCACATTTTTACACGTGTCTCTTGGTCCCACAACATTTCCAATTAATAGAAACATTGTAGGCCCCATTCTCTTGACCACACTTATTTTTAGTTCATTTAAATCAAAAGATTTAGCGGGTTGGTCTATCCCTATTCCCTAATGTAGCCATCAACAATTGAATTAACAAAAATATTCTCCATTAAGCTCGAGTCATAAATGTCCTTAAAAATTTCCATAACATCTAACCATAACATACCGCATATGCATGTGATGCTGCAAATTTGTGCAAAATACTAGACATTTTTAGTGTGGGAAGCTAAAATATCACATACTTTATACAATATTAAAATTGATTTGAGTTGTACCTAATTATTTGAGGCTCATCAATAATACATATATACTCCTAACTAATCTTGAAAGATCCATCATTAATTATGTGCTAAAATAATACATCTATCCACAAAAACATGTCTAATTCTGCACTGAGTACACAAATTAAGATTGACAAATTAGAGGAGATGGAATAAATTTGTTCATCATTAATTATACGTTAAAATAATAGATTTGTCGTCAAAAATATATCTAATTGTGCAATGAGTACAAATTAAGATTGACAAATTAGAGCCGATGAGGTCTTAGCCGAGTGGTTAAGACTGAGATACTAAGATCTAAGATCTCTGGTTTAATTCGTACGGTAAATGAGTTTATTTTCTTCTTTATGGAAGTGTGTTTCCTCTTAAAGTAAGGTTTATTTGTAAGTTTGTTTCTTCCTTCTCTATGAGGTTTGATTGATTATTGATATCCTCTTCAAGTAAGGTTTCTTCCTTCTCTATGAGTTTGTTTCCTCCTTAAGTGAGACTTGTTGCTGGGATTGATTGATTATTGATATCCTCTTTAAGTGATGTTTATTTGCGGGTTTGTTTCTTCTTCCTCTACAAGGTTTGATTGATTATTAATATTGTAATAGTGATTATGTACTTGATTATGTAATCTCTAAAATGAGACTTTAAAAAAAGAAAAAGAAAAAAGAGGTTGACAAATTAGAGGAGATGGTATAAAATTTGTTCACCTTACACACTTTGTTTGGATCTATATAAATATCATAGTTAACTAGGGCACTAGGCAGTGGAGTGTTTGTACGGGGATATTTGCACTTTTGGATAAATTAGCATTGATGTCCTATTTTATATTTGGTTAGTGTGTTTTTAGACATCATTTATAGGACAAAATTTTAGTATACTTCCGAATATGCTTTTGAGAACTGAAGGACTAAAAGAAGTAAAACTCAAATTACACCGCTCACTCAAATATGGGAGTCCGTCGTTAAGTTTTGATAAAAGTTCTTTTAGATATTTTTGACAAAAATATGTCGATTATTATTACAAATAAATATAATGACAGTCTAAAAATTAACACAAATATGTGCAATTGATTCATATATTTATTTGTACGAAAAGTCAACATCTTTTAACACAGATATTTTCCGTATTGATAATAAGTACATGATATGGATTCAGTTCTTTTTTCTTTTCAATAAACATTAAACCTTCATTGATTTATATAAAAAATTACAGGCAAGATTATCAAACAAGAAATCAATGAGGGAAAAAAGAAGGAAAAAAATAAAAATAATGTGCCATATATCACATAACAAAAATATGTACAAAATTAAATTCATACAAAGCATATATTTGGTCAAACAAATTATGACTTTAATCTACTCTCAAATTTAAAAAGATCTAGTCTTTAATTATGTGGTCAAATGGGCATAGAAATAGCCTTTTGAAGATTCATGAAAGCTTTCTCGTACCTTACAAATCCCATAAACCAAAACTCGAAATTATCCTCGGTAACTATTTCTATGTACTTCTGTGCTGGCCTGTCTACATTCTCACTCTCATTGGCTTCTTTAATCTTCCTTATTGGAATCAAAACCTGCATATGTTTCAAAATTTTAAATTATTAAAAAAAATGTATTATATGTATGGTTCAAGAAGATGGTAGTCTACATTTTAAAATGGCTCAGCCCAATGGGAACACGTATATAGTGCTTGTTTGTTTCAAGAGCATTTGGGGCTTTTGGATCGTAAACACATTTAAAAATTTTGTTAATTTAAACGTAACTTATTTTAAAGTCCAAACACAACTTATTAACTCTCGTAAATATGATTTATAAGCTTCAAAATCACTGCTCTATTTTCGGTGCTTGTTTGGTTTGTGGCGTCAATCCATTGTATTTGATGCTTTTGGATATATACAAACGCACTACAAAATATTATGTGTCTGAAAGCAGTTTATTTTAAATGCAGTTTATATAATTTATAATTAGTGTTTGTTTGATTTATAACATTAACTGTGTTTGATTTTTTTAAAAATACAAACGCACTTCAAACGCAATGACCTAAAAATAATATTGTATGTTTGTAATTTAAAAAATATCAAACGTTACTGTCAAAAATATTATTAATATAATACTAACTAATAACCAAAGAAACTAGTGCGATTCGTTTAGGACTTATAAAGTCAACCCAGATGCACAAACCCGACCCTACAAAGACAGACAAACCCATAAGCTTCAAACCCCACGCGTCAAGAATATATATATATATATATATATATATATATATATATATATATATAATATAGAGGCCGGATCAGGTCCGGACTCCCGGATCTGATAAAATCCGGACCCTAATTTTTTTATTTTTTTTTTGCACTTTTTTTTAAACAATTAATAAAAAAATGTATAGTTATTTTTGGTACTGAAAAAATTTGTTAATACAATGTTTTGGGTATAATTTGGATACATATAACAAACAGTGTTTTGTTATATGTATCCAAATCATACCCAAAACAGTGTCTTAACAAATTTTTTTAATACCAAAAATACCTATATATTTTTTTTAGTTGTTTTAAAAAAAAAGTGCAAAATAAAAAAAAAATTGAGATCCGTATTTTGATCAGGTCCGGGAGTCCGGACCTGATCCTGGCTGTATATATATACACACACAATGGTCCCCTGGACTTGGGTGAATGAGGTAAGGTAGCATCCATGTAAATTACTGGTTATAAAATAAAATTCAATACAATGGTCCCCTAGACTAGACTACTACTAAATGTTAAAATTACTATTACATTTGTGAGATTAGAGAGATGAGTTTCAAAGAAAAAATATATCATGTTTATGAGTTTTAGAAAAGACAAGAAGGAGATGAGATTTTAATTATATTATTTTTTTGTTTGTGAATTTAAAAGAAGAGAAGGGTAGAGAAAATATTTTTATTTTTAAACTACACTATTATTATATTACTTTTACATATTAATATAATAAATGACATGATTTATTTTAAAAAATTACTTTACGTAATATAAAATATTTAACTTTCTGATCCATTCTCATCCCAGTCTCCAAACCCTTTCACTTTTAGGGGAAAAGTTTTAGACCAAAAAAAAAATGAACTTTACTTCTAAATTATTTTTCTTCCTCCCTAAAAAAACTCAAAAAACTCACATACATAAGATTTGAAGGAATTTTAATTATTTTCTATTCTCTTCTCTTCCCTTCCCCTAAATAAAATACTTACAAACACAGTATTAAAGAAGATCACACCATGTAAACCAACAAGTGAAACTGCCAAGGAAATTACATAAGAAGTTGCATTCATACATTTGGTTACATTCTAAAGTCTACAAGTGTTTTATTAGTTTTTTTTTCTGTCTTTATTTAAATTTTTTGTTCTTTTCTTTTTCATCCAATTCACAAAAATAGTGACTGAAAAAATTAAAATTTTTGCCACACTAGTAGGCTAGAATTTTTCCTAGTAGAAACTTCAGAGCTTGTCAACCAACTAGGCCTACAGAAAAGATAAAAGTTTTTTTCACACTAGTAGGCTAAATTTTTTCCTAGTAGGAATGTCGGGGCTTGTCAACCAACTAGGCCTGCAGGGTTAGATTTCTTTGGTGTATTAATATATGTACACATTTAGTGTTACATCTAAAAAATTTATAAATCAACCCAAATACGCAAACTCAACGCGTCAAGAATATAATATATATTGTTAAACTAGGGTCAACCTCAATGAGTTAAGGTAGAATCCATGTAAATTGTAATTACTCGTTATAGAATAAAATTCAATACAATGGTCCCTAGACTAAGTACTAAATGTTAAAACTACTGTTAAAGATAACATCATGCCATGTGAACCTACAAGTGAAAACGCCAAGGAAATTTCATAAAAAGTTGCATTCATACATTTGGTTACATTCTAAAGTCTACAAGTATTTTATTATTATTATTATTATTATTTTCTAGTCTTTGTTTAAATTTTTCATCCAAATTTATAAAAATAGCGAGAGAAAAAATTAAAATTTTTGCCACATTAGCAGTCTGAAATTTTTTTTTAGTAAGAACATTGGGTGGCTTGTCAACTGATAAACACTGACTCCTATTTGGTCAAAAATGGGTGCTCCACATTTGAATTACATGTTTTGCAAATTTGTCCAACTTTGGATACTAGCGGCATGCCATGAAGATGTTCATACTCGTTCAGTAAAGATTAAGATCGTCCCCCTCACTATAGGTGAACACAATGTTAGCTTCAATGTGAGATTTTGACTTGGAGCAATTTGCCGAATTAGCTCCACCTTTCGGACAATTTCTTTTTAGGTGCCCAGATTGTCCACCCCCCCCAACAAATCGATTTCTTGTTCATGGAGTTATTCTTCTTCTTCCAATTTCTCAATGTTGATTTTTATACCAGACATTTTTCTTTAAACGGATCGTACCAGTTGGCCACGTAAGTGTAAGTCGGGTAGGAGTCTCTCCGTACTTTTACAACGGTGACTAATTAAGTAACCACCTTTCTTAAAGGCACTGCCTCTTGAACCACTTTCCTAGACACAAACGGCGTGAACCAAAAGCTCTGATACCAATTGTTGGGACTTACAACGTCTCACGATATAGAGAAATAATAAATTGAGAATTTAGAACACAATCACACAACACAAGAATTATAGTGAAAACTCCAAAATCGGAGTAAAACCACTTTCGTTGCCAAAGACAACCAGAGAAAATTCACTATGTGAATAATATTACAATCACTCACACTCTTAGAAATTTTCTCACACCCACTCAAGAAAGATAATTATTTCCAAGATAATTTTCTCTCATTAAAACTCTCTAACTCTTATCTTTATTCCTTCCTTTGGATTGATGGTGTGATTTCATCTTATGAATGTGCTTCATTTTATAGGCAAGGTCTAGCACACCAATCTTAGAATTAGGCAAGGTCTAGCATATCAACTTGGACCAATTTACAAAACATGTAATTTAAATGTGGAGCACCCATTTTTGACTAAATAAGAGCGGATCGTACCAATTGGCCATGTAAGTGTAAGTCGGGTGGGAGTCTCGTCGTACTTTTGCAACGGTGACTAATTAAGTAATCACCTTTCTTAAAGGCACTATCTTTTGAACCACTTTTCTAGACACCAACGGCGTGAACCAAAAGCTCTTGATACCAATTGTTGAGAATTACAACGTCTCACGATATAGAAAAATAAGAAGAAGAAAAATAACTCCATGAACAAGAAATCAATTTGCTGGGGGTGTGGACAATCTAGACACCTAAAAAGAAATTGTCCTAAAGGTGGAACTAATTCGGCAAATTGCTCCAAGTCAAGATCTGACAGTGAAGCTAACATTGTGTCCACCTGTAGTGAAGGGGGCGATCCTGATCTTTACTAAACGAGTATGAACATCCTCATAGCATACCGCTAGTATCTAAAGTTGCCATGAAAGAGGATGTGTTACTATTAGCGTGTTTTTTGCACACGGGCATTGGTTGGCATTGATGCAAAGTGTGTGGTGATGTCGATGGCTGATGAACTTCCGGGAAAGCCAACGTGGAAGTAGCACCATAATTTTTCAGTAAATTTGTTCGACATGAAATTTTAGAATGGTTGATTCTAAGTGGTGTATGTGTATACATGAAATCTTAGAAGGGTTGATTCTTAGTGTATGTGTTATGGTGGAGTATGATAATTCTCTATACCGAGAATTATGACTGTTGGTGAAGACGGTGATAGCAGAAGCTATGGTGATTATTTGGAGAATATGAGTCAAGGTGGAGATTGTTAAACATTGGCTCCTATTTGGTCAAAAATGGGTGCTCCACATTTAAATTACATGTTTTGCAAATTGGTCCAAGTTGGTATGCTAGACCTTGCCTAATTCCAAGATTGGTGTGCTAGACCTTGCCTATAAAAGGAAGCACATTCATAAGATGAAATCACACCATCAATCCAAAGGAAGGAAGAAAGATAAGAGTTAGAGAGTTTTAGTGAGAGAAAATTCTCTTGGGAATAATTATCTTTCTTGAGTGGATGTGAGAAAATTTCTGAGAGTGTGAGTGATTGTAATATTATTCACATAGTAAATTTTCTCTGGTTGTCTTTGGCAACGAAAGTGGTTTTTCTCCGATTTTGGAGTTTCCACTATAATTCTTGTGTTATGTGATTGTGTTTTAAATTCTTAATTTTTTATTTCTCTATACCGTGAGACGTTGTAATTCCCAACATCAACCAACTAGGCCTAAAAGGGCTACATTAATTTGGTGTAACAATATTTATATGCATAATTGTACATGCACACACACAAAAAGCCCATAACAAGTTACTTGCGACCAAATAAAACGTAAAGGGTTTATAAAAATTATGATATTATTTAGATAAATTCATCTCTAACAGTTCATAGGTATAACAGACGATCTAAATTTAAAATTTTAGATCCTTTTGTCACTATCAGCAGCAGATAACACTTTTTTTTAATAATAATTTTTTTTAAGTGATCGAAGAGATGCATTTGTGTAAATAGTACTATAGTAAAATCTCTCTCTCTATATATATATATACAGAGAGAGAGAGATTTAAATTTACCTTGTAAGGTGTTCTAACACACTCTCCTTTATCAGAAGGCAAGGTGATGGATCTTTCACTGCAGAAGGCTATTTTTTGAGTAGAAATAAATAATATTCCAGCAATTGGACCAGCTGTGGTGGATAAGTAGCATTGAGAAGCCTTCAACAGCTTCTCTCCATCACTCACTCCAAATATATGCCTGAATATATTCTCTCTCCCTCCTTCTTTAATTATTCTTGCCCCCACACTCAGCTTCCCCTTTACTGTCTCTGATAACTTTGGCCCCATTTTCACTGCATCATGTTTCCATGTACTCTTATTAATTAATTCATCAATACCAAGATTCTTAATTATTCTGATTCATTTTCATGAAAAATTCTCATTTATAAATTTAAATTCATAAACTTTGATACAAAAAGAATTAATTCCTCATGTTTAACTCTAGATTTATTGAATGTTTAGTTTATTTTAGTTAATATCGGTGCACATAATAAAATTGTGATGGTATATTTGAGAACATCGTCTCATTTTCCAAATGAAACTCAGTTTTGTGAAAATGTGAGTATTAATACTAATACTTTTGAAGGTTATGGAAAGATACTCTCTCAATTTAAAAATATAGAATTAATATTGACTTTTTAAAATTAATTAATTTGAAATATATTTCAACTCAAACTTGATATGAATTAGTTTACTTTAAGACTATACAATTATAAAAATTATAAACTATATAAAAAGTACTATTAATTAATATTTTTTTTAAAAAAAATTATATGAATCGGATCAATTTATTTATTTATTGACATTATATGTCGGTAGTATTAAAAAAAAAAAACATGTTTGTATAAATTGAGTACTTTTATTTTGAAAATTGACACTTCTTTTGAGACAACTCATAAAGGAAAAATAATTATACTGACAATTTGGGGGAGGGTGGGAGCAGGAGCATAATTGAACAAGATTGAATAAAAAAAGTATTGGTGGTTGAAGTTGTTACCATGCTCTTTAACTCTGAAAGCAAAGCTGTTTGCTTTCCTCCCAACCTTCTTCTTCTTGCGGCCCATTTTGGTATCTCCTTTACCTGCACTTTCAAGGAGTAATCTAAATTATCACTTTAAATTAAGATTAATAAATTACCTAATATTCTTTTTGAAAAAAAAATATATAATTTTTGTCCAGTTAATTAATATATCTCCTTAATTTTGTCGAGTTAATATCAAATCTACAATTCTACTCATCTTTTATGAGTGACTGATTTCAGAATCAGAATTTGTAGTGCCTATTAGTTTTTGTTACGATTAACCCTCTTTCTAGTTAGAAATTTGTTTTATCATTTGAATTCTTCTACGTACGTACCACTGTAATATTTCCATCGTTTTAATTGATTTAATCTTATATATTTCAGTCTTTTAGACTGTTTCAAAAATCAATAATAAATATTCATAAATCTTAATTACCCTTTCAAATGACAATAATTGTGTGTGTGTGAGAGAGAGAGAAGAACATACTTGTACTATTGGAGGTTGGAGAGGCATGATCATCATCAGAAGAGCTATTGTAAGAAGTGATAAGTTCGGATAAGGAAGAGAGTCTCTCTGGAGATGAATTACTTTCCATTGAATAATCCACTTGATTATGATTATGATGATGATGATGATACTCTTCACTTTTCATCTTCAATTTCTTGATCTATATTCTCTCTATATATATATGTGTGTGTATGTAGAGGATCTAGCTACCTATTTTCTCTTTCTGTCTGCGTGAATGAATGAATGGATGAGAACAGGTCAGTATATATTGGTTATAATAGCTATATATATAAATATATATATATATAGCTATATATTTGTAGAGTAATTGGGCAGGAAGTTGGAAGGAAAGGTCTCATTTATTTTATTTAATTTTTTTAAAATATAACGGTCGGTGATTCACATTAGCTACTACTACTACCTAATAATTGAGCGTAATTCATTCAGATCTCACCTGTGCCCACTTGGTTAAATTTTAAATTAATTTAACATATTTTTTAAATTTAAATTTAACATAAATTTCATTAATTTTTAATATAAATTTTATAAATTATCTAAATTGAACTGTTTATGGTAAGATTTATTATTTTATAATTTATAATTTGATTTTGAGCTTAATATTTTAAATTAACTTCTAAAAAGTCGGTATTAATTTTAGAGTAATGCTAGAAACACAAACTATTTTACAAACATTTTACAAACATGCTGATGTGGCACTGTTGTATTGGTGATAGTTAAAACAAACATTTCTCCACTACAACACTATCATCAATACAACAGTGCCACATCAGCATGTTTGTAAAATGTTTGTAAAATAGTTTGTGTTTCTAGCATTATTCTTAATTTTATGATTTGAAATGAAAATACTACACATCAAAAGAGCGTTTTATATCTTGCACAAAAGTATGTTGTTACCTTTTGGAGTAGATGATATTATTTATAAATTAAGATAATTATATGAATAATTTGCTGATATGTCCTAATTACAGCAAATGTCTACATATTTTTATTACTTTATAATTTTTTTCGATAGCGAGAGGACAACGACGTTAGAAGATTCTTATTTATTTTTTGATATCCCCTCGGTTCTAAAACTAAATATAGATTTTGATTTTTATAAATTTATTTATAAAATTTTAAAATTGGTAATATTGACGTAACAAATATAATGTTAATAGTAGCATTATTTAACTAGTGTATCATAATAATATTTATTTGTATTAAAATTAACTAAATTTATATAAATTTCTCAAATTCACTTAAAAAAAATTATCTCTACTTATCAGTTTAACTAGTGTTTGTAACTTATCAGAAATAAATTCACTTTAAAGTAAGATTTATCTTTACTTTTCAAGTGTCTCAAGAAAATTTTACGGTGAAATTAAGGTCTTAGTCATATAATTTGGTTATATATATATATATTGCAGTTGAAAGAGGATGATTTTGAAAGTCATGGTACAAAAATATAATGTTAATATAGCATTATTTAACTAGTATATCATAATAATATTGGTTTGTATTAAAATTAATTAAATTTATATAAATTTCTCAAATTCACTTAAAAAAAATTATCTCTAACTTATGTGGTAAGCAAAACGAGTGGGGAATTTAGAAAATTTCTAGAAGATAGATTCTCCGACGTCTTGGAAAAGGGGGTCTACTTTTTTCCTTCTAACTAAGAAACTCCATAGTCAAGAAAAGTAGCCTGATTGGGCCCTGCAGGCTGCAGGAGAATTTTGAACAAAGAAAAAGAAGAGAGAGAGAGGGTTAAATTCATATAGAGTACCTTCATATTTTCACCAAATTCACTTTTAACCCAAAAAATTCATGATCATATTAATTAAACCATAAAATAGGCTTAATTATGTCACATTAACTTTATCTTCTATTTTAGCAATTAATAGGTCAGACAAAATTCAACATTCAAAACTAAAGTCTAGCAAAATATCACGAATTTTCAGCATTTGGACCAATAAAAATCTACAATGATCGATGACGGTATTTAAAAATTATAATTTTGTTTTTTTTATCAAAACAGAAACGGTTACCAAACAATATTTTTTTGCCTCTGATTTTAAAAATATAAAAGTAAAAATAAATTGAAAGCAAAAATAGTTATTAAACAGATGTTAAACTTACTTCACATTGTAGGCTTGACTTACCCAAGTCTATATTTAAGTAAATAAAAATATATTTTAATTTTCACAAAATTTATAAATAAAACTCTTTTTTTCTAAATCGAGAATATTATTTGACTGGGTACAATATTCATTGCTGGCTTAATCTTCACTGCCATAGACTAACATGGAATCATGTTTACAGATTAATAAACATTTATATTTTTTTAAGATGTTATAAGTTGAATAAACTGCCCTTTAGCTGGGCTTATTATAAGAACCAACTTAGAATTTCGATAAATAACTGGAAAATATGAATGAGAAAATAAGGGTAGAAAGAATAGAATTTGGTCGTGGGTGGAGTATGTGTTTTGGTCAAAAACTGTGTGATAGAACTAGTGCGAAAATCACAATGCAAGTGTAAAGGTAATATAGGATATCAAGGACTAATGTAGAAACTGAAACTAACAAGAATCTGTAACTTTTTTTTTGGCTGTTGAATAAAGTCAAAGTGGCAAGGCAAGTGTTATTCAGATTCTTTTATTTGTTAAAGATATTCCAATAATATGACCGAATTTATGTGAATTTCTGTGTAATGGAAATGCAAGTACCAGTTCGCAAACTTGTTTACAAATTTCTGTAATCATATGAAATCATGGTAAGTCTCTAAGAGCTCTTCTACCGCGACATTCTAGCGATATTTTTTTTTTTTTGATTTTTTTTTTGTTTTGGCTTTCAAATAATTTATATGATTTATTGGAACAAAAATTTTTATAAAAAAACAGCGATTTAGGTGTAATTTGGATACATATACAAAACAGTGTTGTACAGACACCTAAATCACTGTTTTTTAAAATAAAAAAAATTGTTCCAATAAATCATATAAATTATTTGGAAGTCAAAACAAAAAAAAATAAAAAATATCGCTAGAATGTCGCCAAGAAAATGTCACCCTAGAATTATTGAAGTCTCTAATTGTCTTGGATCTTGGCATTTTTGTACAAAAATTTTAAAAGGCAATTTTTTTTGCCTTTACTTAAAAAAATAAACCAAATCAGAAACTAATTAAAGTTGATGGACTTACCAACAATTAAGCCAAAAGTCATTTACAGTTTTGTCAAATATGAATATCTCCTCTTTCTTTTCGTGTTTTATGTTTGCTTAATGATATTACTTATACAAAGTTTATTGGTTCATCGTTGAGGGGTTATACATCATTTTCTATAGATATGTATATTTATGAATAATTGGATTTTACTATCATTATTTATATTACAAGTTTGATTTATGATTTATCCCTTTACGTGAACTTCATGAATATGTGCACCAAAGAATTTGATATCTACTATCCTTTCATATACAAAACA